>OZ012660.1:86301234-87773351 GCA_963942545.1 Oxycera nigricornis | reverse complement strand
AAGAGTCGCTTGCATCGCCATGGAGTCGATGACTGTCAGCAAGCAACTGACGCAGTCGACGTTCATACACACACGGGAAAACACGCACGCGATATTGTCAAACTATTGTTATATCTAGTCTATTGCATTAAACCATTAGGTGCAACAAGTCTTTTATACATTTAATGTGTGGACATAATTCCCCACATAATTGGTGACCCGACGTGATGATTCATGCCCATCGCGATCTCCGGTGAAATTGTGATTCGTTTCACAAGTGACATCAGTGCAGACCATTTTTGCACGAAGTGCCGCCATTTTTGGACAGTGAAATCGTCAAGACAATTTTGAGCTCATGGCGACCAGTGGAACGGAGGAAATGGAGCAACCAAAAACTCCAAAACGTGTAGAGGTTGTACCCCCGCCAATCTTACCGAGACCAGCAGCCAGCCAAGCCAATTTATTTGTTGAGGCGTCACGAATATCCAAATTTCCTGCGTTCTACAGACCAGATCCCGAATTTTGGTTCGAACAGGTGGAAGCCGCTTTCCATACCGCCAAAATCACGCAAGATGAAACAAAGTTCAAATATGTGATCCAATACGCGGAGCCTGACATATTGCCGCATGTCATCTCGATCGCGAGAAATCCTCCATCGGAAAATAAGTACGAAGCAGTGAAACAAAGAATTCTGTCAGCGTTTGCTGAATCGACGGAATCACGACTTCGACGATTATTCCAAGGCCAAAATTTGGAAGGCAAAAAGCCGTCACACTATCTCCAGGACCTTAGGAACACGGGAGGAGACCAAGTGACGAACGCTATGCTTCGAACGTTGCTTCTGGAACAGCTCCCAGAAAATATTCGTGTCGTTCTCTGCATCTCGAGCGAACCAGATGTGGATAAACTGGCGAAGATGGCTGATTTGATGTTGGAGCTACAGCATCCGCCGGGAGTTTCAGCGGTTCAGCGAGAACGGAAACCAGAAAAGGAAAACGAAGTACTATCGCAGATTATGGACCGTCTCGAGCGATTGGAATTGCGGACGCGTGGTCGATCGCGCTCCAAATCTCGTGACAGGCCAAACAAATCAAGACCACGGTCGCGTGGATCATTTTGTTTTTTCCACACCCGCTTCGGGAAACTTGCAAGGAATTGTAAAGCTCCTTGCCAGTGGGAAAACTTCGAAATGAAGCCGGAAAACTAAATACGTCGTCCCGTGTTTCGGCGGCCGAGGACGACCAACTTCGACATCAAACTAGCCGATTATTAGTTTCCGATCGAAGAAGCGGAATACGATTCCTGGTGGATACTGGCGCTGATGTTTCAGTCTTGCCTAAGGACAAAAACCAAAACACGCCAACGTCGTTCCATCTTTTCGCTGCCAACAATACGCCCATCAAAACCTACGGACATCGCATCATGACACTCGACCTCGGCTTACGAAGACCGTTTACCTGGAAATTTGTCATCGCGGATGTCAGACAGCCAATAATCGGTGTCGATCTTCTACAACATTTTGGCCTCATAGTAGACCTGCGCGGCAGGAAGATAATCGATGAAGAGACAAACTTATCCTGCATCGCGAAACTCACCAACAGTGCGATTTTTGGCGTATCAACCTTTGACTCGAGTGAGCAGTACCACGATTTGCTCAAGGAATACGTCGACATTACCATTCCGTCGGACACGAGTAAGGTTATGGCTCATGGCGTCTATCACCATATTTTAACAAGAGGACCACCGGTTGCCGAAAGAGCGAGACGATTGACTCCTGAAAAATATCGTGAAGCGAAAGTCGAGTTCGATTACATGCTGCAGCATGGGATATGTCAACCATCGAGCAGCCCTTGGGCGAGTCCGCTACACCTGGTGCGAAAGAAGACTGGTCGGTGGAGGCCTTGCGGAGACTATCGTAAGCTCAATGCCGCTACCATTCCCGACAAATATCCAATTGCTCACCTCAGCGACTTCGCTCACAAATTGAGGGGATGCAAAGTTTTTTCGACAATCGATTTGACAAAGGCGTATCATCAAATCCCAGTAGCGCCGGAGGATATTCCGAAGACAGCTGTCATTACTCCGTTCGGACTTTTTGAGTTCAAAGTAATGACATTCGGCCTGTGTAATGCCGCACAAACGTTCCAGAGATATATCGACCACGCACTCCGAGGACTACATTTTTGTTATGCATATATCGACGACATTCTGATAGCATCGAAATCAGACGAGGAACACCGCAAACATTTGCAGATCGTTTTCAAGCGACTTCGAGAGTTCGGATTAACAATCAACATCGCAAAATGCATCTTCGGCAGGACAACAGCTGAATATCTGGGATACTTTGTCAACGAGCACGGAATCCAACCTCTTCCTGGACGAGTCCAATCAATTTTGGATTTTACGAAGCCAACAACAATAGCGGACTTACGGCGATTTCTTGGCGCTGTGAATTTCTATCGGAAATCTTTACCGAATGCTGCTGAGATTCAAGCGCCCCTCCACGAATACCTAATTGGTGCTAAGAAAAAGGATAAACGAATAATCGTCTGGAATTCTCAAGCTGAAATTGCTTTCCATAAATGCAAGGAGCAAATTGCGAATGCGACGTTATTGCGTCATCCAATAGAAAACGCCCCGCTGGCTATTAAATCGGACGCATCTGACATAGCGATGGGAGCAGTACTCGAACAATTCACTAGCAATACATGGGAACCACTTGGATTCTTTTCCAAAAAATTCTCTGAAACGCAACGGAAATACAGCACCTACGATCGGGAGCTTCAAGCAATCTATAGTGCCATCAAATTCTTTTGCCACATGATTGAAGGTCGTCCGCTCTCGATCAAAACAGATCACAAGCCGTTAACGTTCGCCTTCCACCAGAAAGCCGATAAAGCAAGCCCGAGACAGCTACGACAACTAGATTATATTGGACAATTTACAACCAATATTATCTACATCGCTGGTGATGAAAACGTAACAGCAGACGCATTGTCTCGAATTACTACTGTATCTATGCCTGTTGCTGTAACTTCCGAGGAGCTAGCTGCAGCGCAAACGAATGACGACGAGCTTCAACAATTACTTCGTTCTGGGACCACGCTAGTTCTCAAGAAACTACGAGCCGACGAAAGTAATATTACGTTATACTGTGACGTATCAACATCCAATATACGGCCTTACATCCCAAGAACTCTAAGAAAGAGAATCTTCGAAATTACTCACCGTCTATCTCATCCTAGTGGACGTGCAACGAAGAAGTTAATAGCTCGCAAATATGTTTGGCCTACCATGTCCAAAGACATTCTGGAGTGGGTGCGTACATGCCTTTCGTGTCAAAGAAGTAAGGTTGGAAGACATGCAAAACCTCCACAAGGACAAATCGACATGCCGGACTCCAGATTCAGTCACGTCCAAATCGACATCGTTGGGCCGTTGACACCTTCGAAAGGTTTCTCGTATGTTCTAACGATGATCGATCGATTTACAAGATGGCCGGAGGCAGTTCCTATCCAGTCGATAACAGCTGATTCCATTGCAGACGCATTCTACACCAATTGGATTGCGCGATTTGGGGCACCTGCTACGTTAACTTCAGATCAAGGATCCCAGTTTGAGTCTTTGATTTTCCAGTCATTAACACATTTAGTGGGTTGCAAAAAGGTTCGAACGACTGCATATCATCCTGCAGCCAATGGGATGATCGAGCGGTGGCACCGATCTATGAAAGCTGCTATCATGTGCCACAATAATCGAGAATGGGTCGAAGTCCTACCAACAGTTTTACTTGGCCTTCGTACGAGCGTGAAGGAAGACATCGGAGCTACGAGTGCAGAGCTAGTATACGGAACGCCACTTCGGATTCCTGGAGAATTCTTCTTCGATGTGAATATGCCACCGGATCCAAAGTTATTTGTTCAGAAATTCCGTGAGCATATGAAGCAAGTTCGCGCAACTCCGATAACTCGACATGACAAGAGAAAGGTGTTCGTCCACAAGGATCTTTCTTCGTGTTCACATGTGTTCGTCCGTGTTGATCGAGTCAAGAAGCCTTTAGAACATCCATACGAAGGCCCGTACAAAGTATTAGAACGACTTTCTGACAATGTGTTCACCTTAGAAATTCAAGGAAAATCAACGAACGTCAGCGTCGATCGACTTAAACCAGCATATTTTGAATATTCAAGCGAATCAACGAGCGATTCACATCCAAATCTTCAGCCACAAGCGACTGTTACTCCAAGGACATATTTAGGACCAAAATCACAAGCAAACAAAACAGTACAATTTACTGTTTAGAAAATTTACGTAGTTCTCCTCGACCAAACTACTCAGGAGGGAGTAGTGTAGCGACCGAACTGAAGACATTAGTAATTAGTAGGTTCACCACAAGAGTCGCTTGCATCGCCATGGAGTCGATGACTGTCAAGCAAGCAACTGACGCAGTCGACGTTCATACACACACGGGAAAACACGCACGCGATATTGTCAAACTATTGTTATATCTAGTCTATTGCATTAAACCATTAGGTGCAACAAGTCTTTTATACATTTAATGTGTGGACATAATTCCCCACACGGGTTCTACTATCGTGCCATCTCTCAGTTAATAGCGGAGTGAATGAAGTCCCGCTGAATTTCGTGCGGTCTTCTCTGAAATGAATTTCACGCGCTGAATACATTCCGAGCTTGTAAATTGAGTTGTATCGTTTTTTATTTTCATTTGTATTCTGTTTGAATATAGTCTTATCGTTTCTACCTGTCCTGTCGGATTTTTTGTAGCACGATCGGCTCCGCGCCGGAACGCGTCTGGGTTTCACTTCAAAGCCACTTGAGTGGACAATAAATTTTTAAAAAAACAAACTTTCATTCGATTTTTGATGCGCTGACTTACTTGCATGCAATAATAATTAACGTACGCCCTGCCGTTGGTTAGTGACGGAGCCAGCCACGATGCCGAAAACCTGTCGGCTTGGAGCCGGGTCATGAATTTGAATTACGCGCTTGAAAATCCAATACAGACAATTATTATTGTACGTATATGTCGGGTGGTGGAGAGGGTCGACTCCCTCTGATCGGAAATAAATTATTCTTGGGCCTTGCCGAATGATTTGGTATGCGATCGGTGTTCAAACGTTAATTGTATGTAAAGTTCCCACTGATTGGCACTTAATTTTTCGGACGCAATTTCAATTGCGTTTGCAATTATGAGGCGTCCGTAAATGTTTTCAGATTCGGTTTTATTGCTTGTGGAAGTGAAACTGATTGATGAATTTGCAAAGTATTGTCGACTTTAACACTAAGCGATTAAAATAAATAGATATAATGACGCGTGAAGCATCTTGGATTTGGGTATTGATAATTTTTTATAACTAATGCTTGTTGTGATTTTTCGATTGATCAATTTCGAAAACAACTTGCAGCACACATCTCAATAATTTTGATGCATCAATGAAGAAACCAAGGACGGGAAGATTTACAAACAATGCTTGTTATACCATAGTAACACATTCATTCGCTGAATTCATCCTTGAATTAATTTTTTAAGATATTTACATATATCTATTTTTAGAACATTGATAAGTAAAATCCAAGCTGCGCAATCATGTGCATTAATGAAAACGCATTTCTTTTTGAGGCCTTGAAGAATAAAGTAAAAACGGCTATTCTGATTGGTTTTGGAGAATTAGAAGTATAAGCCATATTTGGATGTTAAAAAGTGAAGGAAAAGTTATACTTTAATAAATTATTGAGAGTAATTTGATCTAATATCACTATTCTTCAGTATGAATGAGGCAAGAAACCGAAGAAGTGTGCAATAATTATTTCAACCATTGAAGGAAAATAGTCGAATAGTCAATAGAAAGATCAAATAGTTGAAGCATATTGAAGTGTATTTTAGGTTTAATGAAATCAGATTGGATAAATAAAACTGAACCGCACAAAGCTGAAACAAAGTCAATTGCCGAAAAGAATTTCTCGACCAACTCATTTGAAATGATATAGAGGAGAGTGGTTGCGTTTGTAACATGGGTCAATTGTATCATTCGCTTTATAGCTGAATACAATTCATAATATTTAAAACAAATACAGCCACTCCCCACTAAAATTGAGCCATCATTGTAAACCCTGCCTGCAGCATTGGGCGCAACCGTCAGCGGTTTTCCGCCGTAGAAATAATGGCAATTGAATTGCTGGCAATGCTGGGATCAGTGGCGACTCTACCTTTGGGGCTAGTGGGGCTCAGCCCCACCACTTATTGATGAGCCTATATTAGTGAAAATGTAATAAAATATCAATAAAGATTTCAATATAGTTTTCATAATTTCATTTCATTTCAAAATATAATGTAGCATTTTTTTCGCCCATGATGTAGTTTAATAATAATAATCTTCTAATCTAATAATATCTTCTTGTCGCGCACTGCAGAACAATTTGTTTTCTCTTCGATTCGCTTGGTTGTGACTGCACCGAGTAAAAGCTAAGGGTAAAATTCAAACTTATTTTCTCTTTGACAATTTTCCATCTTTACTATGAGGAAGGGCTACATGAAATAAGCCCCGATTAAGAGAATTTCGATTTGAATGTCTGCGTGAATTCTATGGTGAAGCGGCGGGTGTGTGCGTGTTTGAAATAACATGTGGATACATGGCGGACGGGTTAATCATATACAGCCCGTTCAGTGCTACGACAACGTTTGGTCTTGGCATGGTCTGGATAATACTTTTGAGCAGGCATGAGCAACATTTTTTTACGACGGGCCGCAGCGGGTGAAGGTGATGACAGTGTAGTGCATGGTATTAGTACTTAGTTTGCCTTCGTAGTGTTTAGTATTTTTTTAAAGTTTTGTAGTGGTTAAAGTTTGTTTCGGAAAAGGGTTCTTCAGGTTATGGTATTTATGATTTTGATTTAATAAATAATTAACAAGATTTTCCTTGCATGTGTTAAAACTTGCTAGAAGTTTGAATTTCAATTTTAGTAAATTTTTTTCGGTATTTTCAAAATATGAATTCGGTAGAAAATATAATTAATATTACGCTATTCGAACGAAATATTTCAAAATATGTCTTCCATTGTTCAGCTTTACAGTTTCTTTGAAGATAATAGCCTTTGTTCGTCTTCGCTTGCAGTACTCTCTGTTTGTAATAAATTCATTAAAGAAATACCCAAAATGAATGAAAGGATGATTGACTTGTTTGCTCAACAAAAAAATCGACGTGCTGAATATTTATACAAATGAAACGGCTAGATAAAAGAAATTGCTTTTGTTGTTGATGTCGATTGAAGAACTATATAGAATGTAAAACTGTTTTTGCTGAATTTATTTATTGATGGTTTTTGCTCTTGTTATTGTTGCTTTAGTTGAATTTATTTATTACTAGTTTTTTCGATTGTTATTGTTGTTTTTGTTGCATTTATTTTAGTAAAGAAATTATTTATTTTGAAAAGTGCGACAGGCCTAAAAGTTGTTTCGTTGCAAGAATTCAAATGTTTTTAAACATTTTTTTTTATTCAGAGCGCACTGAACTTTTATTAAAGCTTTAAATGTTATTCAAAACACGATAATAGGAATATATCTTTGATTGCCAGCGAATCTACTTTTGGGGAAACTGATCACTTAAAATCGCTTAACGCTCCACATGTGGTACCTCTTGGGTGGAGTGGAAACTCACATAAGAAATTATATTGGTGATAGAAAAATTCGTACCAGTAGCCCCATCATACTTAACTCCCACGAGCCGCCACTGGCTGGGATACTGACTAGAGTATAAATGTATATATAAGTGGGAAAACTCGCAGTCGGAGAATCAAATTTTAAAACGACATTTTAGAGAGAATTAAGAAAGATCTTTGCAAAACAGACATACAAATAACACTTGTTAAGTAAAAAAAGGCATAAGCTAGCGGTAGCTGGTACCAGCTACTTAGACGTTAAGCATTGATGTTTCATTTTTTATTCTAAGTTTAACGACTAATTATACATAGGTTATTGTACTGTCAATAGGCAATGCTCCAATGCTCGCAGCCGTAACTGGGATATATAAATACAGTCAGTGTTGCGAATAGAAGTTATGCCGCTTTATTGTGACTTGGTTTAATACATTAGATATTCGGAATACGTAAATAATGTGCTACTTGTCCGAATAGTGATGAGAAGCCCGTAATTTTGAAAAGATAGCTTAAAAAACATGACACGCACGACGGTGTTACGTTCTTAATTTTTTTCAGCAATAACCATCAAAAGATTTTTTTTGAATTATAACGTTATTTTTGGGCAGTATGTTTTCATCATTAATAATGAAATATTTTTTTCCTTTTTAAATTGTATTATATGATGTTATAAGTGATACCACACGTGTTATAATTGACACCAAAAAATTTGCATATGTAAAGTTGAGATTTTTTCAAAGAATCAATATTTGTGGAAATTTCTTTCTTTTTATAAATAAGTTTTGCGTCATTTGTTCCACTAATACAATTTTAACTTCCTTTGGCAAAAATTAGCTTGTTGTAGTTAGTTTAGTTAGTTAGTTTATCATGGGCTAGAACCTCCTAGTCTCCTTGTTCTAACCCATGATAAACTAACTTATTTAGAATAGCGACGTAAGCATATATACGAACCAATTGACAGCAGTGGCGAGGCGTTCATATAAGCTGATTCCCA
Source organism: Oxycera nigricornis (assembly GCA_963942545.1). Taxonomy (NCBI): domain Eukaryota; kingdom Metazoa; phylum Arthropoda; class Insecta; order Diptera; family Stratiomyidae; genus Oxycera; species Oxycera nigricornis. The sequence continues at coordinate 87,764,704 of OZ012660.1, read as the reverse complement.
TCGGCTTCCCTTGCCAAATATGTTCCAAAAATGTCTAACACTTCAGTTTTATAAGGGAATGAAGTGTTTATTAACTTGCATGCATCACTGTAAACATACACAATCGTTCCACTTGATCTCAGTGTTTATTCATCATACTCCATTCTCTTAATTCTACACATCCTCATAGTTCCATAATAGCCAGCAAAGCGATCAACATCTGTAAGAATTGCAGCAAAGCTTTTGGAGTCCCGAATTCATCAATAATTTAAGGTGCCGTGGGCATTCAACTCCCGTTTGTTGGAATGGCAGCTCGGTTTCCTCAATAGGATATGGAAACAAACCCAAAAGCCGATAGCGTTCCCGGCTTGCGAATAGTAACCGGCTTATCCACAGTAATCTTTCACACTCGCCACTGATTGACAGTCGCTATAATTTGCGGATACAAATAATAAAATAGTTGAAATATAACGAGCTTAACCCATCAACAAGCTTAACCGTGGTCGTGCTGTCTGGTGATGGATGGTAAATGACAGCACCTGAAGAGGATGCCATCCCACACCCCGAAACCACACTTTTCATTAAATATAAATATTTGTTATTTGTTAATACTTCTGAAACCTCTAATCATTAGCTTATTGAAATTGTCTTCTTAATGACAATGAGTTCCAATACACAATACTTACGGTGACCTTTGGTTCATAGAGTTTCTGCAAAAGAGTTTGACATAAAATGTTATACAAAACTTCAGGAAAGTTTTTAGACACAATGCTGATTGTATTGCAATTCATGCATATATGCTGCTAAAATTTGTAAATTCTGTGATTTGTGCATTATGACTGCTGCATGACTACTTTTATACGACTAAAAAGAAACGTCTTATCATTCACTTTTTCTTGCACCGTAGATTGTGTTGTTAGTACCTACCTATATTTCATTTTATACATTTAAGATTATATGTTTGCAGTGTTTTTTCAAACGCTAGTAAAAGTTAAAAACCACATCTTAAAAAGAGTCCAATTAACGCTCTTAGTTGGCTTCTATCAAATAAAAGTGTCATAAAGTTATATATATATATATATATATATATATATATATATATATATATATATATATATATATGTCTACATTTAGAAATTGTAATAATGTAGGTAAGAATGAAAGATGAAATTGTACTACGCTGAAATTAAAAATATGCTGCGGGAAGTATACATAAAACTATGATTCGAAATTATCATTGAAATACTTTTCAAGTGGAAACTTCCTTTAAAATTGTATTGAGATATCCAGTCGATTTTCAACGGAAAATATGATAAGCGATGATATAAAACTAACCATAAGAATTTTTCCTACTTCGATTAATTTTTTTTGACGAAAATATTTACAATAAATTCGTTTAAGGCAAAATATTTTTTCGAAAAGAATTAATCAAAACCATGCTACTTGATAATTTAGTCACAACAAATCAAATAAACCTGCTGCGTTTGATTCACATCAGTATTAAACATGAACTTGTTTTTGAAACAGTGAATACAGTTTCGTTGCTTTCTAAAAATCGATATTATTATCAATTTTTATATACAATAAGGATCTTTTCTCGCTAACTTTCAAATGGAGTTTCGATATCAAAATCAGTGTACAACACTTAACTTTATTATTTCTTTAAGCCATTTGCTCGCTGTGCGAAAAAGTATAGGACTGCCGAAGTTAATATTAATTTAGTGTCGAGAAGTTCTTATAGATTTGTTATAATAAATCACACTTGAACGACGACATTTGCCTAGAAATTACTAAAAATTGTCTTTGACGCAATGAATAGCTATTTAAGTGAAAATCTAGAGCAAGAAAGCATCTAAGAAATCATTTTTGCCAAAAGTTTCCAAAAACAAATGAAACTGAAACTGTTTTCCAGAGTTTATCAAACGTCAATAATATTGAACTCGAACATTTATATGCCACAAAACTCATTTCTTAGCAACCCGAACCAAACCAAACGCCAGAAATTTTCCAATAAATTTGCTAGTGCGGGAAACCAAACAAAATCTAATTAAGTGTCTTCCCAAGTTGATTTTGAATGGAGGTAAAAAAATATCAGGACAATCTCGAAAGCTTATCGAGTCATCAAAAAATTTATCTGAAAGGCATTCGACGGCAGTTAAAGTTCAGCGTGCTCGTTTCACCTCTTGCGTCCTCCGACTTTTCTGCAAGATCCAGGGTAAATGTAGATAGTCTGTTGTTTTTGTACGTGTACGAAGTCACAGTTGCCTGGCATATTCTCATTGCTATATAGCAATAAATGTATATAAGCCTACTTATATATGTAGTTATAAAGCTATTGTTCGAACCGTTACGCAATCTCGTTCACATTTCGTTTCGTAACCCCCACAGGCTGGCCTAAATTTGATCTCAAGATAAATTTATTGATTTCGCCTAAAAGCATTCTATATTGTGAGTGGATAACAGAAGTGCTACATCTTTGGAGCCTTTAAATTTAACAATGAATTGCGAGGGCTGCCGTGTTTGGTTGGACAATTTAACTAAAACGTCAATATAAGAACAACCAATTCCTAGCAAAGCTTCATTATATGTGGAGTAGGAATGCGCAAGTAGGTACCTATTACTTGCAACTATCCATTTGCAAAAACGAAGAAAAGGCATAGCTATACGTTCTTAAAACTCAATGTGAATGTATGATATTAAGTATTTTCACTCATCTCTGAAAAATATGCTAATTATCATAATATTTTCGTTTGAAAATTGTTTTAGTGAACACAAACTATATTTGATTTCGTTGCAAAAACTTCACATTGATCAGCCAATAGATATCATTGTTATTTTAAATAGTACTCATCTTCTAGTATCCTTCCTAGTGCTTTTGATTCAGCCTGAATGCTTAAATTATCCGTGAATGTGATTGAAATGTGTGGTTTCCAAAAAAAGTAAGACAAAAATAAATTAGAAACGTTGCAAATCAACGGCAACTCTAGAAGATATCCATGTTCCTTCCACAGATACGGAGGAACCCATGCTCGCAGGCTTTTTGCACTGAGCATGCTCGATAGTTGGTACCAATCACGGGGAAGGGTGCAAGCGGGTGGCATAGCGGCGTGCTTTGTCAGCCACTTCAAAACAAAAAACAAACACAAATACCTTAAATATCGCCACGGACACATTGAGTAGACGGAATGGCAACTGAAAGGCTAATTGCAATTGAAAGCTATAAACAAAACACTAAACGACGCGGAAGCACTACAGCCGCGAAGTCGGGTCCAGCTTTGGATGTGGCGGGCAGCATTCGAATGACACATCTAAGATGCCGGCGAAGACGCAGTTCGGCGACGAGTCACTGGAAATTCGACTGCATACTCAAATTGGTGCCTACGTGCCCGAATTGTCAAATTTCGAATTCGAAAATTACGAGCCACAACTCATCCGGTAAATTAACTAAATTTATAAGGAAACATCACTCACTTTTTACCTGAACGAGCACTAGCCGTGGCAACGCGCGGCGATAAACATGGCGGCGCGTTGATTTGTTGGTAGTGGTAAGGCGGCGATGACGAATGTAGCCGAGCTGTCGTTCGTCTCGATGAAGGGGCAGTCCGTCCGACGCTCGGCAGAATGCGAATTGATTAATGGAAGGGAGCTGGTGTGTTTAGCGGAGCTGGAGAGATGTGATTGGAAGTCGACTGGGTGAATTATAGCAGCTGGAAACTACTTGCTAGAGCGGTATGACCAGCTAGCACTGGTTTGGAGGGGGAGACTGGAGGCTGGCTCTGAAGCTGGATTAGGCAGTCATTTCGCCATCATCTGGTTGCGATGGGCGATTGATGTGATGGCGCCCAGTATTTTTGACAGTTCATTTGGCAAATGAAGATAATCAAAGAATGTTCCATGGTTAAGGTCAGTATCGAGTAGTAAATGATGTGGGAAATATTAATTTGAATGTGGTTATAAATAACTATTGATTACCGCTCGTTGATTGTGTTGTAGCAGTTTTGATCAGCGGAGAAATTTAAATTTTGTTGATTGAAATCAAATCGAAATGAAGTTTCTTCAATTGGATAGTTTGAAGGGAGCATAGAAAGAAAATTTCAATAAAATCGTATGCTGATAGAACCTCCAGTGAATGAATCATTGGTAAACAAGCCACGAAGTGCATCCCTTGAGGTCCACACGGAAAACGTCCCAGTGATATCTACATAAATATTAAACCTATTAAATACAACGATTAAAGTGAAAATAATCATACTTTAAATAGTTATAATGATGAAAACTCATTCTAAAGTTGAATGAGTTAATATTAATCGTATCAACTTAAGGAGCACTCATTGATTACGTAAAGCTTTTGGTGGGTCAGTCGGAGGGGGGACAGATTGCAAAGCCGTTTTTACGTGCCTGGTTACTTTCATGTCGACGCTTGTAAGAAAATGCTGGCAAAATTTGGATTTCAGGGTTATTGCATTCAGTTTTTGTTTTTACGCCGACTGAACTAGATTTGCTGCATGGTGACCATTTTGGATAGTTGCGACGGGAAGTCCCATGAATGCTGTATATAAATTGATACTGGATTATTTCACCATTTTACTTTAGTGAGACTAATATTCATTTAGGATTTGGCAGTCGATCTTGAAAAAAACGCATAATATTCAGCAAATAATTGCTTTAATTATATGTAAAAATTATAAAATATAACAAAAGAAGGCCAAAGAATAATTGAAATCTTACGAGCCCTTGAAAACTTGTCTATTAAAACTACGTTATTTTATTTGATGAGAACTTTTTAAAGCATCTGATTTTGAAGTTGATCATAAAACAACATGTTACACGCAGTAAAAATTCGATGTCCGTTTCTATGTAGAACTTATAAAATCTTATGTTAGATGGAGAAAGAATTAGCTGAAACATTATGAACCTTTACAATAAATGGTGTAAAAACGCTCCTTTCTTCATTATACATATTCATTGTTTCTTGTGTGAATATTTTGTCAATGTGTGAAAATGCATTACAGTTTTACTCGATGAAAACTTGAAACATTTGGAAAGCAATGAGTGGCAAATTAGATAGTACAAATTCTTTTTATTAAATTTTTGTTCTTATTTTTGCAGTTTTTTTTATAAAATAATAAAACGTCTACACTGAATTCATTGAGTTTCAAACAAATCGCAGAATTAATAATACGTATCGATCAATGCCACAAGCACGCCATTAGAATAACTGAAATTAGGTAATATTATTCTTATAAACCATTATTCACTTTAATATTAATGGCTTATTGTCATTGGATGAGTATGTTTTGCAATCCTGCCAAACTATTATTTTTTGGTTAATAAGAAATCTTGTAAGCACCTTAGCTTTCAAAGCGTAGATTACAATAAATGCAAATTTGATTGATTGAAACATATAAAAAGTTATAAATATTAAAACATGCATTTTCTTCGCTAAAACAAAAAATGACTGTCCAACATTATTTGAAATCTGCTCAAATCATGCAAATGTTAATATTTTAATATTTAATACTTTTGTTTCAATCACGAAAAAGTTTTATTGAATTGTCAACAAGAACATTTCAAAGTATCTAAATTTTATAAATAATGATTGCGTTTAGTGAAAATGTATTTTATCTTGAAATTCTATTCAATTTTACTAAATATTTAGTGAAACTAATTAGTAACATTGCTAGCAATCAATGTTTATAAAAATTCACTAAGTCTCAATCTATTAAATCATATTGTTTGTTTCAAATTTGATACTTTCGTGATTTAGTGGCTGATTTGCGTCAGTAAATATTCAGCTACACTCTTGCTAGTTTTAATGGTTCAAGTTTGTTTTCGTTCCATACGGATTGCGAATTTGATGAAATCAAAACTTCAAATTAACCAAAAGTCGTTTTTTGGTTCAGTTATTTTTGCTGAAGCATATTTTCTTTATGATATCGAAGGTGTTGTTTCCATTGTTTCAGCTGGTCGTTCAGAATCGTTAAAAAACATTTGCTGCATTTGCATGAAATATAATACTATAATAATCTTTGGCTTTTAGCTTTTTGATCATTTGTTCCGGCTTCGATATGAACCAAGTATGCTTAATATTATTATCTTTTATACCTAAGGTTTTTTTGGTTAGAATAGATATTATCAAAACAACCCAACAAGTGCTGAAAATTTCAATTGCCTTTTGAGTTTCAATTAAAGGTGTGTATGCTGTATGAGTATGTATTCTTTTTGTTTGCTACTGAAGTATTTCGCAAGAAATAATATTCTCAACTTTGTGATGAAATAAAATAATAATTTCGTAATTCAGAAACAGGTCTAGGTCATACAGAAGTGTGTTGACACAATTTTATCGGGCCTTTACGGTCACTTCTTGAAACGTTTGTTTGATCATAATCAAAATAAAATTGAATTTTTGTTCTAAAGAATAAAAACTATAATTCATAAATGAATTGCTTAGCAATAATGAATACGAGTGCGATTGCAGTGACGGAATTTGAAAATTGAATATAAAGTTTGTATTTTTTATCTGCTGTAATTGCATTCCTCGTTTCTGCTAAGCATTCCACTTATGAATTATAGTTTTTATTCTTTAGAACAAAAATTCAATTTTATTTTGATTATGATCAAACAAACGTTTCAAGAAGTGACCGTAAAGGCTTATTGTTTCGATTATTTGATAGGCGACAAAACGTTTTCAAGAAAAGAAAACTGTCGTAACTTTTTCGACCGCAAAACATTTAATCAACCAAAAAAAAATTTACTTGGGATAAATAGTGAAATATGTACACGGTGAAATTTTGTAGCGTTTATGGACAAAATTTCAATGCGGTATTTGGTGTAAACCTCGGGTATAATTTTTGTTATTGAAAGTGGACTGCGTATTTAGAAACCGCAACAACAAATTTTGTCTATTTATGAAAATGAAACGAATAATTTATGGACCAAAATTGTCTTCGATTACTCCTAATTTTTAACCATGTCTGCTTCAGCATACCAACTTTTCCAAGTTTATCAACATTCTGGAAATAAGTTCGTTGGTCACCTTATTTAGAAGCCACCTTTTCCTAACGTTCTAAATACTTAATTTTCCATTGAAACCAAAAAAAGAATAAGGGAACACTTTAGTTGAATTTTGTGCCCCTAAAAATCTGTAGTAAATCACATAAAATGAAGACATCTTGTGATGCAAATTTTCTCATGTTTAAATGTCCTCCATCAAAATTTTGATTTCACAATAAAAAATAAAAAATGAAAAACCTTCCGAATGGGTCTTCAACATCTTCTGTAGGTATAATCTTTTCTTTTCTTTCATTTTCAAGAATCATTTGATGCTCGCCGCGGGTGCTTTGTTTGTTGATAATAATCGTTTTCATTTTGGAGCTAAGATATTAATGAAGATGTGTGGTTTGCTAAGATGGATTTTATTTTGAAGGGGCCGTTGAATAAAGCCATTAAAATAAAAACCCGTTATGGTGGATAGAGGTTCAGTCAAGTTAAAGATAAAAGTAGCAAAGAGATGTGGTAATGGAGACCTTAGTCGCGGCGTCATTTCAGTAGATGAATCACTTAAGTACCAGTTTCAAGAAGTCTATGCTTATTTTTTGGATTTGTACACACGTCGCGTGATGTAAAGAAAATTAATTATTGGATGTTGCACTAGCAATTTATGTTCATTGTTACGTAGATTTGGGACACGATAAGTAGTTTACCAAGATCCAAACAAGTAAGTTTGATCAAATTCGGATGATGAAAACCTAACTTTCTCGAAAATAGACAGATAAGTTTTGATTTGCTAGACTGTAGATATTTTTTTATTTGTAAATTTTGAATTCCACCTCAATTTCAATTGAAAACATCTAAAAAAAATTAAAGTACTGGGGCAATTCCATAGTGTGTAATGTCAATTTTATTTTTAATTCAGATGTTACACCTTCCAGGTTTTTCTCACTAGTACCTTTAAAATCATGGGCTTCATTGAACTCTATGCAAACCTTATATTTTCTAGCAAGCAAGCTTCTTTCTTAGACAGAAATGGTAATTGAGTTTTTAACAACCTGCGTATCATTCTCAAATTGAATTCTTCTACATAAGCTGTATCAATTGGCAGACAGATCTGCACACAGTAGGTATGTGTAGACACTCTCCTAGTTTCACAGAAATCGAGATGTAATAAATCATAACAAGAGAAATTTCTCAAAAAAATATCAAGTTAAAAAGGTAACACAACCTGTGCAAACGTGCTGTGTTGTTTTCGATGAACCTTGCTTGCCATAAAATAGAAAGTTTCCGACTATTCTCAACGCGAACATGAGTCTGACGCTGGGCCGGAAAATCGAGAAATATGTTCGACTGTTTTGCGCATTTTCACGTTTCACCTGGATTTTCTGTCTGCGTGTCGCTGCCACTGGTTATCCTCCACCAACATTTGAACGTTCAGTCATACTTTTTTATCTAAAGTGCATTTTAATTGGACAGTTGTTGAGCAACTCGTGCTTATCTCGTGGTCGATGTTGACGTTGTTTTGCGCTGTCTTTATTGTCGTCGTTTTCTTCGTGAAGAAGTATTTATTCTGGGTTTCAAATGCTTGATTTAACTGTCGTCTCTCCGTGAAAAGTGAATGAGAACCCTCGTTTTACTCTTCTTGTGCAATCCTTGCAATATTATTTGCATAGCGAGTCCTTTCGATGGACAGACGACAGCCCAGCTGAAGCAAAGCACAAGCGCCAACAACAAACGCCAAAGAACGCCAACAATTTGGAAAGCAGCAAAACTATAAAGTTAAAAACAACACGGCGAGCTTTCCAAGAGGATAACGTTTACAAATCGGATTAATTATTCAACTGGCTGTACCTATGCAGAGCGCGCGATAACCCTTTGGCTCGTTCATGGAGTTTTTGTGGAAAACGGAGATAGTCACCTCCTGGAGTCGGTTGGTTGAGAACAGAAGTGATTTAATGGGGGCCTTTAAGCTTGAGAGGGAAGTTTTCAGTAGCTTGTGTGATACATGTATTGTTTAACATGTAATGATTCTTGAACTAGAGTACAAGCTCTAAAAACGACGAAATTTTTGAACCCGCCAATTCAACCGTAATGTTAAATAAACAAGGAAGAGACTAAATCAGATACTTACAAAATAAAACAAAATTGGAATCTGGTCATTTTGAACTAATTTTTTTATAGTTTACATTTGCTTATATTGGTCGGTTATAATGCATTTGCTGGAAAAGTTACTTTCGTTTGCAAAGACTGTCTAATTTGAAAGAGATCACGTTTTGAAACAGATCCTTTGTTCTTCTTTTATCTATTTCAGTTTATTTCTTGAAGAGTGTATAATATATGTTGGTTAGCATTATTCCGTATACCTTACAGATCTCGAAACATATCCTCAGAAAATGATTGACTGGTTGCTTTTCAGACAAGCTTTGTCATGACTATGTATCAAAGGAGTAATAAATGAAAGGAGTGAAGCTAACACAAATTTGAAACTAAGTTTTCATTTAAGTAGTGATGACACTCATTCAATTTCAAATCGGAAAGACGTACCAAATTTCAAATTTCTATGGGGCATCGAATAAACGCGGGTTTATAAACGATTCGAAAGTAGATGATTTTAAATGAATTAAATTAAATAAAAAGCCAACAAAGCCATGGAAGCATCCAAAATTCATCATTTAGGTGGCGCAGCGCAACAATTTTTTTTTCGTATTCAGCCTTGCCCCAAATACAAATATTTTTGGTACATTATTCTCTGTTGTTCTAGGTAATGATGTAGCCATGCCATGAAAAACATTCATATATGGAATTTGACAGTTACGTGGCTATTCCGAATTGGAATTTCTTCGCAATTCCCACCTATGGTTTTACCTGTCAATAGCCGTTCCTGTCTATTTCCTTGTTCTTAGCTGTGCAGATTCAAAAAAATTATTTTTATGTTGTATGTTGATTTTTTATGGTTAAAGTCATCTTTGAATCTACTTTTATTTTCTTTAACAAAAACACTACATTTGAATACCTCGTCTAAAAACCCTCATTAAAGTCCTCATGAAAATATGGTTGCCACGTTTGCATGAGCCATAATATGGTAGTGTCCTTGCACCTCATCGCGCTCTCAAGATGGTATTTGAAAATTTTTATGCTTTGTATTCAGTACGCGAACGTTGAATGGTGAATGTTCATGTTGTTTCGAAGAAGTTGTCCTTTTTTGATTCATTTGTCGTATTCGTGCCTTAGTCTGTGCTCTTACCCGATGCCCATTCTCCAGGCTTCAGCTAAATAATTCTTGTGAGAAATCCTTGTTTATTGCATTTTGCAATTTTCATTTTGTAATTTTCATTTTGCTTTAGTTTTAACTTGGTTTTGTGTTAATTTGAGTTTGGCTTGATTGTCTGCCACTGCAGCTCCTTTACGTTTCTACGTGCGCTTGTGAGCAGGCCCACTGAATTAATTGCGAAGTTGAACTGCACTACAGGACTTCTATGGTGAAGAGTCTAATTAGTGAAGCTTGAGAAGTTGTAGAGAATGCGGTTCGACATTGGCTTGATGAAATTAAAGACTCGGTAATGGAAAGAAAACACATCCGCTTGCGAGGGAATGTAAATTGAGAACAATAATTTAAGGATGATGAGTTGAGGTATTCGGTGTGCGCTGAATAAATCATAGTCGTAGCTAGCATAAGTGCAAAGTATACCAATCTTTTTCATTTTATGGTTCAAGTATTAATATTTTAAAGCCAGAATGTTTGTTGTAAAAATATGACAGTGATTAAAAAATGGATGCACTTGATGAAAAAAATATATTTCTTTCATCAATTGTATCCATTTTATATTTACTTTTATACTCAGCTTATAATCCATATTCAAGTTCTGTATTTGATTCCAAACCAAAAATAAAAGTCATGCTTTGATTCCAAAAACCTACATTCGCCAAAAATAATTTTGAGCTTAGGCTGAGAAATTGTCTAATATTCTGATACTCATTTACTCAATACTCAATAGAAATGATAGTTCACTCAAAGCTGCATGCAGTTTTATTGGCATGGAGGTGAATAAATCTCAACGATTTCATATTACTTCGGTTTTGTTTCAAATATAATTTGCAATTTAAGTCTTTATTTTTATTTTTTCAGGAAGGCAGATTTTTTCCCAACTTTGATTTTTTTCCAACTTTCGTTAAAATAATAAGTTCGCATACTTATTAGGGCGTAAAAGGTAGTAGCGCTTGAACTGAAGGTATAATAATAGTTTCTGCGATGCATTTTCAACTAATGTTCCTTCTTCCACAAAATGCAGAAAATGCACTTGGATGCGTCTTACAATAATGCTTAACAAATGTGCCATATTATTATGTTCAACCCCCATTTCGGCACATTTTTTCCCAAAAAAGGCAGAGAATCGAAGGCTTTTCTACTTTTCTCTGCCGGATAGTGTGTTTCCTATTAGAAACTCTTTCGCATTAAATTGTACTTGATGAAACTGAAAACGGGAATTATTTTTTTGCAATCTGGTTAACTCATGAGTCTCAGTCTGAATAGAAATCAGCCTGTTATTCGTGCTGCACGTGTGTTTATTCCGTAATTATCTCTTTTAAAAAACACGCTAACTTTGAACAGTTTTATAATTTTGTAGTTTTGATAATTTTGCATTTGCTATAATTTAAAGGACGGTCATTATGTTTGCCCAGCATTTAAAGAGTTTCTCAAAATAACATCCTCTACAGTTCAAAAATGAAAAAAATACTCATCCTATTCTCCGTATCAAAACAATAGACTTTTAGTCATAACCAAAATTTTGAATCGAGGAATTTTTTCTGTAATGTTATGTACCCAATCAAAAATGAATCGGAATTGTGGAAAGGGTATCAAAAGTTAGATAGAACAAGGTAAAAAGTATTTTCAAATCCATGAACGAGATAAACATATCAGTATATATAAGAAAAAAGCTGTGTGTTGTTTCTTACATATTTACAGTAAGTAAGCAGTAAGTTGTACCCATTCACTAGGTTTCAAAGAGATCTTTAGATGTATTGCGAGAACGCTTTTTATTATTTACTAGCTGCCCGGACAGACTTCGTCCTGTCAAAAGTTATTGGTCTGTCGCAGTCCAATAGAAAAAATTAATTTTATTAATTAAAAATTAAAATTTTTTTTTTAATTTTTCTCTCCGTAAGAACCACCCTTGTGCCTTAAGAAAAATATATTTAAAAAAATAGCCGAATCGGTCGAGGCGTTCTCGAGTTTTGCGCTTAGCAACACATTTGGCGATTCATTTTTATTTATTTAAAAATTAAAAAAAAATTTTTAATTTTTCTCTCCGTAAGAACCACCCTTGTGCCTTAAGGAAAATATATTTAAAAAAAGCCGAATCGGTCGAGGCGTTCTCGAGTTTTGCGCTTAGCAACACATTTGGCGATTCATTTTTATTTATATAGATTAGCTTCACTTGACTTTTCGATCAAAATTAGTTTTATTTCCGTTTCGTATCAGCGCAGCATTTAGGTTACTTGTTGAATAATGTGAAATATGTAGAAAATTGTAAATGAATGCGTCTCTAGTATTGATAAATTTACCTAACGTTTCGAACCCAAAAATTCTATATTGTCACTGTATGACCCAAACTGTAATGTTAACATTCATGCCCAATAAATTGAATAATATTGATGCAAAAATATTAACATTTTATTTTTCAACTTGCCTGTGGTGCACCTCAGCTTAATTTATTTCGCGTTAAGTGGTGGTTGGGATAACCGAAAAATATAGTCCCCATCTTTGGACGATATCAATGCGGTGGCTTGAATTAAACTTAAGGAGCAAGCAAGCAAGAACACACGGGAATCTAGTGTCCAGCTGTTTATTCATTCGATTTTATTTCCTATTGCTACCGCTTCAGATTTACATTTTTCTTCAAGAGCCTCACGATACAATCAACCAACTCATTCCATTACCATGCTAAATGCATCCACGAGTACTATATCCTATATGCATAGCAGGTTGGCTAGGCGTTTTGCTCAGAATGGAAGACCTAGCACTCTATGTTGGTGAATTTAGCACATATGTATGCTACGCCACTGCAAGCACTACAAGTCCTACAAGTAGGTTCACCTATGCATCCGTAAAGGAGTGTAGTAAGCACCCCGTATCCACTTTTGTACCTTGTTCATAGCACCATAACCTGCATAAAATTCCTCAGGATTAGCAATTGAAGAATGTTCAAATGAATTGCGGTTTTTGCTACATGCACTTTCCTACCTCTTATGTGCTCGACGAGCGTTTTGAAAATAGTGAAAATTTCATTGTGCTCGTTTTTGACAAAAGTGGGGAGAACATGTAAATTTAGCGTCGTTCGTCGTCGATTTCGTGGTGGTTTTGTGCATAGTCTCAGTGGTGGAGCACAGCATTCAGTCGAATCCTGCCCTCACTCGACTTTTAATTTAATTGTAAATCCTTAAATGTCAGGACTTAAGAAGTAGTTATAGTTGCATCATATTCTCAAGCCATACTTCCTTATTCCTATGCATATTCGGAGTCCTTTACCAGCAAATGCGAATGCCACGAACATGGAAAACTCACAGCATGGCTAGGAATATGGAGAATCTTTGCATAGTATTTTAGTTACACCGCAGTCTAGTTTATTAAATCCTTGACATGTTCATGTAATTTCGTCACTGGTAGGATTAATTTGATGTATTGGTTGGTACGGGTTGCAGTTACAGTAACGTTATAACTCCAAGACCCAAAGTGTGTCTCCTTGTTAAAATTAGAAAGATTCAGAACTATCCATACATTAGAATGAAACGGAGGACTTGGAGAGCACACTAAATAAAATGTTGGACAATGGTCAAGTTATCGGTCAGAGACCAAAAATAACAAATTCTAGTACATAGCTCTTGTTAAATAATAAACTTTGAAATGCTGCTTGGCAGAAAATAAAGTGGGTGCTCACGCGTTCGATTAGGTAAAAATAAAAGTCATTTCTGGTACGATTCTGCGAAAATAAAAGAAAAAGCTTATTGCAAGGACAACCTTTAAAATAAAAAAAAACCTTCGTTTAAATTAAGACGATTTCGTTGAACAGTTGACGAAGTCTTTTGTGTTTCAAGGTTTCTTTTGCTAAAAGCAATTTTTCTAGATAAAAAATACGTAAAGCTTTTTAATAATTAGACATTAGTTGATTCAAAATCATCGAAAGTGAATATAATCTTAAAACTTTTATAATTACCGTAATTTACTTCTTAGGTTGCCCTTAAATTTGAAAATGTAAGAATTGTCTTTCAATCACTATTACATAACTACAAAATAACTAAAATAAAAGAAATCCTCTAAGCTTTGGTCCAAAAAGTCCAATGCAAGGCAGAGATTTAAACACTTTTTTGTTCGGAGCCAAAATGGTTTTTCAATGCCAACTGCAACACTGCACGTTTAACCACCTCGATATTGATCTATGAAACAATTGAGCAACCTCTTTTATAAATTTTGGCATGACCGCAGGACGAAAGAAGATAAACCGATCCATCATCTCATATGCCAATATTCTACATTTACAACTTAAAGGATGAAAACCATTCATAGAAAAATCTAAAAAAAAAATCTATAGTTTTATCATACTTATTTTTACTAGCCTAATTGAATCTTTCAGAAGATAGGGAGAAGGTAGCTTAGTTGATTATTAAATCAATTTACGGTGCTATCTCATTTTCTATGTATTGTGGTTTATGCAATAAATAAAGCCTATTAACCGATTCGAAACTAACAAGATTTACAACTCTTTCTTTTGAATGATTGAATAAGACGAAATCCCAAATCTGATTTGGAAAATGAAAATTTCGATAAATAGTTCAAGGAATTTAAAAAAATGAATTTCATTTCCAATAAGTGCATCGGAGGCTAGTAGAAATTTGAAGACATTATTTGAATTTTCAAAAAAAAAAAACGAATATAGAATATAGGGCTCCATCTTTCTTTGTCACTTTTTGATCAAAAAACATTTTGAACTCATTAAAAAAAATTGCAGTAAGGTCTTGCTGAATATGTGTGAGGTGTCTGTTACTTTATATTAGTCATCCATCAATGCTACAAAACGCTTTTCAAAAGCTGTGGTGGTTTTGACTTATAAAAAATGTATTTAAAGTAAATTTTTAGGGAAATGTATGAATATATGATGTAAACAAGCTTCATCTAAACGTTGGGAAATGTTTTGTAATGACTTTTTTTTCGGAAAACCACAATATTGAACAATGCATACGTTCTCAACAATATGGTATTGGATAGAAAAGAAAACATTGTTGACCTTGGAGTTGTCCTAGACAAGAAACTATGCTTCAATTTGCACTACGATACTATTCTCTCCAAAGCTAATAAACAGCTTGGCTTTATTAAAAGACGAGCCAAAGAGTTTAAAAATTTGTGGGTAACTAAATCATTACTTACCTCACTGGTTCGCCCATTACTTGAATATGCCTGTAATGTATGCAACCCAATTTTAGGAATTCATGATACGAGAATAGAATCAGTCCAAAAACAATTCTTGTTGTTTGCTCTGAGAGACCTTTATAGCCCTGATGACTATCAAATCTTGCCTCCTTATGAAGTTAGATTGGAGCTTCTGAATTTGTTGACTCTTAAAACCAGAAGAACAGTGTTGTTCTCTTGTTTCGCCTTTGACGTGATTAGGGGCCACATTAATGTGGAGTATTTGACGAATAAAATAAAGCCTAATGCGCCTGTAAGAAGTACGCGTAATACACGTTTGCTAACTGAATATCAGCATTTTACTAGGCATGCAGATAATGAACCAGTTAATAGGTGCTGTAAAATCTTTAACACTTTGAGCAAACACTACTCCCCTACCATCTCCAAGTTTAATTTTAAATCCAGCATTTCTAAAGCCTTTCCATTATCCATCCCTAAATTATGACGTGCATACAACAGTATAAATTAATGTTGAATGTAGTATGTATTTTAGGGTTAAGTACTTGTTGTAATTCATATTTTATATTTTTATATGTTGACATGTGATTGCCTTGCTTTGGCGAAATAAATAAATAAAAAATGTTTTTATATGGAAATTTTTATTTTTTCCTTGCAACCTTCCAATCAACAATATATTTGATATTTAGCTAACCTTTGGTTTATTTTCAAACTGAATTGTTAAACTTTAAATTATTTTTCATTTTAATGTGGTTAGTAATCCGAAGAGCTGTTTACCGTGATTTCACGTAAACTTTTGGAAAGAAATATTATAGGTTCTTGTTAAGGTCTTGAACAGGCGCTATTTTCACAATTATTGGAACTTATTTCAATGCACATAATTTTCAGATTGTATGCTTCAGTTTTATTGTTATAATTACATGAATGAAAAGTCGTTGTAAAGTTTTTCACTGCTTTGATAATTGTTGCCAAGTTTTGACAGCAGGCTGGGTTTTGCTTCCCAATTATTTGACTTTTTACCTTTGTATTGAAATTTTGGAATATTTTAGACATTTTCATAGAGATTAGATTTGCATGTATATTGAGCACTTTTATGTTTCTTATCAACTTTGTACATAAAAACATGCACATGAATTCAATAGTGGCTAATTTGAGAAACTATCTAATGACTTAAATAAAATAAGCATATGATCTTCAATAATGAAAATAGTATGAGAAAAACTATGTCACTCTGGTTTTAAATGCAAGATGCCATCGATTTAATTGAGATTTTATTGTTGTTCAAAATGAACTGTGAATAATATCATCCAGGTTTCAATACTAATTAGATTGCTGCCTAGTGTTGTGAGCCTGCTCTTATTCACAAGATATTCAGGGTCCTGCAGGCATTTATGATGAATTATCGCAACGATTAAATGGCATATACAACCGTACAAATAGTCTGCATATCTTTGCAATCTCAATCATGAATTCCAGCACTTTATTTCCATGCGATTATATTTAACCTCATCTAGGCTTTAAGCCAAAAAATCATCTTTGCCCTCCCCGAAATAAATCATCGTTTAATAACTGCCGTTGTGTAGATATCCTTCCATATGATGTGTGGAGGGTGGGCACTGCCATTCATATCGGATGGATATTGCGGAATATGAGTTGGGCAAATGCAGTAGCATATAAATATGGGGATGCCAATGAAAATAGTTGCCGGCTGCTGCATACCCGTATATGTACGTGCAATGAACATGAATATTTGAGAGTGGAAAATGAAGTTAGTGCAGTAGTTGAGGGCAGTCACAAAAGGCAGTAATCGATATATGAAATAAACAATAGCGGACATAATTATCGAGTTATCGCGCCTGGTCATATTTATTATCTTTTAGCGGAGAGTTAGTCCGAATATTGTAGACTCGTCCCTACGTGTGCACATATCCTTTCGTGGGATGCATGTAGGCTGTAGCTTGATGTTAACACTTCAGGACAATGTCGTGGCGAAGAGGTTTCAAAATTGCTCTCGAATCTACACGTACTCACTCGGTTAATAGGCAAGTAACCTCACATATATCTGACCCGGCCATGTAGGCCCACGTTGTTGTTTCTTTACTGTTTTCCTATACCTCACAGATAAAATCGGATGCATTAATAGAGTGCAGGGTTTCAGGATGAAATACGACGCGCTTGAGTATTTTTTGTGCGTTTTCGAAAGCAAAATTGGGCTAGCTGTAGCGCGCACAATCATTGCTTTCAAAATAACCTTTTCCTGCGATTTCTGTCAAAAACCCCATAGAGACTTGAAGCTCAGCATCATGCCTTCCATGCAAAAATACAGATTTTACTGCTAATGTGTGTTTTTGTGGATGGTAGCCGTATACTAAATGGGAAACGAGGTTGTAATTAAAGCAATTATTGGCTCTCAATAGTATAACCTCGTAGATTGTGCCATTTAGTAATTGTGTGCTGTAATGTTGCGTGTGTGTTGGACTTGCAGAACTGATGGAATGTCACCTTGCTTTGGAGTCTTTCAACATTGTGTGTTCAGATACTACGTACGTCTAAAGTGAAAGGCTGTTGAAGTGCTTTTGTGATTGAAAACACGATCTTGTAAATTTATTTAACAATTTCGAGGAAATAAAATCAAGATAAATATAAAAGCATTTAATGGTTTTGAATTTGCTTTATTCGATTCAAAGGCAAAAATAACAATATTTGCAATATATTTGTATGCCCAATGTTGATATCGGATGAAGATTTGACAGTTACAAAGTCAAAACGTCGTTTTTAGAGTCAATATCATGTAAAGGCTTTGCCTCGGCACATACCATGCAAAAGCATTTGTTTTCAAGGAATTTATCTAAGCCTTTAGTTCAAAACATCTTCCATTTCACAAAAGTAGTAAGATGCTTCGAAAGAAAAAAAGGTGATTTGCTCAAAATACAATTGAAAGCAATAAATCAAAATAAAACTCAAGCTCTTTTTAATAGCCAAAGATAATGACCACATTTCAATGAGGCTTGTTTGCTTTTAATATATATAGAACTGGCCGATCGAAATTCACCTGTTGATTTTTTCCGAAGAATTCGCTATATTCAGGTAAAAGCTTGTAGCCATGAAACATTCGCCAATTAGTTGCTGTCCATTGTCAGTGGTGGAATAGTACGAAACATTCACAGAATGCTTTAACAAAGTTGTATGCTTTGCAAGATACAATTAAATGTAGCATTGATGGCTCTATACTGTCAACTTGCTGATGAATTATTGTCAAAATTGTCCAATTTGTTGAGTATTACGTTAAGAAATGAAAACGGTTTGAGGTCATAAACTTAAACGAATAGAATAATCGCCTTACCCATACGTGATTAAATAAACATATAACGAAGCCGAGAAAGTGTTTTTTTTTAAATTTGAAACGTGCAAGAAGTCATCTGATGGGTAAAATGATTGAATCTGAAATTAAATATCTAAGTTGCAAATAGTTCAATTTGAGGAGAAAAGAATAATTCACCGTTTAAGGTGTTTTGGTACGCGAGGCAAAAAGAAAAATATACTGCATATCTTAGCTGAACTTTCTGCAAATGAAATTTGATGGTGTGGTGAATTATGCTCAACGCTCAGAACATCTCGTGCGCTATTGAGAGGTATGCAAGAAAACTTAAATGTGTATCAACTTGGCCGCATCAATGTTGCAAGTTGAATGAACTGCTTGTGCCTTATAAAATATAGTGGTAGATAAATGTTTTTCTCAAAGTAAAATTTAATATATTCTACTGTTGTCATACACTTGAAACCTCTATTCCCATAGAGAGCCATTTAAGTACGAAGGAGACATAGGCTACACGTTTCATGCAGGAGACCGTGCACCGATATATCTCGATCTTGAATTGAACACGAAAAAGTTGTCATGATTTGATCTTTGGGACTTATGTTGCAAACTCCTATTCACGAATCGTATGTCCGCATAGTAACAAGAACGTACTAGTAAAAATACACCATTTTGCTTACCGTCGAATAGGTTGAAGAGTGCACCAAACGCTGGTTTGGTGGCAGCTATCAGTGCATTTGGCTTTATTCGGAGTCGTTTTCTCGGAAAACTGAATTCAGATGTAATCTTTGTAACGTGTGGACCTATTGAAGTTTTAGCTATCGTGCCAAAAAGAGGTTGACAAGGGACTCGAACTGAACGCGCAATTAGCATGAAATGTTGATGAAGTTTTTAACTATTAGGCAATGAATTGTGCCTCAATGTGTGTCGCCGTATGTAACAAAGTATCAATCTGCATGAAGTGTGCATCTTGATAAGTGTACAATGGTATACGACTACTGGCAAGCGGCTGTGTACATCCCGCAAAAAATAGTTGAATTTATATATATATATATATATATATATAAAGTACTTCATACAAATACGGCCTATGCTCTAATATAGCCTAGCTTCCCGAAATGTAAAAGATTTTTATGGTGCATTTTAAAATTTTCGTAATTTCAAGCTGAGTTAATACTTCATACTTATTGAGTTCTAGTCTTTTATTTAACTAATTGTAGCTTTAAAGTTAGTCATTATTATTTGAATTATTTATAAATTGATAACTTTATCTAGATACGTTATCGAATAAGACATTTGGTGTTATTTGTGTTTCTGGCGCAATTACCGATAAATTAGGTACAGTATTTTTATAAGGTCTATTAAAATTTTTACGATTTCTTTGCCATTGTATTTTGGACATAAATGTTGATTTGTTTGATAGATATGCTCGTTAATTGATAATTTATTATTTCTTTTTCAAAATAATACCGAAAGTTTGACAGGCGATTCGAATGTACCTATTTCTCCAAATATTTTTAACTTCCCAGTATATGGGAAGTTCTTGTAATCGCCTCGAAAATCGAAATTGAAATTTTCAACATTATCTTACGTTTTGAGGTCTATAGAGTATATATAAAGTGTTTTAGAAAGGGAGATGTATGTGTGTGTGTGTGTATGTACGTACGTACGTATGTATGTTCGTGGACACGTTTTTCTACGAGCATAACTCACGTAAACAAAGTCGTATCGACTTCGTTAAAGTGTCAATCGAAGCGTTTTTGGAATCTTAAGAGCTGATTAGTTTTTGGGAAACTTCGGTCGGGGGAAGGGGTTGCTGTTTTGCCCGTTTGAAGGTCATTTCTGTCTTGCGTTGTATCTCGCGAACCAAACATACGATTTCCTTGATCAAGGTGTCAATCGACGCGTATTGACATTGATGTGATTCTATCAAGTTTTTAAAAAAAATATTGGAGCCGTTTTTTAATTTATAAAAAAAAGGTACAAAAAATTAGGGTTTTTTTCAAAAACAATAAATTTTTAACCTTATTTTCAAGCCGAAGTAATCAATGTTTATATAATTTATATAGTCCATACAGTTTTTGTTAAAACATTTTCAACATTTCTGCTCATGTTCGAAAAAAAAAAAAATCATTAACAGTCATCATGATCTTCAAGGTCACATTTGTCATGCGTTATATCTCGCGAACCAAACATACGATTTGCATCATTAAGATGTCAATCGAAGCGTTTTAACATTTTTGTGAATGTATTAAATTTTGAAAAAATCTTGGAGCCGCTTTTTAATTTAAGAAAAAAAGTGCAAAAAATAGATTTTTTTCCTAAAACAATAAATTTTTAACCTGATTTACGGAACACAGTAATCAATTTTTATAAAATTCATATACTCCAAACAGTGCCTGTAAAAGCATCATCAAAACATTTCCTCACGATAACAAAAAACATTAAATAAAAAATAAAAAATCATTAACAGTCATCATGATCTTCAAGGTCATTTCTGTCATTAACTATATCTCACGATCCAGATATAATATTTGCATTATTTAAGGTGTCAATTGACGTGTATTAACATCTTTGTGATTTTTTTAACGTTATAAAAATTTGTTTCAGCCGTTTTTTTTCAATTTAATAGAAGAAAATCCGAAAAATTAGGGTTTTTTCATAAAAAATATTTTTTTAACCAGTAATAAATGTTTATAAAATTTATACATTCTTATCAATTTTTAAAACAAACGCAACAAATTTTCTTCCATGATTATGAAAACAAAACTAAATTAAAATTAAAAATCATTCAAAGTTACCGTGTAAAGAGGGATCATACGAATGATATTACTTTATATCTCTTATTCTAAATAAATTATTGTAAATTCAATCAAAGTTTTAAAATATTTGCGTAATTTGAGCAGATTTTTAATAGTTTTTATCGTCTTTTAATTAAAAAACTGCTTAAATTTTGAAAACCATCAAAATTTCAATCAAATTTGCATTTGTAGTAATCAGCGCTTTGAATGGTAAGATGTTTTTTAGTCAATACTTTGCAAAGTCATATGCTTTAAAAAGCTTTCATCAAATAAAAAATTGTAGTTTTTAGTATATTCATTCTTTAGTAATCGTAAGATTTCGATTACTTCCTTCATCATCATTTGTAAAACATTTTACTTTTTACATGCAATTGAATCTATTTTTGACCGCAAATTCAATATATTCCAAGACCAACAGAAATTCAAAATTAATTATTAATTTTATTGGTGTAAAATCGTGAAAAATATGAATTCAGTGATTATGCTGAAATGATGGCAGTTTTTAACGCAACTATTCAAAGCGACCATCACGCGACAAAAACTGCATTCGTTTTTGCTAGCGCTTTTTTGTTCTTCAAGCATTGATATGAAAATAACAAATAACGTAGAAAAGGCCCCCCCCCCCCCCCGATTGATCCGCGTGAATATTCAAATCAATCTGTCCCCATCGACCAAAAATCTTTTGTAGATGATATGATTAATATTAACTCATTCCTGTTACTGCTATGAATACCTCTCATTATTATTATTTAAGGTAGTATTATTTGCAAAATTATTATTGTGTTTAAAGTTTTTGATGTTTATGTAGATATTACTGGGAAGTTGACCGTGTGGACTTCAAGGGTCTTCGCGGCTTGTTTATGTATGTTTTTGCCTTAAATGACAAAAAATCAATAATGGAAATTATTTTTGCGCCCGGTTTTTTTTTATTTATTTCATAATTTAGAAGGATGTGTAAACTTTTTTTACGTGAATGATTGGAAACACGCTTTTAAAATTTATGATTTTCATGAATTCTCGAATAATAACGTCAGATGCATAGGGTTGAAGAGTCAAAACAGCGAAATTTTTGTTTGTTTTACTTTTTAGGGCAAAATGATACCATGCACTTTTTATAACGACATCTCTTCTAAGTATGAGTACCGAAATTAGCTTATTTGACATTGTCATAGGTCAGGTTATATTCAATGACAAAGTTTAAGAAAGAAAGGCGAAAATGTATAGATTCGATATTCTTAATATTTGAAAACTAGTTATTATTATACTAGTTATTTTCAAAAAATACTTCTTCTAAAGTGTGTTTTATGGCGGCGCGGGTTAAATAAAAAACCACGAAAAATAGAATTTTTAAGTTTTTCAAAGGTGCGTTGATAACTTGATGCTACATAGATTTTTGTTCTTACACTAATTGCATAGTGACATTTTTTGTATTACTGTACGCGGAAGAAGGTCAAAAATGGCAAAGCAATGTTTCAAAACTATTTTTAAACAAGCTAAATGATTTAGAAAAAATGTAAAGTGCTTTTTGTGCAAGTTTATTGAAAACGAATTCAAAATTGGCACTGACCTGTTCAGAAAAATTTACTACTAATATTTTTCTGCACTGTGTAGCTATCTCACTTCTTGTTACATGATTTAAAACGACAGTAAAATGGTGAAAAATTTGATGAACGTGATGAAAAAGTATGTATCTTAGGTTATTTTAAAAGCCAATCCAATTCATTGTCAGTTTCTATCAAATGGATGTTTTTTAACACCTCGATTCCAATTGTAACCGCGCAGGCAATTTTGAATATCAGATGATTTAGGCGCAAACTTTCGGAAAAATTTTACAGATCTTTTTATTCTGCCTTAATTTTAAAAATTAATCTGTTGCGACATTTTGACTACTTCTTATGCAAACTTTATCTTGGGAGCAATGCAGACAAAGTGTAAGAACAAAATTATTTGTTATCGTAATGCGGGCATTGATGCTTTAATAAATCATAGAAGTAGAACAGCCAAAATTTGTGGCTAAATTTTCGTTTAAGGGGTTACATAAGTCTTGAAGGAACAAAAACGACTTTTTCAAAAAATTGTATTTTAAAAAGCAAAAATCTACTTTATTTAAAATTTACACACATAAACGTTTAGCATTTCAAGAAGTTGTAAAAAATTTCTGCTATAAAAATTGAAAATTTAGTTTACAGTTTATATATATATATATATATATATATATATATATATATATATATATATTATAGTTTATGCTCTTGGCTCGTGCTTGAACGAAGGGATTGAAAAAAATAAATTTAAAGTTTTGAAATGGATTTGAATGAATTTTCGTCTCATATTTTTTAGCATTTGTCCGATTCTCATCGTTTTTAAAATATTTTTTTCGTATAAAACAGGAACGAGTCGATCGAATAATAATCACTTCGTTCAAGCACGATTCAAAACTATAAAGGGGAAATGTGCAAAGTTTCAGCAAAATCGGTCGATTCGTTCTCGAGAAATCGTGCCTCCCGCACGAAAAAACAAAGTTTCGAGAAAAACGCGTTTAAAGTTTTTTTACGGCGATTTAATGAATTAAAGTTATTTTTTAGCGACTTACATCGAATCGTTGACTCCAGGTCCATACAGTAATTCGTTCGCCTCATTCGCGATGTCCAGAGCATCCTTTTAATGTAGTGATGTTTGATGACAAAGAAAGGAGCTGATTTTAGGCGGTAGAAATGCGCCGCATGCGTACAATACGCTAGGTAAGGCAGAGTGCACGTTCCAATCGCGCGGTATTCCGATCTCTCCAGTAATATTGCTCGAATTTACTTCAAATTTGGTGTGAATACTCTTGAAGTACTATACTTTCATATGAAATAAAAAAAAATTCGATCGATTTTTTGAAAATACAAGACCTATGTAACCCCTCAAGTAATGGTGACACTAATTTTTTTTAATTTAAAATTGCAGCAGCAGGTAGACGTGAATATTGCGACAGTTTGAATGCATATAATTTAAAACAAAACAATTTGAATGTACCGAACAAAGCCACTGTGTCATAAAAGTATCAAAATTCTACATTAATATTTCTTCGTTTTTGCACTTGTTCCCAAATATTTTTGATACGTTACCCTCTGTTGTTACCGGTACAGTCATAGTTGCCAACACCACATTAAAACATACATGGGGTTTGACAGTATGCTGCTAGTTTGAATTTGAATTTTGTCAATAGGCATTACTGGCAACTTTTTGTTTCCTGTTCCGATACTAGTGTCGTTCAAGATGTCTTATTGTCTAGGATAATTTGAATCAAAACTGAATTTTATAAAACACAAATCGATTCAAACTAAAATATAACAATTTTAAATTGATGTATTCATTCAAACTCTTTATTCGTGCAAAGTCAAATAGAATTGCTAAGATGTGCCACAAAAGCATTATTAAATGTTGAATTGTAAAATCACAAAACTCGTAGGTACATTCCCATATTGCTGACGCCAACGGAAGAAAACGACTTCAGAGCATAGCTCGGAAAACCATTTGTGTACAGCAATATGCCTGGAGCGCATTTTTTGTATTCACTTTAAATGGATATTTGATGGCAAATGCCATTTGGAAAGAAAGTTTTTCTTTTGAATTTTTGAATTATGCGTCGTAACATGTGCGTGATCATTAAGGAAGTTATCGTGATGTTTTATTGATAAAAACCTACGTTTGCGTGTGAAGTATAAAATATGTACTCGATGAAACGAGAAACGAATTTATCAGCCTTGGAAGTTGAACGATAGTGCAAGGTTTAATTTCCTTCCAGGTAAAGCAAATCGATGAAAACATCAAAAATAGCTACAAGTTCGTTGTTCAAAAATTTTCAAGAATGAACAAATCAAGAATTACTTATGACTATGTATTTAACCAAGCAAATTGTCCATTCCTCCCAATGAAGAAATTTATCTGATAAATTTTTAATTGAACATCACGCACTGTTCATATATCATTCTTTATTGCCCATAAATTGAGTGTGCAACTAACGATTTCAGCTCCGCCAACTACATCTACAAGCTTCTATGGATGTGTGAATTGTCTAGTCCATATAAACATTGGCTGTTCTAGCTCACTTTAATCTAGTTTAATTTTATCCCATCTCATCAAAAGTATGAACGTTTTTCTTGTTATAAATAAATAAATGCTGAAATTCATTTTCTTCCAATCGCCATAGCCCGTAAAGAGTGGTAGATGAGCAAACCATTTATATCTTATAAAAATAAGTAGGCACTTGAACACATTGTCGGCAAAAGTAATGTGGTATCTAGATCGATTGAACTAGCTTGCAGTGGGCTATGATTTACTGAAAATAAAAACGCCAACACTTGAACAGTCGCTGGGAATGGGATGTGCCAGGACAATCAAGTGCACCCATTATTGATCACATAAATGTTCATGAATAGAGTTCAAACATGGATATAACGAAGAATGTACAAAGTTATTGCTTGCTGGGAAATTGTTGTAAGATTTGATTAAGATAACTGAGTTGTCAAGTCTAATCTGAAATTTTATATAAAAATGTAAAATTATTTCCACCGAAATCATTTGCCTTTTTTTCGTGGCGGCAAATAATAAATGAAAATTAGAATTTCTGTTAAAATATTTAGAACCGTTAGCGATAATATTCTTTCACCATGTTTTGAAGTTACGAAAAAGAACCTGAATGTAACTCTGGGGGAAAAAATTGAAAACCAATTGCATGCAGTCTCATGGTGAAGATTTTAGTAAAATCAACTCGGCTAGAACCGACCCCGGGAAGAACTTCATATATCAGGTTTTGATCAAGCGGTGGTACGGCATGCCTTCTCGGGAACAAGTCAGCCCTTATCAGGGTTTCCAGTTACTATGTCAGGACCAGAGCAAGAAGCCCAGACATTGAAATATAAAAGTAGTATCAGACATTACTGATCAGGGTCATGTCAGGACCAGAGCAAAATTTTCCGATCAAAAGATGAAAGTAGCATCAGGATTGACTAAAAAGGACCACGTCAGAATCAGATCAGGATGTCTAGACATTGAAATATAAAATTAGTATCAGACATTCCTTCATTGAATTGGCTGTCCTAAAAGTATCATTTGACTTTTCGCTTATCAACTGCCTCCATAACTGGATAGGCAGAGGTCAGTATGTGAGGCTGATGGGTTTGATCCTCGATGGCAATGACTTTACAAGACAAATCTACTCCAGGCGAAGAAAACATGCTTTCTCGAAGTAAAGAAAATAAATCACAACGAATGAAAACCAATGCTATTATTTTATGCCTTTTTGTGTAAGTGTGTGCATGGCTGGGCAGGAGTTATCAGTTCCTGGTAAAAAAAATCTTATCAGTTCCTGCTTTATATGCAATCCGATCGGATTCTGATCATGTTTAGGTGAATTTTTCTAGTTGAAAAAATTACGCATAAATGAACAATAATAAATAGCGCAACCGACATCCTGATACCGACTCATTTGCATACTTGAAAACGGGTTTAACTGATTGGTTAGAGTATCGTATTATAGAACGTCCTGCCAGATCTAATTACATATTTAGCGTTCCATACGCTAGGACTGAAACGTTATTCCATTCGCCGATGTTGCGACTCCCCCGAAACCGCAATAGTCGGCAAGTTGGTCCGTTTCCGTACTCACTCTACATCTATAAACAGAATGTAAAGCGTATCTTACATAATTAGTTTTACTTTGTTATATATTTCTTTTCTTTTTTGTTTAATTTGTCTTGTAATATATTAGTCTGTAAGATGAATTCCTAATAAATAAATAAGTAAATAAATATGTGGCAAATTTAACTTTTTCGGCAATAACCATTAAAATATTGTTCAAAATGTATGACCTTTGAAGCTTACCCATTCAAAGCGTCAATTTCCAATAATTTAACAATTTCTTAAACTAGTTAAAACGATTAGACTTTATTTGAAAACACCATGTTAATAAACTTATAGAATAATAAATCAATTCAATGTCAGTGATACTAAGAATATGTTTCTATTGGTATAAGGTTTAAAAATACAACAAGTATATAATGCTTTCCTTCTATCGTTCCGGCAGAATCAAAAGCTTAAAAAATTGCCTTCATTAATCTGAAGATTTTCTATTGGTAGTAAACTTCTCGAAATTTCGTATTTTATAATGACCAATATTCGCATGAGATAATCGTCTCAATTATTATTGAATAGAAAATATTGTATACTGTACTGTAAACGCTGTATACCATTTGCAGTAGGAGCTGTGAAAAATTCATTATTTAATGTTGTTATACTTGTTTGTGAGATAAAGTAGTTACTAATTATATTAGTTTCCGAATGGATCCGTATTTTCGGCTATCAAAAAGTAAGGCGTAAGATCAATCTGCTTATACTCTTTGAAACTTTAACGTTATGCTCAACTACATAACGGATTCATTCAAACGTTGAGGCCTAGTTTCAAAAGTCATGCGCGTATTCAATTTGGAATGCGCGTCTTCAGTTTGGAATTGATAATTATTTCCAAAATACAAACGTAGCAGGCAATAATTCTTCTAAGCTTAGTTAAACATGATGATCCCATACGATGCCTTTTTCGTGTGTTCTTTTGTGTTAATTATAGTTGTTTTTACTAGAAATGAATGTGAGTGAAAATTTGTATGAATTTTTTATTTGTATTACTAATAATATTTTTGGCTTACCAGTGATTTGTTTTTAGTAACAATTTATGTTTATTATAATACATGGTCATTTTATTTTCACGAAATGGTAGCCGAAATGCGTCATAATATGCTTACAATACATTCGGTAGAAAACCTAATGTAATTGAAGAAACCCCAAGAAACCAGCTACACGGTAGGAAGCAAAATTCAACTTCATCCATCACTGTTTCGCTTATAAAATGTTTTTCGCAACCTTATTCCTTTTCACTTGTAAACCATCGCGTAGATCTACTTCTTTCGTATAAATGAATTCAAAATGACTTCTGTTCAGAGAAGTTTTTTGATGCATTTGAATTTACATTGGTAACTTTTCCTGAGGATAGTTTTTCCTTTCCCAGCGTGTTTTCTTTAATTCAAGAATATAACAAGTGGGAGGGATTCAATGAAGGCAAAGTTATTCGATGTGGTGAACGGTTTGCTAACGTTGCCAATTCTATTGTATGTTCGTGTACCACCCACAGGAGTAGCGAAAACACTGCGATTTCATGCAAATATTTAAACGTGTATTTGTGAGGTCAGTAAATCTTTTAAGCAATAAGTATATGCAATGAATACGCTTTAGAAAACTAGTCATTTAAATAATGGTAATTTTTTTCTGAAAATCAATTCAAAATGAAATCAATCTATCCAAGAAATGGTGTTTTTACTTACTGCTAGTTGCAGATATGGTGAGACCTTATTCCGTTTAATAAAATATCATAGTTTTCAATTATTTAGACACATAAATTATGTACAGAAGTGTTTAAAAAATAGTCAAACGTCAATACAAAAAACGAATAATCAAATGTGGATTAAACTCCATAAGATAGCAATCACCTTTTCAATTCCATCTTCAGTCAAAAAAAATGAATGCACTTGAGTTTTCTTAATCCTCAACGGGTAATCTTCTAACGAATTCAACTAGAGTTCATCGACATATCCGAGAGAAAATACTTTGTGAACAGATTCGGTCCATTGTTGAACATATGAAATCATTCAAATAAAGGAAGACCGTTGCAATGCTGCACTAAATTTGATCAATGCATGTTGATTTGATCTTGATCTCGGCAAGCACAGCAACACTCGGAACTGGGTATAAAATATATGTGGTAACTGCATGTAGCAAGAGTATCGTCGAGGAAGGCCCATAAAAAACATCTACACGTTAGCAGCAAGATCGAACTTCTCTTCATTGGATGATCGTACTTGAATTATTCTGTACACGACTCGGTAAAGTATATATTGTTGACATATAAACACGCGGGCCTATAGAAGGCCCATCGCAGGCCCATCTTGCGAGCCCATGGAAGAAGAGGAATTAAGTGAAAAAACCTTAACAACACGACTTCCCTTCATTTCTCAATTGGCTAGCTGCTACGGCTGCAACCAGCTAAGGCAATTGAAGTAAGCTATAAGATATAAGACGAACAGTAGATACATAAGGAACTGTGCAGGTCGTTTTTCTTCTGGGCTGGGGAGCACTATCGCAAAAGAGTTTTAAGGAATCGGCGAAAAAGGCATGGTTCACTTTATCATCATCGTCGCCGTTTGTAATGTTGCTGTTTCTGTTGCTGTTTTTGTGGCTGTAGCAGCTTTTGCTATTGCTTTGTTGTCTTTGAAAAATGTAAATGTGACGACAACTACTGGTTTCAACATTTCTGCTATCGTCCGAGCTCTAACAAAATCTCAACAAAAACTTGCACGAAATGAATAATGAAAAGTCTAAAAAGGAATAATATTGAAGGGAATAGCTACGAAGTCGTCTTGTTTGTTGTTAAAAGCAATGGAACATGGAGAAAAAGAAAATGATGGAAACAACGAAGTCAAGAATAATGGCGACTTTGAGGGTGACCAACACAACGAGTCTTTAGTAATGGGTACGCAGAAAATGATAAGCTGAACGATTTTAGATCATCTAGACTATTAATTATTGATTTCATCTTCACAAAATACTACGTGTTGTTTTTTTAGAAAAAAAAACTTCGCTTTAATTTTGTGTATCTTTATTTGGATTCGTAATCGCTGAGGACGACCGAACGATTACGGTCGAAAATCGATTGCGAGTCCAAATAAAGATACACAAAATTAAAAGGAACTTTTTCTTTTATAAAAAACAACATCTAGACTACTTCATAAGGTAGACGCAGCGTCGTAACAAGTTAAGATTGCAGGAAAATCGGTAATCATAGACAAAGTTTCGTTTCAATGAAAAATGTTTCAGTAGTTTATCGAAAAACGCATTATGCTTAATTTAGAAAGAGGCCAAAGGAAATTCATATATCAGTTTTTTGTTAAATTAATTTTTTTTCTCAAAATAATTATGAAAAATGCTCATGCATAATGCTATAAAGTGTATTAAATGTCGATCCCGTCATACTAACTAGTAATTTAGTCTGCTTTTCTCTTTCTTAACGTTTTTTTACGCGAGGTTGAGTTTTTATACTTCAAAATTTCAACTAAATAATATTTCCGTATTCGATTGCTTTTCGAACTCGACCAGTTTGTTGAGCCAGTGAATTCAGGAACAGAATACTAATTTTGGCTTTATCTTATGATTTTTTCATCTATGTATAAAAATCAAAGTCAACTATTAAGATTTAGAGAGTTGACTTTAACGTTAGTTACTTGTAATTTTCAATTTTTTTACCTTGTTAAATGATGTTCATTGTTAAAATTTTTAAGTCGCCATTTGTTTTTGCGAATAGTCCAGTCAAACCAATTCTTTGTAAAAATTCTACCCTCAAGTTTTGCAAATGGAGCCGGTAAAAGGGTTTCCGATGAGCCTATAATTGAAAACATGATCTTTTACAAGGTTTGCGTTAGCATCCATCTTGGATTGAAGTTGCCTTTTGTGCTGAAAACCGTAGATCCTACGAATCAAAAATGTCCTACGCTGAAATTTCTATTTATCGAATCAGTATCTTTCGTGGTCAAATCTATAACTTTTGAACAACGGGGCATTAAAGTTTTTTAAACTGGCTTCTTTATTATATATTAGCAACTATTGACTTCACGAAAAACCCCTTCAGTCAAAATTATCGATCGTTAAACTATCTATAAAACCAACTTTAAATGTTCCATTTTTCGGATAACAGTTTCCAATTTACAACCCATTAAATAACGCCGATCAAAGCACGTGCCATACATTTTCAAAGGAAGGCAGATACCTGTAAAGAATCTGTTTCAATTACATATCACAATGATAACCATAAGTAAATTTTATCGTGTTGTAAATCGGAAACTATCATTCGATCAAGTAACTTTGATTTACAATCCAATAAACGGTTGCTGAGTGCATGTTTCTTCGTAATAGAAATTCGAAGGGTACTTTGCACGATGAGATCAAATTTTATTAGGGGTTAAAGATAAAAGCCATTTCAAGTTTGACTGAACACAAAAATGTTTCATATTGGATATTACTTGCTGTTAAAATAAACAAAAATATTGCGTTACATATGAAAACGTTGAAAACGACGAGTCGTAATTTTAGAAGATTACAAACAGCATCCGTTTCTGCCTGATTAGATAACTGCAAGAAAAGATTTTATTCAAATCAAAGAATAACGACAAATCAACCATGATCTGGGAAATGGGTTTTCAGGACTTCTTAAACTCGTGAAGTAAGTAAAGTGCCTTTCGGATATAATTAGGATAGCCGAATTAAAACTTATAGATATTTAAGAACTAGGTATTAAGGTTTTCTTCAATTATCAGTTTTAACAACACTGAAGAAGGGACTAACTGTGTCCCGAAATATATATGTTAACAATTAAAATTAAATTTGTGGTCTATTGGTTAAAAATTGACTGTTTTTCTTTAAATTAATTTTATTCAATTTGAAGTAAATGTAAAAAGTGTTCATAAAAGTCTTTTGTTCAATTTTAAGTCAGTATATCTACTCATTTCGTTGAGCTGGTTTTGCGTTAAGTCAAATTTAAAGTCAGCAACTCATACAATTATTATTTGCGAAGTATATTGTAATCATAATTTATGTTTGGTGCTTTTGGTGACTCGTTTATTTTCAAATATCCATCTTCTAATAAATGTGATCCTGCACACATGAAATTTCTGTTTAGCATTCTACTAAGTTTTGCAGCAAGGTGGTAAGACTGCTTTTAAGTAAATATAATTCGTTCTCGGCGAGCGTTTCAATAAAGACAGTTGCTCGAATGCACCAAGGTAGCATAAAACCTTAGCAGGAACACACTGATGCAAAAAAACAAGGGACCACGTCGCCTCTGTGCACTGCATCCACCTTGGCGTACGCGATTCACGATAAGCTGCTTTCAACGAAAGGCTAACTTTCCTGAATGCCTCGATAGCTGCAGTGGAAACATCGAACATAACGACGGTTGGAATGACAACCCACAAAAAGTGGGCTCCAAAAGAGTTGACCGAAAGAGTGAATATCGTGAAATCGTCCCTTTCTTTCCTCCCTTCCCAGTCTTTCGAAGCATAAAAAGCATCTGAGGCATATTGGGTCTGTCGTCGTTACTATTGCCGTCACTAACCTCATCCTTGCCTTCGTGTTCGTCTTGGCCGCCTAGCCATCTTCATCTGAGAAATAGAAGAGACGACGATTTGGCGTGCAATTCTTCTCCTCGTTTCGCTTTATAATGATTTAAAATTCCATTTTAAGAATTTTATACTTAATGACGTGTTTGGTATTGCCAAAGTCCTCCAGTCCGGCTCTGATTTCATATAGTCAGTCTTCTTGCCATTTCTTGGTAGCCTGTTTTTTCGCTCAGTCCGCCATTAAACGACATTGCAACAGAGAAAAGGTGTATAAATATGCGCTGACAGGTTTCCCTTTGAGGCAGATAAATGTGCATAATGTCCATTCCGTATATGTCCAATGTTCGATGTGTCGTTTACCATTGTGCCGCGACGATACAAATCCTTAATGCCCGGGGTATGTCGCGCTTCAGCCGTAGTTTTGCCAGCAAACTAGTTTGTGAAATCTTTAGCTCAGCTGTTTCAAATATGCCTTCCGATGCTAAGCAAGCTGCTAATGGCACATTATTAAATAATGTAGTTGACTAGAAATGCTCAAAGTAGTCGCGGGTAACAAGCATAGAGGAAAATGTCCCTGGAATAATAAAGACAGCCAATGAAAGTCAAGCTACCGTTTTCGAATAAGTAGATGTGTGAAGAAGTATCCTGTTAAACATATAAATTTGCTGAAGGAAAGGTTGATTTCTCTGTGATGCATGTTGGCTATAGCGACATTTTTCTAGTCTACGCGTAGACTTAAAAGCAGCTAGATTTTGAAAAACACATTTTTTCAAATATTTTTGGATGAAATATGTATGTAAATGATAATTATGTTGCAGCAATAGTAGGTGATTGTATTCTTGGTGTTACTGAAAGTTCTTCTTTGTTGTTGCTTTGCAGTGAAATGTTCATTTATTTATTGGCCAGACTATCTGCCTGCATCAATTTGTTCCAGTCTTAGATAAAATTATTATTTTTAACGGTAATCACACGAGTTAAACACGGCGCAAAATGCACGAATGGTGAAATCTATTTTTTGTCACGTAACCATCAAAGACGGGCGGGGAAAGGGGACCTAGAGTCAAGTGTGTTGATTCGTTGTACTCATGCGCGGATTTGAGGATTGGATGCATTCGCTGCGCCAACTTCGCATGGCACTCGAAATCAGAAAAATGTTTCACGCACTCGAAAATTTGTTGAAAAAATACATGCTTTGTAAAACGTTTTTTTTTAAATTGAACAAAATATCAATAGTACAGAAAAAACATGCGAAATTTCTGAGATAAACTTTGTAAATTCATAATAAAAGATATTAGAAATATACGTCCCGCTCAAAATTATGATAATTACTCTGAATTCTCAAGTCGGTAAATGTTTTAAAATTTGGCTCTAACATTTTGCACAATCCATTGGTGTTATTTTAAAATTGATATTGAATTGTATCGCTAATACATCAGTTTATAGTTTAGTTTATAGTTTTTAAATTTTGAAAATAACCACTGGTGTACTTAGTCAGTTGAATGACTTCAGTTTATTACTTTTAGTTGAAGGATCCCAAAAATTTTCAAATTATATCTTTGAAATGATACCATTTACGTGGCGCTTGCAAAAAAATTTCTTTCGTATGTGTCGGCCTGCGATTCTTCTCACCAACCTAAACAAACAAATAGAATCTTTAGTTGAGTTTATAGTTGGCCAAGGAAAAAAATATATCGTTAAATTCAAAGCAATCACAACTATCAATTCTCTATTGCAACACTTTTCTTAACATATTGATTTATTTACTTGAAATGACATAATTCATACAATTATATTATGTAAACGTAAAACTAAACGTCCTCACATTAACACCAATCCAAAATTAATCAATAATGCTTGCTTCAGCTTGACAATTCGCTTATTTCGTGATAAAATGCTATTACTACGCTCTTACTTCCAACTTCCACCAATAACTGCCAAACTGAAACCCAAATTAGAACGTGTCACTGATTTTCTGGCAAGTAAACGATATTTCCTGACAACATTTGCCCCAAAATGGATATCGAAATTCACTTGCTCGTATGTCCGTTATGCATATTATCGACATTTTATCATTGTTAGGATATATCCGACATGTTCATGGCATTTTTACCTTGCAATGGTTGGTAGAAACTTAACAAGACCAATGATTTACGTTTTCACGTTGCAAAGGTTTCCAGCCATAAAAAATACGCAAACAAAAATAAAGGAAAAGGAGAAAGCGAATCAGTGTACGGCTTTCAAAATCATAAGTTAGATCCGATTCAAAAAAAATCATAATGAATATGACGAAAGGTCCAAGGATGTTTTCGCATTCTCTATTCTTCTTGGCTGTAGGTGGACGTTTCCACTAACATTGGCAGACGTGTTCTTCTCGGGTCAAGATTTCTACCACTTTTTGCCGTAATATCTGCTGCATAGGCTATTATGTGTCGGTTGGCATTTTTTAAGAGTCTTGTATTGTGCAAAGGGAAAGTTGTCTTACGCCCGGCAATAAAATATGAAATCATATTTTCTAAGATGTTTTGAATTTCGGAGACGTTTGCGTTGGTTCAAGGATGCTCGATACTTTCCCTTGAGAATAATTGGTTTTTAAGAAAAACTACTTTCTAATCCTGTTTGTAAATTCAACTGGGAAAATCAAACTATGAGAAGTGTATGCTTTGCAAAAATCTTATTGTTTTTGGTGTTTTATGCTTGGCTGGCCGCTCATATGTCGTACGTGTTATTTATAACTACCGATATTATAATTTTAGTTGAACTATTCTCGCGCTGGTGTACTACACGGTGAATTTAGATTGAAACAAGCTTGGATACAAGCTTTAAATATGGTGTATGCAAGTGCATGTTGAATAATATTGCTTTGTGCTGCTGTTTTCAAAATAAATCGTAATATGTAATGTAGATGCTATTTAGACTTTAATTTAAATAACAATATGTTTTTCTCCATTTCATTTCAGGTAAGAATTTATTGGAATGACATTTTAAGTGGTTTGATAGTGGTCCATAATGTAAGTACTATGGTATGGTATGATGAACTCGCTTTCTAAAGTCCTTTCAAGTGAATTAGCATTACATGTATCTAATGGTCTTTCAATTTTCTTTTTTGCCCATCAATCGACAACAGCATCAATCAATGGAGTAACATTTCAGCAAAAATTGAAGATACTCAAAGTGAAATGAAATGAGCGTTTTATAGAGTGAAGTCAGTTCAGGACAAAATGAAACATTATATGCGACTGGTTTTAATATTCCCTTCGGAACACATTGTTTTAACTTATTTTATTTTGTTGTTTTTCTAGTGACATACTTTCTAAAGAAATATTCCTGTCCCCATATGTTTTTCCAGTTAAATGATTTTTGATGACCTAAAGATCTTGCATACTTTCAACTCTCATAACTTTTTATATAAAAGTTATTTAATTAGATGGTTTCATTAATCGTCATCCTATTTTCCAGTTACACTGAATACAGGCTTACAGTTCTATCCTCAAAATTTTGTCAGCATATTTTTGTTCGGTTTTTGATTGTTTTCTAATGTACCACGTTGCCTAGCTATGAAACTAAAATATGTCTCGCAATTGGTTCAAAAGGTTACGATAGTTGTAAAATTAGTAGATATGCAATTTTTATTTAAATTTTTCTTAGTTGAAGCTTCCGATGCTCTGGAGCAAGTGTAAATCAGATTTAATTATTTTATTAATATAATATTTTTTATATATCAAATTAAAAAATGATTGTCCTAAATTCATATTTAAAAACAAAATCTTTCAAATATGCTTTGCTCAACCAAATCATTAAAATTAGTGAATTACCTATTCATTTCAAATATTAATAACTTAGTATTTTTATATGAATGTGTTTTGCAATCATTAAAATTATGATTTTCTGTTTGATCAGACATTTTTAAAACTACAGACCTCCCAAAGCATTAATTGGCTCAGCTGTAAATTTCGTTGAAAAACATTAAATTGTTTTATATATTTTAGACAGTTTTTTATTAAAATAAAAAACGGCTGTACTAAAACTGTTGAAAATCTGTTAAAATTATCCAAATATAATACGCTTTGCTTGACATGAAAACAAAATCTTTAGAATAAGAGAAACTATGTAATACTATGCGGTACATCTATTTGTTCATAGTGACTTCAAATGGTTGATTATTTTAGTATTTTTTGTAGTCATGTAAAAGCTGTACATTTGTTTTGGTAGAAACTGAGTAGAGCACCTGAATTTATTGATTATTTAAAGATAGAAAAATATTTTTTAAACAAACCTTATTTGTTGCACTATTTTTATTGAATCAAAAAACTGGTTTACTCTACTTATTGCAAATTTGACACAACCATACGAGTGTTTTTAAGCGTTGATGGACACCTGAATAACGCAAATTCAATGCTTGGCTCGTATATGTGTCAAAACAAAAACAAAACATACAACCGAAGTGTACCAAATTCTAATCAGTTCGCGTCATTGAAAATATGTTTAAATCGTGACCTTAACGCATTATTGTCGTACGAAAAATGACCACTATACATACATACACACACCTAGTTCTAGACGGCTTTCTAAAAACACTTTAATGATATTCTAAACACTTTCAAACACAAAGATAAGTTGAAAATTTGAATTTTCGGTGCGATTGCAAGAACTTCCTATGTAATGGGAAGTTAAAACATACTAAGCTAAAACACTTGAAATAAGTTTAAAATTTTAGTCGTCACATTACGATACTGCCTTAAACTATCCGAAGATTCGAAAATTTTTGCTTAAGTTTCTAGATTGATATCATTGGATTGGTCCTGTGCTACCAAAATTCACTTTCAAAAATATATCGTGTAAATTGATCTTAGAATCTTTAAAAACAAAGCTTCGGCTGCACAGAAAATTAATTGCAAACAAGTTTTTCTCCCACTACTCAGTTTAAAGCTATAATGTTACTTGCAATTTCAAATGCTACTCTATTTCTTTATCTAGTAAATAGTTCTGTTTTAAAGACATGTCCACTCAACTGAAGTGATATGCATGAGTTTGTTAAAGTTAAACTAGAAAAAAAACTTTTCCACTTTTCATAGTTTGAAGGATATTTTGTTCATTTACTACGAAGTAATTCTTTTGTGTCAACTATAAATTATCTTTATATCTCAAAAATATTTCTAAATGATGAATTTCTACTTGTCTATGTAAAATTACTTCTTTAAGCTAGTATTTTGCATGGTATGTACGATATTGTTGACAGATAAGGAAACAAAAATATGAGTACTCAGCAAATCGTCGAATGATGCGAAAGACATTCATTGAAATTATGAACGAAAACCAGCAGAAACTGAATAAAGTATCTCACGAAAAGAAGTTGAAAAATAGAATCAACCTGAGTCTTCTTCTTTCAATTGCCCACAAAATACCATAAAATACATATACTTGCTGCAAGAATTCTCGAGCTACAGTTTTTCGTTGCACTCGTAATAGGACTACACTTGCAGCTGGAAAGTCATGCAATCTAATTCCAATAAAACTCACAATATGTCTTCTAATTACAAAAACTATGTCTGAACAATTTATCAATTTCGCAAGGTCTTCCTTGGAAAGGAGATTTTCATCCCAATTTCTCCGTCGATCCCTCGTTTTGCATTGTGTTCTGTGTTATGTAGGTACGGGGTGAATCTCATTCACATAACATTGAACGAACAGGCGAAGAATTAGAAACAGGGGTACAGTATAGTGACAGTAAAAGTGGTCGGTTGAATCCTGACTGCGTAGAGTTTGTATTTTGTTTTTGGTAATGAATTGAGTAGGTAGCAGATATCTACAGTCGGTCACAAAAGTATAGACTCATCTTATAAGCCTTATAACATCATTCAATTTTTCTTATTTTAACATGTTTCAAGAATAAAATTCAAAATTTAAAGTTTAAATATACATTACAGACATTACAGGATACCTACATAAAGCTCATCGGAAAAATTAATCATAGTGAAATTATAGAAATGGAAATGGACTTACTAAAATAATGACTTACTAAAATAATGGCTCACTAACAGAAATTCATAATTTTACGATATAAAAGAATGAATGATATTTGAATTATTATTTTGTAGCATATGCTTTCAAATTAATGATGCTCTGTGTTTCATAAGACATCGATTGCACTAACCTTTTTAGCACTTAGTTACTTGGGTTATCCCATTCTTCTTGAATGCGCGCTTTCAACTGCTGTTTCTTAAATATTTTGTGATCCCTGATCGAATCCTTCAGATGCATCCATAAATTTCTATTTGATTCATACCTGGAGGCTGTGATAAAGTTTTGAATTGCATAAATATGTTTCGCAGAGTGCAATTCCGCACAATACGTGCACAATGTTTGCGATCATTGTCCTGCTGAAACATATATCTGCTGCTCAAATCCAGTTTGGTGGCACTGTGCTTTAACATTTATTTTAATATGATTAAGTGTATGTATTTTATATAATACTATCTATAAAATATAGTTTTTTTACTTCTACTGCCGACACATTGTTTCATATTATTCACCCAGTTTTCTCAACAATTTTGATCTCATCTCTAAATAAAACTTCTTCCCAAAACTTCATGGGCGTATCTATATGCTCATTTGCAAATGGTAATCTTCTCCCACTATATAATAATCACCCATGCTTTCTTCCTTGTTATTCAACCATGTAACCCGGACTTCCTTATCGCTTGTCGAACTTTCTTAACACTTCAATCTTTGTCAATCACATTACACACTTCATCGCGAACTTGTACCGCCGAGATTTCTGGATTTTCTTTTACGCTTCTAGCATAGTTACCCTGTTCTCAGTTTATTTTCTACATAGTTGGCGTTTTGATATTTTTTTTACTAAGTTTTTAACCGTGCTTTGTGGCATCTTGACCGCCGTTAATATACCTTATTAAAATAAGATATCACGAATGTTTTTTTCTTCAAAGATTCTTTCACGTGCGTTTGCCATTTTTATAGGTTTTAAGCTAATTAACGACAGCGTTGAGCCATTTGATCCATTAACTAAGAGGAGAATAGAGTTATTGGATCTACTAATTAAAACATTTCTAGCTTCTACATGAAGCATAGTGCATTTAGGAAGCATGTCATGATGAGAAAAAATTATTTCAATGGATTTAACAGTGAATTGAAGATTAGCCTGGTATAGTGAAAATCTTAGACAATATGATATCAGCATACTCAACAAAGTCTTTTAAAAGCAAAAAACTCACTACTTTCCTTACCATTCATCAGCATTTTGTGCTTAATTATAAATACAAAATTATAATGGAATATTCACATCAGAAATTTTTAATTTACGACCTGTACTTCAGTGCGAATCAAGTAAAATTTTCTTTTTCATTTCTGATTTCTTAGACTATTTGAGACCTTAATTCAAATTCAGTTTAGTAAATACACTTTAGCTGCAACAATTTTTGCACTTCATTGAATTCCGCCCATGTTGATTCCACTCACCGGGATAAATGGCGACCAACATAAGTCTTTCAAACCAGCCCCTTCCACACGACAAGTATTCACACTAGTCAACCCATCAACTCATCGTTTATTGGTTCCGTTTTCTCTTACACTGCGGAAGCCATTAAACTCGCATGGGACACAATCGGCCATGCTGCCACTCCGCACTCAGGTATGGCTGCTCTTCCAAGGCCAGGGCCGTGCATGCCGTTCTTTTGGTCCATGCTGGGTGGTCTACTGAATTTCAAAACCACATTAGAATCCAGAATGATCCAGGAGTTTTTCTGAGGCCGGCCGTTGATCGACTCGAAGATGTGAGTGAAGCTTTATTGTCGAATATCCCAGAGAAAACATTTGGACGATTTGTGGCGATTCGCAAGTTGTTGCCGATGGCCGACCGACTGACTATTGATCCAGTTTTGAAACTTCTTAGCTAGCCAGTTCACAGGATGCATATTGTGTGTTAAAAAGAACCGTTGCTTTCGCTCAGTGTCTTTAACCGATCACCACTTTGTATATCTTTGCTCGGTCTACATTTGTAAAATATAGATTTAATTTCTGGGAGAAGTTCAAGCCTGATTATTTGGACAAAAATTTTGAGTGTGTTGAACAAAGTGCCTAAATCAGCTTATAAATGAACAAATTGCATAGAACCTACATTACTTAGACCATAATATTGAGAGAGTACACATGCCTCGAATCCGTAACCATTCTGTGTGACCCGTTCGAAGCTTTCGTTTCTCCATCATCGTCAAAACGTTATTTCCTTGCAACTCGTAAAATTTCACGATCATATCATTCGCTGGTGACAGGGTCCAAGATGCATACATAACTACTAAAAGGAACCTAGGTATCTACATACATACAGTTCTTGCCACATAAGATGCCATGGTTAAATTGGAGAAGAAAAGTGGACACCGGTCGCAGATACCAGAAATACTGCGGCAGGCTCGAGTTGAGCTGATTATGGTCGGTCCGAAGGTATTTCATCGATGATAGGACCTTGCCATTCCAAGGAGTTACACATTTGCGAAGATGTGATGCCAGAGACGAGACCAAGGGAAAAGTCAATCGCCGTGGACATTAATTGTCTGCAAATTCTTTGATGGGCTGCAGTATTTGTAATTCTCTAAATAGCATTATAATTGCGATAAAATGTATTTGAACCGTGACAATGTAGATACATTGTGCTACTATGGTAACAAAAAAAAATTGAAAATGATTCAAGCTCAACTAAAAGAACACCGCTTTACAGCTGCTACCTGGGTTCCTCTTAAGTCCAACTTAGTAAGTGGTGTAAAATACCTAATGTGATTTTTTGTTTAAGCTTCACGATATCGTTGTTAATGCAACTGTATAGGCACTATCATATAATTTTTGCTCGATACATTTTTCATCTTGATCAGATTGCCAAACTATATATAAATACATATGTAGAGGTCCTGTTTTTGAAAATGGAAATGAAACTCAAATTGCATTTCTTAAAATCACGCGTGTTGCACCATAAAAAGCTTACGGTTACCAGTGAACTATCTGATACTGATGTCCATTAAAAAGTATTAGTCTAGCTTCAAAAATAGGTAAAATAAGATGGTTCACTTATTTTTAACCATTTTTGGTTGGAATTTTGCAAAGAAAACAATATATTTTATTGAAGTTTTTTCGGCATCTATAATTATATAATACTTCTAACCAAGTTGTCAAATAAGCTGTTAACCTTCCTATGTTTCCTTATGAATTATGTGTGTTCAAGGCAGTTTTCTCGATTTTATAGTTTTGCATGGTCTGATCTTCGGCTTGGGAGATTTTGCCATCTAGTCTAAGCAAATTGTCTTGAAAATCGCCAGCTTTCCAATTGAAATTTTTGGATAAAATGGTTAAGGTGTGGGTTATACAAAGCTGGTTTTTCTATCTATTAGCTTGAAAGTACAAATGATTGAGAGGTACTGCTGGTTGGATGTATTTCATCCCGTATTCAGCTGAAAATTATTATAAGGTGCTATATGTTGTTGTTCATATGTTCTCAGCATTATTTCATTTACCTCCTTGGTTATCTTTAACGTTAAACAACACTCAAATGATGATTTCAGATCATTTACATTCTCTGTGTGGTCAACAACCATTTACAGTACGACAATAATTGCGATGGCAGACCATTATGTGTTGCTCTTGCAGCATCCTGAAAGAGCATATTAATAACACCTTCGCTCAATATCCTAAATGAAAAGCTGTAATTACTCCAATTCAAAAGCGAGACGTTTAAGGACCACACACATTCTTTAATAGCCAGCGTGTTATATGTAGTAATGCCGCGGACCCTTTCTCTCTGCTATTAATGCGGTGTGCTGTGGTTGAACGTTGTCTTTACCATTCGTTTTTTTCTTTTTCAGGTATATTGGATGGTAATTTAGTATTGAGAGTAATAACACCCATTTTATTTTGAAAATTTTCCTCTTAACAGTGCTTGCCTCTCACTTAACATCCATGATGTAGCAACATCCTTAGTCTGATCGGAAAACATGTAAGCTCTATCATGTAATAATAAAAATTGGCCTGAAGATAAGCCTGAAGGTTCTGAAAGAAGATAAGTATTTAATGTGTGCAAAATTTATTGATTGTGTAGCAATGTTCAATCGCATCAGGTTACTGCTTACAGTGTAAAATCAAATTTAAACATCGCTGCATAAATAACTGCTAAGCAAATGTATGAATGCAAATCGTACGTTGAGTCATTTGTTTCAGAGATTTATCTTTTAAATTCTTAAAACTCATTCTAAATTTTGAATTGATGCATTGCATGATACAAAATCAAGAGGTTATTAAAAATTAAAACAATAATTATCGATAAACTGAAACTAAAAATACATCAGTAATGAACCGATTTTTAGACGCTTTCGTGAAACATGATGATTAAGATTATGCAGGATCAAATCTCAGAGCCAAAAAATGCTTCGCTAGTTACATATGCACACATATGTAGCCCATAACGCAATTGTGTCCCTTTGAACCCAAGATGCAGTTGAAGGGCGTGAAAAAGACTTTCTTTGTGGTCTTTACCCCTTGTCTCAGTTCTAAGGAAAAGAAAAATTCGAGAAAAACGAGTAGAATTCCTTATGAGGCGTACAAGACGAATTTCTCCGGTTTATTGAAGCATGAAAAAGAGATGAGAAACATCTTGAAATATTACTGATTAGCTGGTGATTTATTGCTAACAATTTTGGATTCCACTGTCTCTGTTTTCAGACATGAATTATGTATAGGGCGTTGCTTTTAGTTGGGGTGTGTTCGTGTTCATGGATTTCCATGTTGAACAAATGTACCCTACACGAATAATTTTTGATTTTTCTTTCTAATACTTCGCTATCACTGAATATGTCGTTGTTGCTAAATGTTCTGCCATGTTATTATTTTATTTTTAAGCGTTAAGATTGTGA
The DNA here is from genome assembly GCA_963942545.1 of Oxycera nigricornis. Lineage (NCBI taxonomy): Eukaryota > Metazoa > Arthropoda > Insecta > Diptera > Stratiomyidae > Oxycera > Oxycera nigricornis. The sequence continues at coordinate 87,721,082 of OZ012660.1, read as the reverse complement.
ACTGCCTGCATTAAAATAAGCACAAAGGAACAAGATGAAACTTAAAAGTTAGTTTTATGGTGTGCGTATTTTCGTTGTCGCTTGAACTTAATGTTATCAATTTTATCTTCCATGTTTTTATGTATTTACCCTAAATTTAAAATGAAAAACGTTGTTTTATTTATCGAAAACAAATACGCCATTATTCAGGCTAAAACACTGTAAGTCCACGATGAATGAATAAATTTCAGGTAAGGAAGAACTTCGCAGCAGTTGCTACGTTGTATGTAGCTTGCTGGTTTTAGAACACCCTCCCGTTTCCTGAACGGTGACAAATAATTTGGCCCCTGCAAAGAGAACATAATTACTTTATAAGTTCATTATAAAAATACATAAATCCATAAAACACCCAGCATTCCTATTCGTCTTGAGCAAGATCCTCGCAGCCATTCAACAGAAGAATTGAGGTTCGAATTTCTCCCTTCTACCTTTTGAACAGCGTGCAAAAAGGCAGGCAGCTATACACAGGATATAAATTATTTGCTTCCCACCGTAATACTGCACAACAACTTTTACGTTTCTGTAATAAACTTTAACAGGACACCCCTTTTTGACTTGCTTGTGAAACTGGAACTCTCGTAGAATCATTTGGTACTTGCATTCTAATATATATACTGTGTATTACATTGCAAAACTTCTTTGAAAATAACTTGAAGCATCACGTTTAAGAAGAAACAGTAAGTGAATGTATGTATGTATAAAAGGGTTAGAATTGAGGAAGCACATAATATATAAATAAAGGAAGCCAAGGATTCTTCCTGGCTAATAGAAAGTTTATGTAGTAGCAGGTTGTTTAATGAGAAATTAAGAAAGTGGCTGCCTTATATTCGCTGCTTTCTTAATTTCAAATGTATGTTGGTAGGTATGTGCATTGGCTTGCTTGAGAAAATTCATTATTTTATTCTTTATTGAACTTTCTTTACCCCGACTATTAATCTCTTTAGCTGGAAATACATCTTTCCCGAATTATGGCTGCAGAGTTTTTAAAATATATGCATATTTGAAAATACTCAATAGTCCCAGTGTCTGGTATTTCCTTGATATCTAAGAAAATATTCAAAAGTTTGGACAAACCATTAGTTTCGGAATTGTGCAGACATCAATGAAGCATTAAATATCTGAAACTGAAGAATGGTGACTTTTAAATAAACAGAAATTCGTACGTAATAGTCAAAGGTCGCATAAAAACTTGTGTAATTCCTGTGAGGGTGGATAAAGAGTGCGCGAAAAGCTGAACCAAAGATTTGAAATGTGGAACACCGGTATTTGGTTGACAAAAAAGTGACCAAACTTATGGCTGGTGTCTCCACAATCAAACGGTATTGAGCTAAACGAATGATCTCTGTTGTTAGACCAGGGCAGTGGTGCGAGCCATGGCGCTATTTCGGAAAAATTGAATTTCTGTGGCGCTAGTGGAACTACACGGCTATTGGTGAACATTCGGAATGTGTCGAGCACCTACGAATGTGACGCCACCTTTAGCTTTTTATCAAGTTGGCGTATAAGTATGTAGCAGTTTAAGAGAAATCGATTGTAATTTTTAATGTTACCATTAAACTTTTTCTGCGGTGTAGTAAAGCCAATTCATAATGTATTTATTTTAAAAACTTTATATAATAATGTATGTATATTGATTCTGCATAAAAAGAAATCAAAAGTTTCCAATATCTGGGTGCACATGGTGGAGGTACATGCTTAAGGGGTTATACCCACTTAGAAGGCCGAAAAAAGACGTTTTGTTATATATTTTTTTGAGGAGGTGTTTTATTTTACAAAAGCAAAAAGTATTGATACATTTAGTTTTAACACCTAAGTTTATAATGGCACTAGTGATTTGTAAAAATATTGATTTGGTGTGCTCCTGCAGACGATCTCCTGAAGGTCTTCCAAAAAAAGGTGTTCGGTGGTGGCCACAATTTCTCCACTATAGTTCATCTGAAATCAAAAAACCAAAAAGATTCTTTTAGCGAACAGTTAAACCTAAGTATTGATCGAAGGAATAATCGAAATTTTTAGTTTCGACAAAATGGTGGCATTGTAAAGAAAAAAATCGAATTTTCGACCAAAATTGCCACGTAAAATTGTTTAAAAAAATAGAAATAATTATCCGAAATCTTATTCCTTAGATTAATACCCGAGGAATATATCTGAAAAGGTTGCGTTAAAATGTCCGAGCGATCGATTGTGCCGTTTTTTTTAGAAATCTTGGCTACCGACTTGGAAAACATAGTTTTGAGAAAAACGCGTTTCGGAAGAAGTTTACACACAGAGAATTTTTTTTTACTAACTTGGTGTCATCTATTCCAGGGCCATAAGATAGACCCTCTGCATCATCAGTAGCTTCTAATACTTCGAGTTGATGCTGTCAATTATACCTAGGAATACAAAGAACGAAAGGTGCAATACAGACTCCGGTCTGTTCGCTCACTTTCTAACAGTCCGAGACGCGTTACCTCGTATATTGAATAAGCGAATATGCGACAAATACTTGTCCGATCGATTTGAAATTTTCAGGGAATATTATCAGTTAAATAATCATTCCGAAAATTCAACAAAAAATAGATTTTTTGAAAATTACAACTGGGTATAACCCCTTAATGCTTACAGTATTGGTTTGGAGATACCTACGACGAAAAATAAGGAACGATTTTCAATTTGTTGATTTGCTTTAATGAATAGTTATACATATGAATAACTATGGCTGTTGAATTTTTAAATGCAATGGTAATCAGCTTCGATTAGAATCAAATTGGTAACCAAGAGACAACTAAGTTATCTTTTAATTTTAATATAAAACGCCTCTTAGCTAGTTTTGATTACTTTCATGGATGTTGAACAAGTATTATTACTTGAATTGACACAAATGTTAGGTTTTATCACAAAATGTTATTTTACGAAGAAGAATCCAAATCCTCTTATAATATGGGAAGTGACGCTATTATATTTTTGAATTTTATGCCTAGTGTAGCTATGAGCCTGTTTAGTATCCATTTATTTAATCCATCACTGTCTAATGCTTTGTCGTTCTAGGCAGCACTGCACACACTAAGCTTCCGTAACTTTCCAAATCCATTTCAATAATGATCAAAATGCGGTAGAAGCGAAATGCTCATAACAAACCATCATATATTAGTTTGCATCGACTACCATGAGCTGCTTTTTTAATATATAAATGGATTAAAAATGAATTCATGGTTTCGATGTCGGCATATTATTCAGATTTCACAGCAATTTCATTATCATCGAGGCAGTATCTGCTCGAACAGTAGTTGTTTTCAAATTCTCCAGCAATAAGCTCTGTGCCTGTGTGTGTGGAAAATGCTTTTATTTTATTAAAATCCGAAAATCACTTAACTAATGCGATTGATTTCAATTGGCTCTGTTCAGCCCTTGCCAATCTCACAATTTCCATTCAATCTACATCAGCTACAAACTTTCTGTGCAACTCAGATAAAACTACGCGTAACGTATGAGTTTCCATCAAGATTTCGAAACGACAGGCAATTTGTAATTCAGAGGCATGCCTGTAAAAATAAACTCCAAATGTTGTAGAGTGTAGGTATGTAAACTTGTGTATTTTGTGATAGGGGCAAGAGAGCAGTTATTGCAGAGGTTTCCCTCAAATTCTGCCTGCCTCGCAGAATAGATATTTGGGATGTGTCGAAAAGCGAAATGTCTCCATATCGCAACGCGTTATCACTCCCTCGACAAAGATACACTTTGATCTAAGGTTATTGCCTAGGAAAGCCTATTTTCGCGAGAACGATATTAGTGATATGCAAGGTCGCAGAATATATGTGCGCCTGCAAGTGAATTATAAAATTTGCATTTTTTATTCATCATAGCGTGTTTATCGATTCATCCGAAGAGAAATTGCACGCTTTCAGTTGTTTCTTGTGGTGTTCACAATCGAACGAACATTTCATTTTAGTATGCAAAAAACGCAGCACATGTCAAATAAATGTGCGTAGACCTATTGCAATGCTATTTGATTCCCAATAGATTGCATTGACTCTTGAAAATATAAACTAGGTACACAACTTATTCATGTGCATAGTAGATTTAGTTTGAGTGTTCTTCGAGCTGGTAAACAATCATAGTGTTTTGCTTTCAGAAAGATGAAACTTTCCGTGTCTGCGAAACACATTTTGTTTCATACTGTAGAGCACTATCTTTAAATTTGAAGAAAAAAACTTTGTTAATAGGCACTACAGCTTATTTTCCCCTAGCATAACTTATGAACTTCTTTGGAAAGAAATTTTATCAGGCAATCAAGCGCATTAATATCTACAACAGTTAAGGATCTCCTATTTGAACATACTACCCTACAATGCACACTTATCCCCGAAAACTGTACCAGCGAAAAATACAATGACCAATGCGGTACAAGTTTCAGGGCGACGAGCCAAAATGTATGAATGCCAAGACATATTAATGGTTATAAAATATTGGACTAGACACGAATATGGCAATATTCTTTGACATGCACGTGAATAGGAAAACGATAGCCCCATTGCTATTAAATATCTACGAGTTGAACCACTTTAGATTTTTTGAGCAAGAAAAGACTATTGTTGTGCCACTGCATGTCTCTTCTAGTTGTTTTATGTGTAACTGGAAGTTTTAATATGTCAAACAAATGTTTCGAATAAAAAGTCAAAGAACAAGCTATTAAATCTTGTATCATTGGAAAATTATTTTCCACACATCGCAGAAAAAAATCCGTCTTACTACCCAATTTGACCAGCAAAAACAGTAAAAATATCTGGATTATCCAATTTTTAATTATGTTCTACAAGAAACTTAACTTAACTTAACTTAATGTCGACGCTCTATTTTTATAAAATAAAATTCATAACACATAAATATCCCAATTTTCCTATAGTTTTCAAATTATAATACCTAATAGATTATTCTAATCAGTCTTCATATTATCATTCAACTCGCCGGTTTGTTGACATCAAATCACCCGCCCCAAATAATGAGTTGTCGTAGCACAGCCCCAGCTATGAAATTTGTTGAACGCTTAATTTGAGAAGCAAGTTTGTAATTAATTGTTAAAGTTCCACCACTCGACATTTGTCATTAATGTGTCTAATATTGAAGATATGGCTGCTGCCCGGACAAATCCACTCCGCCATATTTCGAAATTCTTGCCATATGAAGGAAAGGCAGGAACAAGGAGCATACGAAGTATCTGAAGTTGTGCTTAGCTGCACTCCAGACGTTTTTCCGTTCAACTATTTCGGTTGCGTATCTTAATATCCGCATGCCGAACGCTCCCTTGAGAGTGTGGAATTTGTATTACGTATTATAAAACTGCTGTAGAGCGGAGACTCCTACCGCTTGGTATGGAACATTCACACATTTTATAACGGAGGAGCCCAAAAGTTTTCCAGGAAAGAAAAATGGGAGGGGATTTGCGCTCCCATTCATGGTATCACGCACTCGAGTTTGCCTGCTAGAGTTGTGCGGGAGGCCCGAGCATGTGTGAATGCTGATACAAAGGCACATAGAGAATTGTGTCATTCAAGTAAGCCTGGAAGATGTATGACACCCTTTAAATTAAAGGATAATCATATATTTTTCATGTGAGTTGACAGAGGAAGGGAATACTGAGGAGGATTTGAGAATTATTTATTTTGGCGTGGAAAAGCAAAAACGTTCGATTCAGTCGGAGCAAACATGGTAATGCATTCTGCTAGGTGCTGTTATCGTCCTAAAAAGCGTTATTGATTATACTTATGAATATGACTTCCACAATGCTCGTTAATAACGAGCAAAAATTCGGCAGATTTGTTAAAACTTTAAGTGAAGAATGCAGTATATTTAATTTGCTATTCACAGTTTTGAATTTTGATCGTTAGTTAGGAAAAATGAAATTGTTTCGTACCATCTTCAGATGGAGATGGTTTATCAATGCTTCTTTCGGAGCAGCTTTGTTTTTTGTGACGTCTGGTACTATTCTTGCGTGTTTGGCTAACAATCTTGTTGTTCTGAATCAAAGTTACGACTGGTTGCGGTATTTAGCGATTTTTTTGTACCAGCCAGTTCAATTAGCGATTTGGATCGAAAACTTCAAGTTTTATCTCAAATAGGAGCTGAATTGGAACTTGTTTTATAAGTTCTACTTTTAAAATGAATTGATCAAAATATCAAAAAGTAAATTCAATAGTGACAGTACCTATCGCAATAGTTTTATAAGAATTTTCGGACTCTCAATATTGTTTTATCAATATGATTTCGCAAAGAATTTGTAGCGTTTATCAATATTCTTTTCGATATTGATTTTTTATTACTAAATACTTATATATATACCAAAAACAAGTTCGTGATAAATAAGTCTCATGCTCTTACGAAATTGTGTAAGAGTGTCGAGCATAAATCAAACTTCCTGAGTTTAGAAGATTCTTCCAAGCCTACCTCTACAGAATAGGGTGAGGTTTAAAAAGAAGTTTTATGAAGAAAAAATCCAAAAATGTTTAATGTAAACCACCCTCACCAGGTGCAGCCAGGCACAAAAGAAAATGTACCAGCAAAAGAAATATGAGACTTGAAGAAGAGTCATGGCACGCCTTGAAGCTTAGGTAAGCACGAAATGAGAAGTTAGCAAACGCGCAAAACATGTGACAGAAATATTTCATCGAAATGTGTCCCCGGAGGAACATTATTGAAAGAAAAATTGTCTGGAGAACATCAAAATACAAGGGCAGACGGAGTTTACGTTACTGTTCAATTCTCAAGTGAAATTTCCCAATTCCAGAGATGAGAAAAGTGTTGCGCAAAAGTCGGAAGCAAAATAGCGTTAGATGGAAGTAAAGTAGAGTGAAATTCGGCTAACGCTCTCCGGAGTTGAAATAAAAGAAGCCCCTATTTTCTACAATTTGATACAAAAGCGTCCCAGTTTATGTGCACGTTGCGTTGGCTATGTATTAGCCTTGTAATGGCCATAAATAAATCTGGTTGAAATGCCGTTTGAATGCTATATTATCTTGGTGGGGGATTTCACGGCCTTCCCATTGGTAAGAGCTAATTATAGGTGCATTATAATTCGTGACATAATAGGTTAATAGGATAGTAGTACTTATCAAGAAAATTGTTCTCTTGAAACAAGGTGAACAATTTGCCTTTCATGTATTATTTGATCATTTTTAGACGAAAAACATCATTCGCTTCAATGAAATTCAGAGAAATATTTCGCTTTTAGTGATACACCGCAATGTGTTTTCAATATGTTAAAATTTTATAATTGAGTGTTGCTTATAGGAGCTCGAATTATTTAAACTTGAAGCATACATAACTCATCGTTATACTTGATCCGAACTTCAACTCCCCGCTGACGCGCGTAGCCTCGCCTTGGATGGTTTTTGTCAAATAAAATCTTTTAACTTTTAAAAGTTTTCTTCTTTCTTGTAACAGGGAAAGTGTTTCTCCCAAGAACGTTTTAATTGAGGCTCATCCTATGCCGTACTACTTAATGCTTTCTATAGCTGATGCGACGTTATGGGAAGTTTTTTTTATCAACTTCGCCATATTCTTTGCATATAAATTCGGAGAGGGCGATTTTCATACGAAAGAACCGTACAATAAAGACAATAAATTTAGTCGGAATAACTCCAAAGGGAATTAACGAAAAAATTTAATTGCCTCTTTTAGATAACATTAAGGCCGGAACATTCGAACAAAAAAGCGAAAAGCATTGCAGTTCCTATATTCCAAAAGCACTGTAAATTCATTCAGTAATGATTTTTGGTGTGGATCCATGCCCAAGCATGGAATGGGTCCGAAATTGTATTTGTTTAATTAATTGGTCAGCTGCCGGCTAGCCGAGCAACATTACCACCCTACTGTGTTCAACAAATGATTAAGCTGCCACCAATTTTCCGAATTCCGACCTCAAGTCAATGAATCAAACTACCACAAAGTAGGTGGGGTCGGTGCTGGTCCGTAGAAAATTGAGAAAAATGGAAGAACAAAGCTGCGTGCTTGTGTTTCAGTGAGGGTGCAAATTTCTTACAGTTTCCACATCCCCACCTCGAGTATTATGCATTACAGCAGTGGTGATTGGTGATGAAAGTGCGAGTAAGTTTGGAACAAAGATAGATTCTAGTCACCAGTTCTTTGATTTTACTTACAAAAGGAACATGTTTAACACTGATTTTTAGCTCTTTGATGAGCAAGTAAGAATCACTGAAGAAATTGTTGAAGAATTAGACAAAGCTAAAAATTCAATTAGATATGCGATTTCAAGGTCAACCTTGTTGTTAAATCCTTTCCGCATGATTGGTTGAATTACATCGTCAATCTCTTTTCATGAATAAATAAAATAAAATATATGTTATTAAAATAAGAAATAGGAACAAGTAAAAATGTAACGCGTATTGTAAACTTAATTCGATTTAGAACATTGCATTGCTAATGAGAACTAGCTTTTGAGACACCTAGTAGACTGAAGCAAGGAAAACGCAGTGGATTTTTATTAGTGGTCAACAGAAGTATCAAAGTATTCTAAAGTTTAAAATCTTGTTTTATATAATTGACAAACTTGTTGCCGATTATGAAGAAGAAACGTAAGATATAACACGAGAAAAACGGTTTATAACTTCACGTGGAACGTGAATTTTTTAAACAGAAAACTGTACGTATGTTCACCTTCTTATAATTTTTTTTGTTTAATAACTTTCGAGCATTTGTGTCAAAACTTGTCACCATTTTTTCACTAATCGTTGAATTGATAAGTTAAGAATTATTGTATTAAGCTTGAGTAACAGTCATGCAGTAACGCTAAAAGTAATCATGAATATATCTTACCTTTTAACTTATAGCATATATAATATCCCATTTTGGCCGCATCGAATTACGAGCTTGCGCTTTCAGAAAATTTACTACATGTGAATATGTTAGTATTGCTATGCTGTAAAGAGCAGTTCACTGGTTAGGAAAATCAGAATTTTTCACCAAAATTACTGTCCTCACTGGCAATATAAATCCAATAATTCACAGTTGATACCTAAACGATAAAATGTTTTTCGGTTCTCTAATTTTGGGGTAGGAAAATAGCTTTCGAATGAATCTTAGGCTGAACAACAAGCTGCTGTTGTCGCAACACTTGTGAGGATTCTTGCCGCAAGTGATTTTGTTATCGGAGCTTTTTTTGGCTAAACTCTTCAACTCGACGTTCTTGCTACAGGGTAGCACCCACCGATACATATATGAATTGAAACGCTAGAGAATTTTTTTAGCCGTTCCATGTTGCCGTGTTGTGGCTCGAATCATTTCTTCGCGCATTTATTGATCAAAGATTATTGGAGACCGATTTGCAATCCCTCGGCCAACATTTACTTCATACAATCCCCAGGAGACTGGTAAAGTTCATTCGAAATTCAAACATCGTCCATATTATATTTGGGTTCATTTATACAGTTCTCAGCAGCATATGTACCGCAAAGAGCAATAAAAGCAAGGAACAGAAGCAAACTGCAGTACAAAAGCAGTCTTTGCTACTTGATTTTCCTCAACAACACTCTCCCTACAGCCAAAGACATCGCTCAGGAGCTCTTGCAATTATTGTAGTTGTCCGACTCTTTTGGACATTTCTTCTTTACGACTGCCATGCATCATTCGTGGTATTACATCCGAGGACGAATCGAATGGGGAGTTTCTTTAATAATTCAACGTGTATGGACGCCCATTTGCAAGAACTAAATTCGTTGGTAAATATGTTTATGGAAGCAAGATAAGAACGAAGGACTTGTACTTCACTAAGCCAAATTGATTGAGATATTTTTGGAAATAGCTGAGAAGCTTAAAATGGCAGAAATTAATTGCCCAGAAAAATGGAATTATTTGTTAGCAAATAAGACAATGACTGCCTTGCTCTCAGTTTTCTGTGCATCTTGTTGATGGTTGTATTTGACGTTGATGTCAATTCTGTTTACTGAATAAGTTAAGTTATTTTGGGTAAAGAATCAAGCATTTCAATAAATTAGAACATCTTGCAGTAATAGGTTCCCACCCACGAACGTTTCTTAAAACTGTTACTGAAACGAATCAAAATATTTTTTAAAAAAGTATAGCGATGATATGTTTTTGTGTATGTATCAAGAAAAAAGAACTCCGAGCTCAGTTTAAAAAGAATTAATAATCAAATCTCTTAATAGGTGCCTAAATTCTAAACCTTCTAATAGTTTTTTTTTATTTATTTTATACCTTCAAAAGGATTTGTTTAATATCTTCAACAAGATTTATTTTAGAGTAGACGGTTATGATATCCAACAATGTCATTTTCAAATAGAAATCTAATAGAAAAAGTGTTCGCATTCCAAGATTCTTCAAAGGACGGAAATTGAATTCCATCTGCAACAAAAGATTTTAGTTGAACAAGAATGCAGGTCAAAAGTTGCAGCCACAGTGGCATGCAGACATTTAGAAAAACTGCAAGACTTACGAGACGCTTTCAGGAGGACTTTGCGTAGAGAAGCAAATAAATCGAAGTGCATCCGCGGCATTTTCCAGTTGGAATCTGATCATCAACAACTTTTCAATGGAGATTGTTATCTTTGAGTATTATCTTCAGTTCATTACGTTTACGATGCAGCTTGAGCACATGTGCAACACAGGTTTGGGGCATGAAAATAGGAGGCAGTCGTGTTTCCAGGAGGCATCCTAGGTGGAAGTAGGTAATTTCATGCCGCAGCCAAAACCATGTTAGGATCGAACTTGATTAATCATAAATTGAACGGCAGTAGTATATGTGAGGTATTTCATGGGTCATAGTATGGACGAAGGTATGTAAATACACAATGCGTCTGTATCATATTATGGCAGAATTATAATAATGTCGGCAGATAATTATAGAATCCTGTACACTACTGTAGGAAAGTCCAAAAACAATGCCTAAAGACCCGACATTCCGATAACAATACGTACAATATACCTCATAATATGTTTGGTGCATTCATACGAATGAGCAAGGAGGCTTGTACATGCACTCAGATACATGTTTGTAGGTGAAGTGTGCACGAGTTGGCACGAGTGAAATATGAAAGCATTCAGGAGGACACTCATTTGACTCTGTGTGGGGAACGAAGGACGGAGAGACGCAAAACTCTACACAGAAAACGTTAATCTTGCAAATCCAAGTGCTGTATGCGGTATTATGCGAAAATTTATCTGATTTAACACCTAATATACAATAACTTAATATGCAGAGTACTTGGAATAATGCAGGCTACACGTGTGCATATTAAAAGCCTGGCGTCAAACATGTACCATACCATGCACAGCGATGTGATTCTGGAATCTATCTATGTTTTAGCATACAACATCCAGAATTGGGATGAGTACATTGTCGAGTGATTTTTTATAACATGGATTTATTCACTATTGCCTTAGCTCAGCTTCGTAGATGCATATAAATCGAATGGTTCGTAGGCGCCTACAAAGATTCATAAAGTTTCAAATAAAGTGAAACGATGGGCGAAAAGATTCCGTTGGAACAGTAGTGGAAACGACCTGAAAGTGTCTCAACAACACATCATTGCTATGTGGCCGTGCTAAAAATGCATCGCTTCTGAATGATCATCTCTTGGGAAAGAGCTTTGATTACAGCATCAGTTGAATAAGTTCATCAACGAGTGTTTGTGTGATGCCGGAAAAATTATTTTTATAAACGAAGTTTGGGTGCCTTGTATTCCGAAGTAAGTTAAATTATGTTGCAGTAGGTATGCTTGTTTCACATGCATTTGTTTGGCCCGTTTGTGCTGTTTAATTTGATTGACAAACTTCATTAACTAAACCACGAAATCTCTGAACGCGTTGAAACAATTTAGATGCGATGTTTGTTGACTGGTTTCAAAAAATGTGACACCGTTAGTACGATGTTGTTTCAGCAAAATATCATATTTTTCAGAACGCAAAAGAGAGGATACCATGTGATTAGTGTGCCAACTATCTCAGCTTGCTGTTTTTAGGAAATCATATTCACTATTGGTTTATATTTTTCTTGGTTGTGGCAGTCTAGTATTTTGTGTATGAATCAAAACCCAATTTGATGTGAATTGCAGACTTCAAGTATCAACACAAAAATACTATCTATATAATTCAATGTCTGACCAGCCTAGGTGAAATTATTTGGCGAAAAAAATTTCATCGTATGATTTCCTAAATCTTCAATGTTTATGTTTTACAAAATTTATCAATCAATTCGGCAAATATTTATAGCATATTGTTGAAACTCTCAATTGGATTATTTTTGCCAATAATTGAAAAGTTACTACGTTTCAATGTTATCGAAGAACAAATACAATGTAAAGAATCTCAGCTAATCCCGTATTTGTTGTGGTTGATTCATTATATCTGACCAGGGGCGTGGCGAGCTTCATGAATTTGGGGGGGGTGATAAATGTTGAAAATGCCGACTTGATTAGAAAAATTTGCCGACTGTCCGACTTTACAATCAAATTTCTTGAATATGCCAACTTCGGCACGTAAATTCCGACTCGCTACAAAATTTTAGGGGGGTGTCACACCCCCAACACCCCCGCCTCGCTACGCCCCTGTATCTGACATTTCTATCTTCTGTCTTTATCACTTACCAAGCGTTGAACTAAATCAACTTCTCGATGCGACAACTTGCCTCTGAATCCACAATGGCAATTCATGATCAGTTCGGTAAAATTAATTAACTTTCTATAGTTGTCTGCAGTGAAAAATATGTGCAATATTGTCCTGTTGTGTCTTTGGTTTATTTAAGGGAATTGTCTTAGCATCGGAAAATTGCAGAGACTGCCAATGTTGGAAACATATTGCTTTTTAAGTTGCTCCGTTCCAGCTTCCCTCCATGAACTGTGAAAGTAGCAATGTGTGATTTAGGATTTTTGGGGAACGTGAACGTTGGCAGTGTGTATTTAGGAGCGGATATAAAATGAACTAAATTGTTTTTTTTAGTTTGATGAACTAACACTTAGTTTCACTTCCCATATTAAATAAATCGTTGTTTCCGTTACCTTTATGAAATATGTGCATAATGAAATTAATAGTTTGAAAAGCTAAAAAATGCTTACACTGTCACTGTGACATTTGTTCATTATTTCTGATCAACACGAATAAGAGGAGCCCAAAACCAAATGGACTTACTTACTCAATTGTACCAGAATATAGTAGGCCGCCAGAATTAGATATGTTTGTGAATTTCAGATCGATACGGCAATTTGGTTTGTTTTGATAGTTACATGCCAATACAAGCGTTTTAAAAACTATGGTTTACGAATAGAACAAAAAATGTTTCTTTTCTTCAAAGTTTAACATTGATGTCCAATATTTTATTCCAAAAATATGTTGCTTTTGTTTATGACCAACACCATTACTGCTTTAATCGAGTTCATCAATTGATCGAAGCTATAAAAAAAACTCTTAACGTTTCAAATATTTTGAATTTTTTTCGAAAGAATGAATTACAATAATGATTGGCATGTTTTTTTGCGCAAACCTAATAAATTTTAGGAAACTGAAAGACTTTGGTATTGGTTTCTGTATTAAAATTAATATGTTCTTAATCTGCTATCGATGGTTTGTTTAACGTGTAAATAACAAATTTAAAACCATATCGAATTAAAGAAGTTTCGAGATTTCGCCTCACTGCTAGCATTTCTGTGCATAATTGATCCTTATTTATTCAAAGCCATATTTGTGAGAAGGGGGTTTGAACTTGCTCGATTTTCAGAAACCAGTTGTGTGAAAATTGGATGAAGATTTTTTTCTTTATTCCTCTGTCCTCCCTAGTCCGCATAGCTTTGGTCGTGTTTCTTGCAAATATTTTGTACATAGGCTAATGGAGAGGGTAGCAGAAGTTTTTTATTATATGTTTTGTAAAATGAATACAGAATTCTTAGCTTACGTGGAGCTTTGGACCATAAATAGGACGTGAGGTTTCCTTTTGGGCCCTTTTCTCATTAATCTTCCCCAAATTCTAGCAACAACGAAGACGAAAACGATGACGACGAAGAGAACAATAAATCACTTGCCATACTACTCGTATCCGCATTTCGCACTGTGATATATTCCCTTTGGCCTAATGTGAATAATACCAAGCAGCTGTCGACCTGCGTATAGGTCTTTCTCCGATGTTTTTGCAAGAAACATATTTTATTAATATGTTTGCGCTGTGATTTATATATTTGTATGCTCGGATACATAACTTGATCAAAATAAAATGTAAATGGTTGATAAGTCTAGAAAAGGTATGGTCATTTAATAGAATTATGGTTAAAATGGTTAAGTAAAAAAATAATGTCATCTAAAAACTTTTCATCCATAAATCTATGGTTTCGAGTACAACGGATACACTTTTTTCTCCAAGTGGTTTATTTCAAAATATATCTCAGTGCAAAGTGAAAAACAATATTACTACTGAAAATATGTTTTCACTTGAATAAAATATATAGGTTTATGATGCATGATATGTACGCTTGAAAATTAGATATAAAGATAACGTGCTTCACAAAAAAACTTTGGTCAACAAATCCCACTCTAGTTCCAAAACTCTACAGGTTTTTCATAAACGCTGTTCACCTTCCATGAAGCATCCCCGGTTCAGAGAATGTATGAGCCCTATCATTTTCAGTTCTCAAGCGTAATGAAATACATTTTTGGTAAAGCCTATCAAGGAAGCAATATGCCTAAGTTTAGGAGAGGGTCTTTATGATAGCGAAAACACCCAATACAAGTAACAGCTGGATTTATGTTGCCGACTTAATTGGCTTCGTACAGTCGCTATCGCCAAGTCCACGATACTTAATGTGAAGTTGGAAGCTGTTTTGGCTGAAAAATTGAGCAGGCACCTGCTATTACCATCCGGTCGTGGGAGATGGTCCACACTGAATCAAAAAGAAGTTTACATAATTGCATTAAAAGTCGTTGCACGTAGAAGACAAAGCAATTAATATCGAGCTTGAGTTACAATCTTTAAAAATTTCATGTAGATACTAGAAACAGGTATAACATGAACAACAATAGGTTCGAGTATAGCCTTAACGTCCACATTCTTGTAAGTTTTACAGAAACCAGCGAATGCAGTTAATTCTTTACAGTATTTAATATAAAAACTGTCCTTAAATGAGTCGAAATAACGAAAGTTCTATGCTGCAAATTAACGATTTTTAATTTTGCTCGCGAACCGAGTGGAATTCCAGATGTGGGCGGCTTTGAGCCTAAATGGAGTTTGCCACAATTCAGATGCCACATTGACCTATGCGTACTAGTACTGAGTACTATGCGGTCCTCAAGAGATTTGCGCCAATTCATCAATTAAATTAAAAGTTTTAAACGTATTTTTCTTTGTAAAATTCGACTGTGTAACTTATTATATTTTGATTCCTTACTTGCAGTTTTTTGTTAAAGGCTGTGTGCTATGTTTGCAAGGTCCGTTAAAAAAGCCAAGAATTTGAAAAATATTTTTTCATTAAAACTGACAATCAATAATGTATCGAACTCTGTTTCAACCAAAAAAAACTTAATTTTGTGGACTTTAATCAAATCGAAAATTAAAAATAATAAAAATAATAAAAATGTTATTCCACTTACATAAGATATTAGTGCTATAACGCCATACTGTTAAACTAATATTTCACTGATGATTATTAGTAGTATTAAACTGATGAAGTGAAAACGGCAAATACCCTATTATAGTTAGAGTTTCAAGACTTTCACTATGATATGTTAGGAACTATTTATTAAAATAAATAGTAAGAAAATATGAAAACAATATTAAATTTAATTGATTTCACAAAAATTTTCTCTGACGGTATGTGCATTATTCTATGTCAAAAATAAGCCTACTAAGGTTTTTTGAATTTTTTTCGAGCAAATTAAAATCAACTCTGAATGTGACATTTGACCATCAGCAGATCGATAATACCATTAAACACGATTCTCGACATTCTGCTTAATATTGTAATGGATTTTTTCGATTCGCTAGTCATTTATTATTGAAGATATTTACACTAGTGTGGATGGTACTTGCTACCATACTACAAACGCAAAGTCCACAGTAAAAGGCAAATGATATGGACGAAGGAAATTTCAAGCAATATGCGAAGCAATAATTTTGATAATATCATTTATTTCACCGATTGCGATCTTTGGCAAATGTCGACCATAGTTCAAAGAAAGTCATACGTTTCCAATTTCATACGTCATTTAACAACGGAATTTAAGGGCTGCAACTAAAAGGAATAAAGTGTCTTAGCGCTTGAAACGCTAAGGGAAAAATTTATTCCGAGGATCTGATGGTGTATGTTTGGTCTTTCACATCGCAGAAACGTATCGAGTTTGCTTGCATGGTCAATGTTACGGGTCTACTCTATACATGTGTAGTTATTTTCTTATGCGATACAATTGGAATTCATTTTCATGGAGGATATTCATAAGTAGCCGAGTGCAGAATGTATTAATGTCTTCGGCACACTGAACTTGCTGTTTACAAGATTAATGGATCATGTTCGATGCTTTCATCAATGCTTTAATGAAAAATGCATACCATGAAGACTGATTTCATTGCCCTCACAGCCGAAACTCGCAGTCGTCAGGATGGCATACGTTGAAATTGTGCTTGCCATTAAAATGTTCCACAAGGGCTAAAGAATTCACGCGTCGCTGAAACGAGTTTTGGTGCAGTGCGGTGAGGTGCCGCCGACGGACATCTTGGACGCAACACAAAAATGACTCTTGAACTAGCACATAGGTAGGTTTTGAAGGTCTAAATAAGTGAACGAAGACGCAAGTTTCAGCCGTTAACTTGTACTTAGACCGAATAAATTGCATGCTCGACACCGTTGGCAATATTTTTCTTGGTACTCAGCTTGTTTCAGCTTTTTATTTTCGAAACTACAGAGATTGTCCGTGGCATCTCTTAGGCAATTATTTTCCTTCAAAAATTGCAATGTTTACGAAAATTATTCATGGTCAACCTTCAATGCCTTGCAGGCCAAAACAAGTTTCGCCAACATGGACGTTTCCATACTAAAAGCGGTGGAATGTTGCTACTATGATAATAAAGCGTGTTTATTTAATGTTCTTAAAAATTGGCGTAGTTATTAACTGCTGATTGTTAGATTTTTTTTTTGTTTTCAACATAAATATCAGATGCATAATGTTTGTTTATTCAAAATTAGACTCATAAGAGAGACTATCTTGTCGAGCTTATTTAGTATCCCTGATTGTTTATTGGGCACTGACATCAATTTGATAGGCTTTAAATTCTAGCCGTTAAAATTTCATCTTCTATTTTTTGATTTGAAGCAAATTTATCTTGAAATTCCGTAAGAAATACTCACGAGAAAAATTCTGTGATATGCCGCACGAGATTGTAGGATCAATCATTTTCGAAATAATGGCAAAAAACTTAAATCCAAAATTGCGGCTAAAGCGGATTTGTCGCAACATCCGATTTTCGGTTTTGCACTTTCTAGTAACCACGTATGCCCAATTTAAGCGTAGAACTTTTGAATGATGAAAATCAAATTTTCAAAAATTTGACTGTACGAGAAGCGTCATTTTCTCTTTGAATTACTAACTGATGAGTTTAACTACACAATATCACGCTCGAAAAGTTTTCCTGGCGTAATAATAATGTGTTAAAATTTCCGAATATACGAGTTCATCCCGATGAAGTTCATCTCGAATTCTACTAGGGCTGTTTGACATTCGAAAATTTTCCTGTGTTGTTTCTACGTGCTTCACTTGGGGTTTGACGTATTTTTTATGTTGACATATCAGTTTGCAATTTATAAAAAATACTCACCTGTTTCAGAGTATGATAGTATTTTCAATAGGATTTGGGTGCAGTAAATTATTTAGGCTGAAGGTCATTTCCGTCCGAATGTAGAATTCTTAGATACGATGGCAAACATGCATTTCTGTATGTCCTTTGCTACAATGGGAGCTTAGCAAATGTATCACTGATGTGAATGAAACTGAAAAGCGAGTATACTTAATTATTTTCTTCAAATTAAGGAAGGTGGGTCGTTAGTGGTGCCGAAGCCATGTGCAGCAATCCTCAACGGACTATCGCCTACGCCGGAATCTTCCCTTCAATTGCAAGAGCAGCAGCTCACCGCGACCTCTGCAACAACAATTCGTTCAGTCCGATTGTATGGCGGGCGTGTTTTGCATCGCCATGCAACAAAACCCACCATCGCCAATAGGACCAGCTTGAGCACAACTACCAGCACAGTGAAACTGATGGGATTTAAATTAAGATCGTAAATCAAAGGCAGAACGTACATAAATTTCCCACTGGCGGGTGTATATGCGTTTTTAATTTTTATTGCAGCCAGGTTATTTATGCTGGGCGGGGAATTATAAAGTGAAAGCCATCAACCATTGAGTCCAGGTCGACACGAAACTGCAAGGTTTAGTAGCTTTGCAACCAGTTCTTCCATGCAATTGTTCATTTTTCGGATGGCTGCCGGGTGTTGAGCAAGAGTTGGACAGCAGTGGCATTGAGCGTAGTTCAAAATTTTTGTGAAGTATCTAATTGGAAATTGGGAATAATTCGAAGATATAGATGTTCATATTTTACGGTGCAAAGTGCGAAATCGTAATAAATCTGTTAGATTTTATCGCTGGCCAGTTTATTTATGAGCTCCCATACGCTTCTATGTATGTTGCTCGGTAGGAGCATTATTGCTTCTTCTATACTTGTTTCGGTCAAAAGCCATTCACCTCGCCAAGAACGAAGACTGCATTTAGTGTTTGAAATTTGATTTTTGGGAATGTCAATTAGTTTACGATGTGCCTCAATTATATATAATGTATACTTTGCACTCTAGTACGACAGAGAAAAAGAAACAATCGGCGCACAGTAGAAATGTCCTTAAACTGGTATAGATAGATGCCTTCCTAAGTTACTACTTTAGTTTTTTCTGAATCATGTATGACATGCTTTGAATATGTTCTGCTGGTTTTATTGAATATTCTTAACAGTTTACATGTCGGGTTACCACAGAATTGTCAAATAAAATAGTGTCAAAGTGAAGTAATATTCAAAGTCAAAATTTAGAAAAAATGCTAAAAAAATATGTTCGATATTTTTAAAACATGAAAATCACTCACTTAAAAATTATTTCAACAATTTTTGGGAAAAAATTTTATTGCCTTTAGACAAGTTTTATCGAAAATTCATCATTAAAACTTTATTGCGTGCAATTGCAAATGAAATTTTACATTAACAGTTCAATACAAAAATGCCTAAAACCAAGACCTCGTTTTATGCATTTTTGTATTGAACTTAGTCAGAAAAACTAAAATTCTCTTCTCATGTCTTACAGAAAAATTGAGGGTTTTCTTGTCCTTAGATTAAAAAAGATGTTTATCTATTTAAGGTTCCAATAACTAATCTAGTCTTTATAAAAGTGTTCTCAAATTGTATTTAATAGTTTTGTGATTTCGAAAATTGCCACAGTAGAACTTCAAAAAAACCTATATAAAATATTGCACATTTTAAATGACAAAAAAGTGTTTCTATAACAAGTCTCTTAAAGACAATTTTAGTGTTTCTTGTTCTATTTTTCCAAGAATTTTGTGGGAGGAACCATACAAACGGAAGTGAAAATTAGAACAATCGTTCTAATTATTTGACGTTTAAATATCGAGTTGAATGGACCTTACATTATTGGAATTAAATAAACATCACATGGTTTCGTTTCAAACAAATAAGGAATCTCGCTTTGGTATTTCTCTGATGTAGGTACTACATGAAACAAGCGGCTTACTCTAGTACAAACCATATATATGGTTGGTTGGTATGAAAGCAGCATTTCAACAAATTAATACTTTCCGTGGTGATGAACCGATCACTCTAGAATTAAATTAAATTGCCGCTAATCGAAAGATTTGATCCAGTAAAATCAAGGTGTTCTGTGAAAATGTAAGGCATTTGTCTGAAAAAAGGCGAAATGAACTACATTTAAGCTGCTTCAGCCCATAGGGGATCAAACGATGTCATGGAAAAAATTATGCTATAACAAAGTCTGACTGATTTCTGCACCGATGGCGGAATCGCATTTACAAATAGGTAGATGCACATTAAACGTTTGCGAGCGAAGTCGTGGTCATCTGAATTATGGCATGAATGACGATAATGGCGATGATCATTAGTGCTGATATTATTGGCAACGTCGTTGATTTATGTTTCCAGCGAGGATTTATGTGACTGGCTTTTGTCATGCCTTGTATGGCAACTTGGAGTCAACCAAGAATTGCATGTACATAAGATCACCATATCTACATGGACTGAGCTTGTGATTGGACAGGTAGGTTGAGAAAACCACAATAACGGAGAAAAAACTAGACATGTTTCTAGATAGTGAATTGATTATTCCAATTTATATATTATGTATTTTACCTATGCGAATAGGCCCATCAAAAGCTGGAACACTTAACAACCATGCCATCGCATACGGGCAACAATACGAACTTCTTGAGTGAGCGAAAAATCTATAAGGAAATAAGCATAGTATCTAGTATTGGTAATCTGACTAACAAATGCCTCTCTCTGTTAGGAACAGAATATAGTGAAATTCCAATGGGCTTTCACAAAAAAAAAACACTTCACTTCACCGCACCGATGTGTGTATTATGTTACTTGATTTCCTGTTAGTATTTCAGCGACCGGGGCGGATTTTAATGTATCTATCCATCTGCAGTTCTCTTTATATGACAATTAAACTGCTGCCTTCACAGATATTATGAAAATTTTGTTGATCAGAAATTCATTACAGATTCATATATTATATATTCTGCGCTCCATCAAGAGCTGTAAAAGGAACTGTATTTGACGTTTGCAGATCTTATTGTTTCAATATCAAAGATGAAGATAGATTGCGCCCAGCGGTGAAACGAATGCAAAAACAAAATAAAAATTGACAGATATTCTAGAATTAAATATCGCCAAAGGTGGCAACGGCTGTATAAGATAAGCTAGAAAGTAGGCTTTCTCGTATCAAACGAAATGTGCAGCTAAATCAGTTCAAGTACATTTTTATCGTGATGAAAGGTGCCAAATGTTTTTCCAGTTAAAATTTAACTCTTAACTGTGCAATTTAATCTCAATGTTTATGATCTTCTACTTAATTATAATATTTGATTCGGCACGCAGCTAATATTTTAAGAATAGATGGTTTTGCATAATACCACAAATAGCCATACCATAAAAAGCGAAAAAAAAACAGTAGAAAAAAACAGTATGTAAAACGCGGTCAGGATTTTAATTCATTTTTGGAACAATATAGATTTATCATATTGCATGGACTGCGTTTGTAATACATCTTTAAAAGGTTCAAACAACAAATTCATAGCACCGGTTCTCATTTGAAAACATAAAGCACCTAACAAACCAACAATGCAAATGTTTAAAGAGCACATGATACCTGACAGATAAAAGTTACATTCAACATTATTTGAAAGTATGTAATATTTAGTTGAAAACCACATATTTTTTTTCGTTGTAAAAAAATACAATAAAACCTCAAATACAACACAAAAAGAAATATTTGTTTTTTGTTTTTTAACGTGACCAACAAAACCAACAATACTTTTCGTTTCTCAAACACGTATTTAACACCCTCTATTCAATAAATAATTTATTTAAAATGAATTTTAATAATAAATGGGTGTTAGCTTAACCTGTGATCAGGTTTTTAATTCAATATGTTAAAAATACAATAATCCCCATTGTCGGCTCTAACCATTCAAAAGAATCTATAAAATAGCCACTTGAAAACTTGATTCATGACTTCATTAGCAGCCGTAGAAAACGTTTCGTAAATTAAGAAATTGGAAGTGTTTTATTTTATGAATGTATGCAAATGATGTACTCATAGACAATGTGCATTATTATTAGTCAATAAATCATTTTTATATTGTCTGTATCCATTAATCGAAAAAAGTTACAAAATGGTGATTGTGATTCAATTAAGTGAATTATGATCGTTTACTATACGTTTGATGATAGGTGTAACGATTTGTAGAAAAATCAGTTGAAACTTAGACTTCATAAGATTTTCCGGCCTGTAATACCCTAGAAACATTTTTTCGACCTGATTGGCACGATAGCTACGAAAGTTTTTAGGATTGATGTATTTGGATTTTGTTTTGAAATCTTTATAGCCACAGCCTGTCGTGCTATTTTTGAAAAAAAAAATTTCAATTTTCACCAAAAAATTTAAGTGCGAAATATTTGGTTAAAAACTCAAATTACTTTAAAAGTTAAATGTTTTGTTTGAAAAACTGTAGCAAAATTTTGCTAAAGGGCCCTATCCATTTTGAATGATGTCATGATTCCGTCCAATAGGCGGGACATTCAAAAAAAACATCGGCACTTTTGGAAACGTTTTGAAGATGGAAAACTTGTTTTGGAAATATTTATCAGCATCTCAATAACCAACATTTAATATGAAATCCATACTTTTATGTACACTTTTAAATCCACCCCTTCATTTTCCGAACTTCAGTTTTCCGGGTGCTGATTTGGCCCCTTAAGGTAAAATATTTGCGTTATCTAGCAAGTTCTACAGTTGTTAATGTTTGTGCTTTTATTTTAGCAGCTGATTTTGTCCGTTGTTAATAAAGCCATTAGCTTTCTTCTCTTCAAACAAAATTTAGTATCTCAATATCAAACAAAAAACTAATTCAAGCCCGACTGTAAATGTAAAGGAAGAGATATCAATTATATATGTTTTTACTCGTTGAGTTTCAATTTAAAAAAATCATTTATCATTTTGCCGTTGAGTTTATTTCAGGTCTAACACATTGATCTTAAGTTTTGAATGAATGAGTACAAAAGTGGAATTGGCAGGCTTACATATTGAAATTTTAAATAAGTTTTCTTTCATTTTTGTCTAAAACTCTAATGTCATCAGTTAATTAACGTTAACATTAACACTAAACTTTTGAATTTAAATGTTGCTTAATACACTAAAAATGATATTCATGTGAAGTCTGACAGGTGTCTTTTCCTGAACAACCGGATGCTAGTTAAGGGGAAATGAATCTCATTGCAAATCTTTTGAAAACTTCAGCGAACACTTAAGCATTACCGAAATCTGTGTTTTAACTGCAAAAATACGAGATAAAAAAAATCCCAGTCAGAATTGATTTTAATTTTTGTGAGTAAAAACTACCATTAATATGGACCATAATTATCTCACCACAAGTAAATGCTTCAATGTAACGTTATCCTTTTATTTTCTTAACAGGAACAAATGGACTTCGCCGACGTGGCCGACAAACCTACACCCGATATCAGACGCTAGAACTTGAGAAGGAATTCCACACGAACCACTATTTGACTCGAAGACGAAGAATCGAAATGGCTCATGCACTGTGCCTCACAGAGCGGCAAATAAAGATTTGGTTCCAAAATCGGCGCATGAAGCTGAAGAAAGAAATCCAAGCAATCAAGGAGCTGAACGAGCAAGAGAAACAGGCACAGGCTCAAAAAGCAGCGGCGGCGGCGGCAGCGGCCCAAGCTGCACAGGTCATATCGGACCAAAACTAGGAAAGAAAGTTTCTACTAAATTATTAACGAAATTCATTATATGTAAATGAGAGTAGCGTGTTTTAGTATAAAGAGTATAGGTTTTTTTATGTATTTACATTGTTTTAGTTAAAAGAGCGACGTTTTATGTTATCTTAGTGTTTCCATTTAGTTAATTCGAATAAAATGCGAGTTTCAATAGTGGTTGATCCTCGTCATATTTTTATTTTTTGTTGACATCCAGTGCAGTGTATGTGGAAAATGAATTAATTCAAGTGACATAGTGCACAATTTTGGAAAGACAGAGACAGCAGTTACGGTTGCATCAAGTGGTTTGATAAATCATAAAACAATTTTGATGTTGTACTTATATCAAAGAAATGTTCGATCATGTTAGGTGAAAGTTTATCTTGAAATTCATACATTAACAAAAATGACGCTTGGTAAATTATTATTCTCTTTTTGAAACTACATATGCTTCTTGCATGGCAAACTTTCAGCACTTGAAATCTTGTTATGCATAGCTTGCTTGGCTATTAAAATCATTTAAAATGGCTAGACTCCGAAATTGGTAGAGATTATTTTTAAGCCACTAGGCTTTAAGATAGCCAACCTGGCCAACAAATTTTCCTTATCAGTCAATACTGAAAAAGTTCAATGATTTCATAAGCAAATAATTTCCTGACTTCATTGTACGCTTGGTTTTCTTTAGTGAGTAGTCGTACCTTTATTCGCCTTGAAATAGTTGCATAGCATTAGAACAACACCAGAAAACTTCATTTAATTTTGTTCTGATTCTCTACAGTATTTTCTAGGGCACAACTAATTTCGAAAAATTATTATTTTCAAAATTTAAAAAAATGCTTGGTTCTCGATAAACATTTCAAGTTTTCATTGATACTTAAATAAATACGTGTCTGTGAGGGTAGAGGCATTCAATAACTGTGAACCTATGCTAAAAAATTTCCACGAAAAAATGTAATGAAGATGGATTTGGTTTCTTTTTCTATATAGTCAAATCACTTGATGCAACCAAACAACAGCTTGAATATAGTTTGGAAATGCTGCATTTTATTGATTGTCCCCAATAAAAATTATGATAAATTCCAAAAGTAGATGTATAAAACAAACAAACTGAACATTTCTTCTGCTAAAACTACTGTAATAAAAATTTCAAAAAAGAATATTTTACTAAATGAGAGTAAATCAACATATGTTATGATGCTTCGATTCATCCATCAACACTTATTTAGGAATATAGATGATCCTAGTGTATACTCATATTGCAAAGTAAAAGAAGATTGTGTGTATTTGTTTTCTGGATCACTTTTAAGAATAAATAAATTGAAATATTACGATTGTTGTACAAATTAGGGTACGAAATATGCGCATGTAAATATTGAACTAAAAAAATAAACAAACTAAATTAAAAATATTCTAAGAAACTTTCACTGAAAATAATATGGAAATGATTGTCTTAAGATTTACTCACAAATACGCAAAAGCAAAAAGGAATCACTGTTATGACATGATATTCTAGTATTTTCATTGTTGAACAATCTTTTGTTATTTATTTCTTAAACTTTTGCTGTAATTTCAATAGGTACTTTGTTGCTTCGAATGATGGCATTTTGCATTATTTTATTTATATTTATATTTGTTTTGTTTTGTTTGCAAGCATCTAACATTGGTTCACTTGCAGCGGAGCGGAGAGTGTGCAATACGCTATTTAAGTTTTGACTGGTGTTCGACGAGACTATGTTGAATACTATTTTATTTTCATTACCTGTTTATTGAAAATATAATGCTGTTCATCAATTTTTAAAAATATTTTATTATTCTCAAAAAAAATTTATTTGTGTATTTTCATATCAAAACTAGGCCGTTTTCTATTATTGGCAGCGGTGGTAAACTTTAAACTAGATTTTATTTTCGTTTGCTTTAGTAAAAAACTATATGAAAGATGTCTGCAATCTTACTATCAGCACATTTCTGTTTGACTTTCTTCGAAAACAACTTAAATCAGTTCTTAGTATATTTGGGAAAAAATTATTTTCACTATTGATTTGATGGCTTTAAGTAGTTACATTTACGTTTCATTAAGAAAATTGGCGAAATAATAGAGTCGCGATAGCAACTAAAATACGTAAAATGTCTGTGAATTCTTTATTAATTTTAAGGGCCGTTCATGGCATTTCCGTACTTAAAAACTGAAAGAAAAATTGAAACAAATACGTAAAAATTGATTTCTTTGTACAGGGTTGAAACTACTCATCATTTATCGAGGAGAAAATGAAGGAAAAATGAAATAAAAACACTTAAAAACATCTACCTATTAAGTAAGAATAAGTTGATGAACTCAATGGCAATGTTTTGAAATCTTTTCAAATAGTTTTATGCTGCATATGATATAATATATATACGTAATTTTCCTGCTAGTGTAGCGATAATTTTTGAGCATGGCGATGTTCAACAAAGTAAGAATGATATACAACTAAAATGGCATACATTAAATGTATACTAGTAGAGGTTTATAACGAGTAAAATTTTAAAAGCAACATAGACATTGATAAAATGGTAATACTCCGCTACTTCAGGAAATAAATTAACAAAGTGAAGAAAGGAAAAAAAAACAAATTTTGTATAGAAGTGGAATACGTAACTAAAGTGTAACTATTTATAAAATAAAAATAATAGATAAAATGCAACTACTTATTTATAGGAGGCCGACAAGCAAGTGGAAAACTCAAAGAAAGAAAAACAATTAAACACCTTCAATATGTATACGTAACTAGATATTAAGCATAAGGTAAAACAAACAAACAAACAAACAAACAAACATTGGAGTAATATTGTATTGTAAGTGAAAGAATATAAAATTAACTATACAAGATGATACTTCAAAGAAATCTTTAGTTGTTCAACGATGTGAATTATGTCGGGAAAATTGCTGGTCCCTAGCAAAGTGAATATAATTTGTAAAGAACTACAACGTAGTCGTTTAAATTACGGCCATCCAATGAAAAAGTAGCAAATAAATGGTATGTACTTGAATACGTAAATTAATGTTTCATTTCAATTCGAACAAACAGGCAATTTGAATTAAAATCACAATCATTTGGTTAGCAAAACGTAATTTGAAAATACGTTCGTGAATCTAGAAAGCAAGTTGTAAATTATTCATAAATATTTAAATTAACATGAAAATAAAGGAGAAATATGATCGAACTAGGATTTTAATTGTGCGTCTGCTTGCCTTTTATTATGTTTACCTATGAGATGTACACCCAAACCTGTCCATACTACAATCAAAATTTTTTGAGATGCTGGTGGGCTTCAGTGAACGATGTTGTGGTTTGTTTGCAGACAACCGATCAATTTTCTATCACGTGTCACAATTCACTGTAAAAACCAAGATATATATATCTTGTCTATATACTTATCTCTTGGAAAAATCGGCAAATTCTGTTTCCATCGCTGTGAGATGAGAGGCGTCTAAGCGCCTATGTATGTTCACTTAACTTTCCAATAATTGAAAACCACAAAGTAATTAAGATTTCATCCGTCAAGCGCGCAAATATTTTCCGTGCTCAGTGTCAGATTCTCCCCAAATAGTTTTGAAACTGCAGAAATATTTTCAATATCAGTATTTTATAATTTTTATCTTAATCTTTTATCTAAATGTACTGTAGGATGATATCCTAGAGTACAAAATTTGAATAGGTACTGTATTGAAGTCCTTGTAAAATACGTATTGAAAGTCCTATTTTTGTAAATCGTAAGTGAATTCCCATTACTTTATCTGGAAACCTCGAAATAATTTATTAATCCGGGTGAGCTTTCGATGAAAATCAATTGGTTTAACTTTCTACACGGTAGACTCTTGCGTTCCAGTTTGGCGTTTGTTTTGGGATTATATTTACGTCATAATGGAAAATGTATACACATACAATATTTAATCCTTCATTTTTGTCACATATGTCATATATGCATGATATATTCAATCATATTACATTTGTCTCTTGATTTGGCTCGTGCGAAAACATAAATGATATGGTCCTTATAAATTTCTTCTGCCAAGTTTTTTTCGATTGACAGCAATACAAGTACATTAACTCAGTCTTGATTAACACTTGTATGCACGTAATATTTTATCCCATTTAATATAGAAGGGGATAAATCTCCTGAACAATTCGTTGGAGACTACTCAAATAAATACACGTAAAGCAGTATCTACATTAATAAATAATAATATATAATATAATAATATAATAATAATGTGAACATAACTATAATACTGATGGCGCGAAGTATGTCAGACATTTGTTTTGCCTATTTGTCCGCAAGACGCCCGCAACAAGCCCATGATATTTGCATAAATGTGGTATTCGTACATTGAATGGACCTGATGCGGTCGTCGTGCTGAAAAATCCAAATTCATCGACATGGTGCAGGCTTGCTGTAAGCATGTTGCGGGAAAACCTTTTGTCATGTCTGTTTTGCTGCAGATGTGGAGCGATTTATGATTGCATTTCAAAAAATTAGTAAAGTTACTTTTTCGAATTTGTTTTTTGCAGCAATTGCTTCACAACCTGAATCCAGCTTTTCATTCCTCCTGCTATAAAACTTGATCCGAGAAAAATTCTACGCCGGCCTTTGTGCAAAGAAATGACAAAAACTGTAAAGTTCTTGTAAAATTGAAAAAAAATACCCGCTAAAAGTTCAAATGCTTTGGAAAAAGTATAAATCAATTAAGAAAAGGT
Organism: Oxycera nigricornis; assembly: GCA_963942545.1. Classification (NCBI taxonomy): domain Eukaryota; kingdom Metazoa; phylum Arthropoda; class Insecta; order Diptera; family Stratiomyidae; genus Oxycera; species Oxycera nigricornis. Next base: position 87,692,744 of record OZ012660.1, on the reverse strand, counting down.
CTCAACCATTTGGGGAAAGCTATAAACCAATTCAGAAATGCTTTAAAATAACCAATCAATATTTATTGTGAATAATGGGATGATATGAATAATCTCACCTAATTTCACTTGTAACGATTAGTTGTTATTATTACCGGAAGTGTGATTATTAATATTTTTAAAATTTATATATTATAGGGAAGTTTTCCGTGTGGACTTAATGCCACACGGCTTGTTATAGTTCATTTTTATATCATGCCTTAAAGCTACATTTGTTTTTAAAGTAACATTCCTTTTACTACCGTTAAATACATCAACTTTTCTTTGATACTCCTTTCTGACATTATTCTGTTAAATAGCAGTTTTGGACAATATTGTTGTTGTTCTCTGTTGTGTGATATATTCGGAAGTAAAATGATGTTGTTTCAGTACAATTTACTACTTTATATATATATATATATATATATATATATATATATATATCAGTGGCGAGGGGTGAAAAATTACTGTGGGTAAGCCAGTTACTATTTGAGAGACATGGACCCTTAACAGACAAAGCAGTATATTATGAGTATATAGAGAAATACTACCGTAATCATTCTTTCTATTGCATACATTTCAAACATCGATCGATTAAAATTTTAAAAAATCACCCACAACAAAATCTGCAATAAGTTGAAAATAATACTTAACCACTTTCACAATTTGACAAAAACAATCAAATAACAATAAACTCTTTTCACGTTCTATAGCTTACTAGTAGAGCTTACGTGAATTTTCTGCTACAACAATCAAGGTATAGACATATAGACTATTGCAACAGTATGTATTTCTAATTGGGTGTTTTCGATGATTTTCTAGCATCAATTTTCACAGCTGATTCGCAAGCCGGGAACGCTACCGGCTTTTTAATTTGTTTCCATATCCTATTGAGGAAAACCGAGCTGCCATTCCAACAAACGGGAGTTGAATGACCACGTCACCTTAAATTATTGATGAATTCGAGACTCGGAGAGCTTTGCTGCAACTCTTACAGATGCTGATCGCTTTGCTGGCTATTATGGAACTATGAGGATGTGTAGAATGAAGAGAATGGAGTATGATGGAATAAACACTGAGATTAAGTGGAACGATTGTGCATGTTTACAGTGATGCATGCAAGTAAATAAACACTTCATTCTCTTATAAAACTGAAGTGTTAGACATTTTTGGAACATATTTGGAAAGGGAAGCCGATGGGAATCGGCTTATATAAACGCCTCGCCACTGATATATATAGATATATATATATATATATATATATATATATATATATATATAAAACAACTCACAACAATTATAAGACGAAAAAGAAGATAGATTAAGCAACACTAATTTTAGAATGTAGCTTATAATGCTGATGAAATAGCAATTTCATATTACTTCTTATCATTTTCAAATGAGAAAAAATAACTGTTAACTGTTTTTAGCTTTAGAAAATGCCATTTGTATGTATAACGCGCACACACACACATGCATATATATATATATATATATATATATATATTGTCAGTAGTTTCAATATATATGATCAATTTTGATGTGCGAATTCTCTCCGTTTTGATTCGAAATGAATTATTTCGGCTTGTCAAATTCAACTAGCATGGAGTCAATCAAGTTACGATCATCTGTAATCATTACATGATGCTGAATTCTCGAATTTCTCGATATTCTTTTTTTTGTTACAGTTACAATTATGATTACACCAGGCACCCGACACTTGACAGCAGAAATACACGTTGCCCTATATTCAATTTTCTTTTACTTTTCTGCTAGCCAAGTCAAAATATCCACATTGCAATATTAATTACCATTTTCTACAATGGCTTCAGAAAATAATGCCAACTTGCAAGATGTGATACAATGAAGAAGATACTTATATATTTGATTGGAGTTCCGACTCTCGGCCGAGCAAGAAATTTAAATATTTGAACCAGTAAACAATTTACATAAATTAGTGGCTCTACGTATTTTACGTGTGCAATTAAGAGGTTCGTTCTGCATTTATGAGCACCAGCTTTGGAAATTACTTTGTCAGTAATTCGGAAGCAGTAGGAATCGGGCCATCATGTTTCGATATGATCTTGCCTGCTTAAGGTTAACTGAGGCAACCTTTTGATGTACTCATGATGGTTACTACGTGAAATCGTAAGGGTTGTAACACTATTTTACATCGGGTAAACATATTGCTTTAGGTTTTTTGAAACAGTTCTTAGGCAGAATTGTTGAGGAATGCATAATATGAAAGAAGTTTAAAAAGGACAAACACCCAGGTTTTATTATGAAGAAGCTGAATTGAAAACGAAATGAAGGAAATATATGCTGTAATCAATCCAAGGTGTTGTTTTCAGTTAACATGATCACGTATGTAGCTCAACATTGATTTTAGCATGATCTACTTATCCATCAATACTCATTCATTGCATTTTTAATTTAGGTAAAAAATACTTCTTGAGCTTCCACGTTAGGATCCTGTCACCCGCCATTTTGAACGTGTTTCCATCTGAACAACTAAGCTCCACGGCTTGATTCCATCATCTACAAGTCGAACTCAATATAGATAAAACGTGTGATAAAGATCCACAATCAAAGATCGGATATTTTAGCTTCGCTACCATTTTATCGAATCTTATCGTTGATCTGAATCGTTACAGCGTTTATGTTCTTGCTATGCATAAAATTTCACCTCTGTAATTATGAAAATTATATAAAATCGTAATGGCAAGTTAATTGAATGTGAGAGATACTTTGCAATAAGCAGATACCCGGCTACCATCGGCTTGCAGACTCATTTACATTTCATTGTTATTTGTCAGGCTATCATTCACTTACACACGCGGCAACTTGTGCACGTACGAAATCATGTTGCTTATTACACAAATTTTTTGATTAAATGTGCGATTATCATAATAATGTTTATTGCGCAGTGAAATCCAGGCGCATGTCTTGCATATAATAAGGTAGTTGGAGGGTTTACTTTAAAAATGTTTTTATGATATGCTCGTAGACGTCTACAACACTTAGAGTTTTGAACTTGGGCGCAGATATTGTTTAAGTGATTCTATTTTAAGCAAAATCTGTAGCAAGTGCGGAATTCACTGCCTACTTAAGCTCCTGAATGATTTGAAATTTTGTTTATTCAACAAATAATTAGTTTCATTCGAGTAAATATACAACATTTACTTATAAAATTTCTAATGATTGTCTTTTTACAAACTTAACTAATTCAAAGTGACCAATGACTGATCGTGATCGATAAAACCTTTTTAAAGGATTATCAATTCATGTTTGATAACATTCATTCCAATAAGCTGAGTAATATGATTTTTTATTACTATTTAAATAAAATACATGAATTAAAGATAATATAACACTTCGATTAAACCAGCACAACAAAATTTTCTTTTATATTCTTTTCATAATGTCAAACCTGGAGTCAAGACCGTATTTTGTTGTTGTCATTGTACATATAATTCATGCTTATGTAAACTTCACAAACAGTCGAGACAATATCATTTAAATAAGCCATGCATGTCATGTTTCTTTAAAAATATTTCACACTTTCCTATTACTACCATTATTATCAAGATAATCATTTAGAATTATCAATTGTTCCATGTTTCTTTTGCTGTGTCTCATATCCATGCTGTTTATCATTCGTTCGTTCTATACTGGATACAGTTAGATGCACTATTTATGATGTTTTTCTCACTTGCGATTACTGGTGATGATGTTTTGCATTTAACGTTACAGGTAATCATGATAGACACATAGAGCAGTCGACACGAATAAAACTCACGCGATTAAAAAGGCGTCAAAAAACAAACAGGCGATCATCATAAACGAAAGTCTGATGCTTATCTATAACTATGAAAAATGTCATTCATTGAACCGACAATATATACAATTAAGTAGATAAGTTCCAGATAGACTGGATAGGTACAATGAACATAGATGCACGACCAAGTTTAAAACAGAAAACTTAAATACGGAAAAATAATATAGGTTAATCACCAAAGAAAATAACAGCTATGTGTATTCCCATTTCACGCGCTTTTATTTATATTTAAATTAAAGTTTTAAAAATAAAACAAGCTTCACGCGACTGTATTTTATTAACTTCCCAGTATATGGGAAGTTCTTGTAATCGCCTCGAAAATCGAAATTGAAATTTTCGCCATATCTTTACGTTTTGAGGTCTTACGAGTATATTTTAAGTGTTTTTAGAAAGAAGTATGTATGTGTGTGTGTGTATGTACGTACGTGCGTTCGCGGACAGTTTTTCTACGAGCATAATTCACGTAAACAAAGTTGTATCGACTTCGTTAAGGTGTCAATCGAAGCGTCTTTGCAATCTTAAGAGCTGATTAGTTTTTGGGACACTTCGCTCGGGGGGGTTTGCTGTTTTCACCCCTTGAAGGTCAAACCTGTCATGCGCTATATCTCGCGAACTAAACGTACGATTTGTTTCATCATTTATTAACATTTTCATGATTCTATCAAATTTTTAAAAAAATCTGTTGGAGCTGCTTTTGAATTTTTTGAAGAAAAGTGCAAAAATTGGAGTTTTTTTCAAAAACATCAAATTTTTAACTTTATTTTCAAGTCGCTGTAATTAATGTTTATAAAATTTATATACTCCAAACAGTTATTGTAAAAAAACTTTCAAAAGTTTTTTTCATGATTACAAAAAAAAATCAAATTAAAAATAAAAAATCATTAAAAGTCATCATGTCCTTCATGGTAATTTATGTCAATCATTATATTTCGAGAACCAAATATAATCTTTGTATCATTAAGAAGTCAATCAACGCGTATTAACATTTTAATGATGTTTTTAAATTTTAAAAAAAATCTTTATAGCCATTTTTTTAATTTCATAAAAAAATATTGAAAATTATTGTTTTTTTCATAAAAAAATTAATTAATAATTATTAAAATTAACATCGTGATAATAAATGTTTATAAAATTTATAAACTTTTATCAATTTCTGTGAAGACAAGCAAAATATTTTCTCATGGTTTGAAAAAAAATTGAATTAAAAATAAAAAAATCATTCAAAGTCACCATGTAAAAAGGGTTCATACGAATTTTTATACCTTAAATCTCTTATTCTAAGGACATTGTTGTAAAGTCAATCAAAGTTTATTATTATTTGCATAATTTGCCGAGATTTTTAATAGTCTTCTCAGAACCGTGTTTTGACTTTAATAAAAAAACTGCTTAAATTTTGAAAATCAATACAAATCAAATCAAATTTGCAATTGTGATAATCAACGTTTTGAATGGTAAAATGTTTTGTAGTCAACACTTTTTGAGATCATATGCTTTGAAAAGTTTTCATCAAATAAAAAATTGTAATTCTTAGGAGTTTTGTTCTTTAGTATTCGTAAAATTTCAATTACTTCCGTCATCATTTGTAATACATATTTTTTATTTTTTACATGCAATTGAACCTATTTTTGACTGCATAATCAATGTTTCTCAAAATCAACAGAAAATAAGAAATAATTATGAGTTTCATTGATATAAAATCGTGAAAAAATACAAATTCAGTGATTATGCGGAAGTGCTAGCAGTTTTGACCGCAACTATTCAAAATGGCCATCACGCGACAAAATCTCTTCAGTTGTCGTAATAACAAAAACTGCATTCATTTTTGCTTGCGCTGTTTCGTCCTTGAAGCATCGATATGAAAATAACAAATAACGTAGAAAAGGCTTTGTAACCTGTCCCCGCTCCGATTGATCCACGTGAATATTAAATCAAACCAATCCACGAAAATCTTTACGTAATCAATTGACGCTCGCGTAGATGTTACGGATAATATTAAGTCATTCCAATAACTTTTGTGAGAGGTACATTTTTATTATTGAAAGTAGTAGTATTTCCATAATTATTATTGTGTTTAATATTTTTAATATTTATGTAAATATTACTGGGAAGTTGTACGTGTGGACCTCAAGGGTCGCACCTCACGGCTTGTTAAATATATTCCAGCAAAGCTTAGCAATGTCAAAATAATATGATTAGTTCCTTTGGTATGTAGATCTTTACGAATCCAAGAATTGCACTCAGAACAAGCAGGCTTACGTGATCACATTTCCATACACTCTTTTGCCAAAAACACTTTAAATATACTCTTAGGACCTTAAAACGTAAGGATATGTTGATAATTTCAATTTGAATTTTCGGGGCGATTACAAAATAGATACAACAGTGTATGAGTTTTCTGTCACCAACAACGAGTAGCAGCGAGATTTTGATACTGAATACTCAGAATCAATACATTGAAATAGATGGCACAAAATTTAAGAATGATATCAAATTGGAAGACCAGAGAGATGATTGAATGAAATTCGAAAGAGGATCACAGTAACTTGCCAATACAATGTAAAGAAATTTATTTCGAAATTGTCAGTCTGTTTTATTCAAACGAAATCGCCGAAAACATAGTTGAGCTGCAATTTCACAGTCAATGTGTTCATGTTATGCCTCCACATGTCCTCATTTGCGCTTCGTTTCGTTGCTTTCACCACGCTCAAAGTCTACAATCCAGTAACTAAAATTTACGCTGTGAGATATCTTATCTGCCAATTCGGCAATTTATGCAAAACCCACATACGAAATCCCGAATACTCGCAACTACAGGAATATAACAGCATCCTTCGAAGTTGAAAGCATCTAGTGAAGTGAATTCGAAATTGGAAAGAATAAATATCTATAAAGGGCAAAGCGGAGTGTAGTGGCGTGAGGTGGTGGAGCGCACGAAAAATAAGAACTGCACCACTTTCGATGGCGGATGACTGTAGTGGAAGACGCCAAGCGTGGCTGTTGTGAAGTTCAAGTAGTTCCGTAAATCAGCGAACTCAATAAAACTACAATCATTCGTTATCGAGGATTCGCCATGTAATCGATTTTTCATGTCGACCGAGCGGAATCTTATTTGAGGTCGTAAACATCCCAGCCCGAAAACATGTCGGTGCAGTACGAGTATGGTTCGGAAGACGCCCCTTTCTCAAGATTTGTTTCTAAATATTCACTTACTTAACTGACTTTCCTTATTGTTGTGGGGTTTCAATGGAGTCCGTCTAACCATGGTAACGACAATGCTTGAACGACTAAAACAGGCCAACAAGAATTCCGCTAGTGAACGAATTAAAATGTGGAAGAAACATGGAATTTACCAACCACGAGATTGGAAAAGACTTTCTTGTGAATGGGTTTATGTGGAAAGGCTCTTCTAGTCTTACTCCGATGAGTAAATGTTTTAGAAAAAAAAGTTTCATTCAAAAAACTATGTGTTTATAGGGAATCATTCATTCTTATTTGCGAGTTGAACATATTAATTAATTGAATTGAAGTTTTCAGTTTAATCAGGGACGTAGACAGAGAAATATTTTAGTAAAACAGGTGGATTATTTGTCAATTGAACGTGTTTTCAACGTTAGGAGACGGAATCCCTCAGAAAATATCAATTAGCTTTTATTTACACGACTTTGGCGACTTAAAGTACTTCATTCTCCAAACCTCTATATCCATTACTGTTTGGTAGCATCGTGCTCAATATTTGCTTGTTTGCTTAGTATCTACTTAGTCACAGGTAATGAATAGCGGAATCAATGATAATAAAATTTTGTTGATTTTTATCCATTAATCCATTAATCCAGCCGCATTTTGCTTGTTCCTAGATGCGTAGGTTATTTTTTCGACTATCAATTTGTCATTTCTTGTCTTGATTTCTTTAGTCATTGAAGCTATATCTTTTATTTACAAAATTCGTTTGGGTCACTTTTGGAAATTTTCAGGCCTATTCTTGATTTGGAGCGTTTCTATGAGTTTATTTGCTGTGAAAATAAATTGCTCAGCTTGGGTTAGTGTGATGTAGCTTCTTCACTTCAGTTAATTTTTTATTTTTTTTTGTTTATTTTATTGTTGTAACAGTTTTCCGATGAATTGACAGCAATGGCATTCAATTCGTATTGAGTAAATACGGAACGGAAAACGTTGCAAAGTCGAAAATTTTCTCTCAGGCGTGCACTTTGTGCTAAAAAAAGGAATTTTATGGGAATTAAGGAACATATTTTTATTCGCTTCAGTTGAACGAGGGGCGATTGAAAAATTCTGAGCCTAACGTATTAGCGGTCTAAAAAAACCAAATAAAATTTGTTATTCAAAATAATTTTGTATTTTTTGTCCCTAGTACCGGTTTTCCTGAAAAATCAAGTAAGTTTTGGGACACAAGCCCATTTTAAATTAGTCTAAATTTGTGCTAAAAAAATATGGGGATTTATGATATTCCATATGCATTTTTATTGCTCAAGTTTAACATACATTTAGGCGTAGTAAATGGGTTGCATCTAGAAATCCCATTATCTTTTATTCTGGTAAGGTTTTGAGCTTTTGCGAGGATCTGGTTTGTGCCTTTCATAAGCTTTGGGAACTATTTTGATTAATTTCGAATATCTAACTCCATTTTTAGGGCCATTTTAGGCGTGCATCACAAAGCGTTTCAATTTCGATCATCGAATTTATAATAAATTATAAAAAAATCTCGAGGAAACTAACCGATATCTAATTATATAATTGTTAAGTTTGGTCCTTGTTTCATTCATAGTTATCATAGATTTGTGTACTTTTTGTGGTATACGAGGCTGTTTTTAGCATTGATTCAGTAATCCACAATCGGTTTAATTTATTCTAATATACAGAGACATTTTATATGAGGATCTTTTATCGTTACTGAGGCTAGAGTATTTTAATATACAAATTTTTTATCCCTCTTGTTCCGTCTGTGTTTCAATTAGTTGCAATTACCGAGGTTACACTGTACTTTGATATTTGTATGGTACGATCTGGGCCTGACACAATCGTAATCAGGAAAGTCCGATGAAGCTACCATAGTTTGCACCCGACTTGTTCCCGAAAAGCAATTCGTGTACGAATACACGCCACCAGCGAATTAGTGTGCGAATAAAATTTGTACCGATGCATATTAGAACACTAATCCACGTACAAAATTCCACATATTGACAATTTGGCTCATCCGTGCTACTTATTCGCTATGCTATGCCAAAACATCCAGAAACCACACAAGCGGCGTCAAAATTTCTTGCAAATTTTCATCACGGCACGTGGTGAACGGACCACGTGCATTGCCACGCCTTCATCTATCCATCAATTATTAATGGCTGCCAAGCTCCACACTGTTGAATATCTGCGCACTTCTAAGTGGAGTAAGCGAAACAACTACATACAGTATTTATAGTGTCTCCTCGTTGTGGGTACAAAACCGCAAAGTTTTGCTAATACATTAATTAGTGGCAATTCATTTTAAACACTGGATTTGTTGTGATAACAGAATTCTCCTTCTTCGGTTTCGTCTGCGAAGACGTCAGGAGTTTTCCTAAGTAATGCAAAAATTGGTTCATGCCTAGGATTATCGCCCAATACGTGGTGAGAATCACCGAAATTCTGTCAAACATATAGTTCGTCATCTAGCGTTCACTAGTCAAAGGTACAACTTCGAAATGGCTGAAATTTAAGCTTATTCAAAAATGTATTCATTGTTAGCTAATTTAAAGCCCAAAAACTATTTGAAAATTATTTTCAAAACATTTTTAAACCACACATGTAGCATAAAATAACCATCTTTAATTCTTTTGACGTGACATCTAGCAGATAGTAGACAAGACTTGATGAAAACAACTATTAAGGCGGGGCTTGGCAGCCATTAAAAGTTGATGTATCGATAAAGGCGTGGCAACACGTGTCCGAAACACCACGTGCTGAGCGAGATGAGAATTTGCAATAAATTTTGGCCCGCTTCCAAAGTTAGAAATTGTTATTTCAATTGGTTTTTTGTTGTTTACGTTGCTCGTGAGATAAGGATAGGGCAAGTCCTAAGAACGAATCGAAGGATGAAAAGCCACTCATATTTTCTTCTTGGCGGAAATGCAGATATTGTTAGGTGCAATTATGTTGAAGGTATGTGCAATGTTAGACAGCGTTGAATAATTACGGATAAATGATAAGTGCTCAAGGAATTTCGTATTAGAAGTACAATCGAGTGAATATACCGCGTTCGAAATCAAATTCGGTTAATCTTTCAAATAGCTTGACGTCATTCAGTTTGGTTTTTGAAAATCTGGGATTTAGTCAATGATAATGAATGATGTGCGGAATCAAAAACAGATTGAGTTAGTGTGATTAACAACTGGAGTTTATAGTTTATAAGCATAGAGAGGGTTGGTTTTCCATCAAAAAAGGATAAATATGGATGCAAATATGTTTTAAGACTAGAAATAAATCAAAGTGGGGCTTCAAAATTCAACAGTAATAATAAGGACGATGCATAACTCTCTTTTAATTAGGTCGGTGCTTCCAAATGCCAGGTTGGAGACATATTGTTTTTATGGTTGAGGTATTATCAATGCATCAAGCACTATACAAAACTACATTTGCAGTTAATGTTTACTTTTTCGATGTTTGAGTGCGATCTTTAGTAGTGGATCATGAAATTATGAAGTAAACTGATTGAGCAGGCAAACTATGTATAAAGTAATAATATTTTGGAAATAAACATAAGCAGCACATTCCTCATCGATCTCATGGCATGAATTCGATTCAGCACTAGAGGTTGCAAAATATTAAGCTCAGAGATACCAGCCAAATCAACGTCATTTAAACTAAAATTTAATGTGAGCAAATATGTCCATTTAGGTAATTAACCGATTTCTTTTAAGATTGATTTCAGTCTTAATATGAGTAGATAAGTACCTATCATTAAAGTAAATAACAACCAGTAAACAAACAGTGCTGTTAAATGCACTGTCAGGTCTTCACTGGACCAGTACTGGCTGCAGGTCACGCGAGTGATGTTTGACAGTGCTGGACCAGTAACATATTAAAGCAGGATAACAGCTTCGGGCGTCGGGCGGAATCCATTTGATGAGTGGTGTGTCGATTTTGTCATCGATATTGACCCTGAAACACCAAATTGAGAAGTAAAGATTGCAGCATTGGAGCTTTTTATTTTTTGAGTTTTAGAACGCCTTTATTTTCTACTTAATAAGTACAGTGAACAAAAGCCTTAAACAAAGAGAACTATCATCTATCTTATAAACTCAATGATCACTACCCGAACACGGTCGCACAACTGGCCCAGTGCTAAGCCATTGCTGGCTGAGCACCACATTACGCTCGCTGAGTCTCGTTCGCCAGTGCTGGCCCAGTAACATATCAGTGCTGGATGATAACTACGGGCGGACGGGCGACATGCCAGTACTGGGCCAAGACCAACAAGCAGCATTGGCCCAGTACAGGCCCAGTACTGGCGCAGTACTGGCCCAAAATGAATCGGCGGCGGCAAGAGCCACGAAAATTTGTATGAAAATATCATTCTCACATGATATTCGTCGCCCGGCATGTGAAGAAGACGCCGGCATCCAAATGATGAGTGTGTGATGTATCGCCTTTGCCACTGACGTCTATCGCACGAAGCAAGCGCTGTAGCGTCGAAGCCATAGAGCCATTTAAGTATTTACGTGCACACATTCGAACACTTTGGAAAGCAAGCCGTCAGCCGAGCATCGATGAGAGAGTGAGCGGGCCGCCGTCGGCGACTCTCCGTCGCTGAACGACGGGTGAGCGTCGGCTGAGTATTGTAACGTAGCAACTTGCCAGCAATGGGGGAGTGCTACGAAATAGAACTACTCGTTGAGCATTGTAACGTAGCATCATGCCAGCATTGGGCGAGCGCTACGAAATAGCACTGAGCGTTGTAAGGTGACAACTTGCTAGCATTGAGGGAGCGCTGGAAAAAGGCACTACTCGTTGAGTGTTCGCTGAGCGTTGTAACGTTACATTTGCATTGCAAATAGTCGTTTATGTTGCTTATTCGAGACACGGAATGTGCCAGTCATCCGTTTAGTGGCGGATATGAATGCAATTTCGAAAATAAGTCATTTTTATCAATATCTCGAAAAGCACGACTCGCACGAAGATGTTATGTCCAGCAAACATGGCCAAAATGCAGTTTTATAAAATTCTGCATCATTCATCTAAATTTATTTTATTTATGTTTAATGATGGCGCCAAGGACAAAATCAATAAAACTGCCGCAGCACTGTTGCGATGGGACGTCTATCAGTTGAACTTCTATTAAAGAAATGAGAATAGAATTCAAACTTCCAAAAATAAAACAAAAAGTCTCTACTTCAAAGTCGACTGCGTTGCAATTAATTGAATTGTATGAGGAACAATTGCTGAAGTGCTCGTTGCTCGTTCGTATTTCTACATCAACAAAAAGCTATGATTGTTCACAAATCTGCTAATTCAAAAAATCTTTTCAGCCTAAGTTAGTTAGTTTTGAATTGAGAAAAAAATATTCATATCAAACTAGATCAAAAACTTGCTTTTTAGTCCACATAAAATGTTTCAATGAAAGCTTGATGAAAGATTCCTCGTCACATTTTTTTGCAAGCAAAATTAAGTGTTGTTGAAAAATTCAAATATTATCAGGAAAATTAATTTGGTCGAAAAATGGTCAATTAGTATTCAACAAATATTTCTATCAGAAAAAAATGGTTGACTTCTTCAATTGACGAAATTTGATTTAATCAAACAAAACTTTTTATGCAAGAAGACGTTGTATTTACGCTTCAAAAGGATTCAAAATCATCTTGAACGTTTTCTGGTTTTGTTAAAAACTATTCAATTTAGTTTGGAAGAAAAATTTGCTACGAAATCCAAAATTTATTCGTACGTCTAAAAAAATATTAAAATACCCTTGAAAACATACACATTTGTTTTCAAGGGACACTTCTAGTTCTTGTAAAAAGCAATTCGGGTGTAAAAATGAATAATGAAAAATTGTATACTAGTGTGTTCGTTCTAAGAACAAAAAATAACGTGACTTTCGTGCCATTTACCTTCGCCTGCAACACATTTCTTCGAAATATCGACGACTACGAAAGGGAATACTGTTCAGCCCACACCCACTAAATGAACGTTTATGCGTTCAATCAATATTAACTATGAGTTCAACAAGAATTGCAAATAATGCAATAATTTCTGACATGTTTTCTTTGCCATTCACTTTACATTTCAATATTGATGCAATACTATAAATTCGCGCATTATAACTAAGCAATACTTATTAATAAAACGAACTTGCACTGAAGCTCACTAGGGAACTTCCTCCGAATCGTTTAACATTCTGCTTATATCATAAATTGTTATATTTCAGTAATGGCTTCAAGCATTGGACCAGTGCCGATCGCCAGTGCTGGCGCAGTGCCAAACCCCAGCACTGGGCCAGCACTCGAATGCACTACTGGGCCAGTAGTCAGCCAGTACTGGGCCAGCACTGGCAGCTGACCGTTGGCCGTTCGTTGTACGCCAATACTTGGCCGACGCTTGGCGTTATTTCCACTGCCATCAAACCCTGCTCGGGTAGGACACTCATCGTTTATTCATCGCAGTTTTCAAAGTAAATATAAACATCTCAATCAGACCATTCAAAACCTTAAAATTGCGCTTTATTATGAGGTTTCCGTCTGTGTACAACAAAATGCACATCGTGGTAACGGTTGTAGCGTAGAAGCTATGGAGACAGTTGACTGTTGAAAATCGGAACAGTATTTGACCGCATTGGAAACAAAGCTAGCAGGCAGCCAAGCATCGGCCATAGAACAGCTTTCAGTAGATACTGGTTCAACGCTTGGCACAGCACTGGTAAACAAGAATGCCAGCCGATGAATGACCAGCACTGTCCCAGTACTAGGTACCCTGCCTGCAGCATTGCGCGCAGCCGTAAGTGATTCTCTATTTCCGTAGTTAACCCAGCAGTGACAACGGTACTGGCCTAGCACTGTCAGCTGTTCATTCGCCATTTATTGTACGCTGGTTCAAGCGGTTTTTTAATTTTTTTGTCATGCGTTATATCTCGCGAAGCAAACATAGCATTTGCATCGTTTACCTGTTAATCGACGCATATTAACATTTTTGTGAATCTATCAAATTTTTAAAAAAATAGTTGGAGCCATTTTTTTATTTAAGAAAAAAAATGCAAAAAATTACGTTTTTTTCATAAACAATAAATTTGTAACCTGATTTACGGAACACAGTAATTCATCTTTATAAAATTTATATACTCCAAGCAATGCTTGTAAAAACATCATCGAATTTTTTTCTCATGATTACAAAAACCATTAAATAAAAAATAAAAAATCATTAACAGTCATCATAATCTTCAAGGTCATTTCTGTCATTCGCTATATCACACGAACCAGATATAATATTTGCATCATGAAGGTGTGAAGTGTAATAACATTTTTGTGATTTTTCTAACATTACAAAAATTCGTTTCGGCCGTTTTTTGCAATTTAATAGAAGAAAATGCGAAAAGTTAGGGGTTTTTTCATAAAAAACATTTTTTTAACCTGATTTGCATAACTCAGTAATAAATGTTTATAAAATTTATGCATTCTTATCAATTTTTGCAAAGAAACCGGCAAAACTTTTTTCCATGATTATGAGAAAATAAACTAAATTAAAAATAAAAAATCATTCAAAGTTACCATGTAAAGAGGGTTCATACGAATGATATTACTTTATATCTTTCATTCTAAATAAATTGTTGTAAATTCAATCAAAGTTTTAAAATATTTGCATAACTGGAACAGATTTTTAAAAGTTTTTACAGTCTTTTAAGTACAAAAAAACTGCTTAAATTTTGAAAACCTTCAAAATTTCAATCAAATTTGCATTTGTGGTAATGTGAATGGTAAAATATTTTTTAGTCAATGCTTTGCAAGATCATATGCTTTAAAAAGTTTTCATCAAAGAAATGTAATTTTTAGTAGATTTAATCTTTAGTAATCGTAAGATTTCAATTACTTCCTCCATCATCATTTGTTATACATTTTACTTTTTACATGCAAATAAACCTATTTTTGACTGCATATTCAAAAATTTTCAAGACCAATAGAAAATATAAAGTAATTATCAATCTCATTTATGTAAAATCGTATAAAAATATACGAGTAAATTCGGTGATTATGCTGAAGTCATGGCAATTTTGAACGCAACTCTTCAAAATGACCATCACGCGACAAAATCTCTTCAGTGGGCGTAATAACAAAAACTGCATTCATTTTTGCTAGCGTTCTTTCGTCCTTGATTCATCGATGTGAAAATAACAAATAATGTAGAAAAGGTCCCCACCGCTTGATTTGTCAAATCAATCTACCCCCATCCGCCAAAAGCCTTACGTAATCAATGGATGCTCCCGTAGATGATATGATTAATATTAACTCATTCCTGTTACTGCTATGAATACCTCTCATTATTATTACTTAAAGTAGTATTATTTTCAAAATTATTATTGCGTTTAATATTTTTAATGTTTATCTAGATATTATTGGGAAGTTGACCGTGTGGACCTTAAGGGTCGCACTTCGCGGCTTGTTTTTTATTACGATCGATACCAAAACTGTAGATATCTATCGATTAAAAGTGTCAAATACATATTTCTGGTCACTCAAAAAATAATTGGTACCATTTCTAAGCCGCACACATTTTTATTTCAAATGGTCATGTATGAAAATGAAAAATATATTGCAAAATTATCCTTCTGATGATCTTTATACATACCGAGAAAACAAAACTAGATTTATATCTAGACCTACCTAAATAGACACGTAATAAATGTAGACAAACTCCAGTACCTATATGTACATAATGCGATACTGCACTGCCTTAAATATGCCTGCTTATTGAATTTTCCTCTGAGTAGAACTAATTATATTGAATATTGTAATAACATATACCTAATTGTAAAATTAAAATTAGATTCCATGAACCTTGAAACTTTCATGACGAGCCTCTTAGACTAACTTTCAAATTAATGGCAACCAAAGTTTCACATTCGTATTTTATGCTCAATCAAATTGCCTTAAAATCTAGTTGCGTTTACATAAGTCTGATTCTATTTTCGACAATGCTCTAGTGTCAGCCTGACCATCACAAAGAAAGACAAAGAATTCAAATTAACCCAGATACAGAATATGATAGGGATGAAACGGGAAAACAAATTTTATCCCTTTCAGCCAAATTGGGAATGTCTGCTATATATTCCGCTCTTATTAAATGATCATTATACAAAACCCATCTCAGCAGGCCCAAGCAAAGATTTTCCTTCTCCCGATATAATATGAAATATGTTAATGGATGTTGAAGAGGGTACTCTGCGTGTGAAAAACGATTCATTTCAATTTTTCACTTTCGCAGATCTAAATACCACACCCAACTGCCTCCCCTTCAACGATTTTGCCGTCATTGCGGAGAAACATGTGGGCTTTGCAACGTTTATGGCTAAGTGCGATGGTAAACTTAAGAAATCCGATGAGAGCAAATTATGGGGAAAAAATTTTAATTACATTAACGAAATGTGAACATCTGTTGACCACTTACTTGCAACAGATTCGAGAGCCAAGGTTTGTTTGGCAGGCTGGAATCCCAGTGAGTTGCCGTTTGTTTTTAAAATGTAATTATCAGTCAAGATTTTATTGGAGCCGTTAGAAAGGCTAGAAAATATTGGCGGGCAAATCAATTTTTTGGGAAGTAGAATAAGAACCTTTCGAGAAAAATCACTAGCGTTGAATAAATATCCTCAGAGACTAGATCACTGCAAAAATTCTCTCGCGTTTTCATATATCAGAAAATATCCAAATGAATTTTAAAAACCGAATAAGTGACAAATTATGACTGCAAACAACGATGATCCCAAGCCCAAACACATTCCCGTTTATATTTGAGCTTAAACCGAGCATAAATTCTCCTTTATTGCTCTTGCATTCGACAAGATTTTTGGCGACAAATATTGACCAGAAAAATTGGATACCTATTGTTGAACACGATGACAATCACTCTCTCCACACATGAAATATTTGAGGAGACTGTCAGCCCAAGTGATAAAAGTCAGAAGTACACATATGAAGATTAGCATCTTGCAAAAGATTGCGTTGTTCGACATAAATTACGCAAAGTTCAATTTGTTTTTCCGATATGTCTTCTTTAATTTGCTCACAAATGGATGAAGATAAATAAATTTCCTTGGTACTTGGAGCGATAGATGCATGTACGTACATGGTGACATAGCTTGGCTCGTTTATTTATCTGTGCTCACAAGTTTTTTGTTGTGGAGATGTATGTCTCCCACGACGACCATAAAACTATTACCATGATACGTTTGACGAAGAAAGTTTGAGGTGGGGTCGGACTTGAATTCTCCCTGAAAAATGCTTTGTTATTTTATCCAGTATTTCATCTGAGAAGTCAAGCGCTTATTATTTTACTTTTCACGCTTTTAAAAATATGTAGTTAGCATTAAATATTCAAAAAGCTTTTAGAGCAACGATCTGAGTACTGCATTACGAACTTTATTTTCGCTTTAATCTATGCTAAGTATAAGTTTTTGTCGATGTTTAAATATCTCAGAGCAGCTAATGTAACAAGTAATTTATGCTGAGGTCTCCAACCGTTTATCTTGATCACTAACGAAACACGTTCACTGTATAGACTATGTTTGTCAGCTTTATAGGGATTGAGTAGTGGTAGGTACTTACTACATGACACATGTTACACAACTTCGTTAGTCTTGAAATGGTGGTTATCCGATTGATTAAAGATTTTCGTAACATAGAAACATAAAAAGTTTCGTAAAAAATTGCTCAACGTTAAGCATAAATATGAAGTTGCAGCAGATATTATTTTAATTACTTAACGGCATATAATTTATTTTAAAATCTCATTATGCACTTATGTCTTTAAAAGCGATTCGAAAGAATCATTCTGTTGAAAAAAGACTCACATTTTATTGCACCGAATTGTACAAAACTATACATCATGTCGGTATTTAAAGTTGCGCGCTCAGTCTTACACAACGTTTTATATAAAATTAATTGGAAGATAGTCGTTAGCTAGTTTCGATGATTTATGGAATTAATAATAATGTAATGATAAAACAGGCCAACTAAAGTGCTTTCTTCAGAAGAGTTCACTTTTTGGCATCTATTCTCACTGCATGGATAATACAGGAGAGGATTTCTAAACCATTGCAGCCGTGCTTGCAGTGCAGAACAAACTTCATCCTTTGAAGCTAGAGTTCAGAACGAGTACTTCATAAAATGTCGAACAGCTTTATATGCTCTTTGACAGTCCTTCTTCATGAATAAAATCTAAAAAAAATATCCCAGTGCCGGAGAAAGCACTGGGACCCAAATGAGTAGTTTCACTAACCAAATCAGGACGAAAAATCCCGGATCAGAAGCATAAAAAGTCAAATGCAACGCTAAATTGTAATCTCAACGCGTAGTTTTGCACACAGGAGCTAGTAATGTTGGGCATATGTCAATTTATTATTTACAATTTACCTAAAATCTAATAAGACTATAAGATTCTCACTTGTTCACTACGGATTCATATTAAAGAAAAGCAATTCCTGAAAAAATTACAAAATAACTTACACTAATTTTCTTGCATCAGCTAGCTTCAAAAAACTTTGAAACATATACGCATATCAAATTTTCAGCCTTTCACCAGAATATATGGCAGCTTAGTCCAATTTAATTTTGGGAAAGCTGAACTTTTGGCCGCCTGTTTTAACAATTCTCATTGCTAACAAAGAAATGTATGCTTGATGCTCATCAATTGCTTCTGCAAAGCCAAAGAAGTTATCAAATTTTACAAGCGGTATAAAAATCGTAGATCGCGAGGGGCAGATGGGATTCCATACATAGTGTTTGAAAACTTCTCCTGTATCGAATAAGTCGAACAAAATTCCTATGCCAAAGTCTAGAAGTCAATTCAGATCTCCTCTATATTTTTTTGTTCTTTAAGTTCGCTTACTGCGATCAGTAAGATTTTTGAAAAGGCTGTTTTAACTAGAATTGAATCAATTATTGACAAAGAGAAAATGATTTCGAATCGACGATTCGGCATTCAACGTGACCACTATCCCACTAATCTATTATACCTCGTAGTTTCATGTATTTCAAATGCATTTATTAAGAAAAAATCGGTCGGCAAATCATTTTTGATCACCTTTGTTTGGCACGCCGGACAACTATACTAACTTGCAAACATCATTTTGTCAACACACTCACTAAGGCCGATTTAAAATTTTTTTTGAAAGAACATTTGGTGCGAAAATCAACAGCACCCACCCCAAACAGTAAAACAGTCCCAGAAAAGCAAATTAGATCCGCTCTATGAGTTTTTTCCGGAACACCAAAGTCAATTCTGCAAATAATGCATTTTTTTTCCTTCATTCAAAAAGGATAGTCTTTAAATCTACTGAGCTAATGCTTCAATTTTCTCAGACAAATAATTTTCTGGAGCAAAACTATCAAGTATCTAGGTATCATTCTGGACGAGTCTAACAGGTTTGAGGATCACATTTAAATATGCATACCAACCCGGCATTTAACACGCTGCTCATCTACTAGGATGCAATTTAGCCCATTATTCCTTATGCAGCATCATTTCGAGAACGTAATCCAATTCATCATAAAAATAAAAAAGTTTCAGATGCTCCAAAATAATTGTCAAAAGGTTATCCTGAATAAATCTTGTCATTTTTCGTCATCCTAGCTGCATCCCTTGACTCAAGCCTTGAAAGTAAAATACCTTGGAAGAAAAGGTACGCCACACTCCATTGAAGGATAACTCAAGAACAGACTAGGGTCTCCTATCTATTAACTTTATACATTCTGCAAATATCTAGATGTTTAAGCGTATCATGAGGATTGTTTTTATGCATTGAGAGTTTAGTTTGGTTTTTGTTCGATTTTCCTCGCAAATTTAACTATCACTAAAATTAAATATCATTTTCTTGCATTGTCTAACTGTAAACGACCAGAGCTATAAAGATGGTTCTGTATTTTATTTCTCTAGCTTAAGTTTTGCACCACATCATAATAATAATAAAATGCCAATTTGCTTTCGTGAAACTTTTGATTCACAGACTTTCGTTTCCAGATTTCAATTTCAAAACGTGTGACGTAGTTTCTGTTCATTTACATACATATTGACGCTATCTGAACTTACCTTTAGCTTTTTTTAATTTATGAGATGCAAAAACTATCTTACCTACTGCTTGTTTGCAAAACTAAACGTCCAAAGAATACTTAATTTTATTTATTTCAACCGGCAAAAGTCGCCCCAGAAGAGCTCTGTAAACATCTGAAATAGTTTCCGTTGCTGTGCCATAAGAGTCATCCAACTTATTCACATATTTCCTGGAGACCGTTAGCCAAGGAAAAACTCCACGAAAAATCCGCCTCAAAGGAACGAGCGCATTTTGCTTCCGTTTGCATTCCCCGTCTGAGCATTGAGTAAACACGGTGCGGAGCTTTGGTGCAAAAGATGAGTCCTTTCGTCAGTACACGTAGTATGTTTGTAAAGACGGAGTCAACTGTAGGGAAAATGCTTGCCAGTGGCGTCGTTTGAAGCCAATTAATATGTTTAAAGTATAAATGAAGGCAGTTTAGTCTTCTGTGAGAGTAGATACCAATATAAACAAATATCAGCGCTGCTAAGCTATTAGTGTTTACGGAACATAATCCTTTTATATCCAACGAGAACAATTCCAATACCATTCCTTAAGGTTCTTTCTCTTATAGATGATTTTCTACTTCAGCAAAAATCACATATGCGTCAAACTTCTTCCAACATTAATCAAGTGCAACTTCTACACCACTGCTACATGCAGATAAAATTCTTGGCAGCATCATCAGTAAAATGTTGGCCACACTCGGAACCGCTGCGAATTTATGCAGCCAGACATAATGTCTGGACTTGGCTCATAAATCCAGGCCAGGACGCGTCTTCTCTAGATGAATGTATTTGTTAAACTAATACAAAAACTTTGAGATGAATTCTTTCAGCAGTAGAGAAAAATTAATAATATTATCTATTTATCTTCGTTGGAGGTTTTATATGAGAAAAGTTTTCCTTAATCCACGGTCTGCGAATAGGAAGCGAAGCGCCAGCACGACACAAAGCTCACACAGAAATGGCGGAATCCGTCTTTCTTGCTGAATTTGTGGGTTTGCTTTTTGCACTTGCTCCTTTTTTGTAGATATTTGCCGTTCAAGTTTCGTTCGCAGGATCAACTTTATTTTGTATTATTCATTTCTCGATTGAGACAAGAGTTTGGAATGTGGAATACGGGAGTAAAGTTTCCTAGTAAGTAGACAAGATTTTTTTTAGGAGCAGCTAGATTTGTTGATGATTTGCCATATGCAAGAGTCCATGTCATCTTTGGAAGTAGTTTGTTTTCATAAAATTCATTCAAATATCAACATTGTTGGAATAGGCCGAATAATTGGAGGTGTCAAAAGCAAAACTGCTGAATTTAGCATAGGTGTGCCGCAGGGCTCGATCCTAGGACCAACGCTATTTCTACTTTATATCAACTCCATAAAAAGCATGTACGCAGATGACACATTGCTCGTATACTCAGGTAAAATTAATCTCGAAATTGAACAAAAAGTAAATACTGACCTGGACAAGTATTAATATTGGCAAGATTTGTAGATTGGCAATAAACGCGAGGAAAACAAAATATTTTTTTTTCAAGCCAAATAACAAGGCTGACATACAACCACAAGTAAAAATCAATGTCACAGGCCTCCAGAGAGTAGAACAAATAAAATATCTATAACTTCTAATAGACGAGAAACTAACATGGACTCCACACATAAATGATCTAAGGAATAAACTGCCTATCTTCATTGGTCTTCTACGTCGCTTCTACTTTTTTCCAAAGAAAAAAATCCAAATTATGTATGCGCACCTCCTTTCCAAAATTTCCTACGGCATTTTGAATTGGAGCCAAACCTCTAAAGGCAACCTCATGATCATCTCCATATTAGTAACCAAGGCGTATAAGACCATTTGCAATCTCCCTATGTCAACTCCAGCGAGCGAAGTTTACAAAACAGCCCAAGAATTGAATTTGCAAGGCATGATTTCCATGGAAAGAACTAAATTCATACATAAGAATTTACATCCAAATGAGTATACCGCTGTGAAATTAGATAGAATTGAGGGAAAAAACACTTACAGAATGAGAAACATTAATAATGTAGATATAGCATTTGCCAGAACTGATCGTCTAAAAGAAGACCCCTTCAACAAAGCAGCTAACTTTTACAATACACTACCGGACAAAATTAAAAACATAGTGAACCCAACTTCCTTTAAAACGACACTAAAAAATATCTCCTTCAGAACCAACTTTCTAAGTAAGTTACAAGTACAATCAGCTCCACTAAACTCAAAACCAAACATGTAATCAACAGGAAATAATTCATAAACATATAGTCTGAACTATTAATCTAACTAAAAGGACACTAAAATTGACGGATTTGGTACTATCCCTTATACCGATTCTTATCGTCTGGGAAGTACTGTGTCCTAAAATTTTAAATACGGGGAAAGACTAAATTTTGATGGAAAGAGTGATTGAAGGAAACGGAGCTGGTTTTAGTTGGTAGAAATCCGGCATGCCGAGAGGCAGGAGCTGATCGGTATCTTTTGAAGATTTCCACCTCCCAACGTTGAAAAATAACAATTATATGTATATTGCTACAACGAAGAACATGATGCGATGAAAATTTCGTTCAACAACAACAATAAAATAGTAAAATATCACCGCTGTTGTGCAAATCATATAAATTATATTAAATATTAAGATCATAAATTTTATGTCAGAAACAGGCAGGAAAAATAACGGGCGATCGGGTGACAAAGCAATAAGATAAACTTCAAACTGATGTAGCTTTTTAAAATTAAAAAAACGTATCACATTGTCGTTGTCATTTTTGTTTAAAACAAATAAACTTTTATATATTACATATCATTATCACGGGTCAACTTATGAAATATGAAATTTTGTAAAAGGTTGAATGGCAGCCGAACATACAGTTTAACTCGTCTGCAATAGGAAGTTGTTTTGTAAAATTCATTTGATAATGCTGACCTTGCTACCTAAAAAGGAAGTGTTAGCATTCTTACAGGATTTTTTTTGTTGTTTTTCACCGTTTATTATCCTGCACACTTTAAGTATATTTTTTAAAATAAAAATATTCAAGAATATCACGTGTGGACGCAATTACAATAATTAAACCTGACCGTGCACATTCCTACTCGTCATTCAAATCTTCACACGCGATTTTATCCCATCAATTTTTCCTGACATAGTTTGTACGATAACTCTGAAAGTTTTCAAGGTATTATATTTAGTGTGATAATTGCTTTCTTTCAACCGATTTTTTATATTTGGTTTACTTAAATTTTCATAACATTGTACGGTTAAATTTTCAGAATAACCCAAGAAAATTTGATAGGGTTTTTTTTTATCTAAAAATGAAAAAAACTGGCAAATGGAACGAAAACAGTTATTTGATGTCGCAAGAACATTTTGGGATTTTGTGAATCATATATTTTCATGAAAGTACTAATGTGCATTCAAAGTATGCAATGACATCAAAAATATGTCAGGGTGCACTTACACACTCGTTTCTGCATGTTGTGAACTCTTAGCAAAAGTCATGTCAAATTTCTAATACAAGAATGGAAGTTTCAAGAGAATTCGTGAACATTTTGTTTCGGACTATATTTTCGTCTGCACGGACATGTGCAATAAATAATTTACTACACACTTCTAAACACTGGTGACTCCCCATTTATTACCAGCTAGGAAGGAAGCAGCGTATGGTCGTTAAGACGTTGTCCATCCCGAAAAGGACCTCAATTTTTCTTGCACACATTGTTTAAATTGTTTGATAAGAAATAAATTTCACTGGAATTCAATTCATGACTTGAAGTATGTAAAACTCCCAGCGATCATTGAAATTTTATAGCTTCTTATTTTATTTAATGGTCAATTTCGACCACATATTCTTCAGAGGTATTTTATTTGATGAAATTTATTGAGGTCCAGTGATGCTCAGTCAGTATAAGGACAAATGACGAACACTTCAAAATATGCAAGGAGTTTGGGTGGACCTACAACCCAGTGATTAATCGCCATGCAATACATGATGCTGACGTACATCTTCTCATAATATGTCTAAATAAGCAATGGCAACATAAAACACTTGCATTATATTAGCACATCATCCATCATATCGCATTGTAATTCGTCCGGTTGATATCGTGAAAGTGATGTATACTGGTTGGGAGACAGGGGACACCTAGCAGTATGTGCAAACGTTTAGAATGTGCTCTGCATATGGAAGTGTCTATGAACCATATTCAACTTCTTGGAAGGGCTTGTGTTCTTCCTGCAACTTGTAATTTACGATAATAATAGTTTCTACTGTTTGTAAGGATGAAATGCGCGTGTGTCGACAATATAATAACTGTTTTTTGATATATTACTTTGTATGGGTAAAATACTGCTAACATTGTGGCAACAATAGGATTGTAACTGCACCAAAGACTTCTAGATTACTGTTAGGGGGTAAAAATCCGATTTCATATGTTTTTCAACTTCCTACTGATAATTAAAATATGAATCATATGAAATTAGACGGGTGTCCAATTAAGCTTGCATAAATGCTTTATACTACTGATACATTGGAGCTCGGAATGAACTAGCTTACTGTTCATTATGAGGTGCGGTCTAATGAGAGAGTGACACACTATGGGTAGCTCATTTCGTCTGTTAGTTGAAGTGTACTTTGGCGTAACGTTGTACCTAGCAGTGTCTGATAATTAAAATGTATTACAATTTTGAAAACGAATGCAGAAATAATAATTACGTGCCGCGAACAATGGGTACGCACTTGAACAGTCTATTAGAAGCACCACTTCGACAAATACCTTAAAATTGTTCGACATTCACTGCCAAATGTCGAACTGACGAGTAAAATTGCACATAATTCTGCTCCCAAATAGTGCTTGCAACAGTATTTTTTTCCTCATTAAACTTTTAGTGATGAAGCCTCTACTTCACTATGGCCAGCTCATTCCCAATCAGATTTAGCTCATTATGAGTTCTAGGGTGTCACTTGTACGTAGGTTGCCTTTTATATTTCGGGATTAGAGAAGAAAAACAAATGTTAATCATCGAAAACCACTTTATTGTTTTTCAAAATATTCCCCATGAAAATCTAGACACTTTTGCATGCGTTTGAACCAATTGTCGAAGCACTTTTGCCACTCTGATTGAGGTATCTCCAAAACATGCATTCTGAATGCGGCAACCGCTTCTTCAGGTGTCGAAAAACGTTGACCTCTCAGTTTGTTTTTTACGTACGGGAATAAAAAGAAGTCAT
The DNA here is from genome assembly GCA_963942545.1 of Oxycera nigricornis. Taxonomy (NCBI): domain Eukaryota; kingdom Metazoa; phylum Arthropoda; class Insecta; order Diptera; family Stratiomyidae; genus Oxycera; species Oxycera nigricornis. The sequence continues at coordinate 87,667,373 of OZ012660.1, read as the reverse complement.
TCGGTGCCAAGTCAGGACTACACGGTGGATGACTCATCAAATCGATGTTCCGAGTGCTCAAAAATGCAGTTGTTTGAGCCGATGTGTGAGAGCTCGCATTGTCGTGGTGAAGAGTGATCCGTCTTCGGCGGTTGGTTTTCCTGATTTCTTCGAAGACAACTGGCAAACAAATGGTTGTGTACCACTCAGAATTGACTGTTCTGCGTTGTTCTAGTGGTACGGTTGCGACATGTCCCGTTTTTCCGAAAAAACAGGCGACCATTTGCTTGGAAGTGCTTCGTGCGCGAACAATTTTTGTTGGATTCGGCTCATCTTGAAACACCCATACAGTCGACTGCTGTTTACTTTTGGGCTCATACGCGTAAATCCACGATTCATCGCCTGTCACGATGTCATAGACTGTTTGGAAGCACCGCGATCGTATTTTTAAAGCATTTCTTTGGACCAATTGACACGAGCATCTTTTTGAGCTTTTGTCAAATTATGCGGGATCCAACGCGAACAAATTTTTTTGACAACCAAATGATCATGCAACATTGAATGTATGCTGGTCCCACTAATGCCTAAGGTTGTTTGAATCTCACGATAGGTCACATGACGATCTTCCAATATCAGTTTGCGCACAGCATCAATGGTTTCCGGAACAACAACTGATTTTGGACGACCTTCACGAAATTCGTCTCGAAGTGAACTACGACCACGATTGAATTCACCATACCATCGATAAACACTGGTCCTTGATGGAACTTCATCGCCCAAAATTGAATTAAGTTCATCTATACACTGTTGCTGAGTTAATCCACGTCGAAAGTTGTAAAAAATAATCGCACGAAAATGTTCACGATTTAATTCCATTTTTGAGCTGAGATAAATCTTTTAACTTATTGCAAACAACACAAATAGCGCTCGTATGTCAAAACGTTCTGAGTACGTATAACCTCAAAAATGTCCAACTTTACGATAGAGCTGTCAGTTACCAGATTGCACCACCAGGGTTGCCAAATCCCGAAACATAAAAGACAGCCTACGTATTATTCTTGATTTGGCAGCACAATCAGAAACAAATTAACATACTTATGGTGGAAAGTTGTTCGAATGCATACAGTAAAAAAATATTAGTTTGATGATTTATCTAATCCTTAACCGACCTTTTGTATTTAAAGAACAGGGCCACCAAACTGGATTTGAGCAGCAGATATACGTTTCAGCTGGAAATGATCCCAAACATTATGCGCGTGTGGTACGTGAATGGTTCCTGCACAATGTACCCAGACAACTTAAAACGCCATCATAGTCTACATATGTGAAATCAATAGCAGGAACAAAATATCTATCAAACAGCAGCTTAAAGCTTGCATTCAAGAAGAATGGGATAGAATCAACCCTGAAGTCGACGAAAAGGCTATTGCAATCAATGCCTAATCGAATGCTGAGCATCAGTAAGTTGGAAGAATATGCTACAAAATATTTATACACCATTCACCATTCAATCCATTTCATCAGATATTTATATACTTCAGTTAGTAAGTAAATACTTTTATGAGTCCGTTATTTTATATAAAAACATTATCATAAATATTAGTAATTGATATTAGTAATTGATTTCATCTTCACAAAATACTACGTGTTTTAATAAAAGAAAACCACATTATTCTAAACTTTGTATTTCGAAATTTTTATTGTATTAAATTTTAGTTTTACGTTCCTATTTGATTGTTAGTTCGAGTTAAAATACGTAAAATTGCTCGTTGTTATAACACTTATAAGATGATTCAATACTTTTGTGAAAGAATGTATTTCAAGAAAAAATCATTCGAGGTCTATGTTGTGTTGAATGTCTGAATTTCTAAAAAAAAATTGATTACGATTTCCATTTATTTCAGAGTGTTTTCCATCAAACGCATCTGAAGAATTTTCATTAAAACATTGGCAAAATTTAAAAGCTGATCAACCTTTTGAATAACAATATTAGCTTTAACCAATATGTTGATTCCTTGTGTCGTAAACATTTCGAAAGGAATAAATAAAAGTTCATTTAAATAAATTTTAAATATTCGCTAGTAAAATGTATAATTTGGTATTACGATAATTAACTTATTTTAATACTCATATCTGTTTAAGCTACCGAAGAAATATTTCCCAGAGAAAGTCTTTGAAAAGCATCGGTAGTTTTACAATAGCTGAAAAATGCATGTCAAAATTTAATAAGATGTTTTAGAAAAGCAGTGATCGTATCAAGTCATATAATTTAGAGCTTAATCCGGAAATCATTGTAAATCATTGAATTTGTATCAATTTTTTTACAGCCATCGCTTTTAGAGCCTTGCCAGCAATGATGATTGTAAATTTTTATAATCATAGTATCATTCATTCCTTCGTCCCCTAATTCCTCTTAAAATATCTCACAAAACTTTAAAATTTGCAAACAAATTCCAAAATAAGATTTATAGCAACAGTGAAAAAACAACATCAGCCAAGAGAAGACTTGAACATTTCAAATAATAGAGGCAAAAGTTGTTCCTTCAAAAATCCTATTATATTTGCACAAGACATAGTCATGGCTATGACTGTTATTTAGAAAAAGGATTCAGTTTCTGTGGAAGAAAATCGCAAGGAAAAAGTTTGGCGTCAGCGAGACGAAGGTCGAGAGCCGAATCGGAAACGCGCAGTACTTTTCTCTATGGTGTATTTTCCATAAAAATCTCATCTAACCAACAACCAGCGGGGAGTTGAATTCGGAGAAGGATTTTCCCGAGTGAGATATATGTTGCTTTCCAAAAAGAAACCTCCCTTATTTTCCAAATATTCAATAGAGTGCATGAGTTCACATTCAGACAAATTACATAAATTCTTCATGTGTTCAGCTGTTTTTGGTTTCTGCTGACAACTTTTCAACATGCCTCACGCATTTGAAAATGTAAATTATATATCGCCATCATTGCGAAGCGTTGTACCGCCCCACCAATTGTAGTAGGATATTTGCTTTAAAAAAATTGTAAAGGAACACCAAAACTTATTGCGTAATGCAAGGGCATTATTAATAGTATATAGTTCAATTAGCCTTAACCTTGTCTTATTTACTTCATAAATTCTATATTTAAACTATTTATGATAAGCTGCTTATTCGTCAGTATCATTTGAAAACGAAAATTTCTTTAGCTTTTTCTGGAAAACTGTTCGAAGTTGGTTATGTATTATTAAACAATAATTTATTTGTGTTAACAGGGGATGAACAAACCTCCTAACCAAAGTTAAATTGAATTAAATAAAAATCTTTTTGCAATATTTCAAGCCTATAGTTTCTGATTTACAGTAAAAACTTATTTTTAACTTATATTCATGAGAGTGGCAGAATTGGAAAAATAAAATTCAGCATTGATTTAGGCTAAACACACGCACAGCTTATCATTCCTAATAACACATTTACCTTTTAAAAGTACGCGGTTAAAGTATCATTTGATGTCACTAACAGGCAATATTATTGCAACTCAAGTAGAAAAGAATGCAACACAATTAAAAAAGAATTCAACACATATATACATGTACTTATTGAAAGGCTCATTGGTTGGGTGTTCACTGATTGCTGTACAATCCAGTTCATTGTTTTTTTTGGATAAATTGATGCACGTGTTGATCAATCAACATTTTTTCAAGTTCTCTTTATATTACAAATCACTCGCATTGATCGATTGAAACCGCGGGTTGCAACACCGATTATGCTTAGTGTGTCCGCGAATCATGGTTCCAATGCGCTTTGCATGCGAAATGCACTCCTAACGAATTATCGTATACGATAAGGAAACCCTTGATTGGGTTAAGCAATTTAGAATTCTCTCGCGTCAGATCCAGCAGTTGCAGGTAGCGCCTGCAGGCGTGCAACAATGCAGTTTCTGAGTTTTTCTGGGGTAATACCTGGGTAGTGGATTCACCTGCGATTAGAAATGCAAGCCATGGCTTGTCGTTAGTTGTTTAAGTGATTTGATTTTGACAGGCATGGTGACAGGTAACATCTTGAGGCATGCAAATTAGGAAGAAATAAAAAAAAATTAAATGATCTATTGAGAGTTTCGTTGAAATATAAAAATAAGACTTTCTGAAATTGTGTTACTTTCATCTCTGTAAGTTAATATTTTGCCGAAAAAACATGCATGAATAAAACATGCAAATCTAAACTGCAAATATTGCGAGTACAAAGCGTCACCTCAACCATATCTTTGCTTGATTATAAGGTGAAGGTAGTACAAGCTGAGCGCTGAAAGTGGGCTTCTAATGGCTAATACATCATTCATTGGAACGAAAGAAAAAACGTTCAGAGACATATCGTTCATTCTTATTCCGAGCGAGCATTTCCTCTAACTATCCTCCAATAAGCGCCAACACCTTGAACTGCCTACTTATTTTCATATTCCCGAAATTCAGTCTTAGTGTTGGTATTAATAACGCGAAAGAGCACAGTCTAGCACGGCCGCGGGCGGAAGAGGATGGATTGCAAAAGGTGCCAGATAATGTATAATGTTATCATAAATATTTCTTCTTCTTGGCAAAGTCTTGGAAATGTCTTACTTGCTTTTTAAAATGCCCAATAAAAATTGCCGACACACTCAGGCCATATTTCTCTGGAATCCCATATAAATCAACTGTAATCCCCCACGCTAGAGAGCCATCCCCATTTCACGGGGTTGTCTTGCAAACATTTTTCCTCTAAAGTTTCTCCTTTCATTTAGTCTACCGCCTATCTTATCGTTGTAAGGGCCTTTTTACGCTACTTGCCATCACCAGCAGACTTAGGTGGCTTTATTTTGGAGTGTTTTTTTAAGAAAGCGTTTCTTGTGAGAATTTCACCCAGCCAAAGTAGCGGAAGATAAGGCTATGTGCACTCCAACTTTGTAACGATGAAAAATTTGATCTAAGATGATATTGTAATGACCTTCAGTTGGTATTAAAGTGTGCAAAACGAATGGCAACTAATAAAGTAGTGTACACCTTAATATCTTCCAAATAGCATACATGGCACAAAATGAATCTAACTTACTTGGAGATCATCTTGTTTATTTATAAATAATTAAACATATAATCATCAGTATCAGGGACCGCTGTATTTGATATAAATAAATTAAGTTTCATTTCAAGTAAAGTCAAAAGTGGACGAGAAACAGAAAGTCACAATTTTTAATCCAACATTATGTCGTAAGTCAATGGACGTTAACAGAATGTTTTGGTTTGCGAGGTTGTTAAATTCATTTTTAATCACACACTGATTGCTGCTTAGTAATAAAATGTATTTTTTTGAATTTGAGCTATATGCATTTTGTATTTTATTCTCAACTTGCGTTCAGAAAAGTCTTACATATTCATGTTCAAATATGAAAGTAGGTATAATATATTGAAATAAAATAACTTCATACTTACTTTCTAAGTAGAAAAACAGTTAAAACAATCTTATTTTCGAGCAAGTAATATACGATAAATAGACATTATTTTAGGAAAGATAGATTTTCAAGATCAAGGCTGATTGGCATCATTTTCACCCATATACATCATTGTGTTTTGCATAGCAATTTTAAAGAAAGATGATTTTTTGTTTGATAAGAACTTTTAAAAACATATTATCCTCCAAAACGGGCCCTTGACACAAGTGCATATCTGACTGGAAAAAATTGAAATTTGTTTAAAATTTTTATCAGTATTTTTTATTACAATAAAAATCAGCATTACTAAAGTTATTGAAAATCTGCTCAAATCTTACATATAATAAAACGCATCGAAAGACACCACAGCAACGCCATTGAAATAAGTGAAATTACATGATATCATTCAGATTAACCCCTTATTCACGACGGCGACTATTAATTGTTCATTGCTTTTATGATATGTTTTGTAATCATAAATAACTGTTGTTATTTATTTGTTAAGAACTGTTGACACCATTTGATTTTTATAAGCATTGATTGCTAAATGCAATTCCGGTGGATTTTTTTTGTTGATAAAAAGCTTATTTTTGCATTTTCTTTGAAATTAAAAATGGTCACACTGAATCTCTTCAAAATTTGAAGGCATCATAATTTTGTTAATACGCTTTGAATAATACATTAAACATATCAACGCTATGATTCATTGGCGAGATATGATCTGTGACAGAAGTTTGGAAGGGTCAAAACAAATAAAACACCTGATCTGAATCTTACCAAAATCGAAACAGCTTGTGTCATTGCGAATGCGCTTCAATTGGCATTTTAACAAAGTTGATACGAATTTTTCTTCGAAATATATCGTCATAGAAAAATGACCAGGCACATACGTACGTCCGTACACACACGCATACAGTCAAATACTACAAAAAAAAACTAAAATTCCCAGTAATATCTAGATAACATAATTAATATCTAAAAAACATTGAACACAATAATAGTTTTGAAAATACTACTACTTTAAATAATAATAATAAGAGGTATTCATAGCAGTAACAGGAATGAGTTAATGTTAATCATATCATCTACGGGAGCATCCGTTGATTACGTGAGGCTTTTGGTGGATGCGGGTAGATTGATTTGATTGAAGATTCAGGTGGATCAATCGGTGGGGGCCTTTTCTACGTTATTTGTTATTTTTATATATATGCTTGAAGGACAAAAGAGCACTAGCTAAAATGAATGCACTTTTTGTTATTACGCGCACTGAAGAGATTTTCTCGCAAGATGGTCACGCGTTTAAAATTGCAATCATTTCGGTATAATAACTGAATTTATATTTTTTAACGATTTTACATCAATGAGATTAATAGTTACTTGATATTTTCTATTGGTCTTGAAAAATATTGAATATGCAGTCATAAATAGGTTCAATTGCATGTTAAAAGTAAAATGTATTACGATATAGAATGAACCTACTAAAAACTACAATTTTTTATTTGATGAAAGCTTTTCTAAGCATATGATCTTGCAAAGTATTGACTAAAAAATATTTTACCATTCAAAGTGTTGATTACCGCAAATGCAAATTTGATTGAAATTTTGTTGGTTTTAAAATTTTAGCAGTTTTTTTATATTAAAATTAAAAGACTATAGGAACTATTAAAAATCTGCTCAAATTATGCAAATATTTTAAAATTTTGATTTAATTTACAACAATTTCTTTAGAATAAAAGATAAAAAATAATATCATTCGTATGAACCCTCTTTACATGGTAACTTTGATTGATTTTATTTTTATTGATTTTATTTCATTTTTAATTTAGTTTTTTTCATAATCATGGAAAACAGTTTTGCTGATTTCTTTCTCTTCAAAAACTAATAAGAATGTATCAGCTGAATCAGCTTAAAAAAATAGTTTTTATGAAAAAAGTTCTAATTTTTTGCATTTACTTTTATTGTATTAAAAAACGGCTGAAACGAATTTTTATAAAACAACAACAATAACTAATCAGCTCTGAAAATTGCAAAGACGCTTCGATTGACACCTCAACAAAGACGATGTGAATTCGTTTACGTGAGTTATGCTCGTAGAAAAACTGTCTACAAACCTACATACGTACGTACAATACATCTCCCGTTATATACACTCTATAGACCTCAAAACGTAAAGAAATGTTGAAAATTTCAATTTCGATTTTCGAGGCGATTACAAGAACTTTCCATATACTGGGAAGTTAATAATTCACCATCACTATATATAGTTCCTAGAAAGTCCAAATATAGTACAAGCTATGCAAAAATAAATCTAGATGAAGAAGAACATGATCAGCACAATGTTAGCTCACTTAATGATAAAGAAACGTTCGTTCAAGTGTTGTTTGAATTTATCAATTTATATTGCCTTCTATTTGGTCTTAAATTCCAATTCTTGTTTTACCAGCGGTAATTTACAAAAACTCTAACGATAAGCGTACATTTTTATGTGCCCAACTCTAAATAAATTTCGCCATCTAGAGGCTGTTTCCGAGAATGCGATTCGCTGTTATTTCTTTCCAAGCACATCAACCCTGACAAGTGCAATTTTAACAGATTCATGTTGATGCTAAATCTACATTACCTTGACACACCAGGTATCAACTTACAAAAGAATAACTGACACCAAATCATTATCCTTGAGACTCATATTAGGTTATGACCTATTGAGCAATTTTCCCAAATTGTTGCATAACGTGCTAATATCCCAGGCAGGCTGGATGTTTGCAAACAATGCACACCAGGGATAAAGGTTTCCGATCTAATTTTTACCTATTGTGGAGTTAATGGTCAACCTGATCTAATTTTCCAACAAAATGTAAAAAAAGATCATTGCAATAAGGATTTCAAGGCTGACAAAAATTCGTAGGCAATCAACAGTTCACATATATTGTAATAATTGTAGGATTGTGGCAGACTTAAATGTAACTTATGTCCTTATTATCTTTGTTTAAAATGTCACGGTTGTGAAGGTTGCCTAGTATATTGGGTCTACGGATGTGAACTGATCGCTAGTGCTTCAAAGAACCTTTAAGAAATTATTGTTGTTGAATAATTGAACCGTGCAAGTTTGGAATGACGCATTGCAAAATTTTTGCTTTACCGTCAAATGATAATTGGATCATAGTAAACTACATATACCAGTTTGTCATTGAATTATTTCTCAATTCGCGTAGGATGAATTCGCGTAAGTCACTGTACAATCACACTGCACTAGGCCAGTTACATTAATCTTAGTTGTTTTGACGTAGAACGAACTACGAAATTTAGTAAATTTCTCTGATGATACAATGATTTTTTTCTTGTCACGGAAAATTGGTTGATAGGATGCCGATAGTTTTTTATTCCTTGTTTTGTGCCGGAAAAGCTTTTCGTTGAAGCAATATTTTTTTAAATTTTGCAACCCTTTGATGTTTCGTAAAATTTGCAATTTTGTTTTGAACCGACGAGGCTATTTAAACTTTACTCTACTCTCGTACGTTTTTTCGGTCTTACTAAATATGCGACAAAAAGAAATGAGATGAACCGTAATGTATAAGCATATATTTGTCTTCCATGACACGATTTGACGGAACTGACAAGAGGTGCGACAAATTTTTGTGTATAAACCAGCCTTAATGAAGACCCTAAAGTCTTAGACTTCATTGTAAACCATACTTGAGGTAATGTTAAAGTTACTTCATTATTTGGCCAACTGAGTACTGTACTGAAGTGAAGTCGTCAGCAATACTCTCGTGCGTGACTCAGATTCTCATTTACAACTGAGAGAACTTATAGTCCGGCACCAGATATAATTTTCGAAGACTACCAAGGCGCCTTCAACCCTGTACACGCTGCATTGAAAACAAGCGCTCTTATCACTAAGCCACTCTGATTACCATCCAACTCAGAATATTTGTTTAAAATCTTCAAATCAACGATTTTCTCAGACTTTCCTTTTTATTTCTAATTGAAATGTTTCGAATAAAAAATCGAATAGAAAGCGAGAAAAAGCAGCAAACCGAATCTACAAGTGAATTTTCCAAGATCTGGCACGAAAATTAGTGGATTCTATGCCCAGCCTTCTAAATCTTCTTTTCGTCGAAGTACGCATACTTGTGCTCCACCATATTTATCTTGCTTAATAATTTTTATGTTTTGTTGTTGTCTTTATACATGAAATTACGTAGAATAGTATGTAACGGAATAAATAGTTATACATGAATAATATTGAATTATTATAATATTTAAAACTTGCTTATTTTTCAATCATAACAGTCCCGTCTCAAGTTCACTATTTCCACGGTTAAATAAATATATTTCCGAATGAAAGGAACAAATATTCGAATCAATCAGATTCACTAATTTCCGAAACAAATACGAAAGTTTAAATTTAAAATTTAAAATGCCTCTTTTTTATTGAAGTAATATTACAGCATTTTTAACTTCCCAGTTCCCTATGGGAAGTTATTGTAATGGGGTCGATTTTGCGAATCCCAAATTTTGACATATCTCCACGTTTTAAGGTCTCTAGAATCCAAATCCATCGTTTTTAGAGAGATGTCTGTGAGTGTGTATGTACGTATGTGTGGATGTGCGTATGTACGGATGTACGTTTGTACGGATGTACGTATGTACGGATGTACGTATGTACGGATGTACGTATGTGCGTTCGGAATTATTTTTCGTCTCGATTATCGCAAGAACCAAAGATCGGAGTGACGTGGGACTGGTTTTAAACGACGCGTAATTACGTAACTTAGAACTGAATGACTTTTCAGCAAAATCGGTTAAGCCGTTTTTTATTTAGGATGAAAAAACTGAAAAAACCACTAAAAATTGCTTATTTTTAAACTGTTGATACGCACTTTTAATTCGTGAAGATACCAAATACCTTCATAGTAATGTTGTTATTATTGTGCGTTTTAGCAAAATTGTGATCAAATTTGTAAAAAATGTTATTTCAAAAAAAAATAAAGATTAATTTATGAAATTCAGGTTTGGGTGAATGGGAGTAGAGACGCTAATGCAATTAATAATTGGATATTGTTATAAATAATTTAATATTGTTAATAACAATCAAATAATATTAGGTATAATTTGATATTGTATATATAAAGTCAATTATAATTATTTAGTAACGATCAAACATTCTTAATAACGAATGATTATTGTAAATAATAATTAAATACTCTCAATTATAGTTGTGGATTCCGAAGCCGAAATGAAGAACGAGGTTGCTGAGGCTTTGGTAGAGGATGTCCAGGTAGTGGAGATGTCTTCCTCTACCAAAGCTTTTATGGTTAGATAAAAAATTGATAAAAAAAATAAAAGTAATTATATTAATTTAAAATAATAATGTTTAATAATAGTAATTATTAATAATAGTAATTAATATTAAAAGCAAATTATAGCATTTTATTCACCCCACTGGGAAGTTAGTCGTGTGGGTCTCAAGGGTCGCACTTAGACCACATTTTATTTAAGCATTATTTTGGGGGGGAAAAGATTTTTGTGATGGCAAATAAATTTGAAGGAACAAATGTTAATACTAAACACTTTTGTTCAGAAGAATTAAAAGTGTTTTGGCGAAAGGAAGTTTGTTTATTTTGCAGTTTGTTGAACTTTTATATCGGATATCATTGGATCGGACATGCTTGACACCAGAAATGTTTGTAAGGGATGTTTTTGTAATCGATAGAAAGAAAAACCTAATTAAATAACCTTCAAATTTCACTTTCGCCAAAATGTTCGCTTACGCCCTATTGTCTTCCATGCGTCGATATAAAAATAGCCATCTTCATAAAAAGGTAGATAAATAACAGCATTCATCAATCATCTTCATCGATATTTGGTATTTTCTTTAATGTAATGAGTGAACAAACGAGTTAGTCATTCTGTAGCTGTTCTGATCTGGTTATATTAATGTTAATATTAAAGATCGGCTAAAATGTGTGTTTATTAAGTTGTATGAGGTAAAGTAACAGATCTGTATTCAAAAGAATCCATATTATTCTTGTGAATGCTTTAGCAAAAAATGAAGCTGCAGAGCTGCTAGCGGATATATGCTTCTTTTGAAGCGATTTTGACTTTATATTCGTCTTTTATGCGTCTTCCAATGATTTATAATAGTAAGAAACATATGCAGCGTCCAAAAACCTTAGTGAAGAATAATACCATGCGCTATTTTAATAGCAAAATTCATTCAGTTCGAATCGTAAACATTTCATCAACATTCAAATGAAAATATTTCGAAATATTACCTCCTGTCTTCTATTCTACTAAAACATAGTTTCATTAGCAGTTACAACGAATGTGTCGTTTAAATGAACCTACGCTGTGAAATCCATTCATCAGTGAATTTAATAAACTGCAAGGACAAAATATGTTGGATGCTCCGCTCGCCCGTAAACCGAATTTTAGAGTACTCAAGCACCATACTAATTCTCCCTCACAAATTCCTCCAATGGATGCGTTGATCCTGTGTGCATGCAACGGACGTTGCCCTAAAACTCCCTTAGTCTGAACCCTCGTCGCTATCTTTGCTGGGCTCGGATATCTAGCTTCGCTGGAGCGCTTTGTTTGTGCGGTTAATTAGCAGAAGACGGATGCTCGAACTTTGCCCAAAAGAGACTTCTTAGAAATGTGCAATATTGTTAGGGCCAAGTTTAGTGCTGTGTAATGAAACTAAATACTTTATGGCCGCTTTGTATTTGTCTGTGAATAGGGTAGCAAAGAGGGTTTCAGCAAGAAGCGAGGAGAATAGTTTCTTTGGAAAGTGTATTCAAGAATTTCGCAAACGCTCTGTAAGAAAGCAAGTTTCAAAGTGTAAATCTTGTTGCGCTTTATAATGTGAGTTTATTAATTTATAGTTTCGGTCGAAGATATATGTGTATGCAAGCCACAAAAGAGAGAGAATTAAGAATTCCCTTTCAGCTAGTGCAGAAGTTACTTAAAATATTATTGGAATTGTTCTTAGCAGTACTTAATCATTAGAGTACAATTGTTTCAATGGCGTCGTTGCTCTCACAATCGTATCAGAAACTAAAAGAACGGACGACAGTATTCCATGAGAGTCAGATGTACATACTTAGTATTCTCTTAAAGTAGAGTGCTTGAAAGTTCTCCAGGTAGCTTCGAAGTGACAAATCTAGTTAAGTATTAAGGCTTCTTTTGTTGCCCATCTAAGTTGTTAATATGCAGACTTAGATAGAAAGACTCAACCGACATTTTGATATCAGTAGAGTTTTATAAATTAGTTTCAATTAATAAATACATACCGTTTCCTTAATTGTATTTTGAAAAGTATTTGTTGATTGATGATTGATTTTCGAAATCAGTACATCACCTACAGTTTAAATATGAAATTTTATCCTTAGTTACAAAGATTGCGTTCAGTTTCATACAATCTGAGTACATAAATTCAGAATGGTTTAAGAGAAATTCACCTTGCTCCATGAAATTTTTAAGAACTTAAGCCTGTAAATACGAGCAAAGTTCAATTATAAGTCGAAGTGTTCATGTTGTTATTTATCGTAGTTCAAGAAGCTTTCAAAATAACCCTATTGCTCAAAAATATCAGATATAATACAAAATTCAGAATAGGGAGCAATTCACAAATTAGTTTCAAGTCTAAGGATCACATCAAGTAGATGATGCTTTCGCCGGAAAACAGTAAGAATCACCCATTTTGCATTATCATTCCCGCAATCAACCTCCCAACATGCTAGGGATTATTTGCAACTAACAGATCGCACAGGATTATGAAAATATTGTCCTGACGGTTGAAACAAGACTAGCCTGCATTAAATTTGATATGAATTGAAGGAGTTTTCGCCACAAGAATTTATGAGACAAATTAAATTTTTAAAAGATAATCATCCAAAACCATGACTCTCTGATTGCACAATATTAAGTAAAAAAAAACCCTGTCTATTGCTAAATAGACAGAAATAAAATCATTAAGTGTCTCTTTCTTGCTAGATATATGTAAGAGAGAGTGGTGCAAGATGGTAAATAGATTTGAAGGTGAATTTCTACTGTGTTGTTTATTATGAGCAATGCATTCTACACAGCTAGGCTAAAAATCCTTCACTTTATTATGAGTTGTGCGCAGATCAATGTTTAAGTAATGATTGTACTTTGTTTTATCCTTCAGAAATTGAAACAGCATTATTTTCAACTGCTGAAATAATACTTAATTGCAATCGTTAAGAAATAAAAAATACAGGAATCGTCCACATGTTTCGAATGAGATATAAGTTGTTAATACAACAATTTTAAGGCAGTATTGCAGTATGATGCATATAAGCGTATTTCGTGATTATTTTTTGCTTATAAAATAAAATAGAATCTTTTCAGTCATGTTTATATATTTTTACATTCAATTTAACTCACACTAACAAATTTCTTTGCGTAAATTTCAGTATATGTGACGTACGTACTCGTAATTTAATTATATGTGACAAATCTTATGGCAACAAAAGTCAATTGAGAGGTTCCTATGAATTTCAATCAATTGTATGGCTAATCGAATAAGTCTATTCTCAAGTCTTTGTGGGATCAAAATTGGACAGAATAAATAAAGTTTTTTAGACGACGATCGACGGACGTTGATACTAACCCGCCCGAGAAAAACACGATTTTTTCGGAAAAGTGTCAAGGTGCTGTAAGGTTGCTTTCTTCGTTTCACGCGACATAGTTTGCATGTGTTTTTGGGGTCAAAGTGAATCTCTCGAAAAAGGTCTGTGGATAGTATGACGTACATCTCCATTTATAATGATCCAAAACCAAAAAAAAAAAACAATAAAATATATTTTTATTAAGTGGACTTGTGTTTATCGTCGGAACTGCAGATTTGTACTAATAAAAAACATTACGGCGAACTTGTAAATTGTTAATTTTTGTATATACGGCACTTTTTTAAATTTCGGACGCAGCTATCACAAATAGTCACCACGCAACAAAATCTAGTTCAGTTGGTGTTAAAACAGATATTGTAATCAAAAAGTTTAACTTCGCCAAAATTTTCGTTTACGCCTTTTTGTGTTTCAAGCGTCGATATAAAAATAGCCTCTTACGAAAACAAGGCTTAGGCTACACTTATTTAAAGCATTATTATTTTCATAATTGGTATTGTGTCAAATATATATTTTCCTTGCTGACCTCAAGGATCCATATCGCGGCTCGTTATTATGTGATTTTTGAAACTTCAGTTTGTTAGTTGAGAACTACGATTTATCAATTTATATTGATTATTTAGAAATTGTTGTTCCACTAACGCCATTGTAACAGGAGAGCAAACATATGTTGATAGCTAAGTTACAATTTTCAGCTGCAGTCACCGTTGTTGCATCGTGATTCATTTTAATACATTTGGGAATAAGCTCTTAGTTTCTATTCTCACGGCTGCCATTTGAAGTATTTCCATTTATGCCACCAATTATTTTTGGCGGAAGACGAAGTACTTGCGGACGTTTCCGCGCTGCGCCTGGTCCATTGCGAGAAGTGCGAACTAATTTGGCAATATATATTCAAATTAAAAATGTTCGCCATTTGTTGGCTAGGGTCGTTTCTCGGTTCCCATAAATTATGGTAAGTCGTGGATTTTATCCGTTTCTTGGTTTTCATTCCTTTCGAGTCCGCACGGCTGCAATTAGGAATGTCTTGTGCTTCCTGCTAGCTGAGAACCATCAGCAGCAGCACCACCACCACCAGCGACCGAAACTCATTTACTCCTGTAGACTTTGATAAATTGCCAGTGTAATGGAAATCTTGAATTTTTTGAGGGAATTAATCGTTAGAGGTATTCTATGCGATTTTGGTGGGAAAGTTGTAGAGTGAATATTAATTATAAGTTTCACTACTCAAACACAAAGCTTCACTGAAATTTTGAAAATACAGTCTATACATCTGGTTATTTTTATTTTCAATTTGCATCGAGTCTGTCGATCAAGTTTTACCGATTCAATTTTAATATTTCGGAAACATTGCGAATTTGTCTTTGACGATTTTTTTCACTTCATCGTCAAGGATTTTAAAGCCTGATATTTTATAGAAGTGTTCTATAAAGTTTGTAATATTGGGAAAATGGAAAGCAATCCTGGGGTTTTTCCCAGATATTCTAGAAAGTATAAATTATGCGATATCTAAAGGTCACACAAATCTCCACCACTCACAAAGGGTATCATGAGTTAGGATAATCGAAATCCCCTTGTTTACAAAAGTGTTTTTTCACTTGATTTCTAGTTTTGGGGTCTCAAAAAAATAACCTACGTCATGGTATTAGCCACTTTCTACCCCTCCCCGCCCCGTAATCTACCAAAAACCAAATTTTCACATTTTATTTTATTTTAATTCATTTGAGTTAATCAAAAAATCTGAAAAAATTCAGAGAGGTGTATCTTTGCATCACAAATACACATGTATTTTTTCAAAAATTTTAGAGCATTCTACATAACCTAAAAACATCATTAAAACATTATAATATTTTTCCGACTGTTGAAATAAGTGGGTGCAGGTTCAATTCTAGCAAAGACTAATATAATAACTTCAAAAACCCTATTTTTGGCTATTTTTAGCGATTTTTCGGTCATCCAAAGAGCGCCAAAGGCTAAAGCTAGCCTAACTTTTATTTTAAAATAGTGTGTCTAGTTGTTAGACACATTTAAAGAGTATTTTCATGTTTGTCTAAATGTTCCACCACTTTATAAAATACGAAAAACCCCGTTTAATAATTATTTTCACGATTTTTTGCTATTTTTGAATATTTTCGATCATCGTAAGAGCACTTACAGAATTATTATTACCTAGAGTTACGGAATACGGTAATTTGGGTAATGTTAAATTATTTTTCAATACTTCGTTAAAAAAAAATCTAAAAATCTCTCAGCAAACACCAGTAATGAACATTCGTTAGATAAATGACATAAGGAAGAATATTTATCTGATGGATCGCATGCCGAAGAACATGCAAAAGATGAATCACATAACGAGGAACCTGTATTAGATCCCCAGTCAAATCCTTCTGGTCATGTATATCCTCAGTCTTATTATGAAAGTGATATAGATCAACCTAATTCTCAAATGGAAAATCTATCGTTATCTACTCCTTAACTCAGCAAGCAAGTAGGTAGTAGTCAGTTATCAGAATCTTCTGACTCGACATATACCATTCTTGGAAAAATTCGAGTTGAATCTGTATGCATGTCTTTTCCCAGAACTGTCGCTACTCATAGTTATTGCTTTTTATATAGATGTTACAGAGTGCACTTAATTAAAAACCGTTTTTATGCAAATGATTTATCGCTGATAAATGTTCTTGAGAATGAATGCTTTATTGAGACAATCGAGCTAGGAAAGTTTTTAGATACTTTATCAAATGAAGCTGATAAAAATACGCATGATAAATTGAAAGACTTTACTATGTCAGAGGAACGTGTGAAAGCATTGACAGGTGTTACGTGGCAAAATATTACTGATTTGGTAGCTATGATAAATTCAATGAGAAATTCAGAAAACAGAAATATTTTACAAGCAGTCATGACATTTCTCATTAAATTAAAAACATGTTATTCTAATACCATGACGTAGGTTTTTTTTTGAAACCCAAAACTAGTAATCAAACGAAAAAACACTTTTGGAAACAAGGGGATTTCGACTATCTTAACCCATGATACCCTTTATTGTACGCTACTACGGCAAAATGTCTTGTTATTGCTGTGTATATCCGTCTTTTTACGTCTCTTGAATATAAAAATAAATTTTACATCTGCGAATAAGTGTAATTTTTGAACCATTCTCCCTTTGAATGCATTTGTTTTCAGAAGACGAAGAAATAGATGAAACGAATTTTTCGCTTTTTAAGCATTTTCAGAAACAAGATATTCTACAGACCCAAAAGTTCTGTTTTTCCTTAAAATTTCCACGTTCATACCTATTTTTTATATATCATTGTCAAACTGAATAGGAAATTATAAACACACAGTATTTATCATAAACTCGCAAACAGATTTTATAGCATAAAATAATTACCTGTCTGTTTTCCGTAGCTTTCATTTTGCCAAAGAAAACTGCTATTATTTTATAGGAAATATCTCAATAATACTGTTATCAATATTAACTCAGTACATATAAGATCCATCAGCTGTATAAATTTAATCTGAAAAGAAGCAGTACGGGATGTGCAAGATTCTCTTCATCTTCATATCTTCTTGCAGATTGAATGCGATGAGATCTGTCGACGTCCGATGCTGTCACATCAGTCTGGCTCCGCAACATTGATAAAACGTAAGTTGAGTGGCGACAACGACGTATCTTGGAAGCAACAATCGTAACGTTCCCTCTTGATGTGTCAATCACTTCATTGACAAGACAGCAACTGTAGATCCCACAAACTGATTCTTTCGTTGTTTAATTTTTGCCTGCAATCAGGATTTTTTCATGTTGATGTCGCATACGAAATATCTTTGTTATTGAGCGATCTTCAATAAATGCCCAATTTACATAATGAAATTTCATGATAACTGACTGACAATTTCTGGGGTATTGAATGCAATTATGCTTACTTTGAATGATGAATCAATAAATATACAATGATTGATTTTAAATTTCTGATTAAGTAAGTTAACTTGAAACGATCATACGATGTAAGGTGTTATTTACTTATTGAATTTTTGATCTAGAATTTTGAAACTAATTATATAATTGATAATTATTTCCAATAACTGAACTACTCGTGGGTATTTTAATTGAAATTTGCTTATGGATTGCGTGAATTTATTTTCGGCCTCAGCATAGGCAGGTTAAATCTGGAAAAAAATCTTTTCTTTCAAACTATAGCCAGCAATCATAAGAAAGCGTAAATGTTTCTATAACTAAATTAAAATAAATTCTAAATTTCAATTTCTCCAAAAACCGTACGCAACAGGAGCGAACAAGTTGAACACATCGTTTTCATTAAAAAACGCATTCAGATGTGATTTTACTATCGTTAAATATAAATAATAAATACGCCATTTTTCTGGTAAATTCAACAGTTTTCTATACATAAGTACATTAATTAAACTAACATGTGTTAAAACGTAAACGTAAACGTGTAGTTATATAGTGCAGACTCGACAATCAAAAATATTAAATAACAGAAGATAGGCAGTTTAATTTTAAGCAAGAAGGTCAACTTTTTGGTTTCACTCCCAACGCAGATTTTTTAGTAATATCATATGCTAAATTTGAGTGAAGAATATTTGCAGAAAAATTAATTCATTGTGCTGGCCTAAACAGTATCTGCATTCAGATGCGTCTGGCACATACTTCTGCGGTTCGGAATAGTCTGGCAATTATTTTTCCGTAGTTAAAGTATCTAAAGAACACTAACTTCTATACCAAACTTGCCAGGGATGTTTCACTGTAAGATTGGTAGTTCACGGCTCCTCGGTGCATGATCGATATCTTCCAATCACAGGCAGATGCTTCCCAAGAACTTGTTTCAATGACTCATCACTATGGCAATCAGAAATAATTTGGAAATGTACAGTCCGTGCAACTGCGACATTTAGCGCAACGTAAATCGTAAATTATCAGTGAACAAACCAAAGTAAGTTTGGTAGAGAATTGAACATGCTACAATTTTTGATCACTGCAGATATACGATTTAATCAAGTATACAGCAATTTAGACACATTTTCGGTCAACACAACCATTCGTTTCACATTGCGTGTATCGAGCACGGCTCGATGAAAAATGTTAAAAACTTCGAATCAGCTAATTTAGTACCCAGTGAATTTTTAAGGTGAAAAGCCATTTTTAGTATAGATGACACACAGCTGTTATATGCGGTGTGGCTCGAATTGCATTGGGTGCCGAAGAGAAACCGGCGCCACACTTACTATGCACCACCATTGCAGCGATCCCTCTTCCAGTTACAAAATAAATTTTTCCTCAAGTTGCCTATTGTCTACTGCGCTTGCCACTCTTATGCGCCGAGCAACAATGAAAGGCTCAACGCGTTCGCAGCGCATATTGCGGAGCTTGGGTCATAAAATTCGCGAAAGTAAGGATAAATAGTGTAATTAATAAGCAGTACGTGGATTGCATGGCATGCATCAAATTAAACGACGCAAAACTAACCCCAATAGATTTAGTCATTGGAGTTACAAAGTGCAGAGTGTGTGATGTTAGCTAATGAATGTGTTCCGCTTGATTTGTCTCCGATTTGTTTTCACTCGCATGTCACGTTAGATCCTGATTTGTCTCATGACCATATCTTTTGTAGAGTTGTGGGCCACCCAAAAACCAACATCTCATTATCAATTTGATGGTTCGGATCAATCTATATGTAAATATTCCTACGCTTTTTGATTCAGATAAGAGCTTGCTAAGCTGAAAGAGAATTGGTCACATGATTATCACGTTTTTCGTTGCTCAGGTATCACACAAAAACAAGGAAGTTGAGTAGTAATGAAGAGATTTTGCGATAGTCTGATATGAATGATTGAAAAGATCATCTTCATTAATGAACTTTCCAGGTAGATAGTCTCCGTTAAGGTTAAATAGTTTGTGCCATCGGCAGATGGTACAATGACCATTCCAAAATCTTCATTTACATGATTAGTACAAATGTACTCCTTGGTAATGCAGACATTCAATTTTTGTTTGGTAAAGCTTAAAATACGGAAAACGTGTAGTAATTTTTATAAGGGATGAAACTTTCTGGGAATGATGATATTCATCGTTTTAATTAAATTTCAAACTTGTTTGCTGCTGGAAACATGATTCGAAAATAGTGACATATACATACTCGCTGATACTTATTTCATAAATTGGATACTTTTTCATTCAAATCATCAGTTTAATCTTCTTCTTGAGCAAATTTAAAGTTTTTTGGAAAAGGTCTTATTTTGAGATCTCAACCCATCCGGTAAGTTTCTCGATCGTTCACACGCTAGGTTCTAGAACTGTTGTAGAGCTTCGCAAAATTTCAGTTAAATTTGAAAAAAATACGAGTTAATTGTGAATGTGATTGGAAAACAATTGTGAGTGATCTAGTAGCATCAAAGATGAAAATATGAAACAAAGATTGAAGTTAGAAGCGCCGAATTGCATACGAAGAAAATCTTAATAGTAGGGCTAATGTGAAGTCCTTTCTTGATAAAGTTTTCACATTCACTAACTATATGTTTCAATAATTTGATTTTTTTTAAGAAACTATAAAAGCCTTTGGCATTGCCTTCGATTGTCCTCTTGCTATTTAAAAGCAAACAGTTTTTTGATGCTGATGCGCATTAAAATAAAGTAGGAAATCAAAATCAAATGCACTTTTATTGTTTTCAATCGTCCTTCATTTGAATTTTGATATAAATGAAATGTAAATGTTAATATATTGGGTATTCGTTTATAAACGGCAATGATTCGGTTCTAGTACAATCTGAAAATTCTTATTTATAATTGCATTCTGGATGTGTCTCAAATCATCCAAGCAAAATATTCCTGGGAAAAGCTTTGAATATTTGAAATCATAGTCAACTAAAACTTTATAAAATATTTAACTTCGAAGTGATGCTTAAAAAAATATTTCGGAAAATAATGAGGTATAAATTCAAGTCAAATTTACAGACTTCACTAGGATATGTTTAATAAATTGTTCGAAATGTAATAGTAATTAGAATAAAAACAAATTTATTTGACAAAAAGTCAGAACTACTGACATTTTAGTTTGCCTCCAAGTTCCTTGAACATCATAGCTAACTTTAATGTATATGTCATTATCGTCAATGGTTCAACACCCCAGATTGTTATTCTCCTTAAGACATTGTCTCTAGTTTTTGCAACAAAAGCTCTTATTTAGAATAGCTGAACGCAAAATTAACTGCGTGAATAAGTCCACCACAAGTAATTTGATATACTGTAAACTTAGTACAAATTATATCTAGTTATATGCAACATCATATCTGAAAGGTTGATAAACAAAATAGGAACAAAAATAAGCTGAAAGGTTTTTAGTGCATCGAAAGATTCATTTTTAGCCACGCTAACGTTGCAAAATTTTCATCACGAAGAATTATTGGTGTTGATCATGAGTTCATCCTAGAGTCTTCACTAGAATTTTCAGTGTCGCATATGGTATGGCTATTTTTAAAATTCATACTGCTGAGGAATCTTGAAATTCTTACTATTTCAAAAGGAGCTTTGGATAATCCAAAACCTGTATCTTTTTATCAATATTGTTATCTTTATTATTGTTGTTTTTGTTGAATTATCATCATGCTTTTGTTTTGACGCTGGAACTCAGAATCGGTAGTCCAAAAATGGACTAAAATCTTTTAATATCTTCATTAGGGGCCATCCATATATTACGTAACGCAATTTTTAGAGTATCTGAGCTCCCCCCTCCAAGTAACACTTAGTAACATGTTCAGAGACCCCTCTTTATTACGTAACAAATTCATCTCAGTAAGTTTATCATGGGTTAGAACCTCCTGGTCTAGTCGACAACTTTCGTCTTCTAGTGCGCTTTTGGTTAGCGACTTGCTAACACTATTGTTGCACATTAATGGAGGTTCTTGTTTCCAGGCTTTTGGCCGGTACCATTATTAAATGAGAAGTGTGGTCACGCCGAAACCACACTTCTCATTCAAATTCATCTTACCCCCACAGCGTTTTAAATATTTTAATCACAAGCTATTAACAATGTGTCTAAATTTTGTTTATCGCACCTAGCGTCTGCTGACACCTCGTAGTGCGGCAAATAAAATTAAAACTAGACTTTATGATTTGGTGTTATAAAAAATTATTTTACTAATTTTAAATTTTGTTGCATAAAAATTTTCTAGAACACCTCCCCTCCTTTCATATAACACTTGGTAACATTTTCAAATACTCCCTCTCCCTTGTAGTATTACGTAATATATGGATGACTCCTTATAATCATAAATATCGATTATCAACATAATGTATGGCAATTGGAAAGTGCAAAGTTTTATATTTGGTTGAGTAAAAATAGTATTTTGAAGTTCGATCCTAGGAATCAAGCAAACATACAAAGTAACCTTGAATAAAACATTAGAATAAAAAAAGAACTCATAGTATTCATTCTCCTTTCTGAGAACAATGCAATTTTCACTAATTTGGATACCTAAACATCAGAATATCCACTTTGATCTGTAATTTGGGTAGTAAATCAGCCTTCTAAATTTTCACCAGAAGTGGTTACTATTATTTTCAAACAATGGTGAGGTGGATACTTTTGAATCGTTTTTGGTGATCTTGATTGTGCCGGCATTTATGGGTAAAAGAGATGGAAAATGTGCATAAGCCAAGTTGAAATTTTTGACAATGGCATGTATCCCTCATAATTGAGGTCAGGCTTCAGATATCATTTTTCAAAATAATTTGATTGAAATGTATGAACTTTCGATGTCCGTTGAATCATTTTAAAACCATGTGTTTGTTTCATTGAATGGATTCCACATTTTAAACGATCAGTTATGTAAGTAGAAATTATTCACGGGGCTGCTAAACTTAATGCCTGTTGCAGGCAGACGTACTTAGAAACAGACAGAAACCGGAACGAAATTGGCAGCGTCCTGTACATTTATTTCAAGCCTTGAAAATTTATTTACTAAACTCTTGAATACTATCCTTGAACACATCGAGTTCATATTGATCGCGATACGTTTATCACCGTATATCAGCAACTACCCAATATATACAAATCCATTCATTTTTTTAAATGCAAACTTGGGCGCTGCTATTTCGAACTATTCAGGGGAGTATCGCAATTGTTTGCCGCGTGGGCCTTCTCGACGCCAAATGTTGAATGTCGTCTCACACCTGTGTGGTCCTAGGTGTCATAAAAATTCTTGCGTGCCCGGCCGTTGCGCATACCCAAACAATTGGTAGTAAAACTTTTAGCATTTGTCCGTCCTGTTGCTATTTCTAGATTGTGTGCTTGCGCTGGTGGGGCTGATGCGACCGCAGCATTGCGTAATATTTATAAGCATACGAATTCTACTTCAAAAGACAGTTCAGTCAAGATATGATTGATTCGCACATAACAGCCAAGGCGAAGAAGATAGACAATTGTATTTCTACTTGGATGCAAGGAAAAGTTCTGTCCTCGAGACCGTGATGATCTAGACAAAGAGTCCAATGAATCCGTAGCTATCTAAAAACTACATGGAAAACGGAAGTCACACAAGCTTCTTGCAATACTATTTAATGATGAAAAGATAACACCAGTAAAGTTTTGCAGAATAAATAGAAACAGTCTGTGTCAAAAAACATACGAAAAATTTCATGAACACTAAATGTTGAATACCGATAGATTACATTTTTACAAAAACTTCTGCAACCAGAAAAAACTTCCCATGAATGATCGACGAAAAATTTACAGGAGTTATAATAGTACAAGTCAATCTCATTGTTTAACTTAAAACTTTTGTTGTATGGCAATGAGAAAAATACTTATGATGGACTGACAAAAGATTTCTCTCTTGTCATCGTATATCAGAAAATTTGCTTTTTGTTTCGTTCTTTGAAGATTTTTCCAACATGTGTATTTGTTAGAACCAACTGATACTACCGATCTTAAAATGCCATCGTAGTTTTCTACTTAAAACCTGTCGATGTCTCCTCCATCTAGAAAATCGTGCAGTCAAATATTAATGTGCATCGATTTGCCATGCTGACGTAATATGCCCATCAATCATTGAATATTTGAAAATTTTGACTACGAAAACTAATGTAAAAGATAGCTACAGTGGAAAATTTCTTTATGTCACAAGATAATTACTGTATTGATTTACAATTATTGCAAATCTCTAGCATTAAAATTACAGAGCCTGAAAGTTTTCGAAGCTAATTTTTTCAATACATGTATATCGGAAACTATTAGCTTTATGGAACAAAATCTCGTGTCAAATTTATAAACCGTTCAATTATTCATCAAGCTTATTTGAAATGTTTTATTGTTGGATTGATAGTTTTTGATTTCAAGCGCATACATTTCGAAAGTCAGTGGTCGGATTGGAAATTCAATTATAAACAAAAACAGCCTGCAATATTTTTTGTAGGATCAAAGACTTTTGAGATAATAGCAAAAACTCTAACCCAAGCTTGTGGCTAGCACCAACCTTCTACTAGGTCAATTTTTGGGTTTTAGGCACCCCGTGCATGCTTCCACTAACTGTTTGATTTTTGTTATAGACATAGATTTTCCTGTGATCTGATTGGGCTTACCTCCAAAATGAAGTAAAGAGACTTTCAATCACGTTGTTGAAGTATATCTCTTCAGAAAAATCGACTTTCAAGCAAAGCTATTCTGTCAATACAGACGGAAAAGGTAGGGGTTTATGAAAAATTTGCAAAAATTTAAAAATTGGCACAAACTCCTAGAACATCATAGCTAATGAAATGTCAACATTGCACAACGATTTGATATGTGCTAGTTTTTTATTCAATGTCGAAGTTACCGTCGCAAGTGCATGTAGGTACCACGAGTTTGTAGTGCATTCCAGCATGCTACATGAGATATATCGGTATATTTTCAAAAGACGTTGGGATGAGTTGACAGATCTTAGAATCGTTCTTATTTACAACAATGCGAATTCACTCGTTTATGGAAAATTAATTGAATGAATAAGTTCATTGAGTGTTGAATGTGTTTAACACAGTAGCAAACTTTGCCAGTAAACATTTATTTTGGTATGATTCAAATTACAGTAAAAAAGTTTTAGATAATCGAGTTTCATCCTTCTTAGCTTCAAAATCATATTCAATACTGTGGAAATCTAACTACTCCAGCAATTTAGTTTTCGGTGTTATACTCTTGTTTTATTCTTCGTAGAAATACTGGATGCAAGATATAGCAACCATTCTCGTATACATAAGCATACTGGAAAAGTTGCACGAGCATATCAGAAGAAATTAGCGACTCGCTAACGTAAACTCATTGACATCTTAGCGATCTTATCAGCCGGTATAAAAAGTATATTGAGTTAGCTGTGCAATCTGTATGACTAAAGGATGTAAAATAAAAATTTATGTCTCTTCACATACCCTTAATTCCAACTCAATAATTTATTTCTCATTGCATGGCGTTGTATAAATTATACATAGGAAAGCTCATAAATAACTGGGTTCAGTCAGAAAAATTTATTTCTCTGTTAAAACTGTTAAAACTCTCCAGTGTTACATTTATAAATGTCCAGCACAACGTGTAGGTATGTGAGTTTGATACACAACGTCATTCACGGTACCCAAAAAAACACTATTCGTCCACCAGCCACGTATACCTACATTGAACCATTAAATAGTTTTATATATGTTCGCATGAAACTCATATTAATAAACTTTTGCACAATAAATCAATGTCATTTTCGCGGCACCACCAACAGCAACATGGGGTAGTACAAGGTTTTTCAAAGAAGCAACACAATTTCAACTCATGTGTGTGGTGTGGAAAGTGCGAGGTGTCAGAAAAAGTTCTTCGGTGGACAAATTACAGACTATGACTTTAAATGTTACTGTGGCTAAAATACGCGTTTATATTTATTCTTGTCGCTTGAAGAGTCTTCAAATTCATGCAACAATGACGGAAAAATTACAAAATTGGAGTCGATGTACGGTTTGTGTCATTCTGCAAATTCACAAAAAATAGGTTGTATCGCATGTCGGTATCGTACGTGAGCTTATGACTCAAAGTCCATGTGACGTTAAGCGATTTAAAAACTATACGCTAATGCAGACCACATCGACCGCGACCCACTAACGGCAATAATTTGAAATAGTAATTAGGAAAATATATCTGATTCGTTGAAATGTCGCCACGAAATTCATGCAACTTATCCAAAATTAAAGTTACAGCTACTATGGAAAAAGCTAACATTTCCCTGCAGCATAAGAGCATGTTCATTTGCCCGTCTAGAGGAGAGATATTTGAGTTACACTACCAGATCACTGTTCGAATAGATGAAAGGTTTTTAATGCTTCTTTACATCTTGTTGGCTGAATGACTTGATAAGATAGTGGTGATATGTTAATAGATTGAACATTCTTCAGATTTTTAGTGCAATTAGTGCAGAGAAATAAGTTGTAATGGTAAATATCTCCAAATGATTGATAAAAACCTCAGCAATATGGAGCAGCTTAGAAATTTTTTCATGTGAAACTTCTTCGTGGATAGAATCGAGCTGTCAGCCACTCCCTTTAAAAATAATTGCAAACGGATATAAAGTTTCGTGGAATTTTTTTCAAAAAGAGTTAGTCAATCATGTCGATGGAAGTTAATTTATGGCATTTGCATGAAACCCAAGTTAACAAGCCGCGAGGTGCGACCCTTGAGGTTCACACGGTGAACTTCCCAGTAATATTTACATAAATATTAAAAATACTAAACAAAATAATAATTATGGAAATAATACTACTTTAAATAATAATAATGTACCTTTCGTAACAGTAACTGGAATGACTTAATATTAACCGTTTCATCTACGGGAGCGTCAACTGATTACGTAAGGTTTTTGGTCGATGGGGACAGATTGATTTGACTGAATATTCACGCGGATCAATGATGGGGAGGGAGGGTTTCTACGTTATTTGTTATTTTCATATTGATGAAAGCTTTTTTTATAGCATATGATCTAGCAAAGTATTGACTACGAAACATTTTACCATTCAAAGCGTTCATGGCCACAAATGCAAATGATTTTCAAAATTTAAGCAGTTTTGATATAAAAATTAAAAGACGGTGCTATGAAGACTATTAAAAATCTGCTTAAATTATGCAAATATTAATAAACTGTGATTGGCTTAACAACAATGTCTTCAGAATAAGAGTAGTCGGGTGAAATCATTCATATGAACACTTTTTACATGGCGACATTGAATGATTTTTTATTTTTTATTTAATTTTTTTGAACATCATGGAAAAGGATTTTACTGGTTTGTCTCCAAAAATTGATAAGGATTTATAAATTTTATAAACATTTATTTCCGTGTTGTGCAAATCTGGTTAACAAATTTATTTTTTATGAAAAAATCCTAAATTTTTGCATTTTTTTTGTTAAATTAAAAAACGCCTCCAACAATTTTTTTAAATATAAAAACATTACAAAAATGTTAATACACGTCGATTGACACCTAAGTGATGCAAATATTATATTTGGTTCGTGAGATATAGTGAATGGCAAAAATGACCTTGAAATCATGAGCTTTTTAATGATTTTTGATTTTTAATTTAATTTTTTTTGTCATCATGAGATAAAGTTTTGTTGGCTTTTGCACAAACACTGTTTGGAGTATATAAATTTTATAAACATTGATTACTGTGTTTCGAAAATCAGGGTAAAAATTTACTGTTTCTGAAAAAAAACCTAATTTTTTGCATTTTTTTTCAAAAAAATTAAAAAACGCTTCCAAGAATTTTTTTAAAAACTTGATAGAATCACACAAATGTTAATACGCGTCGATTGAAACCTTAATGATGAAAATCGCATGTTTGGTTTGGGAGATATAACGCATGACAGAAATGACCTTCAAAGGGGCAAAACAACAAACCCCCCCGACCGAAGTATCCCAAAAACTAATCAGCTCTTAAGATTGCAAAGACGCTTTGATTGACACCTCAACGAAGTCGATAGGACTTTGTTTACGTGAGTTATGCTCGTAGAAAAACCTGTCCACGAACGCACATACGTACGTACGGACGTACGTACATACACACACACACACATACATACTTCTTTCTAAAAACACTTAAAATATACTCGTAAGACCTCAAAACGTAAAGAAATGTTGAAAATTTCAATTTCGATTTTCGAGGCGATTACAAGAACTTCCCATATACTGGGAAGTTAATAACTAGACTTTATTCCTTCTAAGTTCGAAGTTACTTTGCTGCAATATTTTCAAGAAAACAATTCAAGTTTGAGCTTGAACAATGCTCGCAGCACAGCCTCTGTAGAAGCTATATGCGTACGTATGTCCACTTATTCCTAGTTTTGAAGGAAACTCCTTTATGTTTATGACGAGAATAAATCAAATGGGATATTCGATTGTTTATTTCGTGTATGTAAGGTTGCAAGGAATAGGTTAACTGCTGAGCTTTTGCTCCGTGTATGTTCCTTTTCATTCATCATTTTCAAACAGGACGCAAAAAAGCTACCCATTTTTCGCTAATTTCAGCGTGTGCTAAGGAAATTCACCGAGAAGAAAGCCTATGTGGAGGGATCTTCTTTTCGCTGCTTTCTTGTAAGAAACAATCCGAGAAATTTATGTTCGGTTTGTGTGATTGCTTTGCTACACAAAAAGGAACGTGAGAGTGCTGCTCATTTTTCGTTTTCTCCCCTTATTTTTTGGGAAAGATGTATTGGTGGCAAAGTTGTTTATGTGCGTACCAAGGAGCCTGAAAAGATAGAGCAATAAATCCTGTCAGAAATTTAATTTGGTCGTAAATCTCTTTCCTAGCCAGTATTTCTTCGTGGCGTATCTGAAGATGCCTGGCCTCTCTTGTTTTTCATATATCTTTTTTATGCTCATTTCTTGTACCAGTTTTATAGAATCCGATTGTTGCTTTGTGTATTTCATGGAATTACTCCAAAATTTAGTTACTTTTTTATCATTCCAACCTGTGTCGTATTAATTCGCATGAAAAGAGCTCATATACGAGCAAGAAAAAATTGTGCAAGTTGAAGAGCCGCAAGTTTTTTAACGAAATGAGATATCGACCTGAAATGATGAAATTATGTCAATCCTTGGCTCAAAGGCGAATATTGTATTTCAAGTTTTAAAAAAGGAGTAAACAGAAGAGAATTTTTTGATTCTGGGTCCGTTTGGTAAAATAAACTTTGCTTGTAAACCATAAAAATATTTTTTGTTTTGTTTTACTTAAATTAACGTTTAAGGGAGTCATCAAAATAATGGGTTTTACATAAACAATGGTATCAATCTTCTTACAAAACGTTTCAACGTGATAAATGTAAGTTACGCTCGAGTTACTCATATTTACAACAACATGTAATCGAAAAATGTTGGAAGTAGTTTTTAATTATTACTTTGATTTTTATTTAGCTGCCACTTAATCAAAAGTAATTGATGACGAATGTTGCGAGACCTAGTATTGCTGTGACCAAAAGAGAAACCTTTATTTTCTCCCGAAGTGATGATAGCCTCATTTTGTATTAAGGCTGTTCGTAATTATTATGAAATATCTTTAAATAATTAATTGAAGTTTTACATTATACAAAAAGAATACAAAAATTATTTTTTTGACTTCTTGGAAACATACATTTTCAATCTAATTTGCATTTATGACAATCGATACTTGAAAAGATTAGGCATTTCGAAGAATTTTCATCAAAAAATAACTCACTGGTAAATACAATAAACATTTATATTTATATTGAATAACGGGATGAAAGAAACATATAAATTTTATTTACTTTTCGCTTCCATGCATGGGCTCATGTAATTGTTTTTATTATTATTATTATGGGTATTTATATCTTACTGAAAGTTCATCGAGTGAACCTTAAGGATCGTACTCCACAGCTTGTTTGTTCAACAAAATAAATTTGAAAACAATTTTTTTAAGTCCTGAAGCCAAGAACAAAGGAAGCAATGTTTGATGTTATCAAAAAATTTCATCGCAATGTAAATTGAGAAAAAACTATTTCAATTCTGGGACTTTTTTGGATATAATATTTTACCGAAAATTTTCTAGCTGCTAATTTCAACCTGTTTGTATTGTTTAATAACATCCATCGAAATAAATCAAACACCAAGCATTATTCACATCCCAGTTTTTCACGTTGTTGATTTGCAATTTCATG
Source organism: Oxycera nigricornis (assembly GCA_963942545.1). NCBI lineage: Eukaryota > Metazoa > Arthropoda > Insecta > Diptera > Stratiomyidae > Oxycera > Oxycera nigricornis. The sequence continues at coordinate 87,637,123 of OZ012660.1, read as the reverse complement.
GATTCTGTAGTGTTGGTAGTATTCACTAGCTGGTTATTACCGCTAATCATTTTCATGTGCAGCATTCAACTGAACTCGCTTCTTCTCTGTCAAATCTGAGTCAGTCTCTATTGGTATCTGATAGCTTGTATCACCGAGAAATGACAAGCCTGAAGAAAATTCAAATTTTCTATCTGAAATGAAAGATGAAAAACTCTAGAACTGAACTTCATAACAGTGCATTGGATTTGTAATGGCAATTTTTAAGCATTCCCTCCTATTGATTTGCTTAAATAGACAAAACGAGTAAGCAAGTTGTTCTTTTTATAAAATTTAAAATCAGAAGGTCTGAAATTGTGCTCATCAGAATTCACGAAAATGAACTTGAGAAAAAAAGTGAACAAAAAATTAATGTAAACTTGCTATTTTAAAGACACATACAAAAACACTTTTTCAAAAAATCTGACGTGTTGCATATGTTTCTGCTGGCATCGAGCTTTTAATTATCGTTAACCATTTTGCCAGCGCTTTGATATCATAAAAAAAATATTTTATTGTTGCGGAACTATATAAACTATCGAATGCATTGACCTCTAATCCAAAACAATTACCTTTGAAGCCACGCACCATAAATTATTGAGAAATAAGTTCTTCAAATTTTTTATCATCATCTCGTATTTTATGTTCCCTCAAAAATTAGATTTACAGGGACCGTTTCATGAATTTCAATGTTTCGTGCAAACAAAAAAATACATATAGTATCTATTGTTTTCAGATATCATGTTTGGATTAGTTTCATGTTCTTCATTCAGGCTGGGAGTCTCAACAAAATGGCAAATGAGATGTTTCTTCAAATTCGTAAATATGCTTAATTTGTTAATCTTTCTGCCTTTTTTCCGAAATAAGATAAAGAAATTGGATATCATTAATTAAGAAATAAAAGAAACTACCGATTATCCATACAAAGCTAGTAAAGGATTACTTTTGTTTAAGTTTGAAACCAAATCGTTGATTTATTGGGTTCGTATCTTGGTTTTCCAGATATACATGATATTCTTTACAAAAAATAAATTTGGTGACTTCACCTGTGCATTGAAAGTTGTACTTATTCATAATATAATTTCATGGAATAATTTTCAATCTACTTCAATCTGATTTATATTTCTTTTTCAATTCAATTCTGCCTGACCCTTTGCATCTGCTCTCCGGTACGAAATTATCTATGACAAATGGCGTTTCTAGCTATAAATTAGGTAATGAAGGTGCTAAGCTAAATGATTCTCACTTCATTTAGACTGATTTGTTCCATTGTGCCCTATCTTATCAATTATTTCGTAAAAAATCCCGATGTCCAGGAGTAACATACCTTACCTAACCTAGTTATGAGTTAAACTTTAATGAAGTTCAGGCATATTTTTATCGACCTTGCTGAAACATCTATTTTTGGAAAAATACAAGTGCTTATCAGTTTAAAGTGAAATAACTGTTTAAAGTTTTCGCTCTGGAAAAAGAATTCCAGCATACGATCTTTTACTTACGTATTCCGTAGATAATTAGAATTTTTATGGCTCCAAAACTATTTTTCGCAATATGGTCATATTTTGGTTTTCACAAGCATCTAATTTTTATATCACTTTGTCATTCTGTTTATTCTAAGTGTGCCTAACTTACAGATAATAGATAGAAAAAAGGTGGAGATACAAATGAAATGACTTTCGTTTGGCAAAGCTCTCTCATAAGCCTAAAAAATGTCAATTTAGAAAAAGGACACTTTTTATTTAGTCTTACAATCAGAGTCATTCAACATAGAAATTGTCATCATCCAAAACTAAAATAAGTCTAAATTTATCATGAGCATCATGATAAATTCCCATTCACCGCATGCGACAGAGAAGTATTATCTTCCAATGTGAACTAGAAAAATAAGCTAAATCTTAGCCAATATAAATTAGGGACTTTGCGAAGGGATTGGTAAGCAGGAAAATACTTGGACGCACGATTATAATTGTGAGTGTGCCAAACAAATCATGGCCTCGGGCTGACCGAAATTATTACGGAACACGCAAAAGGTTTGACCACCCTTGCTATGATATCTCTTCGCTATTTTCCCGAAGGCTGAAACTCTCTGTGCCATAATGTATCTGAAGCAGCCCCTCAAAACAGTCTGATCCCACTCGCTTTAGATCCCGCCATTATTCACCGATGTAATCTCAGCATCCTGGAACGCAAATACATCATCCGCGCAAGGTGTGAGGGTTGGTTGCGACAGGAAAGAAACCCCTTTGTTGCTGGAACTAGAATGACGATTGCTGGGCTGACATTGTAAAACTCTCACATTGCGGATGACGCAAGTGGAAAATTAATTGGACAAGGTCACGCGATCTTTCATTTTCCTTTAATGAACTTCCGAATTTGGTCGGTGTCGGAACGTTCAATATTTTACGTCTCCCATATTGTTTTCCTTTTGGAAAGATTATATTTCACCGTAATTTAATTCAAGTGATGCTCTTTCCTGCCACATTTGCTCACGTGTAATTGAATTAGTTGGCTCGGGATGTGTGCAGTAATCGTTTTATTAGTATTGTTTGCGTGAAGTGAATTGCGTAAAATAAAGTGATTGGAACGGAAGGAAAACGTGAGACAATTGCCAGAATGCGAATTTCAACTCATTGTACTATTCAATGTGAACTACTAATATGAAGAAACTACTGTCCTATGGTTTCCGGCACTTGAATTTTTAGTAATTCTGGAGGGTTGTTTTATATATCAAATGAATGCATGCATTTTGCTGGTAAAGTAGCAACGAGTATGTAGTTTGGAACATGATTTACATTATTTTGCAATTGAATAATTAATTGATCGAAATTGAAATTGTTAAACAATTACTATATACCATATATTTTATTACTATCCGCTGTAGCTCAGGCAAAATCATCAGCAATTGATGTTCATTATCCAAAAAATCCACATTCAATTTGTACATGTGGGATAAGTAGCAGAAGTAGATACATTGAGTCTAAGATCAAAAAGTCACGCTTGAAGATGATCGATGTGACCCGCCTCTAAAATGTAAGGTATCTACAACGCTTTTGTTAAAATATGTATAACTTATCTTTTTTGATTCAATATTCAAGTTTCTTTAAACTAGTTTTTATTAAAATATCAAAAACTATTGACATTAGGAAACAAAAGTTACAATTTTACACCGTTAAATTATCTACCAAGTTTATATTAATTGTTTCATTGTAGGATTGACAGTTTCCGATTTACAGCTTGTTCAATAATGCCAATTGATAAAGTAACAGCTGTTCTTTGATAAGATAAATTTTTCAAACATACTTAATTGTACACAATTGATGAAATCAGCGTGACTAAGGATATTTAGTGTTTTTATAGGTAGAAATGAACTCGATCTGTTTTTATTTTATGGTCCGTCTTGCAACATTGTGTATTGTTGTCATTGGTTGCAATAATTTCAAAATTTCCAATATTTGAGCATTGCAAAAGTGTTATAATTTTTCAAGAAATATGAAATATTAGTTTTATAAAAATAGTGATTTAAAATAAAGTTTAAAATAGCAAAAATCCATCGTTTTGATTTTAGAGTAAAGTAACAATACGGTATCATGTGATCCACTTGATGAATATTGAAAGTAACGTTTTTAACATTTCTATTTGTAAGGCTTTATTCAATGTCCAAATTTCACGGAAAATTGTGAAATAAATGCATTTAAAATAAAATCAGGCGTGTCGAGAAGCGTGGGCTAATCGGTATCTTCTGAAGAATTCTTTCTGGCAACGATTAAAGATTTATTCGACAAATAGTCCAAGAAATGTTTTTTGGCTGTGGCCTTGCGAGTACCTACTGAAGAATCTAAGACGAATTTAATTTCAAAATTCAAAAAAAAATTGTCCATAATAAGCATTCACAATTTTGTCCATAATAAGCATTCACAATGTGGAATTTCGCACGGGTTTTAGTGTACTAATGTACATCGGTACACATGCCATTCGTACACTATTTGGACGCAGCGTGCACGAATTGCTGACACACAATAGCGGCCTTGGTACAATGCATTTGCCCAGTTCCATATAGGGAAATTTCGCTGCTCGTTTTAATCCGTTCTTTCCTGCGCGAGCCTAGAAACGAAACCTAAAACGATCTCTTTCTTTGAAAAAAGATAAATTTCGCGTCTTTTGTCTCATGATTGTATTGAAAGCTGAGAGTCATCGTGCTACTTATTATCTATGCTATGTTATTGGCCTTCGATGGTAGTGTTCGAAAATAATTCTGCTTTTCTAATTACTGCTGACTCTTTAAAAAGACTGCTATGTTTGCTTAATTTTTTGCTGGAAAAGCGAGACTTCTATTTGCCTAAATCTTACACAGCACCTAAAATAACCATCAATATATGTACATAAGTAGGTATGTACCAGATAAACACAAGTTTGGATATATGGGTTTTATTGAAGAAAAGGTTACTATGGTGAATCGTTGCAAGAAACATATACAAAGCATAACGAAATGTCCATTATACCCCACAGTGCCAAAATCTCAGCTTTGAGTCAAAATTTTACATTTTTTCGGAAAGAAACTTTTCGATTGATTTAAATTATGCATATAACGAAAGCTACTTGAAACATTGCGTGAGGAAAATTCTATATAAAAGTAAATATGCATCCTTATGTATGCATCATCAATTATCATTCAGTATTTGCTTGCTTGCTTTGCTCTAATTTTCTTAATTGTTTGAAAACATTCGATTTGTTAATTTACTGTGGGAAACTAATTATGTAAATATTTTATGGGCCGTAACCAACAACATCAGCCCAGCGCAGTCCATTCAAAGTGCTATAACTCAATCCTGGTCGCGACTTGCCTCCGAGGTGAAATGGATCGGTGTTGTTGGAACTCACTGCATTTTGCTGGGAAATTTATGACAATTTTGCACTCAATACATCAACACCATGAAAAATAGTTGAGTTTGCGAATGGCCGGGTGATTGGTTCTGGAGTGGTATTGCAGGAAGGTGCATTGGTCGTCCTATTTCTGCAATGTATGTAGTTGCTTATGTGAGTACCATGCTAAGGCAAGCTGGATGCAGACAGGTGAATTGCAACAATGAAATGGCCTGCAATAGCACGAAAGCTTCTATGGTATCACCACGAATGTGCTTAGTTGGCGTATAATCGCAAAATTATTACACGTTTACATCAAATTGAATCAAATTATCATTTATTATCAATTTTGATGTAAACTTGAAATTTATGGCCAAGTTGGCGTTTGCTTCGCGATCCGCTTTTTGTAGATTATTAATTTTGTAGTGACTGGCGAGAAGATGAATATTTGTAGTAATTTCAATGTATACGTTATATATAGGTTATATACCTGCGTGGATCCATGTCATGAATATGTATACACAGCTCGTGCCTTAGGCATACTTGGTCGATACGAAGCACGCGCTTCCTGGACAATATCAGGAATATTCAAAAATCTGAACTTATCTGTCAACTTTTTCGTTGTTGCATTTCATAGTTGGAACTTTGGGAAACTCCAAGAAATTTCATCGTTCAATGCAAGATATATTCAACGCTTATTATATAGAATTAGCAGCTTTTATGGGAACGCAAATTCTGTTTTTCAAGTTATTCAGTGACACAAACAATTAGAAGTGAAGCTCTACCTCAAAATGAAGTATAAATTTTTCTATGATGAGCTCAGCCAACATAATGAAAATTGTAGGTCCGAAATGAAAAAAAACTCAGTTTTTGTGGGAAGGATTAGGAGAATTTTATTTGAGTGCAAAAGCAAAATGTTGACTTTTTTAAATATGCAAATCCAATATTTTGCAGGTAATTTGAATTACATAGCCTGAAAACTTTCTCAAATTGACTTTTTGTTGTTCTTTACCATAAAATGATGACTTTTCTGAGAAAAAAAATTGATGCCTAAACTATAGTTGGTCAAATTATTATAAGGATAACTAATATCACGGCTGAATTTAAGGGCTCAGTTATAGCATTATTTTTAAGAGCATTTGTGTCGTGGAAAATTATTACTGATATGAATGGATTTCGTCAACTCTTTGAAGATTATAAACGAAGCAACAATTACAATGTAGATGAAAATGGATTATTTTATCGCTGCTCTCCAGACACACCCTTGGCTTTCTTAAGAAAATGTACCATCGGGACCTGGCGCAGTATGGTTTCGTAGATAATCAATAGTTTCGATAATTTTTTTTTCTTTTTTGAAAAAAAGATAGGAAAAGAAAATTCGAGGCAGTTTCATAAAATTCGTGGATACTTGCAAACTCAATATGTCGGAAACAAGGTGTACGCTATGTTTTGAGCACAATTTAAACAAGCCGTGAGGTGCGACCCTTGAGGTCCACACGGTCAACTTCCCAGTAATATCTACATAAACATCAACAACATTACAACAATGAGAGGTATTCATAGCAGTAACAGGAATGAGTTAATATGAATCATATCGTCTACGGGAGGGTCCATTGATTACGTAAGGTTTTTGGTCGATGAATATTCACGCGGATTAATTGGTGGGGCCCTTTTGATCTTGAAAATTTTTGTTGGTTTTCAAAATTTAAGCAGTTTTTTTTACTTAAAAGACTATAAAAACTATTAAAAAGCTGCTCAATTATGCAAATATTTTAAAACTTTGATTGAATTTACAACATTTTTTTTAGAATAAAGGATATAAAGTAATAGCATTCGTATGAACCCTCTTTACATAGTAACTTTGAATGATTTTTTTATTTTTTATTTAGTTTTTTTCATAATCATGGAAGAAAATTTTGCCGGTGTCTCTTTAAAAACTAATGTAGAATGTATAAATTTTATAAACTGGTATAACTGTGCGGTGCAAATCAGGTTAAAAAATATTTTTTATAAAAAAAAACATAATTTTTCGCATTTTCTTCTATTAAATTAAAAAAAACGGCTGAAACGAATTTTTATATTGTTGAAAACTTCACAAAGATGTTAATACACGTCAACTGACACCCTACTGATGCAAATATTATATCTGGTTCGTGAGATATAGTGAATGATAAAAATGACCTTGAAAATCTTGATGAGTTTCAATGATTTTTTTATTTTTAATTTAATTTTTCACGTAATCATGGGGAAAAGTTTTGATGGTGTTTTTACAAACATTGTTTGCAATATATAAATTTTATACAGATTGATTACTATTTCTCGCAAATCAGCTTCAAAATTTATTGTTTATGAAAAAAACCTAATTTTTTGCAGTTTTTTTTTCTTAAATTAAAAAAACGGCTCGAAAGATTTTTTTAAAAATGCGACAGATTTACAAAAATATTAATACGCGTACAATGACACCTAAACGATGGAAATCCTATGTTTGATTCGCGAGATATAACGCATGACAGAAATGACCTTGAAGAGCATGATGACTGTTAAAGATTTTTTATTTTTTATTTGACTTTTTTGTAATCATGAGTAAAAATTTTGATGACATTTTTATAAAAACTGTTTGGAGTATGAAAATTATATAAATTTTGATTACTTGGACTTGACAATAAAGTTAAAAATTTATTGTTTTTGAAAAAAAACAATTTTTTGCACTTTTTTTTAAAAAAATAAAAAACACCTCCAACGAATTTTTTTAAAACTTTATTGAATCACATAAATGTTAATACGCGTCGATTGACACCTTGATCAAGGAAAGCGTAAGTTTGGTTCGCGAGATATAACGCATGACAGAAATGATCTTCAAACGGGCAAAACAGCAAACCCCCTCGACCGAAGTTTCCCAAAAACTAATCAGCTCTTAAAATTCCAAATACGCTTCGATTGACATCTTAACGAAGTCGAAACGTCTTTGTTTACGAGAGTTACGCACTTTGAAAAAAGTGTCCACGAACGCACATACGTACGTACGTACATACACACACACACATACATACTTCTTTCTAAAAACACTTAATATATACTCTAAAGACCTCAAAACGTAAAGATATGTTGAAAATTTCAATTTCGATTTTCGAGTCGATTACAAGAACTTCCCATATACTGGGAAGTTAAAAATAAGGTGCGAAATGGAGTTACAGATTTCTTTCTAAGAATAGATTTAAATGTCTTGTCTTGCCACTGCCATTAATAATTTGAAATTAGAAGATTTTTCATGCTTGAAAATAAGTACAGTAAAACCTGTTTAAAACGGACCCTGTTTATAACGGAAACCTGCCTGAACGGAAAAATATACTGGGAACGGAGCGTTTTCTAATGCGAAACACCCTGAATAAGCCGGAAACCTGTATAACGCGGAAACGGAACGCGATTCGTGGAACGAAATTTTACACAGAAAACGGAAAACAGTTGAATCGTCAAATTCCCTTCGGCAGACATATTATATACAAATTCATATTTATTTAACATTGAGATGTACACATGCATCCGTGTACGCGTTCGCGTGTGTAATCAGAAGAGCGAACTATCCCGAGCAGATACTGCGTCATGAGCGATTGCACCATTCGATGTAAGCATGCATGAATGTAAACAATACGGCTTCCACTTATTTTCAACTTTTCGAGCGAGTAAGATCTTTCGTTAACGTTTCCAAATTTGATTTGTTATTTGTGCAGTTATGTCTAGAAAACACAAAACGTTATCGTTTGCTGAAAAAGTGTAACTTATTGAAGAACATTAAACGGAAAAACGGTCGGCCAAAGAATTGATGGATAGATTCAAAGTTAAGAAGACGCAAGTGTACGAAACGTTGAAAAACAAAGAAAAAATTGTAGAAACCTGGTTAAATGGAGCACCCTGACAAATAAAACGCATGGGTAAAGTGTCATCAAACGAAGAAATAAATAAGGTAGTTTGGGAATGGTTCGTTAACGTCAGAGCAAAAGGTATGCCAGTTTCAGGTCCTTTAATAAAATCTGAAGCCCTAGAAGTTTCTGAGAAATTAGGAAAAAATGACTTCAAAGCGTCCAACGGCTGGCTTGAAAGCTTTCGATCACGTCACGGCATTGTTTTAAATTAAGTTTGCGGCGAAGCAAATGACGTTAACATTCGAACTGTAATTGAATGGAAAGAAAAAAAATCGTTAATTACTGAAGGCCACGAAGCCAAAAATATTTTAAACGGGGATGAGACTGGCCTGTTTTTGGGATGTTACCTACGAAATCACTCGTTGAGAAAGGCGATAAATGCGTTGGAGGTAAAATGTCGAAAGAAAGATTAACTGTTTTCTCTGCGCTAATTTTGACGAGGAAATCGGAAAACCGCTTGTCATTGGAAAATCTGCCTGTCCTTGGGCATTTAGACACCTCGATCGCACAACCTTGCCAGTTCTTTGGAAATCTAACAAGAAAGCTTGGATGACGAGTGCAATAATGGAAAAATGGCTACATTCCTTTAATGAGAAAATGAAGACACAACAAAGAAATGTTTTGTTATTTCTAGACAACTCTTCGTGCCATCCACACATCATGCTGTCAAATGTAAAATTGGTCTGGTTTCTTCCAAATACGACTTCAATTACTCAGCCTCTAGATCAAGGTGTCATTGCCAACTTCAAACATTTTTGTAAGAAAGTTAGTGTTACAGTCACTTGTTGGCACAATGCATGAATTCAATAATGTTACTGAACTGTGCAAATCGATAAATGTACTAGAAGCAGTCTATTGGATTCACAAAGCCAGGACGCAGATTAAACCCGAAACAGTTAAAAAAATGTTTTATTCATGCAGGCTTTGGTCACGATGAAATTGTAGAAGGAAATGATAGCCTCGGGATTGAAAGAGATCGTGAAATCTCGGAACTTTGCCAACAAATCAATATACCTTTTGAAGTCAACACCGTAATTCATTTTGATGATGATCCACCTGTATTCAAAGATATCGGCAGAGCTATTGATATTCTTCAGTAGCTCGAAGATGAGCAAGACGAGATGGAAGAAATAGAAGAGGATGAAAACACCCTGAAAATAAAAACATTCCGTGAAGCATTAGGATTGGTGAAAGATTTGCAAGAATTTTCAGCACACAAAAATTGTCCTCAACTGATGAAAGCCATGCAGGAAGCAGAAGAAATTATTTTTCATAATTATGCGAAATCGGGCCGTCAGACAACTATGACCGAGTTTTTTTTAACGGACTAGCTAGGTACATACAGACATATGTATATATAACCAAATTTCCCGCCAAGACATTTCAAAGAAAGTAAGCTCGTTTTCTTTATTTTTTAGATACAGAAAAGGAGCTATGAGCTGAGAAATGGTTTCAATATGTATTCATGCAAGTGTAAAATAAGGAATTTTTCATGAAAATAGATAAGCACACGAACTGTATGCTTCTTCATTAATTTTAACATACTGAAATAAATATCTAGTACATATCTTATATCAACATTGTGTAATGTGCGTTCTTTATGAGAATCTCTCTGAGGCTAAACTGCGTAAAACGGAAACCTGCTAAAACGGATCGAAAAGTTGGGTACCACAGTATTCCGTTTTATACAGGTTTTACTGTATTCATATAAATAGATTAAGCGATTAATAGTTATACTGAATTGAAGGGATTGATACTTGACCTTGAACTTAATCTAACTTCACATACTCTAATGATGTGGTTGTGGTATTGATCGTAGCGTATTATCATTTGTATGATTTGGTTGTTGTTTTTAAACACTACAACTATTGTTCGGTTCAATTTTGTGTATCTATTATTTTTCTCGCAGCATACACGAGAAAGAGTCAAAAAATGAAAGAATTTCAAAACTTATTAAAGGGAGTTTATACAATTTTGAAATCAATTGATTAAATCGGAAGTCAATATTTTCAGCGATTATCAACATTAAAGTTATATTTTTGAAAAAAAAAAATATTTGTTCATGAATAAAGTTTACTAAGGTTCACATACATAATACAAGGTTTTATTTATTTTCTATTATAAGTTTACCGGTAAATAAAAAAGTCAGTTAATTTACAAGACCTGGTAGCATCCCACACAAATTCATTTTGAAACAATTTACTATCTCAATTTTGTCTCAGATATTCAAAAGCTTTCACTTCATAGATTGGTTTTGACCCGTGGTTATTAACCCAAATTTTTATTGGTGTTGATCAGACCTTCTGCTTTGGAAAATTGCATTACCATATAATCTCGGCAAAATTTTACGGATGTGGTTAATTGCAGTATCAAGTAAAAGATGATAATTTTCGTAAACGTTGGAGATGATCAACGAAAGGACACATCCCTGAATACCTGGACTTGATCATAGTACAAATTAATCCGTCTTAACGTATGTGACATGTGACTATGCAACATAGGGAAAGGCGTGCAAAGCGAGTTCAACTAAGTAATCGGCTATACGTTGAAAAATACTATGAAAAATTAAATCCGCCTCATACAAATTCAACGTTCTACACTCCTTATCAAGCTCTATCTCTTGTGAATCATTCCGAATGGGAAGAATTAGGTGACCGGGCAACTACACAACAGTGACCGAAAGATAAATGTCTCCTTTTTCTGATTTTGATCGTGAATAAACGAAAATAAAACATCTTTTAAGAGCGAACAAGACAAGATGTATTTTTGTCGAGAAAAAAGTTTCAGAGTATTTTCTTATTAATAAATCACGAAATCTACATAACATCAAAATGTTAGGTATACCTGTATCAAAAGAAGGTTTTGGGACAGAATCCAAATACAAAGGTTACTTTATCCGCATTGGTATATGAGATGATTTGATGGTTTCGATAGGATAATGCGGTGTTCTCTGGGGTACAAGTCGTTCCTATTCTTGAAGTTCAATGTCCAAGCTTGCGTTTACTATGAATGATTGATTTTTATATTGAAATTGTTTGATATAAAATGGAAACATTTGGTTTGCTTGAGCTCTCATATGCCTAGATGTATTTTTAAACTGCGCCTAATTTGGCATCAAAATTTCATCGCAGGCGAATATTTTTGATCGGACGGAATTTCGATTATATTATTCGGGGTAAATTTTCCCTTCATTCTCTATTCAATTTTCAATGGCGTATATTTCCGTTGTGCATCTAAAAGAATTTAATATCTGGTACAACTAGAGTGCGTTTGAAGAATGATGGTGGTGAATGATTTGTTTTCAGCTTCAATTTCTCCATTTTGTGAGATTCTAGAAATGGACACTACCTGCCATTGTATAACTGGTATAGCCCTGCCATAAAAATACTGTTTCGAAAAATATAAATCAGAGTTTTCCTGAATAACATGTTAGTAGAAGATTTATGAACCGTATGTCGAATGCTGTTTACATCATGGAGCTCTCTCGCTGAATTAGTCTAAAGGTTGGAAAGATTGAAGCTCTGATACTTGCAAATAAGACTACGAAAGTGGTTGAGATATATGAAATCACACCTTTGATCGATTGAATGAATAATAACAATCGGAGAATGTTTTGGTCAGCAATGCTTAGAAGTTTAGTAACTTTGATGCATAAAAGTGTTTCTTAACCAATTGGGTAGAGGTTTGCGATACAACCAGAAAAAAGCGCAAAACAAAAATCATTGGAAAAATTCAAACGTGTTATACACTTCGATCATCCGCCTCGGTGAATACATTTTCATTTATATTTATTGCTAGATAATAAGTTGAAAATTCAAAGCCTCATGCCCGCAAAGTCAGAATTGGTGCACAAAATAATAGAAATGAAGTTGGGGTCTTATTACATCAATCTAAATTAGGAGCTTTAAATAATAATCACACACAAAAATGTCAGGTTGTGTCAGAAGCTTTGATGAAAGTGCTGTGTAGGTTATTAATTCATTCCCATAATAGGCCTCTGAATACATCAAAGTACTTCAGCAATTAACTTTCTTCAATTTCGAATTAAAATACACAATTTGAAAGAAATAACTAGACGATTGCGGTACTAACGATTCAAGCCAAAGTTAAATGAGCTTTTGTATCGATTCGTTAAGTAACCTGTCTGTTTTCTTTGTAAAAATCAATTATTCAACCATTCTATCCAAAGACTTTTTAAAAATATCAAATTTAATGGCTAATCTAATGAGTAACCAAACCATAAAGGACTCAATGGCATTTGCAATATAACCACTTTGATGTAAGGGATAGGGTACTAATTTGTATTCTGTTCTAAGTGAAGGGAAATAAATTTTACAAAATTGAAAAAAATACTACATTAAGAACGGGAAGCTAGAAATAAACTTGAAGTTTTCTACATAATTTGATTTGCAAATATTATGTTTTATAATTAGACTTGCCATTGACTACCAATCATCGAAAATTATATGGAAAAGTAACATGACTCGTTCCCACCTTTCGAAACTCTTCAAAATACTTTTTGTAATATATGCTATGAATCAATTTTATTTGGGTACATATAGCTCACAAGTAATAAGCAAATATAATAACCGCAGCATTTGCCTTGCAATGTATTGAGAATGTTTTTATTACTTTTTTCAAAGACATTTACTATGAAAGGCTATACCTGATCATCTAGAAGATAGAAACTGTATTTTGAAATCCGACATGGTATATGAGCTAGGTTCTGTTTCAGCAATAATGATATTAAGATAGATGTCCACCCGACGTTTCATTTACTTGAAATTTATATATGCCACAAAAACTAAAAATTTCTCATTCTGGAAAGCTTTATGGCACGGAGGAGATTTCTCTGAAGCATCGCCATCCACACAAAATGAAGAAGGAATTCGCAAATCGTCCAGCCCTGTGTATTATTGTCACACATTTATCATTCTCGAGAAATTCTTCTTTTCGGATTGTTGGATGTTGGGGCTTAGGTCGGCCATGTGATATCGCACTGCACCAATGTTTCATATCGATGTGTGTACGAACGATTTTATTTTTACTTTTGGCATGTAATGCATCTAGATAGCAATATTTTAGATCTTCTGTTTTATCTGTTTATTTTTGTCTGAATCTCTGCAGCACATCGCTCTCACGGAGTTGCGCGTTTAGCGAAAAATCTTCAACGGATTTTCACACCAAGTCATAAATCTTGTAACTGGTTCGAAATGTCTTAGAATTGAAAAAAATTGCTCAGACAATTTTAATACTGTGCAATATAAATCATTCAACTATGCATGACGTCTTGGATATGTGCTTACTATGAGATACTCGAGTGTAGATGCTAATATGAAGGCAAAATAGGTTGTTCAAAATACAGTCCGAATTTTTCTTATTGTCGTACAGTCTTCATGACAAAATAAAATAAAATTATAACTTATACTTTTATTCTTTGACTTTATCATGAGTGATAAAACAAAATTTTTGTGTTTTTAATCGACAAAAAATATCATACAAATAAATTTTTACACAAAGTGAGTTCGTGTTACCATGACACTGATATCTTTATGTTAATGCAATCACGTAATATATGTTTGGGAATAGTTTTCAGGTTTTTAATTAGATGTCTGAAAAATTTTAGACACGTTTTGGTGTTCGTCTTGTTGGTCAAACAAATTGTCGAAATGATGCTGTCGTGTTTGAAAAAATCCTCAGTCGAAACAATCAAATCTCGACCAGAGCGATCGGAAAATCACGTTTTTAGAAGTCAAACACACAGCTGGAATATTTAGTTTCTGAAGATAATGTTTTCAGATATGAAAGACTATTTCTTCCCCAAACTTTTTTTGAAATTGAAAAATGTTCGAATTATTATTAGTGTTTTCAGTCTTGTTATTTATAATAATTGCAAATCGAAATCAAACATATATTGTTGTTTTTCATTTTGGCGGGAATAAACGATACCTATGGAATAGATCATGTATGGCACTCACGTAATCAATGGTTTGAAACATATTTAGAGTTCTGTATAAATTTAAAAAAGCTCTTACGTTCAAACATTTTTCGTTCCTTAAAGCTATTATTTTTGTGATAATTAATATAAAAATGCCTTAAAGTCGCAGATCTAAATTATCATCACACGTTTCTTGTTTCATTTATTTGCTTCTACAATAAAAGCGTAGGTTCTTTCAAAACGGCCATTTTAACAAGCGCCATATTCCAAAAATTTCACACAAACATTCACATACGTTTGTCCTTTTTCGGCATTCCAATTCTTTCTCCGCTCTTTTTTGTGCTTCCTAGCCGTATCTTATTTCGTTTAGTCATAATAATAATGAGAGCCGCCACATAAATCACGATTGATAATTTACATGGTCTTTCACCTGGACATGGGATCTGAGTGTGCTCGAGCATTCTCTGTGCCATGAAAAAACGAATACATGCATGCAGTCTTTGAAAGAAAGGTTGTCGCTGCTGGGTTGTCGGTTTTCAATTTTTGCCTGAATTCATGGTTGATTCTGGAAAGTGAAATGAGATAAATCATGTTGTACTACAAGGTAGAAGGTAAAAAATTAATAACAGTGTCACGAAGGTATAATCAAAAATAACGGGTACACTGTGGCAGCAATTTGCCCAAACTCTTCTGCGTCTTCAAACAAGGAAAGATAGATTCAGCCATAGCAAGAAAGGAAAATGATCCCAAGGAAAAATGAAGAGCTAGATTCCTATCCTTGTGGGAAATTATTAGACCTCAGAAATAAAAACCAGGTCCTAATTCCAAAAAGCAAGGTTAGAAGATTCAAACGTTTAAGTTATTCACATTAGCTCAATTTTTTTTAACTTCCCAGTTTCCTATGGGAAGTTATTGTAATGGGGTCGATTTTGCGAATCCCAAATTTTGACATATCTCCACGTTTTAAGGTCTCTAGAATCCAAATCCATCGTTTTTAGAGAGATTTCTGTGAGTGTGTATGTACGTATGTGTGGATGTGCGTATGTACGGATGTACGTATGTACGGATGTACGTATGTACGGATGTACGTATGTACGGATGTACGTATGTGCTTTCGGAATTATTTTTCGTCTCGATTATCTCGAGAACCAAAGATCGGATTGACGTGGGACTGGTTTTAAACGATGCGTAATTACGTAACTTAGAACTGCAAAATCGGTTAAGCCGTTTTTTATTTAGGATAAAAAAACTGAAAAAACGACTAAAAATTGCTTATTTTTAAACTGTTGATACGCACTATTAATTCGTGAAGATACCAAATACCTTCATAGTAATGTTGTTATTATTGTGCGTTTTAGCAAAATTGTGATCAAATTTGTAACAAATGCTACTTAAAAAAAATAAAGATTAATTTATAAAATTCCAAACTTATATTATCAGGTTTGGGTGAATGGGAGAAGAGACGCTAATGCAGTTAATAATTGGATATTGTTATAAATAATTTAATATTGTTAGTAACAATCAAATAATATTAGTTACAATCTGATATTGTGTATATAAAGTCAAATATAACTATTCAGTAACGGTCAAACGTTCTTAATAACGAATGATTATTGTAAATAATAATTAAATACCCTCAATGATAGTTGTGGATTCCAAGGCCGAGATGGAGAACGAAGTTGAGGACGAAGTGGAGGACGAGAAGGATGATGAGGACGAAGAGGACAAGGTTGCCGAGGCTTTGGTAGAGGATGACCAGGTGGTGGAGACGTCTTCCTCTACCAAAGCTTTGATGGTTAGATAAAAAATTGATAAAAATAATAAAAGTGATTATATTAATTTAGAATAATAATGTTTAATAATAGTAATTATTATTCATAGTAATTAATAATGAAAGCAAATTATAGCTTTTTATTCACCCCACTGGGAAGTTAGTCGTGTGGGCCTCAAGGGTCGCACTTAGACCACATTTTTAAATTTGTAACGATTGCCCCAGTTATTTTGCACTGAACAGAGTGTATGGTTTTAGCTTCGAGCGAGTCAAATTGGTAATCACTACTTAACAGCATTACGAAAATTAAAGTTTCTTACTGGGTAAACACCAAAAGTAGATAGTATTCAAATTATTGTGCGAAAATCTGAACGCTTATGTTTCTGTCGCAACAAAGATTAAAATGTGGTCTAAGTGCGATCCTTGAGAGGCGTGTGAGCACGACTAACTTCCTAGTGGGGCGAATAAAAAGGCCGGAATTTGTTTTTATTATATATTACTATTTTTAATAATCACTATTTTTTATTAATAATTATTATTCTAAAATTCAGAAATTTTTCTTTTTTTCATATTTTTATCCTCAATAAAAAAACTGCTAAACCGATTTTGCTGAGAAGTCATTTAGTTTTAAGTTATGTAATTACGAGTCGAATAAAACCAGCCTTACGTCAATGCAATCTTTGGTTCTTGAGATAATCGAGACGAAAAATAATTCCGAACGCACACACGCACATCCGCACATACGTACATACACACATACATACAT
This sequence comes from Oxycera nigricornis, assembly GCA_963942545.1. NCBI lineage: Eukaryota > Metazoa > Arthropoda > Insecta > Diptera > Stratiomyidae > Oxycera > Oxycera nigricornis. The sequence goes on along the minus strand of OZ012660.1, from coordinate 87,619,850 downwards.
CTCTCCAAAAATGATAGCTTTGGATTCTATAGACCTTAAAACGTGGAGATATGTCCAAATTTTTGATTCACAAAATCGACCCCATTACAATAACTTCCCATTGGGAACTGGGAAGTTTTCGACAAATTTATCACGGTATCCTATATTATGGGAAAGATCCAACTCTTATCTACTAATAAAACAAATAAGTCAAAACCAACCGACATCTTTCGATCGCAAACGTGCTTATTAGGAAGCAAAAATAAACAAACTGTCACTTTTTATGTTAAGATTCATGAAAAAGTGCCATTTTCTATATCTCATCATTGATTACAATTTTAGAATTAAGGCATTCTAGGTAATTAAGTATTTACCTTGGTTTTTTACAACAGACAACCTTACCCGCAATTCGAACTTTGATTTTCATTCAGATTTCATGTATTGAACCAACCATGACGAATTTGTCGTGAAAAATAATTGCAAAATGATATGTGCACACCCTTTTCAAAAAAAGCCAATCGTTTTGTTTTTCATTTGAATAGAAAAAATATCACAAAATTAATTTCAGCATAGTAATTTCTATGATCTTCCTGTGTACTCATTCAATATGACTTCTCTCAATGTGATTATTATAAAAATACTAGAAATTTCATTATGTTTTCACCAAAATTATTGACTTCCCAGTATATGGGAAGTTCTTGTAATCGCCTCGAAAATCGAAATTGAAATTTTCAACATATCTTTACGTTTTGAGGTATTACGAGTATATTTTAAGTGTTTTTAGAAAGAAGTGTTTGTGTGTGTGTATGTACGTACGTACGAACGTGCGTTCGCGGGCAGTTTTTCTACGAGCATAACTCACGTAAACTCTTGTATCGACTTCGTTAAGATGTCAATCGAAGCGTCCTTGCAATCTTAAGAGTTGATTAGTTTTTGGGACACTTCGGTCGGGTGGGTTTGCTGTTTTCACCCCTTGAAGGTCAAACCTGTCATGCGCTATATCTCGCGAACCAAACATACGGTTTGCTTCAGCAAGGTGTCAATCGACGCGTATTAACATTTTCGTGATTCTATCAAATTTTTAAACAAAATTGTTGGAGCCGTTTTGTAATATTTTTTAAAAAAAGTGCAAATTGGAGTTTTTTTCAAAAACATCAAATTTTTAACTTTATTTTCAAGTCGCAGTAATCAATGTTTATAAAATTTATAAACTACAAACAGTTGTTGTAAAAAAACCACCAAAATTGTTTTTCATGATTCCAAAAAAAATTAAATTAAAAATAAAAAATCATTAAAAGTCATCATGTCCTTCAAGGTTATTCATGTCATTCATTACATCTCGAGAACCAAATATAATCCTTGCATCATTAAGAAGTCAATCGACGCGTATTAACATTTTAATGATGTTTTTAAATTTAAAAAAAATCTTTAAAGCCATTTTTTTAATTTAATAAAAAATTATTAAAAATTAGTGTTTTTTTCATAAAAAAATTTATCAGTAATCAACGTTTTGAATGGTAAAATGTTTTGTAGTCAACACTTTTTGAGATCATATGCTTTGAAAAGCTTTCATCGAATAAAAAATTGTAGTTTTTAGGAGTTTTGTTCTCTAGTATTCGTAAGATTTCAATTACTTCGTTCATCATTTGTGATATATATATTTTACTTTTTACAAGTAATTGAACCTATTTTTGACTGCATAATCAATGTTTCTCAAAATCAACAGAAAATACGAAATAATTATTAGTTTCATTGATGTAAAATCGTGCAAAAATACAATTTCAGTGATTATGCCGGCTGGCAATTTTGACCGCAACTATCGTAATAACAAAAACTGCATTCATTTTTGCTAGCGCTGCTTTATCCTTCAAGTATCGATATGAAAATAACAAATAACATAGAAAAGGCGTTGTAACCTGTCCCCCTCCGATTGATCAACGTGAATATTCAATCAAACCAATCCACGAAAATCTTTACGTAATCAATTGACGCTCGCGTAGATTTTACGATTAATATTAAGTCATTCCAATAGCTTTTATGAGAAGTACATTTTTATTATTAAAAGTAGTATTATTTCCAAAATTATTATTGTGTTTAATATTTTTAATATTTATGTGAATATTCCTGTGAAGTTGACCGTGTGGACCTCAAGGGTCGCACCTCACGGCTTGTTTTATTCTGAGATTATAATAATTGCTTTCACTCGCTGAGTAGAATGGACTATTTCAACAGGAAAACCCTCCAACTTTTAAGTGGTCTTTTCGATAAATGAACGACAGATGAAATCCAAGTATTGTCATAATGACAACTCGTGAACTTTACAATGTTCGTTGTAATCAGTAGTATGCTAATAATGCAAATAGCAATAAGTATAATTTTTTCGCTACACAGTTAGGATTTTTCTAGAGGTCCACACGAACAACTTCGCAGTAACATCTCAATGAATATTAAGATATTAAATATAATAATAAGAATAATAATAACGACAATCATGAAAATAAAATATTCGAAACTATATTAATGATAAGAATCATTGTAGTAAGCGGAATCAATTACTGTTAATCGTATAAGTCCTTCAAAAAACGTCCGCTAGTTACGAACGACTTTTGGTTGAAGTGGGTCTAATTGAATCCTTATGAGGAGGGATTAGAGAAGATTTCACAAAGATTTTTTAATGTGGCTATTTCCAAATTACCGCTTGACGAAATTGGAAATTAAACCTCGCAATTATAGGCACTGCAGATCCTTAAATATCAATGTGAAACGGGGTTGACGACATATTCGCGTTAAATTACCATAATATGATATTTTTGAACTTGAGCAAGTATTTTAAGTATCATTCGCCTGCAAAGCTACCCGATGCCTTGCCTATTAATGTTTGAAAACTCGAAAATAAGCCCTGAAATGCATTAATTCATCACTTATTCTGCAATTTAGCGCAAAAAGATATCAAAATATTTATTTAACGTATCAAGTACTAACCATTTAGGTAACAAAGCTATTTGTTGAAGTTAAATTTGGAAGAGATAGATCCTGTTTTTAAAATTGTTTTTATATAGCATGACGCAAGAAAAATATTTCCAATGTATGTTAGTGAAACATTCTTATCAATAAATCAAATTGTATTCGTACAAAGTACATTTACAGGGTTTAAATATTCAATTGAAAAATATGGAACTGGTTGATTGCAGCAGTAAAAGTGACCGTCAATTTTGAATGTGATGGATTGGGGAAAAGCAATGAAGCAAAATACAAATAAGGCATGCCCTTCGAACTGAAGTTAATTAAAAATGCACCAAATGTGCAGTATGCTATTTTATTTAATTCAAGAAAGATTAGTGAGGATGTTTTCAAATTTCAGAAGCCTCTTCATATCATCCAAAATTTACAGGAGTACTATTTGAAAATCGAACATCTCTCTTAACATTTGCAAAAGAAGCAAATGATCCATCGCTATAGTTCATCTGCCCCAAAAGGTAAGAAGAAATGGACAAGACTACCGTGTCAACCCACTTTACGAAATGACTCGAAAAAAACAGTGCAGACTGTTGTCAGCCTCTACTGCATCTATTGTAATAAATTATTATATAAATAGCTTTTTCTACAGCACTCTCATTTATGGTATGTTGGTTCTTTTAATCAGTTATTTCCATATGGTAATTGAAATTTCATTTTGTCAGATGAAGTAATGATTGACACATGTCAATAAGCCTAAGTTTTTCGACAAATGTTCAGTAGTTTGCCTAACACATTAGTTTATGAGCTTGAAAGCAGGCGCGAAATTAAAACTTGCCTAAACACGACAATAAATCAATGTGGAATACTGTAAAATAATTGAATAATAATAAATCTCAAAAAATATGTCCAAGATTTTCACATCAATTTTATTTATATTCGTAAAAAAATTTCGGCTATCAAATAGTCAATCTATTCATGTTTGAATCTGAAAACAAGTGAAATCTATAACAAACATAACGGCGTTGGTACAAAAATTTCTTGTTGTGAGCAAATAGATAACCGGTTTGATGTTTTTTGACAAAAAGCCATGGTATGAAATTCGTAAACCTTTAGATATATTTATTTTGCTAAAATTGAATGATATATATGCTACACTGTTGCCATCATTTCCCTATCAATTGTATTTTTAAAAAACGGTTTCCACGTCGGACGATGAAGCTTGTTGTGGTCTGAGGAAACATGGAAATCATTCACGCCCGAAAACCCGACGCAGGCACTGCCACGTGCACCCCGCAGTATGCACGAAAGGTGTCGCGATGTATCCAAAAGTGGAGCAAATTAATTGTTGTCGCCGCAACAACGCGAGCCCCAGCTCGCAACAAATGGCATGGCAGTCGTTACACAGCTGGACAGCGCCAATTAATCATGGCGTGAACAAAAAGATTGCTTTGTATCACAAAACGTCATTAAATTAAGTGCCCAATTAATTAATATCACATTTAATGGCCACCAAGCTGGGAAAAATCATTAGTCCGCCTGCCAAGGAATTTCTCAGTGTCGGTCGTTTGTCAAAAGATCCAGTTTCGCGCGTTGTGGGCCAGATGCGCCCCGGTCTCGCGGTCGCCCCGAGTATCTTCGCAGAACGACCTGTACTTCTCAAGTTCACAGCTCTTGCAAACGCAATCCTTCCTGGCAAGCTCGCTGCGAAGCTTCTCCGCTTCCGGCCCCAACCGGGCTTCAGATGGTGTCTCCCGGGAGCGAAAGGCTCTCTTTCGGACCTGGGAGGGTTCCTGCAGACGCACACTTCCGTACGCCAGACGGAGTCCTTGCATATTGTTTACGCCCATAAAGATGTCAAATGTGCTGCTGGCCGAGGATGAAGCGCTCGACAGCCACGTGCTTTTGCCATGGTTTATTGCCCCTCCTTGAGGAAACGGTTGCTTCGTGTGCGTGGAAGAGGACAGTTACTTTTCCGTTGGGCCATGCGAACAGAATGTAAGAAAGTGGAAAGCCATTGTGGAAAGGAAAATCCGTTCGCCTTGCAAGGTGGGCGAAATGGGAAAGGCGGAGACTTGAGTTAGTGTAGCTCCTGTCCCTGTTGCACTTGTTCCTTGTTTACGAGCGTCACACGCTGCAGCAACACACGCCCCGCTTCCATGTTAATGGCAGCAATAAAGCATTGGTCGGACCATAAAGCATGGTGCGAGGAGGCTGGTCCAGCGTTACTATAGAGTGCGCAAAAGGGAAGGACAGCGGCCATAAAGCATTTTGAATGCGAGAAGGAAAGTCGCACAAAAACCCTACATTGAGTGACTGGAAGTTGCAAGATGATTAATGGACTGCGTGCAGGAGTGTTGCCAGGGTGTGCGTGTTGGGATGTGACGAAAAACAAGCTTATTCAGGTTCCACCAGCTGGTGTCGAATCTGAATAGACTGGGTTGCGAGGCTACGTGGGCGCTCACTTGGTAGGAAATTTGGCGAAGTTCAGAATGCCGATTTGCACAGCGACCATAAAGTCGGAATTCTAATCTATAAGTGACGTCAGAACATAATTGAACTTCACGGAACTCTCCTAATTTAATAGCCCGTAAAATAGAATAAAGCTATCGAAAGTCCAATCCATGAAAGTAAAAAAATAACTTTTTTACACATTTATAATAATTATAAAATTTGCAGTTGCTATTGCAATGAGCATAAATGAAACAAGATCATAATGAAGGCTCTACATATCACAAACAAGCAAACGAAGATTCTGACGAGAGTGAACGCTTCATTTTACTCTGTTACTATACCCAACAAGTAGTGTAATGTACATATGTATATACGTATGAAAGTATACTAAAGTGAAATTTGGTGTAGCCAAGTTTTCATATTTAAAACACATTGTTATAGTAGCTATAGTAGTGATAGGTCCACTAAAAGTACTAACATTCGAAAATATTTTGGTGGATGAATAAATTTTTAGATTTATTTGTTGGCATTGTTGATTGAAATCAAACGAATAATATAAAAAAAATACCACGAAATAAAATAAAATGGCAGGAGAATAATTAAATTGTTAATTTATCTAATTAATTGAATTATAAAGATGTTAGAATAGCCTGGATAATAACTAGCGCTGACACTCTGATCTGTCAGGGTGTTCATGGAATCAAAAATGTAAGAATTACTTGCCTGTTAGGAAAAGCGCTTTTTCACGTTTTTCACTGAAGACGAGAAAAAATGAATGAAAATGCCCTGAAAAATTCATCCAAATGGAATTGGTAAAATGTGCAGTAGTCACACCACTATTGCGTGACAATAATGTGTGTAGGTACCTACATATATCCGTCACACATGATATGTGTGCTGAAGCGGATTAGAATACTTGTACCCTATTGAATGTTTGGCTCTAGTGCCAGGGCTAGTTTTTATCTATGCTATGACGAATGTACGACAATTGTGTAAAAATTTATTTGCGGTAGGCAAGTAAACAGTGAACATTCAACGGCTGGTCAATCTTAAACTTGTGCATACTCGGTGGGACTTCCGCATAAAAACAATCTTAGCGAGAAATACATTTTTGCAACAGAAAACTGAAGACGGCAGCACTCAACAAGGGCAGAGCACATGCCCTTCAGATTCCGTTGTACGAGTGTGTTTGCTTCAGTAGCCATAAAACATTGAAGGAGAAATTGCTGTCAGTATCGGGTGTAGAAAATAAGGCCGAAAGAGATGGGCTGACAGAATGTTCACCCATTTTTCTCCATTCATTCATTCCGTTCTTTCCTGCTTTCTTCTCGGAAATACTTGAATACTTTCTTTTTATTATTCGCTCCAGGACGTGACGGATGAGCAGTGTAGTGTTGCCATTAACCCTTCGAACCGGATTCAATGCGTTGATCAGGGCGACAGATTATCCATTTCATGAGTAGGAGTACAATCAACTGATCAAAAAATAGGACCTTCTTATGATACAATCGCCTTCTTTGTGTTGTAGGCGAAGCCAAGGTAAGGGCATTTGGCGATACCTATGTAGTGCTCAAGAGCCTAAAGGGAGAGAGAAGGTTTTCGGTTGTACATAATCAGTACTGGGACATAAGTGAGATTTATGTTGGCGTGGAATATAAATTCCGGGACCTTCCCATTTATCACGGGACCAAGAGCTGAACTTCATCTTGTGCTCACCCACCCGCTCGCATTCTAGTCTTTCAGTTGCGAATCGTCCTGGCGAAGCAGGAAAGGAAAGGGCCAAGGATAAGGTGAAATATAGAGAGAAAAATGGCAAAGAAGTTAAAATTTATTGCGGGCTGGTGCGAAATAAAACCTGTTTTGTGTGTAATTGCAAAAATGAAGAAGATCCGATGTCCTCACGCCACCCCAGCCACCAAATGACACCAGCCTCAAATTCTCTACTTTCTTTGCCTGGAACCCCCTCAACACGACTCCACTTTCGATTTCCCATGAAAAGCTACGTCTTTAAACGTGTTAAAGTCGCCCGAAGTGTGAAAACTAGAACTAGCTAGGTGGCAGCTATCGCACCCGGATAAAAAATCAATAATTGTCGAAAAGTTTAGCTAGATTAATGGGAACGCTGCATTAATATCTAGCAAAACACAAACACACTGACAAGTGGGATGATAGAAAACGCAGTGGAGATGCCGTGAACTGGGTCCAGGCTCGACTAAACTTGCATGTACATTCCGCCGGGAGACGTTTCATGAAATTGTTTCACAGCAGACAATAAAAGATTTTCTTTTCATTTATACAAGAAAAGAAACCGAAGTTGAAGGTCTGAATAATGTTGCTCGGAAGGCTTTTTATAAGCAAGTTATTCTGATCTTTATTATGGGTGGACAAGTCGTAGGTGATGTTCAAAACAACCCTTGTGTCTGGAATGCTTATATGGTATTACGAAAGTACAGGCTTGTTGTACAGTATCATGCTCTTAAATTTCAAATTTCAAATCGATATCTTTAAATTTTCTAGACTTGTTTTCAATTGTTTTGCGATTAGTCCCGGTAGCACCTTTAAAGACAAACAAACTACAACTGAAAATAAAAACGAACTTTATTTGGTTGTCCTGTTGTGTCATGCGCGCAATCTCATCTAATATTTTAGACGTTTATATCAAAGTATAGCTTTGAGTTTCCTTTTGAACTGACCAAAAAGTAAATCAACTTATTACTTTTGCATACGATTCCGAAAAAACTAAGCATGTACAGAGTGCGCCATCTGAGCGTACTCTTTTTCAACATTGAATAACTCCGCCATTTTTCAGCCGATTTTCACAAATGAACAAGATTTTTTTATGATATTTTATGCCATTTGTTCCAAACCAGGTTTAGACTAAAACGTCCATTAAATGCCCACCCTCATTTGATGCACAAAAAGCAGCTCTTTTGCGGGCATTCTGCATAACATTGGCCGGCAGTTCGGTCGTTATAGCAGCTATTTCAGCTCGTATATTAGCTTTGAGCTCGTCAATGTTCTTCGGCTTACACTTTACTTTTTAAATAACCGCACAGAAAAAAGTTTGATACCGTTAAATCGAAAAAAAATTTAATCAGCCCATAATTTATTTACAATAACCTTAACAAAAGCTTGCCAACAATTGCAACTTTCCTTGATTTAGCTAAGGATTTTGATACTGTAAATCATAGAAAATTACTAGAAAAGTTAGAAAACTATGGTATAAGGAGAATAGCGTTAAGCTTAATTGAAAATTATCTTTCTAATAGAGAACAAATAGTTAAAATTGCTGGTTATAGAAGCAAGAGTCGTCTTATAAGTATGAGTGTCCCACAAGGAACGGTCCTAGGACCCTTATTATTTATTATTTATGTAAATGACCTCCTAAGTATAGTGCCAGAAAACTGTATAGTGTCATATGTTGATGGTACAGTCATTCTTAGTTCTGATAATACCTGGCAAAAAACTGAAGAAAAAATTAACAAATATCTACATGATGTAGAATACTTAAAATTATTATTAAAAATGACCAGGAAACAGTTAGGCCTTTAACAATTAAAGAATCATATGACATTGAATGTTTATTAAATCATTTCACTGAATTGCAAAAAAGATATAATGACTCAAGTAGTACAACAAGGAATAAAGTACTGAACCTGCCTAAAGTATCTAAATCTGTTTATTTCAAAAATAGTGAGTGGGTAGCAACAAAACTATTTAATACCCTACCCAACGAGTTGAAAATCTTGAATTTGAAAAAGGAGTAAAAAGAAATTTGTACTTTGGTACAGAAACCGTTGAATATGTGAGAAAAAGATTTTTTTTTGTCAAAATCCACGTACAGATAATCATAAAAGTGAAATAGTTAATACCCGAACACGGTCGCACAACTGGCCCAGTGCTAAGCCATTGCTGGCTGAGCGCTACATTACGCTTGCTGAGTCTCGTTCGCTAGTGCTGGCCCAGTAACATATCAGTGCTGGATGATAACTACGGGCGGACGTTGTATGCCAGTACTGGGCCAAGATTCACAAGCAGCATTGGCCCAGTACAGGCCCAGTACTGGCGCAGTACAGACCCACTACTGGCATACAAAGAATTTGTTACTCCGCCAGCACTCAAATGCCAAAATGAATCGGCGGCGCCAAGAGCCACAGAAATTTGCATGAAAATATCATTCTCACATGATATTCGTCGTCCGGCATGTGAAGAAGACGCCGGCATCCAAATGATGAGTGAGTGATGTATCGCCTTTGCCACTGAGAATTGAACCCGCGACGTCCATCGCACGAAGCAAGCGCTGTAGCGTCGGAGCCATAGAGACAGTTAAGAATTTGCGTCCACACATTCGAACACATTGGAAAGCAAGCCGTCAGCCGGGCATCGATGAGAAAGTGAACGGGCCGCCATCGTACACAGAACGGCTGAGCGTGGGGTGAGCGTCGGCTGAGTATTGTAACGTGGCAACTTGCCAGCATTGGGGGAGCGCCACGAAATAGCACTACTCATTGAGCGTTGTAACGTGGCATCATGCCAGCATTGGGGGAGCGCTACGAAATAGCACTATTCGTTGAGTGCTCGCTGAGCAACGTGTAACGTGGCATTTGCATTGCAAATAGTCGTTTATGTTGCTTATTCGAGATATGGAATTTGCCAGTCGTCCGTATAGTGGTGGATATGAGTGCAATTTTGAAAAGAAGACATTTTTATCAAATATCTAGAAAAGCACGACTCGCACGAAGATGTGATGTTCAGCAAAAATGGTCAAAATGCAGTTTTATAAAATTCTGGATCATCCATCTAAATTTATTTTATTTATGTTTATGGATGGCGCCAAGGACAAAACCAATAAAACTACCGCCGCACTGTTGCAATGGGACGTCTAACAGTTGATCTTCTATTAAAAAAATAAGAATAGAATTCAAAATTCCAAAAATAAAAAAAAAGTCTCTTCTTCAAAGTCGACTGCGTTCCAATTAATTGCATTGTATGAGGAACAATTGCTGAAGTGCAAATGAAAAAGCTTCTGCATTCAGAATTGCTTTTTGCCAGTCTCTCGTAACTCATTCGTATTTCTACATTAACAAAAAGTTATGATTGTTCACAGATCTAGTAGTTCAAAAAATCTTCAAATATTATCAGGAAAATTAATTTGGTCGAAAATGGTCAACTAGTATTCAACAAATATTTCTATCAGAAAAAAATATGGTTAACTTCTTCAATTGACGAAATTTGATTTAATCGAACAAAAGTTTTTATGTCAGACGCTGTATTTACGCTTCAAAAAGATTTCAAAATCATCTTAAACGTTTTCTGGTTTTGTTAAAAACTATTCAATTTAGTTTGGATGAAAAACTTGCTACGACATCCAAAATCTATTATTACGTCTAAGAATTGATAAAGCACCTTGAAAACATACTCGTTTGTTTTCAAGGAACACTTCTAGTTCTTGTAAAAAGCAATTCGGATGTAAAAATGAATAATGAAAAATTGTATATTATTGTGTTCGTTCTAAGAACAAAGAATATTGTGGACAACGTGCCATTTACCTTCGCCTGCAACACATTTCTTCGAAATATCGACGATTACGAAAGTGAATACTGTTCAGCCTTCACCCTCAAAATGAACGTTTATGCATCCAATCAATATGAACTATGAGTTCTTCAAATAATGCAACGATTTCTCACATTTTTTTGCCATTCACTTTAGATTTCAATATTAATGCAATACTATAAATTCGCGCATTATAACTAAGCAATACTTATTAATATAACGAACTTGCACTGGAGCTCACTAGTGAACTTCCTCCAAATCGTTTAAAATTCTGCTTGCATCCAGAATTGTTATATTTAAGTAATGGCTTCAAGCATTGGGCCAGTGCCGATCCCCAGTGCTGGCGCAGTGCCAACCCCCAGCACTGGGCCAGCTCTCCAATGCACTACTGGGCCAGTAGTCAGCCAGCACTCAGCCAGTACTGGGCCAGCACTGGCAGCTGACCGTTTGCCGTTCGTTGTACGCCAATGCTTGGCCGACGCTTGGCGTTGTTTCCACTGCCATCAAACCCTGCTCGGGTAAGGCACTGCATGCAATTTAGTTTTTAAAAATATCCGGATCTATGTGCAGGTAACTTAGTTTACCTCTATAGGATGTTAGTTTTATCGATTTAATTATTGTTTAATTTGATGTAAACTTTCATGTATGTATTTATACTCTGGTTAAATAAATAAAAAAAAAATCTTTAAAAAAAAATTCCTATGTCCTTAAATTTTCAAAATACCAAAACCTTCCTTGGCTCATTGATTTCTTTGAAATTTGGATATCTATTTATACAAAACTTATCACTCATCAATTTATACATCGTGATTAACTATTGCTGAGGACCTGATTTTATTCTAGAGATCTTTCATGAACAATAAAGATAATAGAGACATTCCCATAATAACATCGCGTTATCACCAACTACAAGTCACAATAGAATGAGTGAACGGGTGTCCAGGCAAACTATCACGCTGCCAGGCGCTTCAATTACACAAACCATCCATCATTTATGCAGAATCGAACGCAAAAAGAAAGTGAAAAGGATTGCCTTCGGCAGTCGCCCGGTCATTGTTGAGCAGTTAACGGTTATGCGATGCATATCTTTGGCATTTGCTAAACCAGTTAATAAAACCTTCATAAAATGTTGGTTTCATGCTCTTTGCCCACAAGCACGTTTAAACTTAGTTGCTGACTGTTTAGTAGAAAGGAGCGAGGCGTTTTGCTTTGGCTGGCTGTAAAGCGGATTTGTGGTATGATGGAAGTTGCTGCCAAGATAATTACTTCGATGGCGAATGTGATGAGTAAAAAGTTGTGACTTTGCTACCATCAGTGAGCTTTATCACCAATTAACATAGGCTCAATTATGATTGTGTGTGGATAGTTAGGAAATGGATATGGAATTATTAATTTTAAGAGGAGCGATTAGTTTATTTGAAATCCATTCCTAGTGCAAGAATATTATTCCTTTAAAAAGGGAACTTTAAACTAATTAGTATTTGTTTTGGTGCTCATTGCTTGTTTTCCCATTATTTAAATTCACTCAAATGAAAAACGGTCTGTTGATGTTTGCTCAACTTGGTTCACATCTGATGATTTTGCTCACGAACAATAATTGAAAAAAACTTTAGCGTACGGCTTCCATCCTACACTCTCTCCACTCCACTAAAAGATTAAATAGTTCCTTACAAAGCACGTAATTTCATCAAAAAGTAATCTGTAATTTCTCAAGATTTTCAAATCTTAAATCTTAAAAATGAACGATATCCATACCAACCCATCAAGCCTCTGGTAATTGCTTCGAATCTGTCATAGCTGTAATTAAATTGCAGTTTTTATGCAATGCTTCGACAGGTTGATGGGACAAATAAATTCCGGACATTCGATACTATCTTAGAGCTCCCAAATTACTGGTGGCATCGATTATTTGATACTTTGATGCATGGTCGCATGTCCATCATGAAATTTTGTGAATATATATGCACATTCAAAATGTGTTCAGAGAATGCAACGCTATGTTCATCCAATATTTGCGTCACATACAGCTGAAAGTGCATTCTACTCTATTTGCAAAATAGGATGAGGAAGCGTGGGGAAAGGCGTACATTTATCAAGCAAAGCGGGAGACAGATGCGACAGGAAACAACCCTTGTGCACATCCATTCCGCCGTACCCCCGTTGCAAGTGGTCAAAGGCGAGGGCAGAATGGCAGCACACCGGTTGTGGGAGACGTGATCAATTCATAAATCTTCCATGTCCAGCCACATGGATGAGTTTCCACTGAAAATTTATAAATTTTTGGCTCTGGTCTGCAAGACGAGGCAGCAAATGTGCGTACCTTCGTGCATGAAATGGGTAGGGAAGTGAGAAACAGTTGCATTGCATGAATATTTGACTCCATTGAAATGAAAAACTTACATATAAACATGAAATAGTCTAATTCAATTGGTAATTATCTACCCTTTTCACCAAAACTACGGCAAAGGACATACAAAATCTGGCATTTGAGCCATTAGTTTTAAATTATTTATGTTGTGCAGTTCCCCTCAAAATCAGATCCATTAGACCTCATTGTACATTCTCGGTAAACTCCAAGTGATTGTGACTCTTAACTAATATTTGCAAAAAAAAGCAAAAGTGGGTAATAACACGATAATCCTGAAAAGAGAAATAAAATAAATATTTTTAGCCTAAGAGATTAAGTGAAGAGTCAAAACCTATTTTTAATGAAACTTCCTTATTTCTTTTCTTTAAGCATCTTTGGGAAAATTGTGACAAACGCCTTCGTTTATGTCCAGCTCGCCAGCTTTTTAGTGAAGTCATTTTTCTGCAGCAAGGAAATTTATCTATAAATAACCGTAACGGCCGGAAAATTAGCGATACTATGTTACGCGAGTATTGCGAGTATTTTCTGGTAACCAATTGCTATCAAACGATCTTTATTGTTTGGAACGTTCGATAAGTGTTAAAACTCAAAATATTTTAAAACATTCTTATTGTAACTTCAGCTTGATTTTCATTCATTCAATCGAGGATTTGCGTAATCATGAATTTCTCTGCATAATTTCACTTTCTTGTATCACTGTATTTATCAACGCCCCTCTCCATTTGCGTACCGTTTTGGATCTGATAGCGTATCCATAGATCGTTACTGCTGAATGCTTTAAAAACGAAATTATTTGAAAATGCACTTACCAGTTGGATTTTGAGTTCAGTCCGGTGCATTAGAGTTAGAGTCAGCGAAATGGTCAACAACATGTATAGCATTGTGCATGTTGCATACCTATAGAGATATGATACTCATGCATGCACTGATTATGTATATAGGTGTACCATCGAAAGGACATGTTGCCTGAATTTGCATGCAGTCCCGATTTGAAGCTGTGCCGGCTGCGCGCACATACAAAATACGAGTGCACAAATGCCGATATGATTTATGAGTCGAAACAATATTGGGCACGGTAGATTTATGAAGTGCTATGCAAAAGATATTATTTTTTTCTGCATTTTATTTATTTATCTCCAAACATGTATATTTGTGATGGTGGCGTAATGAGCTATAGAGGCGTCAAAGGACTTTGAAGGTGACAGAGCGTGAAAAAGGTTTGTAATGCACTTTTCTTTGAATAAAAATATACGAAAAGCAGTAGTTCTGCATTTGTGTGCATTTCATGTGAAGTCGTTCAAGTTTGTTATTTTCGTTTACATGCCCTTGTAACAGTCTGCTGGAACATTTACATGAGATGTAATTGACTAGCACTATCAGAAAGTCTTTAAAATGACGTCAAATAAAAAATTCAAATGTTCGTTTGAAGTTAGCGATAGTAATCATAATATGCTGTGATGTATAGGAGAATTTTAAAATTCGATGAGAAATATAAGGGGACTCCAGGTGCATCTTCTTTTCAAGGTGACAAATAGGGGGTCTTTACAATCCTAGAAACTTGAACTGAAGCGCACCGTTTGTTTTCTTCGTCATCATTGACTTGGCTCCGGCGATTAGATCTATATGCTTTCAGTTTATACCGATGATATAAAATATTGCAGTTGATAACGCTACTGAGGCCTGTAAACGAAACATTACTCAAGTCAATAATATTTTTCGATCTGTCTTCCACTCTAAACCACCACTGCCATTGGATAACAGTCTCCCTTGAAGCCACTCTTTGCAGCATTGTTTTCGTCTAACTTGTCGGGATCTTTTAGCTTTATCTTCAAACTCAATCACATTTTCTAGTCGATTTACTGATATTCGGCTTTTTATTCGATTAATCAGCACTAGCCTAAAAATTATGTAGATTGACTATAACCATATAACATTTTATCAGAAAAGTATTGAACTAAATGCATGATCTATTTATTAAAACAAATGCAAATCATCTTACATACTAACAAAATGCTTTAATAAATCAGAATCACCTTGCTCACATGTTGGACGATTGCCGTGAGATGACTTTTCATCAGCGCAAATATGACATGAATGCAGCCTTACGTCAGTCAATTAGTTTTAAAATCGAAAAAGTTTGCAAGAAAATAGTTCTGAATCAAGTGGACAAGGAAAAAGATATTATAATGTGTTTACGCTGTGCAGTTTTACGCTACTAGATTTGTGCTACAATTCATGCATCAATATTATTGTCAACAAACATTTACCACTCTAAAATTACCTTGTAAGATTATACTTTTACCTTCACATATCAAAACATATTATATTATATGAAGCATTTATATCATGAGAACCTAGGAGTTTGCACTAAACATAATTTGTTCTAAACGATTGTCTGGATCAGTGTTTGACTAAATAATTAATTAAAGAGTGTATTTCAGGGCGAAAAAGTCCGTTGCATATCGATGATGACTGTTGATTGGTATGTATGGGGTGGAGTTTAGTTAGTTATGATTTGAATATCTCACTTTTAAAAATAAGAAGGGATGCAAATTGTGTATTGAAATTTTGTATAAAAGAATGAAAGAAAATATATTCAACGTATATTCTCGTGCCTGAATCTAAACCGGGTGCTTTACTACTTTGTAATTATTTCTACAACTAAGTCACTTCGGAGGGAGCTTTTTGCTAAAAGAATTAAAATTCACTACCGATTTTTTTGTCAATCATTTTCCAAGTCTCATCAAACAACATTTCTGTGTAAATCCCCATTTAGAGAATTTTTACTTTGTAATGCGCAATAGTTCTTCCATGCTCAAGCTCAGTTTTCAAATTTGTTACTATTATCTAGGTATGAGATACATTCAAAACCAAATCACTTGCAACCCAAAAAATGGAGGGAGATAAAACCCAGGTCATCTCCCGCGGACCACCTTGAATTTAGAAAATATTTTTGAACGATTCGTTTGAATGGCTAAATATTCTTTCACAGTTTATCAAGCACTTTTGTCATAGATTTTGAAACAGATCATATTCCATGCCGAAAGGTTAAGTGAGTATGATGGTGTATCCTTTCTTATCCTAAATAATTTTGGGTGTAAAGTCATTACTAATTTTTTATTTAGGACGCGTTTAAGATCAAAATTAGATGAATGCATGTTTTTTGAAAAAACATTTAATTGAGCTGGATTTGATAAAATAATCGTCAATTCATGGTGAATGCATTATTATGGTTTCTATTGCTTGGCCAATTATATGCCAAATGGCGGATTATTGGAAATCAAATCGTTTATTATGAGAACTGACCACGCTAGCTTTACTTTGCTATACTTCTTTAATTTGTCATTTTCTTATTGTGCGATACGTTCTTTAAAAACTGAACTGCTATTTTGGTTTAAGATTCTTTTAGTGACGAATTTTTTTGCAAAAAGCGAAGTACCACTAACTGGATACCTAGATTTTATTATGATGAAATTTATTGAAATTTTATCACTCGTTACTTTTGATTTTTCGAATGAATTATTTTTAGAATGATCACTATCTTGCAGTCCATACCACACAAAAATATGGATACCTGAACTACAAATGAACTTACTTTCTATAAACATTATAAAAGTAGCGAATCATTCAACCATTTTGGCATTGGATCTACACACTCAAGGGAAAGTAGATAATTAAAGGTAACGCGATAACTGCATCTATCCATTCGACACGTATAACCTAATCGCACCTGTTTTCAAGTTATGCGCATACATCTCTGTGGTCGTAGCATTAAAAGTGAAAAGACCTCGATTGAAGGCACCAACTTTGGTTGCAACAATTATATCATAACCAGTTAACAAGCCTATCAGTATTCCCTGTGTTATATCCTCATGGATCGCAGAAGCGTCCACTTACTTGTAAGGAATATATGGGATCGATTAAAAGAGGAAACAGTTGTTCACCTCGATCACAGGCCGCTGGACATGGTACCAGACCACTATCGATAAACTCGGGAACAATATACACATTTGCAGCGACTTTAATGGCAATGTTGCAAAAAAACTCCAACAACTAAAGGGTCCCGGTTTGATTGTAAAACTCGTGGAGTTGCCAAATTGTCTTCAATGGTGGATTTTTTAACTTTTCTATTTTGAAAAGTGAAAGAATGTCAGAGACTATCAGAAAGAACCTTTTGATCACATGTCCAAGGAAGTAGTACAGTTTAGTGTTGCTTGGCATTCCTTTATGCTGAATAATTTAGTTTTATTTAAATCTCAATCAGGTAGTGTCGGCAGCCCTATCTGATTAAAATTGCAGGAATCGACCGACACCTACATCGGTCGTGTGCACTTAATTGCAGTCCATGATCATAATGGCGCATTTCACGGCGGGTGTTGTGACTTTGAAGACGTGCCAAATGAAATCGCGTCATGCGTACCTCGAACTAATCAAGTGCCATTATGGAATGCCTGCAAAACATGCACTTGATGCGCCAAAGAACGATACGCAACAAAGCAGCAAGAGCAACAACAACGATGTGCCGTCCAACTTTCATAAATCGCCGCCGGTTAATTTTATTGTCCGATAATTTGGCGATAAACTGATCGAACAGAGAGATAATCCAGGCGGCAATTTATTGCCAGTCCGTGTGCGGGAATGCTAGTGATTTGTTGCATTTAATTAATCAAAAACCACCATCCGCTGTATGCAACGTGCTTGAATGCTAAGCCCAACTGCTTTGTCTGTTTAAGCAATGTTGATATGTTCACCGCTCTAACTAACATGTGAACTAACTTCAGGATAATATATTTACAGTTTCTTCGAAGTTGAAACTAAACGTGCAGTTTTTAATAGTTTAAATGATGTCAACAGGGTTTATTACCAACTTAATTTCTGCACAAAACACGACGAATGTAGTCTAAGTACGAATGCTTATTGACATGTATAGTAATATAAAATAAACTCTATAAAAAGCCGCGAGGTGTGATACTTGAGGTCCACACGGACAACTTGCCAGTAGTATCTACATTAATATTAAACATATTAAAAACCAACCGTAAGATGCGACTCTTCAGGTCGACCCGAGCAACTTCCCTTCATTTGGATGTAGCCATAGCAGCAGATTGATGCATGCTTATTCCCCTTTGCCAGACAGATGATATTTTTAATATTTCCAAGACTAGCTGCAGTTTGATCTGTTCCAGGTAATAGGAAAAATCGGAGGTGCATTTTTTTATCCAAACACTTTTCGCGAAAAAAGAGCTTGCTCTAATAGGATTTTGCCTTTTAAAGCAAGCGCTAGTTCTTAAAATTATAAAAATAATTGGAGTCATACCTCCATGACATTTTTCAATAAAGAATCACAGAAACTTTGTTGGGGACTAATAGTATCGATATTGATATGGGTTTTAGTACGTCAACTCTTGTTTTCAACACAGTTATTCAAGTTTATGAAATTAGAATACTTGCTTTGAGTGGCAGCAAATAGCCCATTGTCAAAGAAAATTTCCATCGAACCGTTATAAGAAAATGCATGATAGTTTCAATTCAAACTCTTATTAAATGAAGTTTCAAATAACCGTTTTGCTTGGTATTAAGAGCTCGGTAACTTAAAATCAATCGCAGGTTTTTGCAGTTTCCTTTGAACGATGTAACTATGACCCGAAGTAATTACTATGTAGAACTTTTGAATGTGTTCATACTTTGCTACCATCATTTTCTACTGCTTTTTCTAGCACCGTAGTAAGATGTCCAAATTTCACCCTTCTTTAATTGTAAATCAATGAAGCAAGTCAATTGTAAAGATGATTTAGGCGCTTAGCTATCCAATACCAATGCCTTAAGTCTAATCAGAGAAACACTAAACAAACAACCAAAAATATGGCAAAGGTCCTTCAAAACATAAAATCCAATCCAGCAACCGTCTTGTCATTTCCACTTGATAAATTTTTCTACAAGATTTGAGCTTTCGTAACGTAATAATAAATTCACCGATGTCAAAAACATGAACACACTCCTTCCAGCTATCAACTTCCAGCCGAAATCCAACAACAGCTATAAATTAACATTTGCCTGGTTCCATGTCCGCTCCTGCCGCTGAATCAATACTCTAATACTTCCGAGTGCTGAGTCGAAAAAAGTTCACAGCGACTCAATGATTGACCCAATTCCTTGATGACTGAATTCATTACACAGGAGCTATACTACATGAACGTCAGGAAAACAGAAGTTTCAAATAGCAGCCGTTAGCAGTGACGCAACTTTAATCTTTCCTACCTTGTGTAAATTAAGGAGTAGGCGGCCGTGGAAAAAATCGAATTCTTGCACGCTTGAATTGATTTCCGATTTGCATATATGGCATATAAGAGTGAAATTGAACGTGACCACAATCAAGTGTGCGATCGAAGGAGCTGGTGCTGCTACCATGCGTCACTTTAGTGCTGGACAAAGCGATTCTCAAAACAAAATACAGGATAGTAATAATAAACTTCAGTGACTATCCGCTGGATTCATCTTAATTTGTTATGCATTTAATAGAATGGACATTTTTAAGCTGCTTTTCACACTAACAAACAATGAGGGCTAGGCGAAAAATTCTGGCAGCGTATAGTATAGTATACAGTTGAACAATAAAGTATACATACCGCTCATATTACAAGTAAAGAGTGGGTTTGTTTGTATCTTAAGGAACTCATGCACTCAGCTCTAAGAAGGTTTTGCCTCAATCGCAATCTGTTGTGTAGGTACCTATATGTAGAATTAGCTTTACGGCGGTCGAAAAGTATATATATGATACCAATACGAGTTGCGCTTAAGTAACATTACGCAATCAGTTATAGTTTTCTTCAGCTAGTGAACAGGTTTGGAGTTATTATCAAAAATTCGACATTAAACGTGAATTTCAAATACCATTTTTTCAGATGGATTAATTCAAAATATGAATAAATTAGATTTGTGGTGCAATAACTCATTGCGATATTAAATTTGGAAGGAACGTATTTAAAACCCATTGCTAAAATAAGAGGGTTAGTAAGTTTCCAGTACATACTGTTATGAAAAAATCAAGGCAACGAGGAAACAAACATTAGCCGCCCATCTAAGTTTTATTATAGTGCAACTTGAACTAATTCAATTTTTAATGCTAAAAAAAGAATTCAACAAAAGGATTGCAAGTAAAATCTCAATGAAGAGGAAATTGCAAGCACGATTGCAATTTGCAAAAACTCTCATGGATAATGATGAAATGCTTTGAAACAATATTCTCTGATGGACAGAAAGCAAGTTCAATATACACGGATACGATGCCAATTGATGAATATTAAAACATAGCCCCAACTGTAAGGCAACGCGATAGTTTCGTGTTGCAAGTTCTTGTAAATGAGATAAATGCCGTTTTTTAGTGCACATGTCTTGAGATTTTAAGGCTGCAGATTGTAAACCTTAAGTTTCAATGGTTAGTTTAATTCAAAAAGCGTTCAGTAAACGGTCAAATCTTCCGAATGCTTTGTTCAAAATGGAACGGTAGGCATGGGTTCTTTCAAAGTTGTTGTTAAAGACCTATTTTTCATTTCTAATATCCAATTTTTCATTGAATTTCAAATTAGAATATTTTGCCTCGTAAGGTATGAAAAAATGTTGTATTTCTTATTCTTGTTTCCCAATAAAAGTTCACGCTCGAACAAATTCGTCAATAGCTTAGAGCGTGAATTATTGAATCATCTATTTTTTCTTTATGATGATCGAGACACTTGTAAGTTTAGGTTAATTTTCTTTAAGATGAGATACACATTGAAAGGCCTTTTCACAGTTCAGTGAAAACAATTAAATCCGAAGGACTAACAAATTTCAATGGGAAACTTTTGCTCCCTTTTTCAAAGTCAATTGAGGAAACAAGGAAAATGATGAGGTTGTCACTACGCTTTGACCGTAATTGCATCCCTAAAACTGGTTATTTAATTTTTAATTTTTAATCGTAGCTCGCAATACACATTATGCATATGTAATTTTGCAGCCTTTAATAATGAACAATCTTCTCGAGATTGTACGCAAACTTGTCTTGTTTGTGTGGAATGACGAAAAGGAAACGAGAAAAGTAAACAAGAAATGCATTGAAGAAAGTTGAGTATTTATCGAAAGCTTAATTATAGACATTTACTACTAATAAGCAAATGTAGTAATTTTATTGCATCGAAAACAAATAGTCCGTATCGTTACAGAAGGTAAAGGTATTCTTATTGAAATCCAATATAATTTTGAAATCATTGTTCACGTGTTTATTGCTAGAAAATGATAAAAAATTAAGGTCATAGTATTTTTGATGGAATGTTCTGGTTCATTGAGTTTGGAATTAAAGAAAAATATTGTGAATTTTTCAGTTTAATTTTATTGATTAGAACTGGGCGCATCAATTATAATGAAAATTTGGCGCACCCATCAAATTGTTAACACGCTTCGAATGACACATTAGTGACGTTCATACAACGTATTGTTCTTTAGATAGAAATAACTTGAGCGAATCACAAAAAACTATTTCACCGAATTTTGTCAAAATATAATCAGCTCAGCTCATTGGTAAGATGCTTCGATTGACGCCAATCAATGTATACACCTTTAAAACTTTCTTTGCATGATATGTAATCGTTCTAAAAGGAAGTTACCCATATTTTCGAATTACTCCTAAGAACTTAAAACGTGAAGATATGTTACGAATTTTGATTTCGATTTTTAAGCCAATTACAATTACTTTCCTATAACTGGGAAGTAAATTGAGATGCTGATAAGAGTATATTACCTAATTTCTCTTACTTTAATGTCATGGTCGTGATGTCGATCCATGCGGCTGTCATTGTTATGATTTGGTTCAATTTTCAATAAATTCAGCACAGATATTTTTTTAATTTAACAAAACTCAAACCATAAAAATTATTTTCTAAAACATGTTTACTGGCATCTAATTTGCTCTTCTTTTGATCAACATTTTTCAAAATCTCATGCTTTAAAAAGTTTTCAATGAACGAAAAATCAAGGTTGTTCTTGTACCTCCAAAAATAGTCATATAAAATAATAAACAAAGCTTCCACCAGTTGTGTGGTGATCATTTGTAAATTTGTTGAGTTCTTTCAGTGTGAGGCTTGGTAAAATTTCAGTAATTTTTCCCTTTTTAAAGTAAGTTTTAATATATGTTACACATAATCAGACATGGAGTTTTTACTGCAAAATAAAAAAATGGTTTTAAGTAAAAAATAGGAAAAATACAATATATATACATCATTCACTTATATTTCGGATTCATCTAGCAAAAATGATCACCATGGGACAATATCTAGTTCAGTCAACGTAGAAATAAATATTGCATTCAAAAGGCCTTCATTCTTAATCTCGTCATAAAGTTTCGCTTACGCTCTTTTGTCTTACCAGCATCGATATGAAACAAGCTAATAACGTAAAACAGACTTTGTAGCCCCCTTCTCACCTTCAGTCGTTCCGCATAAGGATTTATTCCGTTCCATAATCCAGCACAAACCTTGCGTAATCAATGAACGCTCCACAAAATTATCAGATTAATATTAACTCATTTCACTGGCTGTATTGAGTGCTTATCATTATTATTAGGTAGAATATTGTTATTTTTGATATTTTTAATATTTATGTCGTGTGTCGTTTTTCGTGTGGACCACAAGGGTCGCACCTCACGACTTGCTGATATTTTTGGTTTGCTCAAAATATGGTAGGTTTTGGATACAATTCGTATAAAAATAATTATTTATGAAAAGTTTCAGATCAATCCGAAATCTCCCAAATTTTTTCCCCAGTAATTTAGACAATCCGTCATTGTCTTCGTACTGCTCAGGCATTCGTTCGTCCCTGGTTAACGTCATCAAAGTGTGAAGTTCGAATTAAGTGCCATTCTATTGGCTCATAGTCAAGTATCTTTGCTCGTAAATCAACAGCAATAGCTGTGTAGATACTTGAATCTATACTCGCTTTAATCTGTGCTTCTTATGTTTCTAATCGCATTGAATGCATGTTTTCGTTACTTTGGTTTGGCTCATTGGTAAAATTACCAAATGACTGTAATGCAATAACTTTTCAAGATGTAGCCTGGACTTATAATCCTGATAAATACAGGAAGAGAAAAGAACGGAACGGGCGACGGTAAGCTGAGCTGAGCAGAGCAGTTCGAGGATAAGTACGGATGAAGAACGATGACCCCCATGGAAGACGAGCTATCCACGTCTGTCTGCTTGTCTGCTCATCTGCTGGTCTGTTAGTGCATTCTTCCATATGCACAACGGAAAAGAAAATAACTCGTATGGAGAAAATACTGAACTCAGATGCGTGGTCTATTAATAATTTCTGGCATTTAAAACTTTTGACAATTTAAATGGCCGCATGATTTATTTTCCTACAAATTTTTTCCCATAATGTCACTTCATGTTAAGTGTATTATTTATGGAGCAACATGCATAAATGGCACTGAATACTTGACCTACCGAGGACCTCCCTTCTAAATAGAATAATTGAATATTTTCATTCAATTGGAAACGGAGCCATTTTAATAGTAAGACTACATCGATAATTTGTAAGAGTAGATACGAAATGGGTAGCAATCAGTTGTTATCGGCTAAAAATGTCTTTGATATTCCTAAGAAAAATCAGTTTTATAGATGTGGGAAATTCACTTACATATTTTTTCCGCCACGGGATCACAAGGTTTCGTTAACTACTATATATAGGCATAAACTAGATGTGAATTGGAAATTGGCTTAAAATTTTCTTTGCTTACGAATGCGTTCATCCAAAAGTGGTAACAATAATGGGAAGGATTTATAAACATTAGTAAAATGCTACCTCAGTGATTGAACCAAATCAACAAAAAAAATCAGAAAATTTAATTATTTTTGAACCGGTGAATTTTTTTTTAAGTTCCTGAAATCCGCATTCTATATTTATTTATATACTACATATACATACTTTTTTTAGTGCTATAAAATTTACTAAACGTTGTTGTATATAATTTCTGTTTGAAGAAAACATTATGTTCTTTTGCTCTTGAAAAATGCATGAGGCGATAGCTGTTATATTTTTTTTTTAAAAATGAGATACAACACTGGATTTTGTCATTTTAACGTTAAAATATTAAAGACGATTTTAACTCTCAATCTTCCCCACGTCGAAAGAAAATTTTCAACCAATGGACTATTTCTTTCTTTCTGTTTTATAATTAACATAGAAAGAAAAATGTTTTGCCCATCATGTCATTTTGGTGCAACATTTGAATATCTACATAAATGTTAAATATATTAGACAAAACAATAATAATGATAATACCAACAATACTCTACATGGTAATAATGATAACAATAAATGGAATTAGCGTATATTAATCGTATAATTTTAACCGGCGTTCATTGATTGCGGGAGGCTTTTGGTGGTTCAGATAAAATATCGACGCGGAACAATTGGAAGGCGAACAGGTTACAATACTTTTTTTTATGTAAGTGGTATGAAAATAGCCACGACGCTTTAAAGGTACAATTTTGGCGAAGTTCAAATTTCAGGATAATTGAACTCTGTTTATGTTTCTACACCAACTGAACTAAATTTTGTCACGTAGTGGCGTCCGAGTTTTCATAAATGCTACATGTCCATTGTAATTTTACTATTTCGCTATTTTACCATAGAATTATTGATAATCATTTGTTATTTTGCAGTTTATCTTGAAATAACTTGAACGCAGCAGTAAATAACGTATGATTGATATATAAATATAATCGATTGAAATATAAAAATAATTTAAAGTATATAAATTATTTATAAAACATATAAGATAGATGAAGAACCAACTTTAATTATTCACGATGCGAGTTATTAAAGTTCATAGAAATTTTTTGTGCAAGTATGTGTCTCGCTTTTTAATAGTTGTATGGAAATTTTTGAATTGGTGCAAATTGTCTCTCACAAAAATGTTGACAGAAAAACAAGCACCAAATTTTACGTGCGACTAATAGTTTCCGAGATATTGAATGGCTGGTCAGAGACGAAAATTTCAACATTTTGAAGAAAGAGTTTTTCAAACCATTTTAAAATGTTTTTCACATTGTACGTAATATTAATTTTAAACACTATGTTCTTAGTAATTTCCACCAAAATATGAATTAAAAATATTGATTCGAAACAAAGGTACCAGATTGATTGTTGACCGCTCTCTGACAATCGCGGTGATCATCAGATTCCTGTTGGTTTATTAAAATCAAAAAAACATTTTTTTTAGTTTAATAGTTTACCTAGTCTTCAATCGAAGCGTTTGCATTTGACCAAACCCTTTCTATAACAGATGAAACGTAAAAATGTCGAAATAAATTGGAATTTATTTTAGTTTCTACTTTTAATATTTTTAGTCATTTAAATGCATTGATGCAATCATTTTCAGTTCGAAAAAATTAATTGAGCAATTTGTCCTAATTACGTCAGTGATTGCCTCGAGTAATGATTTGTTTCCATTTTCTCATTTTCAATGGTGACCTTGTGCTCGTAAATTTCGTATGCACAAGTGGTTCAAAATTTTAATCAAAATTGAAATATGACAGTTTTGGCAAGTCAAACGGATCCAAAATTTCATGATGAAGGGAGAATGTACATAGAAACTTTTACCTCAAAACTAAGTTAAATTATTCATATGTACATAGAATGCATTAAAAGATTTTTTTTTTTTGTTTTTTTTTCTC
Organism: Oxycera nigricornis; assembly: GCA_963942545.1. Classification (NCBI taxonomy): domain Eukaryota; kingdom Metazoa; phylum Arthropoda; class Insecta; order Diptera; family Stratiomyidae; genus Oxycera; species Oxycera nigricornis. Next base: position 87,593,831 of record OZ012660.1, on the reverse strand, counting down.
GACTTATTTTGAGCTTAGTTAAAATTAAGCCAAGAACAGGCATATTTACTATTCCTCGTATTTAGTTTGAAACGGCCTTCCAAGTCCACCTTCAAAGTAAGAGGAAGATGAATTGATATTGGTAAATATCGTCCGAGCTCACGAAACGCTTGTCATAAAGAATGGAGCACCCACCTTCATTAACATAATCTCTTGGTATTTTGCTTAATATATTAACAGTTATCATGTTGTGTATGAAGATGGGTTCTACTGAATGGCAATCTATTTTAAGTGACTAGTCTGGGATCTGATACGCACTCAAGACTATGTTTCGCATCTAATTCAAACTTAAGAACAAATAGCACAGAAACTATAGTTCCAAATGAAACAAATAGGTCAACTCATACTTGTGGCGTAAATCACACAAGTTTGCGAAATGGGATCATTTCTAGATGTCTACTCGAGCGAACCCTTCGCCAAAAATACTCCTAAATAATAACTTTGCTGGAACGCGTCCAAACTGCCCTTGGATCGTCTTGCATTGACGGCTTTTCCATCGTTCGTTGTGTGTGTCTGCTTCAATGTATCTACTATTCCAGTATAAAAGCCCTCTTTGGTAGGGAATATCTTATTGACATTAGGTTTTAAGTATGTCTCATGTAATAAGCATCAGTTCTTACACAAGTTTAATCGGCTATATATGCCATTATGCCGTCGAAATAAAGAAAGTTTTCGGAAGGAGCCTTGGACTTGGATTCAAGCCACTCCATGCTTGAAAGGAGTCACTTGATGTGACTGCGAACTAATGGGCTTTCAAGCCTCATAGTTTGCAAAGTGCTTTCCTCTTTCATTCGCCTAAGGATGCGATTGCGAACAGAAAGAACAACTTTTATTTATTTGCCCATAACTCAAGCGAGTGAAAGAGTTGTCGGACAGTATTCGTACTTCATTCGTGTGAGTCCTCTTCTTCGACGCAGTTTTGCTAGTAAATGAAAGCCGAGTAAAAATGATACTCAACTGATGAAAATACGTTGTAAATTGTACGGTGAGGTAGTTAGTAGGAACCCATGGATACGTATTCCCCAGCTATCTAGTACTGCGACATGCCAAAATGAAGATGGCGGAGAGAAGTTTGTATTCCTTGGAGCATTAATGTTACCCGCAATCATAGTGGTGATGAGAAATCTGATGCTTTTAGGATTAATTAGCTCATTATAGCCCTAGTAAGTTCGACTGACTAATTAACAAGGCTTCTCAACATCGTAGACTTTATAGCATGACTATAGAATGGCTATACACGCATGATGTACATAATTTTTACTGTATGATATGATGACAAACATGGCATTACACATCAAACATCCTGTAGAAATGGAGCTGCCTGCAGTAATATACAGTGGTGGGTAAGAATAAAATTACAGTCGCAATGAAAATATCCTTTGTCCAAATATTATTCTCATATTGTTGGCAGACGATTTCTACTTGGAATTAACAACTCAGTGATTTTTTCGAACATTTTGCTTTTTATATTTAATAAATAAACGGTTTCACTAAATAATTAAAATAATTAAGAGAATAGTTAAAACGCGCTTACGCTTTGATTGAGATCTTAACGACGTCAATAAATAATGTGTAACTCGAAAGATACGGAGCAAGACAGATATGACCTTGGGACGAATTTTATCAAAATATAAAAGCTTGTATCATTGCTAAAACGCTTCGATTGATACACCAAAAAAGTAAATTTTTCTTTCGAGAGCAAATGTGTTATGAAAAATGGACAACACATACAATGAAATACATACACAGACTTCTTTCTTAAAATACATATAAATTATATTTGCATGATTTCGATCGCCCTGTCTCAGAATGGCTTGATATCATATTGTTACCTTTAAATTCCTGTGAATATCTATAAAAATTATTAAAATTCATCAATATTGCATAAGTAAAACTTAAGTGATTACGAAGTTTTTAGTGCACATATGTGACACAGCCTTTGTTTGTGTTAAAAACTACAACTTCGACAGAACCGCCATTTCATATAATGTGCTTGAAAAGCCTCCAACATAATTTATACATGCTCCTGTGCTGTTGAGTGAATTCTTTGTAATAATTTAAAAAGAAAAAAGACTGCTAGAAGCTCTCCATTTACAGCAACTAAACAAATCATAACAACAATTTGCTCAAACGGTCCGATGAGTTATCTGAGGGCATTTTTATTTCGAGATTTTTTCTTGAGTGTTGATTTAAGCAATCCCTTATTGCTATTAATCATGGCATCTTAATTATGTAATGCCTTTTGTCGCAATCTTCCCGTCTATCACACCAGTTACATCCGTACTGTGTACCATACAATATGAAAGTATTTGTGGACCAATTTTGTTCTAATTTCAATTCTGTCGATCCTGATAGTTTCATATTATTTTAACATAACAAAATTCGATTGTGAACTTTGAACTAGCTGATTCTGATGGTAACCATTTTTTCTGAAATAATAAGCTAATCCGATTGATTGATTTTATTTCAGATATGAAAAATTGACGGTACATTTTGTGTGAGCAAACAAATGATTATTTCTAAAAGTGTAAGTAACTAAAGAGCCTAGTTTAGGTTCATTATTTTCTATTTATTCCACAAATTATTTTTAATATAGTTCAGTTGGATTGATATGCATAGTTTAATTCAGGGATCTTTTATGTTTTTATAAATATCTGATAAAATTTTCGAATTTTCATTTGGCAACAGGTATTTTTGAGCTGATTAACTTTCTGTTAACTATGAAAATCAGAATAGTTGATACAGTGAATAATGTCTAGAAGCTTGTCGTGCCACCAATGAAATGGTGGTTCAATCAGTAGATCTTCGTATAATGTACTAATAATTATTCCTTCTCGTGTGGTTCATATGTTTAAGGGAACACCGGTCCTCATATGAATTAGACGCCCACTTTTAAACCACCTTTCGACAAATTTGCTTAGCAGGGATAATTCCTTTCCAGTTTGCTAGAATTCTGCATATGAATATGGGAACCCCAAGCTGACGGTGCGATGGAGATGAATAAATGTTCGCTTCTCGAGTTCTATCCAAATAAGCTTGCTGGTGAGAACTTTTCTTGGCTGTGTACACATACTCATATGTTGAAGCATATGTACATGTACACGGTGCTATTGTAGATAGAGAGAGTATGGATATAAAGATGAAAATTAAAATTTATTAAAGGATGAAACATGGATGAAATTTTAATAATAAAACTCTTCTCCTTTAGAACATGCTGATGTTGAGTGAAATACCGAATAATTGTTCTTGTCTTGGCGTACACCGAGTTTTAATTAAATTTTCTTGTTTTAATTCATCCTACATTACGGCAAAGCAAAATCCATGGTAGATGGTGTTAGCAGTTCGTGTGTGCTGGCTTTTTTGCAACACATGATGGATGCAAATGCTTAGGTGTGTTGGCCTAATTTCAAAGTTTATTCGCTCAGCCAGCTATTCATGAAAGTATTTAATTGAACAATATCGCTTGCAGTTTGTTTGTTTTGTGCCACATAAATTAAATAGAAAACAACCGCTACACATTTTCTTCAGGATCCATTTCAATTATGTATGAAGAATAAAAGTAGTGTTCATTATTTCAATTGCACTTGATTTGTTGCGAACTTAACTTTTAACGTCACTTGCCAGGTTCTGGGTAGTTGCAGCAACTCAGCAATTATTGCTCAGGGATACAGTGATCTTTCGATGATGTCAACATTCGAAAATTGATAGTGGCAAGAAATACTGCAATAAATTAAGTTATCCTACGACGATTTTAGCATAAGTTTAGTTGCATTTACAAGCTCAGATCCTCCTTGGGTTCTTGGAACATTTTGAGTTTTTAGGTTTTGAAGCAAAAGGAAGCTTCTCTTTTTCAATACTAGTAGGTACCTTTAATTAGAAGCACTGTGGCGCGATCTTTCACAAAATTTTCGAAACCAAAAAGTTCACCTTTGACACGAAGACTTGTGTTAGGTTCTGCCTCAACGCCATAACGCCATTTATTTTTTTCCATTCAGATCAATCTTCTTTTTTTTTGACTTCATATCGTACATGATTTCAATTTTACCTGAGTATATACTGTGCTTTATTAACTTCCCAGTATATGGGAAGTTCTTGTAATCGCTTCGAAAATCGAAATTGAAATTTTCAACTTTTCTTTACGTTTTGAGGTCTATAGAGTATATATAAAGTGTTTTTAGAAAGAAGTATGTGTGTGTGTGTATGTGTGTTTATGTACGTACGTGCGTTCGCAGGCAGTTTTTCTACGAGCATAACTCACGTAAACAAAGTTGTATCGACTTTGTTAAGGTGTCAATCGAAGCGTCTTTGCAATTTTAAGAGCTGATAAGTTTTTGGAAAACTTCGGTCGGGGGTGTTTGCTGTATTCACCTCTTGAAGGTCAACCATGTTATGCGCTATATCTCACGAACCAACGTACGATTTTTTTGAACAAGGTGTCAATCGACGCGTATTAACATTTATGTGATTCTATCAAATTTTTAAAAAAATTCTTGGAGCCGTTTTTTAATTTTTAAAAAAAAAGTGCAAAAAATTAGGTTTTTTTTTAAAAACACAAAATTTTTAACATGATTTACAAACCTAAGAAATTAATGTTTATATAATTTATATACTCCAAATAGTTTTTGTGAAAAAACCAGCAAAAGTTTTTTTCGTGATTACGAAAAAAATTAAATAAAAAATAAACAAGCCGCGAAGTGCGACCCTTGAGGTCCACACGGTCAACTTCCCAGTAATATCTAGATAAACATTAAAAATATTAAACAAAATAATAATTTTAAAAATATTACTACTTTAAATAATAATAATGAGAGGTATTCATAGCAGCAACAGGAATGAGTTGATATTAATCATATCATCTACGGAAGGTTTTTTTGAACTTCTATCATTTAAGCAGTTTTTTTATTAACACTAAAACACTGTAAAAACTATTAAAAATCTGCTCAAATTATGCAAATATTATAAAACTTCGATTGAATTTAAAACAATTTCCTTAGAATAAAAGATATAAATTAATGTCATTCGTATGAACCCTCTATACATAATAACTTTGAATGATTTTTTATTTTTTATTTAGTTTTTTTTATAATCATGGATTATGGTTTTGCTGGTTTCTCTTCAAAAACTGATAAGAATGTATAAATTCTATAAAAATTTATTACTGTGCTGTGCAAATCAAGTTAAAAAATTATTTTTTATGAAAAATCCCTAAAACCCTAAAAGCCTAATTTTTTGCATTTCTTTTATTAAATTAAAAAGCTGCTGAAACAATTTTTATGTAATGTTAAAAAATATGCAGCAATGCTAATAAACGTCTATTGACACCTTAATGATGCAAATATTATATCTGGTTCGTGAGATATAGTGAATGATAAAAATGACCTTGGAAATCATGATGACTTTTAATTATTTTTTATTTGTAATTTAATTTTTTACGTAATCATGAGAAAAAGTTTTGAAATTGTTTCTACAAATTGTTGTAGAATTTATTTATGCGTTGGAGAAAAACTAGATGGCGCTGCCATATTGGTCAACCCTGACCGGAATCTTGATAGAAAGATCACTACCATCGACTCCGTGCGCGCGGCGGCCACAAATATTAAGCTGTGAAGTGAAATAAAAGTATTGTGATAATAAATAGTTTTTTTATTTTATGATACAACAAAATATTGTTTGGAGTATATAAATTTTATAAAAACTGATTACTATATTTCGCAAATCAGGCTATAAATTTATTGTTTATGAAAAAAAATCTAATTTTTTGCACTTTATTCTCTTAAATTGAAAAACGGCTCCAAGAGTTTTTATAAAAATTTGACAGATTCACGCAAATGTTAATACGCGTCGATTGGCACCTTAATAATGCAAATCGTATGTTTGGTTCGTCAGATATAAAGCATGACAGAAATGGCCTTGAAGAACATGATGACTGTTAATGATTTTTTATTTTTTATTTGATTTTTTTTGTAATCATGAGTAAAAAACTTTGATGTCATTTTCAATAAAACTGTTTGAAGTATATAAATTTTATAAACATTGGTTACTGCGACTTGAAAAAAAGTTAAAAATTTATTGTTTTCGAAAAAAACCGTTATTTTTTGCACTTTTTTTAAAAAAATTATAAAACGGCTACAAGAAATTTTTTAAAAACTTGATAGAATCACATAAATGTAAATTCGCGTCGATTGACACCTTATTCAAGAAAATCGTACGTTACGTTCGCGAGATATAACGCATGACAGAAATGACCTTCAAACGGGCAAAACAGCAAACCCCCCCGACCGAAGTTTCCCAAAAACTAATCAGCTCTTAAAATTGCAAAGACGCTTCGATTGACACCTCAACGAAGTCGATACGACTTTGTTTACGTGAGTTATCGTCGTAGAAAAAAGTGTCCACGAACGTACATACGTACGTACATACACACACACACACATACATCTCCCTTTCTAAAAACACTTTATATATACTCTATAGACCTCAAAACGTAAAGAAATGTTGAAAATTTCAATTTCGATTTTCGAGGCGATTACAAGAACTTCCCATATACTGGGAAGTTAAAAATCATTAAACGTTCAAGGTCATTTACGTCATTCATTATATCTCGAGAACCAAATATAATCTTCCGATCATTAAGGTGTCAATCAACGCGTATTATCATTTTTATGATGTTTTTATATTTTAAAAAAATCGTTAAAGCGTTTTTTTTTGATTTATTAAAAAAAAATTGGAAAAGTAGTGTTTTTTTCATAAAAAAATCATTTTTAACCTGATTTGCACATCGTAATAATAAATTTTTATAGAATTTGTAAATTTTATCAATTTTTGTAGAGAAACCAGCAAAAACTTTTCTCATGATTACAAAAAAAAATTAAATTAAAAATATAAAATCATTCAAAGTCACCATGTAAAAAGGGTTCATTCGAATCATTATACTTTAAATCTCTTATTCTAAAGACATTGTTGTATAGTCAATCAAAGTTTATTAATATTTGCAAAATTTGAGCAGATTTTCAATAGTCTTCACAGCATCATGTTTTAACTTTAATTAAAAAAACTGCTTTGTAACCTGTCCCCCCTCCGATTGATCCGCGTGAATAATCAATCAAACCTATGCACCAAAATCCTTACGTAATCAATTGACGCTCGCGTAGATGTTACGATTAATATTAAATCATTCCAATAACTTTTATGAGAGGTACATTTTTATTATTTGAAGTAGTATTATTTCCATAACTATTATTGTGTTTAATATTTTTAATATCTACATATGTAGATATTACTGGGACCGTGTGGACCTCATGGGTCGCACCTCACGGCTTGTTTTTCAATGAACGATCTTGGAGTGAAGCTGAAGCCATTCACTTCAAATTAGGGATGTAAAATTTTCTGAACCAATTTATTCACTTTTAATGTTCTTGAACTTCAATTCAACATTGAAAAAGAATCGATTATAAAAAATTAGAACCAACGAGGAAATAGACAAGTTACTAAAGACGAAACTTAGTTACGTTATTCAAGATGGAGTAATGAAAGTAGACAGCTTGTAGACCACGTGCGACATTTTGACAATCCTTAAAAAATCTAACCATTTTGTTGGATGACATTTTTAGCAAGATTCATAACCTAAGGGTTATCAGACTTGTGGATCAAGGTTTGGTGTTACCGTATTGACTGCTTTAATGCGAATCATCATCAACAATTGTATTTCAGCTCAAATTGAATTCATTGAAGTGAAAAACAAACATGCTATATTGTTGGGGCTCTGGCGACATAATAAAAATAATGCTCTTCTTCATCTATGAAAGCAAGCCTTCTTGATAGTTTTCATATTGATCTTTTCCGTCTTTACTTTTGCCGTTGAAAGTGAATGAAATTTGAATAAAAGATGAGACTAAATTGAATCACTTTAGGTATGCATTGAATTTGATAACTCGAAAACTAGATACCAAACATTATTAAGGACAATATAAGTTGCTGCAAATTTCGTATACAATCATGCGTATTAGGTATGTGTGCTATGAATTAGGCATGCAATTCACTAAGAGACGTGCATCGCTCTTATCGTGTAGCATGCATGCGCCATGGGTCGATACCATTTGTTGGTATAATCTATCATGTATCACTACCATTTAAAATATACAGAAATTCAAAAAAAATCCAAAACTGTTTGTAATTTTTCATTCTAAATGTTTAGCGAAAAATGCATATTTGTTTTGTAATCCTGCTGTGGAATGTAAGACATTTACAAAGATACAGTATTGGAAATTTTGTAAAAAAATACGCCACCATACAATACACCAATCCATACACCATATAGTATTCGAAATCCCAACACTATTTTGCCTTCTCAAAGCGAACCCCATTGAACAAGACACGAAATAATGAATCCTGCTATTATTTTAACACCCTCACAAACACACATTTTCTGTTGTTTCGGCTGAAGTGGTTTACATTGAAAAGATATAGTTAGTCTGATTAGAATCCATTTGTTGAGTAAAGGCGTTGTTATCGAGGATCGAACTTCAGGCTTATATGTTATAAGAAAACTAACCGCCCTAACGAGCACAGACATTCAAAAATTTCGGTTTTGAATTCTAATGTTGTAAACCAAAATCTTGATGATCAAGTTCAGTTCAAAACTTTCAACCAATTTTATTGTTAAAACTTTAATTATTTTTGATGGGGTTTCGTTCAAATTAAGGACTAAAGATTTTTCAATGACGTCAAAATAGCTTAAGAATCTGCATGAATATTTGCGCGCTCGTTTGATGGAGCGATGAATGAGATCTGCTTTTAGTTTTTGAAAGTCTTCATTGGCCTTATACAAAATTTAGGAAAGAGTTTTCTATGATACCATTTTTTTGAATTGGTTCTTCTTTCAATCACTCACAAACCATTCCCGTAAGGCAACAAACTGCTACTTCATTCCAAAAAAACATTACAAGTTTGCAAGGATTTGTTTGACAAAATAGATAGTTTGATGAAGTAGATTCGGAAAGAGTATTAATTTTTCAAACAGCAGCAAATCAGATGTCCAAATATTACGTTCCATTCATCATTTTTCTTTGCTCATTCAAACTGGATCAACAAAGGCATCCGAGATAATAAATGTTACACGCTTCAGAGTCCCGAAAAAAAACTTTCAACAGAAATGGTAGTTTACCAATAGCAATTTTTTACCAGTTTACATGTCTGTCTACTATTTGGGTTTTCTTCGCGCTCATTCAAAGCGTTTGTTATTTTTTTATCAAAAGCAATTTAAAGTCGCGCGGTCATTCAATTGTTTGATGTGTCCCGCCTTCAGACGCAATAGTGTTTTCAAAAATTTCCCTATTGTCTTATTGTCAGGGAATTGTCACGGTGAATCGTCTCAGCAAAACAAGAAGTCAAGTTTAGCCCACCACCACGATCCGGAGCTGGTAATAATCATATGAATATGAATTATAGCGGTCCATAAATGACCCAGGCACGTTTCGTTAAACAAAAGGTAGCAAATGTTCGCATTTGAAGTGGGTCAAAGAAAATGTCTTCAGATCTTGACAGTTTTGCATATTTTACAGCCACCATAAATCATGCGATTTTACTTCTTGGTCTATTGCCGTCTGTGTTGTAATAATATAATGGACAGCAAAATGTTTTAAGCACTATTACAATAAGGATGCAAGTATGAAAAGTCCTAGCACCATCGTGATTTCAGATTCCATATGATGAAAATCACAGCGTATGGTCGAAAACCTCAATATAGCAAACAATTCAGGAAGCGTTGTAAGCTGGATGACTTGGTAAGAACGCAAAGGCTAGTGAAAGGTCCTTACATCGGGTCTCCGTAAGTTGTACGTGCAAGCTGTGTCAGGGCCAAGACGATTCCTCAATGGAGTAGTGATGGGTCATAATCGCATCAAAATAAATAGTAAATTCATGAAAAAAGGGTGTTGATTTGAAAGATGTACTACTTTCAGAAGCAATTGATGATTAGAGCAGAGTGGCACTTAGGTGCTGCACTGGCTTTGATTTCATAGAGCATAATTAAAACAAATTAGTTTATTATTATTTATCAACCTCATCTTCTTACAAAGAATTTTAATGAGTGCAACATTTTTGACATGTTATTGCTACAACTTGAAGCTAAATTATGGTTAAAAAATTTTTCACCAGCATGCTCAAAAACACGAGTTGAAATATGAAGTATTGTGCATTGTACAACTTTTCGATATTGATGTTTGTCAAAGCAGAGACAGAGCTAAGGAATAAATTACACACAGCTTCATCAAAACTTTACTTAGGAGAGATATAAAGGGATGCTCTAAAAACAGATAAGTCAAAGTCACTTCAAGCAATTTCTTGTCACAGAAAACCTAGTGTTCACCTCTGAGAAAACACATCGATTGACTTTACTACTGCCAGCAATTTAAAACACTGATAGTATTTAACTGAATTGATAAAATATGAATGTACAAACCAATGGTTGACATCCACCAGATACCATGAATTGTTTACTATGAAATTAATAGCTTTTTCGATTGCCAGTTCTCTATGCAATGAATCGGTAAAAGTGTACCGAAAGAAACTCAATAAGTTATTGAGCATGCATCAAGAAGAAAGCTTAGTTTTGAGGTCTATAGAGTATATATAAATAGTTTTTAGAAAAGGAGATGTGTGTGTGTGTGCAGTAGCGTACGCAGGATCAGGTCACATTTTTGAAGTCTTGACTAGGTACGTTTGCTAGTGCTTCGGTGTAGATATGAAGGTATAATTATGTAATCATACTTAATCATACTTTTTCACCGGTCAAAGTTGGAGTTCTGCAAAAATAATTCTGGCAGACTTTAGCATGTCGGGTTTCATTTACTTGAATCATTCATGATATTTTCATTCAAATTATAAAATGATGCGCTTGACGTGTGAAACAATCTACACTGTATTTATAGAGGTCCTTGGAACCGTAAAGCGTATATGCATGTTTGCAAGTACATATATTGAAACGCCTTCAATACCTACCGGCCAGAAAAGAAAGCAACTAATGAAGTAAATGCCGTGGGAAAGTGAAACTGTCACTAAGCACAGACTGAGTAGTATCGTAATCAGGGCCGGTTAAGCTTGTTTGCAGCCCATGCAGGGAAGCAACTCTGCGCTTTCAAGCAAATTTGTCGTCATTTCCACGTAACGCATGAGGTAGACTTTTTGTACGCGTTTTTTTTAATGAGGTGTCCCCAATAGGCCTAATCCTCAGATTATAAATAATATGACAAAATAAAAACAATACTTTTTTTGACGGTTCTGATCAAAGATAGAAAGAAACATTCAAAAATATAACTGTTGCTACTAAGATATGGGTGTGAATTAAATAAATTACACTTTTCTGGAATTTTACTTCGAAAATTTTCAATCAGGTGACCATATTCTAATGTTCGTACCAACTCTTTATCTATATATAAAATTGCTAGGCTTCATACAATAAGTAAAAGATAACGGCACACACGGATCCAATTTGTGCAAATTATGCACGTGTCACCCCTAGGTGAGATCTCTAAAATCAGGCATATGGGTTTTACTGTGAAATAGATGAAAGATCTAATTGCGTAGAGATACTGAATCTCACTCAACTCCCACGTTCCAGAGTGTCTCGGCGAATAATTGTAAAAGTGGGTGACTTAGTGGTTGAAGTGGTTAGTTCAAGGCTCCTTGTCGACAAATAGTTTTCGGGAATAAGATTTGATGCCGCACTATCATTTCACTCAGCTGTTAATGATAACCTGAATCAAATCAGGGTAATAATCACGGGTGAGCGTGTTCCTGACCACTTCACATCCTAATCTTCCGTTGATCAAGTAAAACTCTAATATTGTCTGAAGGCCAAATTTTGGCGGTTGCGCCATCGATTATTATTTTCACCTACCTCTTCCCAGGCAATGACGAGCCTTATGTAAATATGCTTAAGATATATAATTCATACATTCGAATCTTCGAATTTTCTAAATTTACGCGAGGTGATCAAAGTTTTGAAATGCCGATAATGATACAAACTTAGTATTCAAAACTCATCTAAAGTAACGGTGAGAAACAGTGTAAAATGGGATTCAAATTTTATGTCCAAGCATAAAACAGAACCCTTCGCCGGATAAAATTATAGTGAAATATCTAAACAACGATTTTTTTTCATTAGCTCATTTAACACATCTTCTGTAGATGGAGTGAGATCTCTATGAATATTTAGAAATGCCAATCCATTGAGCCGTTCATTGCTGGTGAAATTTCGCAAGTATGTTTTTAGTCGTCGTAATGTTGAAAATGATAGTTAGTTTGTACTCGTAGATACTGGGAGAACAGCTAATATTTCTAGCAATTTCGATATATTCGGCATAATGTTCGAATTACACATGCTTAACCCATCTTTGGCCGTTTTGGGGCGGTTTATTTTTTCAAGATGCCCTATCTTTCTGTACCACAGAGCCAACTCAGCATTCAATTCTTCTTCGGGAGGGGGGGGGGGGTTTGAACCCGTACCCCCCCCCCCTTGGGTACCGCACTGTGTGTGTGTATACGTACGTATGTGCGTTCGTGGACAGTTTTTTCTACGAGCATAACTCACGTAAACAAAATCGTATTGACTTTGTTAGGATGTCAATCGAAGCGTTTTTGCAATATCAAGAGCTGATTTTTGGGAAACTTCGGTCGGGGGGTTTGTTGTTTTGCCCCTTTGTAGTTCATTTTTGTCATGCGTTATATCTCGCGAAATAAACATACGATTTGCATCGTTAAGGTGCGAATCGACGCGTTTTATATTTTCATGAAGATATCAAACTTTTAAAAAAATTGTTGGACCCATTTTTTTCAATTTAAGGCAAAAAAGTGCAAATAAAAAGGTGTTTTTCATAAACTATGAATTTTTAACCTGATTTGCAAATTAAAGTAATCAATGTTCATAAAATTTATATACTTCAAACAGTGTTTGTATAAACATCATCAAAACTTTTTCTCATGATTACAAAAAAAAATTAAATAAAAAATAAAAAATCATTAACAGTCATCATGATTTTCAAAGTCATTTCTGTTATTCACTATATCTCACGAACCAGAACCAGATACAATATTTGCATCATTAAGGTATCAATAGACGTGTATTAACATTTTTTTGATGCTTTTAACTTTATAGAAAAAAATTTCCAGCTGTTTTTGTCAATTTAATAGAAGAAAATGCGAAAAATTATGGTTTTTTTCATAAAAAATATTTTTAACCTAATTTGCACAGCACAGTGATACCAGTTTATAAAATTTATACATTCTTATCAGTTTTTGAAGAGAAAGCAACACAATTTTCTTCCATGATTATGAAAAAAACTAAATTAAAAATAAAAAATCATTCAAAGTTACCATGTAAACAGGGTTCATACGAATGATATTACTTTATATCTTTTATTCTAAATAAATTGTTGTAAATTCAATCAAAGTTTTAAAATATTTGCATAATTTGAGCAGATTTTTAATAGTTTTTACAATCTTTCAATTAAAAAACTGCTTAAATTTTGAAAACCATCAAATTTGCATTAGTGCTAATCAACGCTTTGAATGGTAAAATATTTTGTAGTCAATACTTTGCAAAATCATATGCTTTAAAAATCTTTCACCAAAACAAATGATGTTTTTAGTAGATTTGTTCCTTAGTAATCGTAAGATTTCAAATACTTCCTCCATCATCATGTTCAGTACCTTATTTTACATGCAATTGAATCTATTTTTGACTGCATATTCAATATTTTTCAAGACCAACAGAAATTCAAAATTAATTATTAGTCTCATTGATGTAAAATCGCGAAAAAATATGAATACAGTGATTATGCCGAAGTGATGGCAATTTTGAACGAACCTATTCAAAATGATCATCACGCGACAAAATCTCTTCAGTGGGCGTAATAACAAAAACTGCATTCATTTTTGCTAGCGCTCTTTTGTCCTTCAAGCATCGATATGTAAATAACAAATAACGTAGAAAAGGCCATCACCGATTGATCCGTGTGAATATTCAATCAAATCAATCTGTTCCCATCGACCAAAAACCTTACGTAATCAATGAACCCTTCGTAGATGATATGATTAATATTAACTCATTCCTGTTACTGCTATGAATATCTCTCATTATCATTATTTAAAGTAGTAGTATTTTCAAAATTATTATTGTGTTTATTGATGTTTATGTAGATATTACTGGGAAGTTGACCGTGTGGACCTCAATGGTCGCACCTCGCGGCTTGTTGCATTTGGTTTCCAAAATAATAAAAATTATAATTTATTAAAATTATTGTAAACATCTCATGATCATAGAGCGGAGAAACATCCCGCAAAATTAATTTATAAATGATTCTTATTTTTGGATTTGAACCTCCGTTTCTAGTCGAGACAAATCGCCTACTAGTGTGCTTTTTTGTTTGGTTAGCAACGTGCTAACACTATTTTTGCACATTAATGGAGGTTCTTTTGTTCCAGATTAATGGTTGGTGCCATAATTAGATAGGGAGCGTGGTTTCGGAATAACGAATGGCTTCCTCTTCAGGTGCTGTCATATGCCATTCGTTATCAGACAGCACGACCACGGTTTAGGCTTGTTGATGGGTTAAGCTCGTTATATTTCAACTATTTTAATATTTGCATCTGCGAAGTATAACGACTGTCAATTTTTTCGTTCGTATATTGTGCATACGTTGCAATTCGAAATGATTCTTATTTTTGGATTTCGCAGATGCAAATATTAAAATAGTTGAAATATAACGAGCTTAACCCATCAACAAGCCTAAACCGTGGTCGTGCTTTCTGATAACGAATGGCATATGACAGCACCTGAAGAGGAAGCCATTCGTTATCCCGAAACCACGCTCCCTATTAATTTATAAGTTTTTTAAAGCGTTGTTCGGTTGATGAGTCACTACTGTCAGAAGTTTCCATGGATTTTTTTAACATCCAAGGCGCTATCATACGGTCCAGTATTCTAACAAATAATAACGGTAATGGTCAAGATTGTGGCCCCATTCCTTTGGGGTGGGCAATCGAAAGATTCACGACTATGTTTTAAAAAATTCGAGTCGGTCACGGCCCCATAAGAAGTGATGGGGGTTCAAAAATGATTACTTTGCCTATTTCCAAAAGTCATTTGAAAACGTAAAATTGGTCTGTGAAATAAGTTATAGAAGTCAAAATTATTCAAAAAAATAACAAAAACGTTTTTTTCAATAAATAACAAAATAAAAAAGCTACAAAGAAGTTGGCGAATGTCATTTTAAACGTGAATATAATATAAATAAGGCTAACACGTTGGACCGACGTTTTGACGGTTTGACGTTATCCTACTCTTATCTTTACTAACTCTAACCACTATTCAATTCAAATATATAATAGGATATTCAAATCCAAAAGTTTATTTTCAATAGCAATCTATTGTTTTTAAATGCAAGGATTAGATCTTCATCAGATCCTTAGATAACATTATTTCACATCTCTTAAAGCCAAAATTAAAATAGCTTTACAAATAAAATGGAATATATGTGTGTTATTCATTGATTTTCGACGGTCCCGGCAAATCATTCATTTTTTTTATGAAAAGTACGTATCAAGTTTTCCTAGTAAATTTTGCACACAGTACGTGAGTCGCTTTTACCACTTGGCCTTGATCACAATGTAATATAATAGCTTTTATTCGTTGATATTCAATCTTAAACTCAAAAGAAAACACCGAAATAATGTCATTTTGCAGTCGAAACCATACGGTCAAAAAATAATATCAAAACTTTATTATATTCTTAAAGAACTGTTAAATCATTCAATGAAAAATCAATCGGCAAACGGTGCGTCACCGAAGAATGCATACACACCATAACCCATAATCTATAGGCGCTGCTAAATGTTAAATCGAGTGATTGAATTTTAGGAATCCAACACCTACAGGAAATCATTTCTTCTCAGCGGGCTACAGTAAATTTGGGGGCACTATTTTGACCAACTACATTATTTATCTGCCTCCTTAAAATTATTTACCTAACATTTTCATCAGACGTAAACCACCCCACCTTCCGTTTCCCTTTGCACTATTGTTTAACGAGTGCAACAGTGAATGGAAATTATTAGTACGAAATTCCCGACCATGACCTACACGGGGTCCTCATCCGTATCATAGGTCAGTGGAACTCGAAGGAGTCGTAAACGGGGTCGTTGGCTATACGAATTCAAGAAGCAGCCGACGAACTACCTAGTAATTACCCAAATCCTGATTTGTCATAAAAATAAAACCAACTGTTGATCGGCTTTTACGATGTCAGTAATGGCCGCATAAAATTTGAGTGGCAATTCCGAGGGTTATGTGTTTTTATTTCATGCCAGATACCGTGCTTGTTTGCCTCCCAGTCGAATCATGTCCTGCCCCGTCGTCGGCTTGGTTTCGTGCCGAGCGAGTTTATGCAGTCGTTCCCATTCGGGGTTTTATGGGCAGTAAAATTAAAGAGCTCTGGTGCTCCATTACAACGTCTTGAGGTCACGGGGCCCGTGAATGCAAAGGCCGTAAAGACGTCTCACCAGCGAAGTCTCAATTAAACGATTGATGTCGGGACATGGAGCTCGGAGTACATAAACGGCAACAAGTTGTAACTTAATTGGTACTAAACACACGCGGATAACACAAGGATTATTGCACCGATAGTACGCCTACAACTTTGCACCTCTTTCATGTTCACATCCTTTGGATTCTACTCGACGAGGAAATAAATTTTGGAGCTCCGGTGGCGACATGATACAGCAAAGGAGTTCGCCAGTGTTACAGTGTTACTTGCGGAAGTTACTTTAGAGATTATCTTCCGCTAGCTTCCGAATGTATGAATGGCGTGTACTTTGGGAATCGTCTTTTGTGCAGCAACGGTGCTGGTGCGAAGCGATAACTCATCCATGCTCTAAATTAAACTGCATTGAATTTACACTGGTTGTGTTTCTTATAATACATATGAACTAAGGTAAGTGGTGGTAATAAAATATTTTTAGTGTGCTGTTGTGTGTTTGTTGTTTTGGAGATAGGTAAGGTGATGATAAGTTACGAAGATACTTTGTCTGACATGCATGCGAAGTAGTTCAAAATGAATCTTTGTAAAGAATTTCGATTCCATTGTAAGCTAAACATAAAACAAGTGACTCCCTTTAAAAATGAAAAACAATATATGTAACGATGGTTTATCTGGATTATCTAGAATAAGTGTCCAAATTCACCAGGCAAAAATATTCAGAAGAGAAAGAAAAGAAGCTTCGAAAGCAGATAGACTAGTTATAAGCATTCATTAAAATAAACACGAAATTTTCTATTTAAAAATGCAAATGAATATCCAAATAAAATTTTACCACACGTCATTTCCATAACTTTCTAGGCACACATTTTTCAAACTTTTCTCCATCTTTTTCCATATAAAGGAATTGTAACCCAAATTTTTTCTCATCGTTTTAGAGTTTTAATCATGATTATATAATGATAACCATGATTAAAATAATCATCCTGGAGGGAGAGTTTCAACACTAATGAATTAAACCGGCTAGCTTTTTAAGTCAAATAACCATGCAATTCGCAATCAAAAATCTTGGAAAATTTAATGCAATTTGTTCCAACTTAACATTTTTGAAAACAACAAATATCCGAAATATACATCATCCAGAATTTCTACGCTTAGATTTGGCACAAATGGTTAGTAATTTGACATTGTAAGAGGTTTACGTCAGTCGTCATCTTGGACTTAAGGTTTTTATTTTTATCTCGGAAACCATTGATACTACGAATAAAAAAATTTTACATCTCTCTTTGTAAAATTTGCAGACTTTCAGCCAAAAAAGTTCAAGGAAAGTGGTATCAATATTGGAAGCAGCAAATTTTTCATTTATATCTAGCTCAATGTAGATGACAATCAAAGGCTAATTATTTAAGCATTTACTTTAATATTCAAAACTTGTTTTCTCGTAACGTTATCATAGAATAATTTTGCTTGATTATTGTCTGTTAAAGCCAACCACATCTTATGTATTTTCATGCAATCCTATCCTAACATTTATGAACAAAAAACTCTATCTTTCTAAATAAATACTGCTTATTAGATTGGGGTTTAGCGTTGTTGAAAATAATGTCCTGCAGCAGATACATATTTTCCTTTCATGTGATTATAGGCAGTACGTGCAGCGAGTGTATCCCCGAAATATTTTCCTTAATTTTAAAATTTATTCGATCATTCATATTAGTGAAATATTCAATTGTAAACTAATTAAATGGAGTTCATCACTGCATTTTAATAAACAAATTCCTTGAAAAATTTAATGAAATTTAATTAAAACGGTAGCGTTAATCGTCTATCCTTTGTACAGATCATGTAATATATCAATATTCTTGGAAACCTAATTTCAGGAACCAAAAGAAGGAATCGTAAATTTATTTTAAAGCACCATCTAATTCAATGTTTGAACTATAAACCGTAAATAGTATAATTTGACTCCTTGGTTTTAAAAATGATTTTAGTGTTTTCACACGAAATTAACATTACTGCCATCTTAGAAAATCCAATTTCGGAAAAAGCTTTAAAGATAAACACTCACTCCATCGGCATGAACGCTTCAA
Source organism: Oxycera nigricornis (assembly GCA_963942545.1). Lineage (NCBI taxonomy): Eukaryota > Metazoa > Arthropoda > Insecta > Diptera > Stratiomyidae > Oxycera > Oxycera nigricornis. The sequence goes on along the minus strand of OZ012660.1, from coordinate 87,575,170 downwards.
ACATTTATTTGCTCTGTTTTAAATTTCTCCCGTGTGGCGTCTTCATTTCCATCAATAACTACTGTCCTGTCACTTTTAGAAAGGAGATTTATTCACCAAATAAATTTCTTTTCGAAACGTTGAATTAAATTTCTCCAGACTCAGCTCCGTTCTTGGAACTTCTGCAACGTCTTGTTCTCATTTCAACTTTCATTTCAAATAGCTTTGCCAACTAGTCACTGTGTAATTGAAAATAGAACACAAACGCCTAGCTTCTTTTTGCTGGTGGAGTATATATTCTTTCGTTACTTTACTTCTTTGCCGAACCACTGAGTAGGCAGAATAATATGAACTGGGTAACAAAACGAGTGGCGGAAATGGCGAAGTTTAGCCCATCAAACCCCAATCCAACCCGTGTAACAGAAAGAAGTCCATACATTTCCACAATCCTCAAAATCGAATCTGATGTCTAAATCTGGGCTTAGAATCGCGTTCAACCATTATTTATTCGGGATTAGGATTAAATCCCTTTAAAACTGAAACTTTACTCTGCTTCTGAAAAGTGTTCGAATCTTCAGTTCTGAGCAGTGCTGTTTTCCTACCTCAGATTTCCATTGTTTCAGATGCCACGGTCGCGACGAATTCGGATGGAAGCAAATTTACTATATAGAATATTCGTTTGGTGGAGGGTTAGACGTCTTGCTTCGGTCCAGGATATTGATATGTTTTTATAAGGTGACGGTAGTTCTACTTTGCAAAGAAAAGATGGTCATTAACACGAGCGATTCATTCTTACATGTTGAAGCCGTCACTAATTAACTGTTTCCTAGACGTTTACCACCTTCAACAGCTTGAGGAGCTGAAAGAAATTTTAGGCTGTGTATAATTAGTCACATGATAAACACTTGGAGGTAGAGTTGATTGTAATTTGCGGAATATACCCTATTTTACACATAATTTATGGCGATGAATTATGATATTATATTGGAGTGCTTACGGCTAACGAAAAATGATTCCAGGAAAATTTATCCCTGCAGTAATCCAAGAAATATGACGCTTGTCGAAATAATTGCACAAAAATCGCATCTATCACACCAATGATTTCAATAACTAATCCAAAGCGAGCCGGACTCAGGTACAGAAGATTTTTTCTCTCTGAAAAGCAGTAAAAATTATACAGTAAGATTTTTTTAGATATTGTAGAATTTGTTCCACGTGGTTTACTGGTGGCTCCAGGTGGTTTACTGGTAATAAATCATCCTTCCTTTTGTTTTCACTCATATTTTTTCGTATTACAAACTTTAATATACCCTGCATAAATTGAGTCCTATCGCCCTTCTTTCAATAGCTACTTTTTTCGTCTACTCTCGTATTCATTTCTAATTTCTTGGCGCAGTAAAAAACCAAAAAAATATCCGTTTCAAATCAAAACTAGCACACACTTTTAGATATTTTTTATCACTCTATCCCAAACCATGTCCTCTTGCTTGGTTGAGTTTCCTTCAGAATTTGAGCACCTGTATCAATGATCGATGGAATAGTTATGCTAAAGTTTCTCTACTCTAAAATATGCTTCGATACAAGTCCCTCACTCCAAATGATTGTAGAAACATACTAAATACGTTTAGCTTCACATTACCCTACTAAAAATATTTAGTACGTCAAACGTATTTTCTTGAAACTCTGTCTTTTATCTAGCCTGGTCTTTTGTTTTCGCAAAACAATTCTCATACTTCTTTTGTAGTTTCGCTTACTCAATTTTCGATTAGTCAAACACAATCATATGACACGCTATTCTTTACATTTATTTATTCCACAAGACCTAATTGAAAATCAATACTTCCATTATCTCGAATATATCTAAGCGTCCATAACTAATGAGTATTGAACAATGTATATTGGCGAATTGTCATAAATGTAGACTGCAATTGCAGAAATTTAAATAATAAACCTCAAACTAAAACTGCATCATCGAGTAGACCTACTAAATTTCCAATTTTTTATTGTTCCTACACAAGTGAACGGGACAATGCTACTAAGAGCACCATGTAAATATGTGCCCAGAACAACAAAGTCATGGCTTCAGCTCGAATGCTGCATTCAAAAACGAAAACGGGTTGCCTCGTCCTTAGTTCCGGCACTTCTTTACATCACCGAGTCGTTTCAGATGTGCCGTTTAACATGAGCAGCTTCTGCGTTATTTCTGAAGTACAACACAGTACTAACAATGGTTATTACCCACCTGTTTTATTGCCAAATAATATCGTTAAAACGACGAGGCGGCCAATGGAACTTCCTATCCCCATTACTATGCAAGAATGACAATGAGCGCTATGGATCTAGTAAAGTACAGCAATGTTGTTGTCGAAACTATATTCACACAGCATATCCTGTTTGTATATGCATTCGCTCCGAATAAGGACAAGGTGCATAAATTAGCTCGTGAAAGGCAGTCAATGAATTTCACTGCAAGTTGATTGTATACATAAAAGACTATTTCAACAAAACTGAGAAAGAAACGTATCATCAAAAGGCCAAATATTTTAGCAGGTACACAATTACAGCTACATGAAGTTTAATAAATTAAATTGAAAAGACTACCACTTTCCAACGAACTACTAGAGTAGGGAAAAGACTGCAATAAAATTGAATGCATCAAATTATACAACTGACTTTAATCATAATTTTAATCCATCTGATGCTGAGTATAATTTTCTGCTTGAATCATGAATCTCTTCAGTTCCTCTTAAGCAAAAACACAGGCATAAAAGCAAGCAACACTCATCCTTTTCGCAAACCATAAAGGCTGGCTTCCGTTCGCAGAATCCGTCTTGCCGAAGCCATGCATCAGCTTGATTTATTGCCGTAGATACGATAACGAAATTGCAAGAATGTTATCCAATGTTAGACTGTATTGTGTTTGACTGCTTATGTAACCAGCATATTGTATGTACTCATAAACATATATGCGAGTATATGTATACATGATTGTGATATCTATGCCGGCTGAAAAAATCCACCCTCTTGGGGAGAACTCTGGCAAATGGTGGAAAAAATTCGCTTCGCACAACTGACTCTGTCCAACCAAAGAAGAAGGATGGCAATCCTGGATTGAGCTTTAGCCGGATAGCAAAAAGCAACAACAGCATCAAGGATGCTCTGCTTCATGTAACGATTCGGTCCAGTGGTTTTCTCACGCAAGTGTTTTTGTTCGTTGATATTGTCCTTTTCCCACACATTCTTCAACTTGATAGAATGATTTAGGTGCGAAGAAGACACAATAAATTGTCGTTTCCTCCCTGCAATTCTTCCATCTAGTACAGCATATCCTTGCGTCCTATTTTACAAGCTCAATGCTTGCGCTACAGTTATCTCAGATATATCTCTGATTCGTCAGGAACTGGCCAAGAAGAAACTCTTTTAGCCTATATTGCCAAGATTCAGAACTAGGATGAGTCGCCGAAGCCTGAATCTCTTATACTTATCCACTCATTTATCGTTATTCTGCAATCTGAAATATATTCCAGCCACTGGCAAATGGTAATAACTCTTGAACACCAAGCAGTGCCAGGACTCGAGAAGCTATAATGAACAAGATAAAAATCCTTTAAGATATTCACTCCCTTAGTATGAGATATGCGCTGAGGAGGCATTCTCTGTTTGAAGGTGCAAAAAGTCGCAATAAAGTTTGCTGCTGCTATCTTGGAATCAATGAATGATCCGAAAACGTTTATACGAGAACATATTCATATTTTAAAAATGAAAATCTCCGAGAAAGTGAGTACAAATAGTTACTAACGTTGACCATAATACCATAAATAAGAAAGAGAATAATAATATTTGTTTGATTTTCATAGCTCTTCTTGTTCAAGTATATTGTTATGACTTATTATTAAAAGATGAATAATCAAGGAAAACTGAGGTATCGCGATATTTCAATTGAAAGTTAACACATAAGCTCCTTTTTATTCACGATTGATTGTCTATGAATTTTTACGTAAATACAATTTGTCAACAGAACGATTAGTTGACAAAATACGCATACTTTTTTCAGCATTAAGTTATGTGTCATTGCATTTTACCGAACATTGGAGTAAAGCGTGATTTTAGTTGAATTAAATTGTTCCAATACAAAGAAGCACTTTGAAATTCATCTGTCTAGAAAGAAGAGTTGATAGTAATTTATATAAAAATTTCAAGCGCAAAAATTTCAGATCATCTTTAAAAAATTAAGCCACTAACGCCTCGGCATCAATGAGCTTTGTAGATGCCTAACTGCTGACGATATAATTTTTCTAAGATAAAAGTAATAGTTTAAATGACATCAGCCACTAAAAATGAACATCAATGTATGAAAAGAGAAGCATTATGGATTGATTGTAGGATTAATGAAAATTAGTACGACCGAGTCATCACAGACTCAACGTAGAAAACACGATCAAACATTCCGTTCTCCATCAAAAATTATGAACACAAAAAATTCAAAGAATTTATCAACACACGGTATTTGAAATCTTTGATAGAATTTACCATTCTTTGATACTTTTAATCATATCGAGACAATCATGCATGTAGTTTGGACAGTTTTTACAACATAACAAATAGCAGCTGCATTAGTTGCAAGCATTGGATTTAAATAGTTCAAGGTGGGTCACAAACAAGCTTATAATGATAAAAAACAGTAATTATCATCAGTAATCTAGCAAAATTGAGAATTTTATTGACCAAACATATCAGATGCCAATTATTATACCACAATAACATCATAAAACAAGTGGATCAAAACTTCATATCAAAATCAAGGATCATTAAAAATTTATCTGCAGATATTCGCAAAGTCTATATTGTTCATTTTAATTTACTGCTTATTGAGTTATCTCAAAACACTACAAATAAATTTTTTCGCATACTTAAGTATTTAAAATAGATTTCTAAAGTATCTTCTCTACAATACACAAATGTACAGCATTTTTCTTTCACCACTGCAGTTTTATCAATAACTTATTACCTCCGGCAACATATTAAATTAGTCAAAATCGTCGGAGAGTATTTGAAAGCTCGCTCAGTTGCTTTTTATCAACTGAATGATATTTTTGTGGATTTTACTAGTGCAGTGAAGAACATCCTAACACGGTACGCATGAGACAAACCCCATTGAAACCCCATTCGTATTCTCACAGCCAAACTCCACTAACAATATTTAATGAGTTTCTATTCAACAAAGAACAGATATTTGTAACAAATTTTAGAAAAAAATACTAGTCCAGTGCGCGTGAATGCAAGTGATACAAAAAACATTAAATATTTTACAGAACATCGCGTTTTTTCAGTTCTTTATAACAACTGTATATTCTCTCATTTTCAACTATCCATCTTCAACTCAACTCATGTTTACATATTTTTATGTGTTTGGTTTGAAATAATATTGTTTAGCTCTAAAAGAAACGCATCCTCATTTGAGTCAGTTTCATTCAAGATTGCGGCTTCAGAAACACTTGTGAGCTGTTATCTGACTACTGTTTACGCCAATACACTCCAGGTAAACTCTGTTATAACATCCCAACTACTTAGCGCAATGAATCGTTAACAGAAATGAAAATGATTTAATTATTTAGTTTGGAAAGTGGACCATTTACCTTGGAAAAACTTAATTGCTGATGAGTTGATTTGTAAATAACGCTTCATAAGATCAACTATTTTTAACTTTAATAGGTAAAAATATTCTAAAGAAACCAATCAGCTCCTGCCTGGCATATCGGATTTTAAGCGACTTAAACCCGCTCCGCCTTCTCCAAATAACTCTATCTATGAATTTTTCAAGAATTGTCCATTTTGGTTTCGGTTCATAGTACTTCTCAGACGAAACTCATCCGTGAGGAATACTATTTAAGCCATTAGTTTTATAATCCTTTAGATTTGATTTACAATTAAATAAATGAACGTCTTTATGATTTTGTTCAGATTGGATCCATCGTTATCTTTAATGTTGGAGTAAGGTTTTAATGTCATTTAAATGTATTTTGCCCATTATTTACTTCAAAAACAATAAATTTATCATTTATCATAAAACATTGTAAAGTAGACAAAATTGCTTCGATTCATTTGATTTTATCGATTTGAAATTCATTTTATTTGTGCTGTTTGAGCTCACGTTCCAACTTTTGTAATCTAGTGAACAATATCATTCACGTTAGTTGAAGACTCACCACAAGCCCAACACTCGCGTTCGATTATGTAGCCGTGCCTTGAAAAACTCAAAGGTACTACACAAGTTCTTCCGAAAAGATTTCATTGTCTACTGAACTGTGAATGAAAAATGGATTGAAGTTCAATTGACAAAATAACATCCTAGCAAACTCCATTTTTCTTTTCTACTGTGCATGTTGCCACTGTTTTCGTCGCCCTGATAAATATTTATGCCGAACGGACTCCACTTTATTGTGCAACCATAAAATATTCTCCTGAATAAATTTCATAGTTGTATGATTTCACAAATACAAACACATTACGCCGAGAACATTTCAAAAAGGAAGTATTATTCACTCGGTGGAATCATACGAGTGTATCCGAGACAAATATTTACAAATAAATGTCGCCAAGTTCACAAATATGAAATTCAGGCGCTTTGCCACGAGGACGAGCCAACGACAATATGTTTTCAGTTTATAATTCGAGAGGATTCGGGCTGGGATTCGTGATCCCTGAAACACTTTATTCATAATGCATTGCACAATGTTCTTTTTATGATCGGGTTCATTGTGTGAATATTATTTACAATGCGGGAAAAGGAAAACTCATGAATGAGGTAATTTGCGCCTAGCAAACAAGTCCAAAGCACAAATATATGCAGTTGGTGCTCATTTTGCAAATCGTTAATTTTTAATTCATGTTGCGAAGTGTTTAAAATTACTAAATTTGAACAACGCTATTTGATTTTTCCAGCACATTAGTTTGTCTGCGGCTTGATAGAGACAGATGTGTATTTTTGCAAAGCATAAGTGCTGTCAATATTTCGAGAGAAAAACAATTTTAAGAGTTGGATTACGCTTAAACAATCTGGCATGCTTGACATTTCCTTTCAACTATTGATTTCAGAATGCCTGCCTCCAAGATATCAATGGTGAATATTTTCTTGTGATGCATCCAAAATTATTTTCTATATCAGTTACACAAACGTCTCAATTTCTCAACTGAATTGAACACTTTTCATTTTCCAAACTTCGTCAACTAAGCTGAGTATTAATTGGTAATCGATGAAACATACTCTGAAACGAAGTCTACATTCAAAAGAACACTGCATTTTTTTTGTGAAAATTCATTCCAAATAAGGAGAAACAATATTTTCTTTCCGAGTAAGCAATTGACTGAAATTTGTTTTTTTCTATTGACCATTTATATATCGTCTGCTATTTATTATCAAACTTCAAATTGAATTAAAATCATCTAACCGCAATATCAAACAGTTTTCTCATTACCCGCCAAAGATAAAAAGCTCATTAGCCTACCCTCGCAAAACATTTTTTCCATTCCTCAATGTTTCTTTTAATCTTATAGCATCCTTTGTAAATTTCTTCAGGCCTAAGAACGATTTTTTCTGAACAGGACCCATTTTTTCGATAGGCTGCTTGGTAAATAGGAAACTGTATAAGTCCTTGCGAAGCTAAGTCTGAAACATTGATAAAAATGAGCCAAACCTGCTGAAGTGTTCTCAAATAGCCGCGATACAAAACACAGCAAACATAAAAAATCATTACAAAAGACCTACCAAGCACCCTCGTAAAACGCTTCGCGCACAGTGCTCTTCTAGCTTTTTGCTACACGGCCTGCTATTTCTTCCCAGCTAAGATTTATATAGTCATCCATCATTTTTATCGTGAAAATATATAAATACATTCCGCTTTCGCCTCCAAACAGATATCTTAGGCAACATCTAGTGCGATGGGGATGAGAAGGTGCTACACTTTTCCTCATATTTTCTCCTAGCACTTTCTCCGGCATGACAACATTTTCTAGATGAAAATGAACGAGCTCGAGTGGTGTGGCTCTGGTTTCTTTTATAGCATGTGCGTAGTCCTTGGCATGTAGGACAAAATAAGAGACAAAAGACTTAAAGGGGACTCCAAATTCAAGGGTGCTCGACGTATTACGAATAATCAACAATAGCCGAATACCTCGTTCTACAAATAAATTTGCCGTTTGAGTGGGAAAACACCAAGCACAAGTTCTGCCACTTTATTGTCAATCAAATATCGTTTTCTACATTTCAAATGTTTGATTCAGCTATACGCGAACTGTAATAAGAATTAGACGAGTATCTGTCAATGTGGCTTCCACTTCACGTAAAACCAAAACCTAGTCACTGACACGGTTCTTGCAGTTGTCCTTCACCAAATGTTGATGCAAAGTTTTTGGTTGGATTTTTACGGTCGATCGGGAAATAAAACTGTGTTTTGACTTCCACACTCAAAATATTTCATTCGTTATTAATGCAGTTATTTCCTAATATCTCTCCAGGAACTTATTATTGAAGTTAAAAATAAGTGCATACAAAACAAGCCGTGAGGTGCGACTCATGAGGTCCACACGGTCAACTTTCCAGTAATATTTACATAAATATTAAAAATACTAAACACAATAATAATTATGAAAATGATACTTGTTTAAATAATGAAAATGTACTTCTCATAAAAGTTATTGGAATGACTTAATATTAATCGTAACATCTACGCGAGCGTCAATTGATTACGTAAGGATTTTGGTGGATTGGTTTGATTGAATATTCACGCGGATCAACCGGAGGGGGACAGGTTACAAAGCCTTTTCTACGTTATCTGTTATTTTCATATCGATGCTTGATGGACAAAAGAGAGCTAGCTAAAATGAATGCAATTTTTGTTATTACGCTCACTGAAGAGATTTTGTCGCGTGATGGCCATTTTGAATAGTTGCGGTCAAAATTGCAAGCACTTCGGCATAATCACTGAATTTGTATTTTTTCACGATTTTACATCAATGAGACTAATAATTATTTCTTATTTTCTGTTGGTTTTGAGAAACATTGTAAATGCAGTCAAAAATAGGTTCAATTGCATGTTAAAAAGTAAAATGTGTGTATTACAAATGATGAAGGAAGTAATTGAAATCTTACGAATACTAAAGAACAAAATTCCTAAATACAGCAATGTTTTATTTGATGAAAGCTTTTCAAAGCATATGATCTTGAAAAATGTTGACTACAAAACATTTTACCATTCAAAACGGTGATTACCACAATTGCAAATTTGATTTGATTTGTATTGGTTTTCAAAATTTAAGCAGTTTTTTTATTAAAGTTAAAACACGGTTCTATGAAGACTATTAAAAATCTCCGCAAATTATGCAAATAATAATAAACTTTGATTGATTTTACAACAATGTCTTTAGAATAAAAGATTTAAGGTTAAATCATTCGTATGAACCTTTTTACATGATGACTCTGAATGATTTTTTATTTTTAGTTTAATTTTTTTGTAATCATGAGAAAAGTTTTTGCTGATTTCTCTACAAAAATTAATAAAAATTTATAAATTCTATAAACGTTTATTATAATGATGTGCAGATCAGGTTAAAAATGATTTTTTTATGAAAAAACACTACTTTCCCACATTTTTTTTTATTAAATTTAAAAAAACGCTGAAAAGACTTCTAAAAATATAAAAACATCATAAAAATGTTAATACGCGTCGATTGATTCCTTAATGATGGAAAGATTATATTTGATTCTCGAGATATAATGAATGGCGTAAATGACCTTGAACTTTTAATGATGTTTTATTTTTATTTTAATTTTTTTGTCATCATGAAAAAAAAATTGCTGGTTTTTTTACAAGAACTGTTTGGAGTATATGAATTATATAAACATTGATTACTTCGGTTTGGAAATCAGGTTAAAAATTTATTGTTTTTGAAAAAAATCGCTTAAAAAATTAAAAAACGGTTCCAAATTTTTTTTAAAAACTTGATGAAATCACACAAATGTCAATATGCGTCGATTGATATCTTGATCAAAAAAATCCTGTTTGGTTCGCGTGATATAGCGCACAACAGAAATGACCTTCAAAGGGTCAAAACACCAAACCTCCCCGAACGAAGTGTCTCAAAAACTAATGAGCTCTTAAGATTGCAAAGACGCTTCGATTGACACATTAACGTAGGTCGATACGACTTTGTTGACGTGAGTTATGCTCATAGAAAAAACTGTCCACAAACGTCTGCACACACACATCTCTTTTTCTAAAAACTATTTAAATATACTATAAAGACCTCAAAACGTAAAGAAAATTCGAAAATTTTAATTTCGATTTTCTAGGCGATCACAAGAACTTCCCATTTAGTGGGAAGTTAAGACGGTCCAAATCATATAAATTTTCAAACGAATTTCAGTTGATTTTCCTTCGCTACTACCTTACAAATAAGGTAGCAATCCATATTATAGTGGGTCTTATATTTACGAGGATATATTTGCTACATAAAAGCTTATAGGTTTATGTTTTTAATATTACTGAAACTTAGGAAGCAAACTTCTTTCAAAATCATAAAACGGCTAACTTTTTTCTAAAAAAATTTATATTTTCGAAGAATCTAATTAATATATTTGATGCTTGTATTTTTCTTGATTTGTTCGGAAAATACATTCAACTGTGCGGAAAACTGTGAATATGTGTTCAAAATTTGGATTACATTAGATTAGATCAATACAAAAAAAAACATAAATCTACTCTTTGAAAATGAGATTACAATTGGATCAAATGGATGATATAATACGCTACTTTAATCTCCCTTGATGAATATATAAGCGATGAAGATTATCCTTTCTAATAGCTTAATCGAAAATTCTAGGGCCGAATATCTAATGGCCTTCTATCTAGGACGAGAACAAAAAGTCTGCTCTAATAATCTTAATAACTGATAATGGATAAATTACTCCTAGTTTTTTCTATTATGGAAATAGAGCCCCTTAAACGTATGTATGCTATCTTATGTTACATCATGAGATTGCAAATTCTGCAAATGAAGCTTTGACTGTGATTTTTGGCATGACTTAAAAGAAACAGTGGTAATAACCAATCAGCATTTAATCTAAGGATGAGTGTGTGTGTGTTTCTATTGTAGTTTCCAATATCCTAAATGATCTGCTTACATGAATATTGGTGATAATTTTTTTCAATTTCGGCTAACGTGACAATTTTTTTGCTTTCTGCTATATGCAATGGTTTAATTCGAGAAGATGAATCTTTTATTTGGAAGTCGTCTATTCAGCGTTATTAAATAGATGTGAAATGCATTTTGGTTTTGTTCAACTCCAATTATTTATTGCCTTTTTGGCCTAGGCAAAAACAAATCGAATTAAGATTTTCGAGCGAAAATGTCTTCAACACCTGTTTTGAAAACATCGTCAAAATACAATTAAAAATAAATCTCAAAACCAATAATTTAATACAAATCAGTGTCAGTAGAGAACAAAATTTTAGAGTATTAGGAGTTTCTTATGCAGTCTAAAACTCATCTTCAGCAGAACACCAATTCGAATTCATTTTTATTCATCGTACTCATGGTGTAAGCGTTTCACCACACTTCGTCGTTGTTTTCTCATCCTTGCTTGAAATAAGAAAGCATCAACCCAATTAAATGATAATGAAACCATACTGAAGTGTTGAATAGGGGTTTTCTTGACTAGGAAATTGCTATGCACCGAATACGTTCATCGCATATGGAATGTTTTCCTTATTTTCTTTGAAAAGCAAAGCTTCACTCATCCCTCAGAAGGACTAACCAGTAGCAATCTGGCCTTATGTTATTCGAAATTCTACTCAACCTCATTCGCATGATTAATTGGTACGTAGCAGATGGCAATGAATTGAAATATGTACAACCCAACTTATTATTTCAAAAGGAAGAGGATAATGCTTTCTGGAAAAAGCGTTTTTTCATTGGCTTAAAGGATACATTTTGTTATAGCAATGACTTTAATGGTCAGTAATATTTGCAAAGTGATCAAAGAATTACTTTTTTGAATAAAAAACGTAGCTGCTTATCTTTTCTACGGTATAAATTTTCCACAAGTATCGCAACGCATTCTTCATGTTGATATAGCAAATATGTATATTTGGATGGAAGTTGCAAAATAATTATTTGTAATTTTTGCAATAAATTTTTATTCTGCGATAAAACATAACAACAATATGCATAAAGGTGATTGAAAACATCTACTTCAGGGCTTATTAAATAAAATATGTTTCGAGATGACATATGCTTTGAAGTTTATTAACGTTGTTGTTAAGTATCGAATAAAGATCAGTCGACGACAAGGTGTATAGACGACAAGGTAGTTTCTTCCGAAGCTGTGATGACGTAGGGTGCGTTAAAACTTATGACATTTTGCCCAGTTGGAATTTCAGCAACACTTTGGGGCAAACAAGATGTGATTTCCTTGCTGGGTGGAGTGAAACGTATTGAAAGGAAAAGATAGATGATGTGCATATGTTGCATGAGAATGTGTAAAAAGTATACATCTTACACCGAAATATTTGTAACAGACAAAAACATATTTCTAAAAATGTTACAATATGTGGCATTTTCCAAACGACTGATTCAAATGTGACATGTTATATTTTGTCTTGCCATATGCGCCATCTCCGAATTGCTCCTTTGGCAGCCCTAATTTCATTGAATCCATGACGTAGGTGCGTGAAATGTGCGAGCGAAATAGGATGACGATTTAAAAGTGAGACTACCTCTATTTCTGTTTACCATGAGTCGACGAATAGTCAAAACTTTGTCAAGTTAACTAGATCATCTTAAGTGGCTGTAAGTTTTCCAGATACGACCACTATTCGTTGATGTTACTGCCGTAGCTCACATTTCCACGGTTTAACATGGGCGAGTCCATAGAATGTGCGCAGTTAAACCCTCTCTCTTTATGTGTAACGAAATGATGTTTTTAGCTACGATGAAGTGATTGCTTCGTTTAAGGCCTTGTCAAACTTAAACAAGCCGTGAAGTGGGACCCTTGAGGTTCACACGGTCAACTTCCTAGTAATATCTAGACATTAAAAATATTAAACTCAATAATAATTTTGGAAATAATACTACTTTAAATAATAATAATGAGAGGTATTCATAGCAGTAACAGGAATGAGTTAATATTAATCATACATATCATCTACCGGAGTATCCATTGATTACGTAAGGCTTTTGGAGGACGCGGGTAGATTGATTTGAGCAATCAATCAGTGGGACCTTTTCTACGTTATTTGTTATTTTCACATCGATGTTTGAAGCACACAAGAGCGCTGGCAAAAATGAATGCAGTTTTTGTTATTACTCTCATTGAAGAAATTTTGTCGCGTGATGATCGTTCAAAATTGCCATGAGTTCAGCATAATCGCTGAATTTATATTTTTTCACGATTTTACATCAATGAGATTAATAATTACTTTATATTTTCTATTGGTCTTGAAAATTTTTGAATATGCTGTCAAAAATAGGTTCAATTGCATGTAAAAAGTAAAATGTTTTACAAATGATGATGGAGGAAGTAGGAAGGCTGAAAGATTTACCCCCTGAGGGGCTTTCCCACAAGGATAAAATTTCCCTTGAATGGGCAACATCAACGGTAGAGGCTCATAAAGCCTTTTTAGCAAAGCAAAGGGCTACTCACAAAAGATGTAGGTCTAGTGAGGCAGCCCTGAATCAACCGAGTGCCCAACTGCAGGTCACCAAAAGACCAAGATTGGTCGCGCCCAATCCTGCCAAGGGCAGGAGTTTTAGTGAAGTGGCTAAGGGCAGCCTGGTATGGGCTGTCATCGACAGGAGTAGCAGTGATGGAACCATCTCACCGTCAAACTGGAAGATGGTGGAAATCGCTCTTCTTCGGGTGTACAAACCCATACTGGAGGCAAACCCAGGCCCCCCACCTAGTTGCCGTGATGCTGGTTGGTACCAGGGTCACGTTAAGCTGATAGCCTGCATGGATCAACGCTGAGCGGATCTATATAAGCAGGCTTTTAGCAGACTGGGAGAAGTCTGGCCCGGAGCAAAGCTAGAAGCTGTCTCCAGGGAAGACATCCCGAATCGGCCTCGATCCAGGGCATGGATACCGGCGGAGCCATCCACACCGGAGGAAATTGTTGAGCTTATCAAGCTCAGCAATGCTGATCTTCCGGTGGAGAACTGGAAGGTAGCCAAGGTAAGCGAGCCCAGCAATGGACAGAGAGAGGCTCTCATTATCCTCAACGAGGAGGCACTAGCTCCGTTGGAGTCGAAGGGCGGGGTGATCAGCTACGGTTTCTCGGCTATCGCAAGGACCGTACTGGGAAGGCAGTACGGGAACCGAGCAAAGAGAGTGGGAGTGAGGTGACTGTAGAATCAACAGTAGACCCGACCGTGAACCCCTCTGAGTCAGATCTTCTCTCCGACGACGGAAGAAGCACCACCTTCACCACGGAGTTGACTGGGGACCTTCTCCAAACCCTCGACCTGGTCGAGGAGGAGATGTCCTTATCTGACGAGGAGGCGGACAAAACATTGTGTCGTGATGCTGAGGTTTCTGCAAATAAACCTCCATCATTCTAAGGCGGCATCCGCCGCACTGCTCCTCCCCCTGGCCCAAAAGGGAGAGGAGCTAATACTGGCCCAGGAACCTTGGGTTATAGGAAACCGGGTTTGCGGGCTCAACATGAAGGGATACAATACAGTATCCCTCAGTACAGCAGGTAAACCGAGAGCTTGTATCATCATAAAGGAAGGCTTGAAGTTTCTAACCTTGTATAATTTCAGTGATCAAGACACCGTTGCCATAGCAGTGGAAAGGCAGTCCAAACCACTTTGGGCTGTCTCCTGCTATATGGCACACGATGTTCTGCCGCCTCCCATCAACCTGCAGAGGATCGTCAAAGAAGCCACTGCACGGAACATCCATCTCGTCATTGGGGCGGACGCCAATGCCCATCATCGCAATTGGGGAAGCACCGATACGAACAAAAGGGGTGAGTCACTCTTCGAATTTATTCTAACGCATGACTTAGCCCTAGTAAACAAAGGTGAGGATCCTACCTTCATTACGGCAAGCCGTAGGGAAGTTTTGGATATCACTTTAGCGAACGAGCACTTGCATCACGCTATCAAAGGATGACATGTATCACAGGAGTGCTCGTTCTCCGATCATTTATACATAATGTTCGATGTGGCGTTTGACCCTCCAAAAAATCCATCCTTCATCAACAAAAGGAGGATGGATTGGGTCAAATACCAATCAGTCTTCGAGTCTACACTAGAAGGTGGACCTCCAAAGATTGAAGACATAGGTGGTCTGGTGGAAGCCGTTGGGACCCTTACATTTGCCTTCAATGAAGCAGCAAGATCTGCATGTAGTCCAACGAAGCCTAGAGGGAAATATAAGCCCCCATGGTGGAATAGTGACATTGCGGAGCTGCGGAAGGAATGTAGGAAGTCCTTCAATCGGGCTAAAGAATCCAATGACTGGTCTTCCTATAAATTGAAACTGAAGGAGTTCAAATGCTCCATCAGAAAAGCTAAACGCTCCTCGTGGAGAAGTTTCTGTGCAGAAATAGAACACTCCAAGGATGTCAGTCGTCTGCGTAAAGTTATGACGAGCTCCCCCTTATTTTTGGGGTCTGTCAAAGATGCGAATGGGGTCTGGACTAAATTCAGCTCTGAGACGCTAGCCATTCTCATGGACACGCACTTCCCGGGCAGTGAGGATGCGGCTGATGAAGCTGATCCACATACGGCCCCGAACTGCCTTTCAGCCGCTGTGCCTGTAGATGACAATCAGCTACACTACGCTGGGCAATCAGCTCATTTCAACCTTTTAAATCCCCTGAAATGGACAACATCTCACCCGTTGAAATCCAGCAGGAAACCAATATAGCGCTTCCATGGCTAAGAGCCATTTTTAAAGCATGTCTACAGATGGCTTACATTCCACAGCGGTGGAAAGAAGCTAAAATAGTCTTCATACCCAAAGCGGGCAAGACATCCCACTCCTCACCTAAGGACTATAGACCTATCAGCCTCACCTCTTTTCTGCTGAAAACTCTGGAACGGCTGATAGAGATTCATTTGAGAGCTACCCTGCAACCACTCTCTAATGCGCAGCACGCATACACAAAAGGGAGATCGGTTGAAACAGCTCTTCACTCGCTCACCAGCTACATCGAAAAATCGCTAAGCATCAAAGAATATACGCAGGCGGTTTTTCTAGACATCGAAGGTGCATTCAACAACGTCAGCCATAAGGCTATGCAGAAGGAAAACAATGTGGATGGTAACCTGATTAGGTTTATCGTACAACTGCTAAGTAGCAGGAGCATCAACTCCACACTAGGAGACAGTATCCTAAGAAGGAGGACGTGCAGAGGCACCGCGCAAGGTGGGGTGCAATCACCCCTTCTATGGAACTTAGTGGTGGACAAACTCCTGTCAACAATAGAAGCGACTGGCTGCAAAGTCGTAGCCTATGCTGACGATATTGCAATAGCAATATCGGGCAAATTTGTAAACACCCTATCTGAAAGACTTAACTTTGCCCTGAGTATTCTTACCAAGTGGGGCAAAGAGTGCGGTCTGAAGATTAATCCGCAGAAAACGGAATTTGTGCTGTTCACAAAAAGGCACAAAATTCCACGATTTGTCCCACCCAAACTCGATGAGATAAGTCTCATACCGTCTCATCAAGTTAAGTATTTGGGTCTAATTCTGGACTCCAAGCTTGCGTGGAAAGCGAACATAGAAGAAAGAGCGCGAAAAGCGGCATGCGCAATCTACTGCTGCAAAAGAGCCATTGGGAAAAAGTGGGGATTGAAACCCAAAATCATATCATGGCTCTATACGGCGATAGTGGAACCAATTCTTCTGTATGGCGCAGTTGTTTGGTGGCCAGCTATTGCAAAAACATCCAATGCAAACCTGCTAAACAAGGTCAGAAGGAGTGCGGCTATTGCAATCACCGGGGCTCTACGGACTACCACGACAAAGGCACTATTTATGCTATTAAACTGGCTTCCGACAGAGCTACTTACGAGACAGCAGGCCAAGTGCTCTGCTATTCGATTAAAAGCACTACATCTCTGGCAAGAGGCAAATGTTGGCCACTCCACCATACTTCGGATTGATGGACCAACGCCAGGGGAAGTAGACCTTGCGCCTCCGATTCCCTGCTTTCATCATAGCTTCAGGTCAGTCATCCTAAGCAGGGAGGACTGGGCAATAGAAAGAGGTGGGATGCAGGAATCGGTCGACATCTACACTGATGGCTCCAAAATGGACGGAAAAGTTGGCTGTGGCGTTTTCTCAGAACAGCTAGGCCTGAAACTATCCTTCCGGCTTCCAGACCACTGCAGTGTTTTTCAGGCAGAGGTCCTTGCAATATACAAGGCAGTAGACTGGCTAAGTAATCAGAAAATTTCCATAAGAAACCTGAATATTTTCTCTGACAGTCAAGCTGCTATCCAAGCACTGTCCAACGTGTACACCTCATCAGTAGCGTACCCAGGATTTTGATAAGGGGGGGGTCATATTTTTGAAGTCTTGACTAGGTACGTTCGCTGGTGCTTCGGTGTAGATATGAAGATATAATTATGTAATCACACTTAATCATACTTTTTCAACGGTCAAAGTTGGAGTCCTCCAAAAATAATTCTGGCAGACTTTAGTCCGATTGCATGCTGCTTTCATTTACTTGAATAATTGATGATATTTTCATTCAAATCATAAAATTATGCGCTTGATGTGTGAAAGAATCTACACTGTATCTGTATACTTCCTTGAAACCGTAAAGTGTATATGCATGTTTGCAAGTACATATATTGAAACGCCTTCAATACCTACAGGCTAGAAAAAAAAGCAACTAATGAAGTAAATGCCGTGAGAAAGTGAACTGTAACTAAGCACAGACAGAGTATTATCGTAATCAGGGCTGGCTAAGCTTGTTTGCAGTCCATGCAGGGAAGCAACTCTGCGCTCTCAAGCAAATTTGTCGTCATTTCCACGTAACGCATGAGGTAGACTTTTTGTACGCGTTTTTTTTAATGAGGTGTCCCCAATTGGCCTAATCCTCAGATTACAAATCATATGACAAAATAAAAACAATCCATTTTTGAGGATTTTGATCAAAGATAGAAAGAAACATTCAAAAATATAACTATTGCTACTTAGATATGGGTGCGAATTAAAAAAATTACACTTTTCTTGAATTTTACTTCGAAAACTTTCAATCAGGTGACCATATTCTAATGTTCCTACCAACTCTTTATCTATAGTATATATAAAATTGCTAGGCTTCATACAATAAGTAACAGATAACGGCACACATGGATCCAATTTGTGCAAATTATGCCCGTATCACTCCTAGGTGAGATCTCTAAAGCACCATAGGCCGTAAATCAGGCCCATATGGGTTTTACTGTGAAATAGATGAAAGATCTAATTGCGTAGAGATACTGAATCTCACTCAACTCCCACGTTCCAGAGTGTCTCGGCGAATAATTGTTAAAGTGGGTGACTTAGTGGTTAACGCTAGTTCAAGGGTCCTTGTCGACAAATATCTTTCGGGGATGAGATTTGATGCCGCACTATCATTTCACTCAGCTGTGAATGAGAACCTGAATCAAATCAGGGTAATAATCACGGGTGAGCGTGTTCCTGACCACTTCACATCCTAATGTTCCGTTGGTCAAGTAAATGAAATAACTCTAATATTGCCTGAAGGCCGAATTTTGGCGGTTGCGCCATCGATTATTATTTTTACCAACCTCTTCCCAGGCAATGACGAAGCCTTATGGACTCCACATATAAATGATCTAAGGAAAAAACTGGCTGTCTTCATTGGTCTTCTACGTCGCTTCTACTTCTTTTAAAAGAAAAACAAAATCCAAATTATGTATGCGCATCTAATTTCCAAAATTTCCTACGGCATCTTGAATTGGAGCCAAATTTCTAAAGGTAACCTCATGATCATCTCCAGACTAGTAACGAAGGCGTATAAAACCATTTACAATCTCCCTATGCTAACTCCAACGAGCAAAGTTTTCAAAACAGCCCAAGAATTGAATTTGCAAGGCATGATTTTCATGGAAAGAGCTAAATTCATACATAAGAATTTACACCGTAATGAGTATACCGCTGTGAAATTAGATAGAATTGAGGGGGAAAACACTTACAGAATGAGAAACATGAATAATATAGCTATAGCATTTGCCAGAACTGATCGGCTAAAAGAAGACCCCTTCAACAAAGCAGCCAACTTTTACAATACACTACCGGACAAAATTAAAAACATAGCGAACCCAACTTCCTTTAAAACGACACTAAAAAAATATCTCTTTCAGGACCAACTTTCGCAGTAAGTCACAAGTACAATCAGCTCAATTAAACTCAAAACCAAACATCTAATCAACAGGAAATAATTCATAAACATATAGTCTGAACTATCAATCTTAAATAAAGGCACTAAAATTTACAGATTTGGTACTATCCCTTATACCGATTCTTATCGTCTGGGAAGTACTATGTCCTAAAATTTTAAATACGGAGAGTTACTAAATTTTGATGGAGAGAATGATTGAAGGAAACGGAAGTGGTTTTAGTCGGTAGAAATCCGACATGCCGTGAGGCTGGAGCTGATCGGTATCTTTTGAAGATTTCCACCTCCCAACATTGAAAAAAAATATGCTTGAGATATATAATCCATAACATTCGAATCTTCGAATTTTTTAAATTTACGCGTGGTGATCAAAGTTTTAAAATGCCGATAATGATACAAACTTAGTATTCAAAACTCATCTACTTGTACAGTAACGGTGAGAAACAGTGTAAAATGGGATTTAAATTTTATGTCCAAGCATAAAACAGAACGCTTCGCCGGATAAAATTATAGTGAAATATCTAAACGACGATTTTTTTCATTAGCTTATTTAACACATCTTCTGTAGATGGAGTAAGATCTCTATGAATATTTAGAAGTGCCAATCCATTTAGCCGTTCATTGCTAGTGGAATTTCGCAAGTATGTTTTTAGTCGTCGTAATGTTGAAAATGATCGTTCGTTTGTACACGTAGATACTGGAGGGGACAGCCAATATTTCTAGCGATTTCGATATATTCGGCATAATGTTTGAATTACTCATGCTTAACCCATCTATGGCCGTTTATGGGCGGTTTACTATTTCAAGATACCCTATCTTTCTGTACCACAGAGTCAACTCAGCATTCAATTCTTCTTCAAGGGGGGGGGGGGTTTGAACCCGTAACCCCCCCCTTGGGTACGCCACTGCACCTCATCCATGATGGTGATGGAATGCCGTACACAGCTGAACGTGATGTCACTTTACTGTGAAGTGACTCTACACTGGGTACCGGGACATAGTGATATACCGGGAAATTGCGAAGCGGATGCCTTAGCGAGAGCTGGCACTGTGCTCCAGGAGTATACACTCACACCCCAAGTCGGTCAACCTCTAGCTTCTATAAAGCTAGGATTCAAGCAGCATTACATCAAGGCTGCAAATAGAGCCTGGTTATTGGAGGAAACCTGCAGGACAACCAGGCAAACTTGGCGTGCATTGAGTTCCAGACGCACCAAGCAGCTCCTGAACACGAGTCGAGAAACCTTGAGTTCTATCGTATCCATACTGACGGGGCACTGTCTAATTGGCAGGCACGCAGAAAGGTTGGGCGTTCCCTTCAACGATTTCTGCCGGAGTTGCAGATCGGAAGAAGAGGAAGAGACAGTCCAACACTTTCTGTGTGAATGCCCGGCACTGTCCAGGAAACGCATGAAAACCTTAGGCTCACCATTCCTGGACAGCCTCACGGAAGTAGCTGATTTAAATATCGGCTGCATAGCCGGCTTCATGCGAGAATCGAAATGGTTCTCGTCATCTCACAGGTTCTAGTGCCGCCCTCGTCGTTTTGTGGTATCACAATGGGCCTATCCTGGCCTAAGTGAGCCATCTTTTTGATAAAGAGGGCTGCCACTACAACCAACCAACCAACCATGGAGGAAGTAATTGAAATCTTACGATTACTAAAGAACAAATCTACTAAAAACTACAATTTTTTTGATGAAAGCTTTTTAAAGCATATGATCTTGCAAAGTATTGACTTAAAAACATTTTACCATTCAAAGCGCTGTTCACCACAAATGCAAATTTGATTGAAATTTTGATGGTTTTCAAAACTTAAGCAGTTTTTTTGTAATTAAAAAACTGTAAAAACTTTTAAAAATCTGTTCAAGTTATGCAAATCTTTTAAAACTTTGATTGAATTTACAACAATTTATTTAGAATAAAAGGTATAAAGTAATATCATTCGTATGAACCCTCTTTACATGGCAACTTTGAATGATTTTTTTTTAATTTAGTTTTTTTCATTATCATGGAAAAAATTGTTGCTGATTCCTTTGAAAAACCTGATAAAAATGTATAAATTTCATAAACATTTATTACTCTGCTGTGCAAATCAGGTTAAAAAAATATTTTTTATGAAAAAAAACCATTATTTTTTCGCATTTTCTTCTATTAAATTGAAAAAATCGCTGAAACGAATTTTTATAATGTTAAAAAAATCGGAAAAATGTTAATACACGTCGATTGACACCTTAATAATGCAAATATTATATCTGGTTCGTGAGATATAGTGAATGACAGAAATGACCTTGAAGATCATGATGACTGTTAATGATTTTTTATTTTTTATGTAATGCTTTTTTGTAGTTATGAGAAAAAAGTTTGATGATGTTTTTACAAACACTGCTTGGAATATATAAATTTTATAAAAATTGATTACTATGTTCCGTAAATCAGGTTAAAAATTTATTGTTTATGAAACAAAAATATTTTTGGCACATTTTTTTTTTCTCTTAAATTAAAAAATGGCTGCGACAATTTTTTTTTTTAAAATATGACAAATTCACAAAAATGTTAAAACGCTTCGATTGACATCTTAATGATGCAAATTGTATATTTGGTTCGCGAGATATAACGCATGACAAATATGACCTTGAAGATCAAGATGACTGTTAATGATTTTTTTTTTTTGTATTCATGATAAAAAATTTTGATAATTTTTTTACAAGAACTGTTTGGAATATATAAATTATATAAACATTGATTACTTCGGCTTGAAAATAAAGTTAAAAATTTATTGTTTTTGAAAAAAAAACCTAATTTTTGCACTTTTTTTAAAAAATATAGAAAACGGCTCCAAGAAAGAATCACATAAATTTCAATACGTGTCGACTGACACCTTGATCAAGCAAATCGTACGTTTGGTTCGCGAGATATAATGCATGACAGAAATGACTTTCAAACGAGCAAAACAGCAAACTCCCCTGACCGGAGTTTCCCAAAAACTAATAATCTCTTAAGATTGCAAGGACGCTTCGATTGACACCTCAACGAAGTCGATACGACTTTGTTTACGTATTCCATCCAAGTGGAAGATGATGATCACGCAGTCCACCACTAATATAGTTTCTAACGTTTGCGATCAATTCCACATATGTGTTTGCACGGCAGAGCGCATATTAGAATTTCATGACGTTATTACTAAATATTTAGGGATTTTGAGATTCAAACCTTACATACATGCATTTGCAGCAATACCACAACGTATTTTATAATATTCGAAATTTTTTGTAACATGTTTTAAAAGAACACGCTTTCAGTTTCTTGACTCCACCAATGAAGCTGAATGGGTTATACAGCTGATAGTTTGAGTGCGGGATCCAGCGAGATGGTAAACGCATTTCATTGCTAATTCTTAATGTGCTTTGTAGTTTACCTTTAAATACTCTGAGTGTCAGGAAACTGATTCGTGATTACTGTGTACTTTCAAATCAACTATTACTTCAAGTTATCAACAATCTAGACTACCCATTCAATATGATTTCTACCAGCATTCAGAATACAGTAGGTTTGGAAAAAACACACACACTCATCGTAGCAAGTAAATGCGGAAAATGATAAAGTTGAAATTTATGTGCAAAATAGATGTTCCGAAACGAAAGAAAATTCTCAAAGAAAATGAGACCTAAGGACACAAATCATATAGATAAGAGGACAAAACATTTTTCCTGTTTTCTTTTAACCATCGCCGTTTCGAGGGTGCCTTGGTCATGGCGGCAATGAAATATTGACGCATACACGCGTGAGCTCCATGCTGCCTGAAAAATGCGAACGTAATGCGAGAAATCATCCGCACTGCCTCATCCGCCCACTAAAGTACTCCTTGCATCCGCAATCAAGCGCCCTGGGGGTGGACTGGAAGAAGTAGTAGCAGAAGCTAAAGCCTAAACAGGAAGCATTCAGTGATAAAACGATAGAGGAAAAAATGACTTCTTCGATTACATATACAACACGCTTAGACGTATAGTCGACAGAATAAATGTCGGTTAAGGGGCTCTTGAACGATGTTCGGGTTCCCACGTGTCCCTACGGGATGTCAGCATCTTTTCCTAGAATGTTTTCCACGACGAGACGCATCCTTAGAGCTTCCTAATCGACCTTTGCTTGATCCTAGATGATTTTTCTAACGGTCGGTTTCGGTAGCACTTGATATGAACTAAAGATAATATTTTATCCCATTTACTGGAGTAGCCGCTACGGTTCAACTTCAATAATAAACATCAAAATCTGAATGTAACGGTTTGGATGTCAAAACATGCAAATAAGTAACCCTCATTTCTAACAAATATCGAAATTTTAACAATTAATGTTCCTAAAATCTCAACTGAGACAATTTCTAAATGCTGGTATAAATATAGCTACAGTTTTATGATATTACTTGATTATCGTCTTTAAATACGATGTCAAAGTGTATTCCAACATTAATTAGGGGCTATAAGACTGTTTTCATATTTTCATGGATGTCGTATTGAAAAGACAATTGGTAATGACTGCGAATTTTCAATAAGTCTTGCTCACGTTGCCAGATCAATGTCTGATTGCATACTTACTCCATTATTGACTTATTCTCAAAACAATGAAAACCTAGTTCACAAAATGAATTGACAAAGTCTGCCGATCCCGTATCGATGTATTTTATTCGTAAGGATTAATCAATAGGTTTATAGTGAATAAGCTATATCATTTTCCTTGTCTATTTCTTGTTTTATATTGTATATTTTGATGCGTATATGAAAACACAGCCTAATTAATAAAAACTAATTTTTACCCGCTTTCAGTAAGGACTGATAATCTATCCATACATTCCTAAATCAGGCTGCTGAAACCTGGCCAAAATTTTTATGTAATTCCCACCATATTCGTGTGAAGGTTTCGTAGCAAATAAACTCAAAATAGGCATCAAACTTACTCGCTGCTTATATATGATCTTGATGCTGCGTTTTTAGCAAATGTCGAAGTAAATACAACAGGTTGTCAGCAAAACCTTCGTGAAAATGCACTGATGGACTGAATTATTGTGGTAAGTAGAGACACGTATGTAGAAATTCTGAATTAATGGCCGTTTATTTAATAGTGGTAATCCTTTTGGTATTGAGAGCGGAAGATTACGTTTCAGAATTTTCTTTGAATTTGCATTACACAATTGATTTTAACAAATTTAAAGTTTCCAAAATAGTAACAAACTAGCCAAATCGATTGAATGCCACAAGATACCAGCCAAAGATATGTGTTTTCTTTAAATATTGAAAACATCATCAATTTAACTTATTCAAAATTCATGGCATCATTACTCATCAAACCTCAACGCCAACACTGTTTCGGTCATTTTTTCATCTATCTTCCCAAGCGACTATCTGTCTACTCATCAATGCAAAGATAGTGGTAAGCCTAAAATTTATCGAAGGCGTTTCCTTATACAGCAAAGCAGCAGCTTAATGGGTCTTTTATGGAGAATTCATTAGAAGAGCTTCGTCTTCTATTCTTGTCTATGATTTATCGGTTGCCAATGGATTCCATTTTTTTCCTATGAACGAGATGAGCTTGAATGAAACGAATAAACATAGTCGTCAATCAATTGTTAGTGTATAGAAAATGTGATTATGAAATAAATAGAATGTCGACCGTTGGACGATCAAAATGATAGATGATTAGGTTCGTACAGCTTAGATACCTTTTTATGCTTTTGGTAGGAATTAATTGAAAAATTATTGATCAAATCTGATTTATCAATGGAGAAGATTTTTTTATCGTGTTCCAATCAAACAACAACATATTTAAGAAACGTAAGAACTGAACCAGTAAGATTTTATGGCAAAAATATGAACAGAATTACAAATTTACATTGTAAGCGATAATGTTGGTTATCTTGTCTAAGTGAAATGTCGTAAACTACCTAGTAAATATTCGCGATTGAAAATTGTCAACTTTTTTCACGATTAAAATAATCCAAAATTTTGAGATTGATCTAGAATGATTAAGAAGAAAGATGAACTAGCAAGAATGCTGGATATGATTTAATTGTAAGTAGTATGAGACACTTTAATGTAAGCTCACGATTTTTATATTGAACATTTTTAAATAACTTCATATTTCACACGTGCCAAGCGTAAAGCTGATCGTGTAAGAGAACGGATGAAACTTTTCTTATTCTTGAAAACCCGCCATAGTAACGATGTATTGTATCGACTTGCATCGTAGAAAACGCTTAAAAATTACGAATTTCCTTTAAAAACTGAACTCTCACGCTTGCATGACTTGAAATGTTCTTTAATGTACACAATCAAATAATTAGGTCATACAATACATCTATATAATTAAACGGCTAACATGAATCTTGTGGTACCATTCTAGCCGTTGTTTCTGGACCGATTTTCATAAAAAATACATCAATGGAAAGAAAATATCCTGTAGATGTGCAGAATTGTATTTTTTGTGAAAATCTGTTTGAAAAATATAGAAAAAAATAGAAAATAGATTTTCTTACTAATACACACACAACGTTGAACGTTTACACAGCGATAAATACGAATGGTATACTAACCTTCACTACCAAAATAGAAACCCCAATTTTCTATGGGTTGTGTAGTGCATGCGGTGGTGATTTGCCCTTGCACGCGGGAGTCCCAGGTTCGTATCTAGGACTGTTCCAAGAGTTCTAGTTTCATTTTTGGAAGCTAATTAAATCATCAAATTTCACCACATTTAGCAATATTTTCATTCTCACTTTACACCGTTCATGTGTATTGTATTTAGCCGTTCACTGGTTCGGTGTTGTGTGATAGCTTTCTCTCTGTGGATCATTCGTGTGTATTGTATTTAGCGTCGCCGTTCATTATGCAAATGCATACGTACATTTCATCAATATTTGGTCATATTTTTTTAGTTTGTTTTGCTGAAGGTCGTTTAACATTCCACAAAAAAGCATTCAACTGAAAACTTTCAAGATTTAAAAACGATGTTTGATTTTCCTAACATTATTTACAACAATCGGTTTGGTAGATCTCAAGAATGTGAAAATCGGATGATGCCATGCGCAAAACGCTTAACGTATAACAATGTAATACGTTCGAGACGCATTGAAGCGCCAATAATTCAATAATGATTTTTAAACATTATTAAAACTCATAAACATTATTTAATCACAATAGAAAAACAAATTTAGCTTGCCGTTTTATTATATTGATTGATGATTTAAGTTAAATTCAAAAACCATTTCGTCTGGCACACCCAGACTTCTTCATAACATTCTCGGATATGCACAGGGACTTGAAACGCATGTTAAAAAATACAACATCGAAGTGGTACCAAAGAGCGGTATTCAACTAAAAAATAGCATATCGACGGAAAAAGACAAACTGGAAGGAGGAGAAAAAAGTGGGATATACCAGGCTACATAAGGGAAACTATAGAGATGAATAATAACTTAGGGAATGGAGCAATTAAGCTGATTAAATTTTGCGATGAAAATGTAAAACGTTAGGGATTAAAATAGAAACACAGAACTTAGGGAATTAGTTATACACTGAAGAAATCTGGGAGTGCCAGACGAAATGTACATCTGGTTTAATAGTTTAAATACACGCTTTTAAGGAAATTTTGGAAAAAGGTTTTTGAATTAACTTAAATTTGTGAAAGCGTGAAAATAAGGGTTCTAACTAAGATTGATGATTATTCGATCGAATTTCTAGAGTCAGTTATAATAAAATCATCATTGCACTCGAATTTCGAATTTGGTAAGAAAACCTATTTTCTATTTTTTTCTATATTTTCCGAACAGATTTTCACAAAAAATACAATTCAGCACATCTTTGGGTCATCGGTCCAGAAACAACGGCTAAAATGGTACCACAAAATTCATTCAAGTTTGCCGCGGCGACGCTAAATACAATACACACGAATGGTCCCCAGAGAGGAAGCTATAACACAACACCGAACCAGTGAACGGCTAAATACAATACACATGAACGGTGTAAAGTGAGAATGAAAATATTGCTAAATGTGGTGAAATTTGATGATTTAATTAGCTTCCAAAAATGAAACTAGAACACTTGGAACAGTCCTAGATACGAACCTGGAACTCCCGCGTGCAAGGGCAAATCACCACCGCATGCACTACACAACCCATAGAAAATTGGGGTTTCTATTTTGGTAGTGAAGGTTAGTATACCATTCGTATTTATCGCTGTGTAAACGTTCAACGTTGTGTGTGTATTAGTAAGAAAATCTATTTTCTATTTTTTTCTATATTTTTCAAACAGATTTTCACAAAAAATACAATTCTGCACATCTACAGGATATTTTCTTTCCATTGATGTATTTTTTATGAAAATCGGTCCAGAAACAACGGCTAGAATGGTACCACAAGATTCATGTTAGCCGTTTAATTATATAGATTATATGCTTTTCTCCAAAGAGGAATGTTTCATTGATTTATGACTTCTGATTTTTGGCGAAGCCATTAATTTTTCAATTTGCTGCCAGCTTAAATTCCTAGGCTAAACCTGCTTTTGTCAGTTTCTGTATTTGCATCAAATTATGTCAATGTTTTTATTTTCATAAAAAGCTTCAAAACAAACTAGAAATTCAGTTCACTTATTTGATAAAATCAAAGTTTTCGATTGATTTCCAAGGACTCAAAAGCTTGCACGAAATGATTGAAGGTCCAATTTTTAAAAAGATGTTTAATTTAAATTCTAGATATTTTATATTTCTTGTCATATTTAACCTCATATTATTTTTTTGCGAAATTCATCCGCATAATTAATAACATCTCACCAGTTCAACGTGGTTCACATCATACATTGAAACAGAACCTATTGAATATCAACGCCTAAAATTTTCTTTGAAAGGAGTTTCTTCAGCGAAGAAGGAGAAGGTAACATTTAAAAGCATTTTCTGAAATTATTCAAGACATTCGTCCAAACCAAACAAAATTTGTTCACGAACAGATGTTCCTGTTTAAAATAAGCTGATTACTTCAATAAAATGCCTGAATAAACACGTTTTCAAAACTATTGGAACGGCGTTTTTAATGGATAATTCTTCACATGAAATTTATTGGCCTCAACTCATTGTAAAGCCCAGCAACAAAATGTAGTACATCACGTCTTTAAGTGTGATATATTCCAGAAGATTATATAAGATGCTTTACAGCCTACCCACTGTGTTTATTAGAGCCCCATACCTATATTTTCAAGGGTGCCAAAGACAGATTACAAATAAGGAATTCTGAGCACCATCTGTGACCACCCTTACACGTAAAGAAATTTCATGGCACAACCCAAAAACTCAAGAAATAAAGCGCTCTGATGGAACAACGAAAATAAAACCAGGAAATACTTCATCGGAAAATGTGACGGAGGTGGCGAAAGTATTCTAAAGTAATAATACAATTTCTCCCAGAGCATGTCAGCCATGACTTGAAGAGACTATCTATGGAAGAAGGGACATTTCTCGGGTGGTATTTTTTCTAAGAGAGACTACATAAGGGTTCGAGGAACCATGAGCACTTGAATACATTTTCTTGATTTTGCCTTTTCCGAATTTCTCTGAGCAGCTTTGCAATCGCAAAACAACGTCAGCATCATCAGAATACCGTACAAAAGAAAGGCAAAGGACAAAAAATGTACAAGGAATTAAAACCCACTCCTTCTTTCTGTGCATGGCGAACTTTTTTTGGGTCCCACTCAAGCCCTTTTGCTACTATCTGCGTATACGTTAGGGTGTAGTTGTTCACAAACGATAACGGACAAGGAGACTCTTCCAGAATCATGGCTGTATTACTTCAATATATATACATAACTATCTCTACACCACGCATATATCACAAAAAGCCAGCTTGCGCGAAAAATTTGCTCCAGAGCACTTGATTTATGGCAACCAACTCCAAATTGGTGGTGGGCAAAATAAATTTTAAGAGCTTTGATGGCGGTAAATATAATTGAGAATGCAAAGTAGTTGTTCTGTAGGAAATTAAAGGAAAGATGTTGTACGGCCATTTCGTGAGCAGGTAAATTTATGCTAGAAGAAGCAATGGCGTAAAACGTATGGAAAGATGTTTTTACAAATAGCAATTAGATTCTTTTTTATTAATTTTAAGTTATTTAATGTTTACTTTGAAACCTGAGTTTTTAAATATGTAGTTTCGTACTACGAAATAGTTTTGAAAATATTCTGACAGATCTCAAAAAGTGATTAACTTCAAAATAAACCAGATAAACTCTTTCAAACTGTTCAACTTTCTGTAGATAAAGCCAAAAGATTTCTTTGAAACTCATTGCTCATTTTCAAATACTGCTTGACTGTATCCAGTATTATTTTACGTGTTGAAATTCTGTTTGGAAACTTGTTGAAATTAAACCAAAAGTTTTGCGTTGTTTGATGCTTCTTCTTAATTTATCAATCATCTTTTTATAACTCTGGCTGAATTGATCAAACATTCGTCCTTTATATTACAAATTGTATTGATAAATTGATACAGATAAAAGTTCTCCAACTAATCTTCCTGTTCAGGTTGTGTCATTGGGTTTTAAAAAAAAAATACCATCTGCAATTCATTTTATTGACGGCATTATATGAAGGGCAGTAGTTGAATGTGAGAAAAAAACACTTAAATAGTAGAACAACTTAATTAATCAAAATTATGTAAGTTTGCTCAATGAAATGTGTATACATTTTAATATTCAAATGTGAAAATGCCAAGACTTTATTCGAAAGGGCTATATGAGTGAGTATTTTTACTTATGTGCACTCAAAAGCTGAGATCGCAAAAACAATATAATCTTGCAGCAAAATAACATTACAGCACGGCTGCCCAACAAATATTCCGAAAATTTTAAGCCGCGAGTTTGAATTATTGTTTTATTTCATAGCAAACGCATTATCCCACGTTTCCATGGTGCATTCACCACTCGCGGCGCAGCGAAACTTTTGTAGGTCCCTAAATCGCAGAGGGCAGTTGATTCACATAACATTGGGCCGGCAATTGCACAGTCTAACTGGAACAATAGGTCAGATTAAGCGTGACACGTAAATTTTCCATACCGCCATGTTACCCTTTTGTCTGTAGCCCTTCATATTCATATTTTATTAGGTGGGTTGCTCTTTGATAGAAAAGCTTCATGCCCATATGCCACATACAAAATGTACGTGAAACGCACACAGAAACACACAGGATGATTTCCATTGCAAAACAATAGCTGAGTATTTTTCTCTTTCAGTTAATTTAAATGAATGTGGAATCTTCCAGCAGATGCATAATTCAAACTAGATACGAAATTACTAGAAGGGCAATCATAATTTCGTGGTGTGTGGTTTTCGGGGGTTGTTCATAATTTACATGAAAAGAGTCTATGTAACAGGGGCTGACTTTTGACGACAGATAAATTTCCAATTTAAATTCAAGATGGTGGCAATAAATCAAACTATGCGTGAAGTGTGTTGAAATGCAGATAATTCTATCAACAAAAGCTAAATTATGCACGAATTGATTGAGTCACTGAGCGAATGAGTTTATATACTTTGAAGTCATCTGCTTTTATTTTTAAATGAGCTGTTTTTAAAAAGCACATTCAAATTAGGGGAAATCTCACCAAAAACATGTGGTGCGTAAGTTTTTCATCGAATCGCCCTTTAATATCTCACTCTAACATGCGTTATGATTTGGACTACAGTTTCAAAATAAAATATCTGCTCACTGTTATAATTTCAATAAACAAATGCTGGTAGATTACATTTTTAGTACCTGGAAGAAATTACCAGAAATTAATTAGTAAGCATTGTGAATCACTTCAAGCAAAGCGGACACCCAATTAAATGTCAATTCCCAAAGTAATAATTTCCCCATAAAATGAGTTGAAGTCAGTTATTTACTTAATCTAAAATGTGGTCTAAGTGCGACCCTTGAGGCCCACACGACTAACTTTCCAGTGGGGTGAATGAAAAGCTATAATTTGAGGAAGACGTCTCCACCACCTGGTCATCCTCTACCAAAGCCTCGGCAACCTCGTCCTCTTCGTCCTCGTCATCCTTCTTGTCCCCCACTTCGTCCTCAACTTCGTTCTCCATCTCGGCCTCGGAATCCACAACTATTATTGAGGGTATATAATTATTATTTACAATAATCATTCGTTATTAAGAATGATTGACCGTTACTGAATAATTATAATTGACTTTGTATATACAATATCAGATTATAACTAATATTATTTGATTGCCATTAACAATATTAAATTATTCATAACAATATCCAATTATTAACTGCATTAGCGTCTCTACTCCCATTCACCCAAACCTGATAATATAAGTTTGGAATTTCATAAATTAATCTTTTTTTTAAATAACATTTTTTATAAATTTGATCACGATTTTGCTAAAACGCACAATAATAACAACATTATTATGATGGTATTTGGTATCTGCACGAATTAATAGTGCGTATCAACAGTTTAAAAATAAGCAATTTGTAGTCGTTTTTTTCTGTTTTTTCATCCTAAATAAAAAACCGCCTAACCGATTTTGCTGAAAAGTCATTCAGTTTTAAGTTACGTAATTACGCGTCGTTTAAAACCGGTCTCACGTCAATCCGATCTTTGGTTCTTGAGATAATCGAGACGAAATACGTACATACGCACATACGCACATCCGCACATACGTACATACACACTCACAGACATCTCTCTAAAAACGATGGATTTGGATTCTAGAGACCTTAAAACGTGGAGATATGTCAAAATTTAGGATTCGCAAAATCGACCCCATTACAATAACTTCCCATAGGGAACTGGGAAGTTAAAAAGAAACAAACAAGTCTCGACTGCTTCTTCAAACGACTCCACAAAAATTAATATATCGCACGAAAATGATCAATGAGAACCATAAACCAGCCGGTACAAATTTTTTTTGTAATGATGAAAACAAAGTCATTGAATTAAATTTAGCGTGTTATTAACGAAAAATCTATACTTATTATTGTATTTTTTTCAATTTTGAAAACCACTTAGAAAAGTTAATAGTTCGAAAAAGTTAATTACCATTGGGACATTTCGGTTAACTTTTTCGAGATTCTACTGTATAACTAATATTATTTGATTGTTATTAACAATATTAAATTATTTATAACAATATCCAATCATTAACTGCATTAGCGTCTCTACTCCCATTCACCCAAACCTGATAATATAAGTTTGGAATTTTATAAATTAACCTTTTTTTTTTAAATAACATTTTTACAAATTTGATCACAATTTTGCTAAAACGCACAATAATAACAACATTACTATGAAGGTATTTGGTATCTGCACGAATTAAAAATTAAATAAAAATAAGCAATTTTTAGTCGTTTTTTTTCAGTTTTTTCATCCTAAATAAAAAACGGCCCAACCGAATTTGCTGAAAAGTCATTAAGTTCTAAGTTACGTAATTACGCGTCGTTTAAAACCGGTCCCACGTCAATCCAATCTGTGGTTCTTGAGATAATCGAGACGAAAAATTATTCCGAACGCACATACGTACATACGTACATACGTACATACGCACATACGCACATACGCACATACGCACATACGTACATACACACTCACAGACATCTCTCTAAAAACGATGGATTTGGATTCTAGAGACCTTAAAACGTGGAGATATGTCAAAATTTGGGATTCGCAAAATCGACCCCATTACAATAACTTCCCATAGGGAACTGGGAAGTTAAAAATCCAAACTAGTAAAGCCTCCAATATTGTGAATCTTTAATTAGCAATAATTGTGGTGCAATAAACTGCAAAAAACATATCTGAAAAATAGTCCGAATCGACAGCGCCGTGAATGGAAAAAATATATATGTAATCATTTTGGGAAACAAAGAGCATTTTTCAACGAGAAAATAGTTGACATTTCAATACACTTGACGTTGCGGCAGCTCATGATTGAAATGAAAGATAATGTAATATGTAATGTAACTCCTAAAGCATTTTCTGATTGTATAAGACGTTTTCCGAAATGGTTTGGACTTTTCCCAATTAGCTTAGACTTTTCTCAAAATATTTGGTCCATTTGCCAAATTATTTTTACTTTCTTCAAAGCAACAGATTTAAACATACGTAAGCCAGAAAAGTCAAAATATAAAGCATAGCACAAAGTTGAAAAACAACACTTGATGTACATTTATGATAACATATTCATTTTCGAACAAAAATATTTTTTATATTTTTGCTGCTGAAATAGAATAGAATAGAGAGAGAAATAGAATGGAATAAAATTTAATTGGCATGGTAGCCATGCAATAATCTATCATCGGATATCTCTACCTTTTTAAACAAAGCAACACAAAAACAGCCCATATTACATCATGATTGCATTCTTAATTGAAAATACGGAAACCAAATTATGTGATGCGAAAATCGCTCGTTAAAGATGCGTAAGGGGAGCGAAAATCGCACAATAGATTAATGCTAAATCAATGGCTTCCCGATCATCTTGAATGTCACTTGTGATGATGACATAGCATACACGCTGCGTAGGAACTGTGTATAACGTAATTTATTGCATTGTCCGCTTGCTGGCTTCACGGTTGTATTAAGGTGTACACAGTCTGAACGACATGTCGTCGCCTGACTTATGCTTCTTCAACACACTACACACATGCGTGCGTTCGACAAGAAGAAATTGAAAATCGCATTCTCCTCGTACCCACAAAGCACAAATAGTATTGCGAGCGTGATATGTCGAAACCTCTTGCAAATATAGATTAATCGTTTTGAGTCGAATTCTTGAAGAATAATAAGGACAAAGCAAGATGAATGGCTTAATAAAAATCCAATAGAAGGGCTGTTTGCCTATACTCGTATGTCTTTCGGCCGATGGGCGAGGGTAGCTTGTGGCCAATCCTCCAAAGAGGAACACACCGAAAATGTATTTTGTGTGATCCTATGCCCGTTGATATCGGTCCAGCATGTCGGATTAGAATGCTCTCTAAGCCGATAAAGTAATGGTGTTTGGGTGGAACAAGAAATATCGATAGCAAACGCCAGGCCCTATGAATTTAAATCTTGGTATCGGGGTGAGTTTCACTTTTGTGTACGGACGCAAAAGTAGCTTTCTTTCGAATAAAATCTCTTCGTTCTGGGGCTGAAAGTGATAAATCTTGTTCAATGTACACAATCGATGATAGATGGAAAAGGTGTTTTGAGATGCTGTCCTCGAACTCACTGGGCATAAATCTAGATTTGGAAAAAGTCTGATTATGCGCAAACGCAAAAGTTGAAATAGGTTTATAATAATTTTAAAATTTATGTCAATTCTTCGAAAAAGTTAGACTCTAAAACACCTAATTTTTTAAAATATTACATGAATTTTTATCTAGATTGTAAATGTCGAACAAGACAGAAATCTGCATTACAAAGTCGACTCAACTTATTTAATGCAGTTTCCAAATTTTCAACATAAATTTGCTCGATAATTGTCCACGATAAACTCCCAAAATGGCAACTTAACTTTAAATTACCATACAGTGTATCAGTTTTCTTTGTTGCTTCGATGGCGTTTCCAGAATATAATCGAATGACGTACACTCACATCTGAGAAATTTTGAGGTTTGCTGTTAATAACAGCATTCTTTTTACAGACGATAGTTAAACACATACTTATTA
Source organism: Oxycera nigricornis (assembly GCA_963942545.1). Taxonomy (NCBI): domain Eukaryota; kingdom Metazoa; phylum Arthropoda; class Insecta; order Diptera; family Stratiomyidae; genus Oxycera; species Oxycera nigricornis. The sequence goes on along the minus strand of OZ012660.1, from coordinate 87,540,085 downwards.
GAAGCAGCATCATAAAAATTGTGAACCAGTTATCAATAGAAATGCCTTCATTGGGAAATAAAAAAATGGAACAAACAAATTTATTCAAATATTTTCAAAAAAGTTACTATCACCTAAAAGCATACACCATAAACCATATTTAAGTTTTCAATAAAGTTCAGAAAACAACCTGCTTTATCGTTTACGTGACTATGCAAACAATAATGTTTTGCTTGATTTTACAAAAATTCCACGTATTCAATGAATTCTTTAACTAAAAAGTGTATAAAACTTGTTAAACTACAAATATCAATAAGGATATCTTAGGTGATGCTTGGTAGCTACTCATTATTTGCCTTAGATTTATCTACTAAACTGGATATACGGCATCCTTTTGCTCATTTTCTTCGTGGTATATGGTATACAAACCTATCATTCATGTTGCTGTTGTATTTTCAATTTGTCTTACAGATTTTACCAATAATAAAGAGCTTTTTTGAATATTTTTTTTTGGTTTAAACGCAGCCATTGCCAACATTTCTTTTTGAACCTATAATTGAAGATCAAAACTTCAAATATGAAAAACATAGAATAGCTACTCCTAACCGATTTTGCAGCCATAAACAGTTGTATTTGAAGCAAAATGTAAAATCTTAAATTTGTAACAATTTTTGGCATTAATTTACAAATAACACTCAATTGGAAATTTTAAATATAATCTATAACTTTTCAACGTTGAATAAGTGTATCAATACTACTAATTTAGAGCGATTGTTGCGAATATCAGACAAAAATAACTCTCTGACTCTTAGTGAAAACATAGTGCATGTGATCTTTGACTGGTAATTTGGTGCTTCTGTTAGCTTTTACACATTTGACTGTCTTTTCTATGGGGATCATCTTACAAGTTATTGATCAGGTTAATTGTTGCATTATATGTGATACAATCTTTAATCTCTCTGAAATACTAGTCATGTTATTTACATTCAAAAAAGCGTTTGGTAAACAGTAGTTTTAAACATTGAGTTAGGTCGTCCTTTCAAACGAACTATCAACACATTGCCTGCCTGACAGTGTCGAACATGAAATTTTTTGCTCTTTATCATAGAAATGATTATACGCATTGATCGATGTCGCAACTGTGAAACTAGGTAATATTATTCGCATCGACTACTTAATCATTATAAATATTAATTGTTTATAGTTGTTATATATGAACATATGCTGTGACTATAAAAAAACAATGATTTTTGTAATAAGAAACCTTTAAAATACCTGATATTCCGAAGCAATGATTGCCACAACTGTAAATTTGATTGAAGAACAAATTAAACTTAAACTTTCTAAAAAAAATTATACATTTTTTATATTAAAAACGTCAGCACTAAAATTATAGAAAATCTACTCAAATAATGTAAATTTTAATTCGTTTTGAAATATTATTCGTATCAATCCTTTATTCATAGTGACTGAATAGATTTTTTTATATATTTTTGTAGTCCTGTAAAATACTACATAGTTTGAGCAAATCGATGATTTTCAAGAAAAAAGCAAAAAAAAAATCTTTAATTCAAGACACAAGGCCAACTTCTAGGTAGTACACTGAACTTACAACTCTGTCCTAATTCCTTATGCAATGACGATTATGTCGGTTAAAGAAAACAAATTTATCGCCATTTCAAAAGAAAAATATGTTTTAGATATTTTAAAGCGGCTGCGTAAAATTTCAACTTCACATAAAGCAACATCAAACAAATGACAAAAATTTTCTTATTCCTTTCTTACCCACAACATTGAAAACAATTCAACTTTCTACCACCCACACCAAAATAATTTGTTTATTTTCAAGCATTTTCTTCAGTGAACTCTCCATGCTTGCAAAATAGTCGGTGGTGGGCCAGGCGCCAATTGCATTCAATCAAACCGACAGCTGCGTGCAGAGTGGTTTAAGATTTGTTTCGGTAAAAATTGGCTGAGACAATAAAACAACTACCAAACTTTTTCCATCAGTTTGAATCCAAATGCCTCCTTACGATTTCGGCTGTCTCAAATGGGTAAAAAGAAATGAGAAGCGAAAGACATTCGAGGCAGCCAACTGAAGCAAGCAAGCGATGGAATGACAAAGGCTCGAATTGTACATGGACTGCAAATCCCTGAGGATTTACCAAACGTAATCGCTTATAAGATTGCTTTTACTTTCGCTTGGCAAAATGCAGGCGCTCCGCATGACATCGAGGGTCGCTTCGAAGCGTTTTCCTCTACAAGGGCATATCTGACGAGGATGAAGTCCCTGGAATTCATTGCCTGTATTCAGGGCAAAGAAGTATTTATAGGAGAAATCTATGTGGAATTCGAATGGATGACGACAGCACGACATGTTACTTTTCTATTTCTCCAGCTCTAATTTTCGTCATAGGCCGTGTTTCGCGTTCGATTCAAATGTCTTTCGGCGTGCGCTCCATGACTAAGAAGCTGGCGCTTAAAACATAAAACTGTCGGTGTTGTACGCAGAAGTAAACGTTTTCGAACCAAACAAATATATCTCCATCTAAGCTGTATACCTAGTAATACGAATGCTTGCCTGGAGCATTTCGTGATTGCTTGAAATCAAATACCGTTTTTTTTTTGGCTGCATCAAGTGAATTTCAAATTACTTAAGGACTCAATCAAGATCTAGCATGAAAACTCCGAAAATACTTGTTGAAACTTGGTATAGAACCCCTAGAGCGATTGAAAATATTTGCCAGGGCGGAGTTTTGCATGGTATTTTCTAAAATATTAATAGTGTGAGTACTATAAACAATTATCAATTGTTACTTAGAAAACAGTCTCGCTGCTTCATAGATAACTTTTGTAAGAAAGTACAAAACATTATCTATATCTTATTTTTGTTACCATATTTTAAGCACAGTTCAACTAGTTTATTTAGGTTAATACCTTTTAAAGTCCTGTTTAGTCCTCATTGAATCCACTACGTCACTCGAAAAAGGCTGTTTATTTACTATAAATGCTTTATGTGTAGATATATATGTATATAAATATAGATGTGCCCTATATTTAGAAACGTTTTTTGCCACAAATAGCACTAATAAATTAATCACATTTCTAAATGCGATTATCTAGCAAACGTACCCGGGGAAAATTAAAGAAAATTGGGATCCGTGTAACTGTAAGCCAACGGAAATCAAACTATTAATAATATTTCAAGATCACTAAATTTCCGGTCGTGTTTCACCCATCAAATTGTGAGTTCCACCTTAAAGACATCAGCGCCATATAGCTACACTCTGTATGGTGTTTTTTCAACTCTGAGGAAACCCCACCACAAGAAACTTACTGCTCCATACAAGACAAAACATATTTATTGACTGGATGGAACAAACTGACTGATTGTTATTATTCATGCACAGCTCTATACCGAAAGTGTACAAACACGACATTAAATTAAGCCATATTCTTTGTTAGTTTATATTTCAGGTTATTTTCGAACTACATCGATTTGCCCCGTGGATTGAACTGGAGTGGCACATTTACATTGAATGGCGCGCTCATAAATGATGTCTTTTATAAGGCAATCGTCGACGAGGATATATATGTTGGTTGTTGTAGGAAATGTGTTGTACAACAGCTTGCTAACAGTGTTATGCGACTTGGCATTATCGAATCTATCAATCGACGCATTACTTTTCATGCAGCTCATAAAAACGTGCTTAATGCAAGGCTGATTGGGAGAACTTATTGATTCCACTACATTTGAATATTTTGGGTATTTGAAAATATGTGGTACATTTATTGTAATAGTTTGAAAATATTAATGACATCGACATCTTTAAGAAAATTTCATGTTTTAGAATGAACAATATAAGAAAGCCAAGGAGAGATCTATGATAACTTAGAGCAGTCAATGTGTTTACCTACTTTCGTGATGAAATTCCCCATGCTTGTGTATCTAGGAAGAACTTTTTTCAACTGGATTTGGCCCAGTATACTTTACTAACGATTAACAATGTTTGGAACATAGAATGGGACCAATTTTTTGAAATAAATAACTAAATTTATTGCTCAACTGTTATGGTAAAATACACGGTAGAGTTCAATGCCGTTTAGTGAGCAGGATCAGCAATGATTTTAAAGATTAATTTTGATTCAGCCGCTGCAATCTAGTTTCATCAGTGTATTCCTAAGCGGTATTAAAATTAGAAAATAATTGTGAACTCTACAAATTTATATGGTAATGATGAAAATTACATTACTTTAAAATAGTTCAAAAAAAATCATTTTCGATGCCTTTTTCATTTTTTTAGACATTTTAAGAATCTTCAACAACTTCGAAAATGTTTTTTTATGTCTCTATTTTGTACACAACTGAATGCTAAAATAATATTTTATTCTATGCATTCGGTAGCCAAATTCATGAATTATATTTGACGGATGAATTTTTCCACAAAAATTAACTAGCAATTCAGATAATTAATCTCTCTTGCATACAACAAGTATATTTTTCTAGGTTTTTTCTAGGTTGGTTCATTTCTATTAAACACATCAATAAATTTAAAAATCTGCATCGTATTTTGATCAATCATCAATCATTTCATTAAACTGACAATTTATTTGTAAGAATCTGTGCATACGCATGGCATTCAAAAAAACAGAACAGTTAATTACTAAATCGCAAAATGCAACACGATAAATGTAAACTTTTTGTATCCTTCATTTTAATATCACCGCAAACGAACATTTTTATTTTTCAATCGTATTCAATATTTACAATGATAGCTTCCGATTTTTTTTAAAGAAGATTGATAGATTGAATAAGCTGCTGAAATTCTGCAGTTAGGGTGTTAAATGAGCATCAATAAATTCTGATACATAAAACTTCCTTCAAATCATGCTTCCTACTAACTAGCTGATACAAGTCTCGAAGAAATTCCCTTGTTATCATTACAAGGTTACAAGTTAAATTTTGATTTAAAATTCATACTAAGTTTGCACTTCTTTTACTGGCGGTTTAACTTGGTTGAATAGTTTCCGGTTCGGTTTTATACGCAATTTAAAGTTTCAGTAAGCATACTACACAAGCCGCTATTCCATGAGATGTGACAATATCGGAAGATTAATTGATATACATTTATATTTTTATGTCGTATTTGAACACCATATGTGCAGCAACCATTTCCGATGAATTTTTTGCTGGAATGATTTCGTCAATATCATTAAACATCGGCTATTTAATGTCACCAAACAAATTGTAAATCTACTAGTTGTGGTTTCAACCCACAATAAAAACGTTTACATTTAAACTGGTGAGATTAAATTATTAATTTTGAATCACAATCCTCTCTTCTGTTGGTTTGATAAGTTCTACAACAACGAACGTAGACGTAGTTAGTCTATTCAAAGTTTTAAACGCATACACGTCCAATTAATTTGTTGGTGAAATTGGCATTTCACAAAAAAAATGTAAATTACTATTGGTAACAGAACCATACTCACTGTTGAATGTCTCACTGGCCGAAGAAAATCAAATCAAGATAAAACAAACATTGCCGTCAGCACTCTTTATTGAAATGTAAAGCTGGCAATTCTATTTGCATCGCTCTCGTTTAAGCTGATACTTAAGACGTTCGAGCAGTTAAGATCCTTCTTGGGGCCTTCTTGTTCTGACCTACCTCCCTACGTTGGATGATGTTGTTTTATTACGAATCAGATGGAATTGATATTAATTTATGGCCTCGCTGCAACGAGATATCACAAACATTGCGTGCGCATGTTAAAATCTGTTTTAAATCGAACATCTGAACATCTTAAGCACAGTCAACCCTGTTTTGTTTTTGCTCTAGAACTCTGCATATAAAGTGAATGCGAAACGCTGGCAGCCGTTTGCATTTTCCTGTTTTTTTTTCTGTGGACTTTTACCGGGCGAACAGCAAAACCTGTGTCTACTTGGCAAAATGCAGATTAAGGGTGTGATTGGATCTGTGCAGCCAAGACTCCTGGATTAAGCTAACTAGAATACAAAAATACGTATGAATGTAAATATAAGCTGGTGAAGTATACTGTTACGTTATGCACATCCTGGACAGGTGACTCAAAATGAGTGCAATCGACTCATATGCACCGATTCCTGTTAATCAAAGGGAGATTTAAGACAAGCCGCGAGGTGCGACCCTTGAGGTCCACACGGTCAACTTCCCAGTAATATCTACATGAATATTAAAAATATTAAACACAAAAATATTTATGGAAATAATACTACTTTAAATAATAATAATGAGAGGTACTCATAACCGTAATTGAAATGAGCTAATATCAATCATATCATCTACTGTAGCGTTCATTGATTACGTATGCTTTTGTTGGGTGGAGGGTGGATTGGTTTGATTGACTATTCACGCGGATAAATCCGAGGGGGGCGGGCTATAAAGCCTTTTTTACGTTATTTGTTATTTTTATATCGATGCTTGAAGGATAAAAGAGCGCTAGCAAAAATGAATGCATTCTTGTTATTACGCCCACTGAAAGGGTTTTCTCGCGAGGTGTCCATTTTAAATAATTTTATTCAAAACTGCCATGACTTCGGCATAATCATTGAATTTGTGTTTTTTCTCGAGCCGTTTTTTAGGTTTTTTTGGATCATGCAAAAAAAATTGGCCAATTTCTCTTTGAAAACTATTAGGAATATATAAATTATATGAACATTTCTTACTGAGCTGTGCAAATCAGGTTAAAAAGTAATTTTTTATGAAAAAACTCTAATTTTTCCCATCTGCCGTTTTTTCCATTTAATAGAAGTTAAATGGAAAAAGCAGCAGAAAGGATTTTTTATAAAGTTGAAAACATAACAAAAAAGTTAACACACGTTGAAGGACCATTCAATGATGCAAATATCATATATGGTTCGTGAGATATAGTGAATGATAAAAATGACCTTGAAAATCATGATGACTTTTAATGATTTTTTGTTTTTAATTTCCTTTTTTACGTAATCATGAAAAAAAGTTTTGCTAGTTTTCTTACAAAAACTATTTGAATTACATAAATTTTATAAACATTAGTTACTGGGTGCTGCGAATCAGGTTAAAAACTCATTGTTTATGGAAAAATACCTAATTTTTAGCCCTTTTTTAATAAATTAAAAAACGGTTCCAACGAGTTTTTTAAAAATGTGATAAAATCACACAAATTTTAATACGCGTTGATTGACACCTTAAGTATGCAAATCGTATGATTGATTCCGGAGATATAACGCATGACAGAAATGACCTTCAAAGGGTCAAAACAACAAACCCCCCGACCGAAGTGTCTCAAAAACTAATCAGCTCTTAAGATTGCAAAGACGCTTCGATTGACATATCAACAAAGTCGATACAACGTTACTTACGTGAGTTATGCTCGTAGAAAATCTGTCCACGAACGTACGTACGTACGTACACACACATACATACTTCTTTCTAAAAACACTTTATATATACTTTATAGACCTTAAAACGTAAAGAAATGTTGAAAATTTCGATTTCGATTTCGATTTTCGATGCGATTACAAGAACTTCCCATATACTGGGAACTTAAAAATGAACAAATTGTAACTTAAAGTGAACTATACCCACAGCTTCTTTACGCGGGAAGTAAAGTGTAGTTTAAATTTCTCAATTGGAAATGTTCACGGCATAAAAAAGTACTAAATGGTTTTCATTCAAGAGATTCAATTCGGAATTATGAATATAAGAGCCAGTAGTTCAGGCCAAACACGTAATTTTAGTGAAAGTTTTTTGATCTGAAATGACTTCACAAAAACACGATAAATAAGAACGTTGAAAATTAAAAATTTCCATCTTGTCAACTTCTATTGTTATACAATTTTTCAACTGCACATCGACCTCAAAGCTTATCCAAAAATGAAATAAATGAAATAACTCATCAACGACATTCGAGTATAAACATATTTTTCCGAACTCTTGTTCCGATCTGATGATCAACATTAACAATTTTCTTCTGAAATGGCAAAACTCATCAGATATTGCGTATCTTAAATGTCATTCTCAATGCTCTCCAAGTCCCGTATCTGGTCGTATGGACCTAGCTTTGTAATCCTCTTACACGCATATATTTTTCTTACTGATTTCAACCAATCCATAAACATTTTATGCAACTCACAACATTATTTCGATCGACTCTTATCGTCTAAGGATTCAAAATTGTTTTTGAATACTGAATATTGATAATATAATGTACGTTAACAAAATCTTTTGGACAATCTTCTGTTAACGAGTTGCCTATAGTTTCATCAGACAAATTAGGCTTGTAATTAGAAATGCTAAAGTTATTAGCATATACATATATCTGGAGAATCCATAAGAAACATAGTTTTGTACTGTTGAGATGAATGGAACATTTAACCACCAAATATGCTAGGCGTGGTTTAAACTTGAATCTCGAACCGCAAGCAAAACTAGAAGCGACCTTAAAGATTGAATTCAGTTGAACTTTTAAAAACTTTATTCATTAAACTTATAAAAAAAGGAAAAAAGAAACTGACAGAAGAACCTACTTTTTGATTGATTATTCCACGATTGCTTCATCATTAGCTGATGGCATATAAGATATGAGCTATGGGATCCTTTTTTTGAAAAAAGAAAAGAATATTCTTTTTATGAGCATTTATTTATAAAACTGTACTTTAATAAAATAATAAGGTCATGCTACTAAACATGAGCTAGATAGTTATGATGTGAAAAATCCAGTGATTCCGTTAAAATGTGTTTGGAAAGAACACTAGTACAAATTTTGAATATATTGTCAAAAACAATGAGAGTATCAAAAATATTTTCGTGCAGTTCTTCAAAAGCAGTCAATACTCATGCAGCGTTAAATCTAACATGTTTGAAAAACTGAGTCAAGAATACTTTGCATAAATTTCCTTGGAAAATGAACACTCATTTGGATTTGCATTCACGGTTTCAACAAGCCAAGATTCATCCGATATAAAATTTTAAAATTCAAATTCTAACAATACCTTTGTTTTTTTTCAACGGAAACTATTTTCACTAAACTCCACTGAAGAATTTTGTATTTTTTCCCTTGAACAATAAAATTTGAGTGGTTAATAGACATGTATTTTCTAATCTTGATTGAATATGGCATCATTCCAATCCTTCATACTGTTGTGGTATAGACAGAAAACATTTTTTTTTCTAAATCAAACTGAACATCGATATCTTTATAGGTATGCACCTATCATTACAATTTCAACTTGTTCGACATAATAGACGAAGAGGCGATCGCAATACCACTTGAATCATCGCTGAAAAGATGAAACTTTCTTAACACAGAGAATTCCGGAATGGAAAGCAAACTCCTTTGGAGGTTTTAAATATGAGTTTATCCCGCATTACTAAAAATATAAGAATCATCGGGTATCGTCAATCCTTAAACTTTCGTAGCCTTAAATCACCAAACCTTCGCAAAATCAAAATCAAAACCCCTGTTGAAGACATTACTTATAACGCCTATTTTCCATTGCTACAAAAAAATATAATATCTATATTCAATGGGCTCAAAAGGGCTTGTTTCAGACTTTGACCAAGCAAGGTAGTGTTTTTAGCTTTAGAAAGCCAAAATCATAAATTCAGGAACGTTTGGTGCATTCAGGAATGAGCAAAGTAGCGATGGGATTTCGCAGCAACAGTGATCCCACTCCCAACTTTCCTGCCAGGTTTTGTTTAGGCATGTTCGCTGCATGTATTCTGTTAAATTACAGCGAGAAGTCAGGTGATCTTGTGGTCACCTCATGTACTATAAGCTCGCCAAAGAACCCATTATGTGCTTTGGAAAAGTTTCTCATCAAATAATCGTAGGTAACGAAGTGCAGATATTCCAAAAAATGTTTTGTAATTGGATATCATTGTTCGCGTTTATCGTTTGTTTATTTTGGATTGAGTTTTTTAAGACACGTTCTTTGAGTACGTTTTGATTCATATTCATTAGAAATCGTTAAAACAATACAATTCTCAATTCCAGAGGAACCAAACTGAAATTGAAATAAATGCTCGATTAGAAATTGTTAAAAAAAATACGACTGTCAATTCCAGACGAACCAAACTGAAATTGAAATAAAAGCTCGATTAGAAATCGTTAAAAAAATACAATTGTCAATTCCAGAGGAACCAAACTGAAATTGAAATAAAAGCTCGATTGTTACTCTTTGCTAGCCCAATTGTGGTGATAAAATAAATTTATCTGTAACTAGTAGCACAGATATTTCAGTTAAACATTTTACACATATTCATTCTTACGGTTGGGAGACCCCAATTCACAGTGGCTGCACAAAGAATTATGTTCAGTTTCACCTTGCATACACACCAGCCAACCCGCCATGATAAACTGAAGTGTGACCTTGGCCAGATAAAAACTTCCGTTTGTCGTGTCCTTTTTTACGATAATTGCATAAGTGCTATTACCTGTTGATATGCTTCTGCCGTGGAAAAACTGTGATAAATTTTCTTATCCTCAGCTATGACTGCGTCTCACAACCAGGTTTCTGTCTTCCTTCCATACGACCTGAGCACTTGGCCCTCGCTCCACAGGCTACATTGCAAATATGTTGTTCCTTATGAAACGAGTGAAAAAAATATGCTGCAAAAAAATAGCCTTCGGTGGAAAAATGAAATATAATGAAGGTTCAAGCGCACATATCGTGGTGTGGAGGACGAGACTAGGAATCAGCGTGCAGCGAACGATGGTACAAATAAAATGCCGTATCCTAATCTGCAGTGAACTCAGGCCAGGTTGCTCGCATGGAGTGACTTAACGAATGGATGTTATGTAGCCTGTGAAGACCACGTCCATGGCGTACAAAAAATCGTTCCTACCAAAAAATATGATTTATGACGATGTCACGGTTTGCTCGCATTCTCGCAAATTCGCTAGTTTTAGTTTACCTGAGGGGCAAGTCTACGTTGACCAGGCACAATCTACCACGGCATTTAATTTTTTTGGAGGAATCAGGTTAACTTAGGGTAGAATCTCATTAAGCGGACTTGTTCGTATCGTTGATGGTTCGGTTAAAATTAAAACAATAGTGTTGTGAATAAACTCGGATAAGAAGTGGACTTTGAGAATGCATCACGAATGGACTTGGATTCTAGGTTTTAATGGTCATCCGCAGGCGTTTGTTAATTTTGTTTCATGAATTCACAAATTTTGGCAAATGATTGCGACATAACTTTTGACGGTAATATGCAATGGAGTTTGGCAGTATATTCCGAAAAGAATTTCATGATTTATGGTAGTTGATCATTTCCTGTGATGAGTTTCCGTGAAAGAAATTGGCGGACTGGGCACTTAAAAGCCCATTTTTTTCTCTTTTAAAGGCGCTATCTGATATAAAAAATGTCAACGTTATTCGAAACATATAATATACGTCACTTGTAGCTCTACTTCTTCAAACAATATTGAGAAATATTTCTGGATGGCGTTCCTTACTTCTAAACTGTTCGAAAATCTTATAAAACCATCGGTCCTATACATCCACTAAACGCTGCTGAACAATTAATCGTAACCTTTGATTATTTCGGAAAGCATAGGTCAGTCAAATAAACTTATTTTCAAATGTATTTGCAGTTGAATGTAGCGTAGGTTCCGTGCCAGTACCTACTATTAGCTGTTGGTGTGAGATTTAACATTTTTATGCAAAATTTTTAGATAATTTTCGAGAACACAGTTTGGGAGAAATTAATCCGATTCAGATACTTCTATTTACAGTTGTTCTTTCACCTTTCTCTTGCATGTTTAGTTCTACAAGAACTCCTTGTCGGTGATTGATTATTTGTACAGTCAAAGCGTCCGAAATTTGACGTAAACCGTGCATTTTGGGTAGGCAGAAATTTTTTCAATGCAATGCGTGGGCAATGGTATAGATAGCTTAAGTTCAAGTTTCTGAGGTCGCAGCTCCTGTCTTTTGGGCTCCATCTTCAAAACAAAAGTATTTGGGGAGTTGTTGCATCCCAAAGGGGAGAAAGTCGCGTGAAAACCCCGTTTTTAGGCCAAATAATCGGTTTGATGGTAAACCCCTGTTGCAAAACTCGCGGAGAATTTTGGTAGGCAAGCAAATGTGTGGTATGCCTTACTGGCAGCTTTAATTCAAGTTCCTGGGGTCGCAGCCGCAATGCTCTGGGCTCCATGTTGAAAACAAACAATAAGTGGAGCACCCCTGTATCTCCGGAACCATGGCCCCAACAATAAAGTTGTGTATTATAAACTTGCGTAGAATTATATTTTTAGCAAGTCGTTCATACATCACTTTCACGAGGCATCAATAATTAAAAAGTTATAGGCCTAAAACGTCATTAAAAAATGGGGGGGGGGGGCATCGGTTTATTGGTTGGATCTGTAATGTCATTTTTTCCCTTTTGCTACGATATTTGATTGTTTTCCAATTGCTATGCTAGTAATAAGGCATCATTTTTGGTACTATATTGTTTCTTTGTCATTTATAAGGTTTTTTATTATAAGTTTTTATTTGTTATTAATTTCTTTTGGTTGAATTTTTTTGTTTATTTATATATGTTTTCCATGAATATAATTTGGAACAACATGCTAAGAGAGAATCTTTGAAGCAGGCAGTCTAAGACAAATAGTGCCTAGAGCACCTAAACATGTAGTCGCGCAAGCGCTAGGCCATGAAGTGGCGAGTCCATGCTGACTTGGGGGTATTTTTCTTCAGGATTAATAGTTTTCCTGTAAATCGCCCATACATTTTCAACTGTCAAAACCTGCATCACAGCCCTGTGAGATCAGATTTATTTTATTTAATTTTTTCACTGATTTATATAAACACTTGAATATAGGCAAATTGAACACAATTCGCAAGGAAAAAAATTCATCTATGATCAGCATCATGATGCAATGCAGAACACTCAAAATTTCAATAGAGCATAGTAGACTATGTTAAGTTACCACAAGTGTAAAAGTACTTATATCTACTGTCCACTCATACCATGATATTTTGCTGGATATGATAGTCCAATAAAAATGTATTGAAGGAAATTTTCTTGCTATGTGAGAAATGGTTTGATTGCATTGTGTTTATGTAAATCTAAGGTCAAATGTGTTGTTTCGTTCACCAAAAATGAATTTAGGAAAGTGTTAGTTTAAAGTTATAATATTCGAAATAAAACGATCAGCTGCTTAATTTTGTTGGCTAGTGACAAATCAATACGTTTTTCCGTTTACTACGTAGGTATATATATATATACATATATATATATATATACATATATATATATATACATATGTACAAACAATTTTTTTTATTGAGATGAAAACATTATTCATTAATGAAGTTTTCCATTGAAAGCTTATAAATACTTCAAACTAATTCATTCATTGTAGCAGAAGGTGCAAATGAAATCGATTTGCATGTTTGCAACATTTGTGCAAAAAATATTGGGCGTGAATTTGCTGACGCAAGATTAATTTCATTTAAATATCATAGAATTTGTTTTTGGGTGCTTGTATAAGCTTAGGCTGGAGAGAATTTACCAGTAATCTGAAATCAGTACTAGTCGTTTGTTTCAGTTGCAGTACTGAACTTCAAATTTTCATATATTCCAAATTAGCGCGCTTTCCTCTTATTTTATTCATCATCAGCATTGTGGGCTTGGTTTCGTAATATGAAATATATATATGAAACCCATTTGAACCGCTTAATAATATTTTTTTAATTATATACAAGTAAAAAGCAGTTAATCACTCAATACGCAATCAAAACCGCACAGTAATTAACTGCATTTACCTATTTTCTAAATAAAAAGTAACTGACTCATTCAACAGAGGCAAAATGCCTTTGTAAACTTACCAAGTAATCAATTGAATTCAAGAGGTTTGTAAGGATATTGCAATGAAAGACTCAATTATCGAGTTAAATTGACTTTCGTATCTACTTTTTTCGTCATTACCCTTTCCTGGCATTCAATGCAAATTGCACAAGCATTGAAAGCTACTATCTTCATTGTATCAGAATATGCACAATGAAATGAGCATCGCACGAGTATTTGTGACAAATTTTCCTCAAAGTAATCCAAAAACATTGGAGCTTTTCCAACACGCAGCTAATTATCAACTAATAACTAACCATCAGCCAATTAACTCCCTATTTCACATTAGCAAACCAATACTATTGGCTCAATACAAAAAACACACATTAACAGCTGCTATCATTTATTCATTCAATGCTCAACAGCCAACGTTTTTCTGCCGGCAGCACCTCGCTCTGCCTCATTGCAAACAATATCAAATTAATGGCAATTCCATCCACAATCATTTTACACTCTAGCTGGTCGTAATCGTAATCGTAAAATCGTCGTCACACATCATAATACCAAAACAAATCATCAATCAAATCATATTGCCGACGACCGTCCTGCCGCACCATGCCGGCCAACACCAGCTACGACGGCTCCTTGCTCCGTGTTTCTAGGCCACTCTCGCTTTTAATGCGCCCCACATCTCGTTCTTACCAACGACCGCATGGAGGTGGGCCATGCACTCATCGTCCTTCGCACCAAATTAAGAAATAAAATTCAAATTTACAATGGCATAAAATTTTAAATTATATGTGCACATGTACTCGAGCGCCAGCACCGGCGGAACGACATGGCGGTGGCAGCGTTCATGAATGAAAGTGCACGGAAGCTGCGTAGTTCCTTGATTAAGTTCAGGTATAGGTAGGTAGAGCACGGAGTGTGGAATGAATTGGCAAGGACGGAGTCGGAGCGATTCAAGCGCTTCATACATCATTCGCCGAGAATTGCTCTGTCATGTCGAACACACGTAAATTACGTTCAAGCCCTCACACGCCACTTGGGCACGGACTTGGAAGCGGAAAAAATTCACTGCAAAAGTCTCCCCCACAGCTACTAAGGGATTGACCAAGTCGCCAGCAAGGAATGTGGGAAGAATACAAAAAATGCAACAAAAATGGCCAAATTAGGGTGTATGCGTCTGACAGGCTGCCGCCATAAACCACGCACACGTAGCGAACTATCTACCCCTGCCAAATAGCAAGCACGATATAATTCGTCAGGCTCTACGCACTTTCCGCTGCACCATCTCCCTTGCACTCAAGGGCCAAACAGATGGCGCGCTGCTCGCACAAGTCATCCATCTTCGCTGGCGTGTTCAATAATGCTTTACGAGTTCGCTCCTCCTATCTGGCTGTGCCATTACAATGAATGTAGCCGCTCTGAAAAGTGTGTGAATTTCCTGGCTCTCTCGCGCTCGGCCCGGTGCTGCTTTTTTCTGGCGTTCCACGTCTATCGGTGCTCTTCTTTTCTTTTTCCCCACGACTGAGTGCCATTGTCATTTTTATGGGAGCCGTCGAGCTCCAACTGTAAATACATTCTCCCACACATAAATTTGTTCGAAGCGCTTCGATCGAAACGAATCTGTTCCCGAGGAGTGAGAGGAAGTGGACAAGGATACCAGCTGCTCGCGTCTAACAGAACAGAATCAATGGAATGAGAGGGTGTTGGAAAAGACTCTTCAGTACAATAGTACTATTGCCCAGTCGCCAGCATGTGCGAAAGTTCTTGGACAAATATCAACAACACGGAATGAACAGCTCATTACACGAGCAAACGTATTTAATAAACTCTGTTCTGGGCTAAAGCCTGCATTTGGTGAATGTTTGCATTTGGTGGTCTCGAAATCTAAAAAAAAGTTTGAAACATCACTCATCTAATAACAAGCTATAAAAATTTTCACATAAAAACTTAACGGCTTCCCTCATAGTTTTGAAACTTACATACGATTGAAAACAATAACTAGATTCTAATTTACGAAACGAAACTAAAATTGCTTCAAATCTCACCAGATCAAATTGTCAAACTTGGTCAATTTACGTGTGGGAGAATTAGAAACGAGCTTAGTTTTATCATTTATGTTTTGAATTGAAAACAAATTACGGCGGAAAAATACACATGCTGACGAAATGTAAGCTAAAACCAACATTTCGTTTATTATGACCGGTTCACATGAATATATTCATAATAAAACTGTTTCACAGCATTTTTTTCGCTTTAAATGTTTTGGTGATGAGAACCTATAATCAAAAAATTTGTTTTGAGAGATGTTTTCAAAATACGGTGCTTTATGTGTTGCCAATTCTACACTAAATGCAGGATGAAATGTTGCCGGTCAACTTTCATATGAACTATGCAATGTTCTTATCCAAATGTGAACTATATCGGAGTAACTAGGAACAGTTTAGTAATGATGGTAGTAGAAGAAAGCTCAGGTAGATATCAAAATTGCTCCGAAATCAGTATAGATAGGCATCATAGTCATATATGATAAAAAATTGTTCTGGTACAGCCTGATTTATAAAATTACCGCAAAGAAGCAATCACTCATCGTTTTTTTATATGCTTCAAACTAAACTATTTTCGGTCGAATTGAATCAAACGTTGATGGTGTTTCCCAATTTTGATATGTTTTTTTAATTTCTGTATTGATCTGAAAAATATTTTTGACAAACTTAAGGACTTGAGCTGATGTTAAGAACATGAATCATGTTGCAGGCACATATGGGTCGCATGTCCGAAAGTGATAAACGTTTCTAAAGCGTTAAGCAACAGTACTGTAACATACCAAATAATTCCTTATAAATTCCAAACCTTACATTTTATTCCATTTGAAGTCACTGTAACACGGCGGTAACCCACCATTCTATGGATTATTCATGCAGTTCTTGTGAACTGAATGGCGTTACGTGTATTAAAATTCGCGCGAAATTCACTTTGCGCCACTTTGGAACTAAGCCATTGCAGCAATTCAGGCTGTGTCCATACACCTGGGTTTGTAAAGGAATCACGGGTGGTTGTGGTTTAAATAGGCTAGATAGTCCGCGCTTGGTCAACCAGTACCGCCATCACCAGCCCTGTAAGTCGGCGGCAAATTTGGGACCCCCTTTGGAGACCTCCCGCATGGCTATGCGAGTCATTGCTATGCGGGGCATTTCCAAGGGGAGGGGTGATTATTGACACTTATCTCAATAAGTCCTCTTCCAGGACCGTGTTTTAATGATTAATTTCGGGGAATGCACGTTAAATCACTCACTTATTCTCTGCACCACTTTGTGGCATTTGTTCGTGGGTGAAGTTGATAAAATACGAAAAAAAATACAAAAATGACACAAAATTTGTGAAAGTGTGGCGTTGCATTATGCTACAATAAACTTAACAATTGTTTTAAAGCGTTCCATACATCTTAGAGAAACAGTTTAAGGCAGTGTGACACATCTGTCACACACCCTTTTGGACATTTTTCTCATTTCTTAGAATAAAGAAATCAAAACTAAAAAAACGGTTATTTTTTATTTATTAAAACCTACCACAAAACAAACTATTTGATAAAGTATATGCAGTTGAGGTATAAAGGGGTAATTAGCAGGTATCACAAGAATCAATCAAAATAATCGCAAATAAAACTTGCTTGAAAATTTACTCTACGCTTAAATTCCACATGCTTCACCTATGACCAAATATTTCCACTTTGGTACACAGCACATTGAGTTTCAGTACATTTCCAGCCAGCCCATAATTCTTTCTCAGGCATTCACGGGGCATGCGAGCTCCAGCCGAAAGATACTTTATGGGCCGTACATACATGTGCCATCTCATTCCGTCTAATTTATGGCGGCATATGTCTTTTTCGAGAGCCACACATTTCTTCTTCTTCTGGTAGCCGTGGAAATCCATCATTTTGTGTTTGCGCGGGACTCTTCCTCGTCGGCTCGACTCCGTAAATCGTACATATTCCTGCCGTCGTCTGGCCTCTCGCATGTCCTTATGCTCTAAACACTCCTTCGCACACTGCCTTGCATCATTTTTTCAAGCGAACACACCCGTTCTTCAACGCCCCGCTGCAGAACTAGGTTTTCAGTTACAACGATTGTTTCGCCCAGCTCCTCTCGTACTGCACTCCCCTGGACGGTTTTAGACGAGGCTGAAGTTTATGTGTGTTGGACGTGGTGTTGCCGTGTGTCGGCACTCTCAGGGGCCGCTCCGCTGCTTCATGCTCGCCTTGCTGATGATTTTTTCTTTTATTTCTGGATCAAGGGGTTTAAGATTTTCACTTGTATACGCTCTGAATTGAATACTTTATGGGTTTAGTTTGATAGAAGTCGTAAAGAAATCAACATCTTTTTTTGGAAGACAGTTTCCCGGCGCTATCGCTACCAAACTATCGGCAGGCATTATTGTCAAGTGCATTGTTTTAATTGGGACCGTCATCGCTCCAGCCTGAGGGCTCGCTCGCCTGCCACTCCGGACAATTACAGTAATCTAGTAGTGCTCGAGCCAACAGCGGAAACAAACAAAGGGCAAGGTCGAGTGATCGCGAGCCTTCCTCGCTGGCCAAGCTGCCGATTGCCGTTTGATAAGCGACGCCCGTCAGCCGCCCAAAGTTCTTATCGGCTTGCACCTGTCTTCCCAGTTGCGGCAGCCAGTGCACGTCCATGGTGCGCGTCTTAAGGACCCAGGCTTACGCAACCTGCGGTGCGTAATTACTTAAACTATAATTGATTCGCCGTGACGAGAGCCATAAAACAGTGACAAGTGCCAATCGTCGCTCATCAGACACCGCTGCAGCCTTGACAGTGCGTTTCCAAAATTTCGTCGTCGAACGCGTCCCGAAGTGTAATAAGCGAGGCGAAAAGTGATTTAGTTAAATATATATCCATTTGTTTTGCATGGTTTTCCACCAAGTTATTGTTTTCGTTTATTATCCTCAAATATTTAAAGTTGGCAATTTATGTTAGTCACAGTTCTTCAGTTTATAATTTGCATAATGCTTGCACGTGATAGTCGCAAAAATGGAAAGCGGTTCTCGTCGAAAATTTAATGATACTTGTTTGGTGAAAGAAAACTTCACGAGTGTCCAGTAAAACGAAAAGATACTGCTGCCACTCTCTGTATGGAGAAATTGTAAGTATTCCAGTTAAATCTAAATCATTTCTAGAATCCTATTTAAAATATTTCTTGATTCAGTTGAAATGCGGTTTCATCAGAAATATTAGGTGATTGGTCGTAACCCACACGACTGCGGTGCTACCGCCAATACAATAAATAACAAGAACCGAAGAGCAATATTATAAATTCAGTTGCAGAAACAACGATGCAGCTTGATTTTTTGGCATTTTTGAGTTAAGTCTACTTTGGGTAAAAAAATTCTTCTGCTTTTACAAAATCACTACTTTTGAAAATTATTGGTAGCAAACCAACGCATGGAATACACACCAAAAGATCTAACGTCAAGTTTTAAACGTTTAAATCTTGAAAGTAAGTTCATAATTTCCCAAAAGTGAAAAATGGGTACTGGAGAGAATGCTTTATTCGCTACAATCTCTGAAGATCGTTAGATGCTTATTTAACAAAAATTGTCACTCTTGTTCACAAGGATACATTAAGTTTGCAATATGTATTCGAAAATATTCAATTTTCAAGTTTTCCCTTAGTGTTAATGCTCACATTGCAAGTCCAAGCTAGTTCAGTTTGCAGGAAAACATGTCAATAAAGAAATAAAATTTCCTTTTCAATTACGCTGTTTTCCAGAACAAAATGATGCTTTTCTAGATCAAACTGATGCTGTTCCGAATTGAATTAATACTGAATCAAAGTTGTCTTCATTCATACATTCTGTCTGTGGCATAGGAGACCATCCAGGCCTAGAACATAACTTTTGCAGTCAGAGGTCCAACCAGCTGCTACTTTGTAAGATCTGAATCCAAAAAGCATGTGTTTGTCTGATAGACTCTTTTATTTTAGATAAAATCTTTTTGCTCAGATTGTGCATCGCTAGATATGGGAAACTAAGCCTTTTTTTCTCTGAAAACCTCCTTTGACTAGCTTCTGCCAAAACACCATATTTCTCCTAACTGGTGTCATTGAATTCCTTCGAACCATGGTCACATGTAAAAAGCGTTTTTGTTGCGATTCCTGGAATCTTCGTGGAATATTAATTAGCATACAATCGACGAATTACTATGAATAATTGCTCATAAAAGTTATGCTTGAACATAATGCAGATTTTATTAGACAGATTCAATTATTTGGTGAATATTGTTTTCTCTCAGCATAATCTTGATATGTTTCACATGGTGACCGTGCAAATCGTTACTGTTTCTTTAACCCTGGAGGACTTATCATATTTTTTCAGCATAGAGGCTATCGATTAGTCAATTCGACTAACATAAATAAAAACTGTTAAAAACTAAGGGTTTTGCCTCAAAATCAGATCATTTGCACATTTTTAAGAATTATGATCCTTACTAATATTAAATAATAAAAAAATCCGTATTTAAATTCAATATTTTTATTGAAAGTTACAAAAAACGTTGCTTCTTACTTTTTTGGGAGATCGAGTAAAGCAGGCTTAATAACCTTGAGTATTCGAAAAACTTATCCTAACTAATAACTAACTAATATTACACTTGTCCACACGACGCAAACGTTCCTTGAAACTGCTCATTGACGACTGAGTTGGCACAAAGTATCAAAGCGCTATCTTTACTACTAAGAAGACTACAGCATAAAAACTTCACCACGTTAGTCGAAAAGAGTAAGATAAGCCGTTTAGGGTTAAAGCTCATATTGTTATCATCCACTCTGATTAGAAGCTCTTGTGTTGCTACATATGTCCTCTAATATTGCCTTCCCTTTTTGTTTTGTTGTAAACGTAGCCGCTCTACCTAGTCCCATCTGCGCAATTTTGGTTCATGCTAGCTGTTCTCATTTCCTATACTTCCATTCTGGACTAATCAAAAATTGAAAGTTTGAAATATTATCCTTTGATGGTGAAACGATTTGGCCCCAAATGTACAAGAAAAGATGACTGATATGAATAATATTTAATATAATTAATTAGTGAACTGCCTGGATAATATAAAATGCAATTGGAAAGCAACTATTTTGATTTAAAATAACACTAAATTGAATTGATAGGAAAAATTTGTTAAGAAAAGTATCAACTTAATTTCGAAGCAGACAAACAGACAATAAGTGCTATAACAGCTATTGATAAACAGATTGATCAGATCAGATCTTATTAATCAATATCATATAAACGGTCTACTGAAAAGTATTGAGTAGTTTTAAATAGAAATTTAGTATTGAATCTACACTTGAAATCGATCTTGAATTGAAGCCACAAAATGTAAACGTATATATTTTTATATCGTTTCATACGAAGTTATTGCCAATCTGTGCATATCGATGCGTGAAAGACAACAGGGCATAAGCGACAGTTTGTAAGCGTTTAAAAGTTTGCGAATATATATGCCATGCTTTTGGAATATTTGACGTGCCACAAAAATGATCATTACGCGACAAAATTCAGTTAAATCGAAATTATTTTTTTATTTCGGCCAAAATCCCTCGTATGCTTTTTGCATTTTGAAGCATCGATAGGATAGTATGAATTAAAAATATCTTTTAATTTGAAAAAAAGTCAAATAAGTTTTTAAAGTCACTTTGATTATTTTGAGGCTTGTCTACGGTAGAAATAAATTATTTATATTAAATACCATTCCATCTAAACATATGTGTATGGAAACATATGTTATAAAATCTTAAAAAAATTAAACACTAGATTCTTTAACTCAAATTTTTTTATTATTCCGACGCGGTTAGATCCTCAGACCATCTTCAGGTTTTGCATAATATAATATAAAACCTGAAGATAATCTGAGGATAGAAACGCGTCAAAAAAATCAAACGTTTAATTTTGTTAAGATTTTATTACATTATGGTTCATCACAACTTTCTACAACTGAAACATGTGTTGTTTTTCATTCGAATAATTTACTTCATCATCACGTTGATGAAATATTTTCGGCAAATTCCGGCTAAAATAAACTTGACATGCAAATTTTTCGAAAGTTAAAAAAATGTCAAAAGAATACCAAGCTTATCACTTTTATTTACTTCGACTTTATCCGTTATCTTTACATTTACGTTACCTCCAATTAGACACAGAAATGATTATTTTTAAAACGACAGGCAAAGCGTTGTGCATGATATTTAAATCTTATTAAAATCTACTCTAATCTAATAGGCAGGGTTACCAGGTTTTTCTCATTCTTCGCCCCCAAAAACTTAAATAGACCTCCAAATTGGACGAAATTCTTTTAAAAAAACCCCAAATAATTTGACAGCAATCTTTTTTACAAAAATCATACAAAAAACATTGATAATTAGCCAAAAAATGTTTTAAAATAACTATATGTAACAAGTAAATTTTTATCTAAATTTCATAGAGAGCTTAAGTCAAAATAGAACAAATATACTTTCCAGACTTAAAATTAACACAATTAGCAGCATAATGAAATTAAAGAAACACTTTTAATATATTTTTGGAGTTTCATGTGTAATTTATTGAAATATGTAAAATTAAATGATATTCTTAAATTGTAGATTGGTTGAAACAAATAAATCTATAAAAAATTATTTAAACTTTAAAGATAAAATGGAACACGCACTAACATGATTTGCGTTGCCTTAACGAACTAGAGCTGACTTCCCTTTTATAATTTGAAGGGTGTGGTAAATCATCAGAAAGTGTTTCTTCATCATTTGTTGAGCATAATCTATGTTTAAAACATTACGGCAGCAATATGACACCAAGAGGAACTCAAACTTCAATTGAATTGAAAAAAAAGTCATAATTTGGCAATTTGAAATCGGTTAGATTGTGCATAAAATCGCTGAAATAGTTGGTCGAGCTCCCAAAACAATATTGAACAAAATAAAACGTTATAATATGACACTGAAAGTAATAAAAAATATAAATAAATTAAATTTGATGAAAGCTCCTTGCTAGTGTGGAGTTTTATCTCAGCCATGGTATCAATGATAATTTGCTGGATATGCCAATACTTGAAGCCTTCGAATGGCAGAAGAATATTGATATATAAATTGAATAAACTTTATGACGGTAATGCTTGGTTGATGCTACACGGTTGAAAATATGATAAATAGTGTAACCATGAAAACTAAAGTATTTTTCAGTTACTAAAAATCTTTCAGCTTCAAATAATTATGAAGCATCTTAAGGTTTTTCATATGCATATTGCCTTCCGTGGGTTTAAATATAGTAGACAATAAATAAAAAAATAAAAGCGGATACCTGCACCGGAGAAGAAAATAATTTCTTTACACCTAAAAAATTTAGTTGAAATTTTCCTTACAATATCAACTAAGCTTAATATTTCAAACGAAGGTAAATTTTATTTCAAATATTAGTTCTATCTCACTTCAAATAATACTAATTTTTTTCAATTGATTATTGATGGATCCGAAAACAATGTCTCAAAATGACATTTTGTGACCGAAAATCAACTTTAATATCGCAATTGATAGTTATCTTGAATATTCAAAGCAGACTTAGTGAAAAAGGGTCAACTATTTAAATATAAATATGGTAAATTATCGTCAATGAATATTTTAACCTTTATAATATGTAGATTTCTGGATTTAAAATGTATAATTATTAAACAGATTGCACGAGTAGGAACAGTTCAACAAAACCTGTTGTTTTTCAGTCGGATGGTTCAGTAGTTTAATTACATATGTATATTTGTTCACTAAACAATTTATTTCGATTGATCTGCAGAATATCTACTAACAAAATACAAATAATTCTCATTCATGAAAACTCTATTACGCATGATAGAATATTGTTTATTTCTTTAATTACGAATACGCTGCTTCAGATCGCTTTTTATGTGGCTAGATAAGAAGACAGCGAACAATTTATTTTTAATCTATCAACTCTCAACCACATACTAAATTTATTATCGTGATCAAAAGAAATCTACACTTTGATCTAAAAGTAAAGTGTGTCAAAATGGTGTCGTTTTGAGGTTTTTTTAATTCGATTCATATCACGTAACGGCCAGAAGTTTGATCGTTGAAATTATCATAAATACTTTTTAATTGTTTAATGAATTTTGTATCGAATTTTGCGCAACTTAATTTGCTGGCAAACGGAAACTTGCGTGGAATAATAAGTCTGCATGGAGAACCATTATACTATATAGATTTCTTACGGAGATTTTTTTGCAATCGCTACTATTCGTTGAGTTTCATTAGTGTCGTACCTACTATCTATTGATCAATTTTTTGATAATAGGATTTATTTGAAAGATAACGATTTGATTGCATAAACATGGAAAATGCCCATCAACTTATCAAATCAAAGAATAATTTTACAATAAACCAATACCATATGTATATTTTATTTGGACAAAAATTCAGTAGGGATCATTAGTTTATTTCCAATAAAATCTAATCTAAATTTCTAAAATAACATATTAGCAGTTAATTTATTCTATTTGTGAGAAACTCTTCATTGTATAAATACAAACTTAGATATGTAACGTGAAAGAGAGATGAATAAGTAGTAAATTTGAATAATGACTTAATAAGCGCTAGCTCGTAAAAGTAAACGCTGTCATAAAATGTCTACGCACCTGTATGCGAGCAGCACTCATAAAAGATTTTATATCATTTTTGTTCGTATTTACGATGGCCACCATACTTGTTGGATTATGATTTCTGAATTTTCTCACTGACAGGGTCAAAGTGCACAGCAGACGAAAACAAACTATAATGTGAGATGACGTGTAATTCAGTTTCTTAAATTATAGCGAATTTAAAATCAATATTTCAATTTCAATATTTGACTTGATTTTACATTGAATTCCAGCCATAATATTCAGCTGTCACCAATTTAAATGCTATACCTTAAAGGTAGTTGCTTGTCATCTTATCATATATCTGTTGCATGGTTAAAATCATATTTTTAAGCGTATAATATTGTTTTTAGCTGCACATTCTATAAGAGATTGGAGACTCAAAATCCCAAAAGAGTTTATCAACTTGCTTTTTAAATTTGTTCTTAACAAACACAAATAGATACTAGGATCTTTTATTTAAATTATTACCTATTGATGAATTACACTTCAATATATTAACAAATTATATGGCCTTGACCATGCGTGAGTGCGAACATTTGTACCTATAGCTACGAAGGAAAAGCTTGATAGAAGTGAAATGATCAATTCATCCAATTGTATTATGCTTAGTCCCAATGCAATAAAATTTCACCGATCTGTTTTCACAGAAAAATTATCCCACGTATATGAAATGCTACTTCAGCCGAATTCATGCAACATATTTTATTATTTTGGACAATGACAAAAACAGCAACTGTTTGAATTCGAAAGCTGTGTGTTACATTTTATTATTATTTTTTCGGTTTTTTTAATAGTTAGAACTCTGAAATACTTTCGACGTGCTGTCAACAAGTAGAATATAAAGAAACAAATCAAATCTACGAAAATGGGTCTGAGAGCGTTGGGTTTAGTCGGTTTTCATCCAATTTTACTTGTCGTATTGATCTGTAATTTTGCAAACGTTTCCAGTACAGTTGAATTCTAGATGAGTAAGATACTGTCCCAATAAACTTATCGTTTGATCTCCCTTTAAAAGGCGTTGAGAAGTTTAGGTGAAGTACTATTTTTTTCTCTTTTTATCATCGTTGGGCCTACACCACCTAACTACCAAGGTACTAGACATTGACGACTTGTATAACTTTAAAATGTACCTATATTCTTTATTTTATGGTTTGATCACGTATTTAAGTCATTCACAGCTGTAGCAAAATTTTTGGGCTGTACTATGCTGCTCATGTCGTGGTTCCTGGCTACAGGATTAACCACAAATTGGTTGATGTAGCTAACGAGAGACGTACATCGGTATTCAAACCTAAGCTACAATTGCTGATGAATTGATATAGGGCTGCCACTGCTCAAAAGATGTATCTATGTATGTATATCATTTCAAATTAGATCATCTTCATTGAAAAACAATATGGCAACTTTGCAGGAAACGCGGGGTTTTGTTGAATTTGAGCCACAAACGTAGCAGATTTCGAATTGTTGTGAAAAAAATCGTTGCTATTGAAATCCATATATTTTCTGCGCCACCATCTCCAAATATGTATGAAACAGAGTTTAAAATGTTGAAATCTTCTGAATTTTGTGTTCGAAGTCATCATTTATTTTCACTCTTGTATTCAGCTTTCAATGAAATTCTTAGTGAGTATAAGTTTGTTTGTAGAATTTTTTTTAATGAAAAATTAGTTTACATCAACATTTCTGTGTGTGACCCGTCTCATGACAAGTCTTTGCGAAATTTTAAAATGATCAATCCGTATGATAAATAAAAAAGATAATTTGAGGAGAATCGAAGAAAAGTTCTATTCTAAGAGTAAAAGAAAGCGTTACCCAGGTAAGGGCAGCTGCCCCATAGAAGAAACAATGAAAGATATATGGTGTTTACAAATCGATCTCGCGACAAAAATTCGAAGGCTTGCAATGTCACCATAATGCAAGTTAAAAATACAAAATGTATTAATAGATTTATGAATTGAAGCTATAAGGAAGAATTCAATAAGTTATGTTTCAAAAACTAAAATTTACTCAGTCTTAGCCGATAAAACAGTGGACCTAGCTGAAAACTAGTCAATGAGTTTGCGAAAAAAGTAAAAAACTGATTAGAGTTTGTAGACGTTGTTGAATATAAAGCTCAATTTGTTTCGTCAATCTGTGAACCAATTGATAAGTTTTGACTAGCTAAAATTTTGCACCAGAATGTACATAGCGTAGAATTTGTTTCCAGTTGCTAATCTACAAAATACATAACGTAGGATTTGGTTTCAATGGTTAATCTATAATGGCAAGCAAAGAAGGCGGTATAAAAGCGGTTTCAGGCCAGAAATATGTTCAAACAAAAGTTTTTCATTAATCAGCTACAAATTTATTTACAAAGACAACCGTTTAAAATTTGATTTCATGCTGAAAACTGACAAGAAACCAAGTAATCGACGGCTTTTTGACGGAAAAGCGAAAGTTGTATTTCCAGTAAATTTCCAGTGAGTAATGCTTATCTAGCAAATTTCTGCGAATAATTTAACGAAAATTATTTGACAAACTGTTGTTATTCGGTATATTATGTGTATTTGTACCTGCCAATACAAAATCGCGTCCCAACTAAGACTTTTTACCGAATAAATTTAGTGCGAAGACAGCTGCTAGTTTCTGATAGGTATGATCTTACTATGTGACTTGTCTTAAAATGTTTTCCTTTGCTACTCGACTAGATGATACTAACCTAAGCATTTTTTTAGTCCCTATACTTCTACCCCACTGGCTGTAATCGTTGGCATTTAACGGCGTCAATAAAAGGGGAGAGGGTGATTTCATCTACGTCCACACTAGCTGGTTTTTTCACTTTTTCACCATCTTCAAATACGAATTTGATTTAAAAATCGAATCAGCAAAATAAGAAACCAAATATAAAAGATTCATATTTTCGCTTCTTAATTCAAGCAGATAACTGCACCTAATTCAGTTGGAAGACAAAAATTCAGATTAAAACATGGGATTTTGACTTCAAACAATAAATTTACTTTAACACAAGATGAAAATTAAATAAAACGAAGATGCCCACAAACAAACGCAATAATTCCATTTGAATTTTTTTTTGAATTGTTTAAACTAATCGTTTACAAGAACGAGAAGCTTTGTTTCCTGATAGAGTTGTTCGAAATAATCTATTCTGTACCGACTAAAGAATATTTGGAATTTGTTTCGTTTGTATTATTTTTGAAAACAAAAGCATTACAAAAGAACTAGTGTAGAAATTGTGAAATTAGAGACAAAATCATTAAAACGAAATTATGTTTACTATCGAAATTTTTTAAATTAACCCTAAACGTTAGGATCAAAACCCAAACTTTTCAAAAATAGCTATCGCCTTATGATTGATTTTCTTTGGACTTGATTACAAGGGCTTTAAAGAATAAACAAATATTCACGTGTTAGACCAATAAATCAAACTAAAATATCGTTCACTCAACCTAAGAAATTATTAAGCTTCCCGGGGTTTCGTTTGAAACTGTAGTTCAACCGGTGCTTCCTTAATCTAAGACTATCATTATCGAAATTTTACTTCTTTCCGATTGTTTGTAAGATGTAATTTCGATTCAAATAAATAAATGAAATTGAATCGGAGCACTATATTTAGAGTGTTTCTAAATCAAAGCTTAGCAGACTGCACTGCACTATTATCTTAATTACGAATGTTATCTTAGTCTTCAAATATGCTATAAATAACTTAATTTTGAATTCGATGTCTGTGCTTTCATGTTCTTCAGAACACAGAACACATCACTCTATTTCAATAAACCAAGCGGAAATAATTGCAAAAATGTTCACAGGTCATAAAAGCGACACCATACCGAATTAGCATATAATTTGTAGGACCAAGATGTCGAATGGAATGTTTGTTAATTTATTTGTAACCATCACAACCAAAGTGTGCAAGCGAACAGTTTAATATGTTTTTTTGAGGAACTGGTGAGTGAAAGACTCTTATCGGGTTTGAATAATTCGTTATAAATAAACGAGAGAAGCATCAAGCAAGGCAAAAAATTACAACCTCATTGTTCACGACAAATAAAAATAAAGTTGTTAAATGTTCTTTAAATTCAAGAGATCAGATCTGAGCGTGATAAAATAAATGATTACTGTTTTTGTTCGTCAACTATGGAGAAACAAAATATTATTTATGATGTTCTAGTCAGTCTTTAGTTAAATGTTATTTGAAGTTATAAGACACTACAAACATACATCGTGGATGCGATTATACAGCAACACCTTTCAACATCGTTAGTTCAAAAATAAAATTAAACGGAAAACAGCGATTAAGTGAAATAATTTATATTCAGTACTCTTTCTTCATATATTTGATACATTAAATAACTAATTTGAAATGCGTCGCCTTTGTGTCTAGAAGTTATATAATGTTGCTGAACGTGTTTCGACCATAAAGCTATTCGCCATATTTTTGCTTTGTTTCCTTCACTGCCCTACTTCCTGCACACAAAACTTTTGCAAATCAATAGTTTTGTCTTCGCTCCGAAAAGCTGCATCACATTTGTACAATGACAAATATAGTGAACCAAACAGAATAGCACTGAAGAATCAGTGGGTTAGCAGGATAAGGAAAAATACAAGTAATACTGCCTAGCTATGATTTCATGGCAAAAGTAAGTAGTAGCTGCTATTCTTATTGGTGTAAGATGGTCTCATTTCTTGGCGATAATTATGCACAAAAAATAATAATAATAAAATAATTGCATCGGTTGGGTTTGAAATATGTTTTTGTGAAGTTTCTGCTGTTAGGTATATAATTACGAAAATAGTGTCAGGAAGAGGCCATATGAATCTACCTTTTTCTTTTCTGACGTTCTTTATTTGGTCTCCTAGGATTTCTAAATTTTGGTTTGCCCATTCAAACAAGTCGCACATCTTGTTTGATTCAACAAGTGATATCAAACACAATCCACAATTTGGATTGCAAGTTTAAGCCACTGGGCATATTTTATTCCGGACATTGGAATGTATTTTGTTTTTGTGCCAATTTTTGAGTAATAAAATGTTAGTGATTATAAACATTTTTTTGGTACACCACTATCTGGAACCCAGAATTACAAAGCACTTTAGATCCCATCATAGATGCATAGTGCACACAATTTTAACGTTGAAAAGTGCGAAAAATTGGTAACCAAAATTTGAACACTTTAGTGCTTTACAATGAAAAACTTCTTACACACTAATTCTTAATGTAATTTTTTCAAGTTACACTTGTTTTGTCATACGGTCTGGTTTGATTGTGCAAATATGAATTAGTATATTTATTTTGGTTATCAGATCTGAGCACGAATCTCTTGAATAATATGAAAATTAGATACTACTCTGAGTTGATAAAACTCTTTATTTGCTAAACGAAATCTTTGCACTAATATTCGTGTAAAATATTGATACAGGCCATGCAAACACGCTGGTTACGATTGTTTTGTCAGAATTCAACTTTGAAATGTACAATTGATTCGTTATGAATTTATTTTCTCCGTAATTTGCATTCGAAATAGGCTTTAAACGATTCATGATATGGTAGTAATGTAATTTCTTGGAAATGATAAATTTTCTTAAAATTGTACATAGTTTTTATATCCTTAATAAACCTTGGCTTGATTTTTCACGAAACATTCAACTTTTTTCGTGTTCGACATTGTGTCAATGTTTTTCTTAACACCTCAACTAATTATTTGCAATTTATCCTTGAAAGGAAGATCATAAATTCACAAAATACATTTTTCTGAATTTCCGACAAATCGGTCTGACTTGTATCATTGCAATTTCGAACAGCATTTAAAATCTCCAAACATCACTTGTTCGGACAAATTAAGGAAAACCTTGACAGGTTGTTCTTTTGCATAGATGACAGGCAGGTAAACGAATATTAAAAATTATTACACGCAACAGGTACACGCTCATACGCTATTGCACAACCAATTTGTATTGTATTGTGTACGCGAGATTCAAACTTACAACTCATCGCTGAAGATTTATGGACTTATTGTTGCAATTTTCTCTGCAGGCATATGACAAAGATTTTTTATTTCCTTATTTTTCAAGCGAATCCATTTTTGGTTTGAATTTTTTTCTCCTGTTTGCCCTCGAAAATGGTTTGTGAGACTGTTTTTGTTGCCCTATTCAAAGATGACAATGTGACATCGGAGTTGAAATGTCGTTTAGGTTGCGTTTTAATTTTTGTGCACATCTACATTCTGTGGTTTTGCGGGAAAAAAATTAGCGGCTTGATTAGACTTGAAGAACTTTGTCCGGGTTTTTTTTAGTTGGTTTTGGATGTTTCCGCAGACTATGCTAAGATAGTGAATAGTGTTCGCAACCAGTGACCACTAACAAGAATTGACGACGGCAATTTTAGCAGGAAGGGACCATTGAGAGCCGAAAGTCAAAAAAACATTTACATATGAACCTTGAGATTAAGATCGCCGTCGTATGTTTTTCACTCATTCAATCTGACCAAGTTGCGAAATTGGAGATGATCTTGAATCAGGTTTTATCCGTGAATAAAAGTCGACCAGCGCTAGATTTCTTAGAAGTATGTTACGAAACCTCGGTAGGAATTGTAGTTTGTTAAAATGGTAAACACACGATAGCTTCTTTCATGTTCCGTGTTTCTGTTATGTGATGCATCTTCATTCGCGTGAAAATAATTACGTTCTTGATGCTTGCGACTTATGAAAAAAGTATTCCGATATTATGTCCCAACACAGCAACCACCATGCATTTGGTAGTGATTTTTTAAATGTTTTAATATTGCGTCTTAGTTGAATTCTCGAATTTGTATCTAAGTGTCTATCTGTTCAAGCCATTAGTACACGCGGTCGATAAATTTGCTTAATTCATTTTCAGTTGGATTCCGGGCTCCACCAATCGGCAAATATGTATAATGAATTGACATGTAAATAGCAAATAGTTGACTCTGTTACCCAGTCTGTTTTCCAATTTTAATTACATTTTAAAACTGTACCTTGAATTTTGACTGCGTTTGGTTTTTTATGCTAAAATTTGATTAATTTGTTGTTTGGGTTTCCGAAAAAAATCAATTACACGTCATGTTGTTTACGTTAAGATTAGCAAATAATTATAGACGAAATATTATTTAGAGATCTACTATATAATTATTTTGAATATGTGACAACATTCATAAGCGTAAGATAATTTCTCGAGTAGTTATTACAAGTATCAAACAAAGCCACATTAAAATCGAATACTTGAAAGCTGATCGGTTAAATTGCTTTGCTTTGCAATAATCAGTTGACCAATCTAGATAGAATTTACAATGATTTTCTATTTGGTACTTGAATTATGCAACTAAGAAAATATAAGCAACAGCAATATGGTCTTCGTGTTCATGCGCCGAATTTTTCCGCTTTGAAGGTGCCAGAAGTTGACATCAACATGACATCATCGACTCATTAGAAACTAGTGCTCTCAATCTAAGCTGCTAGTATGTGTAAAAAGGTATTGTCAGTAACTTTATTTTTAAGGAAATTAGAAATTGAAGCCAATACATACCTACATACACTTCTGAAGAGCCTAGTGTTTTTTGTTTAAATAAAACTTTGGTGATAGTACTCACTCATATTACACATCAACACAATCAAATATGTTTCATCTTATAATTGATTCAGCATTATATGAAAAAAATAATGAAATTCCTTAAAACTAAACTCTATTTATTATTCAAAATTACAGTTAATGTAGTAGAAAAAATTAACTCAAAGTGTAATTTTAGAATTCAAATAGTCTGATCAGGGCTCATAGTTCTTTTTTTTTAAAAAAATCTACTTCTATGTTGTCTTATAAAATTTTATCCACCCATAAATCAATAACGTACATAGAATGCCGATAAAATTTTGATTTGCAGTCAAAAACTTTAATTATGAGAATTTTTCGTTAATATCTACTATTGGAAATTTTAACAGCAACCTTCTTTTGATTATACTATTACTCTCATTGGTGGCTGATATGCGTCCAAAATTGATTTCTTTTACAATTCTATGAAGACAAAAAGTTGGCACAACCTGCCCACAGATGTTAATAGAGTTCTTCCATTCCCATGTGATCTCACACCCATCCGCCTTCTTCCAATGTCGAGCTTTGGAAGAATGAATTTCAGCTGGACCACCATTAATCTTCAGCTGAATTGTATAGGCCCTGCCATCCATTCCATATTCATGATGGTCGCACAATATGTCTTCCGTAACGGCTGGTCGTATCTCAGCTCACAGGGGTCTCAAAGTGCCAGTAGGCATGAAGAGCTTAGACCCATTCGGATTGGAATGCCGCCTAAAATTTTCAACAAAAAATCATACATCAAGAGTAGGCAAGCGGAATGATGGCTGCGAAGCACCAAACACCGAACACGAATGCAGTCGGGGAGGAGCCAAGATCTCAGTTCTCATCGATTTTAATGGCTGCACTAATTGACACTTATGGCGAACCCAATTCCCACAATTTCGTCAAGCATATCACATATCTAAGAAGTTATGAAACAATAAATGTGATAAGGAAATAAATAATCGGCGCGCGCCGGTTATTTATGTGAATTACAGATTGATAAGAGCATAAATTGTTTGTGGATAATGTTTGACGTGCACCTTTGAACTGTACGCAATAATTGACTCTCTGACACCGCGTGATTAAGTGTTTTCGATAAACAATAAGTTATTAATGAAATTCAACGTAAATTGAGAAAAAAACGACTCTATAAGAATTAGTTTTTCGCAATCAATTAAATCAGCTTTGAAACAGATGAAACGCTTGAATATGGCTTAATTTCTGCGTTTCATCTCCTTAAACTTTCATCAATGAAGAGGAGTTTCATCAACATTGAAAAAAATTAGCAAATGAACAACAAACAATTGATAACATCTTTGCTCTGAAGATGCCCAACCATGAATAATAATGAGCTTTTATGGCTTTCAAGTTTCATCTGTTACACGAAAAATGGTCTTTGGAAACTATTTAGCAGATGTGTAACTCCAAAAGAAGCCTGCAGGCACTATCTATTGAAATCAGGCGAATAAAGACGACCGCCAAAGTTGACTATCGAAACTCCTTGACAAGGTGGTTAATATTCTAATCATTTCTCCATCAGTTTGCACTATTATAACAATTGCGCAACGGCACACTACGAATATCAACATCAAGTTGGACCTCACACAATTTTTGCCAAAGAAAAGCAGCCGAGTTAGTACATGTGGCCTTCTTTTGCTTTTCGAATACATTATACAGTTGGCGATCGATACATTTGCCCGGGTATTATATTTTGAACATTTAGGTAGCTGATTTTTTCAATACAACCACTTTATTGAAAACTGAGCAAGGTATGTAATCTAAGGGATGAATAAATTTAAATGCACAATTAACTCGTTTATGTGTTTCTCTGAAATATTCAACGGGTTTCGATCAAGAAAGAAAATGATAATTTTAATATAAATTGCAGCCTCGAAATATATTTTGAAACTACTTTAGTATAAAAACTGTGTAATAAAAATATTCATTGCCTGGAAAACAATTGTATTAAAATCCTCTTTCTATGGAAGAATCAAAATATTCTTTAAAAACACAATATTTTTTGCTGTAACTATTTTCTTTTATGACCAAATTTAATCTGAGAATCTAGATGCAAGAAATTTTGAACATTGTCATAGATAATCATGTAAAAACAATAAATGGTGGTAAATTTGGGTCTTATATCCTAAAACTCAATAATTAACTGCTACACTGCAATACCAAGATCATATGATATTTCATTGAAGAATTTCGATCTGTTGGTTTCGGAGGCTGCTGTTGGGTTCAGTTTGTTGGTTTAGTCCACTCTTCATTTTTTTACAATGCCAATTTTATATGGAAATTCGAATTCATGACCGTCTGTACCCACAATTGTAACCTGTGATTCGACCCGTTTCTTTCCTGGTAGCAGCATGAAATAGGAACGAAATGTATTAATCAAAACCGAAACAACAAACCTTGTTTACATGTGATAAAAATTGGTATAACCCTTTTGGATGCAATTATGGTTATAGAATTGATAACTTGAGCAAAATAGAAACAATTTATACAAATTTGAAGATAAACCTGTTACCACACTATATTAATACAGAGGTCAAAACGCAAATTGCATGAAATTTTAGCTCAAGTAGTATCCATGAGCTTGATAGATAAAAATAATACACTTTATAAACACAATAGATAACTTATATAAGAATGCTAAATAAACTCTTCACAATATAACATATTAAGTGACATAGAAAAATTTTGTAGCCCCGAAATTAGCCAGGATTTTCAGGAGCACTAGAAAATAAGGAAACCGATTTTTTTCCAAATTTATATGATCTTGGTTACCTATACCAGAGTGGTATGGTATAGAGTTTTATCAGACCTTAAGTGTATACCAAAATTGTATTCGATTTATCCTACATATTGTACCGTATAGGTACACTGAATTGTACTCTAGAATTTTAACCATCATTTAGTTTGAAATAGACATTCTTCAGAGTATTTGTGTGAAAATTCTACTTAAATGTCCAAACAAATTTTGCATTTGGAAATGTCGATTGAATTGGAATACCATTGTAAAAATTCAATAAAACGCAATCCATTGCATAAACATTGTTTCGCCTGAAAAAGTATCAGAACCTTTGTTTTTGAAGAAAAAATCCGTTTCATCAAAGCTTGCCCAAAATCTCAAGCCAAATTTTGCAGCGTCTAAGAACCTCAGCCTTACAATGTAAATATGCTTGCAACTTATGAAAACGTAACTAAATGTATCCACTGCATGCTTTGGGGGCAATGATCACATCAAAATCGCTCGCATACAATTCAGTGATATCAAGCTGTTTCGCCATGGCCACAGAAAAGGCTTTTGCTATGATCTCGCCAGGCTTGCTAACAATTCTTGCGTCTAGTTGAATTTCACTATCCGCCACCATCGCGACTATTTCAATTACATGCCATGCATTTCAAACCGATCTTTGGCAACGAATTCGACCATCATCTTGATAAATTCGCCCATAAATAACTTAATTAAAATTTTGAGGTAGACGACAGAGAGACTGCTATTTAAAGATGCTTGGCATCTATATACATGATACGTCTAGAACCATTTTAATTATAAAACCAATTGATTTATGACCACACGTGTTATTGTTGCTGTTGTATCTGCTTCTGTTGTAGGCTGTGCAGCATATGTACAAGCCTGTACATTGCTCATTCTACGTGCATCACATCGAGATAATGTTTAATAATAATATTTATAATATTTATTTGTTCATTACGATCATCATGAGTGACGGGGTGCAGAGGTGCTACTACTAAAAGTATGGGCATGAGTCACACAATGGATCGTCTTCATTGTAAATTATTAAGGAAGAGATGCGAACAACAATAAGACAATTGTCACGTCCATTGTTTACGACACGGAGTGCATTGCATAACAATTGATCGCGAATTATTTTTTATGGCCGCTACAATCAAATTTGGTAGTAAAATCGGTAGTCGTGCCTGCAATTTGAAATCATCGATACAAGCTTGTTGTCTTCAATCTAACGCGGGCATGCATTATTCACGCCCGATACAATGCGGTCGAGGTATCTACACCCGGCAGGTAGCAAATCAGAAAATGCAGGCAATAAAAATTAGCAAGACCATATCAAAAATAAATAATTACTAGTGGTCGATTAAACTGAATTATAACATTTGCATGCAGTGCATTTTATTCGTATTGCTCGGACATATAAATAGGGACACAGTCACTCCCAAGATTATTGAAACCACTTTTCTAACTTTTACTTCGCAGTAGGAGCAATTTTTAAGCCATACAGATCTACACGAATGCGATTTTAAGGCTTCACATCTTTGTTATTGATTCCTAGTTTGATTAAACTTTCATTCGCTTAAAAAAATACTTCATTTTATCTTACTCTAAACAGCAAGATTAGACCCATGAATGAGAACATCCACTTCAAAAACTGTTTAACGGGTCATTCATATTAATTTGAAGAATCGCAATCGCATATGGGCTCTCAATATAAATGAAAAGCAAAAATGATAATGGTAAGATCTTTTTTACTTATTTGATTAAAAAATCATTACAGAGTGTAACTATTAAAAAATATAATAATTCGATATAGTTATGTATTTTGATTATAATCAATAAAAAAATATCGTCCGAATGCTCTTTTTGTAATGAACGATAGATATAATACATGTTTAGAAATTAATTTTTTTTCCATTATTTACCCATATTTTTGTGTCTTCATATTTTGCATTTACCTTGAAAAAAATTGGAGATTATCTGAATGAATTTGACAGTTTTCTTAAAAAAATGGTCATTTTCCAATGTCAATTGGGTTGGAAATTCAATACAAACTTTTAAACGCTAATTAGTGTATGTTTCTCTGAAATATATTTTTTTAAACTGCAAACGACAAGAAATTTTCGGGTTATTTTTAAAAAGTTTTCACAGACCCGCAGTTTATTGATCAATACTCATCAGATTTTTTCAGAATACTAACATACATTTTACACGGCTTTGAAAATGTTTAGTCAGTTGATGTGAATATTATATTTAGATTTATGGGGTTTCCGTTTGCATATTGCTTTCAAGAGTCTTAATCTTTGAATCAAACGATCAAGTAGTCATTTCAATGGCTATAATACGAAAAATAAATGAAATCTAGTTCCTAATAAAGCAGCTTATAGTCCAAAAACATATATTATAGTTTGAGGATATTTTCAGAAGAAATTATTATCAGTTTAAAAAAATTAAACTGTCTAGTCTCCTTCATTACCAATCAATCCAAAATTACGTAAATCAAGCATTTTTCTTGTTATTTTTGTTGTGAATATAACAAGTGTTCAACATTATGGTACATAACCCTCCTAAAAGATACACGCGCTTTTCAAATTGGCTTATTTCGTGTCACTCTGTAATGAAGATTGACACGACATCATCTAATTTTCTCAAATTATCGCCACGCAAAGTATGTTCAAATTTTCATTGATTTTGCTTGAAACAACTTAACTTATCTTTCAACGATCTTCCATAGCAAATAATTTTTAATTCACCTAAAATTATCTATCTTCACATGTTTTAAAAATAGTTCAACCTGAAGCAAGCGGAATTTGCCAAAATTAAGGAATTATATGACAACCAAAAGCTATGCTTTAAATTCCATAAGTACGCAATAGGTCCAATTTCGGTACCAAAAATGTTCCAAGAACAATAATTCCGGAATTTGTCAGAAACTTCGAAATTTTAACACATGGATGTATTTTATAGAAGTTATTTATTTGTCAATATAACTTATTGACTGTTTTTATTGTTCTTTGATGAACACTAGGAAAATAAAACCAATTTAAAAAATAACGGCTAAAAGTTTTGTGTCAAAATACAACATCATCATCACTAATGTAGGCTTAGTGAATATAAATACTTAAATCAAATTTTCAATTTTTTAAATTGGTACGATCAAGAAAATAAGCACTTTTTCCATATATCCAGACCTAAATTTTTTTTACATTCGACATAAAAAATCTTCTGCTGTAACATTTCTCTCATTTACATTTTTTCACTGGAGTGTGCTCCAAGGCTAGAAATAAGGAGTTGTTTTAAATTTCTCTTATACAACATCTAATAAAGTCAACAATGAGATGAAGCTAGAAATTGATCCACCTCATAAATTGGCAAAGTTATACTGAACGAAATGCAAAATAAAATATTCCCGTTATCAGAAAATTATATCCGGAAACTTTAGAATCAGATAAAAGTTTTATGTAACACATGTGCATATGGAACATAATTTATTTTTATTACATCACATGGTACTAACTTTCACCGAATCTTGCATTTAATTTTTTGGAACATCCTTTTGAAATGTGCCTTTAGATTGAAGAAATTATTATCACTTTTATAGTCAAATGTATGCATCTTCAGCAGTTCAGGAATATTTCTTTGCGAAAAAATAAGCCTGGTTAATTTCTTCTATTGAATATTCAGAATTCTAAACAGTTTGAATAGATTTGAAGATATTTCAAAGATTTAGCTGTTCTTTCAAGTTTGGTGGGAAGATATATGTAATAAAGAAACAAAACCGTATCAAATTTCCTGCTTTGCTTATTTTTTTACCCGAATGCTGATCGTTTGAAATGCACGCTGAGTTGATTTGGAAATAAAGTTAAATAAAGGTGGGTGCTTCCAATACTTCGAAGTGACCTTTGACTCTTAGAAATGTCATTCGAAGGCAGTAAAATGTTTATTGATCAGTTAGTTAACGTAAGTTAAGTTGCACCAAAGTCCAAATGCGCAATCAAGTTCGAAACCGTTAATAATTGTGAAGTTTGAACTCCGAATAAATGCGAAAAATTAAATCTTTTTAATTATAAGATGAAAATAATATAGATATATATATATATAATATGCACCTTCGTTATAATATATCTTGAATTTAGAACATTGCTTAGGCAACGTCACAATTAAAATCCAATCAAATATAGACTTGGCGTAGTTCGAGAAATTTAAATGCAAAAATAAATCTTACAGTCGAGCACTATAATAACATTAAGAGCCATAAATCAAGACCATGTTTAAGGCATTAAATCCAGACGCGGATTGGTGCTCGGATCGTGTTTAATACGCTATAAAACTTGTTAGGGTGTCGTGCCTTATACCAGCGCGGCCATAAAGCATTTCGGACTTCGCGCAAATTCAATCTATCACCAAAATAACTCAATTAATTCTTGTCATCCATCGGTAATGTCCAGGACTCGGCTCTTAACGCGGCCCATTCTTCGTTTTCTTATTATGGCGTAAACCTGATCCCCGGGCGAGATCATCACAATGTTCAATTAGTCATTATCATTTTATTTACGAGGAATTTTCGCACTGGAGAGGACAAGCGTATTTGGATGGATGCGGTGAAGGCTTGTGGATTGGACGTGGTGCGACAGCGATGGTGGCTTTGGCTGTCCGTAAGCCAGCTTAAATATTTATTTGTTCTGATTTTTTTTTGAGATTAAGTGCATCGCAAAGATGAACACTTCAATGATAGGTACTTTTGATGTGAACACAAATATTCGAGCCATAGAATACCTATTGATAAGTAGGATCTTAAGAATGCAACGATATAGTATCAAACCGTTCACCTTTTTCATGTTGATCAAATATGTGAAGCATTGAATAGGTTTAATGGACTGCTTATATAGACACAAACTTATTCAAGATAAGACCTTTGATAATATCTTACCGTCCATCGTTGACAGTGATTAAATATACGATTTAATTCGGTGAAACAAAGACATTGCCCCTGACAAAAGTCAAAGTAGGGTAACTCCCAAAAAAATGATAAGAGAGCTACGGCAGGCAAAAGTCATTATTTACAATATAATAAATGTTGAGGCTAAAATGTTATCGTTTCTGAATAATATATTGCACTTTTGTTTCACAGCGACGAAGCAAATTAGAGTGTGGCATGTCAGAACCTTTTTTTATTATTTCTTATAATGTGATGATCATTATGGCATCAATTATAATATTAACAAGAGTTTTTAAATCGTATTTTAGTGGTTTCAAGTCGTCGCATTTACGAAAATTAGGCTATTTATTTGTTGTTTTTTCTGGTTTCGTAGCCCTAGTGTTTTTTAAAAAAGGTATTCATATACATCCTGTGTTGCTTATGCACACATAAGCTAACTGTTTGGGTTCTTCGATCGTTACATCAGCGCTCAAGATGAACCATCAATAATTCATATTTTAGTGACAAATAACCAAAATATTCTATAATAAGAACAGCATTATTTACATGAGAATAAATATTGTTTTTTAATAAAAGTCATTCGTTGTATCGATATTTATCCAACCAGAGAACAACTTTCACAGACAGTTGAAGTTTGAATTTCAGTTTCTAAGCAATATCGAACAGAAGTGTTGACAGAAATCCAATCATATCATTTCTGCAGCATGTGTTTGAAAAATTCCATTGATATTTTTGGTGAATATTTATTCGAGAAAGTACTCGAGTTTGTTTCAATCAATGTAACTCACGGGAAAAAATCAAAAATCTAGCTTGCAGAATTTGCTGCTTATTTCTTGAAAACAAATAGATATCTATATATAATATTTCTAGTCAAATGTTTAGAAAGCTGATAATTTTCAAAGTGTCGAATAATTTCGTAACCGTCAATTGAATTACCTTTTTGAGATTGAAACGTGAATACTTGGCCACTTATAAACGCTTATCATATAAATTATTCAAAATATTTGAAGCTTACAACACTGTTTTATGAATGATATCGCACACGATGGATTAAATAGTTTCGATAACTTTGTGTGTGTCCCTGATCGAGGCAGTAAATTATTTTCAACATTTGTGAAGTTTAATTCGCCATTTCAATTAGCATTTTTAGTTGATTCATTCGTAAAAGTACAAATGCTTACATATCAAATCACAGATAAAGTTAGCACAAAAAGAGCTAAAACATTGCACTGTAACTGCTGATACCTAGCAGCCATGCGCAACGCGTATTTTTGCCACATTCAGACTTTCATTTCAGTTTTCTTTTTGTTCATCTTTAACATACAATATGACAACATTAACATTCTCCATAAGTGCTTAAAGAAGCTTGCCATTGTCAGCATTGTATGTTTGTTGTACAATATAATTATGAATGTTCGACTGGAATGCACTAACTTCTGAGACTATGTGTTGACATCGTTCCGTGATTATGATTTTGAGAAGTAGACAGATCTGGTTTTCAGTTCTTAAAATTCAAACTAAGTAAGTAACCGAATACTAGTTGGAAATTGAATACAATTTTGAAAGAGGACGAAAAGTGTAACGTAGTTTTCCAAACTATCTTGATATATTTGGGTTTCATTAGCTGAATATACAAGCCAAATTTTCAAAATATGAATTTTCAAAACGATGTCTAAGAAAATTATTAATTTGGACTGCACACGCCTTACTTGCCCTGTCTCTTTTATAAAAGCTATAAATCTCCACGAATACGTCGGCCACTTTCCACAACACATTGTTATGAAGATTTGTAGTTGTTTTCGCTTTTTACTGCATAGATATGAAAATGTCCGCAATTTATTATATTCGCACGGAGAATTAATCAATTTGACACTTTGAGAATTTTATGCATGGAATGATTGCTTGTGAATTCAAGATATAGCGAACCGTATAAATTATAGCGGCAATATTATTGCATATAAAAGCAGTAGAGGCTTATCGTTATTCGTTTTACCCAGTCAGATACACACATTAGGTTGTACCTATAAATCAAAGATCCAAAGCATTCACTTAAGATGTATTGGTAAAACTTCGTTCGTCAAAGTGAAGTTGCGATGATGAGTAGTGAACAATGTTTTTGGCATTTCACTTCATGCAATGTGGGTGTTGACTATCCAATGATGATAGAAACTACTTGGGGGAGTTTGGGAGACCATTTGTTTCTTAAGTGTGGAATGGAATGTTTTGCGTAGTTTTGCGTTAGTGGGGCGTCCTGAAAACGAGCCGAAAAGCAGAGACAGACGTTCATTTTCCTTAGGAATGCTTGAAACTCTAAAGTTCAAATGATGCATCGGGACCACACATGCTGAGGTTTTGCATCTGTGTATGAATAATCACATAATATCTTTTAATTTGAATTTTTTGAAAAAACTTTATCAAAGTAAAAGTTTCATGTAAAAATCAGGTACAGGAAATCGAAGAAATAAACAACTTTTTACGTATTAAAAACTTATGTTATT
The DNA here is from genome assembly GCA_963942545.1 of Oxycera nigricornis. Taxonomy (NCBI): domain Eukaryota; kingdom Metazoa; phylum Arthropoda; class Insecta; order Diptera; family Stratiomyidae; genus Oxycera; species Oxycera nigricornis. The sequence goes on along the minus strand of OZ012660.1, from coordinate 87,497,792 downwards.
TAGCTTTTTGATTTTATACTAAAATTATATGCATGAATCCAAAATCACTTCTTGATGCTTTAGAAAATAAGATATTATGGATGTTATATAGAATGAAAAGCAAACGTAACTCATGAAATAAGGGCTAATTGATTTACTTGGACACTTTAAAAATGTTTTACTTTACATATGCCACCTTTCTATTGACTTTTTGTTCAAAAAGCTTGCCTGCTGGTGGAGTTGTCAGTTCTAATACTTTACTGTTTTTCTCTTGCAGGGATAGGTACGTGTCTACTCTATTTTGGGACTCAAACAAAACCTAAATATTAATGTATCAGGTATGTATGTGTACTGTGTTTTCAAGCTCTATTTTTGGATTGCATTGATGTCATGATCTGTTATAACAGAAAATTATAGAGCATTCAGCTAGTTTATGATATCTTATTTAAACTTAGCCACTGTCTATTATTGTTTCTGTACGCCCGTTGTTCCATTTTGAATAAGTGAAAGGGCACAACATAAACATATTTCCTCTTTCTGCATTGGATTGCTTTACATTTGGTCTTGCCTCTCTTCATGAGTTTTAATAAGCCTCGCAAAAAGATTCGACAGTTGAATTTAACAGAATGAAATATTTTTCCAGCTAAGTAATATCGCAATAATGTTGATATTTCATGCTTGATGTAAATATGACATTCGATCCACATTACTTAATAACTTTTATAAAAGTGATTTCATCTTCTAATGTTGTTATGTATGTTTGTTGATAACTAGGCCTGAGGGGTGCAAGTACTTAACTATCAAAACTTTCCTCTATTCACATTTTTCTTAACTTAGCGTCAAAATTAGTAATTTTTGAAGAATTCCTTTTTACGAGCTCCTTTTGTTTGTCATTGCTCTGCGCGCCATTGCAGAATGCAACCTTTTAATGAATATTTGTCAACGATGGACGTTTAAAACTTGTTTTGTGTTGAAAGTTGAGATTCTCAAATTAAGGTGTATCTTCTCAGACATTAGCTTATAAGTATTTTGTAAGCTGTTCACCTAGATTAACAATCGTCACTTAGAGGCAACTATTATTTAATGTTTATGCCTGGCTTCACAAATCCTTAAATACAATTAGTAGAAAACATAAGAGTCTCCTCCATTATGCGAAGATGCAATGCAGTATGTGTGGTTATACTTAAAACGTCAACTGCGTGAACTTAAGTAAACTCGAAATTTCTTTCATTCAGTGAATTTTTTTCAGTTCTTATACTCATTTCAATTGGTTTTACAAAAAGAAGGTCGATTATCGATCGCTTTTTTAATCGAGAACAAAATTGTCCATGTAACTAAGGAGCGCTTGCAGCCGACTTGCGTAACTTGTTATGTTGTTTTCATGGATTTGTGAATCACTAGAGACTGTCCTGGTTCTTCTACACTTCACGTGGGAATACACACATGAGTTTATTTTACCACTGGCATTCTTTTGTTTCCTGTTTCCAATTCATCGTCGTTTCAGTCAGCATTGTCGCATTACCCGCATTGTAATCAAGCTTCTCTGTGTGGAGGGAGCAGCGTTAACATTTGGGATGCATTTTCGACATATAGGACTGACAGCCCATGACATGTTACCTGCTGATGAAGTAATTAATCATCAGCGCGAGTAGTTGATATACTCGTACGAACCGAAGAGCTTTGAGGAATTATATTACCATTTATGTTCTTGGGCGAATGAACCCTAGCCAAACTCCTACTAGCTCGCTATTCGCAAATTCAGGTTCATTTGCACATGCTTAGGTTCAGAAGCAGTGAAGCTCATTTCCCATTCATATGGATCATCCATGGAAGGCGATAGCGTGTAAAACTAATTTACGTAATTAAAAAGCCACATGTATAGCCCAGCCCCAGTCACATTGACACAGTATGTACGATGAGTATCTAAGCATGTTTGCGACTACGTCACGCGTACAAAACACTACCGTGCAGCTTTAACTGAAGGGTAGCAAAATGTCTTCCTGTTTTCTACCAAGGTCATTGCAAATTCACCTCATATATTATCAGAGTATTCTCTAGTCACTAACACACAATAGAGTCGTTTCGAGGTGGTCGGTATCTTGCATCCCCTTGCAACAACGCAATTTAAATAATCTACCGAGGGAATGACCAAATATTGTTTAATACAGTTCGTGATGAAAGTTAGAATACCGAAATGAAATGCTATTTCGTAGAGCGATGCCCCTTCGCTTTTTAACGGAGTTTGCCATGGTTAGTTTTCGTAGATAAGACAGTAATTAATATGCAAATATTTCTTATTTAGATGGACACCTTCGCTAGGAATCGTTTGCCATTGTTTGAAATGCTTGAAATGTGCAATACACAGGAAAAAATAGTTACTTACAGGTGTTTTTAGTAGCAGCAAAACTTCTTAGGCTGCTATAAATGAAAGGGGTATTTTTACATGGGTTAGCACGGTGAATCATTTTATTTTGGACAATATACCAATTTTTGTAAGGATTTTTATCAAAAAACTAAAATCCATGTTAAAAACTTAATTTGAAATCAAAAAATTTCGAGAAGCAATATTGAAGTTCAAAGCTGATTTTCATTTCGCTCCTCCTGCACCCCGTGGAATGTGTGTGCCTAGAACCGACTTTAACAGAAATTCTATGCACGAGTGACAGTTGTACTTTCAGTTCGAGGGGTTGTTTTGACTCAGGATGATTCATGGCCTCCACCACGAAGCCATATTGTTTTTCAGTATCAGCTCAAATACTTGCCGCTCTTCGTCTAAGAGCTACGACTACAAAGGTACAAGTGGTGTTTCACTATTCTGGTAGCCACATTTGCCTTCAAGGAAGCTAGCCCGTTCTATGGCTTTTCTGTCGACCCATTTCAAGCCTTCATTTCATACACATGTATATATTACTATCTAAATACGCAAGGTATATAAATCAGAATAGGTATGATTTATTGCCCTAGGATTCCGCGCCGAGTGACGTAATATCACACAGACACGCCCAGTAGTGCTGCCATCCTGTTTAAAAAATAGATTGGAAAATATTTGGGCAGCCCTGTTCACTTCATTATATATTTCACAATAGACATATAAGCAATGGTAAATGCTACATACCAGAGCTTGTGTTTAAATTACATGCTATTAAAATGAAACGGAGAGAAATATCAAATCGATTGAGCGTGTCAGTTTTTGTCATCTAGTTAGAATCAATTTTTAACAATAAAAGTAGGATTGTAACTGTTCGACTTTCAGCGCATCCATCGCAAAACCAATAACAGTTACAACAAATTTTATTCGACAACTAATAATGGATTTCAAAATTTTCTATAATAAACACCGCATCAAGAGCATAATTATATATAGCATTCTTTGGAAGTGATGTTGAAAAACGTACAATGATCCAAAGTGTCGCCATACAATTTGAGTGAAGTCTCTGAAAATTATATTTGATTTATATATTATATACAGTTATATACACTCATCACTTTCTACCTCTGCTAGATAGCACTATTCGCTTGGTAAAAAATGACAAAACAATGACATATTCGCAAGAACTACATTCCCAGTCGGAAGAAGAAAGATTGGCTTCATTCAAAGTGTGCATGAAATCCCACTTGGGTATATTTGGCTACGCCCTCCCCGCCGGATGACGTAACAACAGATCATACCAATGTAGTTTATATACCTTGTAAATACGTATAGTTTAAGACCATTCCTACATACAAGCCATACAAGGAACGCTGTCATGGCAAGGGGACGTAAAGGAAAGATCAAAGTCACCCTTAGTCGGGCTACATGTGTAGGTACGACTCTGATTCGCAATGGGGTTAAAATGAAAAATGAACTGAAACTGAAATTTGTGCGGCACAAGTGGTGGTGGCTTGCTGATATGGCAACGGGAAATAAGTCTGACAAATTGGTAACGTATAAGTAATTTCTCTCGTTAAAGATGAATTGGGTGGATCCTAAAATGGGAAATTTAGTTTTCAAACTTAATAAGTTGTTTCCTGTTCAAATACGGACTGTTCAGAATTATTTATTTCTGAATGGAGTAGACCTCTTGGGAAGATTTGAAAATAATGAACCCAATCAAGAGGCGTTGTTATTTTGTGACTTTCATTTATGTTCTTCTGGGATGTTCCAATGCGGTGGTGCGCAGGAACCTCTAGCCTTCATAACTCCTGTGGAAACAATTGCTTTCACCCTTCTAGAAAAACGTGTGATTTCTATCTTATCTGCACGATAGCACGGAAAACAGAAATATAAAACAGAAAATTGGATCACAGCCGTAGGGCATGGGGAGTTTGTGAAAGGTGAGAAACGGCATGTGAGACGAGCGTTTATGATAAACTATGCTCGTGCCGTGTGAATAGTAACGCGCCCTAAAAGACATAGGGAAAGGAAGTGTGAGGAAAAGTTGCTTGCGTTTCATAGAAAGGAATCTAGCGAGGAGTTATTTAGCCGAATATATTTTTCACTGCCCAAATGCACGCAAATGACAAAATGTCATGATAGAGCTCACCTAGATTCGACTTCCTACAAGGTTAACGTGTAACATTGTTTGTCGATAAGCAAAATGCATACCTACTATAATAATGTATACGATGTTAAAACCAAATTTGCATTAGATGCGTACAAAAATCAAATGTTCATTGATTTTTCAGCAGTGTATATCACACCTACTTAAAACACTAACCTTAAACTACCTCCAATGTAAATGCTAATTTCAAGAATAAGAAAAATGATGAATGGGTAAAATAGAAGTATTCCCTTTAAGACACAATTTAAAGAACTATGCCGTAATGCAGTTTATTTTCGAATAGATAATGTTAATTTTTTTTTATTCCATTAACTACATCAGTTTCTAATAATGTATTTGAATCAGAGCAAATTCAAAATCAATACTATGTGCTAGTCAACAATTTGAAATTATTTATGGTCTGAAATTTACGAAAACGTCAAGGAGGCAATTCAATTATCTATATTAACAACATACATATCAAGATATATCAAAAAAAATTGGCCGCATCTTTCAAGCGAATTTCAGGAAGCTCAGTGTTATATTCAGGCATGACGTAAACGTTTCCTGTCGAATTTTGCTAGAACCTAAGATAAATTATTCACTTTGCTCATTAACATTCTACACTCCGCCTGGCATCGCGGAAACCACACCTTTGAGCTATGCCTGCACTAAGATTTTGGATGTTAACCTGCTCATGAATGTATGATATGAAGCGATGCTGAAATATACTTCTAGCCAATTCATTATAAATCTTTTAGAAGTAAAATTAAAAATCAAAGATAGTTGCTTAGCTTTATATTTCATTACACTTACTTTGAAAATTCGATTGATACACGATTTCATTGATGTATTATCTGTCTGGGAGTTCTCGCTTGTAATGTTTATGGCATCGGAGATCTTAGGCGCCACTAATTTTGCATTCAAAACATAGATACACTACAGCTTATTACTATTGATACAAGCAATCCACGTTTGCCACAAATATATTCCATGATGATTAACACCAAAATACTATTATTTATCAGAGTTGCGGTAGATTAAGTTTTATCTACACTCATCGAAATAATTATATAGGCAATGTTTGTTTCGGTTTTAAAATTTTGATAACGGAATTTACTTCGAAACAAATTTTCATTGTTGAATACTATGACAATGTTCAGTTTATTTTGTTATGAAATAAGCTTAAAATCCACGCTCTCACTCAAAGAAAGAAGAATTCTCAATTTCTCTTTTATTTGCTGCGTAATATTTATATAGGCAGTTTAACAGTTGTGGTTGTTGTGTGAGTATTTCGTCACCAAAGACAAAAAAAACACGTAAACTTAAGTCAGTTGAAGGTATTATATCACAAATTACTACATTAAAAAATCAATCTTCACTTTTTAATTAGTATGCCCCGTGGAAAGGTATTATCTGAAGAGGAGAAGGGAAAAATCATTGCCTATAAGGATCTAGGGTTTTCAAATCGGCTAATCGCGAGGAAATTGCAGCGATCTGCTGGCGTGGTCAATGATTTCTGCAAAATGGGCAAAAAATATGGCACAATGAAACGTAAATGACGAACATCGGCAATCACAGAACGTGATATAAGAGAAATAAAACGACTTGCTATTGGAGAACATTTTTCGGCGAAAGCAATTTGTGCGGCAACTAAGGCAGGAGCTGGTGTTCGTCGAATGCAACAAATTTTAAAAGTGAATTTAAAGTTAACATATGACAATAAGTGTGGCAAACCTGTCCTAACTCAAAAGCATAAAAATGCAAGATCGCGATTTGCGGAAAATCATCGTTTTTGGGTCGATGAATGGAAAACGGTGATTTTTTCCGATGAAAAAAAATTCAATTTGGATGGCCCAAATGGTGTACACAAATATTGGCGTTCGAGGAAGACTACACCAGAAGTTCGAAAACGACGAAATTTTGGAGGTGGTTCGCTAATAGTTTGGGCTGGCATAAGCTATATGAAAACTACGCCAATTTGTTTTGTAACGATAAGAATGGATTCTGATTATTATGTACAGTTGCTTGATAATGTTCTTGTGACATTTTTGGAAGAAATGTCTAAATCAGAATTCATTTTTCAGCAGGATAATGCGGCAATTCATGCTTCGCGCAAAACAAAATCGTTTTTAGAATCGCGTAGCATTCCCACTTTTGATTGGCCAGCAGTAAGTCCCGATCTAAACCCGATAGAGAACCTTTGGGCTAGACTTTCATCAAACGTTTATAACCACGGACGGCAATTTAATAGTGTAAAGGAGCTTAAATTGGCTATTCAAGAAGAGTGGAACAAAATAGAGCCATCCTACATCCAAACGCTTATAGACTCTATGCCAAACCGTTTCAAAGAGGTGGTCAAGAATAGAGGGGGTCACACTTCATCTTAGTTTTATAATGTTTTCTTTTTTCTTCATGTCAGCAAAAGTGCCTTTATATATATTTCGTACTAAGTTTTTTTTCTTCATAATTACTTTCAAAGTGCTAACTCAGGAGCTAGTTATTTATCATTTACTTTAATTGTTTCTTCTTTTCAAATAAAATCCAATATATTTAAAGTGGAATGCTCTTAAGTTTTTGTTAAAATTGCAAAAAATGTACTACATATATAATTATTTCGCAGAGTGTATTAGCTTTGTTTCGTGGAGAAAGGCTTGAAAAATTGAGTCCCTAGGCAAACTATATCTGATTATTTATTTAATTTTGGTATGTGATATTTACAACGTATACGGCGGACTCATCCGTTTTCAGTGTTGTGAAAACAAGGAAGTTCCAGTGGACAACGACGAGGCGTGAATACACCGTGATCGACCACCAGGCTTTGGCTATTGGCTTTGATCTTACTTTAAATCAGTTTCAAATTTGACCTTATTGTGTTAACATTTGATTTTGTATTTTTCTTATGTAATCAACAAACTTGTTTTGACTCATCCATCGTTGTTAAATAGTTAAGAATTGTTCATTGCGCCATCTCCCGAATACTTCTAGACAGTATCAAAACAGCGAACGTCCTTATCTCAAAGCATGTTAATGGGTGGTATAAAACCTAGCTTATCCAAGACACAAGGACACCGCTTAAAGGACACTTTGCTATCAAATCCAAGAAAAATACTTTCTAAAGCACATGCCAAGGGTGTGTGTCACAGCTTACTTCAGCAAAACCTTGGTACAACTCAGTCCAGATTACCGAACGAAGCTTATAGCAAATATCCTAAGGATATTTCATTAACATTTTGTAGGACTCATGTCGCTAAATAGCTTTCAAGCTCCTAACACGTGCAAGTAAATTTTATGTCTTTTTTGAATACTGTTTTACCGTATTTTCCTACAAATCCGAGGTAAAACAGTTTCCGGAAATTGTTTAACTTGCTTAACCTCATCCCTATTTCGGACTCATCACTCTTTTCAACTGACAAATTGCTTACGCGCTTAAATTTCCAATTAGTCGAATCGGTTAAATTATTCTGAATATTCTTTTTTACGACAAGCACACGTAGAACCATAAAATTTTCAAGCCTAACGCTATGAATTACATCAATGTGTTTCGGCATGGATTTGATTACCTACGAAACCATATGTCATCACGCCTCGACACTATCCGATAGCCATAAATTCTTTTTGGCGGTAGTTAAATTGCTTCCATGGTGTTGGACAGTAGGTTTCATAGTCTAACATAAAATTTGATGGTGTCTGGTGTTAATTTTACGCTATTTTTTCATTGAAATGCTAAAAATGTTCGGGCAATATAAAGGAGTCGCTGTCTACCATCTTGATGAGATTGGCGTTAATGCTAAAGAAGGTTTCACCAAGGTTTTCAAAAGGAAATCTCCAAAATACACACTAGTTTATTCTGTGTTCAATGCAGCAAGTCGATTTCTTTGTAGCCGTTCCAAAAACCTTCACAATCCAACTGACTTTTTTGTCATTTCATGAATCTTTGAATTCATAATATTTGAATAAAAATGGAAGTGTCAGCGAAACTATCATGACCCCATTCTAATTCAATTGCTTAGTCGATTGCTTGAACACTACTGCTTGCATGATATTTTCCAAAAGGGAAAATTAAGACTTTCAAACAAAACAAAATTGCGCAAATTTCAACCGTAATGTTACAAACTTTTTACGTGTTGATTCTTCTGAAGATGAGTTTTCCTGGAATCATGATATATGCCATGTAATGGTGAGCCAACATTGAATAGACCATCAACATGTTAACAAAGCAACGTTTGTTATTTAACAAAAATTTTCAAATGCGTACGACTACTTTATTGAATGGTAAAAACTTCTATTGTATAATTTTGTTTGCAAACATTTACGAACAAAGGTATGTGCTAAAAATGATAACAAACGAATTGATCAAATCAATACCACTTAAATTTAGTAATTTCAAGTGGTTTCCAAAGAATAAATACCACAGATGAAAAGATTTAAACGGTAGTCGATTCTGTCATCTTGAAAAAATACTACTACAGTAAAGGAAAAACATGTGTCCTTGCCGATGAATTGAATGACATGTAATTAGTTACATTTATTTAAAATATGCATGTGATAAAAAGGGGTCTATAATGGCTTTCATCTACAAAATCAACTAATCTTTTGTTCATTATTTCTGCGCCACAAGACATTAATTAATTTTATGAGACTTTACGTGTAAAAAGTAGATATTTGATCATATTCACTTTGTAATATCTTTAAAAATTTCTTTGTTTCCTTGAAATAATTCATCAACCTTTTCAATTTGTTCTCTTAACAATTCTGTCAAATCATTCCAAAATTGAGTTAAGTGATGAGAATCCTATCAAATTTAAAATAAAATTAAGTCGCGGTGAAGATGAATCGAGCCCAAGAAAGAAAATCATATAAAAAAATAAAGTCAATAACATTTAACCATAACCTTAAAGCAAAATTAACTATATCGTGTTCCAGATCTTTTCTGTTATTACGTCAAGATTTACTTCTGGTGTGAAACACTTTTATACTCTACTCTAATGCAAATTGATACGCGTAAAATGTAAGCTATGATGACAATAATACACTCACATAAATCTTTTCTACTTTATTTCAAATACAAATAATTATTACTGAAATCATCGCAAAATGCATTGTATTAAACTTTCCATTAGTCCTTGCTGTTTTGCAATATTTCTATCCATATATTTCTCTGGGAACAACGATAGAGCCCGACATATTTCAGTAAGTCAACTGGATTGTCACCTACTCGACTAGACTAGAAATGAGATGTTGCTTTTTGTTGAGATTTTATAAACTTTCTGACATTTGCACATGAATTAATTTCGCCGGTTATACGTATGCTTCTTATATCCTCAAAGTTTAGGGAATAGATCCAAACAAATATTGTCGGTGTTCGATCAGTTGTTAGACATAAGCACAATGTGCTAGTTGCTCCTTTAGTGTAGTACTTTCACGTATAATATAAATGCTACAAAATACACTTCACTTAAATCAATCAAGTGCTCATCTAATTAGTTGCTTTCAGTTTAACATCAAGCGCTAGTTACCATCGTCAATAAGTTAGCACCAACTTCTAATTTTATTGTTTCATTTCCGCAAATATAGAAAACAATCGCCATTATTCGTATTTTTATTTTGGCTTGGTTACATTTTGTCGAATGCCTGGCAGTTTTCCCATCGTTAAAAATGCGGTGGTGCGCGCGAAAGTGAGTATTGTGGAAAAGATCAGTTTCAATTTTCCGCAAAATTCTTCACACCTTCGATCTGATAAAGAGTCGCTGCCTTTAGTCCGTGTGAATTTATCTGTATCTTTTTGTGTACTTTGCTCATTTTTCTAAAGATTTCCTTACGTCTTTTGTTCTGCAATCACTTTGTTTCTTTTTCCACCACAAACGGCTCGATTGGCAGAGTGGAGCTGTGGTTCGATTCACAACAATGAACTGTTGAGCCCAAGTGGAATCATGCTTAAGTTGGGCCCCATTCGAGCTTGGTTAGAGCTGCAACGAGAAGCGGACCTGGATGTTCTGGCAGTCTCTTTGCCTACTGGTGCAATACAAGTTAAACAAGGCATTGTGAGGCTTGACTCAACAAAATCGAAGCGACCTTTCATAAGGCTGCGAATATTTGACTGGGCAAATGCTCTTATAAAAGAAAATAATCGTTCTGTGTTTTGATTAGATACAAAAATATATTTCCAAAACGTAGCTGCCAATATGACCCCAATTCCATCAAAAATAGTTCCTAGATAAATCAATTGCTTTCAGACTTTGCTCAGCGTCAAGCATTGAGACTTTATTCCACGTTTATCAAAGGAGATCGATCTTAAATCAAGACATTCTATCCGATATATTGCCCACATTGTAGCAAACCCTTCCATTGCGCTGCTGGCCGCTATTTTTACAGGCGGGACATTTTTGCAAACCACTCCGCACATTGCGAATCCGGTGGACTCCTGCAGCGATTGTTCTCCGCAGGGTGTCGAATTGAAAGCATACATGTGTCAGTTGGCCAAGCAGAATTTTCTTTTTACCTGAAGTGGAATGGCGGTAAATTGGAGCCGAATGAAGTTCAAGTGTGAGACATCGACGACAATTGTTGACAAGCTGATTTCGAGCGTTGTACTCGTGTATACTAATGTTAAAGTAAAATACATTATCGGCGCACATAGAACATAATTTGATTAATTTTCGCGTAACAAAATAAGTAGATTTTGATGGAGGCGAATCGTTGGATAACGGGTGTGATGGCGTAATTTGAGGGGCGCACAATGGTTTGTTTTTGAGAATATTTTATTGAGTCCCACACAAAGTTAATTACGGTATCTCTGGAATTTGAGTTTCTTAGCAAAACTTTTGATGCATTATCAATTACAAGATTTTCAACATAATTTAACTTTTGCAATGCATCTTCGCTTTAATTCATAGCGTTTTAAACCATTAACAGCTGATAATGTTTGGGCGTTTGACAAAATCGGAGTTGACTCATCTCCGTCTTCATCATTATCACTTAGGGCCTCTTTTCGTGTGTTATTCACATTCTCAATAAGATCTTCAATTTAATGAATCTCGTACGTTGCCGCATTTTCATTAATGGAAGAATATCCAGGAAAACCCTGCAGTATCACGGATTCTTCTTTTTCTTCCAACTCGACGTCAACCCCGTTATTTTTAAAACTTGCTTTCTTGAAACAATTTTGAATAGTTTCAGGCTTAATTGGTTCCCATGCCACTGCAATGTTTAGAATCGCACCATGCACAGTCAAGGGTCGTTTGCTATCAGGGTCTTCCATTTCTTGAAGATAGCGATGTATTAGTCTTGCTTAAGGACCTTTATGATGCCTTGATCCATTGGTTGTAATTTGTTTGTCGCATTTGGGGGTAAGAAAACAACCTTGATCTTCTTTAGTTTAAAACGTTTAGGGTGAGCGGGGCAGTTGTCAATGAATAGAGTTATGCGTCTACATTTAATCTGGAAGTGATCTTCTACAGCTTTTAACCAGTCCATGAAACGAATGTCGGTCATCCAAGCTCGAGATTGTGCATCGTATTTTACAGGGAGCGATCTTACGTTTTTGAAACAACGTGAATTTTTCGCCTTACCAATCACCAGCAAACGCAACTTTTCTGACCCATCAGAATTGGCTAAGGCCAGGACAGTCAGTCTCTCTTTATTTGCTTTACCACCATGACAAGTTTTTCCCTCGAAAACATAGAATTTATCTGGCATCAATTTAAAAAATAAACCAAATTCATCTGCGTTGAAAATGTCTTGCGGTTCGTAATTTTGCAACAATCGGGAAGTGTTGCCATCCATATATCAACATCTTGTTGTGCCACTGTCTCCGATTCCCCGCTGATTTGACAATACACAATGCCAATGAAAATACACTATCCAGCAACTTAAAGCGTTAAAATCAGTGATTTGTAAGCTTTCAGCAATTTTACGCGCTTATTAAACGGGATGGCGATCGTGTTAAGCGTTATGAAATATATGAAAACATGTCTCAAGTTGCAGGGACTGGCGTAAAATGGCGTATTATACGAGAAATCGCATTAAGCGTGATGGTATTGAGTTTATATATATATTCACTTCTTTGAAACAACACTTCGAAGATACTCTAAATATGTTAAAGAGTGACGATATGTTGAAAATTTCAATTTGAATTTCCGGGGCGATAACCAGAACTTCCAATCTGCTGAGAAATCAAAAATAGTGGGATAGACTTTAGAGAAAGCAATTAATTAACTTTCAGCATAACATATTTCAAAAACTGTTCGACTGCTAACGAACAATGCAGAGGACAGCTAGTGTAAACCGTTTTCACTATCCTCTAGCAGTGAAAGTTTATACCAGAAAACGTTTACCTATGTTTTCTCAGGCACATATATTATTGGTCCATGTGAGAAGTTGGTATATGTATTTACGAATTAGGTCTATTTTCAAACAACAACAAAATGGTACACATGCAAAGAAGTTTCTACGTATAACATTCATGATCAACTTAAATCGCTGTACCATCTTTGCACCACGTTACATTTATCAATGCTTATTTTTCAAAAGTTTCATTCAAGTATGCAGAATGATATTCAGTGGAAAACATAATTCATCCAAAGTTCTGCACGTAATTATTTGACCTCTTAGTGATTGTTCTGCAAAGAAGTAATAAATTTTAAATAACCTCACGGAGCAAATGTAGTAATAAACTCTTCATCAAAGCGCGAAAAGTTGAAAATTTCTTGTTGTTAGCTCCCTGTCGCCTGTCCCTGTAATCGAAATTGACCTTTATAGCGTTTTTAAAAAACTCGAATGCCAGATTTAACTTATCAAAAAATTCGTTGTGTTCGCAGTTGAGAACCCTAAATTTGCAGTTGATTTCAAAAGATATATTAGAAATGAACACGAAAAAATTCCGTTGTTAAAATAAAATATAAGAAATTTGGACCACCAAAAGACCTCCATGAAAACACTGACGTCTCGTCCTGATGCGTTTCGTTGTGTGCAGCAAATACAACTTTAAAAGCAATCGTAATTCAAAACACGATTACATGCAGTTTTGTGACTTAGGCACTTAAAACTGAGATGTAAGTAGCTAGTACACAAAACCGGAAAAGATTGGAAAAAGTCAGGGTGGAAAATCAACTAGCCAGGCTCATCCAGAAAAATAATCACAACAAATTAACTTTTCAATCCAGTTTCTCACGCAACATAGCAATCAGCCAAAACATATCCGCTGTGTGTTGTTTCTTATTGCTAATCTATGAAAATATACATCATATATGTATGTAAATTTCACTTTTAAGTTTTTGAATTTTGACTACACATTGGTTGCGGGACTTCAATTTGAATGTGAATGTTGCTGGCGCCGATACACATGTTTTAGCATACAGCGCCATGACCGGGTCTAGCAGCATGCTGCTGGCAGTGCCGAATTAGAAAATTTGATGTTGCTGGCGAGATGTTATCGAGTCTGGTTCGCCTAGGCGCTCACAGATGGATAAGAAAGTTTTGTCGCATAGGCACGACACGACACGACAGGCTAAAATTAAAGTGTCAGCGTCAAGTTTTTAAACAACTCTAGTTTGCGATGATTTGCTGATGTGAGTGCTACTCAGCTTAATAATGTTTTTGGATACACATATCTATCGGAAATTAAACCCATATACGCCCACAACATGGTCTATATTCTTAACGCCGTGGCAAGTCCATAAGTTTCTCAAAAATATTTTCCAGATCAATAAATTAGTTAAGAACATATCAAATTGAAAAACTTTTGTTTCAATGCTACTGAAAATATTTTAAAATGATAAATGCGTGGACAAAATCCAACCAAGGACAGGATTGAACGAACCTTCTTGATATTAATATTACACTTGAATGTTTGTGTACATTTGTTTGTGTACATTAGGAAACTATTATTTTAGAATTACTGTTTTATGAAGCAGAAATTAGATACACAACAGTCACGAGCCCAACTGAAAAACAAATCATTCGGGAACGTGTGTATCCTATCAAATTTCAATTAGTATAATCGATATCACATTATAAAATAATAGGCTTTGTTAAGACAACACGTTAAAGGTTCAGATTTTGGGACAGTGGTGTGTTGCGACCAAGGGAGGGGGACTCACCCCACGACTATGGTATGAAAAATTCGAGTCGATCGGTAAGAAGTTATGGTGGCTCAAAAAGGGTTATTTTGCTCATATGAGAGCGAAAAATTGATCTGAGAAGTGAGTTTTAAGCTTTTTTAGAAGTTGAAAATATTTTTAAAAAATTAATAGAATTTTTTTGCGAAGCATAAAAAAATTAAACAACGTAAAAAAATCATAAAAAAGTTGGCGAATGCAATTTTTACCATAAATGTAATATAAATAGGGCTAACACCTTAGACAAATGTTTTGACGTTTTAAGATGCGACGCGAACACAGCCAGCATGGGGTTTGCTTCATGTGGATCTAATGTCGTCCAATCAAATTAATGAAAATAGGATTTCCGTCATCCAAAGATTCTTCCCTCAGATTTGGCATATTGACATCAAGTCTTCGGTTGGCGACAAATGGAGCATGAAAGTAATGACCTTGGATGTGTCAAAACAAGAAAACCATCCAATCGAAGCTTACCAAAATTGAATCACCTCGCATCATTGCAGAGGTATTGACATGAGAAAAATATTACCACGAATGCACGTACGTTCTTACACACGCACACACTTTGAATTTACTTTGAAGGCCGTAAAACGTATGTTGAAAATGATATGTTTAATTTGAATTCACGGGGTGATTACAAAGTATTTCGTATATACTGGGAATTTAAAAACATAACTTTAAACTGATTTTTTTTTATCTTTGTATCGTTACTAAGAACAGATGCTTATGGAATTTAATAGTATTAGTAGTGTATTAAAGATGCTACATCAATTTTTGTTCATTAAACAACTACAATGTCTCCCTAAAAACTATTTTTCCAAAGCATCACTAGTAATACGTAAACACAATAATATAATTATTAACGAGTCTGCTCGATGGCTGTTCTGTTTCAAAAAGAAAAATCAAATGAAAAATAATTGATCCTCAATGGTGAATGTTTAATATATTACCTTCTGAAGAATGGCGTGTACACCCACTAAAGCAGTAGAGGGGTGAATTAAAGTGTTCCTAAATATTCTAGTGTGAAAATGCAAGACTGTAGAGCTTTTGCAAAAGAGACTACGATTTGACAGACCAAACCAAGACTAAGACCAGTTGTGCAAGAACCAAGTCAAAAACTTTAGAATATCTGGAAAAAAACACGACACGTGTTTACATGCTTACAGTTGCGTTTAATATAGTTTAGGTATACACGTCTTAAATTTTTATTCTGCATAAAGATAAATTTCATAATATTGCTAGTCACAAACATACATACAGTTACCTTCATAAATAGAGTCTGATGTCAGCACTCACGCCTAGGCTCTGGATTCACGGAAATAATGATAATGTTCCTTTCATTCATGCAAAATCAAAAAATCTATTTTGTTTAATAAATAATGAAAATAGAAGAAATAATTGACATTTGAAGAAAAAATAGTTGAGTCTCTTTTTGGTTTCGAAAGTGGTTAAAAGAATCGTTATTCCAGAATAATGGAAACCACTCTTTGCACTACTATTGTTTGATTTCGTTTCTTACTGGAAATGGATTGTACGACTACGCGTTTAAAGTTTGTAAAGGCTATGTACCTATGTTTTAAAATAAAAATGAACCCATATTTTCAAACAATATGCAGGATTTATTTAATTCATAAATTTACTAAAATCTAGAAATAAATAATGATCCTTCTTTAAAAACAATTTAGCATATTTTCAATTATACATTGGCCAAGATGTAACGTGAAAATGAAGCAACACCATATATTATACTTTAAAAATCAGATATTACAGCTTCTAGTTCAGCTTTGATATTCCACATTTGATTTATAATGTAATATGCGCCATTGAAAAAAATATTACCATTTAAAGACTACATTGGCCTTATTTTCAAAATTTTCAAATTATCAACGTGTTGGTATTGCAAAAAATCACCTCTACTGGTTGTTATATTCTACAAATATCTATAAAGAGATTAGACCTTAGCATCTGAAGTAAGCTGAAAGTAATGAAAATCAAATTCTTTTATTTTTATTTTATTTTTTTTCTTAGTACATTTCAAATTCAAAAAATACGGAGTCTCATACCAAATGTTTGTACCATTCACAAATATATCAATCTCAATAAATCTTATTTTCTTTTCCAGGAAATAAACACCTGAAAATTGGTTCGTGCAGCAGTACCAAAATTTATGTCAAAGTGTGTCATTTAAAGAAGTAAGTGGTGTAACTTGGTGGCGAAAGTTTATTAATAATGTTCGTTTTGCAGTCAACTTACCAGTCTGAGCAGAGTGCATTTGATTGTCTCACTTTTTATTTTCCTATTAATCAAAGAAACGACAAAGTTGAAAGGAGAACTTTTTCCTTGTGTATTTTTGGTTCAGAAAGTTGGCGCTAACAAGGGTGCTGCCTAGATCACACGGTGTTTTCAATTCAAATATATGAACTCAATCCTGAAAAACAAATAATCAATTTAAGAGGCGTTTAATTTTACTAATCATTATTGATCCATAATTATTTTGGCGTAAACTATTAAGTTAGTGTCGCAAAATTAATTTTGAATGTAAGTAATTAGTCGTTTAGTTAAAAAACGACATGATTTGTTAAAGGCACGTCAAATTAAAAAAGCTCCTTTACCAAATAACATTCGAAAATTGTCTGTGTTTTACGAAAACCATACATAATATTTTACTTTTTGTGAACTACCCAATTAGCACAGGGGTGTAAAACTGGAAATATGAATTGATTACTTATTTTGTTCAAGATTGTTTGCATTGTCAGATTTGCATTAAGAATAATTTAAAATTAAACTGAAGGTACACACTATATTCTCAAAAAAAATGTCCAAGATTTAAATTACAAAAGTTAGCATTGTTGTTGGGAAGTCAGAATATTCTTTGGGTTGTTAAATTGTTATGACTTCTAAATCAGTTTTGTTTAGTGGTTCAATACATTGACTCTTTACCATGTTCATAAATAGGTGAGTGGGTTTGATGTCTGCGACGTCTAAATTTTAGTTGAATATTTTCGCATGAGATTAATTTCATTCAAACTCTGTTTCTGCAACTATATCGTTAAATCGAAATGCGACTCTGATGATACATTCCTTCTCGAGCTACCAAGATTACTGTCATCCTGAGTGTAACCGATTTATTGGTGGTCAAGATATATTGAAAGTTTGTTTAATATATGCAGCTTGCATCCTTCGTTCATATTTTTCGTCAAAACCTACAATTGCTGCAGTGAAGCGTTCGATTTATTCATTTGGTAGCTTTCATTTGCTAGCTTTCATATCACTTTCCCATTAGCTCGGTACATATTACTCTCAGTGATAATTTTTTTAAATAAACAGGTCTGATGTTGCATTTTATAATGCTATTTACACTGGTGATTGATAGATTGTTATGATTTGGTGTGAGTGTTATCGACACATTGTAATAATCATGCATTATATATCATTGATTATTTGAATTTTGTTGCGTATTGATATTTAAGATGTGTTAAAAATTCGAGCAGTTAATCCTTATGATTTCCAACTTGTTATAAGAAGTTTGCTGGAATTCGTTTTCATGGTGACATCTCTCATTGCGGTTCCGTAATCATTTTTAGAGGCGCTATGGCTATACATACTATCTAATGCTTTTGTGCGAGTGTATTACATTATCCGTATTTGAAAATTTATAAATATGAAATATTTCTGTGACGCATGAAGACGCATATACCCTAATTACGCAATGCAAATTAGACTGGTGAACGGACGAGCATCGTTCGCCTTGCAAATAGGTATACGAGGTAATTCTAATTGAGACTGATGACATGTTAAAGACTATTTTGTTGGTTGGGTCCAAGCCACCTGAACAAATCCCATGTGTTTTTAAATGAGTGAGCTTTTAACCCGCTTAAATTAGCATTTTTTGGGAAAATGAAATATAGCACCTTTGTTTTCATCACTAAAACATTCATTCCCATTCTCAAGTCCGCATTCATTCAAATCGCTGTTCAGATCAAATTTAAAAAAATACAGAACCAACCAAATTATTTCGCCATTGCTTCCTGCTTTTCTTTTAGCTTCTGGTGGCCATGGTTTTTTCATATTTTTTCCTATATTGTTTCTCGTTTCACTCGATTCCCAGAAACGGTCGAGTGCGCTCGGCTAGCGAGACCCTGGAAACGAATAATATGTACTAACAAAATGATCAAAATTCAAGTTTAATTGCTACTTGCACATAAATCCGCTTTCTATCCGCTGACCAGGAATCTTCACAGTTAATATGTTAATGCATGGTCGCAAGATTAGCATTGGTTTGCGTTCTGGTGAAGATAGTCAGCCTGAAAGTGCGGTATCAAAGTGCACTGTGTGTATATTTTTTCTTGTCTAACATTTTTTTGGTCTTGATGTGGAGGGAAAAAGGAGTGCATGTAAGCTTGCTCAAAAAGTTGTTTTGTAATCTTTCCTAAAGGAATTTTTTCCATATCAGTTTTAACACGCTCTGCTTAATGTGGTGAACGTAGCCACAACATCTTTAAAGCGGTATGCATAGCTCCGCGGTGGAAATTTTTGTTTTACTGCTGCGCGTGACATTTTTTTTGAAACTTCCCTTGAACATATTCATTTTACACAAGCAATTCTTATTTGGTGAGTCCAAGTTGACTATCAAAAGCAGTTGCTTAGAAAAAATATTTACAACCAAATCTAAGCACCTAAAGATGTTTATTCCAAATTATCGAGCAAAACTGGAAGAAAATGAAAATTAGCACACAACGTCGAATGAAATTTCATGTAGAACAAATGAAAATCTCTCAGACCCACAAAAATATCGCTGCTTTTGGTTTATTTCTCATTTACTATTAAATAAAGTTCAAACCAATTTTAAGAAAATATATTAAATTCAATTTCAACCAGAGATGCAAAAATACTACTAACTTGAAAGCACGTATCAACAAGTATAGGAAACTATTGTGCGTTCATTGTTTTTAGTTCAAAGTGTCGAATAGTTTGAAAACACCTCAAAAATTTCAAGTTTTTCATGAAATATTCGAAATTAAACGATAGGCCCTAGTTTATCATAGCAACAAGAAAAGTGGAATAAACAGAATGAGATAGATCGAATTAGACAGGACTATGTAAAACTATTTGATGGCTTGGAACAACCTTAGAAACCAAAAATTATGCATAAATAAGAAGAAATTAGTGATGAGCAGTATTGCTCTTGGTATTGCAGAAAGTCTAAGATCAAAACCAAGTCCAATACGAAACGTGCGGTAGCAAGAACAATACCAAGACGCAACTCGCAAAAATGAGATCAAGATTTTGTAACCAAAAATATGCGAAGCTTTCGCGTTTTAGAAAAAAATTCTATGTTTCACGCGGGATGCAGTGAATATCATCAGACTTTTATAAAATTTTAGCATAGTATTTTGAGACTTTGTTATTATAAAGTTTTATTGAAGGAAACGCCAACTGTAGTCATCAATCTTATCCAAGGTGGCTAAAGTGATTTTCTGTCCATTCAAGTAACAGCAAATTCAATAAAAATAGCATGCAAAACTCTGGATCCGAACATAGAACGTACAATAATTGAAAAACTTTGGTAGCAAAATTAAATTCACATTGAGCAATTTTCAAGAAAACGCGCAAAAGTGGTTGTATTTCAATAACTAGTTCAGTCAAAAAACTTTATAATTTCCAGCAACGATTTTATCGCTGATCGCCTGATAAATTGGTGAAAGTCATTTATTCGTTTTACTTTTAAAATATCATGTCATTTTTAAGAGCTGTTAACTCTACTTGGGATGTTTTGGACTGATCCGAAAAAAATTTCTATAGCAAGAACAATTCAAATAAAGATCCCATATTCAACGAACACTAATACCTAAAATTTTAATAATATAATATAATTTAATAACTCTTCTTACTGTTTAATGCACATTGAAATTCGTTGCACAAAACGCTACTCACAGAAAAGTAAATACAATTTATTCATAAAAAAAATCAAATTTCAAGCGTCAAATGCAATCGCAACTGTGAACTGATCCTGTCAAATAAAGAAAAATCGTTAAATTCTTTTAGTTATTCGCCCGGAAATGTTATTACCTAATAATAAACAAAACCTAGAAAATTATCGCTTGCAAAGTTCAGTTTTTCGAAAAGGTAATATGCACAGTAAACAGATTTCGAAACTTGCTGTTTTCTGCCGAATATTGTATAACGCTGCGAAAATTACTTCGCAAAGCATGTGTTTCCAGACTGATGGAATCATAAGTTAAAAATGACGGTAAAGTAGTCCACTGAAAGCATACTGTAAATCACAAACTTTATAAGCTAAAACAATCGAATGTTTCAGAATAATAATAGCATTTTGGCAAACTAAACCTTTTTCTGCCCCATTTTGCAAGCACCTCTTTAAATGAAACGCGAAGTAGTCTCTGCTGCTCAGCCCGAGTGCGTCCGATCACTTGCGTCTGAAGTCTTTTTGCTGCTTTTCGTTGTTTTGCAACATATCTGCAGACTGGCTAAACGATTGGTCTCGCAGATAGAAAATCAAGACAAAGCTGACAGGCAGTGCGCTTAAATGCAAATTAAGTCATGAAAAGTCCCAGCCTGCGCATACCTAACCCATGTTTGGCGCATGCACATACTCTACTCTACATATTGCAAAACAACCCAGCCAAATGAATATTCAGTCTGTCGCAAAAACAGCATCAGGCTTACAACAATGCAGCAATGTGCAGCATTTAACGTTTATAAAGATGTAACTGATCGAACACAACTAATCGTGGATTCGCATTCCGGCATACGCGATCGCATCTTGCGCGCCGTTTGCACATTTTCTCCATTTTCATTGAGAAAATTCAGGGCATGCTAATTGTGGCGATGCCGAAGTTTCGAAGGGAGTCGAGAACACGTAAGATGGACTCCGGAAGGGTCACGCGAATATTACCGCGCGGATGGTGATAACGTTGAAAATGAGTCGTGCAACTTGAACAAAACTACATAAATCATTTTCGAGATTTATTGCGGAAGGGCATGATGATGATGACTTATTTTTCATCGCAGCCACGACATTTCGTATGCGGGAAAGCCGCAATGCGAGTGCTTCTACGCATGCATGCTGCGCGCAGTGGCACCAAAAGAGGTTTGGCTGGTTCTTGCGTGCTCCCTTGTCCATGTCATGAAATAATCATGACCCGATGGGACATCTATCATACTGCTTTGCCTTAAACGCATATAGAGAAGACATGCGGAATCATCCCTTTAGTGCATTCATAACCGGTTCTGAAAATTTGTTAATATGTACATTCATACATACGTAATGTCTAGCAACGGACTGGTGTCGACAAGATGAAAAACTGGTAAGAAACATTCGAATGAATGTTCGTGTATGTATTATATATTTAATGCGCGGGAAAATTTTTACATTTAGACATTACACTACAGTCTATATATATATATATATATATATATATATATATATATATATATATATATATATATATGTATATGTATATGTATATATGCATAGCATTATAACAAACTTCAATTGTCGCTCAATTCTAGATCAACCAAAAAGAGAACTTGGCTTGTAGGCTGCGAACGAATCAATCAATGAAACCTATGTCTTACAAACCATTTGTTAGAATCGGCATTGAAAACACAGAGTATTTGTCAAGGAAAGGGGCTACTAAAGGCTATTAAAGTTTTTCAGAGGGTAGGAACGTTTGGTACCAAATTTTTTACTCGAAATGAGTTTAGTCAGTTCTAATGCAAACTCGGAAAATTGAAATCATTTTCCTTTGTTGGTAGATTGCAAATCATCACACTTGAAAAAGATCGAAAGAAAGATTGTCTATAAAGGTATGGCTTCCTAAAAAATTAGTTGATGCTGTAAGAGAAACTGCACTTAACAAAAATCTCCACAAACAATGTTACGCAAATAAAAAGAACGTAATATTGAAATCGACAACGATTTTCAATTTGTAAATGTGGATTATTGTCAGTATTGTAATGTTAGAATGCGTCGTGCAGCGCGAATGCACCATGCTTCCCACAGCCCAGCGTTCTGATATGTATAATTTCTTCACAATTAATTCATTTTGATCAATTGTCACGGAGAAACTTGTGTGCTGGTTGATTTGGTAGGGGGTAGTGGCATCCTTTTTTTCTCAAGAGATCGATGGCTCACTTAAGCCACGGCACGATCACGCAGGACTCACGCTTAGTTATCAATCACATATCAACTTCGTATGGTACCTAGCGTAGCGGTCGTTTTGCACCAAATTAAAATGCGAAACAAAATGGTGTAGTCGAAGCATCCGCACAATTATTCACGTGGACACGCCTAACCGTGCAAAAATGTTACAACTGTGCATTGAAAATTGGAAAGAACGGCACAAATCTGAAAACTTCACAAATTTAAGCCCCGCCGGCAAATGCGATCTAATCTCAACTGCTGAGCATTCGCACCTGTCTAGCCCCAAGATATGTCTATATCAGCCGGAATAATCCTCACGATGCAACCTTTGCAAGCCAAGCACCTGGGAAATAAGATTCAATGCAATTAATTTTCAGTTCACTTTCCACCGAAGCTATCAAAATCCACGCTCCACCGACACTTACGCACAGTTATCGTAAAAGAAAATATGTACTGCCTTACCCCGTATATGACTCAACCGGATAAAACATGATGCGAGTGGGTTTGGCTCTGGTCCAGCGTCTCTTCGATGATGGAATGCTGAGTATGCTCTTTGCGAGCGATTGGTATTAACCCTGCAACGTCGCACTTAATTTTTCAAACATAAACTAGACTTCAGACTCATTAACTTTTGGGCGGGAGTTGATGATAAAAATAAGTATTTTCTTGCTTTATTGGCTTGGCACGTCTACCAAAAATAGGCATTAAAAATTAAATCTTACATTTTATATTTACAACTTGTATTTAATCACCAAATAATGTATAAAAACACGGTTTCTCATAATTATCCACAAATAACTTTTGATCGATTTCATAGTGGGACAACATCGGAACTCGAACCCTTTTGATTTGGCTGAAAATTTATCCGCTTGCTCTGTATGTAAAGCCATGAAGATTCCCCAAATTCCATATCAAAATACATAAAACTGCGCCCAGGGTGAATTTTTTAAGTTTTGACTGTTTTTTTGATTTTCAAAGTATTTTTTTAATTTTTTTAAGGTCTAATTTGCTCAAAAAAATATTCAAAATATATTTTCCTACGTGAAATGACTCTCTGACCACGATCCCGTGGTCATATAAAATTCCAAAAAATCTTGGAAAGCCAGAAAAGCCGTTATATAGGTAAAATTTTGATAAATTCATTAAAAATTATATCTGGGCAAAAATAATTCAACAAGTTGCAGAATACACTCTACTTCAAGATGACATAATTTGTTGTTGGTTATTTTAACATTCGCGCCCTCTACAGTGAAATAAGTACGAAAAATCGTTACAAAAGTCGATTTTCCGGAAAAATCAATACTTTTCCGACTCTATATCCACTGAAAACTCAATTTTGAGGACTCGTGGATTCGGATTCCTCGCATAATTTTACATAAGAAATGACATTTTGACCATTTTTCTCGCCTATTTGAACACCCTGTACATCAAACATAATGCGTGAGTTAAAAAAAGCTCTATTAAATGAAAATTTTGTAAAATTAAGCGGCGTAAAAATGGTAAAGTTGGTCAAAACTGTATTGTATGTGCCTCCCTTTGTTTCGTTGTATGTATACATTATATATAATATTCGGGCTTTTCAGCAGCATCATTCATTCATAGTTGCATCGTGACGCAATATCGACACGACAGAAGAAGCACAATTTTGTTTTGCTTAGGAGTGTCAGGATCCAAAGTTTTTGTTCTGTCAAACGCAAATAATGATAATGATAATAATTCCTTTTTCGTGCGAACTCGGAAACTGGGACAAAACCAACTCTCTTTGATCATAGTTCTCTTGACTTGGCTTTGATGTGAGTGACTCTTAAATTGTAAGAGATTCTGTGTGAAAAGGATAATGCGAAGTCGTTGCTTTCAGCTGACTTGCGCGGGGGGCGGTGATGTGTGAAGTAGGAATTGGTTGCTTGGTTTATGGCGAACGGCATTCGATGAACGGCCATTATTCATTTTCCATCGAAGATTTCGCATTGAATTGGAACAACTCGCTCCGAACACGCTGCGCTGCGTTCGCGTTGGCGTCGTCATTGCCGTCGCCGAGTTGCATTTATTCGACGTGGAAAAGTGATAATAAAGAGAAATTGTAATCCTTGGGCAAATATTACAAGCGGATAGGATCAAATGCGGCAGAATTTATGATGATTTTATTTACTTAACGAAGCTGCGATGGGGATGGAATGATTGAATGCAAAAGCACAGCCGATATTCGGTCATTGCATGCACAGGCAGTTTTAAGGTTATTTACAAGTTTTTTGCTATTGTTGTTATTTAAGTTTGAGATTACTGGGAGGAGCGTAGCAAACTGATTTAAATGTAGGGATTGCACGGAGCGAAAGGAATGAAGGTGATTTAAAGGATGCTGTACTTTCAGCAAGAGAACCGGGATAGATACGTTGAGCTTAACGCACTTTTGCGGTCATGATAAGTTATAGAAAGTGTAAGCAATTCAAATGAGCGTGCGAACCGTCTATTCCAAAATTTGGCACTTTGGCGGTCACATTTTAATTGTATATTTTATAGTTTCAACCAGCATTGTGTAAGTTAGTCTACACACGATTTGAAATCAACACAATTGTAATTGTATAACTAGGTTTTCGGCAAACCGCTAAAAATACAAATGCGCATTGAAATTACTTGCAGAAATCACATTTGAATGGTCTAAAAACAATTTGTATTGCTAGAAAATCTTTTGTGTTGTCACTACCACCATTTGTGTTTCTCAATTAATCTGTCTTGTATGAATGAATTCTGTAAATACTCCACATTTGGATAACTTCTTTCTGTTTTCTTTGTTTTTTGCATTTTCATTTCATTTCATTTTCATTCGTAGCCACAGTTTTTGCTTTATTCTTTAGTATGCGCCTCCTTTCCAATTATGCTTTTCATGGTTAGCTGCTAATTTCATTCGTTTTTTTCTAGTTTGAGCTTCTCTCTAGTTCTGATTTAGGTTGTATAACTATCTCTGCGAATGATCCCCAAATCATTTGGATTCCACAACTTTCTTCGAAAACCGTAATAGAACTCTCGGATACTTTCGAATGTAGGGGAAAGTGGGGTAATTGAGAACGGCGGGTAATTAGGAACAGTTGAATATCAAATAATCCCCCCACACTACACCGCTCGCGCACTTTCAGTAGACGCACTTTGCATTCCTCAGTGTGCCCGCAGAAGTGTGTATGA
This sequence comes from Oxycera nigricornis, assembly GCA_963942545.1. Classification (NCBI taxonomy): domain Eukaryota; kingdom Metazoa; phylum Arthropoda; class Insecta; order Diptera; family Stratiomyidae; genus Oxycera; species Oxycera nigricornis. Next base: position 87,471,831 of record OZ012660.1, on the reverse strand, counting down.
GAAGACGTCCACAAGCTGTCACGGTGAGTCAGACAATATTCTACGTACTTTTGTTACAATTTTTGTCGTATGTAGAAATCGATATAAAAAGCACAATTTTGAGCTTAAAGATGTCATATTTTGTTACTATCTTGCATGTAATATCTCTTTATAAATTCTATGCAGCTTTAAGGTCATCGAGGATAATATTGCCACTTACGACTGTTTTGATTTGAGTTGCCTATTTCGGGTAATTAGGAACGGCGTCAAGCGGGTAAATGTGAACGTTCCTAAATACCCCTATTAATTGATTGATCCTGTAATAATCTTCTAACATTCGAAATTGTTTTAGATGCCTAGACTTTACAAAATAACAACTACATCTAGATATGAAATTGATGATCTTCGCCGTGCAATACAAGATGTTAGGAGTAAACAGCTTACTTTGGGCAAAGCAGCCATCAAATACTCAGTGCTAAAAACAACTTTATTTAAGCAAAAATAAATAAAAATTATTTAAGGAACTAAAAAAAGGTCGGTAGACAGTGTTCTTTAATAAAAACCAGGAAGACCAGTTAGAAGGATACATACTCGATTGCTGTGAGTCTTTTTATGGCATAACACCAAAGTCACTACGAAAGATTGCTTTTACGTTCGCTGAAGCTAATAAATTGAAACATCAATTCAACAAAGAATCTCAGTTAGCGGGCAAAGACTGGTACTATTCTTTCATGTCTAGACATCCTTCTATCAGTCTACGTACTCCAAAAGCTACGTCACTTAATCGAATAAATGCTTTTGACGCTACTGAAGTTAAGCTATTTTTTGACCAGCTGGAAGCCCTTCAAACAAAGTACAGTTTTCCTAGTCATCGTATCTTCAATATTGATGAAACAGGGATAAGTACTGTTCAGAAAAATTCCAAAATTTTGGCTCCAAAAAGCTTGAAACAAGTAGCAAAAGCGACAAGTGGAGAACGCGGCGTCACCACAACTGTAGTTTGTGCTGTCAGTGCTAATGGTTTATATGTACCTTCAATGTTTATCTTCAAAAGAAAGAGAATGAGTGAACTGTTACTTAAAGGCTGTAATAGTGATATGATTGCTACGGTTTCTGATTCCGGTTGGATAAACGAGTCCATATTTGTTGATTATCTCCAACGCTTCATTTCTTTTGCAAAACCTACCAAAGAAGAACCATTATTGATAATTCTACCACCTCATGTATCTCACAAAATGCAGTCACTGGACTTGACTTTCTTCAGTTCACTGAAAATGGCATACAATCGAGAGTGTGAGCTGTACATGGTTAACAATCCTGGCAAACGAATCACCAAATACGAAGTTGGGGTGCTTTTTACGTCTGTGATTACTGCCAAAAAAAAGTAATTGTAGTACTTAAAAACATTTAATTATGTCGTTCATAATAACCCCATATCGTTCCTATTTCCCCCGCGGACTGATCTCAATCACCCCACACGGTATCGGGTAAATAAGATCGACAATGTTTTTTATTTCCGTTAATTTTGTAACTATAGAGTTTCATTTCAAGAATATGGATTTCATTTTTTTGTAAATAGGTTAGTAACGTTCAAGTTGCAATAAAAGTTGATTATATTTGTGAGTTTCTTTTATTATTTTACAGTGTTCAAAGTTAGGTGTTCCCAATTACCCCACTTTCCCCTATTATTGATTAAGAAAAGTCTGTCAACGAATACGTTGGTCTTTCGTAAGGCACTTGTTCTGACGATCTGTATCGGAGACATTGCCTGATTGTGCGCAGAACATCCCATTAGAGACTACAAAAGAAGAAGATTCGCAAGCGTTTTCAAAATGGCTTCGAAGTTCTCAAGTGATCCGCATTTCTTCCAAGTGGCAAACCTGACAGGCAAGTCAACTTCACTGAAGTCATTCGAACTACTCTACTACTCTGAAAGCCAATTGTCGTAGATATATAAAAAAACGATCTTTGGTAGACTTGCAAATCTTTGAAAATAAACTTCCCGAGACGAATTTCGATGCGGCTTTCCGCATTACAATTGAGACCCGCACAAAATTTGCCTAGTGAGGGTCGCAAAATGTCATGACGGAATTTGCCGAAGTTGATGTTTTCCGCAGATAAAATACTTTGACGCGCTTTAAATCAATAACTATCAATCCTTGCGAAAAGCAGAAACGTTAGTTTGGTAACTAATTAAACGTTTTAGAATAAGTATTGCAAGTTTTTTCCGAGACGTTGACAGTTTTTGATATGTAACGTAAAAGACAGCTCAAGCAAACTTTTAAAACTATGATCGAGATATCTATATACAGTAAAACCTGTCAATAACGGAATCCCGTGGAGAATCTATTTTTTCCACTATTGACACGAATTCCACTATTAACAGGTTCCATTAATGACAGGTATTTGAGTCGAACCAAAATGATTTTCCATTATTGAGAGTAAAATTAAATAAAAAATCAATGCATATATTTTCATGGCCATTTAATGATCAAATCAAGTGATATAATGAACGTGAAAAGAAAATATGTACCGAGATAAAACTATTTTTTGATAAATGAATGAAGGAAAAAGTGAAAATGAAAAAAGCAGCGAATGACAAACATTATTATTTAAAGTAATCGGTAATTGAAGACTGTTTTGTTTCGCTTGCAATAAAATCATCCTGTACTAAATTGAGGGATCTACTATTTTATCGAGTAAAAATGTATTTTCAACATTTTGCATTGAAATGTATTCGTCGTTTGTTTCTTTTTTGTCTTTAATAACCATGTACACAGCAGACTTGCCACATTTGTATTTTTCTTTCCAAACTTCGATTCCAAATCTTGGCTTCATGATCTTTTATCAAATTGTACTTTTGTTTTAACGTGAGACGTGAGCGTTGGATTGGTTTATTATCCCCCATTTTACGATTCATTTTCAATAGCGGCGGAAAAATTTGAGAGTAATGAAGTTCTAATTGTGCGGTCAAAATGTTTTTCGCTCAAGTGCAATTGACGAACTGTACAATCTGTGGGCGCAAACACAAAAACAATGCATAATTCATAGCTATCGAATCCACAAAAAACTGAATTTCGATTTCTTAGAAGTTTTGATTACACGATGCTATCCAAACAATAAAGAAGTCTAAACAATGACTCGAAGTGAGAAAGTGAACGATAAATTTTTTTGCAAAAGAAACGATAAATTTTGCATTTTACGAAATGAAACAGTGATTTCGAAACGATTTTTATAATCATTGGTTATGAAATTGGAAAAAATATAGTTTCAAATGGAAAAAAAACGAAAAATAGACAATTTTTTTTTATTTCCAAGATTTTTTTTCCACTATTCGGAGTTTCGATTTTCCGTTTTTGACAGGTCAATTTGTATGGAAGAGCTCAACGGCCAAATTTTTTTTCCACTATTGACACGAAATCCACTATTAACAGGTTCCGTTATTGACATGTTTTACTGTACATGGATCGCTACCGGAAAACGAAAGAGGCACTCTTACGGGGAAAGGCAATCGTGCTATCTAGTCAGACATATAGCGAAATTGCACTTTAATATATTTCGAACCGGGTTTTTTTTAATCAATTTGGTGATCTTCTAAACCAAATTTGAAATTCAGCGGAACGATTAGTGTTGAAAAAATGCTAGTTTTCCTTGTATTATCACCAATTTGATACAAAAACTCCGCTTATTAATTTGGAAAATAACATATTTGATTCGAAAAACACATAAATTGAAAAAATGATAAATTTGAAGTTCAAGATAACACACTAACTCTAGTTCATCAGTGCCAGTGTGCAAAAGTATCAATATTACTCACTTACTTTTAAGTTCTTCGTTTTATTGTAAACTTGTCAGTTTTAGATACATCAAAGCAAAATTTAAACAACTTATGCTTAAAGTACCGAAATCGAAAATACTAGAATTTCAAAGTAACCATTTTCATGCTTACCTATAGGTTGCCGCTATTTTTAATTAAATCAGCTTAAACTGTTCAAGTAATGAGTCAATATTTACACCAAACAATAAATTACACGGCTAACTTCTAAAAACTAACCGTTTATGAGAAATAGTTCTCTAATTATAGTTCCGCACATTTTTTCGAATCTTTCCCCGGACCTGGGGCATATTACAATGCCGCAAGCCGTGGAAGATACTTAATTTGAGCTGTAAAGACACACTGTTGTTTACAAAAGCAAGCGATGAGTCTCGTTGCACCACAAATGCGCTCGAGCTCCCCATTGTTTGTCCAAGCAAAAAGAAGGTGCAAGAGTGTATAAGACAATTATTTGCATTAACACCGACAATTAAATTCTCCAGCAATGATATGCCAATTATCTTGTTGGCTCGTTTTTATTTATGGGCCCAAAGTTCGTGGCAATCCAGTTACCATTTTTTTCGCAAACCGGTGGTGCAACTCGCCTCTGTACAGCTGGCAAAAGAACGTTTGTTCACAAGTCGGGCATGCTTAAGAGCCACTCCGTCAACCACCGGCAAGTTGTTTAAGAATTAAATAGGAAAACAGTGAGACGGAAAGAAGTCTAGTCTAGATAGGCATGACCCTTTTTGTGGATCCCCATCGTTCGTCGCGGGGCTACATCTTGAAAGAAATGTATCTTCACCTTATGTTCCTGAGACAAGATTTGACCAGGCAAACAGAACGATTATGTAGATAGATATATACCCTTATATGACCTCATGGGTATCAGTAGTCCAAAACCGGACAATACAATAATGAAAAGCATTTTTAATTTGATTTACTTGCCAGTGCTATAACTTATATGGAAGTTTACTGATAAGATGGAAGTTGACTGATAAATACGTGACTGACATTCAAGTAATTTTATCCACTTTATGCACTTATTTTTCTAATTCAAACAGTGCTCGTATTCTAAGAATTTACTCTACGAATTTTGAGAGCTCCTTAAAACCTCAACTTGCTTTCAAATCCTATCATATGGATACATTCAATTCACTCCATTCATATTCGGGGAATATTTCCATGTTTCAATTGGCATGCCTCGAATATTCCACGAGCCAGACCTTACCCAGTCAGCCTTCGCGGTGTCTTTAGCTTTCGTCGAAATTTACATAATCGACGAAGAAGAATTTTTTTTAGATGCTTATTATAAGGCGGGGTGTGCTTTTGATGTGACCGACACAATTAATTTGTTACGGACTTTGATTAAAGGTCACTTTTTCACGAGTTTTTGTTTTAAATTCCATATTTTTATGTGCGGCATTTTAATTGGTTCCACATGGTTGTGTTGGAGCTTCTTTACTATTGGGAATTAAGGAAGTCTAAACTACTGCAGAGAAAGTGGTGGTATTGTATTCCTTATTGTATTAAGTTTAAAAGACTAAAAAACTTGAAAAATCCATTACGCATTTATCATAAATTATATGTACTAAATACGGTTGTTTATAATGTGTTGAATACTTCATTCCATTTTAATAAATTTGGAAAATAACAAAATTGTCTGAAAGGAAAATTCAAATAAAATCTTGCGAAAAGAGTAAAATTGTCGTAGGAAATAAATGGAGGATTTTATGTGATCATGTAAATGCAAGTATTTGAAATAATGATATGAAATTGAAAATTAATAGTTTCAATAAATGAGAACTTAAAAAAGTGAATCATCTCCTGGAAATTATTCAAAGAAGCCACTCTTTTGCTTACTGCTTGTTGTTTAGAAATGAGGCTTTTGTTACCATCTTGTCGTTCAATTTTGGGAAGAATTTCCACCGCTAAATACGACAAAATTCGAGTAGCTCTTACTTTAAATACTAGAGTTAAAAAAATATAATTAAATTTTTCATTTTGTAAAGGTTTTCCATAATATTTGATTGGCTAGCATTTCAAGAACTGATAGAAGGGACATACTGTTACTATTTTCAATATAATTTAATAGTAATTCAAAACAATATTGGCTAAATTTGGCTTTCAGCCGTTTTTTCTCCAGCAATTTGTTGCACAAATGTCCTTTGTATAGTAACTTATTAAATTCGTTTTGTGTAGTTTACTGTTTTTTCTATCCAAATGAAATGGTAGTTATATTTTAGCTCATCAATAACTTAATTCATTCTAGGCGTTGCATTCAATATTAATAATAATTCAGAAATTAACATCTTTTTAGTTTTCAATCTGATTTAACCAAGTTTAAGAGCATTATTGCATCAAAACAATTTTAAATTATAACGTGTTTATCATATTTACATATAAATTCAATTAGCTATTAGACAAATTTTCAGATATTTAATCCCTATTTTTATTTTCAAACAAATTTAAAGAGATTTTTTAAAATATAAACTGTGGCAAATTGACAATTTTCGCATTTGCATGCATTCTTTACGGAAAACATTTATAACATTTATTTGTTTGTCAGGCAAGTGGAAGAATTTCAATCATTACGCCATAAATTTTCAATAGACGCAAAGCAAATACTTGAAGAATCTTCTAGCAAAGCTGAAGAACATGGGGCACTGCAGGAGCCATGTCATATTATTTCCGACATATCCCTTATCCAGCGAATGCGACCAATAGCTCCAAGGACGAGTAGAGCTCGACAAAGCGGATGGGGGTCCTGCTGAAATCTTATTATGAAATTGGATCGATGTCAATTTGTAGATTAGATAAATTTTCTGCCGCCACCAACATAAAAGACGAAGACAAAAGAGAAGAATCAAGAGGAGCCAACAAGAAAAAGGGAACTTTCGCCAAGGACCAAGTTTTCTAAGAGAAGGGATGAAAGGCTTTAGCTCCACTTTATATTGTCAGTTTTTAAACTGACAGCGTGCAAAACAAAAGAAAACACCATCGAAAAGTTCTTCACTGTTTTTTTGGTTTCTGAAAGCAGCGTTTCGGATTAAATTAGGAGAAAGAAAAACGACCACGTCAAAGGGATGAGCATGTATACGTTCAATATGTCCTGCGATTTTTCCCTAGTTTTTTAGTATATGTCCAAATGGGAATACTCAAATCAACGTTACAAATGGAAACATCCCGAAGCCAAATTGAAAACGACTCCTTTTTTGCTTGTTTTCATTAGTATCGTTGAGGAGAAGACTTCCCATTAATCAATTCGGAAGCAAAAAAATGGAGAAAACGGATGACGAGGAGGCGAGACATTTTGTTGCGATAGTTTAGGACGAGCTGATGTTGCTCGCATATGCAAATTGAGGCAGCTTCTTGGTGATTGATGTTTGTCCGGAAAAGCTGGCATTCTGACTGAAAACATGGACAGAATTGCAATCGGAAACAGGCTTTTGGTCTATAAGGAAGAAATCTAAGCTTGGTTTCCATTACAGCCATCATATGTGTAAGCATGATGCCACAAATTGTCCTCTTGCAATCTGATTTTTTATGATATGTTGAACTGAATGCTGTTCGATAAAGACTTGGCAGCAAGAAGATAAAATGTTGGATTTCAATGTACATGTAGATACGCGGCGTTTGGAATTCAACACGCGAAATTAAATCGAGTGTTGCAGGGATTATTTATCAATAAACTTAAATTTCATGATGAGATGCTTTTTGCATCAATGCGACCCAAAATTTATTTTAAGAATAAACCAGCCAATATTTTCAATGTGAACTTTTGACCACTATTTTTTATATGATATTTTTATATGGTGTATAGTCCAGATAAGTTACCCTAAACTCAAACTGTTCTCTGAGCTTTTGAATTAAAATTTTTGATTTAGGTTTTCTTAATGTGATGCTTTCTCTTTGCGAACCAGAATCAGCATTACAAATTGAGTGTTTTTATAAATATTCTTTTTTCATCCATTGTCATACATTCTCATTGATTATTTCTGAGCTGCCACAAAGTCTTTTTCAATTGAATTTGATAAGTTAGTGTGTTTTCACATTGCTTTGCATTATTTTTTTTTACTTTGGATCCCATTTTGATAGTAATAATGAATGCAAATTATTTTGACGGTAAAAAAATAGACAATAAAAAATTTCGAAACGTTTGTAAAAACGTTTAACCAGAGTTTAAAGAACATCGAGGGGGCTCTCTCTCTCTGGGTAAATGAGCAAGCTTTAGCGATCAAAATATCTATTTATTACTTCCGACTACTAAGACTTTATTGCGAACGATTGCAATGGGCATCTCACATCAATACTGTTCTATCAACTGTAGAATAATAAGACTTAAGCTACATCCGTTTTAAGCAAAACCCGTCTATAATTTTTAAGCAAAATTTGTGTTTGAAATAGACTCAACAGAATATTTAATAAAACTATTTCTTTTAAACCTGGAGAACTGCTCTTCTATTGTACATTTCACTATTTTTATTTGCATACTCTCCATATTTTTAGGTCTTCATTCAAGTACTTGTTGAAGTTAATTTGCATAGCATAAATTATAAAATACTTCTTTATATATAATTCTAAAATAAAATGATTACAATAATAATTGAATTTGATTACCTACATGTGTTAGCTTTGTTATGGTCATGTCAAATTGTTATTGAATTTTCTTCATAAATATAATAACCTCATTTTATTTTTTCATCGACATTATTGGCATAGATATATAAGTGCCGCAAATCACTCATTTCCGCCCGAAATTATTTTTCTGTCCATAATAAACTGTCGCCATCGTTCGTGTATTCAAAACATGTAATTCAATACTTGTTATGGACTCAAAGATTTCCTTCGAATCTTGTAAATTTGATCCGGATTCTTTATTGAGATGAAATACAAGGAAAAATAAATCACAAAACATTTGACGTATTTCCAAACGTATAAATCACTCGAAAGTGACACCATTTCTTTGCTTTTCATAATTAAAAATGAAAATTTTCAACTCCCCCGTTCACTTTTACATATCTGTTGGTAGAACAGACGTAGTGCCTCCAAATATCTATTTCGTTTTTGATGCCGTCTATGGAACATGTTCGCAGCATATACGATTTACAGATGAAATACACAAACCACTTGGAAAACGAACGAACTCTGAGTTTTGGGACATGTTTATTCTTTTACACACTAAGGTGCACATAGATATGGGTGGCAAAAAAAGATTCATCAGTGTAGTAATTTCGTGTTTCAAATAAAAGGGCATTTCAATTTGAAATGAATATTCATCGTTGCAGTCTTGATGTTGGGTTGGTTACACCAGTAACAGGACAAGATCATCGAAAAGTGATAGAAAATTATTGGATGCTCAAATGCAGTGGCAAATCCTATCTAAAGTACATCTTCTGGTAGAAGTGCTTCTCTGTTTCCCTCTGGAGTTACCATTCGCACATGAAGATACTTCGGTACAATCCAGCATCATCTCTATGCGGGATTCACTCTTGTAGTCTGTCATTTCCGTTTTAAAAGGTTCGCTAAGACAAAACAAGCCAAGCAGATCTAAAACTAAATTCTTTACCAACACAAAGAGGGATTCGGGAAGCGCTCTGTTTTGAATGCCATGTTTTCTTAGTGCTCCTTTTCTCCAGCCATGCCGGGAGACCTCTCCAAGCGTAACGTGAAACTTGTTCTGTGCCTATGAGTTTCTCCTTTGGATCGGTTTCGTTGTCACACAAGACGTCAGCGAACCAAAGAAATGAAAACGAGGCAGCCGTGCTAAGGGAGGAAATCTTCAGAAGGCCCAACTCGCCCTTCACATCATCCCGCTTTGCTAACTTCAATTGGAAGTATATAAATGGGACTGGCAGATATTTGTATGAGCAAAGATGTGTGCATATGGATATATAGAATTTAGTTTTTATCACAAGTAGTAAAATTGTCGATTGCGAACAGGCATAGCATTTTTCTCAAATGTGCAAAATATAGACATGACCTTACGCCTATATAACTTGAACTTCTCAAGTGACTGCTGAATTTTATTACTTTGCAGCATACACACTTGAAAATGTACGTAAATGCAAAGTTTTCGTTTTTATAGACGAGAAAAATGTCACCAACATAACTGACCTAAAGTTCTTTTTGCATTTACTTCATGATTTAACAGATACCGGAAAGTACAAAGTGTATCTACATACATAAATAGTTTCATCAATTTTGAGATATCTACCTTTTTTAAACATCATGCCACCGTAAATATTTTGACAAGTTACTGAGATACCATCAAAATGAGCTAAGAAGATTGTATAAAACTGGCAGCAAAATCTGAAAGTGAGAAACGGTTCAAACACACTAGTAACAAAATTATGACTTACTCAACACACGCAGCAGTACTCTTTTTTCTAATGCGGACAATATCTAATCTTGGGCCTACGCTGACTTAAGTTTCGTTCGAAAACAACATTGTCGATAATAAAAAAAATCAAACATAACTTAAGACAACAATGGAAAATTGAGGCAAAATCGTATTTTAATGGCTTATAATTAATTTTGACGGAATTTCTGAATCCACCCACGAAAATTTCTCTCTAGCCGTGATGGTTACATTATTTTTTTAAAGTTTTTTTTGTTGACATGTTATCCAGATATCGTCATATGTACGTAGGTAGTTATCAATAATTCCAGCCTAAATTTTATAATACTTATTCTAAATATTCATCAAGCATATCCATTACGAGCTCATTATACGTTGTTTGCACCCAATTATCGAAGACAAAATATGAGATCGCGCCGAAAAACCACCATAAGCAATCCAGGAGTCAGAGAGTAGTGAATTCATTATTCAAAATCCAGCCACCCCAAACCTATCCAACAGATCCAAAACCATCATACGCGGAATGCTGCAAGTTGCAATAGAATCCTCAAGTGGCCAAACTTTTACATGTTTGCTTTTCCCATCACTTCCGTCGCAATCTGCGTGCTGAACTTGGAAGTTTGAAGTTGGTGCCAACGATAACTACCGAAGGACTCATAAATAACATTTTATGTAATTTTCATTGCCATATTATCAAGAAATCTACTGTGATTCAGTTTTCCTTCCATATCAATATACAAATTCCCATCCTATTAACTTACAGGCCGGTCGCGCGTATCCTTGCCCGATTGCAAGTGTGTGGGAGCGGTGCAAGCGGCATGCATGCATATTGTACACAGGTGTAAGGAAGCGACGGCCTTATCGTAACATGCTCCATGTTGACGTATGGACGTGCAGAGAACTCGTGGGAACTTGCAGGCATTAAAAAATTGCGAAAAAAAAGATTTATTCGTTCCGGAATGGCTGCGCCGGTGCGCATGTATGCCGTGGCTAGGAGAGTCAACACACGAAACATTCAACAGCCACAAACAAATGCGTGCAGGCTTTGGGCTTGGATGCTGCGATAATGTTTGGTGGAGGTTGGATCGAGCAACAAATATGTATCTAGCAAGCGAAAATCTTTATGGCCTCGTCTCGCCGGGGGCTGGAATTTGGAAATGATGTATTTCCACTGTTGAAAGTTGTGGCGGATGCCAGAGTTACCAGTACTTTCGTATGGCATCAACGGAATCATAGTATATTTTGGGTGACTAAAAGAAGAAGAAAAATTTTGAGAGCAGCTTGCTACTGTGAACAATACAGCGAAGCATTCCGTATCCATTTTCTTTTATCTCCGGATTGGTGCTGAAACTTCGATTGGAATTTAACATCACCGCATGGTAACTCGGCGAAAGATATACATGGATGCTTTTATCAGAATTAGTGTTGGTGTTAAGGGGTAATCACTCATTGCACGGCGACTCCAGATTCTACATGGCAGCTGGTCCATTATTTTCGCTGGTCGTGAAAGAATGAAAACATGCAAGTATTAGCGCGCAGCATCACTAAAGAGCTCGCTCATCATAATCATCGCTATCATCACGGTCGTTCATCTTCGTCCTGGCTGCTCCAACACCAGCGTCTCGACGAAATTTATGTGGTGTTGGGGAGGTCCATTCCAAAGCATCCACATTCCGACTGCTCCGTTCGAGCAAAATAACCGCTCAGCAAATAGAACAGCAACTGAAGCTGGCGTGTTCTTCCCGAGAACAAGAAAATGCAAAGTTCGACCTCACACTGCGAAAGTACGACACTGTCAGCGCTGTACCCGTAAATATGGTTTACTCCAACTTGCTCCTTATGCGTGGCTTAAGATCCCAGCTAGCTAGAGTGGAGATTGCCATGTGCGTTTGGCGCAAGCTACCGCCCCATCCCATGTTTGGGCTAAACGACACCTCAACTCATGCTTGATTCTGACGATGTATTGGTTCTCAAAGTGAAAATCGTTTGTGCCGGAAAACTTTATCTCTGCGAATAAATTCAAGGGGAAATCATTCTTTATGTGCTTCGGAAAAGAGATTTTCCTGCGTCTTAATCAGTTTTCGAATGTTAGCCGCGTTTTTCGTTGTTCGCGATAAATATACGCAAAGCGAGTGCGGGATAATTGCGGAAAATGCATCGTTAACGCTCCAGGTTATCAGTGTTATTATTTTTAACATTTTTCTGCGGAATCAACTTGTTTGCTTACATTTTCACAAAGCCATATAAACCCAATACTTAAAAACACACTAGAAAATCCTTGAGGTTAGCTGTTTGGGCCACTACGGCGCAAAACAATGTCGGCACCATTTCACTAAAGATGATATCCACAATACGGTTATGCTTTAACAAGCAAGAGGTCTTTTCAGGTGTGCAAGATTTCATCGAAATTTGAAATTATTCGGGGCTCAAGTGAACGCGATAGAAGTGAAATTATTGCAGTGTTCCATGTGTTTGTGGCCTGGAAACATTTTCGGTATCAAAAACACGCTTGTGTTGTGGCGCAGGAGATGAATGTTGAGTTTAAGATGCCGTCGCGGCAAAAGAAAAGATGATGTTCCTCGAAATATTTATATTGAAACGCAAGAGAAAAATCAAAAAGAAACGAAAACTACATAAAACTTGGAACCAGACGATAAGTAACATTCGAAATATGATGTTTGGTGTCGGATGAATGTTGTGATGTTGTGTTTCGTATCACGCATTCGTTTATTTTGAACAAATTTTTGTTGAACCGTTGACTACAATTGAATGTATGGAGTTTTAAAGTTAGATATTAAGGTGAGTTTTTGCAGCGAAATTCGTAAGTCCAAAATATCATGATATTGGTCTAAAAATGATTATTCAAACCCAAGTAAGTAGGCGCTTTGAAAAAATGAGGTGCTGAGGGCTAGAAGATTGTTTTTTTCCCACATATCAAATAGCTTCGGATGCAACTGTCAACAGGTCAATGATAAATAGCAACATTTGAACATGATTTCGTCCACATCGGTTCTTGTTGGAAACTAGCACCAAGCAGTCAAGTAGAAACTGTGATGAAAGGAAAATTAGGACAAACTTACATACTATTTAAATTTAAGAAGGGCTAGCTGAAACTTCTCATAATAATTCCATACAGATAGATATTTTCGAAGAATCAAAGAATTTCGTAATGTCTATATACGTATATATATATATATATATATATATATATATATATATATATATATATATATATGAATCTAATAGATTATACTTACATTTTAATAATTTAAATTAATACACAAATCAGTAGCTGTATAATTATAAACATCGTTTCAAAATAATTAGTTCCGTTTTTTATTTTGCAGGTATTGGTGATATAGCTTCACTTAAGGTAAGTACCATTAGCAAATAAAATGCTACACAAATTGTTAGTCCTATTCCGTATGCAAACCAACAATCACTTTCGTAACAACAAAAGCGGTGGGTGAGATACATGGAACCTAAATTGGCTGGAGATAAGTGTATCAATCTTACTTTTTAAAGGCTCGCTTTTTCAAAATAAAGTTATTTGAAATCTTGTCAACTAAAAGCGTTTTATTAAAATGTTCTCATGATATCAAACATTTTTCTAGTTAGTGGATACCCGCTTGCTAAAGAAATATTTGATTACAATACGGCTTTTAATTATCAAATGCAGCTTTAGTTATACGATTTGCTATTGCTTATGGATCTGTTTGCTAGTTATGTTTATCTTATAGCATTGAAGTCAAATAGCGTTGAAATATGGCACTGCGGACTAACTTTCCAGATGGAAAAAGTACATCAGACCTCGTACACTGATTATACATCTTTCAAAGGAGTCAGTTACAAGATCAAGACAAATGTTTTCATCTGAAATCTGAAATACACTTCACTCAACTATTTTACAAGCAATATATCTCGTGTAGCCTTTCAATATTTTGCACGAAACATTGAATGCAACATTCAAAATATAAAATAAACACGTATTTTGATTGATTGCAGATAATAATGACATGCTAGTGGATTTGGTGGGATTTCATTTTAGTTTTCAGAATATTCAAAAGTCGGAACTTCAGTACAGTGAGAAAAAACAACGAAATTTTGAGACTTGGGAAATCGTTTTTAAACATCGAATGTTTTATTGTACAGTTGAACCTCGATTTTCCGGGAGTCTATTAACCGGGAACATCTGTTAACCGGGTTACAGAGTGATTGATTTTATACCTCCACCTTCCGTGATTTGCCTCTATTATCCGTGATTTATGCATGTGTCCATTTTTCCGTATAATGCTCATAAAATTTGGGGATTTCCCCTTTGCTATTTTACTGCAATGAGCTGTGTATTAAATTTTTTTTAGATTCATTCTCTGTGTGAAATTTGATTAAATAACACCTAAGTAGTTCTTGAAAATGCCACCGTCAAAGGCTAAATTGGTAAAAAGACCAAGAAAAGTTCTTTCAATTAGAGACTAAATGGAACTTATTAATGATCATAGCAAACGTAACATATCGGCTAAAATATTGTCGGAGAAATATGGTGTTGGATTACAAACTGTATACGATTTGTTAAAAAACAAAGAACAAATTTTAAAGTTTTGCTCTGAAAGTGATTCAATATGTGGCATTAAAAACAGGCGTACGCTAAAAAAATCCGAAAATCCAGAAGTCGATTTCGCAACATATGAATGGTTTCGGCAAGAAAGATTTAAGAGAACTCCAATTACAGGTGAGTTGTCTCAAATTGGTCTCGTATACACCGGTACGTACTAACATAGACCGTATTAAGGCTCGGTTCGAATTAATCATAACTAGAATAACCTCAACCGAGAACAGTTTAATACGTATTCACGATTGCGATGTATACGATGCTATTGAGACATTTTACGAACTCAAACTGAAATTTGCTTCTGAATTTCAGGCGAAATGACAACTTAGAAGGCAAAAGTTTTTCATTCTAATTTAAAGATAAATGGCGACTGCAAGTATTCATCAGGTTGGGTGGAAAAATTTAAAAAACGACATGGAATTCGTCGATTGAAATCAACTGGAGAAAAGGAGTGTGCTGATTATGAGTCTGCTACGATATTTGTGGACGACTTAGATGAATTCATTCAAAAGGAGCAACTTACAGCCGAACAGATTTATAATGCAGACGAAACCAGTCTATTTTGGAGGTGCTTACCTCAGACTTCCCTGGTTAGTGGTGATGAATATTCTATTGACGGATACAAACAGTCCAAATGGGGAGAATCACAGTGTTAGTTTGTGCAAATGCAGCTGGAACACACAAGTGTAAATTAATGATAATTGGAAAAAGTGCTCATCCATGGGCTTTAAAAAACCTTGGTGACCTTCCTGTAATTTATAAGTCCAATAAGAAAGCTTGGGTAACACAGGCGTTATTTCTGGATTGGTTTAATAAAAAATTTGTGCCAGAAGAAAAAGAACATTTGCAGCGCATTGGCCTCGAAAAGAATTGTAAAATTCTTTTGCTATTAGATAACTCTCCAGCACACCCACATGTAAGTGCTATGATATCTAAAAACGTCATAGTAAAATATTTTCCACCGAATCGCACATCCTTGATTCAGCCTATGGATCAAGGAGCAATTCGAAGCTTTAAATGTCATTACCGTATATTGATCGTTCAAAAACTAGTTAATGGAAATGAAAGACGTGAATTCGTTAAATCTTTGAACATCAAGACAGCTATGTGGACAGCCGCGGCCTCTTGGGCCACAGGTTTTACGAAACGTTTGGAGTAATTTACTACAATCTAAAGATGATGAAGATGCTTCAAATAGCCTTGTTGAGATATAATAATACCGCCTGGATTAACGACTGATGATATCTCGAAGTGGGTAGAGTGCGACGATGACATTGCACCGTTTGCTATTTTATCTGAAGACGAAATCGTAAACATGGTTCACCAAACACAAGAGGATGAGTTTGGTTCAAATTCCGAGGAATCAGATGGAGAAAATACGGAAACGCCCACATTGCCTCAGGCAATTGACGCTAGTAATGTTCTGTTAATGTTCTTCGAAAATTACAATCGTCCAGGTATTTCAGAGCCTGATAAACTACAAATGTATCGCATACAAGCTCATTTATTCGAAGAGCAATCGAAAGTTAAAGAGAAAAGACAGACTACACTATTAGATTTTTTCAAATAAATGTAATTTCATGTGTCTTTGTTAAAAATAAATAAAAATAATAAAATATTCGAATGTTTATGTGTGCCCTCCTTTAACCGGGATTTTCGATTATCCGTAATGATCTTGGTCCCGAGCACTATGGATAATCGAGGTTCAACAGTATTTGGAAAATTCAAAGGCAAAATAAAACTTCCAAAAAGTTATCTATAACATTCAACTCAATTTTATCACATTTTTTCTGAAATAAAAATATGAAGAAATGTCCCTGCTAAATAAATCAGTTACACATTGATCTCTTTTTTATTTATTAAATCCATAAATCATCTTTTTGGTTAATTATGGCAGTTTGCATACTGTAGAAAATGGCTTAAGACTTAAGTTCTATTCAATGAAGGTATTTTAATTATTGAAATTGCTTGTCGAGCATTAAAATTTAATATGCATCATTAAATTAATTAATTTTATAGCTAGAAAAGTGACTCCAAATCACAAAGAAAACCTATTGGAGCATTCATTAATTAAGTTCAACAAGTTATGACAATTTGAAAAAGTTGGAATAATTTCAAAGGTTCATCTAAATATTTAATAAATAAGGGTTATACTAGTATGTAAGTTTAATTGAATTGATTGTAGAATCTCCTCCTTGTAGTCGCAACGCCAGCCAGGATGATGAATGTTCGGAAATAAAAGCCTATCTAAAGCTCTTTAGATAACCTATGGTGTATACCCTAGCGTGAAATGTAAAACAATAAATCATAAATGCGAATGTTATATGTGTTACGAAAACTAAGAGCACACTTATCTACGTATATGTTTGTAATTAACATGTTAATTACAGTCGTAATTATTCCGAAATAGGTGCATTAAACATTTCATTGTGATCAAATCACACGCAATTTCATTTTCTTCATTGCTTCGACACATACGTAATTTTTATCGTTGTCCATCACCGCACCAGGAATAGACGAGGTCATATATCCACAAATTATTGCAACTATGTCAATGCTGGCTAATTTATAACCACATCTTTTTCCGTCTTCTGTATTATCAGATTCGCTAAAAATCACGCAAGGGTGCGGATACCGCAAGGAGAAGTAGCAAAACACTATTTTTTAAGAAAAATTATAAATGTTTAGAAACATATTTGGATGATTGGAATCTCATAAACGTGGATTTGGAAACGATCAAATTGAAATGTTTTGATAACAGATCGTTGCGGAGTTAAGCATATTAAGCTTCATCGTAGAAAACTCGCTTCAAAGTTGTAGAATGAAATGGAATGAGCATACTATTCTTGACAAGAGCATGCAAACAAACATTATGACTACCGGAAAATACGTAAGAATTCTAGATTCCCATATATCTAGCATAGTCCAGAATTCGTGAAAGTTATTTCCTGTTTTGCGGTCCAAACAGGAAAATTTCCATAAATCTGAAGCCAGTCAGGATCTTTTCACTCCTTCTCGCCAAATGCTCTTCTACGTTCTCTACCCCCTAATGTATAATGAACACTCCGGCTGGAATAAAGTAGTCCTCATTAAATATTCAACAGGATATTAAGTGGATCATTAAAGCATCGCCCGTTGCTTTATCCTCTATGTGCTTTCCAATACTTTTAAAATAAACATACTTTAAGAGAGCAGCATGTGTAAGTGAATGACAAGGACTCGGAACAATCTAATGAATTGTCATTTTTCCGGTTCACTTTCGAATGCGTCGCGCGATGCGACGTCCAGTCGAGTTTGAAGGAGGTTGATGGGGTGTGCTATGCTACCTAATGCTGAGAATACAGACAATGCGTGTGCAAAGAAATGAGGGTTCTGTGTTTTTAATATAAAGATTCCTTTTCTTGGCTGAACTATGTGTAGGTTTTTCGGGCAAGGGACCATAAATCAAAGTCATCAACCCCTAAGAATCAAGCCACGCCTGTCAACTCAATTTTTCTGATTTCATCCCTTATATTTGGAAACGCAATAATGCGACTGCTATTTTGGAAATTCGAATTCAACCTTCCGATGATGAGGACGAAGCGACAATAGCTACGGAGGTGGGGAAGAATATGGGGGAATCTTGTGGCAGCCTTGTTTCCATGACAGTAGTTATTTATATAGGTATAGGTAATGGTATCGCATTATGTGTATTGTGTTTCGCAAATGCAACTGACATGCTGTTTTTGATATTCTGGAGATATAAAATGCCCATGGAAAAAATTATTTAAGGGAATCGAAAAAACCAATCCTGTGATGTTGCTTTTTTTAATTTACTAATTGCACTATTTCGCACCCCTTGACGCACAAGTCAATATAATTTTCGAGCCATTTAACCCACTGGTTTGAAAAGATTGGGGGCTACGTTGAAAACTTTTGTTCTTTTTACATTGTATGTTTTGTATTTACTGATATTATACGAGTATATGTTTACATGCATTCGTTGCTTAGTTCGTTATAATAAAGCAATCTTAGAACATTTAACAGAAGAAAACAATATAATTTATGAAAAACACACATTTTAAACGATTTTAAGGACTTAAATACGCATTTAAGTATGTTCAAAACTATCTTTCGTGATGGCTACGAAGAAAATCGTAAAGAAATTCAAAACCGAGGTACAACAACATTATTTCTACGATAGAAAACACCTGTGGGCTTGTATTGGCCTTAAGATGCATTAGCAAAAATGGTTTTGGCACGTCAAATTTGAGAGAAAATAAAATAATTGTCAACATGACTATATTCACGAGACGAATCGTTATTCCAGTTCTTCTAGTTGCAAATTCTTTCACGAATCTAATGCAATTAAGCAAGTCTGAATAAAATAATGATGGACAAATTATCTACTATTCATACGAATTATGAAGTTCAGAGTAAAATTCCAACAAAACTGTTGTATAATAGATGTAGTTTCAAAGTGATTTCAAAATTTTTAAAGGATAGCATGCAAGCCAGTGAAACACTATCACTACAAAAATTGCCAGTATAAATAATTGTTGCAGGTTAATGATCCAATAAGGTTTAAATTAAATTAACCATAAACATTTGTAAAATTTTATTTATTGTTGGAGATTTTAAAACAAGCTGCGCTACAGCAAGCCATCTATAAAATAAATGATCTGCACTAATCTATCTAACGTAAAATTTCAAATTAAATCAATGGCATACAATTCCTTCGAATATTTTCTCCCTTTACGTAACATGATGCATTCCCACAATAAGCTCAAGATACGCGCCTATTCATCGATGATAGACTCTACTTTATAAAGAAAAATCGATGGTCTGAATTTTAATTTGTTCAATATTTAAGCTGATTTTCCTATCCATGTCATCAAATATATGAACCATCAGTATCAAAGCATAATAGAGCCTACCATCTTTTTCTGTGAGTATATGTCCCGTATCCCTAGATGGATTAAGCCAAATGTAAAAATAACCATGCTTGTCCATATCATCTTGGCGAGTGAATAAATCCATCAAAGTGCAAAAACAAAGATCAAACAAGACGTGCATATTGCAAGACTCTACAAAAAAAGTAAATATGCTCCACGCAAATACTAACCGGTCGATGGGCGAATGCGCAAAGTTCTTCGGATGTAACATGAATCGTGGTTTTGAAGACACACAAGACCACATCCAAGATATATCGTTTGCACTCTTAAGATGCAAGCGCCCTTTGGTAAAATACTGCATTTTGCACACGCAACTATTTCGTAATGGAGAGAATATGTTGTATGGTTCAAAAAGAACGTACAATCGACCATAACAAGAATCAAAGTAAGTCAAACTCTTAATTTTCCTCCATGCACGATAGAATCATTTTCGCAAAACGTGACTTGAGATTTCAGGATGCTGTTGGAGGTGATTGTAAAATTCAGCTTAAACAATGCCTTACGGTTATCTATATCGTTTCGAGCGATTCCCGAGCCGAACAATTTTATTCGTTTTTAATCACAAAACGTTCCTCCTCTTTTGTATTGATCCATTTCGATAATTTTACCAATGTTGGGCGCTTCGAATGGAAATTTGTGCCAGCCAGCAAACTCTCTTATAAGGTTTCATGTTGTAATTATGTGATGTAGTGATCAGCTTGCTCAACTTTATCCAAGACCAAGCTGCAGACAGTTAGATACGAATCTTTATGAGTTCATTTTCCACTAGATTGTTTGCTTTGTGCTGTAGATTACAAATGAATTTGTTAAACCACTAAAGCACATCGTTGCGAATTATATTCATTCCGTATTAACTTTGTTTCTGATTATATCACACCAAATGACTTTGTTAGAAAATTGACATCGAAATCACAGTAAACTCTTTTCAAAAATTTTGTGTCGGAGTTCTAGAAACCTAAGATACTTATAGTTTTTCACACTTTTGTTGTGTTTATAATTGAAATATGCTTTCTGCGCGATTATAAAAATTACAATGCTAATGTAAAACCTCGTAGCAAGTTTGTCATTTATAAATGTTTGTTTGTTGTAGAGTATCAAGGAAAAAGGTTAAAATTTCGAATTACCATTTGACTTGCATGATTTTTTCGGTAGTTCATATCAATTTTGGATTTACTCCAGTAATTTGAAGGATTTCTCCAACTAACGTTTATACATCGCCGGGCCGCTCGGCCATGTTCACACATTCTCAACAAACATGCTTAATTTCGGTTAGCCTTCAAATTAGAATGTGACTACATCTTTGTTAAAACGACAATGAGATATTTTCACACACAAAATACTTGCGCAAAGTCAAATAGTGATAAGTTTTTCATAACAAGTTTCTACTATGATCTACTACACACCCATAGTCAAACAAAAGTGGGAACAATTAAATTTATTTAGAGCAAACACAGCATGTGATAAATAGTTAACTCATAATTAGCTTTGAAAAAGAATAAAGAAATTGTGAAATTTCAAACAATTTCATTGCCACGCAAGGATGTGGTGACGACCAATTCATTTAGTCATAATCGCAGTCTGAGAAGTGAAACCAGGTTGCGTTTTTGAAATACAGTACCGGAAAGGTCTCTATACTAAACTGCTAAGAGAAGGAAACGAAATGAATGTTTGCATGCTACAACAATATTCATTCCTTGCAAAACGCCTTCATGGTGGGATCGTAGTACCTTTTCCGCGCCAAGGACAACTTTCTAAAATTTTCTTTCATTGCGTAAAAGGTCAACAAAAATTGCCCAAATACGACTGAAGGTTGTTTCTCGGCTCTCAAAGTGAAAATTACATAAAATTACATATTTTTACCAAAAATACCACATACCTTGGCTATTGTTGGTTTGCGTGTCCCTCAGCCTCAGATTCTTATTCGTGATGTTTGCTTTTTGCATGCGATTCAGGTCAAGACACAACTATCACATACAGTCAGAAAAAATGTAGTGACAAATGTTATTCTTGATATTTTGCACTTTCATATTACACCATACCAGAGATTTGGTGAAAACGTGTTTCTTTGATGTATTGTTTGTTTCGCGAGTCTTATTTGGTAGATATGACTTTTGCTGGAAGATTACAATTTATAGTTCAAACAATGATCACTTGACCTTTAAAAAAATGGAGTGATCTGTTACGCCGAGCCAGCAAATTGATCAGCACGATGCAGATGGAAAGTGTAGAAAAACTACGTGGAAGATAAAATGTTAATTTAGTCGAAATTCATTCAACATAAACATGGCATGTCCTCAACAGCGAAAATAATAGGCAATAACATTTCAAAATTGCAGTGTGAGCGAGATTCATAATTTCAGATGACGGCTATTCTTGTCCCTCGTTTCGACATAGATTTCTGATTTATTTGAAGACAACCTGAAATAATTCAAAAACACGTATTTATGTACTAGCATTCTTTAAAAAAAATACACGAATCTCAAAGGTCAATCTTAACAATGCGTAAATTTCTAGATATTTGTTTTCTGTTTGATTTGATAATGCCAAGTGCAATTTTTTTCAAATGTTCGATGTTTTCTGTTGAACCATTTAGTAATAAAACGCAATAGAATGCGATTAGACATTAATAATTGATGCTATTTTTACGAAATAAGTGCATGAATTGTGTGAAGCTAGTTTTTTGGTAATAATCGTACAAAACGGAAAAATGAAACCAATCAATGATGTTTTTAAGTTTCCTCAAACCTCAAGTTGCTTTGGATTTCTTCGAACATTCCTTTTTCGATTTGGGAATACAATATTTTTCAAGTCTCATTTCGGACTGCCAAACTTCGTTTGCTTAGAAACTAGTGGAATTATATACATTTGTAATATATCTGGGCATTTATATGTTGTGGATGCCTTAATATTGCGAATTTTTATTCGAAATATAAATTTTTGAGCCTTCTAGTGATCTTGTACGATGAACCTATCGAATATTAACTGCAATGTGTAGGAAGACAGATTCAATATGAACGAGCAGAATAGTTTTTTTATAAGATCATAATAATTGAGATTTGAAAAATCCGCCATTGATGTGAACGGTAACTACAAAAATTTTGGTTGATACTAACCCAGAAAACACCACAACTCCAAATGATATCAAAAAAAAATCAACAACTAATAACACACACTTAATGCTTTTGTTTGATAACTAGTAAATTTTTGTGATATGGAGAACCGTTATGAGATTTTCCATATTTTAAAAATGTTCGCGTTAGCAACAACATTGACCCTTTTCTGGAAGTTGGAAAGTTTGGATTCAATTTCTACAGAATTCGTGTATGGAAAACTTTCAGGATGAAAGTGCATTTTGAGAAAAATTGAGAATAAATTCATGTACAGAATACTTAATCGTGAAATGGAAGGGGGGAAACGGTAGATGGCGAAAAATTAGATCTCTAATTAGTTTGTGTCTTTATGAAACCAAAACTTAAGCACTGAAATACATGAGAATATTCCTATAATCTTGCTTTGCATCTGGAGTAATAATGATTGTTTGCAACAATATTTACCACCGTCAAGGTGATTGTTAAGTCAAGTTCAAAATAACCCGTAACATGTTTTTTAAAAATTTGGATTGCAGATTGGAAAATCAAACGAGTGAGTGGATACAAATTTCTTTTCACTTTTCCAGCGTGCATCAATCTATTGGTTAAAATATTCACTTAATTCAATTCAAAACTCCCAATAACAAACAAAACAGTCGATTGATACCAACCCAGGATTTAGCGTATGACAAACCGAATAATTCAAAGAGGTAGTCGTTGATCATACCACATAATACTCTATGGATGAATAGTTAATCAATGCGTGCATACGGTGAAGCGAACTTATCTCTCTTTTCACAAAATTTATCACGTTTCAAATTTGCACCCTAATTTGTGGTTAATTCACAGCGTAACGCAAAACCTTTGTGTATTGCATTTGGCAACATATGAATGCACTTTCATACCCTTATGTTCTCCAGTCGCTACATATCCAGTTGAAGGCATCGGTAACGCTTCAGCAGCGCATCGTTTAATCGAACATTGATTTATAGATTAATACATAGAAAAGCGATATCATTTAAAAGTGAATTCAGCGTTTAAAATTTTTTCTCGATACAAAAGCAACTATTATTGGATCGATATTAATCTCGAATTGCTCAACTTTCTTTTTTCAAGCTCGCACCTCATTTCGTATCCTCCTGACAGCATTTATAGACGAATAAAGAGAGAAAGGTAGTGCTCGTTGCTGTTTTTGTCTTGCATGGCGAATATTTTCAATAGCCGAGATAATAATGGCTTCTGCTGATGGTAGCGGCAATAGCAGTAGTGAAAGCAATAGCAGAAGTAGGAACAGGAACAAGGATAGTAGTCACATCAGCAGTGTATGTACTTTCCAGCGTACTTTATGTTTACATGGGAGGATAAGAGTCCCTAGTAAAAATCGAACATGGTTTGCGAAAAATTATCGCTATACGTTTTTATCGAGGATGAAATAATTTATTACCCTTGAATGTTAGGATGTGAGTATCGTGTGTAACATGTTTCTATAGGAATGGCTGCCGACTTTGGTTTTCAGACTACACCCCAAACACTATTGTCCCTGTTAAGCTAACTAGCTACGGGTGTATTCAGAAACTATATGAAATTTCGCAAGAACTGAAATAGGAATCCTATTGAGAACTTGCAGGGAAATGGCTTAGGATTTCTGACAAAGGACATTCACGCAAAAAGCTTGGTTTTTTGTATAATCTGAAGCTTCCGGGGATGGTAAAGAATCTTAAATTTTAGCGGACGTTTTTTTTAGCCTTTTAGCCTTTTTTTAGTTTTCCCACACTAAATACGCACATTAATTCTTTGAGTCATCTGACTAAAAAATCTTAAAAATATATTTTACATTGCAACCAGTATAGGTACTGGTTCATTTTAATGATGTGCTTTCATTTTAACTATAAATTTTGTTGAAACTTCCAAAATTTCCTAAAATTTCTGAAATTGGAGTACCTAGGTGTCATATCACGTGCAATAAACGTTTTGAGAATGGTTTGATCTGGTTGCGGTGAAAATATAAAACAATGTCTACATGCGTGCAAACCACAAAACGATGTTTTTAATGGCGAGTTGTTTTCCACCCTGGTTTAATTACAAATTTTTATCGGATTGTTCATGATCTATCTGTTATGCCAAAAGCATCAGATTAAAAACGTAAAAATATGATTGCTAAATTCCAAGCTTGTATTATTGAGATATGTTTTGGCAACGAATCGAAGTTGTTTTCCATGGTAGCTATCTATCGAAAAAGTTTAATCCAAAACAATAAAAGCTTTTTTTGCAAAATTCTTTAAATTTTGTTAAAAAAGTTTTGATATTTGTCACTGTCATTTTTAAACCCTACTGCGAGAATGGTAATAGATACGAAAATGTTTGTTAGCACAATTTTCGTAGAGAATCGCCTGTTCTATGAAAAAATCAGCCAAGATATAGACTTATCTAGTTTTGTTTAAAATAAATAGCCTCCGCCATGTGCAAATGTTCATATTATAAAAAAAAATTGGGATCAGTCTGAACGCTACGTCACTGGTTATGACATAAACTTTTAACATGGAGAGGCTAAAATGTTAATACGCTAAGTAAAAGCATTTATCCCGCCTAAAATTTTCCCAAAACTATCTGCCATAAAAAGGTTTCTACGAACATGTGTTCCCATGCCACACATTCGTTCCTCCCGCTCTTAGTTACATCATGAACGCAGATCACCTAACATTTACCTGAAAAAAAAACTGAGACGCAATGGTCCCGTAGGCAATAATTACTATATGATAAAAACGTTCACGGATTGATTTATAGCCACAAATTGAAGACATCAGGAGTCAGTCAACGTGATTAGATCTACATAAGATAGAAGACGCATATCGTTTAACGAACAATTGGAATATATGAAGCGGTGGCTTTTGATTATTGCATTTCACGGTTTCTTGTGTTCGAACTTCATTGTACGAAAGAGGGTTCGGTGTTCGTTCTAATTGCATATTCTATTGTTGCTGTGTAACGTTCACTGTATCTTGGAGACAGCCAATATTTGGGAAGTTGTTTGCTGTTCTTGGTAAGAATTTGATATTTTGAAAGCTTGTCATACACATCTTTTTTTCTGGGCAGCGCATTAAGCGAAATTTAGGGTTATTCAAGATTCGTTCCTTCTCAAAATGGTGGCTATATGATGGGGCTCAGACTCGTATTGCTTTAACCTCGCGAAAAAATTGCCTGTTTACCAAAATACTTCATAAGTTTTGGCATTGGGGTATTTGTCCTTGAAGGCCGTTTATTTGGTTTCAAAATGCATTTTCCACGTGATTCTGCCTCTTCATGGAACCAATTACTCCTGTTTGTGGATCGCATCAAAAGATACCGGAAAGAACTTGTGACAAGAGACTTTTAACTGCTTTCCACGATTAAAGTTAAACCGAAAAAGTTATGGTGACTGAAAAGTGATCTCTCCCTTTTTGACGCCGTGAACAAGTTTAAACTTTTTTGTTAATGTCTCCGTTAAATAAAACTAAATTTTGCACAAGTTTGTTCTGGACAACATTTTGAAATTGAACATTGAAAACTTTACTTTTATATTTATTTATTTATATATATATATATATATATATATATATATATATATATATATATATATATATATATATATATAGCCTGTTGTCTTGGGCTATTATATTATAATAACAGAAAGGGGGAATGTCTCGTGTTTTGGTTATTCTTCTTCTCTTTGGTGATTCTAGAAACCAAATACTCCTTAGAAAGACAGAGCATTCTTGGTGCAGATTATATCTTTCAATAGAATACTTTCACTAGACTAGATCCATAGGACTTGTATACAACGAGTTTTTTACAATGTTCTTCTTCTGACTAACTAATAAAAAACACCCGATCGATGAAGCAATTTCAGAATTCGGATAAATTGTTTCTATTATTCCACTTATATATTTAACTTGGCTTTCCAATTCATCCACGATGTTTGTGCGAAACAATATTTTCGCCTTTAAATACAAGAATCAAGCTAAGGTAGGATTGCTAAATTTTTTTTCCACTGCTCTTGGCACTTACCGGAGCAAACATAGAGTCACCGTCATAACTTCACTGTTTCTGTTATTCACGTTCACATTACGTTTCAGAAAATAACAAAATCATTTTCGATCAACACTCCCCCATGAATTTCTCAACAACCTTAAAAGCAAATTATCGAGCGTATAGAAATGCTGTCGGCCCTTCGCTTTTCTCCATAGCACTTAGATTCTATCCTCTACTTAACCTTCAACACAAAAGTGGATCTGGACTAGTTTGGATTGCATCGTCTTCAGGATACCAATAAAAATAAAATGTTTCTTTATTGCACCACCCCTACTCAACTTTGCACGAATATACACACATTGAGTTTCAGTTGAGGGGCTGGCAACTATAACGTTTAACAGATTGATTGATGAACTGCAATAAAATGCGCTTGCAAAAATTCGTTCTTATAAGAAGTCTATAGCAAGACAAAGACAAAAATGGAACAAATCCCGTACAGTGTGAGAAGCGAAAACGCTACCCTACAAAGAATGATGTCAATTGTTTGAGAGCATTTGTTGTTTAAAAAAGAATTACTGAGCAAATTAAAACAATAAATTGTCGAAGGTTCTTCAGTAACGATTACAGTCTAGTATACACCGAGATTGAATTGATATCCTATATTGTTTGCGTTGCGCACCTCAAAGTTCAAATTGGATTTTCATTAAAATGCAAGCTTGATTTACAAGACGTTGTTGATGGATTAAGATCGTATTAAAGGCCCTAATTTTAGCTTCGTTCAAAAATAACCATTAAAAACAAATAATAAGAAACATTTTACATCAAGATGTGAGGAATAAACAGGATGCCACGCAAAGATGCCTTTAAAAAACAGGAATAGAACTTTTAATTCGTTTCTATGCTATTTTCACTACCACCGGAAATATCCATGCATGCGCTATTTGATTTTTATTTTCATTAATGAAACGAAAAAACAAAGACTATAGGTACTTAATTAGAAGCAGTTTTTTGTACTAATATTTTGTGTTTGTTAATTTTAGGGGCACTATGGAATGTGATCGTATCTCTAGTTTCCTCGAAAATACATCCATACTCTTGGACTATAGAAATTCATGCAATTATTGTTATATCCTAAGTGGATTTTTAGCCAATCATACTTGTGCTTATTTTAATATGTTCATTTTAGTTTGCCGCTCCCAAAGCCCGCAGCAAACTATTACTTGTCCATGATCCATACCTGTGGCCTTTAACAGTTTGACATGAGAATTCATTACTTTAATAACAGCTATAAATCAAAATAATTACAGTATTCGTCCACCAACCAGTAATAAGCCGTTTCCTTATAATGTGTGGTGTGCCAGCGAAAGGGTGTAATATGCCCCCCATATGCTGGCTACACCTTTGTAACTTTGTATGTGTCTTTCTTAAGATTTACATGTGAATATCTTTGAACATACATATGTGGATATGTAGTCATCTGTGATACAGACAGTCGTTGACTAATCCATCTTATGTACTGTGGATGCTTTTAGCTAGAATTAGGGCAAATAAGGAAAACTCATTCGAGAATATTCCAAAATGTCCAAAGCAACATTTTTACTCAGATCAGAAGTTGGCTTTCGAATGCAAAGATTTATCAGAACTGTGTGTGGAACAAAAAACCCATGAAAAATTTCTCATCCTCGATCTCATGTTTCTGAGAATGGGGCTTAGGCCGCCTGTTATAATTTGGCAGTTTTTGCATGAATGTATTTGTGGCGTATATTTGCTGATTGTCAGGCTGATGTAGATAAAAATTGAAGCAAAAAGCAGCAGAAAAATATAAAAATGATATAATATAAAATGCTTTAAAATGTTGTTTTCTGTTTCGCTGAATCTACAAGCATCGTTTTGATAATATCACCCCTAAGCGAATTAAAATTACTCGCTTTGTCTGGCGGTATTCTTGAAAGGTTAGATTTTTTAAAAACAAAACATGCTGTTAAGAAAATTATGAACAAAATTCATTGCTGTTTGTTGATCATGAACTATTTTTTTAATAAAATAATTGCAGAAATTCGTTTAAAAGTTTATTGCAAAGAATCAATGTATTCCCGGCTAAAAATATATTATTTAATGTATTCTTCCTTTAAGTTGAGATAATTTGCAATGCATTTTTGATTTAGCATGAGTTTTGTATAAAACAATGAATAGAGAGAGAAAATTATAGCAGATATCCAATGTAGGTATCATTCAATGTTCAAAACATTTCCGAACAACACTTCAGATTGATTTCAAGGGTTTCAGTCTGCATTCATCAATTATATTTTACCTCTTCGTGAAACTGAAAACCAGCAAAAGATCTACGGCTAGTGTGTATTGTAGGGAACAAAATAACACAAGGAAGGCGGCATTTAATTGTATCCGATTGAATATTCATGACACGATAACCCTTCTGAGACTTATTGCTTTTGACCCATTCAAATTCGCTACCCTTCAATTAATTACTGCAAAATTGTTGTTGTGTTCAACTATTATCATGATTCCGTTTCTCTGCATGTAGTCCTTTTGAATAATTTATTTTATGCAAAAAAATATAACAAAACTGTTGAAACCTCTCTTTGGCAATGTTTTCTTATGATATTTATATTACATGTATCCACGCAATTGATTTTATAAACGATTGACATTTATTTTTCAAAATAACTCAGGCTTGAACAATCAAAATTGTTTAAGGGGGCAAAACTAATTAATTTTCAATCATAAAGTGCGATTCATTTGCGTGTTATTAAGACTTTATTACAGCCTAAACAAAAGACTAATTTCATAGTCGTAAAAGCTACTCTCATATGAGCCGTAAATTATCCTAGAACATAAAAGTGCCCTAGTCATTGCCTGTCTAAGTGTTGCTACTAGCCAATTAATTTCCAATAAAAGCGACCACACACAATCAACAAGTGTTGAATCGAAGCCGTTTTCAGCAAGGTATTACGTGGAATACGACCATAAAATCTTAAAGAAATCTTCCGAAATCTCAACAGCTTAGCCCACAATTTGTCTCTTGTTTGGGCTGCCATGGTACTCGTTATGTCGTTTATTCCTACCCTCACATGATTGTGTTCCAGCTTCTAGCCGAGCGTTCGGGTGACTTCTGTTACATACAAAACATAAACATTTGTGGGCTTGGAAAGATACTTTTATGACGTCGTAAAATAAGCGCCACACTTAAATATTAAATAAAGTTCAACAGCAAATAAGATGTTATGAAGTGGAAACGCTTTAGTGGACTTAACTAACGATGGTTAGTGGCTACATGTTGCCATTCAACAAAATTTATTTAATTGTGTGCTAAATGTTCTATTTACATGCTACATCTAGCCTGGAAAGAAAAATGTGTAACGAGTAGAGCAGTTAGTTAAGATTTTATTTTGAAGCTTAGCTCCTTAGTGCAAATCTTCGTTTGGTTGATGTTTGCAATTATGTTTTAGTTCATTCAAATCATTTATTCATAGGTAAAACACAATGAATTGACTAATGAACGATAAGTGACAAAATCGAGTGCAGCAATTTTTGCTTGAAAGTAATTTTACTATTACTGCCTATATCAGCATATTAACGCTGAGATATCCGATTCTGTTTTCAGAGTTTCAATTACTAGATTGAGCAGAAATTGTCTACAAACTAATCAGCTGAGTATTTAATAAACCTATGTAGTAAATGCTTCTGTTAAGTTATTTTTAGTAAAAACACATTTGTGGCGATAGAGTGGAGATGAAACAGCAGGAAAGAAAGTCGTAGCAAACAGTTTACATATGAGATTAGCCAAAGATTATCTTAAGGTATAATAAATAATTCAGGAAAACTTTATTTTCTGCCAGTGGACATGCTGTTTTGAAAAGTTTTTGATTGATTTATGCCTCATTGCGTGGCTTACGGGTCATATGTTTGAATTAGTCGGAAAAATATTCGAGTCTGTTGTGCTGAATATTTTGTAAAGATTGTACCCACTGAAAGATTGTGAAGCACCGGTTAGCTCTGAAAATGTGGATACAATTTATGAAACATATTTGACAATCTTAAGTAGTGTTTGTTGAATTAGATATCAGCGAAGACGTTTCTAAAGAGCTCAAAAATATATTTCAATATATTCACGTCTAAAAATATTAATGGGAGCAATGCCTACCTATAAAATCTGTATTTTGAAATTTCTAATTATAATTTGAGTTTACTTTTTTAGTTCGCAAACGAAGAATTTTATGATATTCGTTATAAGCAATACTAAAACAATAGCAATCAGATATTTCGTTCGTTTGAGTTCATGCGTTTCCTAAAATTATTCATACACTAAAGTATATCGGGTCCCGCTCTAAATTAGTCATGTAACACAAAACAAATATTACCCGAAATTGGTCAGAAACGAACATAAGCTTCAATAATAATTTGGGTATTTGTGAGTTTAGAATATTCACTGAATTATAAAAATCGTAGCTAATTTTTTAGGTTATGTGACAATGAAATAAGACAGCTTAGGAAAACATTCCCGAAAAGTTCATTGATAATATAATATCTTCTATGCCAAAAAGATGTGCTGCTGTTATCACGACGACGAAATACTAAAACTACCCAACATTTGGTATAAATTCTGATCGTCAGCTAGAGATTGCTCTAGTTTTGTCCAGGCAAATTTAGAGTACTGAAAAATATTTTTGTTTTATTTTTTGTTGTTGAAAAGACAGAATTGTCATTGTTTTTTTATAATACACATGTAAATAAATAATAAAAACTAAGAAAAATGTTTTTTCATCAAGTTTTCCTGATAATATTAGAGGATAACTGGTATTTCGCAAAGGAGTGCTTAAGTTTTGTCAAGGCAAGCTATTTTCAATTATAATATTGGATAACAGTTTATAAACGCTGAATGAAATGCTTATTGTCTATAGTTAATTAGCTTTTATTGCCTTTATTTCGCTAAATTAGGCAAGGTCCGACACAATTGTAATTTTTTTGGGATAATTTTAAGTATGAGTTAAAACTCTTTAAAAATTAACCCTAGGAAATTTTTAAAACAAATATTCTTTTTTGATTTATCTCATGTGAACTAATTAAAACCAAAACATGTTTATATGCCTCTGAATGCCAATTTAAAAAAACAACAGATTTTATTCTAGAACCTAGGAGCACTTTTTATAATATAATTGCGTCCTGAGGTCCGGTATATACGGTGTTCATGACATAATATAATTATCTGAATTGACGACTGTGTTTGATGGCTGCGTTTTTAAAAAAATAGGAAAACATAACTCCAAGAAACCAATAAAGAATTAAGCTAACATTTCTGGCGGAATAAAAGCACTTTCTGATCATTATTCGACTATCCTATACAATATTTTGTCACCCTAAACCTCTAAGAATCAGCCATAACATTCGAATCAAGTGAACCGGGTTTGACAAGCGAAGCTAGTGGGCATAAGAAAATAAGAAGAGTAAGAAAAGTAAGAAAATGTCATGCTCTTAACACATTTTCATATATCGTTTCCTTGCATAATTTTTTAATTAGTTATCTAAACAACCTACGGCCGCAACGTGTTGTTCGTTTCAACAACAATAAAATCTAACAATTCTGTACGCTTGATTGCTTGGGATACAACCATGCGAGTGGTTATGGAACTTTTTGCTTCAAAAAGAAAACTAATCATTTTCATTAAAACATTATGAAGAAATACAGGAAAGCTTATCCTCATAGTCATTAGGAATCTTAAAATATGTTCAAAAATACCTTAACAGTAGTAATTGGTGATCACTGTAAAAACTTTGATTTAAGTTTTGAAACTATTCCGTCCTGCTCCGCTTGCTCTAAACTAATTTCTACTTTTTAATAAAAGTAATCGTCATTAAATATCAATTAAAAATTTAGTTTTCCGCATACCATCTTTTCGTTAATATTTAAGTATGAAAAATATAGATTTTCTATTTATTCGCCAAACCCATACGAAAATTTTGGTACATTTGAATTATGTGAATTTCAATTCCCTCAGGGATTTTAGAGTCGCGGAGCTACATACTTTTAATAAAAGTCGGAATGGATATTATTTGTAAAAACTCTAACTCCGAATCGCACAATCATTTGTATAACTAAAACACGAATGTTAAAACTTCATAATAGTATTCTATTAAGCATTCCAGCATGTCGAGAAAAAAATGATCAAGAAATCACCGATTCATTGTCTGTTTAACGACCGTTTTCCGTACTAAAAATTATAAAATCTGACAGGATTTTTTAGACCACCATTTTCGCACTACATATTTCGTCTACGAAGACACTACTCCACAAATTAGAATGAGGGAAATTTCGAGCCGTTTCGTGGCAATGAAAAGGTTATATTTGACTTGCGTTTTATGCTGGTTGATCCTTTGTTATAACCGGGAGACACAAAAAGGGAGAGAGTCAACGAATGCCAAAGCTAAACTAACGTTAAAGTAAGAAATCTTTGGACCGTGTCTAAAACGCAGCAGGATTCCAGAAGCAGCAGCATCCTGAAAGTGTTTCAAACTCCCCCAAATGCCATTGGGAACGTAAGCATTGCAAAACCAAAAATAAAATACCTTTATTTTTCTTTTGCTCCGTTCAACGTGGACGTTGTATTTACTTGTGCATAATCTGGAAATACAGGAAACACCACGAAAAAGCAAACAACGTCGAATGAATACGGGCTTGATGAATCTTTTTTTTGCGCTCAAAAGGAAAACGTCCTGGTTGAAGAAAGATTACTGCAAACATATCCATACAAAGCTTTCTAAGACAGTGGTGTACTATGTTCTAGACGTGCGAACCAGTTTTTCTATCAAACATTGGGAATGTTGTGTCCATTTTGCTGGAGATGAAATTTGTTTGATAAAAATATAGTATATATATATATATACTATATATTGACTATGTTAGTAAATATATTGATAAATTGAAGCTTACTCATCTCTTATAATTGAAATCACCGTTTGTTTGCTGTGAAAAAACTAACCTTAATAATTTTTAAGAAAAGACAGCCACCCAGCTTATAGGTCCCAACTCTGGCCAAAGTTCATTCATTCACTCAAAAATGGTTTAAAAGTGCAGTAGTAAAATAACAGTTACTAAAAGGAAACGCAAGAACAAGAGGGAATTATGTACCGACTCCCACTGTGGCCGGTGGAAATTAGACATCAAGCCCATTTACAGGATATGGCCTATAGTCACACATGCTTGTGCACAAAGGAAATGAGTCCAGCCGCTCACAGAAAACAAGGTCGAAGCCAGCTGTAGGTGAGAGCGTTTCCGTCGAGGACATTTCCGTACTCATAATAAAACGTTCTCTATACGCAACCCGTCATAACTCTGTAATTTACGACCTGGCATACCTATTTCAATTATTTAATCAATAATATTAATTTTCGTATCATGTTTTGTCGTAAACAATATAGAGAAGAGCCTTCGCATGGAGATGGCATCCTGAATGGATCCCGGTGCGAACAATATGCCTACACGAGCCCTATGGGCCAAAAGAGTTGGAGGATGAAGGGTATGTTGCAAGTGCACATTGGTACCAGACAATTCGAGATCCAACAATTGAATGGCCACGTTACAATCAGATGAGTTGATAGTTGGAGGGAAGCGGTTGGTCTTTGGATGCCTTTACGCATCCAAGCATCCAACTCCAATGGCATTCGTACTTTTATTCAAATTAATTGTTAACGTAGGGGAGGCAAGAGATTGCTGTCGCGCATAGTAGTTTTAATTTCAATACATCTGGAAGTGGGTTTTCGTTTGCCGTAACAATTTCTGATGCCAACTTTAGATAAATGCATCATATGTACATATGGTATCTACTTAATAATTAACTTCATTTTCAGGTCATTTACTGTATGGAACATATGGATTGAAAGTCATTCTAGTCGACAAAGAGCTTCTGAAGCCATTCATTAAATAATGACACCATACATTCTTGAAAATGTTTTTAGACCAGATTAGGTTTCGTCAGTGCATAACCTTCTTCCTTTTCCTAAAAATGCCGTCTGCTTTTTCGTAGGACATAAATATGTCTGGGCTCCCAACATCCAATGGTCTCTCCTATATGAGTCGTGGATACAGATGTTTCTGCAGGTGGAACGAATGCCAGGCGAAGGCCGATCCTGCTCTGGGCAAACATACTTGCACTCTCGTCGTATCCATACCGAGAGTGGTTGTTTTGTTACCTTGTGAAACGTAGTGAAACGTCATTATTGGGTGCCAGTTTGTGCTTTGCATATGTGCGAACGTGTGTAACATGAACAACGGCTTTGTGAGGATTGACAATACCGAATGATGATTTCAATTGAAGTGAATTTCTGATCCACACATGATGTCAACAGATATAGAAACACACAAAGATATTGCGTTGACTGGTAGTATTATGTGTTCATTCGTTTGCAATAATGGAATAAATGTATAAATATGGCATGATGGCTGAATACATCGTTTTGTTCAAGTAGCTAGCGTTGTGACAAATAGTTTTGCCAATTCGACTATTTGTTTCGCACTTTGATGCTTAGCGTATTTTCAATCAATTCCCACATATTTCATTGAAGGCATTCCACGCATGTGGTATACAACAAAATGGAGCTGAACGCTTGTAGGAAATCTTTATACAGCTTTTGTTTTGCACTTTTTGCAGGAATCGGATAGTTTCGCTGAGCGAATCTGTTCTATACCTATACTTATTAAATATCAATTGAAAAATGCCACATTCTTTTTCTGATAATTGTTGCTTTTGGAAAGACACCCTATCTCGTTTCACGCTTACCACAAGAAATCGCGACTCTTTCATTTATCTCTTTGTCGCTATGTGTTTGCACCTTGAAATGAAGCAATGTGAGAGCTTTTAGATCAGTTTTACACTAAAATATTTATGTGGGTGCACAAGGTGCATAGTTTTCTGCAAGGCTTGCCGTCATACTTTCAGCAGCACAGTGGCATTGTCAGATGTTACAAACACACATTCAGTAATAAGAGAAATTGTTCCATGTCCGCAACACAAATGGCAGCCAACCATTGCTATGGTGGCAATGTAGCAGGAAGAATTTGCTTCAAAGCCTGCGAACCTTCAGTCGAGCGAAATAATCGAATTACATCCATTCGACTAGGTTCTAATTGAAAAATATAGCATTGTACATGGCAGGGGATGTGAAACGTTTTAAACAGTTCATATTTAATGTGGGAGTGTGTACCGAGAAATATTAAATGTTCTGTTCGAATCCGAAGATTGAAGTGCAGAAGAAAAATAGAACGACTAAATTACTTAAGGTCTGTTGAAAGTAAGTTTAGTATATCCACAAATATTTCAAATGATATTTGGGTGAAATAAAATAACCAGGTATTTTTCTTTGAATCGGAAGTAGGAATGAATTATGCGGTGACATTTTTCCAAACACATATCCCCGGTGTTTTTTCGTATTTAAAAATAAACGCGAATACAATTTTTAAATGGAAACTCTTATCTAAATACACCATTCTATAATGCGTGACATCTTTTCACAAACCATGCAGATATTTTGTTTTAAAATATCGGAAACAATTTGTGGCATTCTTTTGGATACTTAATCATATTATTAACGCTGTCATCCTTTGTCGTTCCATTTTCACTAGAAAGAATGCATCTAAATCTAGAAAATACTCTGTTTTCTACAAAAATGCTCGACAAAAGAATGTTTAGGTGAAAACATTTGAATTGAAAATATTTCACCGACCGAAAATGCGATGAAAAATCTCAGCCGTCCTTTGCATGAAAAACTTTGTTAGTTGCATGAGAGTTCGGGTAGGGATGTCCCGCAGGGCGTCAAACAGTATTATTCTGCATGTGAACGTGAAAAAAACTGAAAGGGAAATTCACAACATTTTTCCGCTTGGCGAAAATCATCGCGTTGCAAATAAATGTATATTTCTTTGCTTCCATTGCCATCGTTGTTGTTTTCACTTTTTGGTTGTGGTTTGCTGAAAATTATGGA
Organism: Oxycera nigricornis; assembly: GCA_963942545.1. Taxonomy (NCBI): domain Eukaryota; kingdom Metazoa; phylum Arthropoda; class Insecta; order Diptera; family Stratiomyidae; genus Oxycera; species Oxycera nigricornis. The sequence continues at coordinate 87,435,044 of OZ012660.1, read as the reverse complement.
GTGGAGAGCTTATTATTCATATTATTCATGTATTCAAGGAAATGTAAAGCGAAATAATCAAAAGCGAAAGGAACTCAGTTAACGCGCACACAACACAAAAATAAAGAGAGCTTTGCGGCCTCCTGAGGGCTCCGCGCAATAGGTGGCTTTTATCCTTGCCCCATCCGCACGACCACCCACAATGGGCCGCCTGAAGCGACGACAATAGTAAACAGTGGCTAGAAGTCACCAAAATTCATCTACTGAAAGAATCCTTACATTTTAGAGGGTGATAAAACTCGTCACGAGCCTAACTTTTGCCAGAACACTACATAAAAAGTATCAAAAAGTTTTATGCAGAAATGAAATAGGAAAAGAGAAAAAATGCGACGACTAACCGGGATTGTGGTAATAAGGGGACTTAGGGCGATTCAATGGAAATGAAAATGTTGAATAGAAGAAACCAGCGCATCGTTTACGAGCAACAAATCAAAAAGCAGAAGAAGTTTTGAATGGCATGGTGACAAAAGGAGCTGAAAGCAATGGCGTTTCATGGAATGTAAGAGGCTATGGGATTGCTGCATTGAACTGATTTGATTTGTGTTTCCAAGAGAATTATAAAGTGACAATAATCTAAGACGGTGAAATTTGCTTCAATATAGAATAGAGTACAAACTGGAGATGCAACTTGTTGAACTGAAAATGGCGTATGTCGATAAATGCCGGTCTCTTCCATCATAAACAAGTATATATATGTATATACATATACACAGAAATAAATGCAACCTGTCATTATTGTGCATGAACATAAATTACCCACAACTGCGAGGTCTAATTTTCACGGTTTTCAACGCTTTAGCGGCATCAAACACAAAAGGATACACTATCATGTTGGAAATCTTCAATCTAGATCGCCGTATGTACCTACTACGCATCGCTGACTCAATAAAGACATGAATTATCAAGTTTTACAAGAATTAATCCCTAAGAAGACGAACCCAAACATTCATCATCTGACTGACGTAAAATGCTCGGCTGCAGCCATGTACCGCCTTGAATGCCTTCATTGGAAGACCTTTTTTCAAAAAGTTGTTGGTCTCCAAATAGTCCAGAGATTCATCATCTTCATTTCAATTCTAGGTTTTGAACTTCTTATCTTCGGGAGTAATTGAGTTATTAGACAAAAATGACCACACAAAAGCGTATCGGCTGAAATAAAACAATTTATTTATATAAGGGCTGAAAATTGTACATTTTTTTTTCATTTTCGTAAATTAACTTGAACTATATATTTCTCTGATTGTTAATCCGTCGACAATGTGGGTAGGAGCTGGAATCTGGAGAGTTAAATTAATCATCGGCATACACAGAAATGTGAATAACTATGAACATGTACGATACAACCTAAATGATTTATTATTTTTCAATAGTTTTAAATGAAACTCCTAAAATACATAACTACATAGAAACGTATCATATAAAATTACATGATTGGGCTCTCCAAAGCAAATTTGAAACATTAGGAAGAGCTTTGCATAAGATTGCGTGAAAGTTTTAAAGAATAACATTGTTACCAATAATATTCAAATTCACGACCATAATACGATCAGAAGTTACTGTATAAGAAAGAGTTTCCGGTATCATTCGTTAAACGTGTCCTCGGTTCAAAAAATCTTTTGAAAGATATATTTTGTGGGCGATTTGCAAATGAATAAATGATTCATCCCAAGCATTTGAACCACGAACAATCCATGAATTAAAAAGGTGCAGTTCTGTGATACTCTTTGACATCAAATAGTCTTGTTTGATCCTTCAATTTTTGCGAACTGATTTGCCAAAACTATGTGCAACATTTTGTTGGAATATTTTTGAATCGGAGTTGAATAAACTTTAAACTTTTTTATCACGTAACTTATAGTTACATGCACGAGTTAGGCTGTAAACCACAGGAAACTTCTGCCACCATATAGTTATGAGTAATTCTTGGCTATGTATCTGGTGGAACAAAGTATTTTCTATTTTCAAAAGTTTAATCTCAAATCAATTCGTTATATTCTTTATTGAGCCATCGTGCCGCGTGTGAAGAATATTCTTATATTTTTTTCGAAATGCGTTGTTTCTGAAAAAGTTCTTTCCCCCAATTATCATTGTCACTCTTCACGGTTCGTTGCTCTATTCAAACTAGAGTTGAGAGTTCTAATCTTGACTAGATGTCTAGATACGATCTAATGAAGTGGCGGTAAATACACAAACATTCGTTTGTTTGCTAATGAGCACCTATAGTCTTGGCTCTTGTCGAAAGCAGTTTGGTGGAAATATCTATTTTCCGGTGAGGCTTGCAAGTCACGGTAGCAGTTTTCCGCCTGCACCAAAAATATCTAAGCATCTCTGCGTGGAAATTCCGAAAATGAGATGCACAGAACCATGAATCCACGGGAACGAGCGCCAGTGTTTTGAATAGAGATGTTTATCGCGCAGCAGTAGATGTCCGGCTTGCTTAGCTCATTTTTCAGCCACAGGTGATTTAGAGATTCAATCTGGAGCCTTGCAGTGAAACTATTCCGGAGCCATAAATACCGTTATTCTTGTAAAATATTCCAAAATTAGCGTGGCCGTGCCAGCCACTTCACCGCACGCTGTGTGCGTGAGCTCCAATCAAAATTCTCGCGGCATTATGCAACAATGGACACTTTTGTTTTTCCCGAAATGTACAACATTGCTAACGGACGCCGTTGTGCCGCCAGTGCTAGTGCAAACAATGCCACAAAGCTCAATTAATCCGCTCTAATTCCCGAAAGTCAAGACTTTCGGAAGGTCCAATTTGAATAACAAGACATAAGAGGCTTTGTTTTTGTGTTCCGCACCACGAGACCCCTCGCGGGCCGAGTGGTTGGGGCCAATTCATTTTGGACGCGTAGGCCGGCAGAGTCCGCTTTCATAATTAGATTTAAAGACATGAAGCATAGGCGGTGACGAATGTACGATACTTCAAAGAGATGTGTTCTGCATGCGCCACAAGGAAACTCATTCTAAACGGTTAAGAAGCAAACTATGGAGATCGCACCGAATTTGTAATCATTGTATTGAGATTCCTTGAAAACACGTAGCATACGAGTAGTGAATAGCACTTAAACCGAAATATATCTTTCACATTTTTTGTTGAATAATATTCCATGTTTCTCATTATTTGCTTGATGTTCTTTTATATAACTGTTTTAATGAAAGAATAAAACAAAAACCACGAACTCATAAATTTACTTGAAATGAGATATTTTTCAACTTCTGCTCAATTTTTGTCGAACGCATCGTTGCCGTTTTCAGATATTCTTGGTATTACTCAAACACGTAAATTTGTAATACTGCCTTGCTTTTTGAATGGGCAAGGAGAATTTTACTGCATCTAAGAGACTAAGGGGAAAAATGAATTCCAAAACGGCTGGATCGACATAACCACGCGGTCTAATGTTACCGACGACATAATCATCAGTTTATTTTATACAATATGTCACGCATCACTTTAATAAAACTTATACAATTAAAAAGCTCAAAATAGCAAAATACTTACAGGTAAACTCTTTTAAAAATTTAGATTTAGTTTGATTGCTGTTAAAACTTAAATGGTTCCACTGATTTAAAATATTCGAAAGAACTCCTTTTTAAGCAATTTACGTGATTTTTCAATCGCTTTAAATTTTACAAACCCATCGTCTATAATTACTAACGGTCTGATTTTTTTAAAGACATTACCTATATTTATTCCTTTATTCACGTTCAAATTTTTTTTTTGAACTTCAAATACGACTTTTCTGCATCACTTCGTTTTGACATTTCTGCATCACTTCGATTCGACTCAAGAAAAAAATGCATTTGCTGTCACTTTCAGGATTACCGCTAAGGTGTAAAATATTGTATCTATCAAAATCCAAAGAAAAATGTATCAATGGCTCGAAAATGTCTCATTTAACGAAACCGTCCAAAATTGATGAATAACACATGTAAAAATCTATTTTACTCATAAAACTTACTCCATTACTTTGGTGAAAAAATTAAACTCATTTGAATGAAAATTAATTCATCTTATAGACGAATAAAATTTATGGGGATCAAGCTTCTTTTTTATTGACGATTATTTCTTACGCAGAGACTATTGAAGAAATTGTCATACGATTCCATTAGACATTTTAAAACGTCCGCTCGCTCTCTGATAAAAAAATCATAAATAGCCAGCATGCATGGAAAATTCTTTTTCAGTGCATATTTGAAACTCTCGCAAAAATTAAAATTTGAAAAGAAAAGAAAATCGATTTGTTCAAAATTTTATACAGGGTACGGCCCTTAATTGAAGATGGATTTCTCTCTCGAAGATGATGCATGCAGTTGACACACATGGTGCAAATCTACAGTTATCTGAGTAGACGTAATTAATTAGCACCACATTGCATGGTAAAGAGTACCACTCCACCACAATTACGGCCTATTTTGGTTATCTTTGGTTCTTAATAGCATAAAATACAGACAGATTAAATTCATAAAATTATCGTATTCGTACTCAAAGATTTGCGCAGACAAAATAACATAGGTTTAGTTGTTCCAGGTATATAATTCGAAGAATTTGTTGGTGTTAATCCCGAAGTTTTTACCGCCGAAAAAAATTGTATCAATTTCTTCATCAAAAAGCAACTTTAAGGAGGATAAAGACATGACTGAGCGCTTTAATCTAATATCTACGTCCCGTTGATGTTAAATGTGTTGCAGAAGATGAGTCTTTCTCGCAACTTTTCTTCTCATTCATATGTTACATTAAAATTCTTCTATATCAATTTTCATATGATTTTATGTTTATTGACTTTCCAGTTCCCAGTGGGAAGTTATTGTAATGAGGTCGATTTTGCGAATCTAGAATCCAAATCCATCGTTTTTAGAGAGATGGCTATGTGTGTGTATGCACGTATGTGCGGATGTTCGTATGTGCAGATGTGTGGATGTGCATATGTGCGTTTGGAATTATTTATCGTTCCAATTATCTCAAGAATCAATAAAAACTATTACCTTTCCCGAATGATGGATATCAAAAATAATTTAATTACAATAATTATAATCATGATTAGCTCAGTGGCGAATGACAATAACTGCTTCAAATACAATGCTTGAAGATAACAAAAATCTCATCTTGACGTTTTCCATAGAACAAATAAAACCTTTAGTCTTGAATAAAAACGATTGCTTGGCAATGCGGCATTTCAAGATGATAAAGGCTATCACAAAATCGTCCATTTGTGCAAATATTTAAATTGTTACACACTCTGAAATTATTTAAATGCCGAATCTCAGTTTATACGGATATATCAGGGCTATACCACCAGTTGCTAATGATCTGCTCATTGACTTTACTTCACTTTATCTTCGAGGAAGCACCAGAACCGCTACGAATGAGGATAGGAAATCGATGGTAAACTATAGTTGACAACAAATATAAAATAATATTTATATTTTTTTGTTTTAAACAGTTTTCAAGTAATCATCCCTCTAAAAACGATGGATTTGGATTCTAGAGACCTGAGGGTATTTAATTATTATTTACAATAATCATTCGATATTAAGAATGTTTGACCGTTACTGAATAATTATAATTGACTTTATATATACAATATCAAATTATAACTAATATTATTTGATTGTTATTAACAATATTCATGTATTTATAACAATATCCAATTATTAACTGCATTAGCGTCTCTAGCTCTACTCCCATTCACCCAAACCTGATAATATAAGTTTGCAATTTCATAAATTAATCTTTATTTTTTTGAAATAATATTTTTTTTTAAAATTTGATCACAATTTTGCTAAAACGCACAATAATAACAACATTACTATGAAGGTATTTGGTATCTGCACGATATAATAGTGTGTATCAACAGTTTAAAAATAAGCAATTTTTAGTCGTTTTTTCAGTTTTTTCATCCTAAATAAAAAACGGTTCAACCGATTTTGCTGAAAAGTCATTCAGTTTTAAGTTAGGTAATTACGCGTCAAATGAAACCGGTCACACGTCAATCTGATCTTTGGTTCTTGAGATAATCGAGACGAAAAATTATTTCGAACGCACATACGTACATCCGCACATACGCACATCCACACATTCGTACATACACATTCACAGACATCTCTCTAAAAACGATGGATTTGGATTCTAGAGACCTTAAAACGTGGAGATATGTCAAAATTTGGGATTCGTAAAATCGACCCCATTACAAAAACTTCCCATAGGGAACTGGGAAGTTAAATCTCATATTGACGTGGGACCGGTTTTGACGCGTAATCAGGTAACTTAAAACTGATTGAATTTTCAGCAAAATCGGTTTAGCCGTTTTTTATTGAGGATGAAAAAACTGAAAAAAGACCAAAATTGCTTAATTTTGAAACTGCTGAAACGCACCATTAATTCGGACAGATCCTAAATATCTTCATAGTAATATTATTAATATTATGTGTTTTGGCAAAATTTTGATCAATGTTTTAAAAAAATTACAAACAAATTATAGCTTTTCTATTCACTCCACTGGGAAGTTAGTCGTGTGGGTCTCAAGGGTCGCACTTAGACCACGTTTTTTATCTTGAAAGTTTTGTGAGTACCTCCGTATAAATTTGTTTTTGCGAGAATATAATTTGATTTTAATACTGAATGTGTCATTTTATTACCATACCTAATCGGGAGATTTATTTTAGATTCCGCCTTTAACGAACTCTGGTCATTTCAAACTACAGCAGGCATCTAAACACTTGGCAAATGAATGATATCCAGTTGAGTACATCAGAATCATTAAGTTTTACGAAAGGTAATTCTTCTTGGAGCTTCCTTAATTTAAGGATTCATGTCATAGGTAATATTGAGATAATTGCATTCTTATTCCCATCTCCGGAATCTGGGATAGCCTCTTCTGAATGAATCTGTTACTGGCAGACCTAAACCGCCTGAAAATCAGAAAAATATTAAAGAGAACCCAAATTTTCCCGACGAGCAATGATTTCCTTCTAAACTTTCCCAAGATGCAGAACGTCTCCGGCCGAGCGTTTTCGCACTAAGCATGGCCGTGGCAAGCAGGCAGGGTTTATTTCGAGGCTGGGTCTAGTTCGCCGAGCCACGACCTCTCTTTCCCGGTCGGAACGCTCGGAATGATGGATTTGTTTGCTTTAATGATGGGAAAGCACACATCTATCAGTCATCAGCATGGCAGCGCATTCGGAACCATACCCCCGCCAAGGCTTCACTTGCATACTCGGGCTGGGCTTTGTGCGGCGTGTGTGCTCTACCTCCCAAAAATCGCCTTGCATGGAGTGCGGCCTAAGCGAACTCATTGTTGCTGAGCTGAGCCATAGTTGGCCGAATGACGTGCCATGGCGGCGGCCGAAACAATTCAATTTGCCAGCTGGAGTGCCAGAGGTCGGGCTGACGGAAAAGCCTTTGGCGGCGTGCAGGGGTGTGTGCAGTGGCCATTAGCGTTTGGGAGGATCTATTTTGGCACTGTGCGCACTTTCATACAATTCCAAATTTTCTCAACTCTTTGCTTGGCGTGAAGATCAGCGGTTTGGATTTATACATTCGAATCAACAATTTGGACCTCCTCTCAACGATCGAACCTGCATTAAAAAGATATTTAAACGAGTCCGCGAATACTTTACTCTAATACAATTGTCATTGCATTTATAGTATGCTTTGCATTTTATCAAGAGAGCTCCTTATTTCGGCGACAAAGTCATTTTCCGCCTAGCTCTGATTAAGGTCACTGTAGATGATGTTTAGTAACGAAATAATGTGAAGTGAGTTTTTTTATGAGGAAACTATTGAGTCTATTTTTACTATTCCCAAATGTAGTTCGGAACTAGTCGTTTTCTTCTTGTTGGCCAGTAGTTTCTTATGTTAGTGGATTTGAGAAGAGTGTGACGGGCAGAACAAAACTTGACTTGCATACATAAAACGTATTAAACCAAAAATCAAATATTGAAACTTGGGAGCTATCTGAATTTTACTGTTTTCGCAAATGCCTATTAGATATTGCGTGCTATGCTTGAACACAATTTATTTATCCAATAAAGATTATATTAGGAGAAAAGTATGATGCACAATGCCACTTTATAGTAGTAACGCAAATTATTCACTTAAAGAAACAATCAGATTTATCATTGAAACTATATCAAAAACTTCAGTTTATTTTTCTGAATTCGTATCTTTTTGATACTTTAACTCTACCAAACATATATGTAGGTACCACTAGTGTCAATATGTAAAATTTTATTTTCAGTCTTTTTTGTAAGCACACTATCAATAAATTTCGGAAAAGTTCAAGCGGACTTTCAAGTGTCACTCATGGTTTTAGCTTATTCTTTCAAATATTTACTGAAAAATGGCGTTAGAAAAAAACTACATCCATCAATTTGTCATATGTGATATTTCACCAGACTGATTGTAAAACAAACTTTCTGGTTAATTGAAACCTAAACAATTTTGCAAAGTATATTGTTGGAATATCGTTTCACATGAATATAAAAATATAGAGATTTTGTGTTTTCAAACTTATAAACTAACATCCTTTAATCCTAGACTAAAAATCAATTGAATGTGGAAATTGCAAAAATGATACTGAACTAATTATAAAACATTCGGAAATTTGAATTTGAATATTTATGCCATTAAAACAAGTCCTTTTCACAATATTGCTCGGTTTAATTGACTCAAGCGAGAAGATTTAGTCTTAAAAAATGCAAGATGTTCAAATTATTTTCAAAATGCCCCAAATTGGGTATGTTAAAATATTACTTGTTGCTGATTCAACCCTATTGTAGCAACATTTAAGGTTTTTTGCACGAAATTAATACGTAGGTACCTTTTCACTTGCCGCGTTTGAATGCTAGGAAAAAAGATTCGATATATATTTTCTAAAGACTCAAAAAAACGGATAGGAAAAAAGAATTTGTGTATGATGAACACAACGCTACTTAATTTTTTTACAATTCCAATGAGGGTCCGAAAAAATTATGCACGATCATTAAATAGGTTCTAATGTAGATTGTTCGTAGGTTGAGTATAAAACCAAAGCATTTCGGCATGATTCATCGACTATCTGACCTATCACCTTCCTAACATACAAAAAAGCAGGACAAATTTAATTTCAATGTGCATTTCTTGGAGACACTACCATGAAACCTTTCAATGGTGCCAAAATGTTAAAAACATTGCATTAACAACTGTAAATGGAAAATGCGTTAACGAACACTTCAGTTTTACTTGAATTTTGTATCAGATCTTGTTCAAGTGGTTGCACGCATTCTATCAGACACTTGAGGCTGCGGGTGTTTAAGATACATAGGCGTTGAGATGGATTCCATTCGTTCAGCTAACTGAATAAAGTAGTGACAATTGGGAACAAATCAAGCTAAATTCTACCCCAAATAGAAGACTGCACAACATATGCTCATAAATGAATATCTGGATGGCATCCACTATGGAAAGGCTTGTAGATGAGAACACGGGAAAACGAGTGGGTAGTGATCTACTTGTACATTGATTGGTTCGTGCACGCTGACCGTACCGTGCCTTTGGTAGCTGGTACTGGTTGCTGGGAAATCAGTTACGATTTTGTAGTAAGTCTTCATTACTAAGCTCTAGTGATACTGCAATATTTTTCGGACGTCACCAGCTCAGCTCACAAACTTTCAAACTCATAAATATCATATTTTCTTCATAAGAACGATGCTATTTGAGTGTTCGCAATAACATCATCAGATTTGAATTCAAGCTATGTTTTACTCCAGAATGTTATTTTCCATTGCCACAGAATGAGTGCTGTTCGAAAACGGGTTGGAGCGGCCATGACGAAATATCTAATGCTCCAGTGGTGAAACTGCGATAAGTCGTTCACTGGCTGTTATCGGCGGATAGATTCCTTAACCATAGCTGCGAGTAGTATGAGTATCTGAATCACCCGATTGAAAAGCGTTCCGTAAAATGCATCTCGACTGTGCACCAATGTCATGTCGTCCCCATCTCCAGTCCCAGTTCTAGCTCGACTCCGACTTCAGGCACTTCCTCAATTGAATTCATCGCTATCACCTCATCGAATCTAATGGACATTTTCAATTTCCTGTGAAATGAATTTTTCATGACACCGACGACGGCGATGGGTTTTAGCTATTTTTTCCACTCGACCAAGTTTCAAGGGGTCCCGGCTACGTTCAAATGAGCGCCGGAGCGTTGTCTGCGAGGAACACGCAAATGAGCTGGCAAGGTGCTGAAATAATCACTACGAGCTCGATATCAAAGGGTTGCGCGCTAGCTCAAGTGAAAAGCCCAGTCCGGAATTCCTAACGATGGTGGAAAAACTGTCGAGTGAAAGAGGAAAATTGAAGGCTGAAATTGAAGACACAAAAGCAAGGCATTTGCTGAACACGGTGGACAGACCCGTCAAAAGCAAAAGCCTTTGCCGAACGGCAGAAACAGTTGGCCGCCGTGGATCAAATCTAATCGCCAATGAAATATCCTGTCGTGGAGCAAGGCGCTGCAGGATGAGAATGCTACGCGTTGTTTATGGGGAGGCACTTTCAGCAGAGTGTGTCTGAAACTAAAGTCCCCATGTCGTACAGAAAGCAGCTTGGGGTAGATAACGGGAATGCAGTATAGGGCTGCCGTGATCGCTTCCAACATAAATACCGCGGCGTGGATTTAGTTTTTTCCAGCAATGGAATTGGTTTGATAACGACTCTAATTTTTGTATTTTATAATAATTATACAGACTAAGAATTTCGTTCAGAAATTTTTGATGGGCGATGCATTGATCTAAATTCGCAAAAAAACTCAAAATACGATTTAAAGAACGACAAGCCCAGTATTCGCTGTTGTCTGTGCAACATTGAACGAAATGAAAAATCAACACCAACGCTACGCTGTTTGAATGAAGCGAATACGACAAGATTTTCCAGCCGCACTCACACATAGGACGAGTAGCGCACAGCTTGAGTTTTCCGGCTCGATGGTTGATAACCGATAAATGTATGTGGCAGCCAGGCTGCGTGCACTTTAATTCTGATTGCAAAACAAGAGCGAGTTTCCACTACAGTTGTATCAGAAAATGTTGGAACAGTCAAATGAAATGCATAGAAAAATTGAGAGGGACATCAAGAAAGTTCGCTATGAACTGACGAAAGGTGTATCAATGATGACTGAAACCAGGAGAACGCTATTTATTACAAGAGCAAGCAATGAAGATATCGATGAGATCGCGGTAATCAAGAATAAACCAGGCGTGTTTAAAAACGAGTGTTTGATTGATTTGCCTTAGAACCGAGCGCATGTGTCTCATTTGCAAACAACAGTGTTATCTGATCATGCAATATAAATATTAATATATCTCTAAATGTTTATCAAACTTCATTTAAGTATGGAGAATTGTGGAATCCGAAAGGATTTTTAATGCTAGAATAGCTAATTCTAATCAATTGAAATTCTAAAACTAAGCATTTGTCAATAATCCTTACGACAAAAGGCTGCATCTTTAATGATAATAATGATTTTCAACTATTTAACAGTTAAACGCTATACGCTATATATGTATATAAATTTTTTGTTAAATTTTACTCAAAAGAACATCTTGCTATTATGTTCCTTGAAACATTCCTTCGTTTGATTTACAATTTTTCCTCATTTGGATGCCCTCCTGAAAATTTCGCCCCTAATTCAAAATGTAATATCTGTCATCTGTTTGAAAAATCCAAAAAATCAAAAATTTACGGCGTTTTAGACCGTAATTCCAATAACATTTCGACAGCGGCTTGGCCTACATGCATATAAAGCGTATGAAGCAGTTCGCGATTCAAAATGAGTCTATAAACTTACCAGCGGGTACTTTGTTCATTTTAAAACTAATTTCAAAAAACTGTGAACATTTAACTTTTTAGCTTTAATTTAAAATTTTCAATTTAAGGGGAAATTTTTCCGACTATATGCTATAATAATGGAGTATCTCTAAACCAGTTCCAATTCGAAACCCATATTCATAAAACCAACAAACGATATGACCTGAACTTCAAATTTATTTAGTGTAAATCGTTGTATTGAACAAAAATCCTCAGATGTACTGACAAAATATCGATTGAAATTTTACAAAATAAGCCTTATTTCTTGCTTAATTTTCTTGATATTATCTTATGTTTAGTTTTTTAATTATTTAATTTTAATTAATAATAATAATAAAAAGAATTAAATTAATTAAAATAATAATTAATTAATTTTTGCGCCAAGGACCATACTTTGTTTCAACTTACCAAAAAAATAACTGACCAAAATAAATTCATCATAATTCATCAAACTGATTATTTTCTATAATATTTCAATGTAGCTGTTTATTTTTAACGATTAAAAATTATTGGTATGAATTCATTTTTAATTTTTTCTCTTACTGGAAAGAGAATGAATTGTGTAGAATTCACGCAACATGTCGAGTTTTGTGTTATCAAATCATCGCAAGTATAAATATAGAACAATTGGGCTATGACATGCAAAAGCCCGGATGTAATCTTAATTTTTTAAAAATCAATAAATATGTCGATGTTAAACTAGTTGTAGTTTTAACGAGTTTGGGCATATCCAATTTGGCTGAAAACTTGTTTTACCGAATAGCTGTATATTTTTTTAAGATCAATTGATTACCCTGAATGCTCAACACCTATCCCCATTTCTAGGCATAAAGGCAGGGGCGTGGCGAGCTTCATGAATTTGGGGGGGGGGGTGACAAATGTTGAAAATGCCGACTTGATTAGAACAATTTGCCGACTGTCCGACTTTACAATCAAATTTCTTGAATATGCCAACTTCGGCACGAAAATGCCGACTCGCTACAAAATTTTAGGGGGGTGTCACACCCCCAACACCCCCGTCTCGCTACGCCCCTGCATAAAGGAAATAATTAGTTTACAATTTTTCAAAAAAATTAAAAAAATTGTTTTACAGATTTCTTTAGTAAATTTCATCAAGAATACGATTTGAAAGGATTTATAATGAAGTATTAATTTTTAAAGTATTTTGAAACATATAGATGCCGTGTGGCTGCATTTTTGACACTCCGCTGTGTTTCGGTATTCTCCATTCCCCTCTCCTGAATTACGAAAGTATTGCCTGGTCCACCTCTTGATCAAGATGCTCAAGAAATTTTGAAGCCAATATATGGAGATCTACCTTCGAATGATTTATTAGAAAGGTGCTTCGTAGTTCGTAAAAAACGAGTAGTTAAATGCGATTTTCTCGAATTCATGTTTTTAAGCTGGTGGACACGATTTTAAAAAACCTACCCAACTGATCACTCTGATTTAATATGTTATTGTACATATATATGGCTATATCCGGTAGCAAAATCATTATGCTCGGTATCAAATTTTCCGATTTTTACTCAATTTTCCACTCCTAAAAATAGGTTTAAAAAATGACCGCCATTTTGTCATTTTTTTAATAAAAATAAACATTCCGGTACGTACCATATGCACTTAAACAAAGATTAATTTAACGTTTTGTTTTGTTTGCACATGATCCAGTCACCTAAAAACACGTCTGCCGTTGTTCTTTGATGTTTTTTTAAAAATATGTTATGGGTAAAAAAACAATCAGAAAAATCTAAAAAAAAATATTTTATTCACTCAAAGTACCAATTAACATAAGTACAAAATTTCAAAATGATATCTCTTTTATATTTTTTTTTTTTTGAAAATTGTAGCCTGAAAGACCCCTTTCACGTGAAGCTTACGGTTTCATGCAAATTATTTAATGACTCCATTTCCATAGGAACTTTTTATGAATTAAATCGGATTCGAAAATAACAACATACGAAGCTACTATAACTATCATACTAGTTCTTTTCCATTCGAAACCGTATTGAGCAGCACACTAGCTTGGTAAGATAAACTTTACGTTCGGTAAAGTCTTACTTATATGATGATCATGATCCTATCATTTGCATCTAACTGCTATTTCACCGTCGAAAATTGTCTCGAAACTAGAAGGCCTTACAAAAAGATACGCTCGAACCGCTGACTGTCCATTTACGGACGCAGTGTGATTATTCCATCAGGAATTTTCGTCATGGATTATGGCTCCCTGACAGCTTTCACAGGCTCTGAATTCTGGCCATCAAGGAGCGAGGATTCCCAGTGGCCTGCAATGGCAACCTCATTGCCAGTCGTCCATTTCCGATGTGGCTGAAGTTTCTTCGCACAGATGTAGCCCGAGCGAATGCCGGTGTCGGCCTGATGTGAGTAGAGGCGGCTCTAGCACGCTGCGTGCAAACAACCGCCCGGGAGTGTATGTACATATATGCATGAGCGGGGTATATAGGCGAGCGAAGGCTGGCCGGTGCACGTTCGCTGTTCCATGTCCCGCGACGAACGAAAAGGCTTGATCCACATAGCTGGACACGGAAGCAGGGGAGTGGAGTGGATCGACAGCAGTACAAGTGTGGCCAGCAACATGAGACAGACCCTCGCTCGGGCCATGACGATGTTGCTGGGGTCTTGGAAAATGTTTAGCGGGAAAACGTGGTATGTGGGGTGTTGGTGGTGTTGCCAGCCGTCTTTGTCGTAACCGACACGGAGACTGCCTGTTGGTCGGCGCTCGCTCAATGGCGGTGGCTTTTGCTTGTTTTCCATCCAAAGTTTAGTGTTTTCATGACATTCGGGAAAATCGGACTTGTTCGCGGATTCATGGCTGTTTCGCAACGACTTTGGTTTGCGCACGTAAACTTCGTAGATAGGTTGGAGCTGGCCTAGCGCGGCGTATCTTTTATTCGTAACGGTCGTATTGGGAGCGAAATTCTGGGCGCTATTATTTGTTTGCAAAGGCGGATGACTTTGGCGACAGCGTTCGCACATGATCAATTAGCAAAGTCTACGAGTTGTCGCGGTGTCAGCCGTGCATAAATTGAGTCCTGCGGTGCATCCATCCTATCGGTTTGCGAAATCATCTGATTCGCGATTTCGCGCCTGTTTTTTTAGTATTGAATGGAAGACACCGAGACGGCCGAGTTGCAGAAGACCAAACCAGTTCTTGACCTTGAAATGAAAATTCAGGCGACGCGATCGACGACGAAGACGGCCAGAAGGTGACCGATTTTGTTAGTTAGTTATCGCGTGACACATTTACCCAACAAGATTTTTTGAAGAGCGCTTTAAACGGTGGTTCATCGGCGTTACGGGATCTCGTGTGTTGGCTGCGCTTGGAACGTGTTCTTCGTCACGTGGTCCGCCGACGAATAATACTTTAAGTCAAATAACCGTAGATACAATAGTCGATCGATAATAAATAAATAAATGAATAATAAATCAATTTGCTGAAGTTCAGTGTGTGAAAGAACGACAAGACATGGATAAGAACGGGTAGACGGGGACCAGCGATTATCGTCAACAGTCGATTGGCTTTCGGTTGTTTATTTGTTTTTTATTGATGCAACGAAATTATGTGCAAGTACTCGGTTCGGAGCTGCTCTTTTGCGTTTTCCATTCCTTGAAATTTTTTGTCTCTAAATTAACCCGTCGACGAATTTTCATCAAGTGATCAGTAGCATCAAAATTGGGTTTCCGAGATTTATGAACGAACATTGACAAGAAACTCGCAGGAAAGTATTCCATGCGAAGGACACTTTGCAAATTTGTGTATGTCTAATTTAATGCTCCTTTTGTTTTGGATCGCTTTTGGCAATCCTGAAACGTAGTTAGAACCTTCTAGTCACGATTTCCACACCCACATATCATTCCGCTGAAATCGTTGCAAATCATAATTATTCCAAGGATGTGTGTAACAATCAACCCGTTAATAGGCAATTTAAATTTGTATGAAATAAACATAACGAAAGCGGCGAAACAATTAACTCAATGAATGGTGGACTGCACTGAAACAAGATAGTAGTGATTATTAGCATTAATAGTCCTGTAATGTTGGTAACGAAATAAGTACGCCGTGAGCCGGGATTAACCGTTGTCGTATCCATTATTTCAGTCTTCGTGAATAAATAATATATGTTGTAAATTTGTGCGCCCGACAAAGCGGGAGTGCGCGGTGCGAATACTCGAATTTTGTAATGCATATTCACGTGCGACTACAAAAGTGTTTGTAATCTGTGCATCATTTTAATTGGTTGTGATTTATTCTCTGTGTTAGATGGTGGTTTAGAACTTGTTAACACATTGCCTCGTATCAGAAGTAGATATCATTTCGTTTAGATATGCATACGTGCGTGCATGTCATGAAAAGGTAGGTTATTGACTTGGAATGATAAATATATATGAAAAATTAGAATTGCCGCTAGAAAAAATAAGGATATTTAGGTAAATATGCACCTTATCTTAAAATGACAAACATTTGTTCTATAAAGCGAGAATGAACGTTTAACACACCTGGAACTGGGTAAACAACCACATTTTGTGCATTTGATCATGTTTCGATTGAAATAGGGTCCAATAATCATATTGAAAAATACAAGGAAAAACAATAAAACATTGCACCTCAAAAATATATAGATAATCCCTCCCGAACATTTTTGTAAATTGAGTATTCAATTGAGAACCACTAAAAATCCCACTCATTTTAATCCTATTATTATGTCAGCAAGGTACAATAAAGCTAAGGGTTGTAGTTACAAATATTCAATATTTATTTTATTCTATGCGGATCACTCAATAAATAAATGATCTGCGAAATAGCCGTCAATGAAGATGTCAAAAATTAAAATATAAATACGCAACTAAATTCAATTAGAATTCGAAATCATTAGCAGAATTACTGTAGCAACAATTAGTTAAAGTGAAAGATTTGAATTCATTCATAGTTCACTCATAACCACTAGAAAGAAAAATTTGTAATTTAAATAGTGAATTGACAATTTTCGCTAGATAACTTTACTCGCCCTTATAGTTATCAACCTGAAATGCTTCTTATTTTTAAAACGAATTTCAATCAAATCATCCATTGAAGTGAGTAAAATTATCCTTGGCATGAAATCATTCACAGTATACTTGGTCTGGTGTTTCGTGTATTTTAGTTCCTCGTCATTCACTTTTGTGTAGCGAAAAAAGAAACTCTTAACTTTGAACGCATAAAATTTATTAATTTTCCATTTACACACAAATTTGGATAAAATTTCAAAATAATATCGCATACTTTAAAAATAAAAATGGATACACATACTTCTTAATAATCAAAACAAAAGCACTGAAAACTAAATTTGATCAGAGAATTTGTTACGCAATAAAAAGAATTCAATTTTGTTTTTGTAAATATAGGACTTTCATTATTTTCAAATATTTAGAGTTTAAATATTTATAAAGTCTCGATGAAAGATTGAGCGGAAATTCGTCACGTCTGTATGTATTTATGCCTAAAATTCAAATACTTTATTCAATTGTAATTAATAAAAAAATAAAAACAACTTTCCATGCTTTTGTATGATCCAATTTTCAATATCTACTTTGATATGAGTCACACAGAACTATTGACACATCTTAAATTCAAAATACTGTTTTCGTAACACTATTAAAAATTAAAAATCGTAGTAACATCTACTTACTCTTAAAGTTGAGCTTCACTAAACGATTATTTAAAAAAAAATCACGAATCATTTAGGTATGAGGATTCAACGCAACATTAATTTTTAACTACTTCGTGGAATATAATATAGTTTCTAAAATATGACACAGTGAACTTTGATATTCTTAGCTTGAAAATAATATTAACATCAAAATTTCTCATATGCTATATTGTCTTTATCTTGCATAAAAGATAGGACTTTATTGTTACTTGCACGTTGCACGTCCAACCTATAATTCGACCACCACACACAAAATTTCGCCGGTAGCTATCAATCCGGAGTTTATTTTTCACTTAAACTAAACATTTTCATTGTCTAGTCGTATATTTAAAATTGTAGCTAAGCTTATTGTATTTATTGTAATTGTAACATTTTTAGTTAATATAATTTGTAAATTTTATTCATTTCCTTTGATTAAACTTCCTTCCACCTGATCATCCTCTGCCAAAACCTTGACAACCTCATACTTCTCATCCTCCTTGTCCTCCTCCTCGTCCTCCTCATCGTCCTCCTTCTTGTCCTTCACCTCGTTCTCCACCTCGTTCTCCATCTCGGGCCGGGATCCACAACCATTATTGAGGGTATTTAACTATTATTTACAATAATCATTCGTTATTAAGAATGTTTGGCCGTTACTGAATAATTGTAATTGAGTTTATATTTACAATTTCTAATATTATTTGATTGTTATTAACAATATCAAATTATTTATAACAATATCCAATTATAAACTGCATTGGCATCTCTACTCCCATTCACCCAAACCTGATTGTATCTATAAGTTTGGAATTTTATAAATTAATCTTGATTTTTAATAATAACAACGATACTATGAAGGTATTTGGGATCTGCACGAATTAATAGTGCGTTTAACAGTTAAAAATTAAGTATTTTTTTGTATTTTTTTTCATCCTCAATAAAAAACGGCTGAACCGATTTTGCTGAAAAGTCATTCAGTTTGAAGTTACGTAATTACGCGTCCCACATCAATGTGATTTTTGGTTATTGAGATAATAGAGGCGAAAAATAATTCCGAACGCACATTTGGGATTCGCAAAATCGACCCCATTACAGTAACTTCCCACGGGGAAGTTAAAAAGGAAAAACATAATCGAAAATATAATAACTAATAACTAAACTAAGAATAATGTACATACTTTCAGATATTTCATTTCCTATTTCTCTGATGTAACAGAATCTGCTTTCAAAATTTTGATAATACGAAAATATGTATGTACTTTTTTTTATTATATGTAGAAATGCAAAATAGACTTTAATTGGAAATATTTTAAAGAAAAAATTTTCTTCGTAGCAATTCATGAATGTAATCTGAAAGATAAAATTTTCTACTACGCTATTGGTCGAGTTTGAATTAAAAATAGTCTACTGAATGTATCGGATTGTCAAAACTTATGAAATGCTTAGAAAATTCCACGCTTTAAAATATTATCTTTATTGTGCCAACAAAGCGTCCATTTTCATTTCAAGTCAAAATGAAAAGATTCGTGGCAAAAAAATAATAATAATTAATGAAAAACTTCATAAAAGCTGTACCGAATGCAAGACGTCTTCATTTTTTCACTAGCCGAAATATACCTTATTATCATAGATATTTTCTAACGAGAATTTCTCCAAATTAGTTACCACGTTTCAACTCAATGTATGTAACCTCCTTTTCCATTCGTATGAAAGAAATCTGAGAATCCATCATGGAAAAGAATAAGAATGTAATAAATTTCCGAGGAAACCAAGCGCATCGTGTTAAACTACTTCAAATCCGAAAGGGTACATGCAATTGTACAAATTGACATTGTGTTATCCTTATCGACTTGATTTTTTTATTTCATATCGGCTTCCCAGGCATGTTATTGAATTTCAAACGTCTCAAACGTCTCTACCATCAAATCCTTATCTTGTAATTGATACTATAAGATGTCGTCAAGTTCGTACCAAACACACATGCATGAACAAACGCCACAGAATCGGTGTATGAGCGTGTGTATGCAAGAAAGATGGATAAGGGTAGCTAGGCGACTTGGGCAAGAAGGGACGATAAAGTATGAGCGAGCTGGCGAACGCATTTGTGGTTTTTGCAGACTTGTTCGGATTATAAACTGCTTGTAGAATGATGGATGACGAATAAATGCTAAGGCTCTGTACCTATCGACTAACGTCACAAGGAGCTTCAATAAAAGACGCAACCTAATAAACTATATGTGCGATCAAAAAGAAATTAAGAAACCATTATAAGGAAGGAGCGTCAACAAAAGAAATTTATTGTGTTCCCGTTACGGCAATCATATTGATGTGTTGCGCGCTGGGGATACTTGCTTACTTTTTTCTGAATCAACCTACGATCGAAGATGTATGTATAAGTTAAGTTGCTTGAATTGGTGGCTTACTGTAAGCACTGATTGTTGTTTAACACGAAATACAGATGTGATAATCGAGTTCACTAGTTTATCCTGTTGGACAATTGTCTTATGAGTTAAAATTGGGACTAATAGCTATTATCGTGGGCAACTGAGTACAAAATGTCGTATTAATTCGGAAATAAGTCTGTTCAATTTCAAGATTCCGCACTTGTAGGTTCAAAAATAACTATCCAAAACTCAATCAAAATATCTCATATGGACCGTAAACAATTTATCAAACAATAATTACAATAGGCTCTCACAGCAAGCAACTATCTGTTGTGCTTTTATCTATTGCAAATTGATACAACATTAACATATAAAATCTACGCGCGCTGCCAACGAAGTGAAGCTTGTAGATTGCAAGTGTATGCAAAATGTAGATTTGCTGACCAAGCCAGTTGTCAGAATGAGAATGAGAATTTTAATCGGAATTTGAATCCATGCATTGTAGTTAACGTAGCGTTAGGCGAACAATCGTTTTATGAGTGCCATGGTTATTGTCCTCGTCAAAGTATGACAATAGTTGATCCAACTCGAGGCAGACATGTCGTAATTCATTGCCTGGATGTCAGGACGTTAGTATGTTATTTGTGACGTAGGTAATGCTCGGAACCCATAAATTCAAAGTTATTAACGAAGGTGCCTTATATTGGAGTAATATCTCATGGCATTGATGTAGACATTTGCAAACTATTAATGTAAGGTATGACATACACCAATCGTAGAGATAACTCGCAGATTGGTCCATTCCTTGATAGAATTAATAAAATGAAAAGATTCCTGATCAGAAGGCGGCTTATGTTTTTGCATCAACTTCTCTTGTAATTTATAATGAATCGTCGTATTATAATACTTGTGCATGTCTTGAGACTGTCGATAAATATGTTCCGTGGACAGTCATATAGTTTTTAACTTTATCGTTAAAAATGGTGATTTTTTTCAATTAAGGGGGAAAACCACTGTAGGATTTTCAAAAAATCAACAAAAAAATTGTTGCTCTAAAGAAGGTATCATAAAAATCATGTAGCAAAGTTTCATATAGTAGAACAATCTTTAAGTGTTCCCCATTTTAAATTAGCGTGGCGCCTCTCAGCGCTCTTTCGGGGCGCAATCCGCGCGTATCACCGCGCGTTTCCCCGCGCACTGTTGTTATTAAAATTTAGAACAATTTTAAATATAAATCTTTCAAAAATGTGCACGTCCTCTGTTAGTTGAACGTTCGTAGAGAACGTCGAAGTGAGTATTTTGCAGACTAGAGGTATATCAAATTTATTCATGATTTTTCAATAACTAAAACTTTAAACGCGTTTATCTCGGAACAACGTTTTTCAAACTGGCCGGACTCCTTTCTCAAATAATTTTTGTTCGATTTACTTGAAATTTTTACAATATGTTCAAAACTAGTGTCTGCATGGAAGTACCTAGGATGTTTGTTTTATGTTGCAACAATTTTCGAGGTTTTTTTCGTTTTTTTTTACATTTTTTTTCAAAATGACGCAATTTTGTCAAAAATCAACTTTAAAAAAATCCTACGTACTTCTCTAGCTGTTATTATGCTTTATTGGCAGTTATTTGTTTGATAACCATAACCTTAACATTTCTGGAGAAAACGATCCGGGCGCGAAGCCATGAAAAAATAAGTCGTTTCTGGAGAAATGCTAGGGAGCCGTCATTTTGTTTTTTAAAGTTCTGAAAAATTTCAAAGAGGATGTCAAATACTTGTACAATATAGATCTTTTTACCAAATTTCGATATGTTGTTTGGTTTTTGAGAAAAAAATCCCAAAAATGACTTTTTTACCTCTACAGTGTTCCTCCTTAAGACGTAAGAGTTATAACTTTCTTACTGAAAAATCCCGTGTTTTGGCATTCAGCTTATTTAGAGAAGCCGAAACTATGAGATCTCAGTCCCTAAATCGGAACAATAATAAATTCAGATTGTCTCTTTCTGCTGCGTAATTTAAAAATACACTTGCAAACCCATCTAATTAGCATCAACTCAATTGAAGCTTGCTGTGTGTATTTGTTTAAAGTAAGTATTTCATCGTAATTGTATGAGTTTCACATAAAACTTTTAACAGCCTCGTCAGTTTTGGTTTCAGCTGCTGAAATTTGAGACCGAAATTAATATAAAATATGAGTGTTCCTCGGAAATTTGAATAAAAATTTCCATTTTTTGAGAATAGTTTAGTTTTGTACTTTCACATATACTTTTTGTTATTAGTCAAAGCCAAATGAAGCTGAGGTAAAGCTGTAATTGGGTAAAATCAATCTGTTTTCGTGGAAATGGTGCTTGCCAAAATTGTGCTGAGTTTCTATCACGAAATTTTTTGTGTCTTAGCATGCAACTATGTAGTATACGAGTAGCTGCAACATATAACCACTGTAAGTGGTGTCACTCTATAACAAGGAAACATTGCCAATTAGATTGATGCAACCTTAAACTACGTATAACGAGCAGAACAAAATTCAAAATTAGTCAGCACGCTTCACTCAGGCAAATGTATGATATCTTTTATAGGAGAAGCGCCAGTTAAAGAACGTCATGATTTCTCTACTTACATACTAAAAACACGACCGCAAAAACGACAAAACATGTATTTTAATTAGATTATCATGAGCTCTTTGTACTCCAGCATATGTAGACTTATAGGTGTAAAAGCTTCACGTTTATGATTCTATGCTTTAATGTCAACATAACGCTAAGCGCTTACCGTCATACATTATTTTGCATCTCCCATATGAGTAGAGAATCTGAAAAATTTCCATAATAAATTACTGCTTTGTGAATGACTTCCATTTCACTGTAGATGTTATTTTTGTGTTAATAAATAATTAAATAAAATGTTACGAACAAGCCGCTGTTTCTTCTCATTTATGCGATGAGGTAATATGATTTTCATGTTGTTTCTAATTAGTTGTAGTAGTTGAGCACAAGGGAATGCAAAATTATTCGTAAGGCTTCGAGTCGCGGTTCCTACCAATAATTCCAAGTCAAAGTACCAGCTTCCCAATTAAAGTCAAGAGTTTTTTTTTAATTTACTAACAAAACGTGGATCTAAAAAATATTTAGCAGTATATGATGGTAAAAGTTAAATGTATGTATCTGATGCTGATCATAGACTGCAAACGGTAGATACATAGACCAGGTCATATTTTTCGTTCAATTAGTTTGGTATAGGAAATCGTGATGAGAATGAAATTGTCCGCTTGTGTTTTTCAATTAATTTGGTAGGTACAGGGTCAATGCTAAGATTTCCTCATATTTTTTCTTTTTTTCTTTGTGCACGTATAAACTTTCAAACATTACGCCAATTTATGATTGATTATTTGTTTCTACGTGAGTAGGTAGGTATTATTTTTGGCTTTGTACCAATAAGTCACTCTTTAATTGAAACTGGAATCCAAATTATCATGAAAATTGGTACCTATCATTGAGTGAACCATGCTGCCAAATCTTAAACCTAAAACATCAAGGTTTCATTAACGAAAAGATTAGAAACGTTTAGTTATCTTCATGTTGAACCACTGCATATTGATCAACGTTGCCCAAAATCTCTTTGACTGGCTATTAATTTAAGCCAGATAATTTTAAAACGCTTCAAAAATCAATTTTTACGTTCCATGACTAGTATGTATAAATGAATTTGATGAGTTTTCACTTAAAAAATCATGCATTCATTTTATTTTGTTTTAACTGCAGGTGGTAGCTCATTTTTTAAAAAAAGGCAATAAACGAGACGTAATGATGTTCATCTTCAAACGTTGAACAATAAAAGTGTATCGAAATTCTGCCTAAATAATATGAGACTAAACCTTATTAACACTATGTAGGGCAACTACTTTCAAACTAACACAATATAGTATTTCGAAAATGTCAGAAAACTGCAAATGTTATGTTAACTGAATACGAATTTAAACAAGCCGTGAGGTGCGACCCATGAGGTCCACACGGTCAACTTCCCAGTAATATCTACACAGATATCAAAAATATTAAACACAATAATAGTTATGGAAATAATACTACTTCAAATAATAAAAATGTACCTCATAAAAGTTATTGGAATGACTTAATATTAATCGTAACATCTACGCGAGCGTCAATTGATTACGTAAGGATTTTGGTGCATTGGTTTGATTGATTATTCACGCGGATCAATCGGAGGGGGGACAGGTTACAAAGCAGTTTTTTCATTAAAGTTAAAACATGGTGCTGTGAAGACTATTGGAAATCTGCTCAAATTTTGCAAATATTAATAAGCTTTGATTGACTTTACAACAATGTCTTTAGAATAAGAGATTTAAGTATAATGATTCGAATGAACCCTTTTTACATGGTGACTGAATGATTTTTTTATTTTTTTTTTGTAATCATGAGAAAAGTTTTTGCTGGTTTCTCTACAAAAATTGATAAAAGTTTATGTATTCTATAAACATTTACTATTACGATGTGCAAATCAGGATAAAAATGAATTTTTTTTTTGAAAAAAACACTACTTTTCCAAAAAAAAATTTAATAAATAAAAAAAAATCGCTTTAACGATTTTTTTAAAATATAAAAACATCATAAAGATGCTGATACGCGTTGATTAACACCTTAATGATGGAAAGATTATATTTGGTTCTCGAAATATAATGAATGACGTAAATGACCTTGAACTTTTAATGATTTTTTATTTTTTATTTAGTTTTTTTTTGTAATCATGAAAAAAACTTTTGCTGGTTTTTTCACAAAAACTATTCGGACTATATAAATAATATAAACATTGATTACTTAGGTTTGAAAATCAGGTTAACAATTTTGTGTTTTTGAAAAAAACCCTAATTTTTTGCACTTTTTTTAAAAAATTAAAAAACGGCTTCAACGATTTTTTTAAAAATTTAATAGATTTATAAAATTGTTAATACGTGTCGATTGACACCTTAATGATGAAAATCGCATGTTTTATTCGTGAGATATAGCGCATAACATGGTTGACCTTCAAGGGGTGAAAACAGCAAACCCCCCCCCCCCCCGACCGAAGTTTCCCAAAAACTAATCAGCTCTTTAAGATTACAAAGACGCTTCCATTGACACCTTAATGAAGTCGATACAACTCTGTTTACGTGAGTTATGCTCGTAGAAAAACTGCCCGCGAACGCACGTACGCACGTACGTACGTACGTAGACACACACACACACATACATACTTCTTTCTAAAAACACTTTATATATACTCTATAGACCTCAAAACGTAAAGAAAAGTTGAAAATTTCAATTTCGATTTTCGAGGCGATTACAAGAACTTCCCATATACTGGGAAGTTAATAATGGAAGTGACTACCCAACATGAAACGGCTGAGAAAAAATATATCAAGAAGGTTTGTTGCAATGTTTCTCTAGCGAGATATTATTAGTTTTTCGTAATAGTAACAACTTCTTCGCCTTTTCTTCTCCTACTGTTCTGTTGATCAGTAATTGTAAGGCAATTGAGGTAACTCTAACATTTACTCAAGAATTTAGTCCAAATTGGGTTCCTGTGCCATCGATTATTATAAATTAAATGTTTTGACTTGGCTTGCGTTTTACCAGTAGCGCATAGTAGTACAACCCGAAAGGTATATTTATTGACTTGCAAGCCAATAAAATATCTTGTGTAATACATTTTCCCTAACTTAAAATTTCAAAAACAATACTTCATCTTTGTGCTGGATATGTATTTAAGTATTGAATACAGCTTCAATATAACTATGCACAGTTTCAATATTAAAATGTTTCAAACGCGTAAATATCCATTTCAAGATATGATGCTTTTCAATTAAAAATTAATTAAACAACTCAAAGTTCGCCAGTATTGTTTGAATAAATATAGAAATGATTACTGATAGCTGCCAGTATTCTTATTTGTTTCACTTACTTCCAGTTCCCAGCAGCAAAACGTAGTAGTATCAATGAATAAGTCTTACAGGCGATCTAGAGCTCTGATTGTGAAAATGATTTATAACTACAGTCGTTCTCTCGTCATTTCCATTTCATTTCATTCAGATTGAGGTGCATGCAGAAAGTTTGTCACGACGTTGCTACTAATTGCAACAAATTGCCAGCCAAGAGTGATGGATGTATGTATGTATCTACGTAATGATTTCGAATGCAAATGCATTTTTCATTGATATTTGACGATTTGCAGACAATCAGTGTGCTATGCCATCGTCTTAGATCACTTACACACATGATGTCCATCAACATCATCGTGAATGAAAGCTGATTGAAATATTTCAAACGTACGAATGCACAAAATGAAGATGTCACTTGATAATTGAACAGTACTTAACGGCCAGTGGAACATGCAAACATGCATGCTACATGCTTGGGCTTCGTCCTATAGTACTCTCACACACTACACATCACCGACATTCGCCCATAAATCAAATTAATTCCAATTACAAAGTCGCTTGCTGGCTCTTCAAATGATAAATCACATTTTAAATATTTCTTTCATCGGCAAATGAGAATATTTCGTAGCTCGTCATCTTGCGTACGAAGTTGTGATAGGATCACACTTGGCACCGTACGAGTTAAAGATTGCCATTGTTATGTAGGTATGTGATCATTTAGGTAATGGGGTTCAAAATTTATCGTTTGGAATTATTTCTTGGTAAGCTGTTATTTTCGAACGTCGTGCTACAAATAGGTGCAGTTATCACTCGACCAAATTGCTGCAATTAGACCAAAGTGAAAACGACACCTGCCATAAACGCACTGTTCTATTTATTGAGGGTATCCTGCCAATGAATGTCTCCTTTTTAGGTGACCTCACGACGCAGATGTGTTTCTTATTGATGTTCGCACAATCCACTCTTCACCTGTAAAAATGCGTGCTGAGTAATGTCTTAGAGAACGAAAACTTTCTCTTTTTGTATCCCATGGAGCTAAGATACAACTATAGTTCGAATTGGATGAAATGAATTCGTCACGCAAATTGTGTTTGTTTGTGTTTTTACATCATGTTCATGGACGCAACAGTGTAAGAGACCATAATTAAAGGCAACTAAGATTGCAGGACAAATACCCTGCAAGAAAACAATGTTGCAGCTAGGATAATATTGAATTATACCAGAAACTCTGGATTTTATTTCCTACAGTTGAGTATTATCGGTGAAGATTTTGCCACATTTGTGTTTTGAATAGCTTATGCAATTCATAAACACGTTAAAGCTCCCTCCCTGGATCTTACGAGGAAGCAGAATGTAAGAAGCTGATCACAATTGCCATCATCAGAATCAATGGCGTTTTACTTACTACTTAGAACGATGCAGTAACGAAGTGCATCGCTGCAATTTCCTCACAATCGCTCTACTATTGACCGTTTCGAAACCGATCGAAAATAATGGACGCCATTAATTGTGACTTAAGTATACATATATTGATTTTCTTTGAAACTACCCGGATTCAGGGGCGAAACGAATAGAGCAGCACTTTCGATTCCGAAGGGAATTTCGTCTCACCATCATCACCAAAAACTTACTATCCCTCATTCGCTTGAATATTCCTTGCATACAAGATCCAGCAAAAATCAGCTTGGGTTCAGTTGGATTCAGTTGCTATTCTCCCAAGGGGAATATGCTTTCTGAAAAGTTTTGTATGTTTAGTTTTCGTTCGGTCTGAACCCGAAATGCGTGTCGTATATCTGTGTTACTATGGTCTTACAGCTCAGTCTTCACTGATATGTGCGAACGTGGATGGATGAGAAGAAAAATATACATGCCCTAGTCTATATCATACACGTACAGATGGAACCCTATGTAGCAAGGCAGTAAGGACCGACATTTACTGAGAAAAACAACATCAGGACCTAACTAAAGCAAACAACCTCAACCACCCATCGGTGGTTTCATGTTTTTTCTGGCAGTTCGGCCAGACATATGTCAGTTTCCCACAGTAACATGTAATTAACATTTGCAGCCAATCAAGAATTAGCCTTCTGCTTTTTCATTCCTCTCTGCTCTGCTCCGTTTTTACGACCCAAGGAATACGTATCGCAGTTTGATTGAATGTCGTGATCTTCTTTGTGGAGGCTGAACTTCCATAAATGAGTGAACCTGGAATTAGTTATATTGTTGCTTAATTCAGTTTCTACCCGAAGAAAACATTTCGAATCTTGAGAAATGCAATGGCCAAAATCCATTATTATTTATTTTTTGAGATGATGCGGACTGATGATGAGTCGGAGTTTAGCTAAAATATCTTCCGTGTATTTTTAATGCAAATGCTTGACTTGGAAGTGACCTACGCTTCTGCAGTTGTTCTGAATGCATTAACTTTTTGGAAAATACATCAAGAACTATCAAGCTTCGTTTAAACGGAATCTTCACTGGTCAATACACAAGTAGGAAAGTATCTAATGTGATCCGTTAAAAATGAAAATCAGCATTCTTACGCAACGAAAGAATTTGTTGTCAGTTTTAAAACGATTAGTAGTGATTAACGTGCCCTTAATTTAGATTTCGAGGTCATCAGTTCTTAAAGTACGTCAATTTTCGTGCCTAAGTCAAAATGTGAACGATGAAATGAAGCGATACGAATTTTGTACAGTCTTAATAGTAACCACAAAACTTCAAAGTTTTAGGCAATGTACTCAAAACTGTTCGGTAAGCATATAAATTTGGCTAAAAAAAAATTTTTTAAAAACTTCGGCAGATTTCGAAATATCAGTTTCTACCAGAGAATGGTTTGAATTTGATTAGAATCCTTTCATCAATAACTAGATAACATTATCGCTCGCCGCATAGAAACTTTTATTTTCACCGCTCTTTTGATGCTGTGTATTATTATTTTTCATATGGCCCGTGCTCAGTTACCCAGAAAACAATGTTCATAACACACAGATGTTTTATGGTCCTATCTAACACAAAAAATAATCATCTTTGTTCCCATAACAATTGGTTTCTAATAAATCGATGAATTACATTTTCCAGAAATAATTTTCATACTGTATGATTTTTTCGGTCGAAATCTTTTGGGGCATTACGGTTTAGTTTTTGCCATGACAAAATTTGGACCCAATTCACCCCCTTATAAAATATCAAAAGTTAATTGGTTTGTGTAGCAAAAGAGCAATAAAGTAATGCTCAACTATGAAATGGTTCCTCAACCAGTCAGTGTTTACTTACATATGAAAATGTATTTTCCTCAAAGAAAATGGATTTTATTAATATGAAATTTTACATTATTGGCTCTCTTTAGAGAAGATATGAAGAGCTCTCTAGTTTGACGAACCATTTTCTAAAAATTAAACTATCTTATGGTCGGTTAGAAAAACGTCCTTTCCATAAAAACAGAAATAATGTTATTGGTTGTATTCCGCAGGCTAAAAGGTGTGAATGAATAAAGATAATTCTTGCTACGCAACTCTTCTGACTGTTTTGGTTTATTTAAAACTAGACTCGATAATTTTATATGTATACTTTTCTATTCAGCAGTAAATTCAGCCATGGTCGTTCTAGTTTTCTGTATGTTTGTTTTTTCAAATCTACCAAAACAACAGAAAACGAAAAATCTAATATTTGAAAAAGAGACAATTCTTGACATTCTGGCACCATGCCATGCTTGTTGAACATCAAACGCACAGTTGAATGCGTCAAAATTTCAAGTATCTTTGCAATCCAGCCAAGATGCTCTGCGCGATGAGCTCATGAATATCACCGAGGCCAGTAGAAAAGGGAGCAAAAAGAGATAAAAACACACAAAGTACATGTTGAAAAGTCCCACGAATTGATACATCAATGGCTCGGCGCAAGTGTCAGATATTTACGCGTAAACATGCGAGTGTTGCGAATGTTGATGGCAATAAATCACGATACTAGTGAAAGACAATAGCACGAATCAAACATAAACGCGACTGGAACGTCACTGGCGCGTCATGAACAACATACAATCGGCTTGTCCCAAGTGAATAGCTGGAGGCGAAAGAAATGCACCAAATAGAATCTGCAAAGCCCCTAATCAATTTGAACGAATAGATGCAACTCTCTGGTGTGTCATCAGATGCAACATGTGAAATGCAAAAGATACGTACACCTTGCATTAGTTGCATTCCACTCGTTGCAGACTTGGTGCAGCCACAAAATGTTTCTTTGGTTTTTTATTGATGAAACCTTGAATCTTTCGTCGTTTTTAAAATACCACGCCGGACTAAAGACGTTCAACAAGCCGCCAATCATTTATTCCATACATTTTTGCTAGAAAGCTAATGACAATTCAACGGCCAATTAATAGAACTCGTATGTACATAGAGGGAAGGCCTCGAGCGTCGTTGCATTGAAATATGAATTGAAAAGTTTGCCAGGAATCTGGTGTATCTTATGTATCTAAGACGAACTTGGAACTTGTATTCTGTTAGTGAGGCGACCAGGAAAATTGTGTTGCATTTTTGGATTTACATTGATATTACGCGATGGTAGTATAAGCCATTTCCGTTACCTATATTCATATGTACTTCATGTTTCTATCGCAAAGAAACAAGAAAGGAAAGCTTTGTTAGGTATGTGATGCGGAAATCAGTAGGTTTTTCTAAAATTTTAGTGCAATTTTCGCTATTTGAGCTCATCATAATTTTGCTCAATGATTATTAGAGGCTCGAACGTCACAATCTATTACGAAATTAAATTTAGTATATCTTAAATACTCATGAGGAACTATATCACAATATATTGGAACGTAAATTTAGTCGATTTGAAGGAGCATTTTGAAAATAAAATCAACCGAGTCAACACGATGCGAGAATGGATGGTAACTTTGTAACATATTATTGATTGCAAATCAACATGACAAACAAATTGGCTGTGACGATCGAAACTTCTATCAACTGTATTAGGAGAATTTGGTGGTGTTCAAGACTAAAACAAGTTGATTGCGATATTTACATGTCTAATTAAAGGATAACTTTAAATTTGTTGACAAAGTAGTGTAACTAAGAATCGATTTACAAGTGTATGTAACTTATGGTTGATTTCATTATTTTAGGTATTTACACTTACCTTATAGTTCAGCTCTGACCAACAGTAAAATATGCATCCAACCCCGAATAGTTTGAAATTTTTATCTTTTTCAATTTCGATGGTTTCAAATTCGGGTTTTCAATGATGGCGTTGGTGATCTATGATATTTCTCAATGTTGTAGGATTTTCTGTGGATGAAAATATTTTGCAACTGTCGCTGTCTGTTATAAAGGTGCTAGAACTAAACTTTTTTTTTTGATTTTCGACATGATTGATGTTGATAAATGAAATACAGTTTATTTACATGCAAATCATACAGCACTTGCCGTTGCTTCAATATTACAAGCCATTTAAAGCAACGGAGGCCTCCACTTTCAACTAATCTCGAAGGCGGCCTTACGATATGGTAAATTATCTTGAACCAAAGTATAGAGTATCCACGAAAAGTTTTATGAACTCCCAAAACGGCACGAATTATTGATATTTTCGATACAATGTCGAGATGCCGACCCATAAAAATTACTTTTTTCACGTCAAACTGTACAAGCAAAGTGCCACAATTCAGGGATAAATATTCGCGCCGATTCGTCTATTTCGTGTTAAACAAAAAACGCTTCTCGAGTGCTTGGCTATTGGGAAAGTAGTCATTTTCCACGATGCGAAAATTGCATGATGGCACGCAACGGTGCTTGGGTATCGTGAAATGGTAGGAATACAAGCAAGAAGTTACCTTCCGGCATTCTTTCAAAGGTGATGTCAAACCTATTTTCTCGCCAAGGAAACGTAGAACGTGAAATTGGAAACACGACGTAAACGAGAATTGGGCCGTAAATGTGATGACGGAATAGCTAGGTATGTAGTTGTGGGATGTGGGCACTAGAGCGTTTCGAAATTGGATAGAAAATGACAAGGCTCTGGTCGGTTGACAACGTGCCAAAATCAAAGCAACACAGTGATTTTAAGAACAATCGAATATTTTACCATGATTTCATAACCAATTTATACTGAAAATAGTTTTCATTCCGAAATATTTATTTGTACACATCAAAGATTTTCTTTTTGGGACCCCTGAATTAGACTCGAAATCCCTTTGTAGTGAGCGTTTATCCAAAAATATGGCTGCCTCCGTCACGGGAGTGGTGGAGTGTTGGCGTTGATGGGCACGCCAGCGCTTCTGTTCATTTTCCCGAGTCAGTTTCGATATCGTTAAGTGTTTTCCTTCCGCTCGTTCCCTGTCAGCTCTTGTAGACATTCAATCACACCACAATGGTTTTTTGTTGCTTCTGCATGTTCAGCATGTTCTCCATGTAGATACACCAGACCATTATCGTCGAAAGATAGTGAAGATACTCGCGATTGCCGTTCGTGTTGAATAATTTTCGAAATAAATGTTTATTATGGAACATAGTGTATGTTTTGTGATTGTCATAAATCCGATTCGTTATGAAAAACAATGTTTGAGCACTTATCTAGCCATGCTTTCGCACGTAGGATTCAATTGATTTGATGGAAGCAATGCAATGGGACTATATATGCCTACTACTGGCTTAGAGAACCGCCAAGGCCTCAAAATGAATAGCAGAATAAACTGTTAACAATTTTAGTATAAATTTTAGCATGCCAATTCGTATAAGCAGCAATACAGTACAATTTCGGTTATAGAATTAATAACTTGAACGAAAGCAACAATTTATACATATTTGAAGATTAATCTGGTCACTAACTATATTAATATAACGATCAAACCGCAAACTGCATTACATTTATGCTCAAATAGTATACATAAGCTTGATAAGCAAAAACAATACATTTTACAAAAACAAGAGACAGCTTCCATGTGAATCCTGAACTACTAGACTCTTCAACATGATATGCCATGTAAATACTCTATGCTGTTTCGGTTTCGTTTTCGTAAATAGTACTCCCATTGCTGACGGCCTAAAGATGCAGGGTTCTGATGCAAATGATGTCCTTTCGGAGGTTTAAAATTTTATCACGGCAAACATAAGTAACAATAAGAAAGATTTGGACGGCAATCAACCTGGAATGAGCCAAGGTGAAGAAACTGAAGATATTTTGCAGAATCTTATATGACCTTGGAATAAAAATCTATGCCAGTGTCGTATAAATACTATACTGGAGTTGCTTTCGAAATTTGAACAAATAGTTTATGGACTTATACGTATGTCTACCAAAATTGTATTCGATTTATTTTTTAAATTTTTACCGTGTAGGTATTACTAGTGATGCCTTAGAAAATTGTCTGTCAACAGAAACTGCTGTAGTTTTTATAGATTAAAATTTGATGTTGTTTCCACTTCTTTAAGAGAATCAAATTTTGAATCAAATTGCCTCAATTGCCTAAAACAACACACTTTGAAACTTGGAGTAAATATGTATTACATTACTGAGGCGGTAGTGCGGTGGACGACTTAACATATTCCTTCTTTTGTTAAATTTTTTAACAGTAAAATACATTGAGAGTAAACTGTAAAAGTTTCAGTCCTAAATGCAAAGTATCTACAAAATCATAGCACTTAGAACTTAGAAGAGAACGTGCCATACTACTGCTTGACAACTAGCAGCTGCAACTGCTGTCCTTAGTAAAAAAAATGCACCAACCTTCAAGAACTTTCGAGTTATTTAACTTTTCTGTTGACAGGCTAGTGTCAGTGTCTGTAATTATTATTGAATGATGCTTATAAAAAACCATGACACAGGGATAGTTGATAAGTGAAGTAACAGTATTCTATGAAAAATTTATTACTAAATCTTCAACCACATTTTTCCGAAACCACGTTATTTAGGTTGAAATGAAACATATCTACTCAAAGTTTTTTCCCGATTTTTAACGAAAAAAAAAACATAATTTTCTGAAAAAAATCCACCAAATTCTAGTTTATTCATATTATTGTATAATTTTACTTCCAATGATAGAAACGAATCTATAAATTAAAGTATATGTATTTTTTTGGATTTAGGTCTCTAAACCCACCCACCCTTTTTTCGATATGCCATTTTTCACCCGAACAAACATAGTAACAGTGTACTTAAATTTACTATAACCAATGTTTTTGTATAACTTAAAGTGTGAATACAAGCATGAAAACAAAACTAAAACAAGCCGCGAGGTGCGACCATTGAGGTCCACACGGTCAACTTCCCAGTAATGTCTACATTAATATTAAAAATACTAAATACAATAATAATTATGAAAATAATACTATTTTAAATAATAATAACCAGAGGTACTCGTAAAAATAATTGGAATGAGTTAATATTAAACGTATTATCTACGGGAGCGTCCATTGATTACGTAAGTAAGGGGGATACTTGAATATTCACGCGGATTACTCGGTAGGGGGGGGGGAGGTTAGAAAGCCTTTTCTAACTATTTGTTATTTTCATATCGATGCTTGAAGGACAAAGGAGAGCTTGCAAAAATGAATGGAGTTTTAGTTATTACGCCCACTGATTTTGTCGCATGGTGGCCATTTTGAATAGTTTAATTCAAAATCACCATGACTTCGGCATAATCATTGAGCTTGCATTTTTTCACGATATTACAACAATCAGGCTAATGCATATTTCTTATTTTCAGTTGGTCTTGAAACACATTGAATGTGCAGTCAATAATAATCGGTTTAATTGCATGTAAAAAGTAAAAAGCATTACGAATGATGATGGAGGAAATAATTGATATTTTACGAACATTAAAGAACAAAACTTCTAGAAGCTAAATTTTTTTATTTGATGAAAGCTTTTTAAAGCGTATGATCCTTGAAAGTATTGACTAAAAAACATTTTTACATTCAAAGCGTTGATTACCACAAATACAAATTTTGATTAATTTTTTTTTTGGGTTTCAAAATGTAAGCAGATTTTTTATTAAAACGGTATTGTAAAAACTATTCAAAATCTGCTCAAATTATGCAAATATTAATAAACTTTGATTGATTTAACAACAATGTCTTTAGAATAAGAGTAATCAGATAGTATCATTCGTATGAACACTTTTACATGGTGACTGTGAATGATTTTTTATTTATAATTAATTTTTTTCTGTTTTAATCATGGAAAAAGGTTTTGGTAGTTTCTCGTCAAAAACTGATAAGAATTTATAAATTTTTTAAGCATTTATTACTGTGTTATGCAAATCTGGTAAAAAATTTTTTTTATGAAAAAACCCTAATATTATCCAATTTTTTTTATTAAATTAGAAAACGGCTTCAACGATTTTTTTCTATACGAATTGACATCTCAATGATGCAAAAAATGTGGTCTAAGTGCGATCCATGAGGCCCACACGACTTACTTCCCAGTGGAGTGAATTAAAATGCTATAATTTGTTTCTATTATTAATTACTATTATTAATAATTATTATTCTAAATTATTATAATTACTTTCGCTATTTTTATTAATTTTTTATCTAGTCATAAAATCTTTGGTAGAAAAAGACGCCTCCACCATCTGGTCGTCCTCTCTCAAAGTCTCGGCAACCTCGTCCTTGTCCTCTTCTCGCCCTCCCCTCGTCTTCCACTTCGTCATCCATCTCGACCCTGGAATTCACAACCATTATTGACGGTTTTTAATTATTATTAATAATAATTATTCGTTATTAAGAGGTAGGTTTGGAATTCTATAAATTAATCTTGATTTGTTTTTAAATAACATTTATTACAACATTGATCAAAATTTTGCTAAAACACACAATAATAATAATATTACCATGAAGATATCTGGGATCTGCACGAATTAATAGTGCGTTTCTACAGTGTCAAAATTAAGCAATTTTTAGTTGTTTTTCAGTCTTTTCATCTTCAATAAAAAACGGCTTAACCGATTTTGCTGAAAAGTCATTCAGTTCTAAGTTATGTAATTACGCGTCGAATGAAACCAACCCCACGTCAATGTATATATATAAATTTTTAAAGATTGATTCCTGCGTTTTGCAAATTAGGCTAAAAATTTATTGTTTATGAAAAAAAACCTTAACTTTTTGCACTTTTTTAATAAACTAAAACATGACTCCAAATTTTTTTTTTTCCAAATTTGATAGAATCATATCAGTTTTAATACGCGTCGATTGGCACTTTGACGATTCAAATCCAATTTTTGATTCGTTAGATATAGCGCCTTTCAAGGGATCAAACAGCAAACCTCTCCGAACGAAGTTCTTCAAAAACTAATCAGCTCTTAAGATTGCATAGGCGCTTCGATTGACACCTGAACGAAGTCGATACGTTTTTGTTTACGTGAGTTATGCTCGTAGAAAAACTGTCCGCGAACGCGTGTACGTACGTACATACACACACATACATACTTCTTTCTAAAAAACACTTAAAATATACTCTAAACACCTTAAAACGTAAAGATATGTTGAAAATTTCAATTTCGATTTCAAGCGATTACAAGAACTTCGCATATACTGGGAAGTTGAAAATTGTATTATATTTCACAAGGGAAAAACCATTAAAGAAGCTAAAAATCAAAGGCAATACACCACAATACCAATAAATATTTTGATGAAATTTCATAAACTTCTTCACTTGCATCAAGACCCGTGTTTAAATTTTTTTCCCGCTTAAAAGTCGCAAATTCTTTTTCTTGGTATTGCGGATCGAGTCCAGATCTCAGTCTTGTAAATCGAGAATTCAGTTTGCAGTTATATAAGTGAGTAATTCGTTCACATAACGTTTAACTGAATAACGACGAAAAACTAAACCGTCGTTCATTTTCCAATAATACACAAGACATGGCAAGCCGTTTGCAATCGGATTTATTGACTTTCTTTGCTTTTTTGCTGACTGAGTAGTTATATAGTGGCCCAACGACTTAAAAATCTTTTAAAAATTTACATTCAATTTTCAGCTGGGCTTGATACTAAACGTCTCTTTTGTTCCACAGTTTCAGTTTCCATGCTACGCTTCTTTATTTTTGAAAAATTTGGGATAATCGATAATTATTAATCACGCAAATCCATATTAAGACTTCTTTTTAAAATGTTATTAATATATAATATAAAACGCATTTCAAATAACCTTTCAATTTCCGCTGTTTCCTACTGTGCCATAATTAATTTACTTTATGAAATTTGGAATATTTAATCTGAATACCGGCGAACCTTCCAACAAAATGATCGTGCATTAATAATGAGGATCGGATGATTAGCTAGTATCGTTTTTCAATACATTATAAATGCTGTAAGGGATGGTCAGCGCAAAACTAGTTTACTCTGTAACCATTTTCGAGTCATATGTGACTTTTATCGATGTGTAGGTACGTGAGATCCACTAGATGAAATGTGTGTCAGTCAGGCCAGACGAAAAGCCTGTAGTGCAACAAAAAAAATAATGGAGTCAAGAACGCAAAATATGCGGCGAACATCTGACCGCCATTGCGCAACAGCCTGCGATTCTGCCTACATCTCCGATTGTGGCTACAGGCACAGAATGCAACTTGAATGGCTTTGGGTGCTAATCGCACCGTTTACGGCAAATGCAATTTTCGATCAAGAGATTGCCGAGTAATTCGCGGATATCTTTGCCACGGTAAAAATCTGTAACGTTCTTAACATTATTTACAATGAGAATCTTGATTAACACTGCATTTGAAGACTCGCTGCACAGCACATTTAAATAACTTCGGATGGTGGACCTTGAGGCTTCAGCGAATGCTGCTGACCGTTATTTTGCACAGTGAATACACATCACATATAGACAGTGAAATTGTGAACGGGATGGCACTGCCAACATGAAGATATATATCCATCAACTGGCAATTTTTTCTATGTATGTTGATTTCGTGATCAAACTACGAAAGCTCAAAATGTTGATTTACGCTAGCAGCACTTGTATCGTGTGGAAGTATTTTGGCGATGCAAAATACTGAAATTTTATATTTTCATTAAACATGGCAGCTTCCCTGGTCATATCTTACATCTTTGCATTAAAGAGCTCGTGCACTGGCTGCGAAATACATATTTTCCAAGACGTCGCTCAGTACATAAGTTAATCCCGCACAACCTATGAAAAGTACCTGGATAACATAACGATGATCGTCGGATAACGCCAGCAATAATGCCTGAATAAACTTTGAATTCGACAAATTTCATATTATCCTTACGCTTATTGCATATTATTGCGACACACAATGCCAAACAGGTATTCAAACTTATCCGTCAACGAAGACGATTGGAAACAGCGTTCAAAAGGGAAGCATATGGTGAACAGCTCATTCATTCAATCGTTACATTTGTTGAGTTCATAAAATACGAAATTTATTTCAGTAATAAATTTTATCAAGTGAGACTTGCATTGGCTGTTCAGCGTCTGGTTGAGCCGAAGACAAACTTAAAAATACTGAATGAACAAAAAGGCATTATTTAGATCGATCACTTTTGCCGTTTGAGGACGCTTTTGTTGTGTTTCGGTGTAGACAGCTGTGGAGTGCAATGAAGGCACCACCGTTGAAGCTATTTCCGGATAAAATGAACAACGAACAAGAAAAATGTGGACATTTTTAGTGGAGACATCTAATTTTCATAATTATGAAGACATTTATTCCAAGATATCCAGAAGAGAAAAGATCACGATGTGCATTAATAGGCGTTAAAAACGAGCTGAATGACAACAATTAATTAATAAATGCAATTGGTTGAGGACAAGTTGCGGTTGCATGAGCCGATCATATCATCATTGAATTCTTCAACCGTTCAACGAAAGCATTCAAAACACTTCAAGAATGGCTGTTAAAATAAAAAAAATAGTGGTTAGTAAATTGTCGGTAGACTGAACCAAAAGTGAACGTAAATATAATAAAAATAATTATTGAGTCAACGCAAAAATACATCAATTTTGGTCCAACGTACTTAAGTATTGTGGCAATGAAAAAGAATTCATCCATCAACGTACATTTTCGTTGACTGATGAATGGTACGTAACATCGTTCGTTAATAATCAGTTATCAAATGCATGTATATTAGTGATCGTACTAATGCAAGTTTATTGTTTTATTGTGATCTGCTTGTTAGTGCAATCATCGATGATTGTTTATT
Organism: Oxycera nigricornis; assembly: GCA_963942545.1. Classification (NCBI taxonomy): domain Eukaryota; kingdom Metazoa; phylum Arthropoda; class Insecta; order Diptera; family Stratiomyidae; genus Oxycera; species Oxycera nigricornis. The sequence continues at coordinate 87,395,994 of OZ012660.1, read as the reverse complement.
TGGTGGATGCTTTTATTGGACCAACGAACCATTCATAGCAATCCGAAATTTACTCATAACCTCCATTCACAATTGTATTTAATTTAGAGATCACTGTTAATTGATTTGCTGAACATTAATTTTTGTAATGATGTACCAAATCATCATTTTTTCATAAATTTTTTCCCCTTCTTCCTATTTTTTGTTTCGTCTTCTCATTCTTTTCTCGTGTTTATTTGATTATTTTATATGTCATTTGAAACTTTTAACGAAATATATGCAAATAAAAGAAGCAAATGATTTTGAAATTAGTATTTATTTTACCGTTAATCTCTCCCTCTCTCAAGGATGAAAATACATAACAAAATCACATATTAATGATAAAATTGACTCTGGAATGTATAATATATATATGCTTAGCAATTTGAGGGCTTCGTACTTCAATCGTCAAGTCATTTGCATTTTTATATGCCGCAGAGTAATCCATATCAATCTGAAAATACGAAAAAAATTACATTGGATGATTGAAAACAATTACCTTGATGCGTACAAATCGGAAGCCAGTCGGTTTTCTATAAAAAAGTCATTTGGCACGAATTTCGCACGTGTTGTGGGTTTTTCCAAATCAACCAATCTATCGTATCTTTTACTGTAAAAATATATAACTTGACACCATTATTCGGTGAGGTTATTTTCTAGAGCTAATGATGTGAAAAATTTAACATTACCTAATTAATTTTGATGCAAAACACTGGCACAAGCACTTGCACATCCATAACTCAACGCGCGCTGGCTAAAAATGAAAAAAAAAAAAATTTGCTTTTGTAAGGAGACTTAGAGAACCCTTCGTCGTCACAATCTTCCGTACTTTAAAAGTACAAATACATTGAGACAACGATGAACGTTTACATTAAGTCGATGTATAAATGCATTAATTTCTCTGTAGTTTTTAGAAAAAATATTCAAGCAAACAAAACATTTGCACCTCAAGTTGACTAGTTTCTATCAATAAAAATAAAACCTAATGTTCGAATCAAATAAAGCAATATTTGAGTCAAAGAACTCAAATAAACAAAATTGTCGATGGAATCTATTTGAGAAGTTCGCTGATTTGATTCGGAAAACAGTGAACTTCATTTGGAAATTTATTTATTCGACTCGTATCTTTATTTAAATCGGACATTTGTTTATTTAAAATAAGTGAAATTCGGGCAGAAATGCTATTAAATGAGGACGTACAAAAGTACAAACAACCTCGATACGTTTCATTTTCTTTGCTACGGATGCTCTTAAAATACAAATGCATACTTCGAAGATTATAAGATGGTGTTGTATAAATTCACTCGTCTTTAAAGTTGCATGGGCTATAATTTCAAAATTAATACAAATGCAATCACATTGTAAGCCATTACTTTTTGAAATTTTTATACTGATGCACGAATAAAATGTAAAATTGTGACAAAAATTCTTTGAAAATTTACTAATTATTTTTATGGCCTACATTTCAAACAAAGCATTTTTTATCTTAATTAATATTTACTATTCTAGCTATAGGTATTTTACATAAGACTAGTTAAATAACAGACAATTTTTTCTATTTTCAGGTAAATAATCTCCTCTAAAAATGCATACGACCTGCAGTAAGTATAATATGCCTATTATTATTAATGCGAAGCTACTACTGAATTGTCAAAACTTGAAACAATTAAGTTAGTTACACCGAAAATGACGACACAATATTTGTCAAATAATATTTTTAAATTGATAAATGGTTGAAAACGTCGTACCGTCTTTCCAGCGAATGTATTTTGTTCTAGAATATGACAAAATATTACGATTTTCATAACAACTATAATAATTCTGAATAAAGTTCAATTGTTACATAGCACATTTATTTTTAGAGTGTATAACCCATGCAAAAGGAGGAATTACATTGAGAATGACGCATATCTATTCACCTAATGCCTCTGTTCACGCTTAGACCGAAATAAATTTAAGAATAGTCAAGCGAACTTACTTAAAGTGCAGACTCGTCTTTTATTCCTCAACAACAACAACAATATATTTATTCTATATCTTATATGATAGATCAAAACGCTTGCAGTCCACGGGAACTAGATTCACTAATTTATTTACGTATCAGCAGCATAGGCGATGACCTCAAGAAATAAAGCATATAAAAAAATAAAAAAAATTTAATCCAGCATTTTTAGCTTGTATATCTTTTTGCCGCTATCCTTCTCTCTTCAAAGTTGCTAATTTGAAACGTGCAATCAGTTTATCATTCTTGACTACCCAGTTGAAACTTTCCTAGTACTTTTGAAAGCGGTTGCAGGAATAGTTTGGACACTTTTTCTTCATTTTAATATCACAGCGCCTGATAGCTTCATCAACTGCTCCAACTGGCAAATACACAGATGTTTTGACTAATCAGAAAGAAGTCGCGATGTTCTCTACGTTTCCAATGTGCATCTGAGAAAACTGAATTCTTCAAGGATGACTAATTGTATTTTAAATCCAACTTTATTTTGGATATTCCACATGACTCATCCAATTGTGTATTACTCAGCTTAGCGATTAAGGCGCAACAGAACAAATGATTTTGCCAGGAAAATGAGAACGAATTGTTGTCCTTGAAACTGGATGTCATAACAATCCAGTGCTTTCCGGAGAAATTATTTAAAACTATTGCTTTTGATGCTTAAAGTTTACGGTTATTTTGAATGTGATCCGTAAAATTTATGAATACTAAAAAAGTCAAAGAATTAATTCGGCATGAATAGTTTGCAATTGTACCATCTTTTTAAATAACTATGTACAAAAATGACAAACACTTTTAAAGCTCCCTTTTTGTTATTTTTAATAACATATTTCTCAAAACTCATCATCTGGCTTCATAGTGGTGGTTCGGCGTATCAAGTCTGTAACCACATGTTCATGAAGTCTGTATATTTTCATCAAAAAGAGTTTGGCTTTCTCGTAAAGAAAATATCTAAACTGACAAGAACTTATCCAAGTGAAAATGTTAACGTGATTTGAAAACTGGTTGTACTGGATTGTATCTAAGTCTTCAACGCAACTGAGCAAAGAACTCTTCACAGTTGATTGATTTTTCTTTGTCCAGAACAAAAGCGTTTGTCAAAAGCTAATGTAGTGTAAAACGGTATTCCGGAATAGTTGTACACCCACAAAATCAAGCATTTGTTCATCACATGAGCTTATTCAAGTACGACATTTATCACACAATGTTTACATACGCATTTTTGCTTTGAGAAGGAAGTTTGTGCGCTGTGTACAAGGAAATGATAGTCGATTTTTTCCAAAACTAAGATATTTTTTGGCGAATCGTTTCGTCGTTGTAGCTTAAACGTTATAGTATGCAAATGTAGGTGAATATTTACTTTAGCTGGACAGTAATATTTCAGTGGATGACGCTAATTGGATGAACGAACAGACGAGCACTAAATTTTCGGGGAGCTTCATCAAAGCAATTGCTTGTACACAGGAACTTCTCTTCCGGAAAACATGGTCAGTGTTGCGCTAATTTATCGGCAGCGTAGAAGAAAATTTATTGGTTTCTTCATCCTGTGGCGCTGAATGAACAAGATTGGGAAATGACACTCGCAAGTATTGCCCGGTATTTGAATTTTCACTTTTATTTGACAATGCCGCAGCGCGTGAGCCTAGCATTTTGGTTACTGCTTTAATATTTATAAGTATTCTTATAAATCTATTTGTTGACTCGTTACTGCAAACAAAAGAAATGCCAAGTGTATCAGATCAACAGAAATATGTATGAAATGGTGGAAGTGTAATTGCACCATGAAATTGGATTTTTGCAGGTGAAAAAGCTTGAAGGCGAGTCAGTCGAATTCCTGCAACTAATTATCCGCCTCGCATTTCGTAGCCGCAGACTGTCTCGCCAAGTGTTTTCGAACCAAAGTACTATAAATGAGAAATCTGGTCATGCCGCGTAAATGAAGTCAAAGCAACTAGAAATGGTGTGGGGTATGCAAGAACCCAGTTGAGTTGGTGGAAACTTGCTTAGCGTGCAGTATTGCTCTTGTCGAATCGACCTGTGCTCGGCTGCAGGATTTCCACTATCCCGGCTTTAAGTGACAGCCAGCTAAAGACCTGTTTATAACTTTTTGATTAAACATTTCTGCACTGGCAAAAACTGGGTTTTCACCTGGCAGATTGTGCGAAACGCAACGAAGGTGTCACTTTATGGAAATTAATGCTTTCCATTTAAATTTTTAAGTGTAATTATTAGAATCGATGCCTATCTGGACATTCGTTGCCCGGACGCTACATTAGGACAAAAACGACAAACTCGATTAGTCTTGAAAGTCGCAAAGTATGCACTTGACACATGGTCGCGCAAAAAACATCTCATGAACATGTATTGTGAATGAAGCGATTTCAATTCTCCCCAGAAGTGGCATTGGTGTAGTGGGTTCGCAGCTTAGCGCAGTTTTTCAGGCTGCTTTGATTCATATTGTCAGCACCGAGATTGATCTGCGCGAGACCATACGTTTTCTTCTGCCCGGTTATGGGCAAGACGCTTCGCATTTTCATGATAACAATGTTTTGCAGAGACACATTTCCCAGAGATGTCGAGGATGCTCACAGACTACGCAGTGTGAAGATTTCTGTGGCAAGACTGGACTAAGGTGCTTAATTATGATCCATAATTGGACAGAGAACTTGCCCTGGTCGCTTATGTGTCCTGCATGTCGATGCGATTCCAGTGATCGTGGCTCAACAAAAAACCAACTGCATTAAATTGAGTCATTAAATGAGTGCCAATCGCTTGGCATATCTGTGTTTAATCTTTATACAACATAAATCCGTGTATAGATCGATCACGCCAATAAAATTGTGCGTCGCAGTGCTTCAGTGAGCCGTGTGTCTGGATGGACTTGTCCGCAATGCATCTCGTCCCTCTTGGGATTTCGATTGCAACAGATCGAGTTGATAGTCTGGGCATCCTTCGGCGGACGAGCAACGTCTCTTTGGACTTTAGCACGAAGTTAGCTGTTTTCTCTTGCATTTTCTCAGATTGTATTCAATGGCCATATCTATTTTAGACACATTAGAAATAAGCTCGTAATATAAATGTTATATTGCCATGAGATTTTTGAGTAATTAATTTGCGTGTTTGATTGACTTGGTATCACATGAAAAGGATCCATAGGTATTAGAAGCATGAAGTACTTCACTAAAACGACAATTATTGCTTAATTTTCAACTATCGAAAGCTATTATCAAGTATTAAGGCTTAGGTTTTCATACTAGTTGAGAGCTTTATGCGTCATTATGTTTGGTACATGCAGGCCAAAAAGTTTATTTCTTACGAATTTAAAAAAAAACTAGAAGTAATATGAAATCTTTTTTAATGTACTATTTAAGTACCATGAAAAAACGATATTTGTATAAGTTATTTTTTTTGCTCATCTGAACTGTTAACAACATTTTCTGACCTTTCTTGTACAAACTTCCTATTTTGTCTCATGCACGTGGTAGTCTCTAATAAATCCGAGTGTATACAATTCAATTATTATTATTTTTAAAATTTGCAGGTGCGTAAACTTTACAATATAGTACAACATTGAACAGATCAGAATAATTCTCCAACTTAAACGTTTTGGAGAATGCGCCATAGGTGCAAGAATGTCAAGTTTTGTTAAAATAACGTTTAGAGTTCTTAAATTTATGGCTAGCTATTGCTTAAATCAAAGGAGTGCAACTCCTTTGTATTATTAGTTCCTATTACTGCAGATAGAATGCGTGTGCTGCAAGAAGATTTTCTTAAATATTAACTCAAATCAAATGAAATAGCCAGCAAATGATTTCAATATTATTTGATTCATCCAATGCTAAGAATTCTGTAGAAGACTATTGTCTTGATGAGATTTGAAACTTTTCAATATTCAACATTTTTGATTTTTGTTGTTGAATATTTTAAGTGATTGCAATTTAAAAATTTCTTTTTTTCGTTATGTACCATATGGCGATCTATTTTTAAGATTCTAAAAATGAAACGGACTAAATATTTACAAAAAAGATGAGATTTAAAATATTGGAGTTTCAAAAAAATTTAAAACAAGACTGCTGGCAACAAGTAATCCACAAAAAGTTGCTAACTAGAATTTGCTCCCCAATAATAATTTTCCGTTGAACACTATTGAAAAGCCAATTTGTTTAGATTTTCCACAATTATATTTCACGATTTTGAAAAAAATATAGTTTTAGTTACTTATATTGGCGTTTTGCAGTTTATGTTCAAAACATTGTCACATACCTTACCTACCATATCTTGAAGCGGGTTTCTTCAAATGTCCAAAAAAAATTGTCTCAATGATTATATTTCCGTTGATTTAGTTAACAGAAATATTTATGCGGTACATGCATGGATGTATTTCTCTCAATTTCTGGTATAGATTCTATCCATGGAGCTACCTGAGCTGAATTTAAGATGTGGCCCGATCGCGGTCGTCATAAAGTTCGCAACATTTCAAATGTGATTCGCATGAGGTTTGACCCACGTGGGCCTAATGCGGCCCAAAAAGTTTGCTTCAAGTTTTGCGTATTAGCCGGAACGATCATATTTGTAGCTGCACTATCGAATACACGAACCTTCATCGAGTCGACTGTTTATTCGGAGGTGTTGAAAATGAAAATTTGTTTTCCATCATCCGAAAATTCTACGCCCAGATTCGGCACTGTGGTTAGTATTTGAACTTGGAATAGATCCACGTTCCACGCCATCTTGGATTTAAAGTTTTTTTCCTTATTATCTCGCAAACTACTGATCTTACTAAAAAATATATAAAACGATTTTCTTCAAAAGTGACTATGCTGTTTTTTTGAGAACATCAAAGTTTTCTTGAACTAGTGTTTTCGTTGTATATAAAAAATTGTTATGACTATTATAACTTATTTTATAAAGTAGCTTTCGGTATCAGTTATAGAGCGTGAAATTATCCATAGAATTTGGTCAGTGGGTCTTTTTTAATGACAGCCTCATGCGGGTCTCATCTGAAATGCGACATTCTGCATCAAAACTCTACTCGGGTACTATTCATAGGAAATATTTTCCAAAATTTCAACACAACGATACGTAACTATTCATCAGCAACTTTGTGGATTAGTACCAACACCTAGTGGAGGATTTTGAAAATGTATGAACATTTAATTTGCGTAAAGTATAGTCTCAAAGCTAGTTAAGTCATTGTATTGTTCATTCATGGCATGCTTTGCAGAGATTATCTTTACTTAGCTCATCGCTCATCGATTTCAAAATAGAAAAGATTAGATATCATCCCTGTCTTCCAACAAACCCTGGCTGCGTTGCAGGTGTTAGCATTTTGCTATCATAAACGCTCTTCAAGTTGAAATATCACCACATCACTATTACCAAACCATCTTTCTCCAATCCCATGTGTTGTGGCTGGCAATATCATTTTGCTTGCTTGGCGGCAACTTCTTCAGATAATAAAACTGTCATCGCAAGCGCCAAGTAAAATATCTTCCAGTCCGACCTCGACTTAGACTTCACTTTTGCGGTATATGTTCATCTGTGTAAACGGGTCGCTACGTCTTATTGACAACTCATTAGCTGATTGAGCCAAAAAGGAATTAATCCTTGAAATGGATGAACGGAACGTTTGCAAATACACGAGAGCGTATCGCGTTCTACGATGATTTATTACACCTAGTTGGAAAACTGGGACTGAACGAAAGCTGGCAAACATGTTAGTATCTATTGAAAATAAAAAGGAGAGTGAAGACGTGATAGCCTCTAAGTGGTGAACGTGGATATGCTTGCAAAGTAGCGGACGTGGAATTGCCAGTGTATTTCAATGAAGACATTTCACAGCGTGACCGAAAATAAAATATTATAATACTCTTCGAGAGAAACCGCTAATACTTACTTCGATAAATCCTGATTGAAATCCTTTTTCTTTGTGAAACCAGTATTAACTTTAATTATAATTTAATTTAAATTGATTTAAATTCAGGGAAGTTGAGAAAATAAGTCACAGCTAGTTAGGAAATTTAAAATCTTAGTTGGGACCATGTAATCCACCATTGGCATTATTATGCTCGTTACAATTGAACCTGTTTGACAAAACTCTTCAAACGATTTCAAAATTTTCATTAATGCACGCTATGAACCATAGAAAAAAGATAAATGGGTCAGGTCACTAAATTAAGTTGTAATATATTACGGAAAAATGAAATCATTTTCTGATAGATAAATTAACTTAGTGATCTTCTTATTTCAACTTGAGCACGTAAAAAGATTTTACCGCGATTTGTTGCGGACATGATGGTAAGCTAAGATATATATTTTTTAGTTTTTTAATGAAAAGATTGTTCAGTTTATATTGGAGGAAAGATTTTTTTGTTACATGTCAATAAAAATAGATTATAAACAAGACTACATCATTACTTTTTCAATTAGTGCCATGGGGCTCGCTAAGTCGTGAAAATAGAGGCCGTATGTAGACTTTTGACGCCCCCTGTATATCTGTCTTGCATCATTTATCTTCTTCTAGTGAACTTGGAGACTGTCGTGGATTCTACTTCATATCAAGGTTGTGGACAAATGTTGTGATAAGAGATTCCAAAAATTTCGACTTAAATAGCGAGAAAAGTGTGACTACCCAATCAAAATATAAATTCCAATTTCCAATTAATATGGAAAGTTTATCTTAAACTTCCATTTTCGCTACTGTGCTTTAGCAAATAACTAGAGTCGAAGTAATCATGCGCAGAGGGTAAGTGATCACACGGCCTGTAGCATCGAAATGCTAGTCTTGACCAAGAAGTTTGTGTTCATCAATGAAACGCTCTGCTGTGATAACTTAGTTAAAAGGAAGCCAATTGATGACATTGGAAATAAATAACTTTATGGTTTGCAAGTGGCTAGCTTTTGTTTACACCACACAGTGACTTTTAGTTTAATGCTTGAAGTTATAAACATTCTATGCTTGTAATTGTATTTCATCAATTCGTTTCGCTACAATGCTATGCTGAATATCCTGCAATTTTATGAGAACATTCTTTGATTGCGATGCACGTGAACTTACAGGAAGCAAACAACAATGTCCTTGGCACGAATCAAAGCCATAAAACAACTTTTCGATGCCCGACCGCTGTATTTTTCACGATACACTCAAACTGCGCGGGTTCCATTTCTTCGATAGTAGTTGCAATGGATTCATCAAGCCATTCATACCACGCCATCAACCCTCGTCGTAGCTGGCGTTCACAGTTAAATTTCAAGTTTGGCCGGGGAAAGATGCGGGGTCGTCAGTGTCGAATGCGAGCTCACCCGTTTCTCGACACGATCTCGATAAAATGCCCACATGAGGAATTCCACTATAAGAGGTGGCTAGCGGCCGACGACTGTGTCCCTGATTGAAATCCAGTGAAATGCCTCTGAGCCGTCAGCCATCAGCCCTCCTCAGCCATTTTGATTTACGACATTTTCTCCTCGGCATTTTGCATCTTACTGCCAGGATATCAGTCTCACACGGCATTTGTTTGGATGTGTGTTTTTGCTCGGGAAATGGAAAAAGACAGGAGCAAGACATGGAGTGAGTGCGTTCGTAATAAAGAAATTTCCATTTGACTGCCACCTCCATTTTCGATGTGCACACGGAGCTGTTTGTAGTGCCGCCTGGGTCTATACGTCGCATGTGACAAGGAAGACGCGGATCAGGCGACACGTGAGTGGGACAGAAAAAGTTATGAATGGTTCCTAGTGAGTTATGAGATTAATGATGTGTCCAAATTCGAACACACCCGCACCCATTCTCTTTCTGCTTGCTGGGTGATTATTGTGTAAAATTAATAAACGTGCTTAGGAGTGGCTGACTTTGCCACGTTTGGGGTGGGTGGCAACTGCTACAGCATGTCGAGTGCGGTCAGTTGAGATGTTATTTTTTCACAAGGAATCGAACATTGAATGCAATGGAATAAAAAATTCACACTTTCTGAGCACCGTTATTGCCACTTAAATCATCTCTGGCGTATGCCACGCTGGTCTAACTTTTATTGCCGGAAAGCAACTGAACAAAATCAAACACTGCCATCAACCAGAATTCATCACCATCATCATCACCGTGCGAAACCCAAATTAATTACCAAGTTCATAATTTTATTGCAAATAATTAGATGCTGCTGTGTCAGACGGTCCATTCTCTACAATGATTTAATAATTTTGTTGAATTGTTAACAGCAAAAAAGACTTTGGTTAAATTATTGCAATGCTAACGGCGTAAAATGCATAATTTCATGAATTGTAATTGGAAAATATTTAATGTGTACGGTAACTAACGCTGAATAGAAATGATCATCTGCATATTTGGTAATAACCGTGATTTGGGAAAATTGCGAGAAGTGTTTTTGAATAATCCGAAATGAATTTCACGCCGAAAAATTATTTGTGCGCCGAGAGAATGTCTTCATACGATCGATTGTATTTATATGATAAAACGTACTTATATAATGAATTTTGCTAAAGCTAATCAGATGTTATTACATACAGTTGTAGAAAACATATTTTCTTTTACATAATTATACATAATGTATGTAGTGTAATACGTTATTATATATTTAACCTAGATTTTTAACACATGCATACCTAAGTATTTGAAGGAATTGATGTAAGCGTCTATGATTTTGTTATTGCTGCAAGCATTCAATTACAGTCTGTTTAAAATGAACAATATCAAAACATTTGATTGTTGGCTACCATGTCTTCATTTAACTGTAAAACGATGATCGAATTTACAAGACTGTATTTATATTGTCATTCAATCATGCGTTTGTGCGTTTATTTTTTAGTGTGTATGAATATAATGTGCTTACAGCATTAGCTGCAGAAACAGCAAGTGATATTATATTCAAGCAATTGCATTTTATTGATTTTTACCTACAAACTGAGAGACCATTATAAATGTTTTTAATTGCCAATGCAGTCTCCACCATAATTTAGGATCAACGCAAAACACCGTTCTAATGTGTAAGCTCTTTTGATTTTTGGGGGCTTGTTGAATCAACAAACCAACCAACCAAACAAATTCGTCGAAGAACGCAAAAATATTAAGCAGCTAGCAAATTGCAAATTCAGTGCTCATCATTTCCGCAATTTTGTTTTTTTGTTGTTGAAGAGAACGTATCCGAATAATTACACAAGCAGTTTTATACAAGCAATAATAAATATGATATATGTATGAAAATTTCTAGGGTAGTTTAGTTTGTGAAAAATTTCTCTTTCGATTTACTATTGAAAAAAAAAATTTACGTCTTGAATCAAAAATTTTCTAGCAACGAAATAGAGAAAAAATCTGAAATCTTATTTGCAAAATAAACATTAAAAAATATGGCTTCATATGATACAATGACATCTGATTTATTAACTTCCTAGTTTATTGGGATTCCTTGTTTGTCCGAAAATTTAAATTGCAATTTTCAATACATCTTTACGTTCTGCTTTCTAAGGATTAATTTAAAAATATTTTTGTAAAAAAGAAGAAAGTACGACGATAGCTTCCGAAAAAATTGTTATCAACTTCGTTTAGGTGTGAATCGAAACGTATTTGCGATGTGACAAGTTGATTAGATTTTGGTAAGGTTTGGTATTGCTGTCTAGTTTGCTTTGACCCATCTAAGGTCATTTATGTAACGCCTCACGCGAGCCAAAGGTTATCTTAACGTCGGTAAGGAGTCAATCAAAGCGTACTAACATTTTCATTTGATTTGACTCGAGAATTCCGTTTATTAATTTAATAAAAAAAAATGAAAAAAATCAGACTTTTTAATAACTCCCGCCTGATTTGCAATTTTATCAATCAATGTTTATAAAACTCAGATGCCCTTAAAAATAATTACAAATTTTTCCATGATAACAAAGAAAAAATAATACAAAAACATAAATAAATTAATCTTCACTACATGAAAAAATGATTGATACGAATAATAATACCTTATTTCAATCCTTATATTGACGCTTCTATATTGTAAATGAAAGCGTTTTAACATTTCTGTGTCCAGAGCAGATTTTCGACAATTTTAGTTCTGATGTTTTTTATTTTAATAAAAAAACTGCTTAAAACCACATAAAGATTCAGATATTTAAAAATTAAATGTGGACTTGCGCCAATCATCGCTTTGGTAGCTCAGGTGTTTCAAAGATTTTTTAATAAACAAAATATTATAGTTTTTTTTTCTGAATGCAAAAGATTTTCATATAAAAACAATACCTAATTCATATTTATAGTGAATAAATGGTTGATGCGATTAATAATACCTAATTACACTTATTCTAATGACTTGATTGTAATATCGATCACCACCAATTATCATCTATGATTTGTTACAATTTGCAATAAATTCAGCACAGATGTTTTATAATTTAGAAAAATAAATGCGGAATATTCACTAAACAGAAATTTTTTCCACCTTATCTGCGCTACTGGCAACCACTGCATTACAAAATCAGATGCCTTAAAAGTTTTCATCAAGCAAAGGTTTTTTTATTTTTCCGATAAATATTCCTCTTAAAAATAAACAATGTTTAGAATAAATAAACTAGCGTTCAGATCAGTTGTGAAATTTTTGAGTTTATTAATTTGTAGGGTTTCATAAGACTTCAGTTATTTCTTCCCGTATCATACGTAAGATTTTATATGCTTAACAGATAATCAGACATCGAATTTGTATTGCATATCAATTAGAGAAAGGTAAAGGATAAGATAAGTAAGTTATGCATAATAGGAATGCATCAGTTGCAATTCACTCAGCACTATGTGGCTTTTGATTAACATTTTATACCTAACCTTCTGACCAGCCTTACTAGTGATTTATTTGATTTACCTTGAACAGGAGTTATCTATAAAAAAATTATATTATTTTTAATTTCGGAACGCGGTATTGACAAGCCCTTAAGTATGCTCCTGTAATAATTTAATGAATGAGTGACCATTATATTTAATTATTTACTAATCATCTTGCATTGAAAAAATTGATATATATAAAGAGATTATAATTTTTGTGTTTGATTCATAATTTTTTCGCAACTTTTCACGTAAAAAATTACTTTAAATTAATATCAAGTTTGATTATGACCTTTGTGTTTGAATATCATCTTGTTTATTTTTTGTAAGGTTCATTCACTCAACTGGAAATGTTGCTGGTTTTTTGCATCAGGATTTTAAATTTTTGCTTGAACTAGGGCTTAGGATGTTTTTTAATTGTTTTGGATCATCCGTTCCACTATGTTAACAGAATGAATTCATCATTAACGTTTATCGTCTGTAACAAATGTATCAACTAACTGTAAACAGTCATCATTGATGTTTATTCACGGCGGAAAGCCTTACAAACTTTCCGTATATCACATGGAACTAAATGTTGCTTACTGACGACTCATATATCAAATATTTGAAATAAAATATGCATCAAATACGTACGGCCATCATAAACTGAACTTTTACCACGGCAAGTGGAACTTGACTTCGGCACTAGCTCAACGACCGCCTTCAAAGAATTGCAGCTGATAACACCCACCCACCAGTAATTTAGTCTTTCGGTTTTATTTTCATTGGACGACGAGTGACCCCTCCTACTTGGACTAAAACAGTTCATTAAAACTTTCCGTGTGCCATCTACTGTCTTTCGGGTGAGTTGCAATAGTTCGTCATTGAACCTTCGCGAACCAGTTTAACGTGGAACGTCACCGTTCAAGCGGTTGGTAGTTTTAAAAACAGGTGTCGCTGTTGGAAATTTCAGATAATTATTAACAGGTATCACCAGAGCCGCCAAATGAGTCGCTTTTGCAACTGTTAAGCTGAGGCGCGATGATTTTTTGAAAAATCCCATGGCGATTTCTTTGATACCTTCTCGGTAGCATTTTTCGCCTTTGCATCTGATGATTTGTTCATTTCGCAAACTATATCCACATAAATGCACATTTCGTGACTTGTTACAAAGATCCAATTCCAAGTGTTCTGTCTCAAATTTGAAGATAGTCGTTAGTTTAAGCTTAAGAAGGACCTTTTATTGAATTGTTGTCATTCAGTATTGATGTACCGAACTCCGAGTGTTGTAGAAAATGTCGTTCGAAATTCAAAAACGAAAATATAATCTTCTGGAGAAAATATAAAAAGTTTTGAAAAAAGATAAGCAGATCGCTATTAAAATAATTATAATCAAAGTATTTTTACGACTTGAGTAATTAAAAAGTTTTTTAAAAAGGGAAATATCTCGAAGTGAGGTTTAGTGTCACGTAAAAAAGAATCATACACAAAAAAAGAAGAAAATTCAATATAAACCCAAACCTCGAGAAGGTTTTTCATTTGGCTGATAATAAGGCTGTAATATTTCTTTGACATTTGACAAAATCGTATCAAATGCAAAAAGGCGATAGTTGTGTGTCGAAGCCTGCACAAATTTTCAAAATTTTTACAGGAGGCGTGAAAAACATCTCACACTTTAAGTCAAGAGGTCAGCGGTTGTTTGAAATAACTTGTAATATTCCCTATTCCAAAGAGAGATTGGCTCTGCCATTTCACTGACTCGAACGGCATCTAAAACAACAAAAAACTGCATCATTCATACTGAATTCCCTTTTTGATGCAAGCTAAATTAACACCGGTTCTCGATAACGATTGTCAAAACAAATAAAAATATCAGTAAAGTCTGTAGCAAAAATACAAAAAGCAGTTTATTCAAAATAAAATCAAGTGAAACTTCCAAAGTATACAAACTAAGTAATCACTGGGGTTGATAGCTGTCAAGCTAATTCTGGGCTGGACAAAGACTTATTCTCCGACCACAAAGAAAATTCATGTTGGAATCCGTTCCGTTATCACGTTCGGTATGTGTGTGTACACCAAATAATCAAACAATCTATAGTGCAAAGTTGCCAGCCAACCAAAATACATAGCTTGTCGGATTGAATTCCTGCTAAATGGCGTGAATATTCACTCCTATGATTTGATTAATTCCCATTCATCTGCGTTCACAAAAGACAGTGATACCGGCTAGAGCATCCCCAAAATTTGTCCCCGAGTTCCAAAAGCGATTCAATTCAATGACGCAGCCAACCACATTCGATCCTGGTGGAAGGGTTACCAATATTTGAAGAAGTTTGGTGCTCGACATAAGGTTCTAGCAGATGAAAACCTTCAAAAGAGGAAATGTTATATAGCTTTACAGCTGTTGCTTTCTGCTTGGGATTTTTTAGGTTTCGGAAAAGACATAACTTATCAGGTAACCACATCCTTGCCATCATCAACTTTCATATTTTTAATAGGGCCAAGTGTCTGGTAACACATTGCCAACATCTTAAGCAATCTCCGACAACAAAATTTCCACCACAAACAAATATTCGGCTCCTTACACCCTTCCTCTCTCGAAAGTGGTGTCCTTAGCCGGGGTGAGACTGTCATCCAATCTAAATTGCTAAAATATTTGCAAGCTTGGGACGCTAACATGATAAATTCCCCTCATCACCCACGAAGATAATAGTGGCTCCTGCTGGCACTCAACGTGAATGCCAGCTTCGTGCCCGCTTCTAACGGAATTTATCGAATTTAATTAAAGGAAGTAAAGTTGCCGTGAGTCGCGCCAGGGAGCACATGCGAAAAATTGCGTTACCGCGTGGCCAGGTGCAAAATTAGGCTCGGAGCCACAAGCGATGACAACACGTCCTCTGGCAGTCAGTCCATCGTCGTCCAGGCGAACTTCATGCGTTCAGTGATGTGGCACTGAAAATTGTTGTATAGGTAATAATGGACAGGCCGTCCCAGATTAGTCTAAGGAACCAAGCTTGTAAGACGCTGTCCTGAACAGGCTGTCAGTGCGGGTGGAGAAGGATAGCTCATCTGAGCCCTTATCACAGCCTCTAAGTGTGCATGTGTCTGCGGAAAAATCATTGAAGCAAAAGAGATACCTCCGACATGATTTATCGCAAGCTGGAAGGCCCGAAAGAGGTTGCTTGCCGCTCGCCCCATGTCACTTGCCTAGTGCATTGTGAGCTTTTGCATCTGCTGTGGAAAGTTCTGTAAGGACATGCAAAATAGTTTCCTGGGTATGGAAATTAATATCAGTGACCTTAGAAGGAAATTAAATTGTGATTAAACAATGATAGCAAGGGAACGATGATGTATGTCCTTGCATATGATATTCTGGGATTTCAAGGAGCGTTTGTAATGGTGATTTTGCATTGATTCAAATACATACCATACATCTGATTCGCCAGCTATTATTTCGAATTATTTTTGATTGTGTTCACCCAAAATAGAACAGTTCTTATCTTTTAAACACAAATTTAATATAAATTTAATTCAAAACATTCAATTGTAGTATTCTTGATTTATTAGTCGAGGAATTTGATTTTTTTCATGTTTTGCATCCTCGAGTTGGCAAATATTGCTGAGCGAGCAATATTTTCCAGCTTGTTCACTCTCGGTGACTTTTATCGAATTTGGGACAAAATTTTTTTAATAAATACAACCCCGCGGTTTGCTTTTGAATTATTATTCAGGGTATTGAGTGCTTATATGAGAGTCAATTAGTAACATATCCCTTTAAAAACTGGTGTTTTGTTAGCAAAGTAACCTTTTCAATGTAGTAAAAAAAATTCAAGATGTCAAATCACTGTTGTTATTACGCGTGGCAATTTAAAAAACAGCAAATAGTAGACTAAACATTATGGGCGGTAAAGATCCAAACCATGTAAAACAACATTTTTTTTATTAACTTAAAAAGAAACTCAGACTTTCCTGTATCCATAGATGACTTCAAAAATGTTTTTGACCAAAATTCAATATTTATTGAAGCTAAGTAGGTACCAAAATATTACAAAAAAAATTATACATATATTTTATTGGCTTTTATTCCTTCAAATGAAGGTTCAATTTTGAAAAAATGTGACCTAAGTGAGGCCTACGAAACAGCAGAACTGATTTATTTGATACCAACAAGATTTTAAACGGCAAACAGCTTCGTCCGGGGACGATTGACAATTTTTAGGCATTTCGTCAGTGGGTTTCTCCTGATATCTTCTTCTAGTAAACATTTTTGCTCCCATATTAAAAGTTGCCATGTTACAAGCATCGCGAAAGGACAACCATAATCAAACGTAAGAAACAGTGCACCCAAGCGTTAAAACATAAATACTTAAGGAAATTGAACTAATTATTGCCGGATTTTCCTCGTCTAATAGACCGACAAATGAAAGTAAACCGACTTTTTTAAACTCTTACCGAATGCCAGAAAGTAAATTTACTGAATTGAGTGAGGAAGATTAATTAAACCTGCCAGTATGGTGTTAGACGCTTGCTCTCCAAAGATTGATATTTACGTTATTATGGGATCTATTCTTTAAAAATGTTTTTTACGATGTTGTTCGAAAGTGTCATCCAGTATTCCGACTTACTGATTGAATTTATAGGCCTCAGACAATATTTTCCATCAGACAAGTCCTGGTGTGTCGCAACTGATAAAGTTCAAAAGAGCCATACTATTTATTAACATCCCAGTTCCCTATGGGAAAATTTGACATATCTCCTTTTTAAGGTCTCTAGAATCCAAATCTACCGTTTTTAGAGAGATGTCTGGGTGTGTGTATGTACGTATGTGCGGATGTGTGTATGTACGTATGTTCAGAATTATTTTTCGTCTCGATTATCTCGAGAACCAAATATTGCATTGATGTGGGACTGGTTTCATTCGACGCGTAATTACGTAACTTAAAACTGAATGAGTTTTCAGCAAAATCAGTTAAGCCGTTTTTTATTTAGGATGAAAAAACTGAAAAACGACTAAAAATGGCTTATTTTTAAACTGTTGAAACGCACTATTAATTCGTGCAGATCCCAAATACCTTCATTTGTTATTATTGTGTGTTTTAGTAAAATTTTGATCAATGTTGTAAAAAATGTTTTTTAAAAACAAATCAAGATTAATTTATAGAACTCCAAATTTATATTATGAAACCACACTTCCCCAGTTCATTATATTATGAGGTTTGCTATGTGTGACGCGAATGCAGATAATAATTGGATATTGTTACAAATAATTTAATATTGTTAATAACAATAAAATATTATTAGTTGTAATTTGATGTCGTAAATATGAACACAATTATAACTATTCAGTAACGATCAAACATTTTTTATAACGAATGATTTTTATTAATAATAATTAAATACCCTCAATAATGGTTGTGGATTCCGGGGCGGAGATGGAGGACGAGGAGGAGGCCAGGCGGAGGCGAGGAGGATGACGAAGATGTGTACGAGGACAAGGACGAGGTTGTCGAGGCTTTGTAGAGTACGACCAGGTGGGGAAGGCGTCTTCCTCTACCAAAGCTTTTATGGTTAGATAAAAAATAAATAAAAACTATAAAAGTAAATATAATAATCTAGAAAAATAATTATTAACAATAGTGATTATCAATAATAGTAATTAATAATAAAAACAGATTATAGCTTTTTTATTCACCCCACTGGGAAGCTAGTCGTGTGAGCCTCAAGGGTCGCACTTAGACCATATTTTTTTGAGTATATGTGTTTTAAGTTTAAGCATAAAATTACAGTAAAATTAAATAATGGATTTGAAAATTATCTTTCCAATAAAACAGTAAGACACTACACTACGAAAATATATAACGAAGATATGTTTTCTTTTCTTTTCAACTAACAGGAAAACTATTGGAGTCGTACAATAATGCGTCTGTGAACCTTGCAGAAGTCAATTCACGAGGCAGTCGGCTGGAATCGTAAAAATGCTTAGTAACGATTTCAGTTTTGCCTAAACTTTGAGTTAGTTCAAAAATGCATCGTTTGACCAACAACGCTTTTTAGTACTTATTTTTTTGGCATTGAAAATTATCGGCTGTATCCACTGTAGGTGTTTTTCTCATCTTACAAAAAATTGAATCAAATCGTACTGTTGAGCCTTTGAAGTATGACAATTTAAAGTATGACAATAACAGGCAAGGCAAAATTAATTCACATTCGCCTACAAGCACGAACGAGCCACTTATACCTTTCTTCAAACCCGAAAAGTATAAGTGGCGTAATGCAAGCCTCGATTTTCATACGCAAAAAAATAAACTTAAAAGAAATAAAGAGAGAGAGGTTGGTTTGATTTTTTTCCTAATTTACTGTAAATTTGATTCGTACTTCAAACATCAATTATAGAATTGCCTAATCAAGTTTATAAAAACATTTTAAGCTGGAATCTGAATAAATATGAATTTAAAGGTATCGATTAGACATCATATATCGTAGTTACTGTTACAATCAGGTTGCATATCCTTTGGCGACATTCGGTACTACCCAATTTCTTTCCATTTGTTTTTCGGGTAAAACACTGGCTGTTGCAGCATATTAGGAATTTTACAAATCCAGGATCGCAAACCAGCAAACAAAAAATTTAAAATAACGAACGTACAATTAATGAGTTTTTTACTTTCATTTGTTTAACTTTTATTGTAAATACAATCGTACGAGTGTATTTGTACTTTTATGCATTTATCTTTTGTGCTTCCACAAACCCGAGTCCGGTCGTTGCCGCACTTCGTGTTGCTCAATAAATCAAAGTATTTAAATGTATATGCAGTTCAAAAATGGTTGACAAGGAGTCCGTGCGGACATCAGTTCACGAAGCCTCTCTTGTTCCAAGGCTCAACCGAAAGTTCATTTTAGGCCGTCAATATGTCCCAAGTCAACAGATACAGATACAAAGGCATGCCAAATGTTTTGTAGTTGCTAATGAGCCTTCAATTTAACAATTTTTATCCTTCACTTCAAAGATGCCACCAACCATCACAGACTTGTCTGTGAGAAATATCAAAAAAGATGACGACCAGAAAGTATCACTTGAAACGGGTCGAAGGGAGTGGAAAAGATTAGAGAATTTTTTAATCTAGAGAAAAATATGTTGCGTTCAATTTCACACAACTTCAAAGATTTTTTGCGTTGCTGAATTTGTTGGTTGAGAAACTTAAGCTGAAATTCCGCCCTTTCAGTTTTTCGGTCGAGTTTGTAACGATCGCTCGTCGGGTGAATTGAATTAGACGTGTTTGTTATTTCGTAAAGAATTTCCGCACAAAATTTAGAGATACAAAGCTGAAATACGCGAATTCTGATGACTGACTTCTCAGGATGCAACTAATTTATTCCTATACTTTTTGCTACAAATGAAGTAAATTTTTCAACACGCATACACCAAAGAATAATTCTAACGTTCAATATCTCTTGTTTTTCCCCAGGTTACCATTAATTAAGTAAAATTCAAGCAAGTCACTCTTCAAGGATACGGTTTACATAAGTAAATAGAAATATTTTTACTATACGACGTATTTGTAAGAAGCGAACATCGTTGATACCTCAAACTACGTACTTAACAATAAGCTGGTGTTTGCAACATTTGCAGACGTAAACTGCAACAAGAACTATCGCTTTTACTGACTGACCCGCGTCAAGGTGAAAGAGCGAAAGGTCGGAGACCACGCAAAGGGACGAAATACTCAACAACGCATCAATCCAAATATGACAATGAGTACAAATAATTGCGAGAGCATGGTCCACTTCCCGAACTACGGTGAAATGCATCCGCACTACACGGGCGGATGTGGGGTGAGCGACTTCGACGGAAGTCAGCAAATTCACCCCTACAGCCAGAACCCCAACCACCAGGGGAACATGCCCTATCCCAGGTTTCCGCCGTACGATCGGATGGGCTACTACAACCAAACGATGGAGCATCAGGGATACTCAAGGTCAGATAGTCCGTCGAGTCAGGTGAATGGGGTGATGCCGCAGACTCAGACGAATGGGGCGCAGCTCGGACCACAGCCTCAGCACCAACATCAGCAACAGCCTATTTTTGCGAGCTGTAAGCTGCAGGCGGCAGTGACGGTTGGCATGGGGGCCGAGGGAGGCTCGCCGCCGCTCGAGCAGATGGGCGGGCACCATATGAACGCTCAAATGACAATACCTCATCACATGGCGCATCAGCAAGGACAAGTAATGCAGGAGGTACGACAAGTCTCACTTATGGCCGAGCTAGCTGAATAATACCCTTTTGTGTTCACGCAGGTGCACCAGAATCCTCAGCACATGGGAATGTACACACAAGCTGGTGGCGTCCCACCTGTGGGTGGACCACCTCAAACGATGATGCATCAACAGCCCCCGCAAATGCATCAGCAACAACAGCCACCCGCCAACAACCAAAACACGCAGTCATCGATGCCTTCCCCTTTGTACCCATGGATGAGGAGTCAGTTCGGTAAGTTCATAGCTTTTGTAAAAAATATCTTACACATCCGTTTCGGCGAGGTGAAAAAATTCTAAGGTCACTGTTCTCAGATCTTGTCTTTGAGTTTGCTATGGTTATATCGCGTTTAATTCATATCTAGTCTGTAGTCTTTACGCAATTGATGTTTCGTCAATTGTAATCTCTAATATTTTAAGCATGAAAATATCATAAAAAAACTCCTGTTTCTGTTGCTCAAAGATTTTATTCCCAAATGGTTTTAAGGATCACCAGATTGTAGGTAAACTCGATTTCAGATTGATCTTTTTCAATCCTCCTATAGTATAAATCGTGAATCTCGCGCCTAACAAATCGTCCAAAAAAATTTGAATTCACCATTTCAAATTTAATTTATTGAACGAATATCAAAGTAAGCATTATACTCTCATATAAAAATTGACACTCAGATTAATCCAATAGCGAAGTGAGCTCTGGCATAAAAGGTAAAAAATCTAATTTACTTTATTTTATGAGCTAGTTGATTGCTAAAATTTAACATGCAAAATCAACGCAGAAAAATTCGTTATACGACAACATTAAATAAAATAATCTATGTACTATGAGATTTTCCTAAGTTTTTAAGATCACTATCAATTCTCTGCCTAAAAAAGTTTATTTTGGTATCACATGGGCGCTTAAACGCACGGATAATTAAAAGGCTGTCGTTAGAGTAGAAATGGACTTTTAGGCCTCAAAAGTTTTTGGTAAATTCTTCAGTGGTCTAAGAAAAAAGTAGGAAACTACGAAATACATTTGCCAGCTCAACCAAAAAGTCGAGGATCAGAGAAAAACTTGAATGTCACTATAAATTCGAAAGATTCATCCAAGACTTTTTGATGAGTCACTGTCCCTTGTTCAAATATCTTCGGAAGATAAGATTCATCGACAATTACTAGCAAATAATAGACACCAGAGTATACATCATGTGAATACGATACTACAACTAAAAAAAAGTTCAAAGTCGAAAAACACACACAAATAAACCTTTATAGTCTCTAAAATAGTATAGAAAAAATCTATCCTAGCAGAAGCATAACAACAATTTGCTTATTGATTTTATTCGGTGCTCAACTCATTGTTAAAATGTTAAATATGAAAAAGAAAGCTTTGATTAAATGGAATCATTTGACAGAAACGAGATGAGAGCCAGTGATATTTGCAGCAACGTGAAAGGTCTCTAGGAACCCACACCATGTATGTGGAAACTTTGTAGCATGTATAAAAGTTTCTCAACGTTAATGATTCCTTAGTTTTTACGATTGTATTTATATTTAAATTTTAAAAATGTTAATGACTTTTACATGGGAATTATGAATTTGGTTTAATAACAAACTTTTAGACACGAAACTTAGTTTTCAATCTTCAGTCTCGATATTTTCAATTATTTTGATCCACTGACATCTGAAATTTATTTTTAATTAAAACCTTATTGTATACTTAGTAACATTATCCCAACATCTCGCCTCAGGCTTTGATAAATTGTCGTAGAAGGTAGAGCCCGAAATGCCGATTATCCACTAATTCACCATTATTTTGCAAATCAATTAGTGT
Organism: Oxycera nigricornis; assembly: GCA_963942545.1. NCBI lineage: Eukaryota > Metazoa > Arthropoda > Insecta > Diptera > Stratiomyidae > Oxycera > Oxycera nigricornis. Next base: position 87,373,116 of record OZ012660.1, on the reverse strand, counting down.
TATGCATTTTCTATACCCTTAATGGGGAGTCTATCCGCACATCTAAGCCATATGCTTTGCCTAGCATCCCGGTCGGAGACACGTTTTAATCCTGATGTTTCCTTCGTCATGCGATGTGTGCTCCTATGAATATCGGTGTGCGAAGAGAACTGCTGAAAGGAGCAGCGAGCTATGTGACTACTACTTGGAGAAAACACGTCCCATCGATAAAGTTAGCCATGTCCTATTGTCGGGTATAAGCGATTGTCTGGAACGAGGTGTTGTGTCTGTGTAGGCCCGGGACATTGAGGAAGATGACTTTATTTTGTGTTGGGTACGGCACATTGCATTGTCCGTCGTAATAGCTGCAAAAGTCCATTTTATATGAGCAATAGTTATAAATTTCAATTAAACTTGATGCTGTTTTCAACAAGCTGGTAAACTTGTTCTGAAACATATGACGATACATAGGCGAATAGCTTTTGGAAAGTTTCCACTGTTCTAAACTCGGTTTCAGCTTTAGCATAGTATTTAGCATGCTTTTGAAGGCAGTTTGTGTTGAAGTATATATATTTATTTATATATATAATATATATGTATATAATTTGAAGTAAGAGTGTCATTTTGCGAGTTTCATGAGCAAGTATTTATTTGGCCGATAATGTGCTGTGTTTAACCTTATCAAGTAAACACAAGGATTCATTCAAATAAGCTAGCTATTCGTGAATTGAAACCGAAAGCAAGCTGAAGCTGCTCAGCAATAATTTTTCCGAAATTATTCTAAGGTCTTTATTTCATTGTTCGCATCTTTGATATCATTTCTCATCGAGCAGCAGCGGACTTTGTGTGCAGGCATCTCAAAAGGAACGAAGTGTGGTTGCACGACTTGCTCCTTTTCTTGATAGCCGGGTGTAAGGTGTAGGTCTTACAATCGTACGTACCCACAATGGAATCGGGGAGTCTGAATCTGAATCCGATTGAGTTGGTGTTGGTTCATGTTCCAAAAGAGATTGAGATGTAAAGCAAAATTGATTACATCCATTAGTTAGATGTTATATGCAATGGATGCCATCAATTTATTTATCTTTGGTACACGTTTTTATATTTGAAATGTGTCGTGTGTTGGTTCTTTATACCTTATTTTTCGAGCTTTAGTGTATCTTTTACTCGATCTTTTTTCACATTTTGTGGAGTTCAATGCATGCAGGACTAAAGGTAGAGCCGTAAAGTTGAGCATGTTTAAATCAGGTTTTGTAAAAGTGTATCTAAATCCAGGCAGACAGATAACTATTTATAAGAAGAAGTTGTTAAACGGCTGTACATTACAGTTTTGAAGAAACGTTGCATTGGAACATTTCGTCTTGCCTAGCGTGAGATTTGGTCCAGGAAACCGTGAAGATATGTTGATTTAAGTATGATGTGATGTATAAAGAATTGAATCAAATGCAGAAATGGTTATGTATCCACGTTGTTGTCTTCTTCGTTTCGTTCAAAGAATACTAGCAACATTTGAGGAATGTTACCCATGCTATCCATAACACATTGTAGCTAATGTATTTTATATGTAAGTGGCTAAATTGTAAACGCGGTTGAGGAATTGCTGCATCCAGACAACCATAGTTCCATAACTAACGAATGTTACCGATGCAGAATCTTAGACACTGATTATCAACCAATAAATTAAAATTGTGCTTTAGTCATCTGAGTTCCATTTATAAAATGAACTATTATTTTAATAGAAAAACTTGCACAAATCAGTGAAAAAAGACAACTAGTATCAAAAGAGAAGTATATTTTTAAAGCAATTTTCATCAAAAGTAAAACACATTAAAACTTTACATATCGCTTCGAAATGAAATGAACATATCGGAAATACTAAACAATTCAAGTACAAATTACATAGCAATGCTGACTCGTCTCAGATAAATTTTATGTTTATTTGAAATTTATAATATAAAGTAAATCAAGAATCGATTAACAATTCTTAAAAACATATGAATTTTTAATTCCCACAAGACAGAGATTTGGGTGCAAGGTTACAAATTGATTCACGAAACGGGAAACATAATTACTATTAATGCAAACCCGATAAATTTTAATCGATGTTTAACATAGTAGAAAGAAAAATACAAAGTTTCGTACCGTTCCAAATATCAACGTGTGGTATCATAAATTTTTCGTTACATCAACTATTAGTTTAATAGTATGACATTATAGGGCAAATCTAATGGAAATAAATTAAATTTCGCTTAATATTGGGGCTGATAATTTCTTATTTGGTCATATAGTCTGCCGTATTGCTATTGTTCTGGTAGATCATTTTACATCTTATCCGTTGGTGAAATTTGCATGTCGTGATGGAGATTTAAACTTGGGTGTAGAACGTAAGAATAGAATGTGCTTATGCATGCAAATGTTTCCATTTTCCCCCTTCTCTATATCAATAACACTCTGTATTTAATTGTCGGTGTCTGCATGATTTTTGGCTTCAGGTTGAAAAACAATGCAAATATATTGCAAACTACGCAAAAAACGATCAAGATAAATTGCACACAGTTCATCTTAATTTACAATACCGTAAAACCCCTGTCGCGCTTTACCTATGTTCGACTGTTTTCTCAACTTCTGCAGAATTATGCAACCGTACGCAGCCCTATGCAAAATTGAAACCAGTAGGAGGTCCCTTTCGGTGTGCATTTTCAAATCGTCGCTCCGTCATTCCAATCCTTACAAAGAGTTTGACGTAGGTTCTATTGCACGCGTCTCAATTCGTTCTAGACTCCTTTTCGCGTTGCAAATTTCGCAAAAATTGCCTAAATGGTAGCATTTTTGGTGCAATGTTTGCTAGATAAGTATGCCTTGAATTGTTCTTGCTAGAGTCTTAAGAAAAAGGGCCACAAAATACCACAATACATTTGTTCGACATTTGTGACATTGCGGAATGTGTAACGAATGGAAATATATTTCATTGTAAATTTATAGTGCTAGGTAAGTATCTGTAACAAGGTTAAATTTTTTCATACATGGTTTTTGCTATTACTTTGGAATGCAACTCAAGTAACTCGCATGTCTTCAAAAAATTAATAGAATAAAAATAAAATAAATTCAAAAAGAAAAAGAAAATGCTATCGAATCTTATTAAAATCAATTATCAAATAATGCTTGCTTATTTGTTCATTCTTTTCATTAGAATTTACTTGATAAAATTTCTTTTAAATACGAAATAAATGATGTTCATTAAGACATTTGATCCCATATATGATAGGACTAAATCATTTTTCTAGTTTCTAGTTCTGTCATAGTACTGATAAAATGACATAGAAATCCACGAGCGTTATAAGGTGCGAAAATTGATGCTGGCAAAACATTTGTATTTCCTTATATTCCTTTAAAGTCTTCATTATGATTTTAACTTTTGAAAAAACTGCTTTCCAACTGAATCCAGCGCTGCGAATAATCATTGAAAAAGTGCGTCGACCTTAAAATATGTACAAAGATTTCCTGAACCATTGTAATCGCGCAATTATCTCTTTTTTTAGTTGCAAACTCTTTTGCTGAAGATTTGTTATAGCTGCGAAAATTTTAATAGATCTATGAAAGTTATATCTCTTTTTGAAAACAAAAACAACATGTAATCAGACATTAACACTATGCGGCAGAATTGAAACTCTTATTTGAGTTTCTTTTTGAAGGTGAACTAAAAGTGCCTCTCTGAAATTTTTTCCGAGAACTTAGAATTTCAATTGAAACGTACGTTGATCAACATTCGTTTCGGAGGAAGCTTCTTTTGGTTTCATTTAAGACATTATCCTTCAGTTTAAAAAAATTTTGGCAATACAAAAAATAATTAATTTTCCTATTTTGTAACTTTTTTTACACTTCCCAGTATATGGGAAGTTCTTGTAATCGCCTCGAAAATCGAAATTGAAATTTTCAACATTTCTTTACGTTTTGAGGTCTATAGAGTATATATAAAGTGTTTTAGAAAGGGAGATGTATGTGTGTGTGTATGTACGTACGTACGTACGTATGTATGTTCACGTAAACAAAGTTGTATCGACTTCGTTGAGGTGTCAATCGAAGCGTCTGTGGAATCTTAAGAGCTGATTAGTTTTTGGGATACTTCGGTCGGGGGATTTGTTGTTTTGACCCTTTGAAGGTCATTTCTGTTATGCGTTAAATCTCGCGAACCAAACATACGATTTGCATGGTTGAGATGTCAATCGACGCGTATTAACATTTCCTCAAATTTTTCAAATTTAAAAAAAATCGTTGCAGCCGTTTTTTAATTTAAGAGAAAAAAAAGTGCAAAAAATTAGGGTTTTTTTATAAACAATAAATTTTTAACCTGATTTACGAAAGACAGTATTCAAAATTTATAAAATTTATCTATTTCAAGAAATGCTTGTAAAAACAACATTAAAATTTTTTCTCATGATTAGGTAAAAAATTAAATAAAAAATTAAAAATCATTAACAGTCATCATGATCTTCAAGGTCATTTCTGTCATGCGTTATACATATCTCGCGAACCAAACATACGACGTGCATGGTTAAGGTGTCAATCGACGCGTATTAGCATTTGTGTGAATCTATCAAATTTTGAAAAAAATCGTTGGAGCCGTTTTTTAATTTAAGAAAAAAAGTGCAAAAAATTAGGGCTTTTTTTATAAACAATAAATTTTTAACCTGATTTACAAAAGACAGTATTCAATTTTTATAAAATTTATATACTTCAAGCAATGTTTGAAAAAAGTCATCAAAACTTTTTCTCATGATAACAAGAAACATTAAATAAAAAATAAAAAATTATTAACAGTTATCATGATCTTCAAGGTCATTTCTTCCATTCACTATATCTCACGAACCAGATATAATATTTGCATCATTAAGGTGTTAATCGACGTGCTTTAAAATTTCTTTGATTATTTTAACATTATAAAGATCAGTTTCAGCGGTTTTTTTAATTTAATAGAAAAAAATGAGAAAACTTAGGGTTTTTTCATAAAAAATATTTTTTTAGCCTGATTTGCACAACACAGTAATTAATGTTTATAAAATTTATACATTGTTATCCGTTTTTGAAGAGAAACCAGAAAAACTTTTTTCATGATTCTGAAAAAAATTTAATTAAAAATAAAAAATCATTCAAAGGGTTCTTCCGATTGATATTACCTTATATCTTTTATTCGAAAGACTTTGTTGTAAAGTCAAAGTTTCAAAATGTTTGGATAAATTGAGCAGATTTTTAAAAGTTTTTGCAGTCTTTTAATTAAAAAAGCGGCTTAAATTTTGAAAACCATCAAAATTTCAATCAAATTTGCATTTGTGGTGATCAATCATCATCACCTATCCACCAAAAGCCTTACGTAATCAGTGGATGCTCCCGTAGATGATATGATTAATATTAACTCATTCCTGTTACTGCTATGAATACCTTTCATTATTATTATTTAAAGTAGTAGTATGTTCCAAATTATTATTGTGTTTAATATTTTTAATGTTTATCTAGATATTACTGGGAAGTTGACCGTGTGGACCTCAAGGTTCGCACTTCGCGGCTTGTTTCATCAGTTTTCATCAAAACAAAACAACAAAAGTCTGCTAAGGGTAGCACCACATTCGTAGTTATTTGTCGAAAGCCGTATAAAAATTCGACTATTTTCCATGAGTATGGATAGTTCGCGATTAGCCAAATCAAAAATTTGAGATGTGGAAACCCGGTATTTGATTGACAACATTTATTTGTGTGACATTGAAATAATTGGGTAGTTTTTGTTGTTAGGCCAGGACGGCGTTATTTCAGAAATAAACGAATTTGTGTGTGGCGTAGTTACTGGTAGACATTCGGTATGCGTTGAAAACCAACGAATGTGATGCCGCATTAACAAAAAATCCTAGCGTCGATCTCCAAAAAGCATGAGATCTTGTTGAAAAAGGTCGTTCTCGTCAAATAAACTGTCTATGTACATTTTCAGGAACAAATCGAATAGTGAATCAGGAATATGTATCTTAAAGGCGACACCACATTCGTAGGTACTCTACGCATTCGGAAAGTTCACCAATAGCCTAATAGATCGGCTCAGTGTCACACACAAATTCTTCGCTTGAATGAGGAGACACCAGGCATAAGTTCGGCCACTTTGTTATCAATCAAATGTCGGTTTTTCACATTTTAAATTTTTCGTTGGGATATACGCAAACTGTCCATTCACACTCATTGGAATTAAACGAACTCGTACGCGGCCTTTGACGAGTACCTGGGAATGTGGTGTTACCTTTAGAAACAAACACATTTACCCAATTCTCAACGGTATTGAAAAGAAAGTTCAATCATTGATTTCTTTGGTTAATTTAATGTTGTTCATAAACCGGAAATAGCATTGTTTCTTCGACATGCCATACCCATGTTGGCATATGAAAATATTTGTGTATGAAGACTTTTTTATTTTCGCTCTTCGATAACGTGACTCTTCCTTAGCCATAATAAGCATCAAATTCAACCCTTCTTCAGATTGTGCCTACCCTTTCTTTTCGTTCGAGCCTAAAACGGCATACAGACGACCAACCTGGTTGTCAACTAAGTCGTCAACCTGGTTGAGGTTGAGACTACAGACTGAACAACCGAATCGTCAACTTGAATGCCAACATCACTTTGTCGAAAATTTCATGGTGAGAGTACATCTGCTCAGACTATGTACGGTAGATAATTTTCATATGCATTGTTCAAAATGAGTGATGAAATATTTTTCTCATATTTTATTATTGATGAACTATGTGAAGAAGGGATTTTCTTCACAAAAATTGATCGATTTGCACAGTTTCGCTATTGAAACTTAACGATGTGCACTTGACAAATTCTTGACTCGAAATGATGTTGACGTTGATGTCTGTCAACATGGCCATTGACGGCAAAACATGTTTGTCAACATTAAGCCCCTCCCACAAAAATCACAAACATTTGATTTTACTTCAACCTCAACTTCAACATGAACTTCACCCGTCAACATGCCTACAGACGTTCAACATTGATACCAACATGGCAAGTTGACGACTTAGTTGACAACCAGGTTGGTCGTCTGTACGCCCTTTTAGGTATATCCGTGAAAAATACTCATAAACGTTCACAGGATCGGTAAAGAATCATTAATCGAATTTTTGGGCACCCTTTTCCATAATGATCTACCCTACACAAAAACAGCAAAAATAATGAAAATTAATATCTTGTCAAAATCCACCTCAATTAGATAAATTTTTTTAATTGCAAAGGTAGATTTTAATTAATGTCGGAATCTCGCGTTTGTTGTGCCGTGATTAATTCGATTTAGTGGTTGGTTTTTGCTCTCAGTTGTTTTTCCACTTCTATGAACAGCAAAAGCGCAATGCAGCCACCATTTGGAAGATATTGTGCCGCCAGTTTTTTTATAATGACACACAGCGATTGAACGTCGCGGCAGAAAAGGTATGTAATGTATAGTAAATAATGTTGGCATGGCGTTCATTTTATCCCAATCGCTGTGCCGGTGCTAGTGTCCAATCCCCGGCCTACCAGGGCTCAGTCTGGGCCGCTGTCTCCAACTCAATCTTCTTGATCGTGTTAAAGACGAAGACTTGGCATTTAATCCTGCGTTCGTTCGAACATTTTCGTTGGTCTAACGGATGAAAAATTAATTTTTCAATATGTCTCAGATGAAAGTCCGTGCGCCAATGATAAATTCATGATGTCAGACATCACACACATGCCACAAGTCTTCTGGAGTGTGTGATCTTGCACGAGATTGAGAAAGTCTTGATTATTTTCAAGAATAAGATGTAGAAAATGTCGTGAGTAGGGCCTTGGACGAGATCAAATGTTTCAAAACTGCATTTTCGTTGTAGAGTGCATTTGTTACTGTCAAAAAACTTCTGAACATATGTTCTTGTCTGTGTACAATTATCACATATTTAGATAAGTTGGATTTGAAGATAGAGGGAATCGACTTGTGCCCGAATAATGTGACGAAGATTCATGGCAGAAATGTTGGGTGGATTTTTATTAATACGTCGTATACCTTTACAAGGCTTCGTATGTTTGAATGTTAATGAAGTTTTCGATTTTTATAATACAGCCGTTTCTATTTCGAGACTAGCAGATGTTCGACTCAAGGAGGTGTTTTCTTTGCTAGAACCAGGAAACTTAAAAAAATGGTGTGAATCGAGATAAAAATCAAGTTTTCTCATAGTTTGAGAAGTTCATCTCGTTTAAAGTAGAGAAGTTGGATTTTTGTGTAAAAACCTGACACATCTATTTATTAAAGTTGGATAAAGATACATACATCGTCTGATTTGCAAAAAAAATCGATTATTTCACTCATAAGCTACTAGCTGCTTATAGTTTTTACATGAAGTCGATTACAATAGATTTATGAACCAGAAAAGAAGAATGTAACTAGGAGGCAAATGCATTTTAGGAAGAACGACCGATATTTTCCAACTCTTACCAAAATTAGTTGCAGTTATGGCAAAATCTTGGACAGTGCATAAATGAGAAATAGGGATCCGATATTTTAATAAATTAAATGATTATAAAACAACCTAAACCTCTTTAATATCAATCCACTTAAAATAAAAAAAAATGTTTTCAAAGTAAAACTACTCGTGGAAACTTCCATATGCGTTTTCTCAAACTTTTTGCCAGGTTTTCAAACAACATTCATACTCAACCGACAATTCCATTGCTCTATTTTGCCATTGAACGGCATCTCCCTAGGTATTTGGTGCACGTCCTTGTGTATATGGCTAGCTACAATTCCAACTCCCACACACTTCTCGACAACTTTGGAAGTGCTCGCTTTCGTCCCTTAAGGATAGCTGAAAGTTTTTTTTGTTACTTTCCTCATTTTTTCAGTTGTCGGTTGTTTCTCAGCAAATAGAAGAACATAGTGATGGGGAGGTGGTTGTGTTCTTACAGACCTTTTCCTTTCTCTCTTTTGATGGGTATAACATCTGAAATTCATCAGAGTTGAAGACCAAGGTCCCAGGAGCATTCAAAGCACATGTACTCGCACACATCCATATGTGTAGTCGGACTCCTCCGGATATGTAGAAAATAGCGTTGGAAAGGACAAAAACTGGATCTTCGGGATATATCATTGGGAAAATATGGAACCCATGTCAAATGATTTGACAGGCCGACTTTGAACATGCCAACAGAATGAAAATCAGCCCCAAAAGAGCCGACAGAAGACCGCGGCGGATAGAATGAATATGGCCGGGTGTCAGGGACATCCGAGACAAGGAGCGGGGTGTATGGAAGACGGATGATTTCTGATTCGGATACTTGTTGTTTTTTCAGGAACATTTCAAGATGACTGACATGATCCCGAATGAAATTGCCACAATCCGCTCATAATACAATTATGTACACTCAACGTTTAAAAAGTCAGAAAGCTATGATATATTAAGAATAGATGAATAAACAATTCAGCATATTGAGAACTACGAACGACGGTTTTGATAGAAGCGAATAAAAGAATTAACTTGGAAGGGAAACCATTCGAAAGTAGTTTCCAGAAGTGCTATATGCTTCCTTTATATGTGACTTTAACTGTGTTATAAAAGCACTTCGATCGCGGCATGTCTTTTTGTTGTGTGATGTGCATGTATAGATTCAATGATTGAACTGCCCACCATTTCGAACGGATTGGCGGATATTAATTATGAGTACCCTCCTCGCAAACCGAAACCTCGATACAGTTTCGTACTCGGTACCTTCTTCATTCACAAAGTCAGTAGAAAAAACACCACCACACAGCTGGTAATTAATTTATAAATACATATTTGAGCTGGAGCGGTGCGGACAAAAGAAAAGAATTTTCTTATGGGGGCTATCTATCATCTTGCTAAGCTTATTTTTTGTCAGGAACTGCTAATTTTTTTCCTCTTACAACAGACGGCATTTCCTTCAATTTCGAATCGTGAAACCTATGGAGAGAAGAAAGCAAAATTATAATTGACCTTCATGCAATTATGGTATGTTTCAAATAGAGCTAAAATTGGCGTGATTTCCCTGGAGATAGAATAGAAAAATTGTTTGAATTAGATTGGGACGGAAACAATTTTTCGCTATTTTTGAAATCAGTGTCGAGGCTAACGATTAATCTCATGTCATGTGCAAAACGCAAGATAATTTTACATATTAGTTTCACGTGTCATCATTCAGGAAAATTTGAATTAACCATCCCGTTGAGTTCTTAGCTATGTGTAATATTTTTAAATATATAATATTATATACACTGTATGCTCACGTTCTTTTAAAAACAATAAATTTTGAAAAGTAATGCTGTCAATGAAATCGTTTTGTCGATGTGAACAGCTTTGTGTAATAATTTAAAATATTATCAGACATAGTTAAGACGTTTATGTTTGTGTTACTTATTTGTGTGTGACTTTTTGGTTTGGTAAATTCACTTCTCATCAATTCACTCGGATATTGTACACATAAAAATGTTTTTAGTGGCAAAAATGAAATGTATTTAAATTAACAAGTTACAAATGGTAAAATTTATTAGAAATCCATGGCAAATAGGACATCTTTACGGAAAAAAATGTTACCGTTATGGTTTGGTCATGTATAAAATGGAATAACAATTTTAATGTAAAGAAAGTTTCGCAATTAACTTTTGCAAACCAAATGAAGAAATCAGGTCAGTAAATTTAATTTAAATGAAACAACGTTTTGTGATACTTTTAAAAGTCAAAAAATATTTTATAATTTTCGGTCATAAACACAGACAAGAGGTATATTTTTAATTTTAACAGTGGAATATTTGTTTTTGTGAGGTAATTATCGTTACTAGTAGTAGTATAGCTTATGGGTACGATGTTTCTAACTCATAAGTGCGATTGATTACATCCTAATTATGACACCTTACTTAAGTAAGGTGTTCCGAAATTACTTAAAAACCAATAATAAAATATTTTATGACTACTTCAAATCATCTGAAGCACTAGCTTTAGTTCATCAAAATTTTCCAAATTTTGAAACATTTGGGTCTTAAATTCACTAGCCGCACTTGAAAAATAAGGATATAATTATGTTCTAGATTTCATCACAATTAGTTATTCAAGAATAATTAATTGTGCGCTTCAAACATGAAAATTCGATCAAAAAATGCAAATCAAAGATTTTTGATGAGAAAACTACTTTTCGTTCATTTTAGAGGGCTGTACCTAAAAACACATGTATATGCTCTTTGCAAAGTAATATTTAGATTGAATCAAATTTGAAAGCATTGCACCACAACATCCTATTTCGCGTAGCTTTGGAGGTATTTTGCATTTAGTAATTTGAAATGGAGATTTTAAAAAAAATTAAACTGCTATTCGTAGCTAAAGAGTAAGGAAATCGGAACAAATGTCATAATATGCTTATCTTAAATTTCATGCAAATTTGCGTGGTGAGGAACTTGTATGACAATTTTAGATAACTCCGTCTAGAGTTGATGTTAGAACGACGTGAAGCCTATACTAGTAGTGAGCTGTGAAACGGTTGTAATTCTGTTAAAATGAAACAAATTGACTTTTTAATATTATCTTTAAAATAAAGATGCTTGCTTCGTTAAACTTTCTTCAAGTTGAATCTTCAAAATCATTGGCAATATTTTTGAAGTTCAAAATACATTTCGTTTGCCGTTCGTCAAGTTAAATGGTTATAATTTTACCGAAATTTATAAAGTGCAATGCAGGAATTTCCTTGGGATGTTTTAAAACCAAGGTGATATTTCCGTTTCTTTTGAAGAATTTGTTGGTTTTAAATGTCTCATGTAAATAATTTCAAATATTTTAGATGTTTTTACAACACACGGGATTCTTCAATTAATAATTAATATAATACTTTTGAGTTCATTTATTAAGATTAAGGAAACTGAGGTATTTTTTACTAATTTTCCGCTCATTGAAATCTTATTTTTCTATAATTAAGGTAGCTGTGATAGTCTACTATAAGAAAATGCTTTAAATCGTATACTCCTAAATATGTTGCGGCTTCTTTGTCGCTGCCAAAGTGGCCGGGCTATTAATCATATTTGAAAATAACTCAGAATTATTAAACATACTTTTATAAATTTTATATGATGACGTTTTACAACTATCGAATTGACTAGATCTGAATAATTTGGTTCCTTCCCAACGAAGTATGAATTTTTAATCTCTAAAATTAATACTACCCAGTGATAAATTATTAAAAACCCATTAACGAATATTCAATGAAACACATATCCCCTGTTTGGATATGAATGATATTATCGTAATTGTTTGTGTATAGTATGATTCTTCATAATTACACGCGGCGACTCCATGCCTTAACGAATATTGGATATAGCATTCCGTTGTTCGGCCATTGACTACAAACATGAAAACAGAAATCAAAACGCTGGTAAAAATGAACATAATCAAGTGGCTCAACACTAGAGGATGAAAAGAAGGAGTTCTATGTTAACGTTCCAGCACAACTAAACAACGATAATTTGCCTTGCATGAAGTCCGTAGGGCAAATTAGTTTGATATTCGTTTTGTTAGTTTCCTGTGCCATTAACAATTCACCGAAAGCAATGAGAAATTATTTGTAAATTCATTTTTAATAACAGCGCACGCATGAGATACGCCATCTTCAATTCCATTTTCAAGCAAGATGTCCGTGATCAGAGCACGTCCCCGACTCGACGCCATTTCGGGTTCTTGATCTTGTCCAAGACACAACCTACAAGAAACGAAATTTCTCAAAGCTGATCGGCTGATGGCCAACGTCTTAGCATTTTCTAATTTCTAATTTGCCTCAATGATTGATGATGCGCTCAAATTGAAGATGGAATTCATTAATAATAGTTGCAGTAGCAAGCCATAACTTAGGGCCCGTTTTGATACACCTCATAAAAATATGGCGCTGACAACGGGTCACAGGTATACAATTGGAGCAACACCTTTTACCAAAGCCTGAGCTTGATTTGGGAAGATAGCGATCAGGGTGACCATCAGCAACAATACCTGTTGCTTTGCAGACAGATATAAAGGTAAATATGTTCCGCACGGAGTCTGGAACTGATAATGACGTATCCAATCTCATAACTGAGTGATGTGCTCTGAATCCACAGCCAAAGTTGCAGTATTGCAAGGGGCAATTTAATACTTGAATCCACACAAGCTCACAATTAAACATGTTTTGTTAAGATATGGTGTAACTAGCCCAACATATTGATTTTGGAAACGCTCCAGACCGCCGAAAATTAACTTATACGTGTCACAGAACTTTTTAGAACAGTTGACACATAAAACCTGCTGTCGATGAGAATCGGTCTTGCGATCGATATTTTTTTACGAATGGGCTATAAATAATTACTAGTGGACGTACTTAGTTCGCCCTCCACCTGAAATGGCCACCCTCAGTGAAATCTTAAAGGCTTGCTAGAAGAGGCTGCCCCGTGTGCATGGCTTGGACTTTCGTAGTCCGTATTCTCTACGATTAAGTATCTGAAACATGGAAGAACGATTAAATCGCCATTAGGCTCTTGCTTTATGTGAGTTTTTCGGTTCTTTTTGTAATGATGATGATGCCATGATTTCGTGCACGAATTTTCTACCCTCATAGTTGCATGAAACGAGGAGTGGTAGATATGTATGGCTTCGTCCTCACATCATACGTTTTATGTATGTTATATAATAATAGTAGTGCTTCGATACGCCTTTCCTTCCTCTATATATGCCGTGTGAGTGCCTTGTATAATTTTGTTTTCCCTTTGTTTCGGGTGTGACCTTGTTTCAAACTGACGTCATGTCATTTTCGGTTGGAAAAGAAATCATGGCATATGTACCTAGTTCGTTCGGTGGAGTTGAATAATGCTAATTAAATGTTATTTTTTCGGAGAGGCATGTTTGTTCATGGGTACAAAGAACTTTCTTACATGAATCACGATGGTTGTAGTATCCTCCCACCTGGCGTCTGTAATTAGTATCTTGCGTTACTGAACGAAGCGTGTACTACGTTCGGTTGGACTTCAAATAGCATTTGAAGATTGGGGTCAATACACGGTCAGTTGGCAAAATTCTGTCGACATAATATCATGGTTAACTCGACAAAGACGTTATTTATTGGTAAATTGGCAACTGGTAGTAAATTACGATATTTTTGGTTATGTTCTTCCTGCAGTTAAGTTGTATGGAAGCGAATTTGGTAGCTGAACAATTTAATGCTACTCATTTTTTTAAGAACAAACAATTACAACCGCCAAATTCATGTCTAAGTCATCCACTCTTGTATATTCCTAATTTTGACGAGGTAAAACGCTACCAATTCCAAATCGAAATGATTTAAAGTTTCTATTATATTTACAAAGACAATGTCAAACAAGCATAAAATGTAATATTTCCAATAGTAGATACACATGTGTAGAAACATTCATGTCGAAAATGCATCGGAATATAATTTTAGTCAAAGCTTAATCAAAATCGAAACCAGCATAATTGATGCATATTAGAATTAGCAGTTCGGCAATAAAAATTCTGATAGTCAAATCAGTTAAAAATTAGTAATGCAGCGTTTAATTTGTTCAGCTAAATTTTAAATGAAAAATATTAAACTTTGGAATGGGAGGAAAAGAAAAAAAGTGGCGTATTTTAGTATTGCGACAGGGTTTTTAAATAATGTTCAAAGATATATCATGGCTTATCCACTTTTTCTGGTATTGCTCTAGCTAATCATCCATGAAAACAGTTGATAAAACAAAGGCCCCAAATGACACTTATCGTCTTGTGAAATTATCGAAAATGTAAAGCCCATCATTTAAAAATTCTACGTTTAGATTTGGCATATGTGGTTGCATGTATATTTTAAATCCAAAAAGTTTACCAGTGGGATTTATTCTTCCCAGTTTTAAACGCTCCAACTGTTTCCAATTGCTACAAACCCTATCAAAGCTTCATGCAGACCTAATACAAAATGCATGCCACAACAAAATTCAATTGGGGATATTGCATTTGAAACATAAAATATCGAAGTTAACATGAATCTATGTGACACTTGCCATGGTATTGAGATGCCAATGGTATTCTAATCTTAAATGACTGATAAATGCCGCGAAAATTGAATTATGTATAATTCGATACCATACTATATGTTCACGAGAGACAGAGAGAGTCAATTTCAACGTCCTACTTTTACAGACCTATTGGTATCTTCCACTGTCATATATTTGGTTGACTAGAAAACTAGTATTTGGCAATTAACAATAACGCTTCTCGAGCAAAAACTGCTTGAAATCTACATTTTTTCAAAACCGATCAATAATTCTTATTCGAAAAGGTCATAAACTTTTTGAACAAAATTAATGACTGGAAACTACAGCCTAATCAAAATACAGTATTTAGAGCGTAGGTCTCTAGAAATGTGATTTTTCAATTCTGTAACAATTAACTCTTAGGTCTTGTTCAGTTGAATTTAAAAAACTGGAATGAACTTTATGTTACGATACCTAATAAATTTCTCAATTCTTTGCATTTTTTATATTTCAGAGCGAAAACGTGGCCGTCAAACCTATACACGATATCAAACCCTTGAGCTGGAGAAAGAGTTCCATTTTAATCGCTATTTGACTAGAAGGAGAAGAATCGAAATTGCCCATGCCTTATGCCTAACTGAAAGACAAATCAAAATCTGGTTCCAAAATCGAAGGATGAAATGGAAGAAGGAGAACAAGACCAAGGGAGAGCCAGGATCTGGTGACAATGCAGACGAAATCACTCCTCCAACCAGCCCGCAATAAATGTGTTATTTATTTATTTAGTTCACTTTTAAAAAATACAGCTACACGTTCTCCATTTCGAATTCAAACAAACACTTGAGTGATTATCGGAATGGAAGCCCGAGGCAGTTATTTTTTTCACTGAATTTCGGCTTGATAAGAAAATTGAAAGATAGAAAATTGGAAACGAAGCAAACCAAACACAAACATTTATGAAATGTCAATAATTTTCTTTGTTCAATTGTTTCACAATGGATTGGAACTATTGGAAACAATAATAATACATAAATAGAGTAATACTAAATGAAAGCAAACTACCAACTCATGTGACCTCAGAATTCTAAGTTAATAATATTAAAGTAACGGTAATTGTACGAAGAAAAGTATATATAAAATATTATATTTAAAACACTCTATTTACTCTAGTAAAACATCATTTTATAATATTGTGTGTATTATAACTTTAGTGCGTACTGCAAAGTTTATAGAAGACGTTCATTGACTTTCTAATTGTTAGTGAGAAAGCAAATGAAAACCCCAACAAAAATATGTTCATTCATATTTTTGTTTGTCCAATTTCACTTTTATAATTTAATATATTTACATATGTGTTTGTAACGATTTCATTTGGCGCGAAAGGATGCGGATGTAATGCTATGGGTGTGAAATTAATGAATGTGTTTTGTGACAAGTAGCGAATGAAAGGCCAGTGATTTTTGTTTCTTGATTTTCATAATCAGTGCAATTTATTGAAAAAAAAACTATTTAAAAATAATAGGAAGAAGTGGATTAGGAGTACTAAGTTAAACGAGCAGTAGTTTTATCTATGGTTTCTGCATTTTCTACTAAGAAATTGAATTAAATAAGATTAGCAAAGATTGCAATTATGATAGTGAAGTATATTCGAATCGAAATCAGAAATTCTAAATCTAAAATTTTCAATCTAAATTTAAATGAATTAATGCTAAACGCTGGGGATATGACGTATACCTTCTTGATTAAATTTTTGAAAAATCATCTTTGCACAAATTATTTCGAAAAACATGCAAAATAACATTCTTATTAATAGTCTCGGCGGTGATTGGTAAATAGAGATGTTTTCGAGTTTGGTTTTGCTTGTTCGTATCTACTGATTGGGATGAACTTTCAACGCTATTCAGTTTCTACTCCAGTGAACAAATAAACATTAAGGGCAGCAGGCGAGGGGAAATAGTCAAATACAGACGGTGGTGAATGTTGAGTAAAGCAAAGCTGTGGTCTTCGAACTTGGTTACTGAAACGAACTACGAACTAAATCCAAATACCAAAGCCATAATAAGAGTAAATACAGTTTGCATGACGCGAAGATCTTAGGCAAATACAGAAAGTAACTATATACAGTTCTAGAAATAGTTGAATGTTAACTTATATTGACGGTAGATACCTATAAGTAGAAAGACTCTTTTTTAAAGCGATGCTGTAAAAAACTTGAACGTGCCCAAAAGTTCTGAACTTAGAGACAGTGTAGCCCCTTTTATAAGCGTGGGTTATTGTTCTCAAGCATGCCCTTCCCTTTTATTCATATGGTAGATGCTAGATGAAACATGTTTATGCAGACTTTATACTAATATAACTTGGAATATGACAAACTCTTGAAAGAGGTGAAGCAATATCTAGCCTTGAAACATATAAGCTTCTAACAATCTAGCATACATAGCACACATTGGTTTATAAAAACATTTCAACACCCGCAAACATTCAAAAACAACTTATAAATCTTTTCAGAATTATTATTTTACGATGCATGGCCAGGGCAGATCAACAATACTTGAAGTTTTCCAAAAAATGGACTTTTCATTTGAAATTCATCCAAAATTTTGTTTTTATCATATGAGAATAAAAAAAAAAATTTAACCACGAACTCAGCGGGCACAGAATTGTAAATTTTGTAATAAAAACTAAAGTAAATTATTCGAAATCATGTGTAATATTGGTAAACGCCTAGTAACTTCTTCTTTAACGAACAATAAATGAAAATGCAAACGGAAAACAACAAAAAACACAATATAAATGGTATAATAACAGTAGGTACAGTTGTAAGATAGTGGAGGTGAATAATGAAAGAATAAGTAATAAAAAATAGAAATACTATATGAAATTGTGATTATTTTTGTTAAAAAGTAAATAATATATAAAACATTGAATATAAGTTGAGTATAAAAGCAAACTTAATGAACAAACACTCAAAAATATAAATACGTAATAAATGGATTGATTTAAAAAAAATCGCATAATTTCTGTAACACATTTTTTGAAATTCGAGATACGTAATTTGAGAGTGAATAAATTAAAAACAATATGGCAAATTATAAAATATACTATTGGTATCAGTATAGTTCACAGCTTTTGAACTATGATGATGAGAAAATCAAGGAAAATATTTTCGATTTTTACAATGTTTATTTATTGTAACAACATTTAACAATTGAAAGAACTACACGAGCACAAACAAAAATCAAATGTAAAAAAATTGAACTGTAACTGCGAACGAAAGTTGATCAAATAATGTAAATGGTATTACAGAAAAATTTATTTTAACCTATCTATAAAAAAAACTCATGTAACATAGAGGAAATGATGATGAATCCAAATACGTAATTATGTAGGCCTCATTCTTATATGAAACAAAAATCCAAAAATTTGAAAATAAACAAACCTTGTTGTAAATATAATTTTTAGAGTAAAAGTATTCGTGGTTTTGGATGTGTGATTTGATTTTGGTAATGCAAGAATGAGTAAATTCTTTGATGGCTGAAAGTTCACATGGATTATAGGACATATTTTCTTCTCTCTGCTGATTGACAAGTTATAAAACCAATTGATTTATAAGATCTGGAAAATAGTTATTCCTTCCTGCTCAGATCAAAGCTTCAAGTAATTTCGATTTCATGTGAAACAGTAATTGGTGGCAACTTGAAGTAAACCTCGAAATATTTTTGGAAGTTAGCACTTGTTAATTTTCATACTTATCTTGATTTGGTGTCAATTCAAGCGATGATATAGGTAGGCATGGTTTAAATTTTGTCATTTCTTTGAAGAATTGTTTCCGAACTCCATTCCCACGATTGATAATTAAATAAAATACAAAGTTAAAGTCACATATTCGAATAAATGAACATAACACAAGTTTAATGAGAGGTGGATGTATCTAAGTTGATAGCAATTTAGTATGTTAGCAGTGTTGGGATTTATATTTTTGAACAAAAAATTTGAGTAACTTGGACTTCAGGTAATTTAAATATGTTTTTTTTAAATCAAGATCTAATGATTTTTCTTCTAGGTATTGCAGAATATATGACGTGCAGTGAATCTTGTGAATCGAAGTAGATTTCAGGGATTAGAATTCTATGCTTTGTAGTACAGAATGCTTTTTAAAGGTATTGTACCTAAAAGTTTCAATATCCAGCTTTAATTATATTGTTTTTAGTGATTCCACATACCAATCGATTCTAGACTGCTGAATTCAGGTAAGTTTTGATGTGCTTTATTGGTTTTTTAATTGAAGTTAATATATGACTATCTTTATCTACCATTTTTCGTAAAAATTCAATGTATGGTATGGTATATGGCAGCTAGAATATAATCTCATCAAAGTTTTTTTTTTAAATATATGACTTCATATTTTGGGCATATCAAAAAGCTGACGTTTGCTTTTACATATTAAAATTCGATTGTATATTTGATAAATGATTTTTTCTTGTCAATTGGTGCAATAAAACTGCAAATATTATTTTAAATAGTTATCATACACTGCAATAATTTACTTAAAATTGATTTGAACTGAACTGTATGTTTTTATAAGCAAAGCTTTGAATCCAAAAAAATTAATTGGTTGGAAAAGTTTCATTGCAACATTTTTCGGTGTCAGTTAGTTAGTAATTTTTGGTATGTACTACTTAAAATATAATTTAATTTTTATTATATCTTTCATTTGAATGTTTTGGAGATAAATATGCTACATGATGTTGGTCTACTTGTGATGATTTGTTCATCTTAATATTTTCTGTATCAGTAATTTTTTTCGATGCGTTTTTTCCAATACTTCAACAAAAATAACACATTTTTAGTACGCATATGCCATTCATCCATCAATTTATACTTGAATGAATAGAAAAATGGCCTTACTGTATTTGTTTCTAGCTTACGCTGTGATCAACTGGTTGAAAGTGATTGTTCTGTGAGCCCTAAAGATTAATCTTAGTATTGATTTCGATTGTATGATTTTATATATTTTTAATGAAATTAAGAAGGTTTTACTTACTAGTGCATGATTTTAAAGTGGACACCGTGCAGTTTTATTAATCGTTATTTGTATCTCTCTCTAAATAGTTTCGTTTAAAGTTTTTTCAAGAGTCATTTCTTAAAACTTTGCTGAAATACATTATCAAACTGAAGATTAGCCCTGTTTCATAATGTTTTTAAGTTATCGAGTAGATACTTATGAATAAATTTGGAGAGAAAATGTCTTGATATTGAGTAAAAAATCTCAAAGTTGAATAAAAAAAAGCATTTTAAAAAAATTGGCACTTTATTGCGTATTTTACTATCAGTTAAAATGCTTTACAAAACTTTTGTGAAGTCAATTACTTATTTAGCTTTCGCCTTTGAAATAGAGATACTTGAAAGAGGAGCAGAAAAAAGCGCCAAAATTAAGAAGCAATACATTCTGAGTTATCGATAACATGATTTGATAAAAATAAAATATGTTTTTCCGCTACAGCTTCCAATTTTTTGTGTTTACAATATTATTTGTAGGTATTATTTATTTATTGGTTAGGATAGAATTCTCAGTTAGACTTTTTATCAACTGCAATATCGTTTTGATGATATTTGAATTTTCAACAAAATATCGTTTAGCAAGTGCATTGCTTATCGTTAACTTTTCATGAAAATCCTATCACGCTGATGTTGTCTCAAAACAAATTGTTGTCCGCTTTATTAATTTGAAAAAAAAATGCAATGCAGCTCAGATCGGCAAAAGTACTACCGCTGTTCTATATTTCTCAAAAAGTGGTCTTAGAAAACCTACTTATGCTTCTTTAATGTACACAATTCCGCAATGTGATGTTTAGGAAACTTTCTTTCTGTGATAATTTCATACTTCAAACCATGATTACCCATTATTTTTTCGAGGAATGTCTCGGGGAAATAACTTGTGCTTCATTGAACATTTTCGGATAAGGTTTTCGTTAAATTTCATATCAAGCATTTGTTTTCTTTCTTGGTCAAATATTTCGTCCATTTAAGTATAAATCCTTTAAAACAGGACCGACTCTGACTTATATTACCGACTCTGACGTATATTTATCATATTCATAACTTTATTCTCTATCACTTTGGATTGGCTATCTTCTTATCTTACCGAACGAAGCTACCGTGTAGTTTTTAATGGCTGCACTTTGTGTCCGTTTTCTCCAAATTCAGGTGTCCCTCAAGGCTCAATTCTAGGACCGCTTCTCTTTCTACTTTTCATAAATGACCTTCCTTATCGCTTCTCTTGTGAATGTCTTTTATACGCCGACGATCTTAAGCTTTTCGCTCGCATAAAAAACTATAGTGATTGCCTCAACTTGCAAGCTAACATCATCTTGTCTAGCTGGCGTTTAGAAAGTGGCCTAACGCTTAACGTAGACAAATGCTTTATTATGTGTTATTCTTTGAAAAAAAAACACCATTTGACGCCATCTACCATATTAACAACAGTGAATTGAAATGAGTTAACACTATCAAAGACCTTGGAGTTATTTTCGATGAGAGACTTCGCTTTAATTTTCACTATTCCGACTTAGTAAATCGTGCATCACGTATGTATGGTTCCGTACTTCAAACTTCCCAACACTTCTCCTCTATCGAAAGCTCCCTCACACTTTATCAAACCCTGGTGAGAAACATTCTCGAGTATGCTTCGGTTGTTTGGTCGCCTTATCATGCTTGTGATCGTACACTGCTTGAGTCCGTTCAACGTAAGTTTACACGATCTTAGTTTTATAAATTCGGCCTACCGTATACGGAGTATCCTGATCGGTTGAGAATTCTGAAACTTTCCTCACTTCTTGATAGCAGAGTACTTCTCGATCAATGTTTTTTATATAAGTTATATACCGGCCTCATCATGTGTCCTGCATCCGAAAGCATAGCACTTCGCGTTCCTTCCCGTAACACCGGGAGTTGCAACTTTTTTAACCCCACCATTGCTGAATTAGCTGCATACTTTAACTCTCCTTTGCAGAGAATAATGAGACAGCATGATGCACTTCAACTTGGTCCTATGTCCTCATCTTTTAATTCTTTTAAACGTACTTTAACTTCAAAACTTGAAACACTCAAATTTTAATGTGTAATTAGATCTAATCTGTTTATTGAGTTTTTCTAAATTGAATAAATAAAAAAATATTGCTTAGTGATTATTTGAAAATAATACGATTTTTTTCTTCCCTGGGCATTTACGGCTGAATGCAGCCCAGCATTTTTCAATAGTAGATAAATACCTGGGGGAAAATAACACATTGGCCTCACATTCTTCATCGAGCACTGGTTGAGGATCTCAGCAAACTAGATGCATGATGTCATTGAAAAATAATGACTAGCGTCTTATTATTTAACATTAACACGCCTTTCATTTGTATTGATGGTCGGTTGAATTTTATCATTGAAACATCATTCAGGGCATCAAAGCAGTATTATTGAAAAATTCAAAAAGTGAATTTCTTTTTATTTGCAATTCATACTGTAGAAGTTCACAAAATACCAATTTCAAATTAAAGCCAATCATAAAAAAATATTTTCATCTATTCTCTTGTTTCTTGTAAACAAATTTTAAATCAAGCATTGGATAAGCTAGTGTGCTTTACTAAAATGAAATTTTCCACTGAATACTGAGTAGTTTTGGATCCTACGATTTTGACACATGAAATGTAGACACCAATGCAATTGTGGCGTGAGTTAAAGCAAGCAACTCAATCAATAAAAGTAGAAGAAAACTATTATCCTGAAAATCGATTTGAGTTCACCTACGGAAACTTCATTCAGCAATCACTAATGTCTTCATGCTGTTCCATTATCCTTCTATTATCAATCAAGCATTACGGGCCCATTAATACTACGAATTATTCATAGGGAAATAAAAGATTACGAAATCATCAAATGTCCTATAAATCATGTGTTATAAATTGCGTCGTCGAAAATAGTTACATTACTCTCGCTCCCAGCTAAATTATATTTCCATTTTCTCCGAAACAATTCCGCTGGCTTAAAGGTCGACTCGGAAATTATTATCTCCTCCATCGTTTTCATCGCTGCTGTTGTTTTTATTGCTCTTGTTGCTGCCTCACCACTAACAAGAATCAGAGTAACAATGGCAACAACATTGCCGGCGATAAATAAGCATCTATCGAAATAATTCAGGAAATGTAGTTTGGCACAGAAACTCCATTTCTTCGGCAAAGTGAAATCAATCAAAAGCACGTCACATTCAATTCCCGAAATCTTAATTCCTCACAATCCATCAAAATCATTGGTGGCTCATTGTTTTATCAGATACAACTCATGAGTGCTGTTTATCATCACTTGGCGGAGATTGCTGGAAGGAGTTGCAAGAGCGGCTTTGGTGGATTTATCGAACAAAGCGAGTTGTGTTTAAGGAGTGAGAGCCCAGTGGGATTCTGGATGCGAAATTATACAGACTGGGATTGCGAGCGCTGTGTCTGAGCTATCTTTTTGGTCGGGGGACTATCTGTGCACAACAACGAAGGGAACTAGGATCGTACCGTTACCCTCTTTGTTTGAAACGGAGTGACTGTATTTTGTGAAGACGTTCCTGAAAGGATGTAAAGAATTTGGTTTCCGCTTTCCTTTCCAGAAACTTTAAGCTTTGAGATTTGACAATGAATCAACGTTTGCGTCCTGAAGAAAAGGAATATTAAAAAGCTTGGCAAATTTTTTTCGGAACTATCACATACCCCTAAAAGTAAAAAAAATTGATGACCAAAACGCATTTTTAAATACCTATATAATGAGAAGCATTTTATCTTAAAATATTCAAACTAGCGGAACTACACCGCGAATAAAATAATGTCATAGTTTCTTGAGCAAAACAACTTGAAATCGTCAAAAAGTCATTCTTCCATTCACTTCAGGGAAGGTGACTCGACAGTCGTAAATCAATAAAACATTTTCCGCAGCTCTCAACCTCCAACTTGATCCCGAGAAAATTCTGGAAATGGTAATCGTCAACGCTCGTTGTCACACATTCCCGGAAAGGACAAACCGGGACGACGAAGCCCATTCGCGAAACATTGCAATAATGCTTTTGTTCTTTGAACATTTGTTATTCTCCAGTCTATCACATTTTGGGGTGATTTTGAAAGGCTTTTGCAAACTTGGCATTCACTTGTACAATTCCTCATACACGTTTGTTTGGCTGTTTGTTGGTTGGTTTGTTTGTTTAGTGGACTTTTGAGTACTTTTTCATCTTCCATTCTCTATTGTTGGGAGAGTTTCCGGCGTCGTTCAAATCACACTAGCCATTATTGTTTGGAAGTAGAAAGTATTTTGGTGTAGTGAAGTAAGGGTCGTACAGCGTGGGGGTAATCTACTTTGACGGCATGTAGCGCAGAAAGATGCTGAGGTAGAGTTTGTGCAGTGGGGATAGTATTTCAGATAAAAAACAACAACTAAGGATGTTGGTAACAATGAGAACCTAGAAAGAAGTCATTGAAATCTTTATTGGGGAACTCGGGAGACTTAGGGTTTTGAAGTTGAATATGAAATACTGGGTGAACTTTTCTGTCGGAAATAGCGATTGGTGGAAAAGCTGGAACCATGATTGAATCTGATATTTTATATTCCTTTAGCTATTTTAATTTGGATGAACTGTTTTTGTATATAGAGTTAGCAATATTCTTGAACATTTTGATGAAATATATGTGAGATATCTAAAATATTTAATTGAAGCCTATTAAAAAAGTATAAATGACTCCAATATCAGTTTGAGATACATAACCGGATTGATTTATGCTAATTTGGAATTTAGTTTTAGGGTGTAGGGCATTAGAACTCCAACTTTATGCTTTTTGATTCGGTTTTAAACAATCAATATAATTTATTTTCTTTTGCCTATGGTGGAGCTCCAACTGTATGTAGATCATTTTATTTAAATTATAGTGTGAACTGTGTTTTGTTGAATCACAAACATCAAATTGAAAAAAAGCTGTCAGATAGGAAGAACCCTGTTGAAATTAATACTGTCTCACAATTTTTGAAATATTACGGAATATCATCGTAAACCATCAAATAATTATCCTCATTGACGATGTTCTGAAAACCCTTGGATTCGTTTGATAATCTACGAAATGCTAATATGTACTGAAAATAATCACAATCAAAGACTAAATAAAAATCTAATTGTATTTGTGAACTAAAATAACTCATCCATTTTATATAGTGAGTATAAAATAGAATGGGATGAAGGAGCTTTGAAAATTTCATTACTTCTAGTGGAATACAATTTGGGTATGCCCGAGGAAAAGAGCTGTTCTGATAGTATTTTATATAACTGAACTCTATTTTGTTTCTGAAAAATTTGTGTTTTGGGCTATATGGTACCTATCGTACCGAATAACAACTAAAATTTAATGATTCGCACCAGTTTTGGCAATTAAAATATCGAGCGAAATAAAAATAAAAAAAATTCTGATGTTCATAAAGTTTTGATTTTGATAAACAAAACACATTTTCAATTTTCCAGTATATTGGAAGTTCTTGGAAGCAGTGGCGTACCCAAGGGGGGGGTTTACGGGTTCAAACCCCCCCCTTGAAGAAGAATTGAATGCTGAGTTGACTCTGTGGTACAGAAAGATAGGGTATCTTGAAATAGTAAACCGCCCAAAAACGGCCATAGATGGGTTAAGCATGTGTAATTCAAACATTATGCCGAATATATCGAAATCGCTAGAAATATTGGCTGTTCTCCCAGTATCTACGTTTACAAACGAACGATCATTTTCAACATTACGACGACTAAAAACATACTTGCAAAATTCCACTAGCAATGAACGGCTACATTTAGCCGTTCCATTGATTGGCACTTCTAAATATTAGTGGAGATCTCACTCCATCTACAGAAGATGTGTTAAATAAGGTAATGAAAAAAATCGTCGTTTAGATATTTCACTATAATTTTATCCGGTGAAGCATTCTGTTTTATGCTTGGACATAAAATTTAAATCCCATTTCACACTGTTTCTCACCGTTACTGTACAAGTAGATGAGTTTTGAATACTAAGTTTGTATCATTATCGGCATTTTAAAACTTTGATCACCTCGCGTAAATTTAAAAAATTCGAAGATTCGAATGTTATGGATTATATATCTCAAGCATATTTTTTTTTCAATGTTGGGAGGTGGAAATCTTCAAAAGATACCGATCAGCTCCTGCCTCTCGGCATGCCGGATTTCTACCGACTAAAACCACTTCCGTTTCCTTCAATCATTCTCTCCATCAAAATTTAGTAACTCTCCGTATTTAAAATTTTAAGACATAGTACTTCCCAGACGACAAGAATCGGTATAAGGGATAGTACCAAATCTGTAAATTTTAGTGCCTTTTATTTAGATTGATAGTTCAGACTATATGTTTATGAATTATTTCCTGTTGATTACATGTTTGGTTTTGAGTTTAGTTGAGCTGATTGTACTTGTGACTTACTGCGAAAGTTGGTCCTGAAAGAGATATTTTTTAGTGTCGTTTTAAAGGAAGTTGGGTTCGCTATGTTTTTAATTTTGTCCGGTAGTGTATTGTAAAAGTTGGCTGCTTTGTTGAAGGGGTCTTCTTTTAGCCGATCAGTTCTGGCAAATGCTATAGCTATATCATTCATGTTTCTCATTCTGTAAGTGTTTTTCCCCTCAATTCTACCTAATTTCACAGCGGTATACTCATTACGGTGTAAATTCTTATGTATGAATTGAGCTCTTTCCATGAAAATCATGCCTTGCAAATTCAATTCTTGGGCTGTTTTGAAAATTTCGCTCGTTGAAGTTAGCATAGGGAGATTGTAAATGGTTTTATACGCCTTCGTTACTAGTCTGGAGATGATCATGAGGTTACCTTTAGAAATTTGGCTCCAATTCAAGATGCCGTAGGAAATTTTGGAAAGGAGATGCGCATACATAATTTGGATTTTGTTTTTCTTTGGAAAGAAGTAGAAGCAACGTAGAAGACCAATGAAGACAGCCAGTTTTTTCCTTAGATCATTTATATGTGGAGTCCATAAGGCTTCGTCATTGCCTGGGAAGAGGTTGGTAAAAATAATAATCGATGGCGCAACCGCCAAAATTGGGCCTTCAGGCAATATTAGAGTTATTTCAGTTACTTGACCAACGGAACATTAGGATGTGAAGTGGTCAGGAACACGCTCACCCGTGATTATTACCCTCATTTGATTCAGGTTCTCATTCACAGCTGAGTGAAATGATAGTGCGGCATCAAATCTCATCCCCGAAAACTATTTGTCGACAAGGACCCTTGAACTAGCGTTAACCACTAAGTCACCCACTTTAACAATTATTCGCCGAGACACTCTGGAACGTGGAAGTTGAGTGAGATTCAGTATCTCTACGCAATTAGATCTTTGATCTATTTCACAGTGAAACCCATATGGGCCTGATTTACGGCCTATGGTGCTTTAGAGATCTCACTTAGGGGTGATACGGGCATAGTTTGCACAAATTGGATCCATGTGTGCCGTTATCTGTTACTTATTGTATGAAGCCTAGCAATTTTATATATAGATAAAGAGTTGGTAGGAACATTAGAATATGGTCACCTGATTGAAAGTTTTCGAAGTAAAATTCCAGAAAAGTGTAATTTTTTTAATTCGCACCCATATCTTAGTAGCAATAGTTATATTTTTGAATGTTTCTTTCTATCTTTGATCAGAACCCTCAAAAATGGATTGTTTTTATTTTGTCATATGATTTGTAATCTGAGGATTAGGCCTATTGGGGACACCTCATTAAAAAAACGCGTACAAAAAGTCTACCTCATGCGTTACGTGGAAGTGACGCCAAATTTGCTTGAGAGCGTAGAGTTGCTTCCCTGCATGGGCTGCAAACAAGCTTAGCCAGCCCTGATTACGATAATACTCTGTCTGTGCTTAGTGACAGTTAACTTTTTCACGGCATTTACTTCACTAGTTGCTTTTATTTCTGGCCTGTAGGTATTGAAGGCGTTTGAATATATGTACTTGCAAACATGCATATACACTTTACGGTTCCAAGGAAGTCTACAAATACAGTGTAGATTCTTTCACACGTCAAGCGCATAATTTTATAATTTGAATGAAAATATCATGAATGATTCAAGTAAATGAAACCAGCATGCAATCGGGCTAAAGTCTGCCAGAATTATTTTTGGAGGACTCCAACTTTGACCGTTGAAAAAGTATGATTAAGTGTGATTACATAATTATATCCTCATATCTACACCGAAGCACCAGCAAAAGTACCTAGTCAAGACTTCAAAAATATGACCCCCCCCTTATCAAAATCCTGGGTACGCTACTGCTTGGAAGCAATCGGAAAGTCGAAAATGAAATTTTCAACATAGCTTTACGTTTTGAGGTCTTCAGAGTAGATATATTTACAGTGTTTTAAAATTTGAAGAATGCGTGTAATGGCACTTTTCTTCAAATATATAATTTTCGTTAGTATAGAATTCTGCAATTTGATGCTAAGAGGCTTTAATATTTTTCAATATCTATTTTCAATTATATGTGGCGATTATTTATAACTTTCGTTGCAACGGTGTGGATAAAAATAATAGCTGATTTGTATGTAGGAGCGCAAATTTTCTATGGATGAAGGCTAAACAAATACTCAAATATATTATTTATTGCTGCATAGCCAAACAAATGTATCAGACTACTAATATAGAACCCAGGAAACATTTCATGGTGCACTTTTTGGTTTAGAAATTTGGCCATAATTATTATGATCTACTTTTGGCAAAAATCACTGAGAGTGATACAAGTTTTACAATATATGACTGAACTTTTCTCAATGCAAAACAAATCAGTGTATATGGTGTACGAGTATCTACGTAAAAATGAAGTACAAAGAAGACAAAGAATAGAAAATGCATCTTATGTTGAACAATATTGGTTGGGAGCGTTAGGATATTTTTACAAAAAGAGGGCATTTACTAGATCAGCATTGACACTTAGCGTTCTGCAGGCTCAAAATGCATGTATTCTTATGCACAGGCTATCTTATTTCCATATGAAAGCATTAAATAAGTTTCAAGACAAGGGGTGGTACCACACCGAAACAAATACTTTTTCTTAATCTAAAGCAGTTAGAAAAATTAGCCATTTATTAGACAGACTTTGTTCAATTAGATGGAAAATTCGGCATAGCTGTGAAGCCATCGTCTAATACAAAGTTGAAAATCATTCCCTAGAGTAACAAAATCTTACTGAGATGTTATAATTAGTAGTAGCGCGATAATGAGGTAGAATACCGTAGTATTTCTTAACTCTAATATTGAAGTTGATACAATATTTTTACAAATACTTAAAGAACATCCAGTGAAAGACTTCGTTTCGACTACCAAAAATTATGGAGTTTGAGTTTTTATCCAATTCAGTAGATATAGAAATAGAATAGAAACATATTTTATATAACAATGCTTTAAAAGAATGTCGCAATGCCGAAAATCACACATTGATTCTTGAAATTTTTTCGATTTATAATCATCAATTAAAGCTGATTTCAATATTTTTGCATTTAGATACATATAGAATAGGTTCTGCGTAAATATTTCTTTTTCGCATTGTTACCAACTAGGTATAACGCAATCATGCAGTCCCTGCTGAATTCGCAATCCTACTTTAAAATTCGAAACACCAACAAATCGTTAGATTTGTATCTTTCGTAGTCATCATAGATGTAATAGCTTTTGTTCAGAACAAGATTAATGGCGCAGATATCTAACCATACTATCTACTGGCCCATATCGGATAATTGTCCGATCGATCGGCACGCCGTCCATGAAAAAGTACGCCTAGGCATGGATATCAATCAGAATATGGCCATTTCCGAATAAGAATATTTTCACCCACGCTCGCCCGCTCATTTGTCGCCCGTCTTGGCGAAAAGCTCCAATTAATATGCTTCAAATAAAGAAACGAACGTCAGGCACAATAGCGACAATTCGTCAAAGGCAAAGCTCCCTGACGCCACCGCCGCCGTCGTGCATCTTTTGTTGTAGCAGATATTCATCCGAATAGCATCATTTCGCCGAACAATTCGGTCGGGAATGAAAAAAATGATCTTATAAATCTGACATCATAATAAGCCATTAATCAGCCATTAAGCCTCCTCGCACGGCGCGGCAATGCGAGTGGAGCGAAACAATATCGTTTGCCGGCCGATATGCCTGCGGACCCGTCCACAATGGGCCTCGGCTGGACTAGCCCGAGCGGAGCGGTTTGGGCCCAAACAATTAGAATTTAGAGAGCCAAAGCCGATGATTTTCCAAAATATGCAAGATGTTCCGCATGGCCAAACTGGGACCGGTCGGAAAACGCTGGGCACTTTGACATTTCGTGGGAAGAAGAGCTCGTCGCAGTCAGTCCGCCTACGCGACCTCTGACCATGCTGTTTTAAGGTGGAAACAGTCCGAATTACGGCTGCCGCGCTATATAACAACCCGCACACTCTCGCAGCCTAAGCAAGGTTTTATATACTAGCGTGGGCACGCACCCGTCGTCCGCTATGCGAATCAAGCAGCGTTCTTCAGAGGTCCGTCAGGCATGTCAGTAAGTGAACGGGATAACTAGTTTTCGTGAGCGGCTAGTGCGACCGTTCAGTCGGCGAGGGCTTTCGGAAGCCATTACGAAATGGGCGATAACTGCGTTAGGCCCCGCCTTCGCACCGCTGTTGAACAGAGCCAGATATGGTGGTCATGATTGCTTTTTGATTTGCCATACAAAAGCAATATTTGCAAACTGTTGATTGCAAATGCAAATTAAATTCGTATCGACTTTGGCCCGTGGAGGAATTTTCAAAAAAATAATTAGTGATGTGTGTTTTGAAATTAAGCGAGGGCTCGCATGGTGATCGGAGCAATTATCCACGTTCAAGGCTACCATAACTGGCGACTTGGTAAATAGTTACGAAGCATCAAAACGGAGATGTTGAAACGAAAGATCGGGAAATCGAGTCTAGAGCTATAAATGAATGTGCTAATGATGATATTATGGCATTTTACTGATTTCTTAAGAGATCGTCCTGCATTGCATGGCGTTTTCAGGGATGCTCCTGAAAAACCAGTTTGCATCTCGCCAGTTACAGTGACAACTTTTCAACAATCAATCATTTTAGATAACATTGTGAATGACGGCTGAGAAAACTGCATATGTAGGTAATTTCATTCCATTACGAAAAGCGTTATACACACATATCCTGGATGATTAGCAGTCCCTACACAAACGGCACCACCAATCGTCGATCTGTAATGCTGGACCACTTTCTTCTTGTTTTGTTATGCGATAATTTCCCCGCAGATCCAACCAAATTGTTGCAAAAGCCGACGGAAGGTAAAATTTCATTGGACCCGTCGGCAAGATGGAAAACTAAATTCCTAAACAACATATGTATATATTTTGAGAATATCATAGACTTTCGCTTTAAGAACAACGGAAGGTAGGTTAATTATACTTCAATACTTAATACTATCAAGCAAACTTCAGAAACTTTTAAAATAATCGTAGACTGAAGTCAAGAAACATCGTTCCTGGGTTTTTGGAATTCAATAGTCACGATTTTGAGTAAATTCCATGGATTTGAATCAATTTAGCTTTTGAAATAGAAGGATTTTATGCCTCTGTACATAAAATGCAGTATAAATTGTACTTTGCGTGAATTTGTAGAAAAAAATTCTGACTTAAAACTTATTTGATTATTTTCTGACAATATCATGCATAAAAAAATATTTCTTCTAAATGCTTTAAAAAGATTTCGACTGACGATTAGTTTGTTTCAAAAGAAAAGCGATATAAAATGTTACATCTATTATTCACAATAAAGTTCAAATGCTGTTTTATGTTACATTGTCTAGGTTTCGAATCATGTTGAATTGATACTAACATTTTGAAGTGCTGGAAAATCTTATTTAAAAGCAGTGCCTTTCCTCTATTTAATTCATTAAATTTAAAGTTTTCGTTTATCGTTTCACTGAAGAAAGGATTGTATGATTGACAGATTGATTTTTTTTAGCATATACCTATACTCACGAGTTAGGAACTATCCATTTTAATATTGAAGGACTGTTTGGTAGACATTTCAAAGATGGATTTTACTTTGAAAACTTCCAAATTCCGAAGTATGAATGTGCTTGCGATTTTTTTCGGTGTGACAATTACATATTTTATTGTCTGCGATGTTCACATATGTGTTAACCCTAGAAAATACAATCAAAATCTTGTTTTAATCATCGTTGGGATAAAACCATTCACCTTTCTAGTGTATCTACAGACTACAAAGGTGAATGCTTCATGCTTTCTGAAAGTAAAACGAATCTTCAAATAGCATAACCAGATTTTAAAATGTCATTTGTTTAGCGTTTAGTTTTCCGCAAAATAGTTATTGGAGAAAGGTATTTCACCTAATTTATTTATGAGATGGTCTTTTGAAGTTATGATTTGAACCAAATCATTTGAAGGCTAAAAAGTATGTTATGTTGATATTCGACAAACCTGCTCAATCATTCACTGAAGAAATTGAATTAAATCATATTTGGATTATATGTGCCATTGAAATGTGTTTAGTGCTTTTTTCAATGAACTCGCATCATTCTTTACATTGTTTTCCAAGAAAATTCAATGTCTTTAGTTTTGATTCAAATACTAAAAGTGCGAAATATTTGAAAAGTACTTTCATAAGACACCAAATAAATTACATTAGTTTGCTTTAAAAGCACGCTTTTCTTTAGTCTTACTTAAATATTCATTTTGTGAATTCTCGAAGCATAATATACATGCTCGGAAAATATAGATTTTAAAATTAAGTACTATATTTTCAATGTAGATAAGAAACAGTTCCACATGTTGTAAAAATGACACCAAAATGATGTTTGTTGTTGTAAACTGAAATAACCTAATTTCCAGTTTAGTTATGAAAAGAAATGATACTATTGTGATATCTAAATAATCTAAGATCTGAACTTAAATTTTTCACGAATGGCTACCAGAGGCTGTTAATTTTATGTTCAAAAAAGGTGGATAGTTTCAGCTAGGTTTTTTAAAAATCATTTTCTAGTTTATTTAGAACAACAGTCAGCAAAAAGCTAAAATACTGTTAATAGAAATGGATGGTGAATGCTGTGAACAACCTCACATTGGTAAATGCTTTGTTTCAAGAAAGACTTGCCAAATTTTTGCGATTCAATTTCTTTTCTTCTTCTTCTTTAGTCGTGTGGAGCGAATGAATTGATTTTTAATAAAGGAGGCTTTTCAAATGTTGTCTCTGTAACTATTTCAGCGAAGTGCCTAGAAATGGTCAAATGTTAATTTGAATCTATTATGGGACTTATTTTTGAAATACTTTGGTAGCCGTGAGATTTGTTCGGAAACTGTAATATCTAAGTTATTGATGTGGTTCAGTAGATGGATGAAAATGATGTTTTAATACTTTATTTTCCCCGTCTGAGAAAAACACATTTTAAAAATGAGATGAGTGATCATCTCACCCTAAGAAAATCTACCTGACTTCTGGGTTATGAAACTGCAAGTCCTTTTGAAACACTTTAATCACAAAAGGTTGAAATAGAGTTTCATACTATCATTTTAAATGTAGAGCTTAGTTCATTTGAATATATATCTTCTTTCATTTGCAGGTGAAATTCATGCATAATAAATCAGCTCTCTGGCAGTGTCCTTTGGCAGAAAAAATAAGCAAAACTTCATTGCAGGTTAAGTGAAGTAAATTTTATTTGCAGGTTTATGCAGTTTCAATAAACCAACCATCAGCAAACTGCACGAAAACTTCAACGATTATTTCAGCAAGCTAAGAAAATTAACCCGGTGATGTAGTTTTAGTATGGAACACACGCATGTTTCATGTATGGACAATTTAATATAACATTACGTCAGAGAATATTACACAAAATATAAAAGAAATTTTTCAACGACTACTTGTTTTTAAATTACTAGGACTGAGAAAATACAAACTAAGAACTGTTATAATAAATATTATGCGTAAATATTTCGAACAAAATTTCATTAACTATGTCATTCATATTCTTATTCTGGGATTCTCGAATCGGGCAGAAAATTAGCCCCAGGAGAAGTTACAAAGTCTGTTTCTGTTTCAGTATGTTTTTTCAAAATTAAATAAAATTTCAAAACCAGCCCAGATATTTGTGCTTCGCTAATGATAGAGGTTCATTGCACAACATAAAATTGGTAAACACTTCCACAGATAAACGGTTTCATCGTGCAATTTCAGGATCAAATTCAATTAAATTGCTTATGTTTGCAGGTTCCAAAACGGGCCTTGGATTATCCATTACCAGATTATTATTATTCTTAAGTTTATTCTTATTAAATTACTATGAAAGTTTTGTATTGTTATCAAGACAGTATGTATGAAAAGTTTCGTAAGAATCACTTAAGTAGAAGTAATTTTGAAATCAATCGCATGATTTGAAACAAATATAATGTTTGATAATAACCTCTCGCAATGACTATTGTCAAGGGTATCAAGCATCAACATGTGAGCAAGAGAGGTTTTCGAGAATAATATGGTCTACATTACTAATAAGAATCCTGAGATTTTAATGAGGATTGAACTTTTCTTATTGGCGCCTCATACTTATGTGGAAGGCTAAAGAGAGGCTCATTGCAAAACGTAATAAATCCATTAGAAGTGATTTTTCAATAATTGAGGCAATATGTTAACAGGAATAGGTTTCCCGATAGAGTTGTTTTGAGATTTGCATTTTTTTTGCTCCAATCTAAGAGCTATGTAGTTTTGGATTTTGACACAACTGTTTCTCATATTTTTCTTCAAGTGTAGCTACAATTAAACCCACTCGCTTAAAAAGTAAGCACTTTCTTCTTCATTGAATTTTGGTTTGAAGAGAAAATATTTTATTTTGTTATGAAATTCTTATTTATATGTTTGATTGCGTCTGATAATTAACTGACAGC
Organism: Oxycera nigricornis; assembly: GCA_963942545.1. Lineage (NCBI taxonomy): Eukaryota > Metazoa > Arthropoda > Insecta > Diptera > Stratiomyidae > Oxycera > Oxycera nigricornis. Next base: position 87,338,118 of record OZ012660.1, on the reverse strand, counting down.
TTAGATATATTGCTTTCAGGTTAAACGTAAGGTTTCGTGCAAAAATAACTGCGGAAAGTCGAATTATTGCGTTTTGTTATGGAACCCCTCAAATATTCTTTACAATACTTGTGTCTCAAGCTGTGGACAATATACAAATTTCTCATTGGTTAGAGTGAAAAATACAAAAAACCTGAAAACCTGAACGAAAACTATTTGCCCATCATATTATACATAGATAATTCTGGTAGTTGTACAAGATGTCTAGAGTAAAATATATATTAAAAAATTTGCTTGATATTTGGATTAAATTACGGTTAATTAATATTAAATATATCGAGGTTGGCGTTGTTTGAATATGAAGAGGTATAAGTCTCAACATTTGTTTTAAATTTTCTTTCTTAATATTTATTTCAATTTGACTGATTCTTCACATAATCAATAAAATATCCGACAAGTTAATGCCGTACATGATTTTGTTATCGTATCCTTACTTATTTTATCATGTTTTCTATCGGTTGATCCATGGTATTGCCATTCACTTTGAAAATATGGTCCACCTGAATCTTCTATATAAATATCCTCACGCATTCATACAACAGTTAAGGAATAATTTAAAAAATTAGGTTATGAACTTATTTTGGGTGAAAAATTAGAAAGGACACATATTATTAACTACTGATTACATTTATTTGATTAATCAAGTGCCAAACGGAGTCTTACTAGCATTAATTTATAGTTTTCTATAAATAATACCATACAAGATATACACTATTTCACAATTGAAAGGATATTGGACTGCTTCGCCTTATCTGAAATTCACTTACCATCAGCCAAGTATGTAAGGATAGTAGATAAATGTATTTACAAGAATCTCGAAGTGCACTTAAGAACCGTAAAGTAAATTTCTGTTGACAAATTATGTGACAAATGGCTTTCAGACTGAGTTTGAGAAAATATATAAATGTGGTGTTCATGTACCGTTTAAGGAATTATTAATGATAGACGCATGGTTGATGTGGAAGTATCAACGTGTTCACCGTTACATGGTGCAGATGGACAAATGTTGCAAGGAAATAAAGGTTCATGGACTCATAAATACATTTACGTCAATGAGGAAAATACAAGGAAGTGTGAAAAACCTTATTCAAAATAAAACAAACAGTTTTTTAATTTTTTTATCATGCGGTTGAATTAGAATGTTCACACCTTTTAATGCATATTTTTTAATGGGTTTGAGTATGTCTATGATACTTTGAAGAACTTCATGCTAGTGCGTTTCTAAAGTAGGTATTTTATTTAGTAAGTGTGAAGATTATATTGAACCAAAACAGATACGGGTCTTTTAGTCAATCACTAAATATAGAATAAATATTCAGCGGTTTTGCTCAGAAGATCGTTTATATTGTATTTAATAAACCATTAATTTTTTATAGAGCTTGATGATAACAGACCACTTCAAACAGTGTTTAATTTCAGTAGAATAGCACTTCTTTTTTGAGGTTGGTCCCCTATTTTAAAAAATAATTTCAGACCTGTAGCACGTGACACTTCGAAATGTTAATATTCAAGACTCTTTTATTTGATGGTTTCTTTTTTAAATGTAATGATTGTTTCCGTATTACTCTAACTTTCGACTATTCTGTTTTATTTACATAGGTACATAGGTATACATAATTTATCATGAGGTTCTTGTGAAATTGCTCTTTGCTATGTTTATTCAAATTCGTCCGCCGTAAAAACGTTATCCAGTCTGGTATAAATAAAAACCTTGCTTGTAATAATGAGTCGAGTATTTCTAATATTTCTAATTCGAGTAAAAACAACATTTTTTTAAACTTCCAAGTATATCAAGAAATTATTGTCCAAAAATCGATCTGAACATTTTCAATATATCTTATCGTGTCATGGTCTGTGAAATATATGTAAAGTATTTTTGGAAAGAAGAATGTATTAATGTGTCTGTACATAAGTATGAACATTTGTGATCCTATTTTCTAGAATATTTTGAAATGACACGAGATGATTAGATTCTAGTAAGATTCGTTTCGGCGCAATCGTTACAACCATGAGTCTTATGCATTTTTCGACGAGCCAGCGGACTGGATTCTTGTGAAGCTGCAAGAATTACAATGGGTGCAGCACGAAAGGCCAAACAACTGTCAACTGCTCACCTTTCAAAAGCTGCGAGGACTCGGTAGATGCTGATAGCAAATCAAATCGCTATTAAGATTTGTATAACTTGAGAACGCGGTCGTTGGCGCAAGACACCTGGAGGCCATGGTTCGATTAGGACTAGTGCGGCATTGATGAAGATCTTGGGAAAAGTTGATTGTGTATGAAAAAATATTAATGTAGATTCCAGTCCGGCTAATGCAAAAATATCCTTGATTTGATTTGAAGAAACTAACGATAATCGAAATAGAGTTTCTCGTTTAAGACGAACTGACTCGAAACTTCAATTTGATTCAGACTTGAAACAGTATGATGAGCTAGTATATCTTCGGTTAAATATGAATATAGCAGTAAAATATCAATATAATATCAAAATAAAGTGATATTCACCTCGCAAAAGATGATAACGTATTAACATTCATACATGTACACTCACATGTTTTTAGTTTTCAATCATTCTCCAAACGGCTTGCATCGATTCATGAATTTTTTTCTTTTATTGCGTTCATGAACCACTTCCATTTATCGTTTTCTTCGAGTCAAACAACTGTTATATATCGGGATTATTTATCATTTTTAAACTTCAGTTTCTTAAAATAGAAGATTTTATTTCATTCAGGTGGAAAAAATGTTGTACTTGGTCCTTTTGCGTTTGATGATGTTCTATTACACAATGGATTGCTTCAAATATCTGGGAACTATGGTTATCTGTATTTATTAATATAAACCATATTTAAAAGTGTTAAATTTTATAACTAGAGGATCCTTATTCTCTATTATTTTATTATTAGTGTTTTAGCTTTCATATTTATTGCTAAGTTGTAAACATTGATTCTAATAAATAGGTGTGCGAGTGCGCACACACAGTCCAGAAGTATTTCATAGCGTTGGCCACTACAACCCCATCCACCTTAATACACTCCACTTTAAAACAATTATGATCGTCAAGGCAATTAAATGTAAATGCTATGCATTTCGATGTAATACTGATGTCGTCGCAATAATAATATCTAATGATAACGCCACAGACAATATCTCACCGTTTAACCCCTATCACGACGCCTAATGCTTGACACCCTTTCGGCAGCGCACTTGGTTGCCGGGCGTAGAAGCGCATCATGTCCGCCCCGTATGAAAACTTTCACTTCGTGTCGAGTGGAGAAAGTAGTCTTTTTATTTATTTTTCGCAATAAATATTCGAAATAAATCGGCACCATTTTGACTAAATGAGAAGCGTATTAAATTTAATGATGCGGCAGTATTTCAAACTCATTTCGTTCATGCAGGCTCAAGTCAACCGGGAGCGTTGCAGGACGGCGGCGATAGATGGTGGCTGAGGCTTTGGGGGCGTTCGATGGCTTCCGAAGGCATCCTGTAGGGGTTCTGTTGTGGTAGATGCTCACTTTGCACCTACAAGCCAGTAGTGCTCAGATAGTGGGGTCCGTTCACCGGTTGTCGTACATATGAATGGAGCTGAATGCTGAAGGCACTCACACCCCTTTGGTGTCTGTACTGCTGCTGCTCCCGCCACTCAGTCCACCTCCTTGAGTGCTTGGCTTTGATTGTGCGATAGTTGTGGCGCACTCCGTAAAAAGTGAACAGGTGAAAAAGTATCACAACTTCAAGAGTTGATGACTATCGATTACGACTTTCGATACTGTTTATTAATTTTGATTAAGTCTCATAATGGTTTCAATTTTTTATTTGGTGTTGGTTATTTATTGAGAGACGCCTCGCTTCAGAGCAGCTTTTACCTTTCTGGTTCATAGTGTGGGTATTGTCTGAAGAATAGCAAGCAATCCATTCGTTATTGTGAAAATCCAATACACATTGCGTTTTCATGGATTAGTAAGCGCATAAGAAACCTTCACGCTGAGTTGAGGAAACTTAAAATGAGAGAGTTAGACGATCCGATTTTTGTGATAGATTTTATTATTATGGACCTTGATGGCAAACAACCGCAAATAAATGATCGGAAGGAGGTTGGTTTTATTCGCTTCCAAAAGTCAAATCGTCTTAGTAAGAATCTGAAAAAGCTTAATGTTAAACTTAATATTCAATTTTTAACTAACATCGAAATCTTCATAGAAAATTACTCAAACACATGCTCGTTGAAACAATCCTTTGCAAGATGGCACAGCCAATTGAATAAACTACTAGACCGATTGGGATCAGCTTTTATTCTAATATTCAATGGATACCTCCTCTAGTTGAATCTATTATTATTTTGTAATTTTCGTGTTTTTTAAACAATAAACCGTTAAAAAGTAGCAAATTTTTCCAAAAAGAATCATTTCAGCATTTTAACTTTTATATTAGTCCGATCATTGAATTGAAATTGACAATTTCCTGCTTTGGTAGCTTGACTCAGGACTTCTTTATTAATGGTTAACCTTGCTGCTGTCGTAAGGCTGCCAAGATGTTTACACAAAAATTTGAACCGAATCATGAATCAGTGTTGTCGCTCCTACCTACTGTAAAATCTAAAATATCATTCTCGTAGCGAATATTTTTTATTTGGTTTTGAATTTAGTAATATATTTATTATGCAAAGTGACGAAAAATGATACACACTGTTACTCTGCCAAAATTTGAATTTTCGCTATGGAAATAAAAAACTTATGATTAAATAGCAAAAACAAACTGAATCCTATTTTAAATGTTTTCATAACAAACTATTGTCAATAAGTGGAAACAATTAGCGACGCAAGCTGTAATAGTTTAATTAAACCAATTTTTTTGATATTTTTGGAAAAAATAAGTAGTCAGTTTTCAAAAACTGATAAGACAAAGATTCAATTATCGTTCAACTCCAAATTTGCTATAATTAGAAATCAAAGCATAACAAATTCAAATCATCAATATTGAATTGATACTGCAACTATGGATACACTACAGCTTATTTAATGTAGGTTGCTTATTCCAATCTGGATGTGTACCTATCCATATATATATGCATGTAGACATACGGAAGGTAACAATATGAATTATGACTTTTAATTTCCTGTGCTACTGCCGGGAACGATTAATATCCCATGACGAAAGCGATATAGGAAAAGGTTCAAACTATGAGGCTTAGCACGTTCATTACATGCTTGTTATTGAAATCAATTCGAACAGAGAAATATAATTCAATTATAAAGTTTAAAGTGATAACTGTCCCTACAAAAAATACATTGAAAAAAGAGAAAATAGAAATATGTTTTTGCATATGTTTTTGGTCTTGAAAATTTAACCATTTAAGGAAATTAATCCGATGAAAACATAACAAGATTACATATAAATTTGTACTGAATTCATATTTCAAAACATCAAACATGATATTTCGTTTGAAGTAAATCTAGGAGCTATTTCGTGTTCAGTCGTTGTTCAAGGAGCTATTCTCAAGGAAACTTTATTTAATATTTTCTCTATATACTTAATGTGAAAAATGTTGAAGTTATTATGAACATTGCAATGCAGCTGCTACCAATACTAGATAGTTAAAGATCATGGGAACAGTCAAAGAAACATTTTGGTTAGTTATAGCAGCTTCAACATTGTCTTCCAATAAAATGACAAACTGAAGAATAGAACGTGCCTCAGTGACTAACGTTAATTTAGACCTATAATATTAGAAATTATTTTTTTTTCGAACTCCAGCTTTTGTGCGTGTGCAAAAGAATTGAAGCTAAACAACGTTTTGATGTATTATTACCTATGTTTTTTCTTCTTCAAAATATGGGCTGTGCTTCTATGATTTGGACCTTAAAATTCTTAGTTCAAATATTAGCGATTACAACGCACTCAAGATTATAGTCATGATTCTCGATAAGCACGTCCTTGGTCAGTTGAATTAGCGTAATACCATCATAGAATACAAAATCGTCATGTCTGCTTTATTTTGAAGTTTTGTGTGCGCTACTCAAAAAGGAACTACCTTTTTTGACTAGGCTATTCGCTACGTTTGAATATTACTTGCTATTCAAAACCTGTGCTTGGATTTCTTTCGACCTACTCTGATTGCGTCCTCATAGAAAACGCCATATCAGCTTCCTTTCGCATTCAAGATAAATGACTCATTTCCATGTCTTTTGTTGAGGCTATCAATCGATCCCCACGACCACGCGCGCCTTATTAATACTTTTTGTGCTCCTGAATATATTTCGCTCTCCACTTTGTTATTGTTCAAAGAAGAACATGCCTAGAGGTGGGGACGTACTCCAACTGGATTGACTCATATTCGTCTTCAATTCATCTTGGCCTTGTGCTTTTTCTTGCGCTCGTGACAAAAAAAATACGACTTAAAGTAAATTGCAACTTACATAGTTACTCTACAATAGAAACTCCACGCAGAGACTTCTATTACGGAGCCAATTGTGGGCGAGACGAAAGGGACGGACGTCTAGTTTGTTCCGAACAGAGCACCCTATATTCAAGGAACTTCCTTAGAACGCCCGTTACGTTGCTGCGTTGCTATTGATAACTCTGATACAGCGTGGCTAGCACATATAGGTGGAGATTGTCTATAGACCTAGAATAGAATGCTATGTAAGTGTATTCTTTATATTCGTGCATTAATCCGAGTGACATTTTCAGTTTTTCGCTTTCCGCTTTATCAATCCATCAATGTCACGAGTGTACTCGGCGGTGTTGTGAGATCGCTATAGGGTAGAAAAGCTGGAACGATACCGGATGGATGTACTGGATGGCGATGGAAAAAGGGTGGTTTAATAGGAAAGTGCTAGTGAAATATGCCAACAAAAGCTTTTCTTCTTCAATTCCGTTCCATTCTTTCATATGAGACCTATTCCAAGAAACACAGAGCACAGAAAACTTCAAGTGACACTTTTCCCCTAGGGGACTAAAAGACTTGTGGAAAGTTCTACCGGGGATTTTCGCGAGAAATAGTTTTACTTTTTCTTCCTTTGCTACAATTATCTTTGGACTAGGATTTTGTAGAGCCTAGTATTTTTTGGAGAAACTTATAAAATACGTTGGTGTTTTTGATGAAAACTTTACTCAAAACTTTAAGCTTCCATTTAAATCTGCGCATTAAGTTGAGCTCAATTTTCGATATGAAATGCAACTTTTGACTATTTAATTCATGCATTGGTAATGTTCACAGGAAAACCAGCCCATTTGGAAATAATTCTTCGGAATATCTTTAATACTCAACTGTAAGTGCATACTAAAAGAATTATTCAAAATTTATCTGTTTGTCTTTTGGCATACTGTCATCTTTTAAACAACGACAGGTAAGTTTAAAATTGGATTTTTACACAAAATTTAGATACTCACTGCAATACTTATGTAAGGTGGAAGCTGGATTTGCAGTGATAATTTAACAGATTAGCCCTTCAAAAAAACATGCATATTCAAGTTCTTATTAGCCGATTGGCTTTATTTTGCGGGATCGTGACAAATCTTTAGTTTAGGTAAACAATACAAAAGAACAATCAATGGGACAATGATTTAGTTTAATTCAAATAGACAGACTTTATGATAAATGTGTTATTACTAGCTTTTCTTCGATTTACAGGGAAATAACAGTACTTTACAAATCTCAAAGTCTCACATGACATTTCATCAAGAATAGTGGCATCAGTGTTTGCAATTTAAAATATCTCGTGATTTTTATCAATGTGCGTAGGGCGATTGCTTACTTTTATGATATTAAAAGCTACCGCTGCAAAATTTATTTGCGAAACGATGAAAACATGTTAGATTAGAAATTCATCGGTTGATTTTTTCAAATCAAAATTAATAAATAAAATAAACATTTTTTATGTTTAGATTCGCTCTTTTTATAAATATGTGTTGACGGCGTTTGGTTTTATTCGACAGTTACTTATTAGTTAATGTTTAATGTTAATGTTTAATTTCTAGTATCATGTATTTTTTGGTCTTCAATATTTTTATCGTTTTTCGCAGGCTTTGTTGTCTAAAGTAGAATCATAATCATTTTTTTTATGAAATAAAGCGTTTGTTAAAGTACATATGTGTTATCGTTTTTAGACTGTATCCGAAATTCAATTCTGGAAGGAAAGGATCTAACCATCAGTAGAATATAGCACAAGTTAAAAAGACTGGAGAATAAGAAGCTCAAGTGACACGTTTTTATGACGTACATAGGACAAACGAAGCGACTAGTGGGGGTAAGACTCCAGGAGCACCTAAGAGAGGCTGAACTGGTGCAAAAGGGGCTAAAACAAATCAGCGATCGCGAAACACATCATTGAGAGCCACCACGAGATATCGAAGGAACATATAGCAGTGGTCAAGGATGTCTCCAAGCAATCGAAATTGGACCCCTACGAAAGCCTTTTTATCAATAATGAACCAGTGGCGAACAGATTAAACACCGATACAGGCAACTGCCTTTCATCGTTATTTAAACTTAGCCTTAATTATATCCACTTATGTTAGGTATATCGGCATCACAGATTTTGTAATTTAGTAACGATACAACACTGAGGAAGGTAGCAAGTAGCTGCTGAAACATATGTTCGTGTCTAAAGTAATATAAAAATATCCACTTCGAAGGAAATTATCGTTCTTGTGTTTTTTAACAGTTTTATCATACAATTAGATTAGATCAGCATTGAGAAAGTATCAAAGAAGTTGAACCTAAGGTTAGAATAGACTAGTTCACACTAGAACTTAATTATATACATCATCTCCGGATTCACGTTACGCACAGTACGTATAAAATAGATTTACCCGAAATTGTATTAGAATTGATAGCAGACTTAGCAGAACAACCCAAAATATAAGCCAGGTGAACCAAGAACATCTACTACACCTGCTCCATAACATTCCAAACAAGCTTCTAATAATAAAGGTACTATGAAACACATCTTCTGCAATTGGTTGTGATCCTAATGCAAATTGAAAAGAATCCTGGACTTTTGCAATGTATTGTTCTACCATGCAATGCCAAAATCCTTTCAGATGTCACTTACAATCCATGGCATCTTCAAAAGAAAACCACAGTTAGCAAAAGGTTGCAGTCAAACCAACCGCCAGGTTGTTCCCATTTCGAGGCATGTCGCTTTGTTACTGTCGGCATCAATGTAAAGTGAGGCTATAAATCCTTCAATGACTAACTAAACCTTGAAACTTCTATCATGCAAAAATATATCCTTTCTGTATTGTGCATCTTGAGGATCTTGTGATTTAAAACAGACCATAAACTGCATGTGCAAATTTCAAAGTGATGCACAATTTAGGTAAAGAGTGTTTGCTTTGCCTGCGATGGTGGCATTTTAAATCTACGATAGCTTGATCTTTAGTTAGTTGAGGATGAAGAGTGACTCGACAGTACGCCCCGCGAGACAAGTATAAAGCGTGGTTTCCATTTGAACTTAGTACAACTGATATTTGTGACATGGTATCTAGATACTGTCTCTAGAGTATCAATAAATTTAGCAGAAAATTGTGATTAAATATTCATTGAAAAGTGTCATAAGCGGAATTTATTATTCAGATGCTCAAAATTCCTATTAACTAGCAGTGCTAACATAAATTATGGTGACAGTCAAATACTAAAGCTTCAGAGCGATCTGTATACTTATTTGAGAGATAAGCAGATTGGCTTTATTAATTTTAGTAATTTTAAAAAGTCTTTACTATGGGAAATTCATTGTGCGTTTGTGTAATTCACGTTGTCCTTTATTAAATCCAATCTTTAAGGTGTTTTGAGTGATTTTTTGAGGAATAATTAGTTCTTAGTTCCCGTGGATGCGTAACGTGGTATTTAAAGTTGCATATATTATCGGAGGAAATTTCGAATTCTGTGTAAAAACCATAAAAACGATGTGGATCCTCTTTTTACTAAGAAGAGTAGTAAAATAAAGGAGTGTGGCTCCAGCTTTTAAAATCGTATTTGAAAGGAATCTCCAAAAAGTTTCTGAAGTTAAAGTCGTTGGCTTCTACGTTTCCAAGTAATGTCTGTAATGTAAGATAAATAGTGAAAATTCATGATCAAGTATAACAATTTCAGTTGAAAGTTTGAGCGAAAACTAATTATAAACAATAGGACTTCAAAGAACGGAAAGATTTGTTCTTTGTCATGTGTATTTGCATATTTGAAAAAGGCTTAAAATTTTCCTGGCACACCAATTTCCCACAATGTGAGTTGTTTATTATTGTAGGTTGTGAAAACCTTTGTTAACAAGCTTTTTATTTCGAATGAAATTCTGGCAAAACGATGTTTATTCTTGAAAAATATAATCATGTTGCTTTTGAAACATCTACTATAAAACAATATGCAGTTTGAATGCAAAATTATATAAAAAATCGAAATAATTTTTTTTCATTTTAATCTTGGTTCACAACTTATTTCAATAATTAACAATATAGTCAGTAGATACTACTTATTTTATGGTGAAGTTCCTTGAAACCTTGCTAATTACCAACCAATTCAACAAGTGATAGCCTAAAAGCAACATAACAGAGAAAATCAAAACTCGCTGTATAGCTCAGTAAAAGGTTGATAGCAATTCAAACACCGCACATGAAATTTGTTTTCCATTTTTTAATCTCCTTAGCTATTAATTCAAAGTGTTAATCTACAAAGTTTAATTTTCTACCAAAATAATTATCAGTTCAGTGCATAGCCAAGAAATGAAATAAACCATACTTTACTCAGGCTACAGTAAAATTCAATTACAGAACAGCATCGTTTACTCAGCATCATTTAAAATATATTCATCACGTATGGAACTCATTCACGAGTTACTGACTTAAGAAAAGTACATTTTATTTATATACCTGTATTTAAAAAATTCATGAGAAATACACACGCACAGAGATCTTTATTACGCGTCCTATTAAATAAAATGATAAATTTATGATATGAAACCAACTTTAGAATTTTAATCATAAACCAATTAAAATAAGAGCAATTAAATCTTTGTACGTGATCCAAACGGTGAAGTAAAACATTGAACTTTATTGAAAAGTAATTTTTCATCCTTGTTTTTTTTTTTCGAATGCTCATTTACGTTACTGTATATGTGTATGCCTAAGTAAGTACATACATGTTAGGTGCATTTAACAAGAATGTAAAGTTTTTGGTATGCTGATGTATGTTAAAGACCTCTGCAACAACTCCTGAACAATCGAGAACTTCCTGAAGTCATCAACTCTGATATCTACACATCAATTCGACTACTGACACACAAGAGACTCATAGACAAAGTTGAAACATTTCGAGGCTCTGCAAAGTAAAGCTTGTATCATAAAATAATTGGAGGTTATTATAGCTGAGAGATTTGAAACAACCGTTCAAGCCTATTCCGTGTACTGACTGTGATCAAACGTGAAGGAATAGTAAAAAATGTTGTGAAGCAAGTAAAAAGTGCTAATTTACTTTTAGTCTTTACGTCCTGGTAAAGCAGCTGATCAGTTCTTTTGAATGAAATTCTTTCCGTCACTTTAGCAGATGAGTTAACTGAGTATAGATTTAATTCTATTACTGTAATTATTGGCAAAGACCTGACTCCATCCTTCTGAAGTGCGGCTTAAACAATTATTGAAACCATCTCACGCAGGTAGCCGAAAAACAAGAAATTTCTTTTGTGTTTTGAAGGTGTTTTTAAAGGAAAAACTGACTTGAGGATGGGCTATTGACTAGTGTCAGAGTGCGAGTTATGGTTTCGCCGGGCGTGGCAATCGGCAAAGAAGCATATACGAATAGGATATGCGGGTTTCTACAAAAATACAGTAATTCAAAAAAATGAATTGGGTCAATAATATTCACATACAGAAAACAAAATTTTACTTGGCAGATAAAAAATATTGAAAAATCATCTACAATACTACATTTTTCGATCGTAGTCCATATGAGCCGGTTAAAACCCTCCCATAAACAGTAATAAAATAATCAAAGATTGGTAACAATTGACGAAGTCTAAAACTGCTGATTTGGAACTCAACTATTTTGTTTGAATATAGTCATAGGCAATTTGTAAATAAAATGGCATCCAAATCATAATCCTAACCTTAATACGAAAAAAATTTGGTGACTTCGTTACCTATTTATCAGGAAAAGATTATATATTCAATTCTACCATAATGCGTTCAAACAGTTTCTTCATATCCATAGACTTGCAATATTTCAAGCTAGATTTTTGGTTCCATATAGACTATTTTATGAACATTGTTCGTGTTAAGCTGGATAATGGCGCCTTTCAAAGTGAACGCTGACCATGATTTCCCAACATTTGATTATTAATTACTACTACCGTTCTGAAATTACCGAAAAATGAATTTTTACCTAGAACTATGCACAGGTTGGTTTGCCAAAAACCAGGTCTAACTCTTGGGAAACCCCATATTTGACCCATTTTCAAAGCGATAATATGGGTTAACTTAACAAAACCCACCACCACCAAAAAAAACATACTTTAAATGGGTAATTTAAAATTCCTACAAACATAAATAGCTTTTGATCAAGGTAAGGATCAGACGTCCTTCAAATGAAAATAATAATTACAAGATCAAAAATATAATTGAAGCCACCATTCGAGTCTCAGTGGAATAAATTGAATCTCGAAAAATAACTGCTAATGATGCATGGCTACTTTTCGTCAGGCCGATTGGTTTTCGATTCGGGTGAAAACTATTCAATTGTTTTTTTTTAACTTGACGATGATTGACGAACCAAAAATAACGGCATCATCAATTCATCCATTGCTTCAAATTATTTTATGAGAATATTTTGTAAAAATTTGTGATTTTGAATAGGGGAGAACAATTCAGAGAACGATTTGAAAATTATTATTTAAAGGAGGATATTTAAAACTCATTGATTTGAGATCAAAAGGAACATTTTTTCATAAGTAAATCGGAAGATGTGAACACAAAAGTGATAAAAAATGCGGAAAAAATCTAATGTAATCGAAGGAATTTTTTTGTATGACAATTTGTTTTTCAAAATGAGCTCAGCAACCTATCGTATCAGCGAATTACGAATGAATTCATTTTTATCAGTCGTTTGTCTAGCTGTGGTGTGGTCTGCAGATAATTTCTAGTGTGTGAGCTTTCTTGTTGCTTTTTAGCATCAAATAAAAATTGTAAGTGTAGGCGAATATCATGGTAAGGTTTTATTTATTTAGCCTCATTTAAATTCTAGCAATTTTATAAAAATGGTAACAGTTTCCAAACTTAAAAAAATGCAATTTTCGAGCCTTTCGTTAGAAGAAAAAATAGGAATTAAACTTGAGAAAAGGCCAATGCCTGATTTAGTGCTAATACAAATCGCGAAATCAAAAGCGAGGGAATTTAAACGAGAATTTAAGAGGGAAACATATTGCAAAAATGATTGGATTTGTGGATTTATTTTGCTTTCCTTGCCTATTATTTGCAGGAAAAAAGGAGATTCGAGCTGGATTGATTATGGTGTATCTGATCTTTCACACTTAACTCAAAAAATTAAAAAACATGAAGGGTCGCAGCTTCATTTAAATTCTGTTTTAGAGTTTAGCCTCTTGGGGAAGGTTGATATTCGACAACAGCTGGACAATTCATATCGTTTGAACATCAAAAAGCACAACGAGCAAGTGACAAAAAATCGATATATATTGTCAAAAATTATTGATTGTGTTGCATTTTGCGGTGCTTTTGAGTTAGCACTTCGAGGCCACGATGAGACTTCTGAGTCGTTGAATCCTTGCGTTTTCAAAGGTCTTATTAATTTTTCTGCAGAGCTTGATGCATCATTAAAAGATCATCTAGCTCAATCAACGATTTTCAAAGGCACTTCCAAAGAAATCCAAAATGATTTGCTGGATTGTATGAATACCGTCTGTCAGGAACATATCAAAACAAGCCGCGAGGTGCGACCCTTGAGGTCCACACGGTCAACTTCCCAGTAATATCTACATAAACATCAACAACATAACAACAATGAGAGGTATTCATAGCAGTAACAGGAATGAGTTAATATGAATCATATCGTCTACGGGAGGGTCCATTGATTACGTAAGGTTTTTGGTCGATGAATATTCACGCGGATCAATTGGTGGGGGCCTTTTTGATCTTGAAAATTTTTGTTGGTTTTCAAAATTTAAGCAGTTTTTTTAATTAAAAGACTAAAAAAACTATTAAAAAGCTGCACAATTATGCAAATATTTTAAAACTTTGATTGAATTTACAAAAATTTTTTTAGAATAAAGGATATAAAGTAATAGCATTCGTATGAACCCTCATTACATGGTAACTTTGAATGATTTTTTTATTTTTAATTTAGTTTTTTTCATAACCATGGAAGAAAATTTTGCCGGTGTCTCTTCAAAAACTAATGAGAATGTATAAATTTTATAAACTGGTATCACTGTGCGGTGCAAATCAGGTTAAAAAATATATTTTATAAAAATAACATAATTTTTCGCGTTTTGTTCTATTAAATTAAAAAAACAGCTGAAACGAATTTTTATATTGTTGAAAACTTCACAAAGATGTTAATACACATCAACTGACACCTTAATGATCCAAATATTATATCTGGTTCGTGAGATATAGTGAATGATAAAAATGACCTTGAAAATCTTGATGAGTTTTAATGATTTTTTATTTTTAATTTCATTTTTCACCTAATCATGGGGAAAAGTTTTGATGGTGTTTTTACAAACATTGTTTACAGTATATAAATTTTATAAAGATTGATTACTATTTTTTGCAAATCAGCTTAAACATTTATTGTTTATGAAAAAAACCTAATTTTTTGCAGTTTTTTTCTTAAATTAAAAAAACGGCTCTAAAATTTTTTTAAAAATGCGACAGATTTACAAAAATATTAAGACGCGTACAATGACAGCTAAACGATGCAAATCCTATGTTTGATTCGCGAGATATAACGCATGACAGAAATGACCTTGAAGAGCATGATGACTGTTAATGATTTTTTATTTTTTATTTGACTTTTTTTGTATTCATGGGTAAAAAATTTGATGCTTTTTTCATAAAAACTGTTTGGAGTATGTAGATTATATAAACTTTGATTACTTGGACTTGACAATAAGGTTAAAAATTTATTGTTTTTGAAAAAAAACACAATTTTTTGCACTTTTTTTAAAAAATTAAAAAACACCTCCAACGAATTTTTTTTAAAACTTGATTGAATCACATAAATGTTAATACGCGTCGATTGACACCTTGATAAAGGAAATCGTATGTTTGGTTCGCGAGATATAACGCATGACAGAAATGACCTTCAAACGGGCAAAACAGCAAACCCCCCCGACCGAAGTTTCCCAAAAACTAATCAGCTCTTAAGATTGCAAAGAAGCTTCGATTAACACCTTAACGTAGTCGATACAACTTTGTTTACGTGAGTTACGCTCTTTGAAAAAAAAGTCCACGAACGCACACACGTACGTACATACTTCCTTCTAAAAACACTTAAAATATACTCTAAAGACCTCAAAACGTAAAGATATGTTGAAAATTTCAATTTCGATTTTCGAGTCGATTACAAGAACTTCCCATATACTGGGAAGTTAAAAGAAGTTGGTGACCCAAGCTTTGTTTCAGTTATTGCGGATGAAACGACCGATATTTCGTCCACGTTTCAGCTTGTGGTTGTTTTCCGTTATTTGCTGGGATATGTGCAGCCTGTAGAAAGATTTTGGCAGTTTCTAGAACCATTGGGGCATGATGCGATAGCAATCTCTGAGTGTATTCGAAATGTCCTAGAGGTGGTTGTAGATAAGCGAGAAAAATGAATATCTCAGAGCTACGACGGCGCTAGTGTCATGAGTGGGCAGCACAAAGGAGTGCAGAAAATTATACAGGAGCACTACAAATATGCCTATTTCATTCACTGCTATGCTCATCAGCTAAATTTGGTTATTGCACAGTGTTCCTCTATAAATCAGCAAGCTCGAATTTTTTTCGCAAACGTAGCGGAAATTGCTAACTTCTTTAGCAACTCTCCACAGAGAAGCCGCGCTGTAAACACTGTGCTTGAAAATAGAGAGAAATTGATAGAATGTATGGAAAAAATTGTGTCGTCAGCGAAGCAGTCGGCATCTATCAATCAAGCGAGAGCTGCACGAAGAATGCTGATCGATCCAGTTTTCATTTTTTGGCTTTCTGTTTTCCATAAAGTTATGCCGCATGTTGATTTTTTGTATGCGCAGTTGCAACAACGGAAAACTGATGCAAGCAAGGTGAAAACCCAAATAGATTTATTTTTGAGGTCGATTCAGAAGGAAAGGGAAAACATAGAAAAAACACAATTGGAGGCCCAAGCTTAGCCACAGCAGTCAGTGTCTACAAAAAGGAACAAAGACAATATTTACTTGAATCGAACAATTGCTGCAAAGGAAGTATGTGATGTCATCATACATCAAATCAAGTCGAGATTCTCATTTACTTCGCATTGTGCGTTTGTTGCTTTGTTTGATGCTGCTCGGTTTCACGAGTTCGAAGTAATATTTCCAGCTCAGCTGCTGCGTAAAACAGTAGAGTCCTACTCGGTTTTGGAAAATGATCGTTTGAAAACGGAATTGGAGGTGATTTGAAAGCGACACGATTTTTGAAACATTAGTGGAACAACTAGTCTTTTGCAATTTATTACTGATAATAGTTTGACCTTCACTTTTGTTGAAACTTGTAAATTATTAAAAATAATTTCGACCATACTAATTACAACGGCGAAAGCTGAGCGTTGTTTCTCTTCCTTGAAACGAATTAAAACGTTTTTGAGGAGCACAATGAGCGGAAACAGATTGAGCGCGCTGGCCATGCTTTCAATTGAGAAAGATATGGTCTCTAAAATTCCTGATTTTAATTGCAAAGTTTTTGAGCTTTTCGCATCGAAAAAATAGGAGAATGGAATTTTTTTACAAGTCTTGTATCTAAGCGAACAAGTTTTTAAATTCTTTACTAAAATATGTTTTTAAAATAATTATCTAATATATGATTAAGCTAAGTGTCTTATCGAGGAAGACTGAATTTTATTTATCTCATATATATATACTTATGCAAATGGTTTTTTCACCATTTGGAAAATTGCGCTTATATCAAATAAATATAGAATAGTTTTAGGAATGTTTTGTTTTACTGACGTAGTTCTGTTTCTTTATTTTGCTGTGAATCCCTAGTCGCCCAGCTCACGAGCCGCCACTGACTCACGGTACTTCAGCTTGCTTACTTTACGATACTTTATCCCGTGTTATCTTTATTAACTGCCAGACGATGTAATATTACGATAGAGAAATATTGTTCGAAATACGAATGTTATTTTAATTTGAATATTAATAATGACGCAATTGAAGTTGGTTTGCTTTTATGAGCACATTGGTTCTCATTTTCAATTTTGAAATGTGCTTTGCTGTTATATTACTTGGTGATTTTCTCAGATGAATGAACTGCCTTTGCAGCAGTCATGTTTCCATTTTCTAAGAAACATTTATTACATTTTTCAATTTGTTGACTAATTAAATAGAGAATTATCCTTTTCTTACAGACTCGGTATCTTCACTCATAGCAAGGCCTCGTCTACGACTCTTTGTTGAGCTAAGCAACGATAATTGAGCAACCAACTATGCCATTCGGCGAGCAATGGATACGGCTTATTCTGGAAGATTAATGAATAAACACTACAAATATTTGGACCACGTTGGTTTGGAAAAACAACACCCGAGACCGGAGCTGCATTCGCACCTGAACATCTATAGAGCTCATGTCTCTCACCTTCGTGTTTACCCAGCGCCAATGGATGTCATCACATCATTAATCACATGTCCATCTGCAACTTCATTTATCACGGCCAAGTGATAACCGAGTTCGGGAAACAATTGCAACGTTTCATTTTATAACACCTTACAAATTGTTTGGGCAAACAAATGGCGTAATGGTGCGCGCTCCGGCTAGCCCCGAAGAATCTGCCCGAAGCGCCCACCTCTCCCATGTGTTTAGTATAATAAACATTTGTTCGACTAATATTAATGATGTTAACTGATGATCCAAGTGGTGGTGGTGCTCCGTTTTTGTTTAGAACTTTATTTTCGTAATTACTGCCGTGGTCTGATGGAAATAATGGAATATTTATTTTGACAGTCAATGATTGCCTGAAATCAAGGTGTGCTGATTAATGACATCGATAGCAAATCATGATACTACAGGATACATGATTACTACGCCAATCAAAACTAAAAATTAGATAAAAGAAGTTGAAACTTGCACTGACAACAATGAACTTAAGTTTGGATCGAATTTAATGAATGTGTCAATAATGGAGGTAGTATGAGGCCGGATAAATGGGAAAAGTAGCTTTCATTTTAATCCAACGAATATGAAATATAACTTCATTAGACCTTAAATAGTCGAAACAAGTGAAGCCATTAGAAGTTGTATAGCAATAGAAATAAACGCAGACCATGGGCTTACAACATTTTCAGCAGATTTTTTTTAGGGAGTAAATACTCTTAGCGGCCCGAAAGTCACCATTTTTAATATGAATAGAAATAGAACTAAGTGAATCAGTTAGCATTTTACTTCCTATGATAAAAAATCTAGCTGTATCAAACTTTAAATAGGAATATATACCCGAAAAAAATTCCATGAATATTAACTCCAATATTGAATATTTACTTCAATATTAACTGACTGACTCCTATTTGCTGTCAAGTAAATAAAGATGACCTGCAACATATCTTGGTTTTAATCTTAGTAAATGATTTGAATTAATTGTCTTAAATAGTTTCACCTATTTTGCATTCTTTCAATCTTCAGATTTCTGACAAGAGGTATGCAATTTTGCTGCTCTACAAAGCGATCAATAAAGGTCGATGCTAGAATGTATGTATGTATGTATGTTCAATGTTTTACAAACACATTTTTGTGAAACTGACAGTCAATACTTCTCTGATGTAAGCCCGTTTAGGATTATAATTCTTCATCATGCACCTGTGTATGTTTCTATTTTGGCTCGAATATGCCTATACCGCATCAATCTGGACCCTTTCATCAAGTTTGTGTGAATAATAAAAAAAATTGTGCCAACTTGAACTTCTAATCATTTCCACGTGGCTGCGATGACGAAAAAATACGTAGAAAGTATGTTATATAAATAAAGGAAAATCTATTTTGAGAGCTACAAAATATATTTGAAGATTTTTAGAGTAAAACTTTGTTGGCTTAATCCTAATGAAATTTATTGAACCCGCAAAGATTGGAAACTCATTTTTACAAGTAAACAACAGCGCATAGAGCCAGCATTTTTACATTTCATTAAAATTGAAAAAAGACTGTAAATTAGCTGTATGGTCGATAGCCCAAGCACAGTTGGTGTCATATATTGGGCCCATAATATTTTTTCAAGTGTATCCACTTGAACGTATCAGCTCTATTGTTGATTCAATTTTCAAATAGTATTGGTATTGGCTTCTGCAAAGTAGATTGGCAATAAACGCGGCGAAAACAATATATATTATTTTCAAACAAAACAACAAGACTGACATACAACCACACGTAAAAATCAATGACACAAGCCTCCAGAGAGTAGAACAAATAACATATTTAGGACTTCTAATAGACAAGAAACTAACATGGACTCCACACATAAATGATCTAATGAAAAAACTGGCTGTCTTCATCGGTCTTTTACGTCGCTTCTTCTTCTTCTTTCCAAAGAAAAAATATCCAAATTGTATATACGCATCTCCTTTCCAAAATTTCTTACGGCATCTTGAATTGGAATCAAACTTCTAAAGGTGACCAGTTGATCATCACCAGACTAGCAACGAAGGCGTATAAACCCATTTACAATCTCCCTATGCCAATTTCAACGAGCGAAGTTTTCAAAACAGCCCAAGAATTGAATTTGCAAGGCATGATTTCCATGGAAAGAGCTAAATTCATACATGAAAATTTACACCGTAATAAATACACTACCGTGAGATTAGATAGAATTGAGGGAAAAAACACTTACAGAATGAGAAACATGAATAATATAGCTATCGCATTTGCCAGAGCTGATCGACTAAAAGAAGACCCCTTCAATAAAGCAGCTAACTTTTACAATACACTACCGGACAAAATTAAAAACATAGCGAACTCAACTTCCTTTAAAACGACACTAAAAAATATCTCCTTCAGGACCAACTTTCGAAGTAAGTTACAAGTACCATCAGCTCCACTAAATTCAAAGCCAAATATGTAATCAACAGGAAATAATTCATAAATATATAGTCTGAACTATTAATCTAACTAAAAGAACACTAAAACTTATAAATTTGATACTATCCCTTATACCGATTTTTATCGTCTGGGAAGTATTATGTCCTAAAACTTTAACTACGGAGAAATACTAATTTTTGATGGAGAAAGTGATTGAAGGAAATGGGGGTGGTTTTAATCGGTAGAAATCCGGCATGCCGAGAGGCAGGAGCTGATCGGTATCTTTTGAAGATTTCCACCTCCTAACGTTGAAAAAAATACGTCCTACACAAGCTTGGAACGATACTAATGCTTTCGAGGTATATTTGCGAATCACATGTGAAACTGACATTTAAATGGCAAATTTGGAACTTTAAAAACTTGAAATTATACCGGTCACCATCCATCCTACTACACGTGAAAATTATCTCACGAACTTCATTGTTGCAGGTACTGATGCTATTACATGGTCGCACTGCACAAACTATATGCAACGATAATAATGCTTCCTAGTCGCATATGGGCGGGATATTACTTTCTATATTCAAATTTTAACTACGTTTTTGCATGGGTTTCCTATGATTAACTTGTATGCGTGTTACCGCATAACATCAATAATATCATGTGAAAATCCAAAAACCTACAAATGTTGCAATGCTCATTTCATTTTCTCAGCTCATATTTGCCAATAGTAAATTTCCTCGATTGGAAGCCTCATTCATTTTTCTCAATCCGATAGCGTTTGCCTTGCACTCAATCTCTCAAACGCTGTAAAAGTTTCAGTTTTCAACCACCCTTTCGCTACCACCGCTTTCTAATCTTCTATGAGGACAAAAATAGGTACGAATACACTTAACAAAAATTGTCTGCATACTGTCTATGATACACCCTTATCCATTTTGATCCTATCTCAAAGACATGCCATTTGTCCTTGCTCGGAGTCAACAAAAGAAGTAGAAAAGATTCCCGAAGCCGTGGAACGTTTTAACGCATGTATGACCAGTCTTGGTTGTGTTCGTCAGTTTTTAATCTGCATCAATCTTATCCTTACTATGACGGATCCCATTTGTCAACGTCAGTTCGTTTCTTGGTATACCAGTTTCAAAGTTAGTTTTACCATTTTCGAAACACTCGATATCATTTCATTCTTAAAATGAGAGTCACGAAAATGAATTCCACTGTGTTTTCATCATTAAATTGCATACACCCTAAACATTTTTCCGACTAGCACACCGTTTGGAGAAAAATTAAATAAATAGTTTTCCAAATTGTAACAAAAATGTTACTTTTAAACGTTTCATAGGATTCGAAATAAAAAATACTTTCAAATGAAGGTTTCAATGTTATATAGTGTACCATTGCACAGCTTGTGCTGGTGTAAAGTTGTTTTGTATTGACAAACGCAGGACATGATTGACTTTTTTAGTTTTATATCAGAAAAAGGTACACAATCTTTTTAATTGGTAAACATTTTTTTGAATGAAAGTGTATGTAATTTTCGTTTTTAAAAGCATATAGTCTGATGCTTGAAAGATGATCCCAACAGTTTAAACATCGGTTTGGAGTTTCTTATTTCATGTTTTATTTTGTTTCCCTCGCAAGTCATAAGAAGTTGTTTTAAATAATAAAGTACTATCGAAAATTAAGAATTTTTTTTTGCCTTAACAGTGATACCTCTGAGAGAATAAATTTCGCATTTTAAATCAATGGTGGAATTTTAATCATTAAAACATTTAGTATTGCAAAACAAATATTACAACATTATACACCTGGGTTTATTTCTAAACATTGACTTAATGTTGATACGTTCAACGTCGATAAGCGTCAGCGAATTTTTTGGAAAAAATAATGACTGACAATTGCGAAAACTTAATGAAACTCCCTAGTCCAATATTTAGCTATATCCAACACAATGCAGAGATAATGGTATTTCAACAAATGAGACTGGATCGTTTTAATATATTTAGTTCCAAGTTATCAAATTGGAACACTTGATTATGTTAGCCAGAAATCACATTTGTGAATAAATTCGTTAAGAACATTGTATGATTATCACTTAAAAAATCAATACTGATTGAAAATTAAGTGCGGACACATTACGAATCCACTCTGGATCACTTATATAACATTCAATAATCATGTCTTTCCAGCAATTCGTCTAACCAGAGAATTCTTCATGTTTATCATGTATTTTGTTTGAATCATAAACCAGAAATTGCTAAATTTCAGAACTGGATAAATGTTGAATCTGCTTTCCTTCATAATTTCGCCAAGCTATTCAGAAAAAAATGAGCTGTAAATAGAAGTATTGATATTACTTTCTTTAACGTTTTTAATATAGGTCGGCTATTCTGATATTTTCCGCATGGAATGTAACTTTCATTTCTTAAACTAAGCGTCATTCATATGACAAGATATGTATGCATAAACTATCCTATCTTGTTAAGCTACTCTCAGTTGATCGCCCTTCCAAGGAACAACTCGCTGTTCCCTCGCATGGCAAGAATATGTAAAACAAAACTAGTTGGGATTTAATTATTCCATCTTCTACAGGTGCTAAATGAAATTCATTAATAAAAGTCGAGCGCCTTTGGCTGTATTGTTCAACATATATATAGCAAATTCATTTAGTGGAGTGGTGTTGCGATTCATAAGGCTGCTATAATTCATACTTTGAGTCAGGCGGGCAGCAAGCGCCTGAACCGTCGATCAGATATGCATGTATTGAATAAGATACTCATTACAACAAAATCGATAGTCGAAGATTCCTCTATCTGTCATTTGAATTTGATCAATATCCGATGGCTACTCAATAGTTTGCATATGTAAAAGATGTCGATATTTTATTTTGTTATAAAGATTTTATCGAGAATATGTCACGATGTCTGAATTATTTTTACGGCTTTGAAGCACAATGATGAGGAGATACAGTGCATGGTGAAGATGCAAGTATCTAAATTTAATCTAGAAAATTTATGTAATACCTAATAGGTAAAGTAACGGGTATATGTGAGATACTTGATCAGAAAAAAATCGTTGAAAACGTTGATAATTCCGAATAATTTCCTTGATATTCATATAAACATTAGCTCTAACCAAAAATATGTACCAAAGGATGCCAAACTGTTCTAGAGTTCGCTGCGTGTTACTGTACAATAAACTTATCTCCTGTCTTCATACGAAGGTGTATTTTTCACCCATTTCACCATGCGTGTAGTGATACCATCCTTCGTAGATAGTTCTAGCGGTTAAGTTTATTTATACATATATGGAAACTTGTTGATTTATGTCCCCTCCGATTTGAACATATTTTTTACTATGTACTTAGGAATTAAGTTAATTAATTTTATTCGGATACGATCTATAGTTATCGGAGAAGAGAATACATTTCTATTTGGGAATATTATCATACAAAGGCCCCGAAAAAATGTCGACTCGAGAAAATTGAGGGTCGCTCATGCATAACCGGTTGGCTTTTATAAAGATGTTTCAAATCGAAACGTGGACATGACCCGGCCTCTTGTCGTAAGAAGACTAATGGCTGCCTCGAAATGCGAGACCCCAATATCGTGTCTTGGAAGTCATTCAATTGTATTCCACAAACTGTTGTGTGAAAGATATTCCAAAAACCCTTTTCACATTCGATTCCGAGCGCAGTTGCTCATTGTGTCTCATGAATGTTACGGCCCATGATTCTTGGAAAGTCGAATCACAACAAGTTGACTGTTTATGACTCGCATGATTGTCCGTATGACTTGAACGGATTTTCTGCTAAGTGCTGATTATGTTTGCAAATAATTCAACCAAGGTTATCCGTAGCCCTCGTCGCCTGGTCATTGTGCGAACTTTACCTGTTCAAATATCGCCTCGCCATCAAAGAGTTGCGAACAAAACAAAGTATGCACTCCATTTGGCTTTCCTAAAAATTGGTGTTTATCCATCAATGACGGAACATTTTAATGGTAATGAACGAACCGTTGCAAATGGTCACCTTTGTCCATTTTTTGAATGTGTTAATTGGTCTGCTATCGGTTGACATTTATCAAGGGCTATTAGAAAAATGTCGCAGCATTAAGTCATTAGTAATTAATGTAATAATGGCCGACTGCGGCAACTGACTATAATGTATGTATTTAATAGGCCAATCATCTAATGATGATAATTTGTTTTTGGCTTTGCGGTGGGCTCCGTTATCAGATACTCGTATGTACAAGGCTATCGGTCCACGGAAACGTCGTTTTACCTCTACATTACCATGCATTCGTATGTAACGAATGGAAATTATCCCAAAATATTTTTTCGGTTAATTTCACATGCATTAAAAAGTCAAGCGCATTTCAATTTCCAATCACAATGAAGCTATTACCTGAATTGTGGCGATTACTTTTTATCTACCAATCTGGTCATTACCATTTCAGCCATCAGATTGATTTACGTTCCATATGGACATTTTTAGTTTGTTTTATTGATCCTTAGATGATTGGCAGTTTATACACACCTTTCTCCAATTTAAATTGGGAGAAGAAAAAATGTCGGTTAAATTGTCAAAGAAGAATGCAAAACTGCTGGTTATTAAATTGGAAAACATGAAATTGAAAATCATTATGCGTTTAACACTTCCTGAAACCAGATTACCGTCAGGCATATTATATTTGAGAAAATAGTAATCCAATAGAACCAGTGCCGAATTTTAAAAATGGGACAGTGGGGCAATGGAGATATGGAAATCTTTAATTATTTTTGGATCAAGGTCAAACAGAAATAGTTACAGTGTTTAAACAATTTATTGAAAGATATAATCTAACAACAGCTTCACAACATGAATAGATTATGTAAATGGAATAAATAAATTCCGAAAATTTTCGTGAGATACTCTGCGAGCCGTTCTCATCGCAAAATTGTTTATGATATCTTCCGCATTGAATTGCTTTTATACTGAACGGTGATAGATTTTGAAAGCGATGTGCACTGCAGTTTAAACAAGTGCATCCTCAATGCATTTTCAATATTGGAAAATGAAGCACTGAAATTGTGATTTTTGTGTATTTCATAATAGAAAAGCTCCATCGATTGAATATCTTCTTTGTATTACTATCGATGATACGAATTTAGCCAACTCATTTACAACACTAGATTCTTAGCCGCGTGTTAAATTGTAGCGTCCTTTTCTTCTAAACGACATTTGATTGTACTTTTTCAGTCCAGTAAATAGATAGTACGCGGATCGATTGCTGTTATTTGAGCATAAGTTTTTTCTTGATGAGAAGTAGCGTCTGATACTTTAATATAATCCAGGAAATTCAGCCTCACACATCTAATTTTGTTTCGTGCTGATTTACTGATCCGTGTGTGATAATATTTGACTTTTTTTGTCGTATTTACCAAATTATCTGTTCTGAATTACACAACACTTTAAAGATTATAATAGACATATCAATGATTCATGAACCATTTACCACTACCGACTTTGGATGAGTATTCTGTGAACACCAATGAAAGATCACCGTCCTCTAAAAAGGTATGACAATTTTTTGTGGTCATAAATTGTTTATCGTCACTTTTACCTTGGAATTCATTTCAACTTTACTTGCTAGACTTTTGTGTCATTATTTTCTCCGATACCTTTAAAATGCCACCTTGAGGTCCACGCGAACAACTTCCCAATAATATCTACATAAATATCAAAAATTATACTGTGTAATAATTATCATAACGACTGAAATAATAATACTATAAACAATAATGATAATGATAAGAACTCATTGCAATAAACAGAATGAGTTAATATTAAGCGCATTATTCCTTTAAGTAGTCTAATAATAACCTAAGACTTTTGATTTCCGAGTGTTTGATCGAATCCTTATGCGGAGGGATCCAAGGGGGCTACAAAGCTTATTTTACCTAAGTGGCTATTTCCATCTCGAACCTTGAAATACAACAGGACGTAACTGAATATTTTGGCGAAACTGAGATTAAATAGTTGTTGAATGCAGTTTTTGTTTCTACGCCAACTAAACGAGATTTTGTCCAGTGACTTACCCAAGATACTAATATATGCAATTGTACAAACGATGATTTTTGTTTGATATCAGTTCCTCAAAATATCTGGTTTTTCCAAACGGTGTCTGCCACAAGTACAAATCCGACCAAATAATTATTTTTTTTTACGTTTCAAATAAAAACAGTTACGCTAGAATTATTGAAAATTTTGTCAAACGCCATTAGAATAAGTGAAACTAAGTAATAACATTATGATTAATACTAGATCCTTTATAATACAATGTTTCACATTAACTTACACGCAAACTTGTACTATCCAAAATATTTATTGGCCAGAGCTATTACCTACCTACTTCAGATTATTTTAGTGTTCTAGCTTCTTAGCCAAGTCCGAAGATAAATATTAATATTTATTTTCGTTTGCCAGACCAACGAAACACATATCTGCTTGGTGGAAGATTTCATAGCGCCTACTTTAAAAAGATAAAGAATGAAACAATTTTAATATTTCTGTAGCTTTTAAGTAAGTAAATCATTTAAACCTTGAAGTTCAGGTAAGGTATGCTAATGAAAATATCTTTTTACTCGTACTCTTGATTGTGTCTGCAATCAAAAGACATAATATAACCATGTTGAAGGTACCCTGGTTGTCCATTTATACGCATATAGTTTTTGACCGCTTATTATTGCTGGCGATGAGTAACCTTGGCAAAAAGTCTTAAATACGTGAATTCTTTAAACTTAAATTTATTTAAAAGCCACAAAGTTAAGGAAATGCTGCCAAAACCAAATTCTTGACAACACTTTGACGTATCTTGTATATCTCATTGTTAATTTTATCACATATTACACAATACATTTAATATCAAAACATTTCCATACATATTAGAGTTTTCGAACCCCCGTGTCTAGTCGACAAACTCCTGCCTACTAGTGTGCTTTTTTTATTGGTTCGCAACTCTGCTTACACTATTATTACACATTAATGGAGGTTCTAGTTTCCAGGCTTATAGCTCGGTATATAATATGTATGGAATGGTTACGTATGCTTAATATACGAAACTTGACAGTCGTTATACTTCGCGGATACAAATAATAAATATAGTTAAAGTATCATGAGCTTAATCCATCAATAAGCCTAACGTGGTCGTGCTGTCTGGTGGCGGATGGTAAATGACAGCACCTGAAGAGGATGCCGTCCGTCACCCCGAAACCACATTTCCCATTTAATCAAAACATTATTATCAGACAATTTTTAAGAAGTTCTCGCGAAGTTATTTGAAAATCGTGATAGTTTTTCAACTCCTTTGGGATATTTTTTGAGTTAAAAAAACGATAACTGACTTTTATTCAAATAGATTTTCGAACAGAAGCTTCATGTTGAAATTTTAAATTTCACGTTACATTTAAACACTCTTAGATCCATCAATTCTGATGGTTTAATTTGTTTCACATTTTTCTTGAAATTTGACACAAATTTGCAGCTGAGTAAACTTGCGACCCTTGTTACTTTAACATGCCCAAAGCGAAATTGGCATTGATTATAAATCGTATTGCACATTTTCAACTCGAATCAATGGCATTTATTTCTTAAGCCGTTTCGAGAGCGATGTGCCACTTTATCATACATATTTCATGGACGTGGAAATACGTTATTACTTGACTACGTTCCCATTATTTGTTGAAACAAGTTCCAACTTGTAAAAAATAGAACAAAGGATATTCTGACAGCTACACAAAAAACATTGCCAAGTGTCCTTCAGCTAATTCGGAATTCCATGAGCGTATCATTCGAAGGATTTCATCACACAAAACAGTCTGTGCACGGTTTCGGGATTTTTCTTGATGTCGCCTCTACTCCCTGCCCGTCGGTGGTGACGGATCCTTCTAATGACAATCATGGAACAGCCATTGTTGGCGAAATCCGTAGCAGAACAACAAAGACGAGCACGGGCATAGCGAAACCACGGCCACGAATGCTGCTGCTGAAGGGAATAGAGTGCGTTCGAAGGATCTACTCTTATCCTACACCCTGTCCCCGGTTGTGTGGCTGTAAGGCAGTGGAAAAATGAAAACAGGAAATCCCGCTCCTGTCAGGCAAAATGCTTCAATGCTGCCTCTCACCTTCGTTCCTCCTCCTCCATGTCCCGGCCGCAGCATGGTGTTCAACGCCATTTCCTACGAAAGTTGCGTACGTCATAGATTAATGATGTCAATCCATCAAAATCACTCGATGGACATACGAAATTGGGTTGCGCAACTGCGAAGGGGAGGAATTTCATGGCGGCTGTAAGCGTATTCCGGCCCTGTCCTGAATAATGTAACAAAAGATTTCATTTTTTTCAAAACGCTTCCTTCAATACCACTTTGCTGCTCGCTGACATAATTTCGTTTCGTTACAGCTACACTGCTGTTGTTGGTAAAATGAAGTTTTTGCCAGTGTCAGGCTAGGGTGCTTTTACACTCCTGTCGGTAGAATATTTTCCTTATTTATTTTTTGTCTAGTTATTCTTCTGAATGCTATATGGAGCTGTTCTTCCAGAGATAATGCCACCCGCCTTGCTGTGCAGAGGAACCATCCCATCAAACCGTTCAGAAATGTAAGTAATGTGTCACCCAACACTCGTCCTCGGTGTTTTTTTCTATTTTTCACTATAATCTGGGATGAGACATCGAATGACAGGTTATTATGAAAATAAAATATTATAGAAGTATACGAAAGCTCATACCGTGAATGCAAATTACAAGGTCCATCACACATTCCTTGCGTTTTCAAAATGAACACGGAAACAGTTAATGCTAAGATTCTTCTTCTAGAACTATACTCTGCAGAATAATTAGTTTCCTTACTTAACATTCCTTTGGTGTTTAGAGCTAACGCATATATTTTTAAAAACCAGAAGACAGATTTGCGTTTTGCATACATAACTAAGTAAGTCGATGTTCTTTTTTTCGTGGAATCCCTAAAAATAACATCACTAGGATATTTTCATAAAAAATAAACATTTTAATTGGTGATAAACTTGGAGTAAAAGTGGACCAGATGCGTCATAATGTTGTCAACAATTTAATATTTGAAGCATCCCAGATCCCTTGTCTTCTTCATAGCCAGACGAAAATCATTCCGAGCAAGGACAACTGGGGTAAGGAAAAGTCTACTGCACAGAAATCGGTGAAATCTACACGGATGGATCAAAAATCAGGAAAAAGGCATACTGCGGTATTTTTTCTAAAAAGATGGGCCTAAAATTATTCTTTCGACTCTCTCACTACTGTCGTATTGTTAAATCAATGGATTCGGTGATATACAAGGCTATTTTATTATTTACTCCTCTCCTGCGATCCTATGAGTAACCGTCTTGCACCTCTGCTCATTAATATTTTCATCATGCCTGACCTATCTGAATATTCAAAGTTTATTTTAGAATTTGATCACAGCTACATACAAGCTTTTTAGCTTGAATTAATGTTTCTTGAGGAAAATTGCAACCAGCATAAATACATTTTCAACACTAACAAATTTAATGTGAACAGCTTTTAGAACAAAAATAATGTCTAAAATTATATTTGCTGCCTCTGCAATACTGATCTAGAATGGTTGATTATGATATTCACCTCAGAGTAATATGGTACAAAACTCTGTTTTAAGTTAAACTATGATCAAATCGTTTCATTAGTAAGGCTAAAATGCTTGGTTCCATTAGGGGGGAGAATGTTTTTTTGCATTTTTGTTTTATTAATCTATTCGAGTGTAGAACTATTCAAAAGTATTAAGTTAAAATTTTTAAATCTATTGGAGGAAAACTGACGGAGCTACAGGATTTTGAAACTCTGCTCTTCGACGCGCTATAAACAGTAAATTGGCTGTTTCTCTTTTTTTAAACGCGTTTTTCCAACACTTAGCTTTTTCAAAGTCGGTGAACGCTCTACCTCAAATTTTGCACACTTATTCTGTACATAAATCACAAGGTAACCACTTCAACATATTTTATTTTTAATGATTATAGTTTTTAATATTTTTTTAAATTCATGTTTTTCATTTAGAATTGTAACTAAAAATTGAAAAATCGCTATAAAAAATATATCTTGACGGGGTTACTTCGAAAAATTCATAAACTAACGAAATCTTTTTGGTTTTTTGTCATCAGACGATTGAGTGATCAGTTATGCTGTGCACCGCAAAACTACTTATTTTTAGGTGTCTACAAAAATTTGCTGTCAATGGCTCAAAAGTCAATATTTTTGAATCAAAACTTTAGAGAATACTCTTGAATAATTAGATTATTATGTACATTGTTCAGAAATAAATTTTTATTTATAGTAATTTCAAAAAAGAATCTTAAAAATATGCTTAAAATAAGTAAAATTAACCATATTCCCCCCTTAAGAAAGGCGTGAAAGAGTTTTCGCTGAGAAATTTGTAAGCTTTAAAGTGTATTCGTTTGAATATTGACTCTGCCTTTTTCAATCTGATCGTTAATAGCAAGAAGAACAGTTAGAACAGTTAGTTTTATTTTTCATTAAAATAAAATAAAATCTTATGTAGTAGTAAGACAAACAAGGCAAATTCGATTGCTTAATGAAATTCAGCTATGCACATCCTATGCAAACAAACGGTCTACCAACAATTATTGTAAGATATTTAACACAATTAACTAATACTATTCCTACTTTATGGCATATTTCTCTATCAAACCGGGCCTAACAGAAGTTATTGCGTAACATAGTTAAGGTTTAGCTATAGGCAATGTATTAGTGTTTATTTTGATTAATGTAACTGTACATTGCATGCAAGTAATTAAATCAATTAAGTTAGCAATTTTGCAAACAAAACTAACGAAAACTTGAAAAATTAATATTTTTTCAGATTGTACTAATAACTTAAAATCACAATGCAGTGATATAGTTTTTTTAAGGATACAATCAAAAATCCGAAATTCTAAATCCACAATGAAATTTTCCTTATAATTATAAATCAACAATATAGCCTTGCCTTTAACTTAAAGATAGCACTTAAGAATTTTTCAATTGAAGCACAACAATGCCTATTTCCGTGTATGCTGAAAAGCTTTATCTTATTTTCTCTTTAGAACCAACTTTCTTTAGGTGACAAGAGCCACCTGCCCAATTTTGCTTCAGGAGTCATCATTTCTTGGAAGGTGAGATGCATAGATTAGTTTCCTTAACTGAAAATCCATGAGAACCGTAAGCCATTTATCATGTTGGTGTGTCACGGGCAGTATTTTTGAGCTGCATTTTTTATTTTCATGCGAAAAAATTTCCTGCGAATACGAAGAAAGTCACATATGCAGATTATATGACAATTTTAGAAGCAGCCAAAATCTTTGCTCATCTTAAAAATTGAACAGTTTTCAATAAAATCACGATATGGAATAAGAAGTGAAAATTAAAACTAGACAGCTCAAAATCGATTCAAATTAACTTCATGCATCTATCTTGAGAAAGTTTTCGGTTGCATGTTATTAAAATGTACACGCAGCTGATCACTAATTCTGTATCAGAATAAAATATGTATTACAATTATGAAAGATATATGATGGAACTTATCAATTTAAATTTCAAGCCCGACCTATCACTGTAAGGCATGTGATTGTTGATCAGACTTATAGTCGAAACACTGAAGGACATAATCGTTTACTTGAGTTGATCATTAACCTTTTCACAGCAGACGTAAGTTGCAAATGTAAATTTTTCTATCTTTTTTCATACTCAACAGCATTAGATAATTTCCATCAATGATATTCATAAGTTACAAATAATCTCGCGAACTAATCCTAAATAAAGAATTGCGTAAATGTCTCTTCGTGGGAATGTAGAACCCATTTGTTTGAATCATGGCCTTCCCCAACTTGTTACGAAATAAATAATGGAATCTAATGCCAATTTTGAAGAACATGGAACAAGTATTTTGTAGCCCATAGTTCTGTTGTGGGCAATGTTGATGGTACGGAACTTAAACCACCTACTCTGTTTAACCGTTGACGCAATTAAGAATGTTTATGCGGCCCAGCACCAGAACAACTGCAAATTTCGACACAAAGCAGTTGTATTGTGATTGCTGCTGATATTTTTGTTGTTTCTCGAATGGTTTTCGATTCGGTACAAATGTCTTTTTCGAATGAGTCGTCCATCACATATTCCGCCCAGTGGAAAACCGGTCCATTCCGCTGTCGCCCCTGAACGAAGATCAAGGTGTACCCAAGCATCTTGATCGGCCATTGTCTCTCTTTGGCTAGTCCTGATGGGATTTTAATCAGGTTTCGAACTCAGAGGTTGACTTGGCCCGGTCTGGTCCGGGCGAGGGGCACATGGACCCATGGCGTGTTTGTCGTTACTCACGGAATTCTATGCTTTGATGAATCGGCAGCAGATTAATTAATGTAATTTAAAATTTCATGATAATTTCCAAGTTGACTATTGCTCGTGCTCAGGCTCGGCGTCTATTGAGACGTCACTGGAGCATTAAGACGTCCATCAGGAGGCATTCCGTTTCGATGATGATGATGAGCTGAGACCTGAGCCAATCCCTAATTCTTTGCTTGATTGGCACTCCTTGGCAGTAGCGCTCCAAGAGACTTTTTTTTATCGACTGGAATGATTAATTGTCGTTTTCGATTCGGTTTTACTTCTTCTGATTGTTTCTAGTCGAATCAACTTACCTAATTCGTCTAAAGCAAAACTCGACATAAATTTAAAAGGTTCTCAGGGACGGATCATGGCGAAGACTGATTAAGTTGTCAGAAGGCTGAGTAACTCATTTATTTTGGATAAACTAATCCGAGGGCCAATCAGCGGCGGAAATCTTGGAGTAGAAAGTCTGAATACGAATGGCATTAACCTTATGGTACAAGAGCATTTGGTGAACACTTTTAATAAACTTTCATATTTGCAGATTAGAATTTTGTTCTACAATTCAACACAACACGCGCTTATGCTGGAAAATCCCTTAAGTAAGTTGCTTTTCAATTAAGGAGATTTGTTTTTACCCTCAACTAACGAGTCATCGAAGCTCAACCATACCGATGGAGTAGAAAAATTGCATGCATCGAATAACTATTTTAAGTTAGCCATTACTCTACTCAACCAGCAAGCCAATTTCGGAAAAATTAGATTTTTGGTTTTACGTAGGCTATAGCTTGGATATGATTTTGGTAGGAGTTTTGACCTCAGATTGTGAGTTTGCAATTTCGATAAAGTTTCCGTAGGACTTGCCTGTGGAAGCTGAACATTTCCGAACTAATAGCTTTATAAAAGTTTAAGAGTTGCGTTTTGGGATGACTTGATAAGACCTCCGGTAAGTTGTTTGGCGAAAATAGCCGAAGTTATGACTTTGATAAAGCCGCGGATGCAAAGCTGAGTCCTGCAGCTTCCACAGAAGCTGTATAATAATCGTCTACAAACAGCAATATGTCGTCTTGCACGAAAATATCACCATACTATCAACACCAACTTTATTTTTTGGATTTTTTCACCTGCAGCAACGGTAATCGTACTAGCTTTAGAAAATATCGACTACCTAAATGGACTACCTACGACGTCTTGATATTTTTGGCATCCCTGGAAACCAGACTTGGACGGATTCAGCATTTGCCTCGGAATGGAAGTAGCGAAGCGAATAACATTGAAGATTTCAATCAGCCTATTTTGAGGCAACTCAAGAATGAAATCGATGAATAATGTTCCGAAAATTATCTTAGAACAGATGCATCAAATCGTTGGATTTTAACCAGATAAAATAGAATTGTGTACGTCATCAACGCTAACATACTTCACAGCACAAAAATGTTGCATTCCACTTCAGTCATTTTTTTCAGTATTTCGCTTCAATCGAGGCATTTCACATTTATGGTGCGCCATAGATTGTTTCCTATGAGCGATATCGAATGTGAACTGATTTACTAGCTATATCACGAAATCTACGTATCTGTTCCCCTAGTGCACTCTAGTAGCGTCAACCACAAAATTTGGAGTAAGTGTACGAAGAGTGATAACAATTATATATTATTTGTGAAAAAAAGACTAAAATATATAATATGGTTGTGGTATTGATCAAAGCGTATTACACGTAATATGTAAGATTTGGTAATTTTAATGATAACTTTAGCACAGCCGTTTTTTATTTTGACTTAAAAAAAGACGTAAACCATTTTTTAAATCCAATTTGCACTTGCACCAATTAATTCTTAAGAAGATCGATTGCTTTAAAATAACTAATCGAACAAAAAATATTCACACTCATTCCACTTACTGTAATGTCTCAATATCATTATTATTTAATGTATTATTAGATTTATTTTGTTTTTTTATGTAGATATTACTAAGAAGTTGTTCGTGTATACCTCAAAAGTCACACCTCGCGACATGTTTAAAAGTCTTTTCAAAAAGAAATATTTATGTGTGTTTACGTACGTACGTTTGGATGATTTCTTTCTAGAACGATATTTCACGATGGCAAAATCGCAAAGACTTGGAGACACCTTAACGAAGTTTATATTAATTGAAACGTCTTAGCAATGGAGCTGATTAGATTTTGGTAAGATTCGGTTTAATTTTTTTTGTATTGACTCATCCAAGGTATTTGCTATTAATATTGTTTTTGCCAGCTACTTGTATGTTACTGAGAAGTTGTTCGTGTGGACCTCAAACTTGTGGACTTGTCAAATTTAAGTCAAAAAAACTTATTCTTTTTAAGCGCTTGAAGAACTTTTTGGCAAAGAAATTGTTTATTGGGAGTTGTCTAGTCTTATTAACCATATCATCAATTTTGGATAACTGTGTCTCAGTTATACATCATGTTACTTTTCTTTGGTTTAATTTGTATTTCAGATATCCTCTTTAGATCACGGTTCTTTTTCCTTTGAATTTCTGGATTTCCAGGCAACATTACTTTCATTCTGCATAAGTGAGCTTCTATTTGACTAGATTTTTTTTTTGTAAACGGTTTAGTTCAATTGAAACTTTGATCTTCGAAAGTTTTGAATGTCAAAAAAATAAATCAATTCAAAAACATAAACTTTTAGGCTTTTACATAATAATTGCTAAGCCAAATTTAAAAAAAAATAATAGGTAAATCTACATTTCCAAATGAAGACTAATTTTATTTGAAGATGTAGCTCTCAGAGAAATATATTAAACGTAAGAAATAACAACTTGAATCCATTACAAAATGTTTTGTAAGTCATTTGGTGACATCATCATCATCAAATTCGAATAGTTTTTGTTATTCACAGAGGAAGTAAAACAATGTCACTCAAACAGAGTGAAAGTGAAGTGCATTGGGGATGTATACAACTGACTGCTGTTCATGATCGAATTAAGTTTGAACTATTTTTGAGCTAAAGGCATTTCCAAATGAAAAATTCAACATTTAACATAAGACAGTTTAAAGTAATCAAATGTAAATCTTTCAGTAAAATATGCGTTATATATTTTTAAAAG
The DNA here is from genome assembly GCA_963942545.1 of Oxycera nigricornis. Classification (NCBI taxonomy): domain Eukaryota; kingdom Metazoa; phylum Arthropoda; class Insecta; order Diptera; family Stratiomyidae; genus Oxycera; species Oxycera nigricornis. The sequence continues at coordinate 87,302,355 of OZ012660.1, read as the reverse complement.
TTGTCCAGTCATCAAAGAGGGACGGTATTTTGTTTCTTTTTAAAGCCGAATTAAGCTGTTTCCTAAAATTATTTTTGAGCATTATTCTAGTCTGTTTTCAAAGTCAGTGCGGTCCTCTATACACTTTATAAACTTCCAGAAAATACATTTCGTGAGGAGCAAATCTCAAAACAATGCATCCGATCAGTTTTGATAAATGACATCGTATTTATCATGCAGCCCGTCCTTCACTGATTGTATTTATTTTTTTATTCGAAGACGTTCGCCTATACATATTGTATTTTCATTGACTTTGTTTCTCTTTTGCATTATTCCATACGGTTTGTTTGCACTTCCCACCCTTTCTTGGTGAATTTAAAATTGTTTGTGCTATGCGGCTATGAAAAATAATATAGCATTGAGAATTTCACCACACACCAACACACTTTCAAGCATAATCATGTGTGAAATTTAACTGACAAGAGAGTTGTTGGTGCAGCATATGCTGTGAGCAACTACAATTAGAATTAAAGTTCCGGGCTGAATTAAAAATAAAGGGTATATTTCTAAAGATTGAAGGCTATCGCAAATGGTTACAATGGCTTGGCTACTATACATGAAGAGTGTGGAAAAATATTTCTAAGCTCAAATAAAACTTGATACGAAACAAAAAATCCTCTAAAAACTTGGAGTTTTAGCTAAACTTTAAATATCTCTGCCATCAATAATTAATTGCCTAAGGGTTTTTCCAAATGATCAGTGACTGTTTACATTAATTTGTATGGATTGTATACAAGTCCATCTTTGCAAAGATTTTCTGTTGATATTGACAAAGAAGGGTCGCTTCTGCGTTTGCTAAACTTGTTGAAAACATGCATCTAAATTTCTCCCCGAAAAATAAGAAACGAAGAGCCTATAAGAAAAATAGTAGGACGAAACGCTTCGGAAAAAAATCCACTCTAAGATTGTGAACAATTCACTTTAATTTATCTCAGTTTAAGACTATAATACGAAGAGCACTCTAAGTATGCGGGAATGCTGTTACAAGGCCACTGGGTAGTAGCCCAGTTGTTGTTGGCTGAGTCTTTTTGCTTCTTCGTTCCCGTGTTTGTATACAGCCATTTTTTCCAGCAGCAACTACCACCACTAAACAAAGAAAATACTTATCTTTTGTACAGTTACAGTCTGATTTTGACATTGACGAATTCCCCATCATTTGTCATCCGCTCCCAAAAGGATACTCACTGAGCATGTTCTCCCTTGCAAAGGGACTTACCTATATAAAATGCTTCGGCCCGCTGTTGTGAGAAGCCTATATAATGCCTTTCTGATAATGGTATATAATCTGGCACAGTCAGTGCCAAGATATACATACAGACGCACATATTAGGCCGATATATAAATATGTACTTGTTTTCGTTTCCATGCACCTCTCTTGGGAAAGAGATGCTACAATATATTGGCACCCTGCTTCATGCTTCATTCACGGCTGAAATCGCAAATCAAACTTAATTGGATGTGTGTTCGCTCATATGCGCTTCAAGAACTTATCCTTAGTGAGAAGCTTTAACACCGAGGCATTCTACCCATCAGATCACAGCCGTCATCAAAATGTGTACCCTAATCAGACAATTGAATTTTTAATCAGATTAAAAGACAATCAACGACTGTCTTAAGTTGTACACCATATTTCCATTGAAAAGCATGGTGCCCAAGATGATAAATGTCTTAATCTACGCCAGGACATCAGTGAAAACCAGCACTATGCATTTCATTAGCGACTCCCTAACACTTCCTGATGAAAGTACTAAAATAATCCTATTGGTTCGTTGTAGCCGATGACCGTGTTCAATTCATTGATCAACAGCTTGAAATTTCAATTGAAAACAAAATAAATTGTTTCGTTTGAGGGATATAAAATGTAAACTGATATGCTAGCTCTATCAAAAAATACACGTATTTATTCCTCTGGTGTACTCCAGTAGCGTCAACGACTAAATACGGAATACGTGTAAGAATAGTAAATTGATGATAATATTTATTTGTCTGTTTAAACAAAAACAATAAAAATTTAAATGCTTTCAGATCGCTTGCATATCGTTTCAACACATATGTATGTACGAGTATGTCTCGTGTTTGGAGGAACTGGTAGGTTAATGCTATCTAAGTAGCCGAATATTATTACATTATTATAGTCCGCGGCACTAGCGTGAAAAATTTCCGCGTGAAAATGGCTTCAATAAATCGGTAGATGAAACCTACACCAAGAAGTTCACCAGTTGGATCACACTTTGGCAACATTACTGTAAACTGTAAAAGATGGCATTAGTTGGCACAGTTTTTCTTGCTTGACAATGCGAACAAGTCTTGTTTCCCAAAGTAAACGAATTCAAATGTAAAATGAGTGCACTTGGTACCTAGACGTTAAAAATCAAAGGAAAACAAAATAAATATTAGTAAAACTAAATAATAAAAATTTCGACGATAACCATTTGTTTGTTGAGCAGCTTGCTAAAATTATTGTCCGATTGGTTGGCTAAAATTTCGGTTATGCGTCACACCATCCATAAAAAAGTGGTTTCGAGAAATACACGTTCAAATATATAGTAACCGATTTTTCGTAGAATACTTAGGCTTACACTGATCAACTAAGTTCTATTTTATTAATTAAGCGCTAACATGAGCGATTCTCTTATAAATGCTATTGCTTTGTAAATACTTTAGATGTCAGTCGAAATTTTCAGAGTTTAGTCTCCATATATTTTACTTTTGAAGTATTTAATAAATTGTATTTGTCATACCACAAAACTGCTTTAATCTCAAGACAGAGAACGTAAAAATATTGCATTTCATTTCAAATCAAACTATAATTATCAAAGCCTCAACAAGTTCCAAGCCACTAAGAATGATAGAACTAGAAAATCAGATGGCAGTTTCGGAGAATACTAGGTACTAAATCCATCATAAAATTTAAATCACGTGGGCAAACAATTTGATTCTTGTATATTTTTCACTACAGAAAAATTTTCTTCGTCAAAAGTAGACGACTTTGAAAGTTCAATAGAGCTCCAAGTAAATTAGGGCCTTCAATATCATTACTCACTTATCCAAATCCTTCTCTTCGATAGACACGCGTGCCTACCTTCCTAAATTGCCTAGAATCAGTCATAAACGACGTTGATGGGTGATCTATCTGATGTATCCACAAAAAGATTCGATGAAAGAATCCAACACAGTTTAAATTACTTGCACTCCATTTTCAAGCAAGATTCCTTCAGCAAAAGTTGATTTTTTAAAAAATAAAACATTAAAAGTCGGACTGCTGACATGGATTTCAAATCTTAATTGTAGTTTCAACAAATATGGAGCTCTGCTTTCAAATAAATCAAAACAACTCTCGGATTTTAGCAATTGACGCTGAGCAAAAAATCAAACGTAAATCATATGAACTTTGTAGTTTTTAATGAAAACATTAATTTCTTTGACTCAACGAATCCCTGCCCCAGAATGCAATTACCTGGAAACCAACCAAATCACATTTGTTATTGTTACTTTCCAAATATTCTGATCCAACTAACGTTTAACTAATATGCTTTTTTTGTTCACAGCAAACTGAAAAGTTTTAGCAGACAATTCGTAATAAATCTTTGGTGAAGGAAATAGTAAATGTACGCGCTGGTAATTATATCTTAGTGCTGGGCATTAGTCAAGGGAAATCACAAAGTCCATCGCGATCTCCGTCCATTTTCTTAATCTGTAATTGAGCTGATAATATGAGAAGTTGGAAAGGTTAATGTTCTGCACGGGGATGTTTGTTAGTTATTAAAAATGGGTTGAAATGTGTACTTGGGACTATAGAGTATAAAGTCGTTAACATTTAGACCTGGGTATCTGTCGACATTTGTAATACTTTCAACTTAACACCGCGATTGCGGGCAATACATCGTATTGAACACAAATTTGATATGTTGCATCTGGATTGGAAGCAATTAGATCGTGGCTTTATGAAATTTGGTTGGGGTTTGAACCAATTTTTCGCCAAAAGGGAAAGCTCAATTGTGTTCCAAACAAAAGTAAGCTTGGTAATAGAAAGTAAACATCAAATCCAGAGCTAAAGGAAGAATTATTAGTTTGGTTTATTAACGAAGGCAAGATATGAACAGGTACTGACATAAGAATAAAGAAACAAAATAAAACTATAAAGAATCACTGGGTCACTGGTTGATTTGTGACAATTTTCCTAGCAGAAATATCAACTTTATGCCTAGGAAAAACAAACCATGCGTGCTTCATGAAAGTTTCTCTTCAAAAACTGATAAGAATGTATAAATTTTATAAACATTTATTACTGTGTTGTGCAGATCAAGTTAAAAAAATATTTTTTATGAAAAAACCCTAATTTTTCGCATTTTCTTCTATTAAATTGAAAAAAATCGCTGAAACGACTTTTTATAATGTTAAAAAAATCGTAAAGATGTTAATACACGTCGATTGACACCTCAATGATGCAAATATTATATCTGGTTCGTGAGATATAGTGAATGTCAGAAATGACCTTGACGATCATGATGACTGTTAATTAGTTTTTATTTTTAATTTAATGGTTTTTATAATCATGAGAAAAAAGTTCCATGATGTTTTTACAAGCATTGCTTGGAGTATATAAATTTTATAAAAATTGATTACTGTCTTCCGTAAATCAGGTTAAAAATTTATTGTAAAGGGAAAAAAAACATTTTTTGCACTTTTTTCTTAAATAAAAAATGGCATCAACGCTTTTTTCAAAATTTGAAAGTTTCACAAAAATATTAATACGCGTCGATTGACATATCAATGATGCAAATCGTATGTTTGATTCGCGAGATATAACGCATGACAAATATGACCTTGAAGATCATGATGACTGTTAATGATTTTTTATATTTTATTTAATTTTTTTTGTCATCATGAGAAAAAAATTTGATGATACTTTTACAAAAACTGTTTGGAGTATATTTATTTTATAAACATTGATTATGTCGGCCTGAAAATAAGGTTAAAAATTTATTGTTTTTGAAAAAAACCTTAATTTTTTGCACTTTTTTTTAAAAAATTAGAAAACGGCTCGAAGAAATTTTTTAAAAACTTGAAATAATAACACAAATATTAATACGCGTCAAGTGACAACTTCATAAAGGAAATCGTATGTTTGGTTCGCGAGATATAACGCATGACAGAAATGACCTTCAAACGGACAAAACAGCAACCCCCCCCCCCCCGACCGAAGTTTCCCAAAAACTAATCAGCTCTTAAGATTGCAAAGACGTTTCGATTGACACCTCAACGAAGTCAATACGACTTTGTTTACGTGAGTTATGCTCGTAGAAAAAAGTGTCCACGAACGTACAGACGTACGTACGTACACACACGCACACATATATATATCTCCCTTTCTAAAAACACTTTATATATACTCTATAGACCTCAAAACGTAAAGAAATGTTGAAAATTTCAATTTCGATTTTCGAGGCGATTACAAGAACTTCCCATATACTGGGAAGTTAAAAAAATAAAAGTTCCTTTGTAGATCCTGCTACATTAAATTGGATACATCAGATCACCAACTATGTGAAAGAGATACATAACTTTATGGATAACTATGACACCCAGCAAAAGCGTCTAACCTTAAACAAATTAGACGAAAAATATTAATAATTATGACATACTATTGTGGGAACAACAACATTTGCTTTCTTGTTGCCAATATCCTTAAGAAACACGTAAAATGTCCAATTGCCTGGTTTATTTTGAAATTTGATTTGTCACTAAAACAATAAGCCTTCATCTAAAATAAAACCTTATTGATATATTTTTTAGTGGTTAGATTTGCATAAAATTTAATGAAAATACTGTTAAAGTAAAGTTTTTGAGCGGAAGTTAAATTTATTTAGAAATTGTTTTGTCACGCAATGTACGATGAGAAAAGAACTTTGATCATTTTCTTACAAAATGGCTTGTTTCATTTTTGTTTTTAGTTCTTCACGAATACTGAATGTATGTTCCTATTCACTTGGACCAACTTTAACAAACAGTTTTCTGTAATTTTTTGCAAAATATTATGGTAAATTTCTTGAATATATCTTCTCCCATAATGAGTCTTCTTTTTAGCAAAAATGAGAAAATGCTTATGTTTCTTTGGTTTATTTTGCCCTTCTCTGTTTTCTTGAGGACGCTTGCCGGCAGTAAGTAAATCAAATAGCCTACGTACTTGTTTTCTTGGATTATTCGTTAGATGCATACCAATGATTTTTCAGCATAATTTCATTATAATTGCTAGTTTTGAAACCGAAAATGAAAATGCATCTGAGTATTATTTCCACTCCAGACATCCCAAGCATCGTTTCTACTTCTGCCAGCGTAGGGATGTGAGATCAGTTCCTGCTTCTCAGCATTCTCAGCAATTTTTAAGAACAAAAAGTACCTTTGCCTCCTCCAGAAACTCTGTCTATCACTATTTGTTTCAATATATATTCTCTCTTATTAGTTCGGTATATATAATATATTACAATTTCCAAGTTCATAAGAGAAAATATATCTTTTCACTATACTAAACGCAGTATCTTTCTGAATAAATGCATTAAGCTTTGCTTCATACTTCTGCATTGAATCAATCAACAAAGTAATCACAAAAGATTTTAAGTTAACATAGTAAGGAAAGAGTTGACAATTTCTTGAATATTCACTCCTCTTTCATTTCCCTTCTTTAAAATAGCGCTTCCTCCTATATATATTACATTTGTGGCTTTATTGCATGTGCTCAGTGCTTATTTAGACTTCTACATATCAATTGCTTGCGTGTTTTCGAAAAATGTCTAATTTTTCATTTTTCACAAAATGTTTATCACCGAAATGAACCAAAAACATTAAACACGTTTTTCCCAAAACGGCAGAGAGATAATCTCCAGATCAACTGGGCTGATTTTCAAAAACTTTGATGCGTTTTATTAATTAGAGAATATTACATCGAATATGAGCAAAAACTTAAAAAAAATTTGACGTTAAAAAAACTACGACAACTCCCGGCTAGACCTTCAGCAATTACCCCGATGCCAATCCTTGCATCTAATACTCCTGGCCAAAGTGTAGCCAACAGTAACCAGATGCCAATTTCCTATGCTGACGCCCTCAAAAACTCTACAAGCGAGAATATGAATACTTCCAGCCCAACGGGCAATATAGAGTACGTAATGATGCAGCTGATTCAGAGCATGAATCATTTTACCACCTCTATGCAGAGTATGATGCAGGAAATGATGCGTAACCAGACACTGATTCTTCAAAGCTCTCCTTAACAAAAAATGAGCATCGCGAAAATATGCCACTGGAATGCCAACGGTGTAAGCCAGCACAACTTGGAAATTCACCATTTCCTGGTTAGCAATGAGATAGACATCATGCTCATCTCCGAGACTCACTTAACCAACAAATATAATTTTAAAATTCCGGGATACTCTTTTTATGACACTAAGCATCCTGACGGAAAAGGTCATGGTGGCACAGGAGTTTTGGTCAAACATCGAATCAAGCACCACGTCATTGACGAATACGCCAAGGATTATATGCAAGCCACGTCTGTGTGCATAGTTGAATGGGGAGAGCCGATTACAGTCTCGGCGATTTATTGTCCCCCCAGATTCAAAATCACTGGAGAACAATTTAATGATTTCTTCAAAAGCCTTGGTAGCCGATTCATTGCAGCCGGAGACTACAACGCCAAGCATACTCACTGGGGCTCCAGGCTAATCTCTCCAAGGGGAAAACTTTGTGGTCAACTGTGACAAATTCTAGTAAGCTCTCATTCATATCAAGCAGGCATCCGACATATTGGCCGTCAGATCGTCGAAAAATCCCGGACCTCATTGATTTCGCTGTAATCAAAAACATAAGGCAAGAACAAATATCAGCAGCGCAGTGCTTTGACTTACACTCTGATCACTCGCCAGTTATAGTGACTATCTCCAAATCTCATGTTATCCAAGAGCACTGCAAACTCACAACGAAACAAACCAACTGGCTTAAGTACCGGAAATACATAAGCTCACACATACCACCACGCATACGTCTTAAATCTCATTCGGATATTGACAAGGCTGTTCGTTCCTTCTCCGAGATCGTGTCTTCAGCAGCTATACAGGCCACTCCTGAGCCCACCCGCCCTACCTCGTCTGCATACAAGTCGTCCAAAAATATAAACGAGCTTATCAGTTTGAAGCGGCAATTAAGACGTGAATGGCAGCAACATAGGTCTCCAAACCTTAAAAAAGAGCTATCCGCAGTTGGGAGAAAACTTCATGCAGTCCTGAAACACGAACGAGCGAAAAACATAGTACACTATTTTGAAAGCCTTTCACCAACCCAAGGGTCAAATTATTCGTTGTGGAAAGCTGCTAAACAGTTAGACAGACCAGTCAAACGGGAGTCACCAATCAGGCTTCCAAATGGGGCCTGGGCCCGTACTGATGCTGAAAAAGGCTCCATCTTTGCCCGCTACCTCGAGGAAGTTTTTAAACCAAACCCCAAACAAGCAGATGTTTGCCTCTCTTCCTATCCCATGCAAGCCTCCGATGTTCCAATCCGCTTCAAGGTCGCCCAGGTGATCCGTTCCATACGCGATCACATCGACCCAAAGAAGGCCCCCGGTCACGACCGCATTACTGGGAAAATGATAAAGGAACTGCCTAGAGCTGCGATTATACTCCTTACGCACATTTTCAACAGCCTCCTGCGTCTTGGATATTTTCCCTCAGCATGGAAGCTATCCCAAGTTCTGATGATCCCGAAGGATGGGAAAGACCCAACACTCGCCACGTCATACAGACCCATAAGCCTACTACCCCTGTTATCAAAACTATTCGAAAAAATGTTACTCTCCAAGCTGTCTCCCCACATAAATGATTCAGAAGTAATACCTTCGCACCAATTTGGATTTAGGGAAAAGCATGGAACTATCGAGCAAGTCCATCGTCTAGTTTCTGTAATCAACAATGCTTTCGAAAGGAGACAATACTGCGCAGCCGTGTTCTTGGATGTTGCGCAAGCGTTCGATAAGGTGTGGCATGAAGGGCTTATTTATAAAATCAAGTGCAAACTTCCAGCAAACACGCATCAAGTTATGGAGTCTTACCTGACTGGCAGGAAGTTCTTCGTCAAGCAAAACTGCTTTATTTCTCGCTCCTTCAATATCAGAGCTGGCGTGCCCCAAGGAAGTGTTCTCGGCCCATTGCTTTATTTGATATATACGGCAGACTTACCAACATGCGATAAACTATTTACTTCCACTTTTGCTGACGACACCGCAATTCTTTGTGCTCACGCTAACCCCAATATGGCTTCTCAAATCTTGGACAACCACTTAAGAAATGTGGAACGTTGGCTGGCACAATGGAGATTAAAAATTAACGAAACCAAGAGTAACCATATAACCTTCACGCTTAACAGGGAAACTTGCCCTGAATTATCACTGAACGGAGTGCTTGTCCCGCAAGCGTCTTCAGTTAAATACCTTGGGATTCACCTAGATAAAAGGTTAACCTGGAAGAAGCACATTGAATCCAAAAAGGCTCAAATCAATCTTAAATTCCGAAATCTATACTGGTTGCTGAATAACTCCAATCTAAACCTGGACTATAAGGTTCTGCTCTACAAAGCAATTATCAAACCTATCTGGACTTACGGTATTCCACTTTGGGGCTCAGCAAGCATCTCTAACATAGAACTCCTACAGAGAGCGCAATCTAAAATCCTAAGGACGATAACTTCTGCACCTTGGTACGTTAAAAACGCCTGTATACACAGAGATCTGGACATTCCAACGATCCATGAAGAAATAATAAAACAAAAACAAAAATACGCCAACAAGTTATCCATCCACCCTAATAACTTGGCTAGGAGCCTTTTGTTTGAACAAAAATTTTCTCGTCTCAAAAAATCTAACATCTTATGCTAAAGGTTAATTTCAACGCGCAGCAGTAAAAAAAAAATTATGAATTCATAACATAACAAAATAACTTGTTAAGAAGCATTGGCAACGAACAAGACTCACCTTAGCTATAAGATTTGAAAACTTAATGTTATTTTCTTGTACTTAAGAAAGATACATTAATTAAAAAAGCGACAAAAAAAAACTACAAAAATAGGGTCGATTTTTGACTTTTTTTCACAAGTCCGCCATAATTTTATCTTAGCTGATTTTTTTGAAAATGGTGTTGAATTACGGTGTGAGAGACCTTGCTTTTTGAAGTACCGTTAAATTTTTTTGTTTCAGATTTCCCAATCCATAGATATCTCTCTGCCGTGTAGTAACCATTTTTCAGAGCTTAATTTCAGCGCCCTCTATAAAAGAGAACAATAAATTTAAAATATATTTTTTTGTAGTATTCAAATAAGAATTAATACTTAAAAAAAGATCCATGTCAATACATAATAAAGTATCTGAGAAACAAATTCTTGAAAAATGGTATTTTTTCGCCTTCTAAAGCAGACTGGCACCTTAAAGTCATTGTCACCATCACAACATAAGACCTATTTTTAAGCTTTTTCGTGTTTTTTTTTTGAAGGAGAACAAATAATTAGAACTAATTGAAATTAAAAGGCTATTTTATTCATATTTTAACCTACAGCTCATAACCATTTCAAGTGATTATCATCAAAATTTGCAAAGTTAGAAGCTGTCCTTTATGGAGGTCCGTCGTTCGAGAATCTCGTTGCCGTGCATGCTGGAGTCCACAATTTTAATGTGAAAGCAACCCAAGCAAATTTTTCGTATTATTTATATGTATGACTTAATGAACCAGGTTTTGAATGAAAATTAGAAAATTGAAAATTTGTGACGCGTTTTGAAATAAAAAAGAGAACGTTTTGCAGTTTTTTTCGTGCTTTTGTCATAACAAAAACAACTCTCAATCAACATTTTTTAAGTCGAAACTTCTAAGTTTCTTTCTAGTTTGTGTTATTTCATGATTAAAAGAATTAGAACTAGGAAACTTGAATGTATGGTCAAGACAATTCGGCAATTGAATCACTGGTACAGGCTCGAAAAAGCCTAATTTTTAAATATCTGAAAGATATAATCGACATCCTTTACTTTTCTAAGCACAGATATTCCACAAAGATACAAAAAAAAATGCAGAAACTTTCACTTCTTAATTTTTTCGCATATTCATTTCATTTTACCATATTCAAATTCTTTGCCATTGAAAGTAATTTCACAATAAACAGGGGCACAATACTTTTTATGCCAAAAATTGGACGATAGGTCAATCGAATCGAAATCGTGCAATTAAAAGTTAAAATCTTATTCAATCCTCCTAAACATCCACAACATTGATCGCAAAAGATATTGCATGTGATCTAATTTCATTCAGCAGGCAATTTTTTATTCTAACATGTTCTCAAGAATGTTCGAATTGAAACATTCGCTGGCTGAAAGTGGACATTGAAATAGCACCGTTCCGCAAAGAAGCAACTTCATCACAGTATGAGACTTAGCCTTGCATCTTAACAACTTGTTCATTGCAATGCAACAACGCCAGGATCAGATTCGTAAAAGTGACTATAGCGAATGCAAAATGAGCTCCAATTAATAATGCTGCAATCGCCGCCTTTGATGATTTCATTTTAATGAAAATTTATTAAATATGTGCGAATTTCTTTGAGAACGTTGTCGCAGTCACAGGAGCAAAATCACTAATTCAAGACTGGTTGTAGCAATGGAGAGTTTAAGTGTTGAAATCTTGTTGTATATCTGAAAATGGAGACTTGGGTATCGAGATTACGTAAATAAATTACGAAGACAGATTCATACAATTTCGATTCTACCACGAATTTGAAACTACTGTTGATTATAAAACTAGTAACTCTATTAAAAAATGAAAGCGACCACATACCACTCAAATCCAAAATTAGAGGTGAAAGTGAAAATCATAAATAACATCTGCGATTTTTTGATCAAAATTTCAAAGATTTCAGCTCAGTATGAAAAAATATGATTTTTAATACTAGCTTCGTAAATTAAACTTTTGTGAAGTTTGCATAGAGGCTGAACTCTCTCGATTATGCAAAGGGTTAAACTTGCATTGCCTTTTCACGATCATGTTATTTCTTTAACAAAACATCGTTTTCTTGTCTTTCGCATAATTCGTGTTCCGATGATGTGTATTGAGAGTCATGCTCAAAGGGTTGAAAAATGGAGTGGTTGTAGGCTCGACATCATGACAGATAACATGGTGAATTTGAAACGCTGCCGCTAGTTTCGCATCTTAAATCTCCAACCGCGCTAAGTGTCGAATGGGCATATCTCGTTAAAACAAATCTTCTTGCACGCCACTTTTAATTTCTTACCAATCTGTGCGTTATAAGACATTACGTGGCCATTAATAAAACCATATGCACTTGCAGTGATAAACAACGAACCAGCACTTAATCAGATCTTGTTGGGTATGAAATTCTGCAATGAATTTTTGGATACATTGTAGCTAGGGTTCAGTTTTTACTTGGAAGGTAAATGCATAAATGGAAATTATTTATCTAAGGCTCTCAAATGCTTCAACGCTAATGCTGATTGCGATCAGAGCAAAAACTCATGATAGTAACTTTTTAATAAATAACAGTCGTACGTTATTGACTTTTTCTATTAAATCGCCATCACAACCACCTACTTTCATTTCAAAATAAATGCCATCTCTATGATATTTCCCAATTTAAAAGTTCAAATTGATTTTCTCTTTCACATTCTCTTCATCTCAATTATATTTTCAGAATCATGGAAACCTTCATCTCATGAAATTATTACTACTACTTATTGGAAGCAATTTATGCTCAACTTTTGAATGTGCGCGACGAATAACGTTGCATGCGACAAAATATAAAATGTTCAGGAAACGAAAAAAACTGTTTTGATTATAAAAATTGCCTTTATTCATATTTCCGCATTAAAGTAATCTAAATACCTTTGAATTTCCTTTGTTAAAAAAAAATTCAATTAGTTAGTCTAGAAGACTATTCTGTATATTTCAGATTTTTTCTACTGGAATAACGTTGCAAACCCAGCCTTTGGTTGTAGATGAAACGTTCTTCCATGTTTATTCACACTCGTATATGCAACGTTTTTCCACGTATTATCTACAAGAAAATTGAACTTTTCATGTTTGAATTAGAATATAAAATTTCAAACAAACCGGGTATCATTGCCTATATCAAAAATCACAGTAAATTCCATAGGCTTTTCAAAACTTTAATAAAAACAATATCCAGTCTTAGGAATTCCACGTTTCGGTTGAGAACAATATGTCATTTTATTGATTAAATTAACAAGATAAATTCATTGAACATAATAAAGAAAAGTAAATTTCTCAAATGTAGACAACCAAATTTTAGGATGCATCATTCTCAAAGAGAAGTAGACAATAGACATTTTTATATATTTCTAGCAAAATGGCACTCATTCCTAGGAGATCCTTTTTCTTACCAAATTTTGATTGAAAGTTGTTCACTATAAAGTTGCGGAAGTTCTTCAATTTCGGATAAGGCATTTGCAATTTGTGCATTGCGTCCCCGTTTATTTTTGAGTAAAGTAGATGAAGACCAGGCTTCTAAAGTGTTATGATATTTTCGAGCACTTTTTCGGGCTGATTGGCTGTCTTTGTTGAGACAAGAATAAGCTTTTTCAGGTTTTCTGTGATATAGTTCTGTTTCCCTTTGAACAGCTGCTAGCTGTATTTCATCTGTGGCAGCCACTATTTTTACAAAGATTGTCACAAACTTTACATGAATCAGATCTTGGCAATCCAAAACACAGATGAAACTCCATATTCACGGTAAGAATTAAAGCTCAAGGTAGTAGTAGTAGTCAGGATGTAGACAATTTTTTCTATTAAGATTCCTACCGTAATGACTTTTTTAGGCGGGAAACGAATTTATATGCTCCATGATGTTTTTTTCAGTCTCTTCAGTCCATCAGCTAAATCATCCCCATTTTTCATTTTGGTAAGCAGCATTTGAATTCTACGAGGTGTCACTTTTAAAATATGGCAAACCGTCTTCTGGCATACTTGCACTCGTTTACCACTGCAAATTAGAAAATATAGCACAGTTGTGTGACGCTGTGACGTTTCTTCTGGAACTTTTCTTCTTTCCGATTCCTTAACTTCCATAATCCACACCAAAAACCTAGTTTCTTGATCATAGCTTAACTTATGAAAAACTTCAAACTGAGACTGCATGTCTTCTAGCTTGAAATTTCAGCAATAAAAATTGCACTTGCTACCTGCAATCTAAAAAGCGATTAGACCATATTTAATATATTTCCACAATCTTCAAGCCTTTTATTTTTAATATCCTTCCATTCCATTCATTCACGTTTACTTGCCTTTTTCTACTTTTATTCACCTTTTCAATTAAACTGAATGCGGTACTTTTCTCCATGGTGCACACGACGTCCAATGTTTTTCCATAAACTGGGAAATTCAAATGCAATTTTTGTGACTTCAAAAAGAGATGAAAATTTTGCTTTTTTAAGCGCTGTAGAATGGTCAACGACCATTATCCTACAAAAATTTCAATATGGCGTCCGCAGCGATGTTTGCGGCGCACATTCATTTGTTTTTTGTCTTCTTGCTCATTACTTTAAAAAGTTAATGGTGTCAAATTCAATTGTGTGTTAAGAAATGTGACCCTGTTTTTATTTTGGAGCCTTACTCACTAGAATCTCTTCTAACATTGTGTCAACTACGTCTTTGCGTGTGAAATTAAACTTTTCATCAGCTAGTAACGACAGTAAATTGTTATTAGTGAATTGGTATCAACAAATAATGACAGGTGCCAACGATCAGCATTGTAAAGTCTATATAGCATTTTTAAGAGGCTACCTTATCCACTGTGAAGTACTGTATTAAAATCATTTATCTTCAGTTGGTAACATCTAAATTACCCATGGGCTGCACAAACACAAAAAATGGATCGTTGAAATTGTCTCCGGAAATTTGTCGAAGTGTATTTGCAATCTTAAAAACTGATTAGTTTTAAGGACACATCAGTCGGGGGGTGTGTCGTTTTGACTCTTTCGAGGTCATTTTTGTCATGCGTTATATCTCGCAACCCAAAAATAGGATTTGCATACTTAAGATATCAATCGACGCGTCTTGACATGTGTGTGATTCTACCAAATTTAAAAAAAAAATCTTGGAGCCGGTTTTAATTTATTAATAAAAAAAGTGCAAAAATTTGGGTTTTTTCATAAAATTTATATACTCCAAACAGTTTTTGTAAACAAATCAGCAAAACTTTTTCTCATGATTACAAAAAATTAAAAATTATTAAAAGTCATCATAACCTTCAAGGTCATTTTTATCATTTTTGTCTTACGAACCAAATATAATATTTGCATCATTGAGTTGTCAATCGACGCGTATTAACATTTTTGTGATGTTTTTATTTTATAAAAAAAATCGTTAGAACCGTTTTTTTAAATTTATTAAAAGAAAATACGAAAAATTAGGGTTTTTTTTCATAAAATATAAAGTTTTAACCAGATAAATATTTATGAATTTTTATCAGTTTTTGTAGAGAAACCAGCAAAACTTTTTTCCATGATTATGAAAAAAAAACTAAATTAAAAATAAAAATCATTCAAATTCACCTTGTAAAAAGGGTTCATACGAATGCTATTACTCTATATCTCCTATTCTAGAGACATTGTTGTAAAGTCAATCAAAGTTTCCAAAAAAAATCAATCCAATTTGCATTTGTGGTAATGAACGCTTTGAATGGTAAAATGTTTTGTAGTCAATATATTGACTATTGATATAGTATGCTTTGCAAGATCATATGCTTTTAAAAGCTTTCATCAAATAAAAAATTGTAGTTTTTGGTAGTTTTGTTCTTTAGTTTTCGTAAGATTTCAATTACTTCCTCCATCATCATTTGTAATACATTTTACTTTTTTACTTTTTACATACAATTAAACCGATTCAATGTGTTTCAAGATAAACTGAAAGTAAAAAATAATTATTAGTCTGATTGATTTAAAATCGTGAAAATTCAGTGATAATGCCGAAGTGATAGCAATTTGGAACGTAACTATGTATTTAAAATGGCCACTATGCGACAAAATCTCTTCAGTGCGCGTAATAAAAAAACTGCATTCATTTTTGCTAGTGCTCTTTTGTCTTTCAAGCATCGATATGAAAATAATAAATAACCTACATAAGGCTTTGTAACCTGTCCCCCCTCCGATTAGATGTTACGGTTAATATTAAGTCATTCCAATAACTTTTATGAGATGTAGGTACATTGTTATTATTTAAAGTAGAATTATTTTCATAATTATTATTGTGTTTAATATTTTTAATATCTATGTAGATATTACTGGGAAGTTGACCGTGTGGACATCAAGGGTCGCACCTCTCGGCTTGTCATTTGTTTTTGATTTTGCGATGAAGCTATTTTTGTTATTATTTAATTTCTTATTATATTATTTTAGTAGTATTTTCAACACTGGGTTTCGTTTCATAATACTGTGAGTTACACCTAAATAGTCGAGTTCGAAACTGTGAATGCGCATACAACTAAGTTTCAACTGAGCGTATTATGTTTTCTTTAGCACTCCTCATTTTCTGAATATCGGATGTAAGCAAAAATAGTAACCAATTCCTGCATACTAAGTTATCCAAAATATTTGAATATGGAAATGAAAGACTACAAGAGTCTTCTAAATAAGAAAGCCGGTATAAAAGGCATTGCATATAGTTGTTAGTAAACAAAAGCCATTTATAAGTCTAGTTAAAAATTAAGAACATTTATATTTCATCCTATTCATTGTAAACCAGGGAATACTCTTTAAATAGACCATGCGGTTGAATTATTTAGAAGTAGAATTGAGTTAAGAACTCAAGGATCCATAGACCAAATACAATAGCAACTAAGCGACACCCCTTGGAATTTCATTTTTTAAATGAATTAATATGCTAAAGTATTTAAAATAAGTAGTAATCTATTCATCTTTAATTAGCAGCATTAATGAAATCCAACACACCGTCATCTTCGGCTCAATCACCATTCCAAGATTTTTCGGTTAAGATTTTTGGGTACAGTCAAAGGCTATCATATTTGTGTGCAGATTGGCATATCTTGTCCCAGCTTGTTTTAATTAACTTGACTTGCAATCTATTAAAATATGATATGGGTCTTGCTGAGTGAACATACTTATGTAGTTTCTTTATTCTAACGGAGTATGATTTATCCGCATACGCTATACATGTTTGTGATTTTCTTCTTCTAAGTTTTGCAGGAACAAAAAATCAACAATAGACATTCGAGGCTCCTATATATTAGTTTTGAAGGATGACATAGCTTACAAAAAACCTTGTATGAAGCCTACGGTAACTAGCATACATAATGTAATGAAACATTTAAACTACGGAAGCATATTTAATAGAGCGCTTAATTTTGTACTGAAACACTGCTATCTGTAGCCAAGCTGATTAACTAAAATATTATCGTTTTGTTCCACACAATCCTTTTCAAGATTGGAAGGATGCAGGGGATTTCCCAAACGTAAGTATAATGTTTTGAGATTTACATTTTGTCGTTTACTTGTTGGAAGTAAATTTTTTGTACTTTTTAAACTAGTGAATTTCGCCATATAAGGGGGCTGTACTTTATCCCCACTATTGCTTCGCCACTGCCTGAGATCCAGCTCGGAAGGCCCCGAAATACATGCTGTTTCACTTGATTTCATAGATGTTTTCCAGGATTTCCTAATCATATTTTGTAACGCGGAATTTCGACCGAATCCATATAAAATAGAAATGCCATTGCAGTTGGTTATCAGAGTCATCACATCTGCAATACTTAATCGAGGTGTTTAATCTAGAATCGAAGAGTTTTTTACAATGGCTATATCTTTTATTAGAATAAAAAAATTCCTTACGTTGACGGGGCACTCTATGTATTTCCATTTAATTATCAACGTCAGTGTTGACTTCAAATGGAAACCACTGGACATTGTTAAGTAAATATACAGAATGAATAGTAAATCAAAGAAAATGTCCCACTTGTTTTGATAGTGATACATCTTGGTTTATCAATTCTCATCGACTATTCGTAGACTACTTTTTGTTGTATAAACTAGCAATTGCATTGGAGAAAGATGCATTGTGTACCTCTTCCGAAATTAACGTTTAGCACAAGAGTTAAAGATATTTAGGTTCCTGCCGCATGCCTAGACACACAATCCAAACATAAAGACTCTGTGCATACAGAATGAATTATATTTCTGTTGGATTAACTCGAAAATGATCTGAAAATATAGCTCCAATAGCATAACAGTAAACGACTTCACCCTACAATTATTAGCCACAAAAGCGCAGTAGCTAATCTGATGTGTTCCTAACATTGATTGAACAATTACAGCTTTTGTGAGGGAACACGATACTGCCGTAATTGTCTCTTCTATTCGGGAGTTCTAGTGCTACCAAATTACTATGAGAACTCAAACAAAGACCATTATCCGCGTGTACACTCTAGCTGCAAGTTAGCCAAAAACATTGATTGCATGTTCTTTTGCTGGCTAATAGTTTCCCGTATTAGTGGAAAATCAAGCTGCTCACGAATTTCGGCTAAATTGCTTCGCAGCACAAACATGGATATGTCAGAGCTCAGTGTCATCAGCGACCTTTGATAGCGGGCATCTAGGCATGGAGGAAAACGCTCCAGGCGAGCACAAAGAAAACAAACTTACGCAATTAAAGTAGCGGAATGGATGGATATAATGCTCGAACGTGGGTTTTCATCGAGCGATCCTCTGATACGACTGCGGGTTGTGATTTTCGCTTTAAAAAAAGGCGTATCATTCGGATAAGGAAGGCAATCACCTGCACGCAAGTATTCAATCAGCCCGCCACAAAGAGGTTAAGCAATGAGAAAATAATGTCATAATGATGACCATGCCTCCTTTTTATGTGGCACTAATGTGCCTAGGAGTTACCGCGCAGCCAAGAAAAACGCCGCCGAACTAAAGATACTCCTGCTAAGTTGCACATGCTCGCATGCCTGCAGAAGTCGCGGTGGAACCGCTCAAGCCACTAGAAATATCATTAAGCCGAGCTTCTTACAAACTCGATGGCGCTAAGGAGAACAGCGCTGCCTGCTTGGTCTTAGCTGGCGGCGGACTAGACTTCGGAGGCGCACTCTTAATTCTTCTTGCTTTCCCGCTATTGGCAGTTTTTCTGCGCTAATGTTGGAGCCCGCTGTAATGCGGTAATGTGCACGAAACATGGCTGATCTAACAAAAATTGCTTTGGAAACGGATAAAATGAAAGTAAGATAAACACGATGGATCCGTGGCTGGTCATTATGTGAATGAAGCATCTTGGCAGTCGCATGGCGTGTACCACTCTTAATGGTGGGAAGGCGCGTGTGATTAAATGATAGCCTTACTCGTAACTACCATGGCGGCTCATTTCTTCTGCTAGTTGGCTGGTGTATTTGCATGTAAGACAGTCACCTAAGTGAATTATAATTGTTTGATTGATGGACGGAGGATCGAAGTAAAAACTTGCAATTTCTTTTCGGAGATAAACTGATTTCATATTGCTGAATCGCGATTTGTGAAGCATCGCGTTGTGAGAACCATTAAAATCATCGTATCTTTGAGCCTTTTCTTATCTCTCCTCTGAACATTATTTCGACAGGAAGCTTCTTTTAAAATCCGATGTAATCAATGTGATGTTGTGAGTTCATTTTAATGCCTGTTATCAATTCGAGATAAAGTTTCTTATATTTCCAATTTTCAATAAGTCTACAGTGCAGATGAATGTAGTTGAACTGAACATGAAGCTAGTTCGAGTGGCAAGGAATTTATATTGTATCACCATGATTGGTGATTTCACAAATTTTGGAAATTTGTTCCTTATTTATATTTGTAGGTATGAATAAAGGGGGCAATTATCTGAGGCATTGAGTGTCATAGTTATCATGAATGTTCTTAGTTCTAGAGCGCATAAAATGAAAGCCTTAGTTATTGAAAATGGGGGAAACTCATTGTGCTTTTCGTTAACACTGAGATATTCTTCAAAATTATTAATGAGTTCGGTTTAATTCAAAAATTTCAGCTGAAGTATCTTCCCCAGATTCGCACATATCGAAACTTTACACTCTTGGAGATGTGTTCGCATGTCAGGTGCATGGATACGTACGTAATTACTGGACACTCCTTAATTCATCACAAGTACATTTTTTAATGTTTGATTTTGTAAAGCAGTGATTACCAGAAATGCAAAATTAGTAGAATTTTTTTTAAAAAAAATTTCTATAAATATTATTATTATTAACTTCCCAGTATATGGGAAGTTCTTGTAATCACCCCGAAAATGGAAATTGAAATTTTCATCATTTCTTTACGTTTTGAGGTCTATATAGTATATTTAAAGTGTTTTTAGAAAAAGAGATGTATGTGTGTGTACGTATGTATGTATGTACGTACGTAGGTTCGTGGACACTTTTTTCTACGAGCATAACTCACGTGAGCAAAGTCCTATCGACTTCGTTGACGTGTCAATCGAAGCCCTTTTAATTTTAAGAGCTGATTAGTTTTTAAAACACTTCGGGGGATGGGTTGCTGTTTTGGCCTCTTGAAGGTCATTTCTGTCTCACGAACCAAACATATGATTTGCATTGTTAAGGTGCCAATTGACGCGTACAATTTTATTAAATTTTTGAAAAAAATCGTTGGAGCCGTTTTTTAAATTTTTAAAACAAGTGCAAAAAGTAATGGCTTTTCTTGATAAACAATAAATTTTTAACCTGATTTGCAAAACGCAATAATCAATGTTTATAAAATTTGTATACTCGAAATAGTTTTTGTAAAAAAACTGCAAAACTTTTTCTCATGATTACAAAAAATATTAAATTAAAAATAAATCATTAAAAGTCATCATGACCTTCAAGAAGGTCATTTAACTTATTCACTATATCTCGCGAACCAAATACAGTATTTGCATAATTAAGGTGTCAATCGACGCGTCTTTACATTTTCGTGATATTTGTGAGTTTTTAAAAAAATCGTTTGAGTTTTTTTAATTTAATAAAAACAATTGTAAAAAATTAGGGGTTTTTCACTAAAAAAATTTTTAACCTGATTGGCACAACACAGTTATAAATGTTTATAAAATTTATAAATTCTTATCAGTTTTTGAAGACAAACCAGAAAAACTTATCTTTCCATGACTACAAATAAATTAAATAAAAAATAAAAAATAATTCAAAATCACGATGTAACATGGGTTCATGAGAATGATATTACCTTATATCTCTTATTCTTAAGACATTGTTGTTAAATTAATCAAAGATTATTAATATTTGCATAATTTGAGCAGATTTTGAATAGTTTTTACAGTGCCGTGTTTTAATTTTAATATAAAAACTGCTTAAATTTTGAAAACCACAAAAAATTCAATCAAATTTGCATTTGTGATAATGAACGCTTTGAATGGTAAATCAATACTTTGCAAGATCATATGCTTTAAAAAGATTTCATCAAATAAAAAATTGTAATTTTTAGTAGTTTTATTGTTTAGTCTTCGTAAGATTTCAATTACTTCCTTCATCATGATACGTAATGCTTTTTAGTTTTGACATGCAATTAAACCGATTATTTACTGCACATTCAATGTTTCTCAAGATCAACTGAAAATAAGAAATAAGTATTAGTCTGATTGATGTAAAATCGTGCAAAAATACAAATTCAATGATTATGGCAAATTCAAGGCAATTTTCAACACAACTATTCAAAATGGCCACAACGCGAATAAATCTCTTCAGTGGGCGTAATAACAAAAACTGCATTCATTTTTGCTAGCGCTCTTTTGTCCTTCAAGCATCGATATGAAAATAACAAATAAGGTAGAAAAGGCTTTGTAACCTTCTGATTTTGTAAAGCATTAATAAATGCAAAATCAACAGATTTTTTTTGTAATACAGTCGAACTTCGATAAGTCGAACTTGGAAAAATCGAATTTTTGATAAGTTGAACCAAGTTGGTTGGCAAGTAGGAGTATTAAGAGGCAAACAAGCCTATGTATGAAAATGTAGACAAAGCAGTTTTTGAATGGTTTAAATCGGCAAGAAGGCAGAACTAACCTCTATCCGGTGGGTTCATTAAAGAGAAAGCATTTGAGTTTAGTGAAAAACTAAGACAACTAAGCTTTAAGGCAAGCACCGGTCGGTTCGATAATTCGAAACGCAGGTATGGTACATTTAGAAATTTATACAATAATTAGGTTTAAAAGTTCGTTTTTTTTAATGTAAGATCTGGCGTATGTCATAAAATGGCTTGTAGAGAAAGCGGTGACGTAAGTGACGAAGATTGAAGTAAATGGAGACATGATGTTTTACCTCATTTATTAGAAGGTTATCAAGCACGGGACTTGTTTAATGCAGATGAGACAGGATTATTCTTCAAATGCTTCCAGATAACACCTTAACTTTTAAAAATCAGAAGTGCCATGGCCATAGGAAACAGAGAGTCACATTGATGCTTCTTACAAACATGAATGGATCAGAAAAAGCAAAATTGCTTTTAATAGGTAAAAGTAATCGACCTCGCTGCTTTCGAAGTGTTAAGCGGTTGCCCCTTGACTATAAAGCAAATTCAAAGGCTTAGATGACAGGCGCGCTTTTCGAAGAATGGCAATTAAAACTAGATAAACAGTTTAAAAACCAGAGAAGTAAAATTATTATTTTTTATTGACAACTGTCCGATCCATCCTAAAACATCCAGGAAAAATTAAAATGTTTTAAATTTGCTTTTTTCCTGCCGAATATGACATCTAAGTTACAACCACTTGATCAGGGAATCATACAATGTTTAAAATGCCATTATCGCCGAAGAATTTTGAAAAAAACTACTACTACTGTACACATATATTGAATGTACTGTTTAATATTTTTGGTATTTTTTTTATATTTAGATATTAAGGCACATAAATATTCATTCACAGAAAAAGTGCACGCATATGTAAAGTTATTTTGATAAGTCGAAGTCTTGATAATTCAAAATTTTAATGTGTCACATCGCAGTTCGAGTTATCAAAGTTCGACTGTATATGTATGAATATTATTATTGACTTCCCAGTATATGGGAAGTTCTTGTAATCGCCTCGAAAATCGAAATTGAAATTTTCAACAAATCTTTACGTTTTGAGGTCTTACGAGTATATTTTAAGTGTTTTTAGAAAGAAGTATGTATGTGTGTGTGTGTATGTACGTACGTACGTGCGTTCGCGGACAGTTTTTCTACGAGCATAACTCACGTAAAAAAAAGTCCTATCGACTTCGTTAAGGTGTCAATCGAAGCGTCTTTGCAATCTTAAGAGCTGATTAGTTTTTGGGACACTTCGGTGGAAGGAGTTTGCTGTTTTCACCCCCTGAAGGTCAACTCTGTCATGCGCTATATCTCGCGAACCAAATGCACGATTTGCTTCGTTAAGGTATCAATGGTCGCGTATGGACATTTACGTGAATCTATCAAATTTTTAAAAAAATCTTTGGAGTTGGTTTTTAATTTTTTGAAAAAAAGTTTTTTTCAAAAACATCAAATTTTTAACACGATTTTCAAGACGCAGTAATCAAAGTTTATATAATTTATATACTCCAAAGAGTTTTTGTAAAACAATCACCAAAATTTTTTTTCATCATTACAAAAATAAATAAATAAAAAATAAAAAATCATTAAAAGCCATCATGACCTTCATGGTCATTTATGTCATTCATTATATCTCGAGAACCAAATATAATCTGTGCATCATTAAGAAGTCAATCGACGCGTATTAACATTTTAATGATGTTTTTAAATTTTAAAAGAAATCTTTGAAGCCATTTTTTTAATTTAATAAAAAATATTGAAAATTAATGTTTTTTTTCATAAAAAAATTAATTAAAAATTAATAAAATTAACATCGTAATAATAAATGTTTATAAAGTTTACAAACTTTTATCAAAATCTGTAGAGAGACCAGCAAAATATTTTCGCATGATTTCAAAACAAATTGAATTTAAAAAAATAAAAAAAATCATTCAAAGTCTCCATGTAAAAAGGATCCATACGAATTTGTATACCTTAAATCTCTTATTCTAAAGACATTGTTGTAAAGTCAATCAAAGTTTATTATTATTTGCATAAGTTGCGGAGATTTTTAATAGTCTTCACAGAACCGTGTTTTAACTTTAATAAAAAAAACTGCTTTAATTTTGAAAACCAATACAAATCAAATCAAATTTGCAATTGTGATAATCAACGTTTTGAATGGTAAAATGTTTTGTAGTCAACACTTTTTAAGATTATATGCTTTGAAAAGCTTTCATCAAATAAAAAATTGCAGTATTTAGGAGTTTTGTTCTTTAGTATTCGTAAGATTTCAATTACTTCCTTCATCATTAGTATTACATACATTTTACTTTTTTCTTGCAATCGAACCTATTTTTGACTGCATATACAATGTTTTTCAAAACCAACAGAAAATAAGAAATAATTATTAGTATCATTGATGTAATCGTGAAAAAATACAAATTCAGTGATTATGCCGAAGTGCTAGCAGTTTTGACCGCAACTATTTTAAATGGCCATCACGCGACAAAATCTCTTCAATTGTCGTAATAACAAAAACTGCATTAATTTTTGCTAGCGCTGTTTTGTCCTTCAAGCATCGATATGAAAATAACAAATAACGTAGAAAAGGCTTCGTAACCTGTCCCCGCTCCGATTGATCCACGTGAATATTAAATCAAACCAATCCACGAAAATCTTTACGTAATCAATTGACGCTCGCGTAGATGTTACGATTAATATTAAGTCATTCCAATAACTTTTATGAGAAGTACATTTTTATTATTAAAAATAGTATTATTTCCATAATTATTATTGTGTTTAATATTTTTAATATTTATGTAAATATTACTGGGAAGTTGACCGTGTGGACCTCAAGGGTCGCACCTCGCGGCTTGTTATTATATTGTTTTGAAATTTTTGTGTGATTTTACGGTTGCTTGATTTAATACATACATACAGCTAGATTATATGTGTCCATATGGGCATCAGTTTCTTGTGTGTTAAGAATACATGTTTCTATATTTAAATCAGCTCATCGCTTTTCTTTTTCATATGTACCTTACACCAAAATTTGGCATCTAGATTCATTTCTCAGAAATTCTAAACACACAATTTTTTCCCCATGAAACTCGTTAACTATTAAATAAAACCATCTAAATGTTGTTAATGGTTGTGAATAAATGTCAAAAATTAATATTTATATCATGCTTCATCTTGAAAAGTTATGAACAGGAGGTGCTTTATCGGCTACTTGAACAATTGTTTAATCCTGCTGGAAAATTTGAGTTTTGTCACATTTAAGGTATTTATTTATAAACATTCCAACAACGATATGCAATACTATGTTTTGCCAGTTACAGTAATCCTTCGTTAACATGAGCTCGACGGGGGAATGAAACGTCCTATTCGCTTTGAAAAAATTCCCCATAACCGAATTCGTTTAAGGCAAATTGATTCGCCGTATCAAATGTCTGGATTTTGCATTCGTAAATAAATTTAGATACTTAAAACTGATTATAGTAACTATTATCAGTAACTATTCTAGTTATTATTATATTCCAATAAATACTTCAAGCATTTCTAGATCAATTAACTTTTCACTGCCTTTATTTTTTTGAAGAAAAAAAACTCTTACAAACTTCATACATAGGAAATTATAACAAATTATAAAACAACAAATTCCAATCATTACATGGTAATCTACTTAAAAATAACTACACGTAAACTTTGATAATTCATGTTTGTTTTAGGAAATCTTTTATAGTCTTTTGATGGTACTCGACAGAACTGTGTTTCAAACATTCCCTTTTGATGTTATCGAGGTGGTCTTCTAAATTTGCCTTTAGCTCAGTGGTGGTATGTGCGAATTTTGTAATTTTGCAATGCGCATAGGATCTCATTTCTGGTTGGTTTCTCGAAAGGTTCTTCACTGTCTGCTCCGTTCTCATTTCCGTGATCATAATGGAGGCTGCAAATTTCGATGTTGTTGTCCAAAGCAACATATTCAGAGAAGGATGTTGGTTCCTGGAGTTGCAACACCGATACGAGATTTTTCCAATTAGTGGGAGTTGGAGGATTAGGGAGAGATGGCGATAAATCGTCAAGTTCGCGAATATTTCAAGCTTTTCGGAAACTATTTGCAATTGTGGGATTGGTTACATCATTCCATGATGCAATTGCTCGCATTGCTCATAAAACGTTCAATTTGAAATTTGATTGTTCTGATTCGATGCAAAGAAGAGCGTGACGAAGAAATCGTGTTTTATAGTACTGCTTGAATGCGGCTATAATTCCCTGGTCCAAAGGTTGAAGCCTACTTGAACAGTTAGCAGGGAAGAATACCACTTTTACGTTCGACAGTTTCAGGTTGCTGACTTTGTGTGAACTGCAATTATCTAAAGTTAACAGCACTTGCCTATTTTTTGCAGCCATTTTCCTCTGAAACTTTATAAGCCATATGCTGAAGGAACTGGAATTCAGCGAAGCATTCTTCTGATGAGTGTATTCAAATAGTAAATCATTTCGATTCACTTTGCTGAGGCACCTAGGATTTGTATAATTTCCAATGATCCATGGTTTTCGCTTTTCAGATCCATCGGCGTTACAACATAGCACCACTGTAAGCCGTTCTTTGCTTTTGTTTGATTGTGATTTTATTCCTTTGAATTCCAATGAACGGTCTAGAAGCAGATTGTAAAATACACCCGTCTCATCCATTATTCGCTTCATCACATAATATATAAGAAGAAATGATGTTTTTCTTTTGAAATCTCCATAGCAAGCCATCTGAGTATTCGAAATTTTTGCACCATTTATATATTTATTTTCTTCGCCTTTTGTCTTATCAAATTTCCGGAAATAGGAATATTCGAATTCCTTGCGTTTTGAACTTATCTAAAAGTTTCATCACGACTTCTTCATTTGCCGCATTGCGAATGCGTTTGGATCAAGCTGGTGAGCCGGAAGCAATAGCAGTGTCTATCTTTTCCCTGTTTTTTATTATTGTAGACAAAGTAGGCTTTGGAATATTATACTTTCCGCAATTGTAGTTTTTGGCAACGCACCACTTTCAATCTCATCTAGAATCCTACGTTTAATTGAGAGATCAATTGATCTCTGGTTCGGTTTTTTAACCAACATTTTTACCTAATTTATGCCACACTAAACTTAAGGATACCTATTATACATAGACAGAAACTGTGGGCTGACTAATAAACAACAAACGCGACTGCGCGTATTCCTAGAAAAACGAAATGTTATCATTCTGTTATGAAATAAGGTTCTACAAAATGAAATTGCATTGATTTGTACGTGTCAACAGACTTTTTTGCTTTTGATGTTTGAAATCATTGTTCGAGATTCGTGTTAACCGAAAGGTTCGCGTTAACCGGGAATTTCTTAATGAGTTCGAATAAAAAGATCGGGCGAAAGAACTTTTCGTGTTAGACGATGATTCGTGTTATCCGAGTTCGTGATAACGAGGGTTTACTGTAATTACTTAAAACCAACATTACAAAATCCATCCCAACTAACCACTGATAAATACCTTTTGAGGATAATTTCCTTCTACGCTTGAAAACAACTTACAGTGACTAGCTTTTAAAGGCCATTAGCACTACAGAACGCGTGAAATTCGAATTAATCGTCTTACTTCGAGGGATTTGATACACTTCTCCTTTCTTATCCTTCAATAATAAGCAACTGGAATACAGCCCACATTAGCTAAAGTCTTTTTACTATTAACTAAAGAATTACATTTTTTAGAATTGAGAATCGGGTTGTGATAAGGATCATTATTGAAATTCGACTAAGTTCACTATGTCACTATTAATGCGCTAGACATCCTGTTTCACAACGCGAGTCGTTTATCTACCGATATTGAACATGACAGGGATGCATACTACACAATGTAATTTTTGATTTGTTTTAATTCTTTCATATATCTTACGAAAAAGCATCATTTAGAAACGAACTCTTTTCATTCATTCATCATAAAAGTTTCCTCGCCGTATTCATTGGCTATTGAAAATATATCTCAATATCGGCTTTGTAACTGACCAAGGATTGCAATTCATACTTGACTGGCTGTGAAGCAAAGATACAACGAGACAACTATTAAATAATGGCCGACTGTTTCGCATTACAAATTGTTGAATTTGTCCATTGCAACTTAATTTCATTACAATCCGAAACATCATCGCAAAGTAAAAACAAAATTTTTTAAAAACCCGTATGAAACCAATTTGTTCTCTCATGAAAGCTGTCCCATGACACTCTGAAACAATGAAACACAACGACTGAACTGCCTTGCCGACTTCATCGGTTAGTGTCTCCGATGTTCTTTCGTCGAATCTCGCAATTCTAAGATAAAGTGGGAATTTCGCAAAAAAATAGGAGACAGAAGAAAGAGTGACAGAGAAAGTTTGCAACTGGAAACACATTTCTAACTGGAAAGCTTCACGTGTAGATGTCTCCCTGCATCCTTTTTGGGCGATGCGTTGGTGAATTCGAACTCAATGTCCGTAAATACATATTTGTAATTGCATATTTCAAATTAATGGAGGTTATTTCATTTTAGGGCTTGAGATAAAAGATTTTGTTATTCTTTTCACGGCTGAAAGCTTTCTCCGTAATTCTGAGTTCATTAAATCGAAACGACGTTTTAACCTTAAATGGAACCAATCCTTTTTCAAACAGCAGGAAATACGCTTTCTTAATGTGGTTATTTGGATTTTTAAATTCCCTGCACATAATCGTTCTTGGGAAATTCTTTTTTCTGTTATTGTAGACATTTGTTCTTCACGATTCGAATTTCGTATGGTACTTTAAACGAGATATAGTATTGAATGATTTGCTGAACATTGTCAAGACTTGCAAGTCCCTACATAGATTTAAAAGTTGCGATTATTATCTGTAAAGCGTTGGCCTGTATCCATATATTGCATATCTTGGATTTCGGGGAAACTTTCTTTGAATTTGAGATGTGTAGCATTCAAGATGGACGTAAGTAAAATGAATTTATCATTAGTAACTACTTTCCACTGTATTCATGTTGTGGAATTTCAAAGTCATTGTTTTCACAGGAGGATTCGGATATTGTTGCAGCTTATCCTTTTCTCAGTTGCTTTATATTTTCGAATGACAGAACATGTTATAGAACTTTTTAGTTTCTAAGTTTGAGCTTGCTTTGTTTCAATTTCGTTGCTTCTTTTAAACATATAAATAAACTGCTTTAAACGTACTATTACATCCTTCCGACCAGAACTATCAGTAGAAACACCGCTTTGAGCTTAAAATTTGTTTCAAAAACATCACTCATCAAGAGTAATGATAAATTAAATCCAAATTTTTGTAGTTGTAATTATTTTACCGTGCGATGTAGAAGTGGTTGATAAATTTGTATCAGTGACTTTGTTTTTCTTTTGGAGGCCTTTTACTGAAATCAAGCTGCTTACTATTGACGGCCGAAGTAAATGCTCCTGCTTTTAAATGAAGCTTCTACTTGGACTATCCATATGCAATAGTAGTTGCACTTCATCAAATTCCTTGTCAGAAAATATTTTAGAATCGCTCAAAAATACTTTAGTAAAATTAAAATCAGCTAAAATATCCTTTCAAGATAATGTTTTGTTCCAGAGTTCCCAGTATTGACTTTGTATGTCGTTGTCCCTCATTTTTATTGCAAAGTAACAAGAATGTAGATCCTCAAATAGTAATGCTTTTTGTTCACTGTTTTCAGCTCAGCGGAATTTTCATGCGTGGGAAACAAATTCTTTCTCCCACCATTGGAAAAATTTCGCTATCTGAATTCAGCAACTGTGAAATAAAGCGTATAGTAATCCTAAGAAGTATTCATCGATAGTAGATACAGTTTGAACATCCAATAACTATCGTCTAAATTTATCGCAGGCTCGTTAGTAATCCTTTTTATGTTTACAGGAAGCCTTTTCATACAAATATAAAATTTTCTCCTAGGGTCTTATCACTTAAAAATATAAGTTTTCTAGCTCTTATGTCTGAAACGATTTGCGGTGAGCTTTTTTAACACCCCACAGTCGAAAAGATAGCTAATGTATCTTTTTGGTTACGCCCTTAAATGTACTTAGACATCTTCGTCTACACCAGAAGCCATGGAAATTTATTTTTCTTAGTTTCATTAGAAAAATTCTACATTGATTTCTTTTAAAAGTAGCAGTAATTTTTACTCCAAAATTACCAGAGGCATCCTTGTATGGCATATTGTTATCTTGAGCATTACAGCTTTATTTAGATGCTCTAGACTTTTCCCACATTATTATTTTCTGGAAACATTTTCAAGGCACATTTCTTTTTTCTTCGTATTATTGCACTTAAAATTAACATATAAAAATTAGTCAAAAATCACACCCATTGTACACAATTCATCCCATTTTATTTTTTAAAAATAATGAGGCTGCAACTCAAATATTTTCTTTGATTTTTAATTTATTTTAGAAATGTTCTATCTATACCACATAATTACTTGAGCTATTTCATTTTAAATATGACCACTTACCAGCTTCAACAATTATCAGCTGCAATTTAAATTTTCCAGATCGGATTCTATTATCATATTGTCATATTGTTAAACTCATCACATTAAAAACATCCCAGTATTTAGGGAAGTCATTGTAATTCATTCGAAAATTGATATCGAAATTTTCAACATTTTTGTTTTTAAAGTAGTTTAAGTGGGGACTGACCAAGTTCAATTGCATCCATTACTGTAGAAATTTAATATTTGAAATCAAGTGATTTGGAGCTGTTGATGTAATTTGTTCTTTGCACTAGGTCTATATACATCTCGAGGACCATCTATTAACCAAAAGAGTCGATTTATTATGCCAGAGCGCGAAGATATAGAACCTTTCATCAATCATCTAGCATTTTATTACGTTGAGTTGATCCTCCGAACAAATAAGAATTGCCATGCAGCTTTGTTTTATCATTTACATGTTCTAGGGAATTATTAAATTTGCTTGGTAATTAACTACTCGCTTTGAACTTGAAAGGATAGAAACTAACAAATCGCTGTATGCCATATATTAGCCATTTGGATTTCTAGCAGACAGCAAACATAGCTCTTGCAGTAGTTTTCAAAGACGATAATTATCAATCATTAAAATTCATTAATTATGCTCATTTTCTCACATTAGCTTAATTTCGTACCAATTTTCTAAGTTGGTCCAATTATTGCAATCACCAAGCTATTCAGTAGCTAATAATCATTAGGCCAAGCACGGATCGGATACCTACACGAGTGCAGCCAATCGTTTCAGCGCCTCCAAGAATTCTAAAAGGGACAAGTATGTATTACACGCGAATTGCAGTTCGCC
The DNA here is from genome assembly GCA_963942545.1 of Oxycera nigricornis. Lineage (NCBI taxonomy): Eukaryota > Metazoa > Arthropoda > Insecta > Diptera > Stratiomyidae > Oxycera > Oxycera nigricornis. The sequence continues at coordinate 87,270,882 of OZ012660.1, read as the reverse complement.
GAATCAAAAACAACCAGCTATTGTCTAATTTTCTAAAAAATTTATTAGTTTTCCAAAAACAGAATTATTCGACAAACAGGCAAGAGTCACCGTGTAAATTCAGATGTTTATTAGTTTAATTGCCCCGGGATGACAAGAAAGATAGATCAAGGGTACTTCCAGTTAGGCAGAAGTTCGGCATGCAGGCTATAGCCCAGGAGTAGGAGTCCTGTCGTAAACTGCGCACGGCATGTGCAATTATGGCCCCGTCATTATGCCATAAAACAATTTGAATTCTAAAGAAAGTAGGCAAAAAGAAGTTGAAGGACATTGTCGTGAGTCGTGCCGGCAAGTCTTGTGAAGCACTAAGTAGAAATGGTCTGAGAAAGCAACGAACGCTGTGCGAAAGAATGATTGGTATTAGTATTTGCGATGATGTTTCTAAACACGGCCGGAGGTGGGCTCGTTCTGGATCTAATCGAAATTAGATTGAAAGAAAACATTAATTTTAATTAAGTGCGGAAAGTAAGCTCAAAAGAAAATCAAGTGCTTAGAAATTTGAAATTGAAATATATTAACTTATAGTTCAAATGCAGCCGAGAATCTGGATGAGATTCACGTCATCAGAACCCATTTCGAATGTAAGTCAGCCTTTCACAAAACATGTCAAATTAAGCACTTGGTTTTCGATTTAGATTGAGTGTCTGACATTAGTTTGTGAGCTCGAGTAGTTTATGCCGGAAAATTATTTTTGATAATAAATTGTTGAAACATACATATACATACTCCAATATTTAACTCAAAATGTTGTAACTCTAGCAGGATAATTTTATGAAAAATAACACTGCGCACTCCGATTTATAACATACAGTGTGAGTTTCATTTTTATAAGTTGCTAAATTAAGGAGTCATGTTCCGAAAGAAGATTTATTATCTATTTCCTAATGCTCAGGAATCCTTTCAGCCTTAGATTTGTGGCCTGGATATAAAAATCCTAGACTGTGTTATTTTTGTGAATACTTCAGGTGTTCATTTATGACTACCTTTATTTCATTTTTATAGCAATGCGAAATTAACTATTTTTTGAGGAAAATTCAACTTTTCGCTACTCCACAAAAAGTACGAAGTCAATTACTTTGATTTTGCTTATTCACGTCATTACATCGTTAAAGCTTTTTCGTAAGCTATTTAACAGTATTTGAATAGTCTTGCCTTGTATAATATTAAGATAATTCAAATTATTATTCGAATCTGCACTCCACAAATAGTTTAAATGACTAGAAATTGATCACTAAAGAGAGACAACTGACTTTCCAGGAGTCAATCGCTGTTGATGACTATTGCAGCAGCGCTGTGATTTCCACATTTCCACACTTATTACAGAGAATTCAGTTTTCTTGGGGTCGTGTGAAGCTCACTCAATCCCAGAAATATGCATAAATGGATTCTTAACTTCCCAGTACATGGGCAGTTCTTGTAATCGCCTCGAAAATCGAAATTGAAATTTTCAACATATCTTTACGTTTTGAGGTCTTTAGAGTATATTTTACGTGTTTTTAGAAAGAAGTATGTATGTGTGTGTATGTACGTACGTACGTGCGTTCGCAGACAGTTTTTCCACGAGTAACAAATTAAATTCATTAACAATAAATTTTAAGCCTGATTTGCACAACGCAGTGATCAATGTTTATAAAATTTGTATACTCTAAATAGTTTTTGAAAAAAAAATCTAATGATGATAAAAAAAAAATAAAAAATAAAAAATCATTAGTCATCGACCTTCAAAGTCATTCATGTCTTTCACTATATCTCGCGAACCAAATATAGTATTTGCATCACGGAGGTGTCAATCGACGCGACTTAACATTATCATAATGTTTTTTTATTTTAGAAAATCGTTGGAACCGTTTTTTCATAAAAAAATAAGTTTTCAACCTGATTTGCACAACACAGTTATAAATGTTGATAAAATTTATAAATTCTTATCAGTTTCTGAAGAGAAACCAGCAAAATCTTATTCCATGGTTACAAAAAAAATTAAATAAAAAATTAAAAATAATTCAAAGTCACCATGTAAAAAGTGTTCATACGAATGTTCTTACCTGATTACTCTTATTCTAAAGACATTGTTGTTGAATCAATCAAACTTGATTAATATTTGCATAATTTAAGCAGATTTTTAATAGTTTTTACAGTACAATGTTTTAATTTCAATAAAAGAACTGCTTACATTTTGAAAACCAAAAAATTAATCAAATTCGCATTGATTGTAATGAACGCTTTGAATGGTTTTGTAGTCAATACTTTGCAAGATCATATGCTTTAAAAAGTTTTCATCAAATAAAAAATTGCAGTTTTTAGTAGTTTTTTTTTTGTATTTGTAAGATTTCAATTACTTTCTCCATCATCATTCGTAATGCTTTTTAGTTTTTACGTGCAATTAAATGTTTTTCAAGATCAACTGAAAATAAGAAATAAGTATTAGCCTGATTGTTGTAAAATCGTGAAAAAAATATAAACTCAGTGATTATGCCGAAGTCATGGCGATTTTGAACATAACTGTTCCAAATGGTCACCACGCGACAAAATCTCTTCACTGGGCGTAACAAGAAAAACTACACTCATTTTTGCTAGCGCTCTTTTGTCCTTCAGGCATCCATATGAAAATAACAAATAACGTAGAAAAGTTTTCAACCACCACCCACCGCGTTAGCAATCAATCAAACCAATCCACCAAAAGCCTTACGTATTTAATGGACGCTCCCGTAGATGATATGATTAATATTAACTCATTCCAATTACTGTTACGAGTACCTCTAATTATTATTATTTACAGTAGTAGTATTTTCAAAATTATCATTGTGTTTAGTATTTTTAATATTAATGTAGATATTACTGGGAAGTTGACCGTGTGGACATCAAGGCTTGTTAACTTCCCAGTATATGGGAAGTTGTTGTAATCGCCTCGAAAATCCAAATTGAAATTTTCAACATTTCTTTACGTTTTGAGGTCTATAGAGTATATATAAAGTGTTTTTAGAAAGGGAGAAGCATGTGTGTGTGTGTGTACGTATGTCTGTACGTTCGTGGACAGTTTTTTCTACGAGCATAACTCACGTAAAAAAAGTCGTATCAACTTCGTTGAGGTGTCAATCGAAGCGTCTTTGCAATTTTAAGAGCTGATTAGTTTTTGGAAAACTTCAATCGGAGGGGTTTGCTGTTTTGCCTATTTGAAGGTCGTTTCTGTCATGCGTTATATCTCGCGAACCCAACGTACGATTTCCTTGAACAAGGTGTCAATCGACGCGTATTGACATTTATGTAATTCTGTCAAGTTTCTAAAAAAATTCTTGGAGCCGTTTTCAAATTTTTGGAAAAAAAGTGCAAAAATTGGATTTTTTTCAAAAACAATAAGTTTTAAACCTTATTTTCAAGTCCAAGTAATCAATGTTTACAAAATTGATATTTTCCAAACAAAGTTTGTAAAAACAACATCAAAACTTTTATTCATGATTACGTAAAAAATTAAATTAAAAATAAAAAATCATTATAAGTGATCATGATTTTCAAGGTCATTTTGATCATTCACTATATCTCACGAACCAGATATGATATTTGCATCATTATGGTGTCAGTAGACGTGTATCAACATTTTTATGAAGTTTTTAACATTATAAAAATTGGTTTCAGCCATTTTTTTTTTAGTTTCATAGAAGAAATAGCGAAAAATTATGGTTTTACCTGATTTGCACAGCACAGTGATACCAGTTTAGAAAACTTATACATTCTTATCAATTTTTGAAGAGAAAGCAGCAAAATTTTTTTCCAGGATTATGAAAAAAACTCAATTAAAAATAAAAAATCACTCAAAGTTACCATGTAAAGAGGGTTCATACGAATGATATTACTTTATATCTTTTATTCTAACAAAATTGTTGTAAATTCAATCAAAGTGTTATAATATTCGCATAATTTGAGCAAACTTTTAATAGTTTTTATAGTCTTTTAATTAAAAAAAACTGCTTAAATTTTGAAAACCATCAAAATTTCAATCAAATTTGCATTTGCGGTAATCAACACTTTGAATGGCAAAATTTTTTGTAGTCAATACTTTGCAAGATCATATGCTTTAAAAAGCTTTCATCGAATAAAAAATTGTAGTTTTTAGTAGATTCATTCTTTACTAATCGTAAGATTTCAATAACCATCATCATTTGTAATACATTTCACTTTTTACATGCAATTGAATCTATTTTTGACTGCATATACAAAATTTTCCAAAACCAAAAAGGCCCCCATCGATTGATCCGCGTGAATATTCAATCAGTCCTCATCGACCAAAAACCTTACGTAATCAATGGACCCTCCCGTAGACGATATGATTCATATTAACGCATTCCTATTACTGTCATGAATACCTCTCATTGTTGTAATGTTGTTGATGTTTATGTAGATATTACTGGGAAGTTGACCGTGTGGACCTCAAGGGTCGCACCTCGCGGCTTGTTTTTTTTTTTGTATCAATCAAGTCATGAAGTGCAGTTTTTTTCGGCTCCCATTACGAAAAAATGTTTGTTTTGGAACCATGTTTTATGGGCTTATTCAGTATTTGCCTCAGTTTCAAATCAAAAAAAAAATTACCATGCAAAGTGATTTGGATCCGAAATTTTCGAAAAAGTACTTCCCGCCTTTAGCATACCCGCCATTGCTTTTTTGCAGATACTTAAGAGTTTCGGACAAAATGGAGGTGACTGTGAAAATTAAGATCATTGTAACCATGCTAGTTGTAATGGAAAACCTCGAAAATGCTGTGTCTGCGATGTTTCTTGCTCGCAATTGTTAAAATTGCACTCGTTTCAGTGAATTTTTTTTAGTAAGAGCTACAATACTTGCCATTTGGAGAATAAAAAGTACTGGTTTCTGATAGAGTTTCAAAAATTTCCAGCGGTATACCTAATCGCAATCATTTACGGATGCGATGGTCTGCTGAGTTAGATGGTCCAATCGTGTAGTTGTCAGAAGTGCAATTTGAAAAGCCTTTTTAGAAAGAATTAGTCACTTTCACTAGTGGTGAAATTTTTGAAATTTTCCGTGAAAGAGCATGATTAGTTTGGTAGCCCAAAAGTTTTAGTGAAATTTGAACTTACTGCATGGCGTGCAAGTTGTATTCTAACAACTCTTTACAATAGATACAGTAGAGATAGAAAGCATTTCTCTTGTTTTTAGTGTGTTTCGTAACGTCGTCTGACGGAATTCTACTATCGTCGAATGACACACTTGCACTATGTACTTGCTAAAAACCACGTCAAACAACCATTGGAGAATATCAACCCAACTATGATACTGTTATAGCGAAAGAAAACAGATTTTTTTTGCTTAAAAGTCACGTGACATTTGAATAAAAGCCGGATGTCTGTTTATTTGATTACCATATCCAAATATACCAACAATCATATAAACACATAGTTACCGGCTCATATTTATCATTAATAACATTTTTTTAAAGGAGCTGAAATTGATTTTATCTTACACGTAGACAAATAAAATTTAACTCAAATCAAAGACAAATGTTCATCGCAAATATCATAAAAATTACCTTTGAATAGTTTGCCTCCACTACAAGCAAATCAATGCAATCCACTTAATCGTTTCAGTTCACGATGCCCCGATGTACATTACTTCCACGTTCTAACAGCACCCATCAGTCCAACCGAGGAGACGATCTAATTCAAATGTACAAATCGCGGACATTATCTTAATTTGGCGCAGATGTTTTAATTAGAAAATGTCGGCATCATAACAGAGCTCATTAATTTAATTAAAAGTAAATTAATAAGAACTGGGAAAGACATGGAGCTAATCAGACCATAGGTAAGTGAATATTAGTGGAGGATATATTCATTTCTAAAGCATAAAATTGGAATAGGATGCCAATTTCTCGGCGGTCGATTTTAGCACTTCGAAGGAAACGTAGAAGTATTCGATGTGATAATCAGCTGCTGAAGATTTTTAAGGTTTTTCAGTGTTAGATTTTAGTCTGGATTTGAAAATAGAAACTTCATAAAGCGTTGCTGAATTTTGGCTAGATTTGCTGTTCGCGTGAATTGCTAAACCGCTTTTCCTCAATCCTGGAGATTCGTCGTATCCAAATGTCAAAGGATCACTTGACCACTGTAGGATCTTCATGTGCCCTTGTTGTAAGTCCTTCCAGCAGCGATTTATAGTTGAAATCTTGAGCTGGTAGAACTGGACTGTGCACCTTCAATGGTATCCAAACTGTTGAGGATTGGCTGAATTGCGGGAACTATTGATCTTTGCTGCCTTATTAAAGATTGTCAGTGTTGGACGATTTTCTCTGGGAGGAATGAAGAAGAGCTGGCTCAGGACTTCGCAAAACATCCATATTACGCGAAACACCTGGACCGTAGTATGTCACAATTTAAATAGCCCATAACTCACAATGAGCTGCGAACTGATTATGAGCATTAATGTGGCGGCAGTATAAGGAAGCGTTCATTAATTACTCAAAGGAACATTTCTAAAAAAATTGAGTTCATATATTCTAAGAGTTCGTTACATTTCATTTACATCGAGTTTTTACTGAGTATTACATATTGCTCTGAGATCAACAGCACAGCCGGAAATTATTATTTAACATTCTAAGCTAAAATGCCGAAATAGTAGAGGTACAATGTCTATGCACCATTTATAATAGTAATCACACCACAAAATCGATAAATAACCCTTAAATCTAAATTTCGTCAAAATGTTCGCTTACGCCTTATTGTCTGAAAATATGAAAATATCCACTTACGTAAACAAAAGTATTAAGAGATAATAAATAGAAGTCATTGATGTTATTGGTTCTCTGAAAAAACATGATGATATCAAAATAATCAAAGAGAATATTGCAGATATACTGGGTACTCTAATAAATATAAGCTTCAAGAGTGGACAATTTCCGAACTATCTAAAAAACGCCAAGGTAATACCCATATTTAAAGGAGGGCTGGAAACTGACCCAAATAATTTTCGACCAATAACATTATTAAACTCACTGAGTAAAATCATAGAAAAAATATTAGCTTTAAGAATTAAAGAATACTTAATGCAGAATAGGATTATAGATAGAAACCAGTTTGGATTTCAGGAAGGTAAAGGAACAACAGACGCGATTGTAGAAGTGATGAGACATATCAATACACAACTGGATCAGAGAAGTTACGTTGCTGCAGTTTTTATCGATCTAAAAAAGGCGTTTGATACGGTAGTGCACGATATACTGATAAGTAAACTTGAGAACTTGGGAATTCTTGGTATGCCAAGAGAACTTATGCGTACGTACCTGGCAGAAAGACTTCAAAGGACTGAAATTGGAAACGTTAACAGTGAAATAGCGCAGATTACTATTGGCGTACCACAGGGATCTATACTAGGACCGATTCTTTTCCTGTTATATACAAACAACTTGGTGACTTCAGGAATCGACGGGAAAGTTGTGATGTACGCTGATGATACGATACTGATTTACTCAGGTAAAAATGAAACTGACTTAGAACAAAAGATAAACAATGACTTAGACAAATATTCCCAATGGCTCATACGGAACAAATTGACATTAAACACGAACAAAACCAAATACATTATCTTTAAACAAAAAAATAAAACTGATATTGAGCCACTGATAAAAATAGAAAATAAAACTCTTCCGAGAGTTAAACATATGAAGTACCTTGGACTTACAATCGATGAAAAACTTACGTGGACACCGCATATAAATGATATGAGGAAAAAAATAGCAGCTATCGTTGGTTTGCTCCATCGTTTCAGCTATTTCTCAATTAAAAATAAAATACAAATTAAAAATGCATACATAACTTCAAGAATTACTTACGGGATTATAATTTGGAGCCAAACTACCAAAAATAACCTCATGAGCATGTCACGACTACTAACTAAAGCATACAAAATCATATATAACTTACAAAGGATGACCGCTACATCTGAAGTATATAAAACAGCACAAGAACTTAATGTAGACGGACTGATTCACATGGAAAAAGGAAAATTCATTTTTAAAAATTTACACATTGAACAAATGAAAACAACGAAACTAGACATAAATGGGAGAAAAAACGACTACAATATGAGAAACGCAAATGAAATTTTAATAAAATTTGCTAGGACAGAGCGCCTGAGGATGGATCCGATTAACACCGCATCAAATTTTTACAATAAGCTACCTCAAACAATAAAAGAAGCGCGTAACATAATGACATTTAAAATCATGCTACGTAAACATTTACTGAAAATTCAATTTGAATAATTAAGAACGGTAATGTTTTTTTTATTATCATTTTTTTTTAATTTTAATTTAATTTTTTTTAATTTTAATTTTAATGTTAATTTTTAATTTAATTTTTTTTTCTTTTTTCTTTTTCCTTTTTTCTTTTTTATATATATATATATCTTTTTTTAAGAACGCTAATATGTTTTTTCCTGCTACAAATGTGAAACAAAATTAGATATATTGAACTCTGAATAAAACTTTTGAGATACTGGTACTATCCCTTATACCGATATACATCGTCTGGGAAGTACTATTTAAATGAACAAGCTTTCAGGAAATAAATTGCACACGGACAGTGCAAGCAATGAGTTATGGAGTAAAGATTTTTTGGAGGAAACGGAGGTGGTTTTAGTCGGTAGAAATCCGACATGCCGAGAAGCAGGAGCAACTCGGTATCTTTTGAAGATTTCCACCTCCCAACGACGAAAAAAACAACAACATAGAGTCTAACATAAGGGCAATAAGTTTCTTTTTGCTATACTAATTTTAAATATTTGTGGCTGAATTACCTTTCAATTATATTTCGTTACTTTTCCCACTTTTTGGTGCCCAGCATTTTAATTGTGTGATCCTCATTTTTGATTTATATTGGTTTTAAAACTGACGTTCTGTGTCTACTGCCAATGCTGATGCTAAAAAACAAAACAACTTGTCAAAAGATACTTAGTATTTGTTAAGACATCACTGATACAAACACAAGTATCTTAAAAATTCACCGACAACTTTTCAAATTGGTCTAAGACACATGTGATGCCCCGGGATTGCATCCAAGGCAAACATAATTTCCTTCGGACGCTTTCGAGCAAAACGAAGGTTGAAAGCATCTTAATGTGCATTTTATGGATTTTATCAAGCGGCTTTGCTATTGCCGCGCTTGTTGCTGTTGCTCACGATACTACTGCAAGGTAAAAAACAGATATTGCACGGCCCATATAAAATTAATGGGCCGCAATAGTCGCCACATTGCAAACAAATCTGCTTTCCTAAAACAAACGATGAGCTCTGAATTTGTTTTTGATCCCCCCGCTTTTGGAGACATTCACTTTTCGTCGTGAACTTCAGTGGATATTGTTACGTTCTTTGCCGTTTCCTTTGGTGGTGGAATTTGAAGAAGATTGAGGAACCGCTGTTTGAAGTGTCCTACATATAGCTGAAAATGAACGTTGGATGTTTTACTAAGAAACCAGAAATGTATAATTATGATCAAAATAAACAGATCGCTATGTGAGTGAAAATAGAAACAGACAGAGATTTGAAATTTAATTAAAATGTATATGAAAATGGGAGATTTACGCGATGAGTAGACGTGATACAAAAACGTACATGTACATATATGCAAGGTGGCGTAGTTTTGACGTAATTGAATGATTTTATATGGTCTTTAACTATGCAATGACCTCCAAATTACGTCACATCGCGCGGTTTTGCATGTCGAATACTCTTATCGTTATTTTATCATATAATGGCGAATGAAGGACAAGAAGATGAACATGTTTTCGTAATTGAAAGTAAAATTTTCATATCATTATTTATTGATTCTGATAACCACTTTTCAGATGAAAAATTTATTATTTGGAAGTTTCGAATAAATGTAGTCTCGGATTGAAAAATACATTTCTGTAGACAAAAAAGCAAATATTATTAAGTTTAAAGTTGAAACAAGTTTAAAAAGGTTTACAACTATTGTTTGTTGAGTGTTTTGCCACCTTTTCTCATTATTAGTCAGGCATAATAAACAAAAAAAAATTAATTATAGTAATATATATGCAGTATATATAAGCTAAGTTGATAAATAATTTTAAAATTTGTTAGGAAAAGATGATTGACAACAAAACAACAACAATCTAAAATTTAAATAACAAACTAAATCGGAGATACCCAACAGGGAAAGTTAATCCTTTCGTGCACAAATGAAAAGACAATCTTCACTGTTGGTATTGTATTTTCTTTTCAGGTTCATTGCGTGTCTATTTGTTTTATTTCAGTACAAACCTATGACATGCATTCGACGAAAAGGTCAGCAAGTCACATTAGCGTTCCACTCGACCCAAATAAAATTTTATTTCTTTTAACTACTAATATTTTACTGCGCAGACTCTTGCGTCAAGAAGCCAGTACAATGTGCTAGGCAACTGCACTCACCGTAAACTAATAAAGCTAACTATTACCTAAGAGGAAGACGGTTCGCAATAACTTCCAATCTTTCTATTATTTACATCCATTCGATATTCTTGTTCAGAAATTTCTTCTAGCTCTTTTTAGATGCCGATACTTTCCAGTGAATTCGGACACAAATGTGAAATGGTAAATACATAGAAAACTATCCTTAGAGCTGATGAATGTTAGTTAGAGATGCGAGTGCTTCGTTGCAGATTCGCGCGTCGTCTCCTAGAGTTTCATAGCCTTGCCAAGGACGAGCGACATCACGCAGTGAACATTACCTGCTAATGGCGTGAAAGAAAGGACGTGAGAGTAAACAGAAAATCAAACAATTATTGACAGTTTAAGATTTCATCAAATCTCAACGATGGTCACACGACGAGATCCTTTGCGAACAAGGCTGGAACGAATCGTGTAACAGCTTCGTACCGAAAACATTGGTTAATGTGAAGACTGTTGATGGCCAACATTAGGTGCTCTTTCATCACGATCGGCTCCGTGTCCGTCGAAATAGAAGCCAAGGGCAACATAGCCAAAGCAATGTGAATGATTTATGAGTATTTTTAAATGGCAATGATTAAAGCATGAAAAAACTATTTATGAACATATTTTGGACTTGCATTGGCAATTATCAGCTCTGATGTGTTAATGCATTAATTTATTTTATAGAATTCGACATTTTCAATCCTGATTTCTGAAGCATAAGTCAGCATTTCTACTTAAAAAGTGTCATTGTAATATAAATTTCACTTGCTTTCGATGCTTTGATTATTTTTCGTTTTTTTTTTGTTAAAAAAAAAATTATTATAATTTTAATTGCCTATCTCTGGTTTAACTCTTGCAGTCATACTTCTGAATAAATAATAAAATAGTTCTTCTTTCTTTATTAACTTCCCAGTATATGGGAAGTTTTTGTAATCGCCTCGAAAATCGAAATTGAAATTTTCAACTTTTCTTTACGTTTTGAGGTCTATAGAGTATATATAAAGTGTTTTAAGAAAGAAGTATGTATGTGTGTGTGTGTATGTACGTACGTACGTACGTACGTATGTGCGTTCGCGGGCAGTTTTTCTACGAGCATAACTCACGTAAACAAAATTGTATCGACTTCGTTAAGGTGTCAATCGAAGCGTCTTTGCAATTTTAAGAGCTGATTAGTTTTTGGAAAACTTGGGTCGGGGGGGGGTTTGCTGTTTTCACCCCTTGAACATGAAATTTTCATCAATAAGGTGTCAATCGACGCGTATTAACAATTTTATGAATCCATCAAATTTTTAAAAAAAATCGTTGAAGCCGTTTTTTAATTTTTTTTAAAAAAGTGCAAAAAATTAGGGTTTTTTTCAAAAACACAAAATTTTTAACTTGATTTTCAATTCTAAATAATCAATGTTTATATTATTTATATACTCCAAATAGTTTTTGTGAAAAAACCAGCAAAAGTTTTTTTCATGATTACAAAAACAATTAAATAAAAAATAAAAAATCATTAAACGTTCAAGGTCATTTACGTCATTCATTATATCTCGAGAACCAAATATAATCTTTCCATCATTAAGGTGTCAATCAACGCGTATCAACATCTTTATGATGTTTTTATATTTTAAAAAAATCGTTAAAGCGATTTTTTTGATTTAATAATTTTTTTTGGAAAAGTAGTGTTTTTTTCTAAAAAAATTCATTTTTAACCTGATTTGCACATCGTAATAGTAAATGTTTATAGAATTCATAAACTTTTATCAAATTTTGTAGAGAAACCAGCAAAAACGTTTCTCATGATTACAAAAAAAAATTAAAAATAAAAAAATCATTCAGTCACCATGTAAAAAGGGTTCATTCGAATCATTATACCTTAAATCTCTTATTCTAAATACATTGTTGTAAAGTCAATCAAAGTTTATTAATATTTTCAAAATTTGAGCAGATTTTCCATAGTCTTCACAGCACCATGTTTTAACTTTAATGAAAAAACTGCTTTGAAACCTGTCCCCCCTCCGATTGATCCGCGTGAATAATCAATCAAACCAATGCACCGAAATCCTTACGTAATCAATTGACGCTCGCGTAGATGTTACGATTAATATTAAGTCATTCCAATAACTTTTATGAGGTACATTTTTATTATTTGAAGTAGTATTATTTCCATAACTATTATTGTGTTTAATATTTTTAATATCTATGTAGATATTACTGGGAAGTTGACCGTGTGGACCTCATGGGTCACACCTCACGGCTTGTTTTGTTTGTATTTAGGGTTCAAATAACTTAAAAATACGATTATAAAAAATATTGAGTTTAAGGATTTCGAGAAACAAAGGGGTTACTATGGTAACCACCATGGCTGAAAAGGACTAATACACTAAGGTGAATTACATTCAAAGCGCAAATTTATATACTTCTGAATATCACACAAATGCAAAACACATTCAAGTTCATGAAATCAAACTCTATCAACGGGAAAAATCCCCCACTTACAATTTGTACACAATTATTTTTTGGACACGTTTCAAAAATACTAATTATGAACTTTTGAATTCAAAAATATAGCCACATCAGCAAAAACTGAAACCAATTATAGACTAAACTAAATGCAGCACAAAGCGAAAGCTTAGGATAGCATGTATTTCCCTTCAAAAAAATTTAATTAGGTGGTTAGTGTTACTAACCACCCAACAATAAAATAATTTCCGTTCTGAAAAGTAATTTATACCGAAATTTTATGTGTTTTTTTATAGACCTTCGCAGCTATTCTGGAGTAAAGAAGTAATTTTTAATGTTACTTAAGTTTATCAAATAAAAAAAAGCGATTACGTTTGTATGTTATTTTTTATTCGTAAGTTTTTTTACTTAATTTAGTTAGATTCAGTAAGGTGTGAACAATGGTTTTCGAGAGAAACATCAACAAATGAGATTTGAAGTGTGCTTATTAAACCTATGAGAGGTTTATCTTGAATAGTTCTAAAACAAATTGATCTATATTTCCCAATATTATTAAATATGGCGTGTAAAAGATTAAGACGTTTATCATATACTTGTATTAACACTTCTTCAAGTACTTTGGCAAGCTCAACTCACCAAGATAACTTTTCTCCAGGTTCCTTAAAGAGACGAAACTGAAATAACTCTTTAGTTGTTGTACACCTTATGTCATGGGCTAAGTAATTTCATGGTTGGTTTTTACATTTTCTGCGCTTTCCGCGCTTTGGCGTTATATTGTGCCATTTAAATGAATTTGTTTTTCTCGTTGCTCAGCATACTTTTTTTATTATATTTTAATATTCTTCTTTTATCAATGATCTACTATCCTTCGTGATATTAATTACGCAAATGTAAATTTGAAATTTTCAATAATTTTTATTTGTTCGTCTTAATAAAGGCTTTTTAATTTAATTTGTTTCGACTTGTCTATCCTAGAAGTTTTTTTTGACAGATACACAATGTACCTTGTAGGTATATATCACACGAAGGATCAGCTCAAGAAAACATTTTTAGCAACAGAAAAACGATGCTTTTTGAATGAAGTTTAACCACTATGCCAACAATCTAGTAGTGACTAGTACATATAGCCTCGATTGACATGTTGATGACGTAAATGCAACATTTCGTTCGCGAAAACAAACACCAAATAACACCTGAACGAATTTCACCAAAATCTAATTAGTTCAGTATGTCATTGCAAATACTCTTCGAATGACACCTCATCAAAGTTGATACATCTTTTTTACGTGAGTTATCGTCGTACAAAAGAATGACAATGGGCGTACATTTATACAGACAAACATACAGACTTCTTACCAGAACACATCAAATATACTGTAAAGACCTCAAAACGTGTAGATATGTTGAAAATTTCAATTTGGAAATTCGAATTTCCGTAGCGATTACAAAAACGAACCATCTACTGAGAAGTTAATAAATACTACATCATTTCAAAGAATAAAATAATCTTAAGATAATATTATGCAATCCAACCTCCGAATAGGATTTATTTTAGCTTATTCGAAACTATCATATAGGTGACTACTGAATAGAACTGTAATTTACCCAAAACATACCTAATAACGATCATTTATCATATTCATATACAAGTGTGAAAGTAATTAAATTGTTTCTGCACTTATTGTTTGATAGCTGCGACTCGAACAGTTCAATTCGAAGCATTCTTTTCTGGGTATTGACACAGAACAGACACGACTCGTTATCCATTACACTTTTCCCTTAAAAGTCCACTGGATTTCAGTGGCCATTTGTTCACCACGGCCACGTTTGCCGCCAGTGTATTTGTTCCGTGTCCCACGGACTCGTCCTGTTCCTCAACTTTTCCACAAAAACGCGCGCTTATGCGGCTGAAGTTTTGCATCGATCATTAATTTTATGCGGTCATGTATTGAAATCAATTTGAGGTCATTTTTCATGTCAAATTGAGACAATTCAGACGAGTGAATTTCAACGATTGTTGAAGAAGCACTCGCCCTACGAGCGCTATGCAGGGGGTTTGTTGCATTGTCGCGCCAAGAACGCTGGGAGAAAGAAAGAAAATTGAACATTAAAATCAATACAGTGTTGCACGATAGTAAAAATGAATAAAACCAAGTAGAACAACTTGCCATTTTAGTCCCTTATGGAGTTGGGAGCGTTTCCACAAGCGTAACATCTATTCTCACACATTACCGCAAGTAAACAGGAAGTGCTTATTTCATAAAGCCAAGACTCAATTTGTAGTGATAAGACACTAATGATGGCTCTTTTGCTGATTACCTTGAGTTTATGTTTTGTTGACTTTCGTCTTTTACACTAGAAGAAAATCATTTCGCGGTAGCAAATCACATTAATTGGCAAATGCAAAAAATGAGAAAACCATAATTCATATATATATATAAGAATTCATAGGGAAAACAAAAAGTGACTGCAAATAATCCTTGTTAAATCTGATAATAGAAATGTTTATTCAAAAATAAATACACAACAAAATGGATAAACGATTGGTTAAAAATTATCTGATGATCAATGCAAACGAAGTGTAAGTTCAAACACTTAATACTGAGCATACTCAGATTTTTGGCTAATTTTGAATGCTTTCGAATTCACGCAGCTCCAAAAGACGTCATTTCAAATGTTTACAGCATCAATCATTTTTCAGCTGGGCCAAATGGATTGTCCATATCAAAATGGTGATTATGTTGCTGTTAAACAGGTAATTGCTCAATTATATGAAGTTGAGCAGTTTGAGATCCCGGCCATGCATCGTTCTGCACTCTGCGCAAACCGAGAGAACTAAATTGCCCTTAATAGGATGGCGTTTCTCGGACGTTATACGTTCGCAACGCGCCTATTTATTACGCCAACTTCGACATTTGATGACTACATTTTGCCGATTAAGCTGAAGGGCGTACACAAGATCTCCAAAATGAAGACAGTAATTGAACTCAATATTGATTGCAATGTTGAAAAGCCGCGCGAGACCTGGATGCGTCTGCACTGGGCTGAACCTCAACCCGGAACACGGTTTTCCTCAACTGTACAGGTGAAATTACAGCATCAGGAGCAGATTACAAGTGCTAGTCTGAATAAGAATGAAGATCACAATATGCTCAATCATTTTCGTTGTTGTTGAAAGAAGAATTTCTAAGATTACATGTAATTTTAGTCCGCTTACAGACTCAAGTGTCCACGAGGCGTTTTTCGAGAGCACTTTTAGATGAAAGGTTGATCGTGTACTTGACATTTCCGATGGATCGTTTTTCTGTGGTCACAAAATCGATAATGCAAATTATTGAGGTTTCCAGACGATCTAGATAGTGGTTTTTGTCTCCAACCATAATGAACTTACTTGCATATCATGCTACGCTATAGGGTAGCACACGGGGAAAGGATGGTACAAACAGTAATGGAAGGAGCATATGCATTTGATGTTTGCTGCCAACGGCCACAAGTGAATTAAGTTCTGCTGAAGAATAATCATAGGCCTCATATGATTTTCGCCATCTCAGATAATGAAGTGATGGCACGCACAAAGCCAGCAGAATATTGCATCGTAATTTATCAGTATAGAATAACGTCCAGCTACGTACCCACTAATTGATTGTCCTCTGGAGTTGATGTCAAAAAAAACTATTTTGCACGAATAATTACTTCAGTATAATAGTATCATACGCATATAGAGCTAATCTATCAATATGACTTCAAATTTAAGAATTTGGCAAGCAACAAAAACATTACTAGTTCGTATCATCTTGCATTTCAAATAATTTTCAATTTTCAGCGATTCGCATACATTCTGTGACACGTGCACTTTTCACAGTTTAAAACACAGTTTTAAAATTGGTCTAGAAGTTCTCGTCGCGTCATAACTTTTATCAGTAATTATTATCGAATTTTTTTTAGTATTTTTTTTCATGATTATACACTACTTATTGATTCTTTTCGTCTATTAGTTTTTTGAAAAGCTTTTTTCTGACTTGACTTTGTTTCAATTTCAATCTTACCCCGAAAAAGTGTATGTCATAAAAAATTGTCTTCAAAAAAAAAAAGATTGATTGATTTGAACAAGTCAATTCTGCACTCAGTGATTCGGTCTTTTATAATGGAAATCGGTACAAATACTTCCCAAAAAGATCATGACAGCCTCGTAAAGTAACTCACTACATCATATTTCGAAACAAAATGGGGAATATTTTTTTTTGCATTTATCACTAAAGCTTTTTACAGCGATAGTGCCAGCTGTTGTAAATTTAATTTTGTTTAAGAGCACAAATGAGACTAGCGGGCAAAAGCAAGAATAAAAATATTACCATAAATTAAATATTGAACTCTTAAAAATCGAAATAGGTACTTTACGGATACAGCTTTCAGTCGTTTCGTTTTTGTTCTAGTGGTGTATGGTTTAATAGGAAAAGGCTAGTTAGATGATTTGTTCGACTATATTTAACAGTTTCAAACGAAGAGGATTTAACTGATGTTAGAACAAGTTTTGCAAACCATGTCCATATGCAGCAAAAGCTCAACTTCCTACAATGAATTAATTCAATAATGGTTGAAATAGACTTTGCGACGTTGAGCCATTTAAAAATATGAAATGGTATTTTATTTAGACTCAAAATGTGCACATTTCTGTGATAAGATCGGCTGCAATTGAAAATATGAAATGATCGCTGAAATAAATGAATCATTTGATTATCTTCAATAAATTTTCGTGCGATTGAAATAGAAGAAACAGAAGCCTTAATAATAGAGATGGAAATTATATTCCTGCAAAATAGGTTCTGAAAATTTCAAATCAAACATTTAGTTTGTATTGAATGGCATCGAAACTTGCATAGACAGATGCTTGCAATTCATGGCTCAATACCATTTTAACACAATCAACTGGTTTTTTAGGTTCACCTGTCTGCAGAAGTTTTAAATGAATAAACCATTATCCGTTGACAATTATGGCCCTTTAGTGTGTAATTCCTACTCCCGTCAACTTTTACTGAATTTTCCAAGCGGACAATTAATTCAGGACAGCAAACTACCATCTATTATCCAAATAAATGTTGATCGTATTGCGTACCCCTTACAAAATGTGTTTCACATCTTCAGATGCTTCCATGCACCGTGTATCCTGACAACGAGGTGCATCATTAGTCACGAGTCAGACTCCGTATCTTGTCAAATGACCGCCCGACTCAAACACGGTGCCATTAGGGATATGTGTTGCAAACGCAATGAATCCTTTACACCACTCATAATAGTGTTAGTGTATGAAAACCGAGTCAATTTATTAATTTTTCACATTTGCAGAGTAGAAAGTAGTTACATCTCAATATTATCGGAATTGTTCCTTCCGATTACGACCCCGTGTAACATTTCGCCTTGCAAAACGGGGCGACAAACGTTAGTTTTTCAAATGGGAACAGAAGGAGGATCGCACGTTGTTTGCTCCCGTACGTCCGGCCTTACACCAGGACACTTGTGCAATATATCAAGCCTGTCGAAGAAAAAGACTGGATTATTTATGTGCTTTTAGGGTGAGAGTGGTTTCATTTTCACAAAAATTTGTCGAATTGCAGAGAAGCGCGTGAAGGTAAATGTTGCTGCAGCTTTGCGCTCAATTCGAAGGATGGTACATCGGATGCAATTCACCCTGCGTTTGGCAATCATTGCATTCAGAGTGAATCACAAGACAAAACAATATCATGTGACGAGTTCTTTTCTACTTTTTCACCCTCTCTAACGCAGACCAGATTAATTGGATGTGAAGAATAGTCAATCCTATCTTTTGGCTATCTAGCCACAAAATAAAATTTGACATGAGAGTTCAATGTTTTCTCATCCATGCTGAGTTGAAACTGATAAATAAATTAATTAGTTTGCATAATTTAATCGAAATTGTGCACCTTTGATGCACTTTCAACATTTACTAGAAATTAATGGCTTCACACACTTTTTAAACGCTTTAATTTGCAAAACATTAGCTGACAGGCAGATATACCATAGCAAATTCTTAAATTTTCCCAGCAGCAAGAGGTGTATGTGAACATCTCCGAAACACCGAAATATCTAACTAATGATCCTAATAAGTCAATAATTCGATTTGAATTTCACAGTGAATAGTTTTACCAAATATCCTTGAGCAATCAATCAAACATCAATAATATATCTTCTAGCGTACATGCATACATTGTCGTCAAAAAACTACTTCCTAATTGAACACATTAATAACCAATTTTGAGATGAAGCCACGCCAAAGTAGCCACCAAATAGTGATTGATACCCAATTTGATCTCACTATGAGAATTCTCACGCCAATAATGAATCAGCACTAAAAACATACATAAATTATCGAGTGCCTGGACGTAGTTTTGTGTTAATAATGACACCAACATCAACCCAAATTTATTCACTATCGACAGAGCTGAGATGAGGCCACTGAGGCGTTACCAATTCTTGCCAAGTGACCTGAAATTCACGCAATGTTCTGAGCCGTTTCATTTCCGCGCAGGCCTCCTCCACCTTCGGACCCCCTTTCTTGGGGGAAAGTCACCGGCAGCGCAACAGAACATCAAAAAGATACATTCTGATCCCACCGCAACATGACTTTTATGGACCCGAAATATGGTTGTAAACAATATTGCGCCGCAGTATCTACGCTAGAAAGATACGACCAAGAAAGGCCATCCAGCTGGCTGCTATCAGACGTCACCCTGGCGATTATTATTAATTGATTTTCACTCGTCCCAATCAGATAAACGTAGAGTGTGTACGGCAAATGTGGTTGTGGTGTGCAATTGCGAATTCCACGCAATCCATGCTGTCACATTTATCTGAGGGCCCAACGATGGATGAAGTGATGTGAAGACCTCCTGCAACCAAGATATTAATGAGTCGTTTCAAACAAATTCTTGAGATATTCCAGCGATAATTGTTGGACTTGCTTCATTCAGAAAGACCAGGCACGGCCAAAAGCACTCCCATGTTTTGGTCTCCACTTTGACATGGTCTCGTGGTCAGATAATTTTGATCGCTCACGGAACCATTGGATCTCAGCAGAGAAGTTACTTGTTTTTAGTACTATATATGGGAGAATATAATTTTAGAACAATTTATAAAAGTCTAGCGTTACAATTTAAAATAACTGACCGAGTCTGGCACGAATTCACACTCTGAGAATTCCGTATCATGAGAAACCCTAAAAAGTGTATAGTAAGAAGTTGTAATTATATTCACAAATAAAAACTTCAAGTAAGTGGTCTAGAGACAGAAGAACAACTTTCAAGTCGATGTAATCTCATAAAATATCATCTAATCTGAATGAAACTTCAGTTCGATTTGTATGAATTTTCAAAATCCCACCACGTTTCGAGAGTCTATGCCATCCATAGACTATGGATTGTAAAGCTTGAGAAAACAATTTTCAATTCGTTAAACTGATTTTAAACTAAATAATTTTCGAAATAATTAATGTTTTTTTATTTCTGTCTTATAGAGAGAATAATTCAAAAGCTGCCTTAACATTTAGATGTGTTTTCAAAAAGCTCACATATCCTCAGTAAATATTGTTCTTAGGGGGTCTTTTAGGTTACAATTTTTCAAAATATCAGAACAGCTCGCAGCGATACACAATAAGCTAGTGAGAAGATGTATGAAAAAGAGCAAGGAATTTTGTATGGCTCAGGCATAGCAGAAAAGAGGTATATAGCGTTTTAAAAAAAATCCTAAAAACAAGCCGCTAGGTGCGACCCTTGAGGTCCACACGGTCAACTTCCCAGTAATATCTACATAAACATCAACAACATTACAACAATGAGAGGTATTCATAGCAGTAACAGGAATGAGTTAATATGAATCATATCGTCTACGGGAGGGTCCATTGATT
This sequence comes from Oxycera nigricornis, assembly GCA_963942545.1. NCBI lineage: Eukaryota > Metazoa > Arthropoda > Insecta > Diptera > Stratiomyidae > Oxycera > Oxycera nigricornis. The sequence continues at coordinate 87,250,039 of OZ012660.1, read as the reverse complement.
ACGTAAGGTTTTTGGTCGATGAGGACAGATTGAATATTCACCCGGATCAATCGGTGGGGGCCTTTTTGGTGTTGAAAATTTTTGTTGGTTTTCAAAATTTAAGCAATTTTTTTTAATTAAAAGACAATAAAAACTATTAAAAATCTGCTCAAATTATGCAAATATTTTAAAACTTTGATTGAATTTACAACAATTTTTTTTAGAATAAGAGAAAAAGTAATAGCACTCGTATGAACCCTCTTTACATGGTAACTTTGGATGATTTTTTTATTTTTTATTTAGTTTTTTCATCATCATGGAATAAAATTTTGCCGGTTTCTCTCCAAAAACTGATAAGAATGTATAAATTTTATAAACTGGATCACTGTGTTGTGCAAATCAAGTTAAAAAATATTTTTTATGAAAAAAAACATAATTTTTCGCATTTTCTTCTATTAAATTAAAAAGACGGCTAAAACGAATTTTTATAATGTTAAAAACTTCTCAAAGATGTTAATACACGTCAACTGACACATTAATGATGCAAATATTATATCTGGTTCGTGAGATATAGTGAATGATAAAAATGACCTTGAAAATCATGATGACTTTTAATGATTTTTTATTTGTTATTTACTTTTTTACGTAGTCATGAGAATAACTTTTGATTAAGTTTTTACGAACATGGTTTGGAGTATATAAATTTTATAAACATTGATTACTAAGACTTGACAATAAGGTTAAAAATTTATTGTTTTTGAAAAAAACCCTAATTTTTTGCACTTTTTTTTTAAAAATTTGAAAACCGCTCCAAGATTTTTTTTAAAACTTTGATAGAATAACGCAAACGTCAATACGCGTCGGTTGACACCTTGTTCAAAAAAATCGTACGTTTGGTTCGCGAGATATAGCGCATGACAGAAATGACCTTCAAACGGGCAAAACAGCAAATCCCCCCGACCGAAGTTTTCCAAAAACTAATCAGCTCTTAAAATTGCAAAGACGCTTCGATTGACAACGAAGTTGATACGACTTTGTTTACGTGAGTTATCGTCGTAGAAAAGTGTCCACGAGCGTACATACGTACGTACGAAATTACGTACGTAATTTCGATTTTCGAGGCGATTACAAGAACTTCCCATATACTGGGAAGTTAATAAAAGTTGGAAAATAATTAGGTCTTGACAGCTTTTCGTCCCTGAGAAGGATTAAGATTCATTTATGCGCCTGCAATTAATGTTATCAATAATATTAAACAAAAGTCTGCTATTCTATGTCTTCACACATGCCAACTACGATTATTTGTATTCGGAAAATGCAAAGAACTAAAAATATGCTTAGTGGTAATCTCATCCATTGATTCAATTACAATGCAATCATAAAACAATAGTTTTGCAAATTTAATGGCATATTTTACTATATTGCAGATATGAACGATTTTGCAAATCATAAACAACGATTAAATAAAATGTTTTTTAATCAATAGGCGCATTAATAACAATTTAATACATTTTTTTATCGTATGGTTTTTTGAAAATGTAGCGCCAGAGCCGTTACTTTCATATTTTCTGACACCTTGAAACCATCATAAATTAATCTATCGCTAAAATACTTAATTCTGGAATTATGTTTAAAAATAAAAACACAGAAACCTAAAGTACTAAAGGGGTTTAACCATCTGGAAGGCATAAGGTTTGAAATTATTTTAGAAATTATTCTCTTACGAATATAGGGTTAGTAGATTTGAAACCTATTAAACTTAAGTGCTTAAAACTTATTTAAGTTTTAAGAGAAATTGGTCCTGGTCTCGTGACAAATTTTTTACCAGTTGCACAATTCAAAGCTAAATTAAAAACAAACCACCCGGACAATAGCATGTGCCAAATCAGCATTCCATTCACTATTTGCAACCAACATCCGTCTGTTGGGTTCAGGAAGTACTATATGAGTACCAAACACCAATTGTTCATAACTAAGTTATTTATCAAATTCGTGTCTGCAAAAAACTTACCAATTGCCTGCCATCCATGGAGAGCGTTGGAGTGCTGTTTGCTTGTGAAAATTTGTCCCACTATCCGTTCCTGGCTCAACTTTCTTCCATGGGCCAATAATAGCGATAAACATTGTTTAAACTTGACGCGTAACAATGCTCGTCACAAAAAGGCCGTAACGAAACGCAACACGGCACCAGCAGTGCGCAGGCGATATTAGCGCGCGATATCTCCCGATACGTGTCTTGCTTAATGGATTCTTGTTCAGAATTTGATATCTTTGACGGCTGATCATCAATTACCTGGCAGTTATTGTTGTTAATGATGTCATATGCAAATACATGCGTCCCTGAGTGCAAGCAGTTGCTCTGGCGACCAGATATAAAATGTTACAACTGTAATACGACTGCTAAGCATGTTGATCATCGCGATCAAGGACCACATATCTGCAGGCTGGCGGGTCTAGCCGGGTTCCATTGCGGCCCAGGTAGACCATGCGACCTCAGAGTGGTGTACCCTCATTATAAGCGGGCCTGTCTGTGATTATGATGCCCACAATCTTACACTTACAAAATTTGTTCACTAAAGTGTTTTGAAAGGCATTACTCACATAATTTATTATCGATTTTTTTTTGCATGGGGCGCAATCTAACAATTTGATCGTTTTTTATGGCGGTGGAGACAGCGTGATATTGAGGTGGTAAAGCAAAGTGATGGAATGTATTGAGCGATGGAGCCATGGATAAAGCTGGCATCTTTGTGCAAGCGGGTCGTTCCGATTTGAAGACCATTGAAAGCAAGTCGGGGTGGAAACATAGATGCAGATTTCGCCTTAAAATCTATTCAACGATATATTTTTGATGAAAGCCTTCAACGGATTTGTTTACTATTATCTATAGAAGTAAGAAGAAGTAAAAGTATATTCTACAGTGTACATTATTTCCGCCTTTGCATCGTTGATTAGATCGTTTGACGGTATTCCGACTTCGCGATGAAAGTTGATCTTCACCGAGAAAATAATAATTCAGTAAAATGTAGTGCCACTATTGTACTTGAAAATGATCGTCTCCGCCAGATTTCTCTGATGGTGCAACAATAAGAAATTAATAGAAAAGCATTGATAGAAGATGATTGTTAAAACATATGGAGCGAAAATAAGAGCACCGAGCAGAGAAAAATCCAGAAAAATTGCAGACGCAACAAGCTTACTTGTCGATCAATATGATTCGCCGATTGATCCGGCCATAGTTTTACTGATCAGAATTTCTGGCAATGTTCATCCAGGCTTAAAGCGTGGAGCATGAACTCGAGATACCAGTGCCTAATGTATTTTCTAAACGTGCTAGAAATGCGCAAAAAGCCACACATATGTGTTCTAAATACAAGAAAGGTTAGAAGGCTTTCTAAGTGCCATCAGACGAGCAAAATTGATATCTTGGACAATAAAGAAAACGAGCAGAAGCTCCCCGCTAACTTCGTTTCTAAATACGTTCGGAAACTGGACTAGCACAAATATAAAGTAGTAATGCAGCTTAACACGATATTTCAGCAGCACTTCCCGTGTGCTCTCGCTTTGTCAAGGAAAGCTGCTTGAAAGAGGTCCGGCATCACGGCGACGACGTACAGCGTATCGTGGATGTCAATAGGATTAATTAGGCGGTGAGATTCTTCTTGGCCTTTGGAACTCCTGGACTGGATGGCTACAGACCAGGAGACTCTTACACAGATCATTTGATGAAGGAGTCTTCACCCGATTTCTTCAGTATTGCTGCATTTCAAGAGCCGCGAAACTGGTAAGAGTTGTCTTTGTTTTCAAAGCGATTTAAATAAGTCCTAGTTCAGTGAAGGATTTTAGACCAATCAGTCTTGCATTCTTTCTTCCGAAAACATTAGAGAGGCTATTGGACACCTTCGTAAAGAGCAAAATCAAGGATTAGAGCTATTAAGGTCGCTTGTATCTCACGGCAGGTCCGTGAAGATAGCATTGCACTATTTAGTCTTTACCATTGAAGATTCAAAAAATATAATTTAAAAGGAATATTGCTAGAGTGAAACATATTTTTTTTAAAAGGCATTGCCTTTGAATAATAGCAATGATTTTGTACTCAAAAAACATTGTGTGACATAAACACCAAGAGAAAAGTAATTTATAAAGCATTTAAAGAGGTTAATCTTCACTAATTTATACAAAACGTTTTCAAATTAATGTAAGTTGAGCAACCAAAGATATTAACAATATAGTTGCAAGTATTAAATTAACCATCCATGCCCATATCGTCCTCAATACAGCAGTACTTCAAATTTCAACACCAAATTACATTCAAAAGTTTCCGAAAAAATTCTCATAAAAATAATAATAATAAAAATTCCGATTCCGAAAAATTACCGATTTCCACGTTTTTTTCGACAGAAATATCTTGTGACAATGTGTCTTCCTTTCGTCAGATTGGTCATTGGTGTTTGTACATCAATTCAATAATAACAGATCTGATACAAATGCATAATACTTTGCTATTATAGTAACAATACACAAGCTGATCTAAAAGCTAAAATGCATTAATCTACATGCGATTCTTATTCGACTTACAGATGTAACTTCAAATTTGCCAACTATCATTTCGTTCCCCTAACTAAATAAAGCCCGACGTTAAAAAAGATGTTTATTTGCCAAACAATATTGCATGGCTGTCAACCCCTTAGTCCATATGTGTGTGTGTATTATTTGCTTTTTCCCGGAAATGTGAACTGGACTTACTTTGCGTTTTCTACGAAACCATTTGAGATTGACTGCTCGCTTCCAACACCCATGCACCGAGAGGGCGGATTACACAAAACCAACCTAAATTGCCCTCCAAACAACAACTGTAATCGCTCCAATTGATTCGGCAGAGAATCAATGGTTAACAGATGCAATACAGTATGTACTGATGCCAAAAGTCTGTTTGAAATCCAACCGAAACGCAAACAAAACTTTGGTTGGAAAATCCACCCCACGAGGGACTGAAACAAAGCGTTTCCTATTTTTGTGCGAGGAGACTTTAAACAGTAACTGCAAACATTGCTACCTGTGCCTAAGGTGACAAGTCTCGTGACATTGGACAATTGCTCATCAGTCAGTGAAATTATGATAATTACCAAATCGTTTTAATGCAAATTAATTACAATTATTCAAAGGGCAAATCTGTTTTTCCAAGCAATATATCGAAAATCCTGAGCAGACAGCCATAAAAGCCAGAAGACAAGTTCGTCCCTCCCAACAAAATCAGTATGAAGCCTGGACTGGTGCTGAACGCAAACGAATAGAAACCCATAAATAAAAATATGACCTGCCACGCATTCAAGGGCGAAGGGTATGGATTTTATTGTCGCGAACATACCCTCCCTCCTGCATAACACGGGATTGCCAGTCGTACGTAGAGGGTAGTTTGATTCAGGGTTTGTTTGAGTCGTGTGCCAAAAATCGGCGACACACAGTTGTCGTTTCAGGAGTGGTAAAGTCAGTAGCATCATTCCAAATCAGTAGTCCAGTGCGATCAGTCGAAGTTAAAGCCACATACATTCATCTTAAAATATCCTAAAGTTCAATTTGTTGTTATCAGTGAAAAGCTAGCCATGGCAGCTGCTCAACAATATACGGACGCAGCGCAGTTCTATCATCAAAACTACTCACAATATTACCCGGAAGTCTATAACAACGAACGGACGGAAGTTTTTAGTTATGACTATAACCGTTTCATGCAACAGTCCAAGTACGCGGATTATAGTGATTACTACCAATGCAAAAGCATTTACAAGCAAGGATTTGAGTCTTCCGTGTCAACTTATCCATCAAACTGCCATAATTATACAAATGGAATTCCAAGTCCAGCAGATAGTGGATTGAACTGTGTCCTCGATGATCGAGATAAAAAAATTCCTGCCAAAAGGAAGCCCAGTGATACAAATAGTGATGACTCGCCTGCTCTACGTGCACTATTGACCAATCCTTCAAAGAAACTTAAATACTCAACGGATTACTATCCACCCCCGAATATTCCGCAGCCACCATTTCCATATTCAAGTCAGCTTTCTTCAAACGATATGGATTACAAGTATGGCGCAAATCAAACGATGGATTTTAGTATGCGCAGCCATTACACCAAACCAACAGTTCCTGCGAATGATGGCGAACCTGATTTTCATCTTTCATCGCTAAAAATGCAAAGTCACTCAAACGATGGCATTCCACAGGCAGCTCACACCAATGGCATCGTTCCGGATGGTGTTTTGGTTGCCAACAACAACAGCTTATCAAGTATGACAGCCACTTCAGGCACGGCCTTTGTTGAAGGGATTAACACGCCACCCTTGTCACCACCGGATACTCGACAAAGTCCTCAAATGATCGATCAGCTGAAAATATGCCAGTCATCGCCGAACCTTCCATATCAATGGACACAGAATAGGACCTCGTCAGGTGAGTTTGCCATTCACCGGCACCGTTTAAAAAACCGTCAGATTTGTTTAGATTGCAACTTCATATTTCTTATGATTCTGTTGATTGCCAAAGCTTATGAGTAAAATTTTAGTTTCAGGCTCTCCAAAAGATTCGAAGCGCACCCGCCAAACGTACACCCGCCATCAGACTTTGGAGCTCGAGAAGGAGTTCCATGTCAACAAGTATCTAAGTCGAAAACGACGAATCGAGGTAGCACACAGTCTGTGCCTTAGCGAAAGGCAAATCAAAATATGGTTTCAAAACCGTCGAATGAAAGCAAAAAAGGACCAACATCTGCCTTCTTCGCCTGAAACCACAGTAGTAGCGTCCACTGAAGCGAGTCCCCATTACCAAGCAGCCTATCAGCCTTATGACAGCGCGTATAGTCAACAGTCGCCTTTGCAACAGGATTACATCAGCAATAACTACAACTACCCTCCACAGTCAGCATACCCTTTGAATTATTCTCCTACGTTAGCTTTTCCGGCAGAATATAAGTATGATAGTACTTACCAAAATCCTGCTTTTTACCAAAGGGATTTGATGCATCCTCTGCCACGGCCACTGACGACTCCTTAATTTCTGACATTGACCATAATGGTCGGTGTCAGTTTTAATAGATCCTTAGTAACTTGTAATATTTGAAGATTGTGTAATTTAAATAGTACGGCCAAAGTTCCTAAATGTATTTTTATATAATCTAGTTTGCGTGCCTAAGTTTAGTAATTTAATTAATTTAAATGAAGTATAATTTTTAAATGAATCTATTAAACTGTGTTGCAATGACAATATGATTTTCATCGTTCAGTTCATTTGAGTTTAATGATCATCGTAATTAATGATATCATTTCCATAAGGAATTCTGAGTCTTCAATGTGTTCAAATAAAAAGAAAAGCTTTTTTTGAAATAAAGAGGAAAGTGAATGTGTGTCATAAAGCAAATGCCGTACATAAATCTGGATAGTGAAAATGCGGTGCGCTGGCTACGCTTAACCAAACAATTCGTTTTCGTAGGTTTGTTTGTATTTTAAGGGGACCCTGCATGTATGGGCGCTTGCCAAATAGCTCGTAAAATTAGTTGCAAAAATGGTAGGGCCGCCAAGTAGTCCAACTTTCGTGGAACTACTCATTGTAGTCCAGTGATAGTTCAAGCGTGCATTTTGGACAGAGAGGCAGGCAGATTATTTTGCATTGTATGACCAGTTTAGCAGTGAACTTAAGTTCAAATTGCTGAGCTCGCAAATCCAGTCCAATCCATCACAGTTCGAAAACCCTAATTTCCATAAAAAAGTTGCGTACGTAAATGGAAGAGTTACCTCATTTACGAAAGCAACGGGATACTAGGAGGTGAAGTGGTTAGCTAATTCTGATTTGACTCAAGTACTCAGTCCGACACCGAATCTCATTTCCGAAAACTGCTTGCTACCAAATAGACTCGAAATGACTGATGCCTTTATTGACTGATCGTATTATTACATATGAGAACAAACACTACTTCCTAAGGTTCATAATTAGTTTTGCATGTGAGCTGTTTTAGTTGAGCGGGAAAATTGTTTTTGGTTAAGAAGAATTTTCAGTTCGCAATGCAATTGGGTCGATTCAGTAACGAAGAGTTCTATTAGAAAGTGACTTATAATCAACGCCATTGCACCCCCTACACACAATCCAAAGTTTAACGTCACCCCGCTACTTTTCACTTTGCTTCCTTCAAAAAATGCCAATGAATGGTCCCTCTGCTGAATGGAAAACATAAATACACGGCACGGCAGAAATGCCCTTTTGCACAGGCTGAATGAAGGCGGCAGCTGCACCATTCCCTATGAAATTCGCTTCGATAACCTTACCCTCTCCGCATATCGCGACGGGACATTTCATTCCCGTTTACCAATTTCTATTCTACTAGTTATCTTGCGGTGTAGTCTTATCAAATAGTTTCGATTGCTCATTTATCATTTTGACTTTGTCCAGAACACGCATGATATCAGGGTGTATTTGACCTCATCCTTTTACAGTTTACTTAGCCTAAGGATTCTACTTGTTTTATTTTTGAATTAAATAGAACAACTCTGCAACTCTATTGCATCGTTTCGTGAGCTTGGTAACTAAATAGATTGTCATGCAACGCAGAGTAGTGCCGAGCGAATAACACTTCCTGCAGTTATCCAAAACTATAAGATTTTCTGTGCAATGGGCTACCAGATAATAACTAAAAGTGTTTTCAAAATACAGACTACGCCTATATTTCGTGAGTAAATTATTCATATGTCTCTGCTGCAATTGAAGTTCAAACATCCAAGCCTTGTAAGGCCCGTCAGCTCTTACAACATGCGGAACGCGTTGTTGCTAGGATTTTACTAGAAGTCGTAAATACGTATTTGTTACTGCAACAATCTTCTGTTGTAGATAGCTAGAGCGGCTTGTTTACTGCAAAAATAAGGATAATCCGATTTAATCCTTTCTCCTAAAAGGATTGAAGCGCGCTGAAGGTCACTTACAGGGCGGGTTTATTTAGGATAATTAGGAAAGGCTTAGGGTATAGAATTCATTTTTGGAAAGGTAAATTGGCTGGTAGTCGGAGTTTGTGATGTTTTAGATTTTTATGATTGTTTCCAGGAAATGTGTGATCTGTTTTCATTTAGTATGTTGACTAGGGTATATTCATGTCAGCAAGTCTGCAATTTATAAAGTACTTTCTTCAGGTCTAGTCAAATAGTTAAGGCAGCTGCTGATACTAAAAGTAGAGCAAGAATCGATTCTAGGTTTTACTAGAAAGTTTGGAAGTTGTGATTTCAAAAGAAAATTGCAGTGGACTATCTCACTGGCCAAATTTGAATAACTTTACAACTTTATGACATATATAACATGGTCACCTTGGAAGTGCTATGAAAAGACGTTGATTAATTGTTTTGATTTCATAACTTACCAAAAAATAGCAGTTTTAGGCTTTATTTAATAGTTTGTTTGGCTTTACATTTGTTTTATTCTAGAGAATACTTTATATTTTCATATTTTTACGCAGTATGGTATTTTCTAACCATTGATTGAGCCCACACAACAAATAATTTCACAGCTGTTCTTAGACTTTTTGAAAAATTGTCACCTGTAAGTATCTTTCCCTAAGTCATTTTCCAAAGGTGCACAAAAAAGTGATAATAATAGTAATAAACAATTGAAATCCTTTATAGATGTCCTACATTTTCTTAAAAAAGGCGATTTCATTATTAAAAGTATTTTAACAAGGATATTTTTCTTATCTATGGAAGCTTCTCATTGCGAAATGGTAGTCATGATATTTTATCTCATCTATTCAATTAAATTAATTTCTTGCCAGGAAACACAACTTCATTACCTCAGATCAGGACGAAACCTGGCATATAGGTATAATGAAATTAGTATATTCACTTTCTCAACTAAAAAGCGTAATTCTGAGAAAGTTAGACCCACAGCAAGCGATGGTGTAGTCTAGGGAGCACAGAACTCGTCTCTCAAGCGGGCGGTCACTGATTCGATCTTGGATTGGATATTTTGTTTCAAAATGTGTTTGAAATTTATTATCTTGGATAAATAAATAATTTGAAAGCATTGCCAATTGAATTGTAAATCATTTTGTTTCAATGACATAACATCTTTGGCAGGTTTGAGTTAGTCTTCCTCAAAAATTTTCCATCTAGGACCTGGGTACTTCCACCACTACTCTACTTTACGCAGTTTGTAAAAGTTGATATTTTTACAGCCTAACTGTTATTTTTTAAATGGCATAGTCCTCTTCCGCGTCAGTAACAATTTTTCGTTCAAGCAATAAATGAAAGCATATTTTCGTTTTTATTTAAAAAAAAATCTGTATTACCTTAAGTCTAAGTATTGTATTGCAGTATCGCTGTCAAAACTAGATTCTTTCTTGACGACCATGAAGCTAACTTGAATAAAACTATTCATAAATCATTGAGAATAGACTCAGTTCAACCGTTGACTTATATTCCAATGGTTTTATCATAATGGCATGTCCCACTAACACTGAAAATTAAGAAAAAAGACATTAACTAAATCATTCCTTTGAACCTCTGGATAATCTAACTGCGGCTATCATCCCTACTAGAAAGTTTCAGATTTCATGGTTAACTGGAATCAAGTCGGTTGATGAAAGTGGATTGACTTATGATGCACTCGGACGTTTTTGTAAAGATTTGCTACTGTAGATCAATGACCTTGAAACAGGAAATTAAATATCCCATAAACCACAACCGATGATTATTGACTTGATTATGAACTCCCTAGATGCCACACTTCGACAGTGGTCTCCATTAACTCTTTCCGTCAAACGAGTTTTAAGAAAAAAGTGCCTTTTTTCACATAACGTTTATTGGTTATGAATTACACATAGTGTTTAAGTTTACAGTAAAATACATAACAAAATCAACAAAAAGTTTATTGGTTAGGTGGGTGGTACAATGCGTGTACCACTGTCACAAAAAAAGTCAAGGCGTCTGCTCTAAGGTCAATCATTTCTCATGTACTCAACACCGATTCCTGTTTCGAAGATCCCTGATTCCACGACAGCTTTCAAAACTAAAGCACGCTGGAAAAAAAGCATCTCAAATAGGTAATTATTCAAATATTCATAAGTTGCATGGTAGATAACAACCGGTCACTATCCGAAATTTACGAGATCACGACTGAAAATTCCGTAAATATCCAAAACCTGACCCCCGAGGGGTAGCCGGGACGAGGCCCGCAACCGATCTCATAAATACAAAATGACCAGATTCCCATATAAATTAGTTGGAACACAACATAAAGCATTTTAAAAGCCATAAATCGACAAGTTTGCTTCGCATTAGCATACAAATGTGAAGATCAGGTTTCGCTTTGGAAATCAGTGAACCTACACCACCTTGCTGCGGACATCTCTCATACAACAGTGGAATTAATTAGGTCGGTAGTTCTATAAATTTTATCTCTCTTCAGCTGGATATGGAAAAGATAGTTGTGAATGGGCCTAGCAATATCACAATCAAATGGGAAATAATAATTGATTCCAAGGGGCTGTGAGCCATAGATGGCTGTCTTCCAAAAGAACTGTTCCAGGGCAAGACAGGCTGTCATTTACGAGCCGCCAAAGCCAAAACGGACAACTAAAAGCCTCTAACGACATTCTAAACGGCACGTCATATCTTTCACGGCTGGAATGTTTCGCTGTGAATTGGAGCAAACGCCCTCCGCAGGACCTATGGTTGCGTTTCGTAAATTTTTTGATGAATGGCAGGTTATCACACACCTTGGAATACTACAATTGTAAGATGGCCCTTCCTCACAGAAATGCACGCAACATTAATCGAATCAGCGTGGAGACACTGTTCGTGGGTTGGTCTGAATATTTTCGTAACGTGTTTACAGAATTGCGTATTAAATGCAAACAATTTGACGACAGTTTCTCTAGAATTTATGGTCGCTTGACAGGATACATAGAGTATTTTGAGTTTGCGAGAAGTTTGAACATAACTAACGTTCACAGTTAACGTGATAGTCACAAGTTTAACTAGTGGCTAAGCCCGGATTTCTTTGAACTACATTGTACGGCAAGGGTTAAATACTGCTGATTTAAAAAAAAAAACATTATGAGATCTGAATTGATTTTACTCTTAAAGAAAGGCAGAAACACATTTCAAAATTGTGAATACTTGTCCGAAAAAACTTTATTACCCGCTTTCTACATTTATTCTCGTCTACGATCAACAATGCAGAGCTGTATATATAGAAACAATTAATGAAACTGAAGAAATATTTGCGTGCTGGGCTTCAAAGTGAGAATATTTTTTCCTTAGAGTCCGAAGAAATAAGAAAGGAAACAAATTGAGCGAATCAAAACTATAAGATATAGTGACAAATAAATTTCTAGACTTTTTTCAATAATGGTGAAATTTGTTCATGTTTTATTTATTAATTTCGCAAAATAAATCAAATCCTTGTAGATAATACCTGCATTATTTTAAGTATTTTAATCATAACTGTAATATGTTAATACTCAAATCGGTGTGGAGCCTTCGGTTGTCGAGCACCCCTAATTTGTGATGTACCACAGTCCACACTTTCTTATTCATACGTCGACGATTTAGTTGTGATATTACTTGAAAAGTACACATTGCATTGAAAATAAATCATCAATATAAATATGACCATGACTAGAAATGCTGATTCGAACTCCAAATATATTTCCCAAATAGCTAAAAATGAAAACGATTATTTTTAGCTTTCGTACGTAAACTTCCTATTACGCTCCAACCATCTAACCGGTTGGAAGGTTTTCTAAAACTTTGATAATGAATTATAACGGTTAAATTTTAAGTTAATAAGACTTTAGTCTCAAAGACTATTTGGACGTAAATTCCATGGACGAGGCTACTAACGGGCAGTAAAGTTCAACGAGTAAGTTCGGACACTTGAAAGCTAGAAGGCATACAACTTCAGTTCGGCGAAAAACAGCCGTCGTTTGCATTTTCCCATCAGATGAGACTAAATTGCCCATGTCCTTATTGATTAAATATTGGTTAATTCGGCAGGCGCGAATGGAAAATTTTTTGTAGTCTAAAAAACTTGATTCTTCTGTTAGTTGTGCAGTTTGTTCAGACAAAATTGAACGTTTTATTCACCAGTGGAACAAAACAGACAGAAAGAATCATTAATCACCACTTACTCATCGACTAAGGGATGTCAATAACATGCGATTTTATAATTCTAATCATGTGTATGAGCAAAATTATGCGAAGGTGGACCAATTCAAAAAAAGTGACACATTTTGAAGTTTATAAGCAAGTTTCTCGAAATCACATATGCTAAGATCGAATGAGAGGCATTTTTAAGTCCCCAAAAACCACTTGAGTTGCAAGATCAGAATTTAGCTCATTATGAGAAATCAACGGGCTTTAAAGTGTTTTTTTTTACAAATTTTGGGGTTTAAGTATCGGGTGAACACCTCTGAAGCCAAATTTAATGAAGATGATTCCTAAACAATGTATATAACAGTAACAATACTGATATTTAGACAAATATTGTAATGTGCTCTATGAATGTAGAAAATCTAGTGTTGTAAACGCTTCAAATGAGACTCGTTGAACAATATCTTCCACCTTTCACAGTTGCTGCAGTCTGATCGCAGTGCTGGATATCAAACATTATATTTAAAAGTCACGTGTAAATTTTGCGTCATCCATTTCAATTTAAGATAAATAATATTTAAAAATAGTTCATGCGCATTTGGTCAATGGACCAAATTGATCAGTTTCCGTCAGCGTCTTGCTTTACAAAAAACGATTATTTCTTTCTTCGAAAAGTGGTCATCGATTAAATTACCATCCTTTCACTGATTCCGATCCTGGTTATTATCAAATATTTTGCTTCGTTCCCTCCAATTCTAAAAGAAGTAAACGATGTACATTCAATTCATAAAATTTATACTTGGTAAGCAGTTGTCAATATTCTGAAGTTATGGATTCAGTAGCCGTGCTACTGAACATAATATCAATAGTTTCGTTAAGGTTTTTTTATTGCCTTATTTTGAGACTTTTCAACTTTTAACAATCTACATTCATCACGAAAAGGTTCTAAAGATTGAGACTCACTTTAGAATAAGCCATTTAAAATATCTTAACCATAAATTACAGAATTGAATAAGATGTCACACATTTTTCACTAGATGCGCGAGATACACGAAAATGGATAGAAACATTATTGCAATCAAACATTTTCAATTTTCTCCAAAAAGTTTACGCTTTATCGGATTGTATGTAGCAAAACTCTTTTTTGAATGATTCACATTTTACATTCAGGCCAGATGCTTCCATTTCTCCACTTTCAAAACAATAAACCATTAAGTTTCAATTGCACTAGAGGCATAATTTTCAACTAATTCATACAAAACCATCCGCTTTCTGAATTTGCATATGGTTACAATAAATGTTGATGCCAGCAGTTGGTGAGCTTCAAAGAATTTAATTAAAATTAGCAGAACTGCAATGATTGCGCATATTAAAAGTTTTTTCACTCAAAAATTTTGTAATTAAATTTTCCACCAACTTGCAGCGAACTAATTATTTCAGTTTTAATTAGTTTTTCACTTTGCAAAAAACATGCAAAACATTTGTTTGTTTGCCTGTTTATTAGAGATCCTCGTTGACTGCTGTATGGCAGCGAAACCACAAGTTATTATTGTGCCTGGAATTGAACAAACGTTCTGTGCTTTTACAATAAAAAGTTATTCGGGGCGTTTTGATAAGAATCTCTATTAAATATTAAAAGAATCTTCGTCACGTGTTAACACCATGAAGGCGGATTTCGTTTTCTTGGCAATCATTCATTTGATGAGAAGTTAGACAGGTAGCATTTTTGGTTTCGGTTACTAGTAAAAAAACATTTTTGGAATATTGAAAAGTGAATCTTTCGAGCTGATCATTGGAAAACTGTGGACAAATGTTCTAGGAAGTTTAGGCCTGTATGAATTTCTAAGGCTGCTGGTTTCATTTGAATACTCGTAGATATTTACTTCACTTTTAAAGGTTTTTAATGATGCCTACATACATTTGCATAGCCACGTTTGGTATTACCAAATTTTAGTGGATACCAGCGACTTCTACCTTACTTCGAGACTCGGCATAGATTCTTTCTTACGTTCAAAATGTGGATATTAAATTTTGTGCATATCAAAAATTCAAGTTAATTGATTTGGCCAAAAGCCAAACAAATAAACAATAACAAAAATGTTCAGCATACTTTATAAAAATATTTTCAAAATTTCAGTATTAGCGAGAAGGGCAAAGAAGGAAGGATAATCTAGGTTTTTAGAAAGGGATGAAATCAAATATATCCACTCTTTCAGTAGATATGATATTATTGAACAATATTGCCTTTGTCGTCCGCAACAGAGTTGGCCAATTTGGATTTGGATGACATGAACGCAATATTGAATTATTTTCAGCAAATGTTGAGAGTAAAATTGGGAAAATCATACCAAAAGAGTCATATTTAGGTCAACTCCTTCCATGGAAAGAGCCACTCCTGTTTATTAGCGCTTAAAGTCTGTGTTCTTGAAGAGAGATTATTTCAAATAACATGTTCGGTTTGAAGCCAAAAAAAATTCTAGTTAGACTTTTTGAACCAAAAAGCTCACAGAAACATTTTTTGTGCCAATTGTGTACTCAAAAAGTCCAATTTTTGTTCAAAATTCATTGAGTATTTAAGAAAATCCGAAACTTCACAACGAAAAATAGTTTTTAATTCGTTTTACAACAAATTTTGTTCAATTTTCTGCACGAAAAATGTTTCATTACTAGCGAAAAAAGTTAAACATATTATCATCTCTTCGGTCTGCACAAATTTCGATTCTAAAATGATGATACTGATATCTATTGCTGCAGCTGGACACTTGGTAAATTAACTGTCAAAACAACAAGATATGTTCCATTTTAAACAATTTATTTGATTGAGAATAAATCTAATTTTATTCAGAATGATTAATTTGATTTAGACAATTTGCAATTTGACTTGTACAGTTCGGTATTTGATTTTGGAAGATTTTGGACTTGTATAGCACGAAATTTCACTTGCAAAAAATCAGTTGGAAGAAAAACTGCCAAAGTTAAAAATCTGCGACTGGACCGTACATCAACTAGACATCACCTCAAATTTACCATGACTACAGGTTCAAAACGTGCAGTTCGTCACCATATGCACATTTCGTCAATGAGCATGGAGAACAACAGGAAAAATTATATAATAGTCAACTTTGAAAGTTACAATTAACTATTTTCTAAGAATTATAGTTCTGGAAATATTATTTCATATCATTTTATCTTGCTTGAAATTTAAGAGCAATGTCATCAAATTAAACGGATGTATTAATTTAAATTTAGAATTTAAAGTACAATCATCCAGAATATTCCACCGTACAAAGAAAAAATGAAAGAATAATTACTGTCACTGTTTCATGTCGGTGTCTTTCAACGATTGCTATTTCAAGAAATTATCAACACACTTGGTGCATATTTCCCAAAAATTCCAGCACCTTGCATCACATTAAGCTCGGAGGCGTGGATGTTCCTTTAAAGTTGGCGCCGGCATTTCGTTAGATACAATCAATCCATTTACAATTTGCCCTTATTTCAATTCACGTCAAAATTGACAACGTCAATACTCCACTCTGCGCGACTTTCAGCTGCGAACGTATGTTTGACGATTGTCTTGAGCCACCCCGAGGACAGAGTGATAAATGAGTCTACGTTTGGGCAATGCAAAAAAGCACCCTTTAAAGTCGTCCCAGTCGTTCGCTCAATGCCACGCAATAGAAATTGGCCCAAATGTTAGCTCGAGACTGAAGTGGGCTCAAGGATATCAAGGCAAGCTCCAATTCACACGCACAAAGGAAGAGCCTAATGTTGGACTGACTCCCAAACCTTGAACTGAATTTTCAGAAATAAATTAAAAAATTCTTGAGCGTCGTTGCCGAAGACCTGTTGGCAGGGCAAATATTGATTTTCAAACGAATCTATGCTGGAAGGACTATGCAAGTGGGTGTCCTTTTCCGCAGGTTATTGGCATCAAATGCCATCTACATGTCAATTATTTGCAAGCATATCACGGGCTTGTACGGTATGTGTGCATTCGACTGGAAACGATTCCGGGCCAAAAGATTTTTCAGAATGGCAGCAAAGATTCATAGGGTCCTTCCAGGATATGGTAGAGGTGACATATGACCCTCGTTTTCGTTAAGTTGTTGTGACCCGATGAACATGTATGAGTGGCAATTCATTCTGAATTTTGTGCAGGGTGCATTGTGTATTCATCCTTGAGATGGCGTTATTTTAGCCCCGTAACGGGGATTCTTTTAATGTCATTAGTTTGCAATGCGAAAACATTTATTCATTAACTTTTATTTATTTTTTATTCAGAAGAGCTGCAGGACACCATTAACAATTATGATTTTAATCACAGGCAAAGATGGATCGACCAAATCCTATACTGATTGCTCAATACAATTACAAGAAGGAACCTTAAAGGTAGAATGTTTATTTTATATCCATAAAAAATAAGACAATTACGACTGAATGTTTTCAAAAACTGCCAAGCCATTTCCAATCAAAGCTACAGAATTAGCAAATTTAAGACGCTCAGAAAAGATCTGTATTCAATTCTAAGATATGCATTTAAATGCAATGGATTGAATACCGTGACGAATTCTCAATTTATGTGTTTAATTACAAAAAATGCCAAAAAAATGAAAATATGAGATTGTGAGTGAGTGTGAAGCAAATTGAAAATAAATTGGAATGGTTTTAAAGCTTTTCATGTTTGTTGTGAATATCTTCTAAGGACTCTGTGGCTCTATGACATTTGCAGATGAAATAGAAAATAAATTGTGTTTCAAGTATGGAAATTATAGGCTACAATAAACTCAGACCAATATTAATTGAAAAATCGATCAATCCAATCTTTGAATAATATCGTTGAAGATTGTATTGCTAAAGGAAAATATAAAATTAAATAAAAAATAAGTAAAGTGTTTAATAAATCTTTAACCCTACAACTTTTATTTTTTGCGGTGAAATTCACTGAAGCAAAATAAGCTTTTGAATTTTTTCTAAACTTCAAACGCATACAAATTCATGTATTGTTTGAAACTCTATACATTTCAACAATAAAATATGTGTAGCAAAGATGAAAAAACATAACTAGATATATTATACCCATTCACATAAAAAAATTTGGAGTGATTGTTATTCGATTGAAATATTCAAAGCCTTCAAATATGATGACAAAACTAGCAACCGACACAATGTAAAAGTTTATTCTAAGAATATTTAAAGTAAACTAGAGATCGCAATGAGTCACAAAAGTACTCGCTGCTAGATTAAATAAGGCATCGATTCGAAAAACCTATAGTCTTGGTTTTTCGAATCAATGAAATTAATGAAAGTATATCACAGAATGACTCAAAAGCAACCATTTCAGTGAATGTATCAAGTAGGCATTGTTTTTTTTCTTTATATGCACTCTATATTTTGATATTTGCAACATTCACATGGTTCAAAATTCCTCAATATTGCAATGTTTAGATATGTCGTGTTGGACCTTCTTTAATAAAAATAAATCGTTTTACACGTGAACAACTCTGTGAAATATTGAGATATTATTTTCAAAGTAAGTTTTATATTGCAGCAACTATGCAAAATTTGATAACAAACAATAATCTATGTAAGTAACGACATTGAGTTATTTTTAATGAGTAGAAGTTGTTATAACTTCAACGATCCACAAAAACTGCCGCGCAGGAAGAATTCATTCAACTGTGCAAGAAAATGCTAGCTTTAGAGACATTACTTGAAAATCTTGATTTTGAATTGAGTATGAACTAACAGGAATAATTTTTAGATTTGCAGTTTTGTCAAATTTACTCAAATGCTAAAGATAAACTTACTTATAAACTAATATGTGTCGCAAAAAGTAGGTGCACAATAACATTGGTTATTTTATCGTTGAATCAATTTTATTAACATTCACCCTGAAATTTAAATCTCATTGTTTTTGAAACTAAGAAGTATTCAAACTGAGTGAGTAATTTGTACTCAGGTTAGCTTTAGTATAGATGGAGAGAAGCTGACCTATGGTTGAAAAAAGTTTAACAGCAAAAATAGAGCTGTCGGAAAACTTCCCACTATTTTCAATTTGAGATACAAACTAGGATATTTTCCCAATATGTGATCTTTTTGAGATAAATCCTTTTTTAATTTTCACTCAAAATTAACATTACATTCGGTCCCAAAAAAATTATAAAATCCCACTGCCTTCCAATTTGAACAATATAAAACTCAGCGTTGAATTTTGATGTGTGATAAAATTCAGGAAGATCACAGTTGGTGCAAGAAAGAAGTTGTTTAAGGTTATAACGTGCGGCAAAACTATATTTGAAAACCATCAACTTGAACTCGTCGTAATTTTTTTACATTTTGGACAACGCATGAGTGTAATGAATTTCCATTCTGAGTATGAATCAAATATCATTGACGAATTATTTTACTTTACATTGAATTTTTCTCCGCTAAAAATCTCTAAATTTCTAAGCTGTGTGATGCATTTTTTAAAGATTTTAATACACTAACTAATGTTTCTTATCTTCATTTTTTACATTTTTCACTACTGATTTTCGTTTAAAATAGTTTTGACTTTCTTGGCAAATTTTCTGTGCTCAAATGTAGCCCTTAATTATTCCATGACTGATGAATAATCAACTGTCTATTGTGCGAAAAGTGTCATAATAAGTATCTTTTCGAAAATCTTTAAAATCAAACGAAATAAGTTGAATTTCTTCGTCAAACGAGAAGTAATAAATTAAATTTCTTTCAAATCCAACGCTGTTGGTAATTAACGTTTAAAATTTTTAAGCTAGCAACAAAGGAAACCAAAATATGTAATAGACTGTAATAATATATGTAATAGAACGAACTTTTCTTCTAGATTTTATGTTATTGCCATATCATTTTGTGCATAAAATGGAATCACAAATCAAAAACACCCATACAAAATGTTTTGTATTGTGTAATTGTCAAATTAAATACACCCAAAGAAATTTCAGTTTTCAAATGTAAACAAACTTCTTCTCCATACAAAATGAAATACTTACATATTATTTAATTCAAGAAACTTAAAATGGTTATTAAAAAACTGTTTGTTCTTACTCCTTAATTTTTTTTTTCAAAAGCAAATATAAACTTCTATTTCTTGACTTGACTACATGCTGAAGTATGTAAGTCTCAATTTCAATAGAATTTGTGAAACATAACAAACCATGGGTATATCTTTCAAGTGACAACTAGATTATAATAATTTAATAAATACACTTTTACAATTAACGTTGTTATGCACATGCTGCATTTCGAAGATATTATCCGAAGCTTCTCTTGTTATTTTATTGTAAATTTGTAATAATACTTTAAATTAGTCATAACTTATTGGTAATTCATTATTCGAGTACAACTACGTTTTCAATCAACTATATTCTTGTAGTATAAATAAGTGTACCATGTATACCATTTATTCAATCCTTGGGTGAGTAGCATTACTTAAAACCCAGATTGTTTTATTAGACTCATCCATCTTATAGTAAGAAATGTGTCAAACCTAATATTTCCAAAAGTTAAACCATTTCCTATGATAATCGTTGAGGTTTGTAAATGCAAATAAGTGCAGCGTTCAAGAAAATAATGTTTTTTGTCTTGTGAATTCAATAGTCTTAAATAGAAAATGCTCGGATTTCAATCGTTTTCTACTAAGTAACTATAGTAACGGATTGATCCCTTAGCAAACATGCTAGAGACTTAACGACTTCACCAACTGCATCCAAACACTGCGGGCACAGTTTAGTCATGCAAGAACCAACCTCAATGAGCATATTATAGCCAATAATGCACCTTGCAAATTTGCAGACAGTTATATATTGCGTTCAATTCACTTTCAAAATGTCCAAGGTTGAGCAGAAATACCACTGGTGTGTTCGTCCAGATAAGCCACAAAGGATGTCAATCATGTCCGTTCGATGCAAAGTGATGGAGAGCTACCTGGATCGCTTATCACGTACTTTGCACAGTTCACATTTTCAAATGTCCCTCGCGTTACCATTGAAACTCCTCGTTTCAATGCACTACGTGACGTCCTTTGCGAATTTCATCCTTTAACGGCTTAAATCTTGCGGTGATACCATTCTCTTATTGAAAATCGAAACAAGTCCAATTCCAAGTGGGACACTATGCAAAGTATGTTTGTGAAAAATTACCCGAGCCAAGGACGAAGCGACATGAAGAGCATACAAATGGCAAAAAATGGAGAATAGACACCGTCAAACTGTGCGACGAAATTAAATTTAAATAACGTTTAAGTCGATACCTGATTTCGATTGCCTCTAGGTTCAGCAAATTACAGCCCGAACAAACCAGAATATAATTTCACACATGGCAGAGGTGTGGCTCGGCAAGCCGCCTCCTCGTCTACGTCCTTGTGCAGAATATAGATTGCGTTCCCCTTCGTAATTTACGCAGAAGCACAGTGAGTTCGTGCGATTCCCGTGGTCTATATACTGACATGATATCTCTTAGGAAAAACAGAGACACCAAGTAACAATAGGAATACTCCAGCACCTGGAGCTTGCAGCCCAACTTTCCAGCACGAACAGCAGGCAGTCAAGCAAGGATGCAAGAAAAACTTTAATTTACTTTTAACAAGCTCCTGGCTTTCTGCGACTCGCCGCACGCCTGGATCCAAGCGGTGCTGCTCTCCAAGCATTTCCACAATACTACTTGCTTGTTTTTCTCGTCGCGGAAAATATTTTTAGTAGAAATATTGAGCTCATTGCAAAAAGTCGCGTATCATCCTCGACTCCCACAGCTGAATTGAATTTTCAGTTGCAGTCGCGCCATTACATCTGCAAATGTAGTCCAGACTTGTGTAATATCTTTTTAATTTGATGCTATCTTGACGCAAATCAGAATGATTTAAATGTGTTCGGAGTGAATTAACACTTGCAAAGACGGTTGCCGGTCTCGATTCAGTACTGAGCTGCGTCGCTCAATGGAGGAGCGTTTCCATTAAAATATTGTGGGCATCGGCTCAGTGTTGCCATGGACGTAGAGCTTTTTTAAAACATACATAAGTTTGTTAAGATCTTGCAATTTTTGGTAAACAACTCAGTCATGAAAATGAAGGCTATCTCAAAAATTAGGCACGTGTGCTGACACTTTGCAGGATGTATCTTTTCGGTCACATTTGTTATATACATTTATAACATCGTTTTGAGAAAATATCAACATTTCTTAATGAAAATCAAATTCAAGAACCATTTTTTTGAGGTTTGTCATCAGACTTTGTAGAAATCTTTGGATTTTATTATTAACAACTATTTTCCCATATTATTCTGGCTTGTTCATTTTGGCCGATCGTAGTTGTATGATGAAATTGGAACGTTTTTTGTTACTACAATGACGCTGCTGTCTTCTTGTGGAATGATAGTCAATAAAATGTTTTTTAGGTCTTACGACTTTTGAAGTAGCTAGTCGTCATATTACACGAATCAATTTATTGAGTCCTTTACAACAAATTCTGTCGATCTTACTGCTTATTTACTTGCCAAGTTAATCTTTAGACTACTTACATATTTTCAATTCCACGACTTAAATCGTTTATGTGTGCTTTCTACAAATATAACGATATTTATGGATAGAGATCTTTTGCAAATATTTTCTTTAACTTTGAGATAATACACAACAGAAAATAACGATTCTTACAAAAACATGATCCGTTTGTATCAGACATGTTCTTTGTCAAATCGAAAAACTCCAACTCCACTGTAACTATTTCTCAATTTTTATCAAACGAGGTTTGTCAAGAAATTTTTAATATATAGGTAAATTCACATCTTTTTACATATTTGACCTTACTGAATTAGTATTTTTTCGTATGTAGTTTTAAACCAATTGATTGATAAATTGACAATTAGCAATTTGTGGTATTTCATCTGCTTATTCTACTAGATAAAAATTTCTTTATTTTTTCATCATCTTCTTGATCAGTCCAAATTAAACTTTGGCATCTAACCGTATTCCAAAATCAATAACGAATCGGTAAGTTATAATTATACCAGAACCGGTTGCTAACACCACACTTTTATCAATATAAAAATATAACTGCCGCACTACCGTCGTTGGCTTACCAAGAGTAGATAACAGTCTTGTTTTGCAAGTCTGTCGTTTTTTTAAATACACCGGATATTCTTGCTTGTTTTTATGTGGCTCATTATTAAACTCTCATTCACAGATATACAATTGCAAAAAACCAAGCACCTGACTTCTATTTATAGGACATATTACCAATTTTATCATTCCAGATAGTGCCTTACATGGTATAAGAACTTTAATAGCTTTGTTTATTTAAGTATCTTTTCTTCAGAGATTATACAGTTATATACTTTGGTGTTCAACATTTTAACTACTTCACTGTTCTACGAGCAAAAAGAATGGCAAAATAATTCGGATCTTTTAAATTAAGAAAATTGTACGATTACAATTCAATTTTAAAAAACATATTCTTGACAACTATAATATCCGCCCCAAATGAATCTCGAAAAACCACAACCAAAGTATCTTTATTTTGCAACTTCTCAAAGAATATTTGGTAACCCCAAATGCTCCACATTCACATTTCCCTTCTTTCATTTCCAGCGACTTTAGCAAAATGACAAAATAGAGTAGAAGCCTGTATAGGTCTCCGTTTCTTCATTACAATCTGAGATTCCATATACGATGGCGTCCATATCCGGACGAAAATGAGCCACGCCAGACGTATATATCTAGTGCCTTCCACACATTCTCACACATGTAGGTACCTATGCGCATCCATCTCGAATTCGAATTCACAGTCGCCGTTCTTGTTTACTGCCAAAATGAAAAATTCATTAACATTAAAAGACAATTTAAATCAATTTACTCAACTCGACTACCAGTTTTGGAGGTTTTTGTTTTCTGTCGTTGGATAGTTTTTAATTTTTTTCTGGCAATTAATTTTTACTGAATTTAAGGCAGAATGAAGAAACGATCGCAAACGAGGAGAGAACCATGATAACCACTTGCTAATTTACTATCGTCAACTCCGAGCGCATATGTGTGTGCATATATTTATTTATAGGGACTCCATACTGTTAACGTGCACGTTAGCGAATACAAAAGATTCGTATCTAAGACAATTTTTAATTAATATCCAGAGCGCGCTTATCAAATGGGAGCCGACTCTAAATCAGGCAACATTTGATTTGGATACGTTGTTCACATTTTAACAGTTGCTTTCCTGGAAGCATATCGCGAGAATGGTTCCCACTCACCAACCGCAATGGCGGAGTTGGTTGGTTGACGAAAAATGCTAAGGTCGCAGGAACAAAATGAATGACATGAAATTAATTGACTGTACAAGGTAGCAGGGGGCTGTGATGATAGCAACATTAAAGCATGTTTAAAATGTTTGATCGTAATCATGTCGGATGATGCGACGTCGCCCGGCAAATACCAATTATTTGTGAACAGCAATGAAAAGTTTTCAACAGCCAGCAAAAGTTTTTGGAAGGTTAATAAGTTTCGACTGCTTTTTTCCACTCGTTTGATTTTTAATTAGTTAGGAGATTATTTTTCATCATTTTGAAAATCAAATTCATTTGCTTAGTTCAATTACAAAATTTTATGAAGCCGGTGACATCTACTTCTTAATTTCTAGTCCTGAGTGAAGATGAAAAGTCCTGGTTTGTTAATATATCTGTCTTAACAAAGCTACAGAAAATATGTATACTCACACTTGTGCAGTTACCTCCAGTAAGCAATTTTGAAATATTAACCGAACTTCCGCGTCGTAAAACGCCAAATTAATGAGTATCATGTTTCAGACCTGTGTTTTGAAGAATCTAGTAAATGTATCTAGTATAGTGCTGAAATTGTAAAATGTATCGATAAAAACTGTGGTTGAAGGATTTCTAACATTTCGTCTCCATTGTCCCAGAACAATGCATGTTCAAAGTTAACGATTTCAACATAAGTACTAAGTTATAATTTATTTTGAATTTTCTATGCCATTCGTAAAGGAAAAATTTCTAGCAGCAATATCGCAATCAATGAAGCAAAAGTCAGCATCATGAAAATACAAGAATTACAAATTTTACAATGCTCAGAAAATATCAAATGTGCGTATCAGAAATGCACATGTATTGTTTTGACATAAGGAGGACGATATTTATTCGCAGAAGAAGAAAATTTGAAACCCATATATCTCAGGAACCGTGGTTTCCTTTAAAAATGTGTACAACGAATTTAATTTTGATCAATTCGTACAAACATTAATTTCAAGTGGTGTGAATTACACAAAAATACAAGCAAAAACGACGCCAAAAATTGAAATCATCTTTTGGTCACCGAGACTTCTTCAGTTTGACTTTAACCTTTTACCACTTTTAATTTAATCACTAGTCACTTGTTTATTTCAACTCCAAATGTCGAAAAGTCACGTGACTTTTTTAATATAATAGTAATTCATCAATTATTTTTGACTAAAAAGATGCGTTTGTAGATAGCAGACATCAAATGTAAATTTGAATTCAAATTTATAATTCGTTTATTAGTCTCCGAAAAACTTATGTGAATCGACCAACATTAGTCTTTAAATTTAAAGAAAGACAGACTGATAATTATCAGTTTTAACCACACTGAAGAAGGGACTAATTGTGTCCCGAAATATATATGTTAATAATTAAAATCAAAGGTGTGGTTTATTGGTTAAAAATTAACTGTTTTTCTTTAAATTAATTGAGACACACAACGAGAAACTCAGATCATTCTTTGATTAGTCTTTTAGTAGCAACTTTTTTTGACTCTTATTTTAGTAGGTACGCTACTTTGCCTCAAGCTTAAGGCTAGTTTTACACACAAACCGACAATTACCGTGTATTGGAGACGTAGTTATTAGTTTGTCGGTTGCCTATTGTTCATGACGTCCAATTTTTAATGGAGATTAATGTCATTTCGAACTCGATCAAATTATTTCAAACAATTTAATTAGACGTTTTTATAGAGGCAGTGAATAAATTCAACAATTCAGTATACCCAATAACATTGCTAGCCAATTCAATAACGTCGGACGGTCATGTGTGTGGTTCATATAAAACAATGTAATTCGAATGTGTCCAATTCTGACAACCCTAAACATAGTTTCTGAAGTAAAATTGTAAATCATATATCGAACAGATTTTAAAATGACAGCTAAATGGCAGTGGCGGCTCGTGGGAGTTAAGTATGGTGAGGCTACTGGTACGAAGTTTTCTATCATTAATATAAGTTCTTATGTGAGTTTCCACTCCACCCAAGAGGTACCACATGTGGAGCGTTAAGCGATTTTAAGTGATCAGTTTCCCCAAAAGTAGATTCGCTGGCAATCAAAGATATATTCCTATTATCGTGTTTTGAATAACATTTAAAGCTTTAATAAAAGTTCAGGCACTCTGAATAAAAACAAATTGTTTAAAAACATGTGAATTCTTCCAACAAAACAACTTTTAGACCTATCGCACATTTCAAAATAAATAATTTCTCTACTAAAATAAATGCAACAAAAACAACAATAACAATCAATAAAACTAGTAATAAATAGATTTAACAAAAACAACCATAACAAGAGCAAAAAACATCAATAAATAAATTCAGCAAAACTTCTAGCAAGTTTTAACACATGCAAGGAAAGTCTTGTTAATTGTTTATTTAATCAAAATCATAAATACCATAACCTGAAGAACCCTTTTCTGAAACAAACATTAAGCACTACAAAACTTTAAAAAATACCAAACACTACGAAGGCACACTAAGTACTAGTACCATGCACTACACTGATGAGACTACTTTTGCATTAACAGTCATCATCTTCTACCCCTTCGGGTCGTCGTAAAAAAATGTTGCTCATGCCTGCTCAAAGGTATTATCCAGACCATGCCAATACTAAACGTTGTGGAAGCACTGAACGGGCTGCATAAGATAAGCCCGTCCACGATGTATACACATTTTATTTCAAACACGCACACTCCCGCCGCTTCAGCATAGAATTCACGCAGCCATTTAAATCGAAATACTATTTTTCGGGGCAAAATCCATGTAGCCCCTTCCTCGTACTAAAGGTGGAAAATTGTCAAAGAGAAAATAAGTTTGAATTTTACTCTCAGCTTTTACTCGGTGCAGGCACAACGAAGCGAGTCAAAGAGAAAAACAAAGTGTTCTACAGTGCGTGGCAAGAAGACTATGTGAAAGTAAACTACAGCATGGGCGAAAAAAAGCTACATTATATTTTGAAATGAAATGAAATTATGAAACCTATATTGAAATCTATAATGATATTTTATTACATTTGCACTAATATAGACTCGTCAATAAGTGGTGGGGCTGGGCCCAACTAGCCCCAAAAGTAGAGCCGCCACTGCTAAATGGAAAGATGGAAAAACTCAGAGACTTAAAACTACCAACAGGCTTTCTACGTCGTCCAAAAAAAGTCAAGATGGCAGTGAACAGTAGAACTCTTTTGCAGAGTCATTCGCAAAAACTTCATTGTGCTAAATTCGTTTCACACAAAACCTATCAGTTCCACTTACATGCAATTACGCAATGCAGCTTTAAATCACTTGAATATTTTGCTTTAATTTTTTCGAAGATAGTTCATTTAAAAAATTATTATCTTGGAAATATATTTCTTTTCGTCTTTTCCGCTCCTCAAATGTTGTCCCATAGATTGTCCATCTATGGCACAATGCAACAAAATTGTCAGTTATGTGTGCTGTGAGTGCCACTGTTCATTATGTCCCCTCACATTATTTGTTAAAAAATGTTCTTGTTTGAATGTTTTTTACTTAAATATATTTATATTTATTAATGATGGTAAAATTCAATGAGTATCTGCTGGAACCACTTTCTGAAATTGGAAAAAATCCTTATGCCATTTTTTTGAAATACTGTGCTAATGGTACGATATAGAGATCGTGGGGTACATTTTAGCAGATCAATGACTTCTAGAAAACCGTTTTTCGCGTCAATTTAAATGTTGGTGTTAGTTTTCACTGTATTATGAAGGCTAATTGACAATTGTAACTGGCACTGGTAAAGTATTCACGATACCTAAATAAATGAATAATTAAATAACTGTTGTTGTTTTGAGGATACGATATGAGTGACTCTCTCTTAGACGGTAATATCTGGAACTCCATTTGATTTTTTTTTAATCTAAGGGAAACTGGAGTGAGCTTGGGAAACAAAACACTTACATATAACCTCACCTGTTACTATTTGACCAATAGAACTACATTCCGTGGTTAACATGATAAGACTGCAAGTATTTACAAATACTAAGCCACAAAAAAATATCATGATAAACGAGGTGGAAAAGATTAGATATTGATTGTTCATCAGATTCAAATGATTTAATGATAAACTTCCATTATTAGACCATTTATACCAAAATGAAATATGGGACACATTGATCATTTTCACATTGATTTTTTCGCCAAATAGCATACTGATTCATTATTATTTTCAACCATTTCAAAGCATTGTGCCTATTAAAACAATGTATGAACCCAGTTTTCATTTGAACATGCAGAATCCGATATTTTTCTGAAACAGACTAAATGTCATGTTGCATCTACCTAAGGTACCTACACCAATCTTAAAGAAATACCAAAACGAAACGGCATAGCACTGCCTATTTTTGATTCACTACTTTTCCATAATAGTTATTTAAATTTCTTTAGAATATTCGCTACAACAACAAAGTCCATCAGATCGTCAATCTTAAACTGCTCGCGGATTGCCATTAAAAATCAACAAAAATTAATTAAAGTCGAGAAAATTCAATTGCCACGAAAGGAATGAATATCAGATGCATGTCTGCCTTGGCGACTTTCCTGGCAGGAACACGACAATTCCAGCGAATGGAGACAAAAATGCTAATGCTTTCTTGTTATGTGGAATAGGAGCTCATTTTTCGTCTGTCTGCCGCGCCATTCAGCGCTACGTAGCAACCGATTCAATGAATCAAATCGCAACAGAGACATCAGCTCAAGTCGTGTTAGACTACCCCCTCCCCGGCAACCGGTTCTTCGATTCTACTCAATTTCAATTGGATTTGCGTCCGCCGTGGTCCGCGAACGATGCCTCCATGCATCATGTCTCCGTTTCCCGGTGACGACGCCACGCAAACGCCAAACAAACCAAATAGCAACAAATCATAAATTTTGTGTTTCGGTCGACTAATTAAATATAAATTAAACGCAAAATTACCACATCATTAAGTGGTAGCCCCTGCCATTGTGGACTCGACGAGTCGCTTCTGAGATGGTTGTAGATGCGGTGCTGTGTAAGAAGCGGTGCCAGGGGCTCGAAGCCCAGAGTGAGGGCGGACGCCACCGTAGGCCGAGGCCGAGGCCGTATTGACTTTTCCAAATTTATGCCCGCCGTGAGCCTAAAATCTGAAATCTTGGACGGCCAGCGCCCGAAGGTGCAACAAAAGTGCAAACGATAAGTGGTTGCGGGCATCCATCAGTTTGTTTTTCCGCCCTGTTCTGCTAAACGCCCCTCCATACCCGACCGTTCTCAAAAAAGTTATAGATAACAGTCAGACCCTTCTCCAAAAACGAAACCTGTGACTTTTCCAGCAACTGTTCACACTGCCTGCCTCGTTGTCTTCTTTCCTCCAGTAACATTGAGCTGCAGCGATCTCTTTTCTGCGCGGGCGGAGCTACGCGAAAAGTCGACGGATAGACATCGCTAGTCTACTCTGGCAGATGATTTACGAACCGCTACAACGGCTCTCCATCATTCGGGGTAGATCCCAGCACCACACTCGGTCACTTTTCATTTGTCGTGCCTGCACCATGGGCGGATTATATACTTGCATCCGAATGGGAACGGGTCATCGCTCTGGGCGGAGCGAGTTGCTCGCAATGGAGTGATGATGTTTGCAGGGATTTGTCGGGTCGTTTCTTCGCTGCATCCTCTTTGGAAGCAGTCATAGCTCCACTTCACCCGCCAGCGCTTTTCCCGTTCGCAACAAACAACTACTCCCGCAACGTTTCACTTTTAATTCTATGTACTCGATCTTTTGATAGAACAATCGGACCATTGGCTAGATACGAGCGCAGATACTAGATATTGGATACCGCGACTGGAGATTGTCGCTCGCTATGTGGGATTGCTTTCGATTGTGGTGTGCGGCGTTGATTTGATCCGGCCCCAGCCCCGGGCTCGCTGGCTGGTGGCCGCGCACACACGCACACGCTCGACTCGCGGCTCCGAGCGCACCGCTCGGCCTCTCAAGTACATAAAACACTCGTGGCCGTGGTGGTCGTCGGCAGCTTCATCGTCACCGTCGAAATCGGAATCGGAATGTCGTCACTCGGGGCCGTGCAGCACGGAATGGAATCAACGAAATCATATGATGCCCAGATATCTGCGATTTGAATTATCGCCGGCCACTAGTCAATGGCAACCTCTGGCGCCTTGAGCACGTTCTACCGCGGATTCAGCTCGCGTACAGTGAACAGTCGTCGGTTGTGAACAGCTCCTGCTATATTGACGGATGTTTCTCTTCATCGGGCTCGATTGCACCCAACAAGGACTCTGCCAATTGGGCACTTGCGATAATCGCGCGTCGTCATACCCGCGAACAGTGACGCAATAACAAACGATATTAGCGCGGCTAGTGCAGTCCACGCGAGTGCACGCTCGCAACAGTTTTCGGGCGGTCGAACAGTCAGCGGCCGGGCGAATCCTGCAATTGCTGCGAACCTGTTGTTTGTGGCCCCATCGGGCGATAGTGCCGCGATTTGACTGGGCAACCGCCTCATTACAAGCTCATTATCCACCCCGTTCAAAGTGCAATCCGCTCGCACATCTCCCGGCTCCGTCCAGAACAGCATCCCTACCTGCCCAGCCGGTCCGTCCTCGCGTCCGAAGCGCCCTGCATCGCCGCGGCTACCGCCAGCTTCGCAGCCAAGCAGTGGTTCTGGATTAGATTTATGAGGTGCAATAGTCATAAATTTTACGTTCCCTAAACAGGGTGGTTGTGTCTCGGCAGTGCACGGAGCTGGCACAGGTCATCCCGCTCAGCGGAGTTATCCTTGATTTATGGCCGCTTGCTCTTCGCACGGCATATCCTTACACGTGTTTTCCAAAAGTTAACGTGCCCGAGAATGATTATTATTGTGTTTTGATGACATCTAATTATGAATGTTAGCGATTGTCATTGCTGGTGCTTGCGGTTCTCAAGTGTTCATCGGCAATAACTTGGATTTTCTTCGGTGCTTCAAGTGAAGATTTCCTGCGGTGAATTATTGATTCATAGTGAAACAGGTGGATATTAGTGTTGAATTTAACTCGAAGCGATCCGTGGCATAATAATGAAATTCAATAAATCTAATGGATGTTCTATAGTTTGAATTGATAACAATAAACCCGCATTATCCTCTTGATTATAGTCGCAAGTGCATAACGACTTAGGTCACATTTTATGGACTGTGTGTATGAAAAACAAATCCTGTTAGTAACAAGAAACGATAGAAAATTCCAGGTGAGTGGCACAAATCAGCACAACGATAATCTCATGCTGCTTATTTTCTTTGATTTTCATTTAAAACTTTCAGTCGACTGTATATCATCTAAAATGCTTGGCAGAAAGTCTTCAAAATTGACTATCAATCTTTTACAAGTTCTGCCATCAAAATTTTGTCCTTCAAAAGCTTTGACACTGAAAATATTTGATTTGATATTTGATTGCGATTTTCTTCCAAACTTTGGTTTCACTACTTAAGCTGAATATAGGTACTCTTAATATAAAAATCATTCAAGGATTCCATTATCTGTCTACGAAATTCTCATACAGTATACACACTCAAGGAAGTTTGGCAAATTTATAATTAATTTTTGAGGTTTTCATTGATTTTTAATCGCATGGAACATTTACAAGGGAAAATTTTAGCAAGGTCAGAACAGTTGACTTTGGATATCGTCAAATTAAGAGAAAAAATTTGTTATTGAATAGCAAATCACTCGCTGTCGGGATCTGACTAAATTGGTTTCGACTTCGAGTTTAGGCAATTTTGTCAGTCAAAATCTATTGGAAATAATTTTCTAGACTTTTAAAAAACATCTTAATAGCTTTCTCAAATGTTTCGAGTTTGTTTGACATTCTTTTGATTGACTAAGCGTTGAATTAACTGAGACCATATCACGGACAATTTATTTAATATGATAAATCAAAAAAACAGTAGCCTCACCCATAATTAACATAGCTTATTCAAGCAATAAATTTTCTATACAATGGATTTTGCACAGGATTCGTTGCAAAAATTTTTGATATCAGGTGTTTTTCACGCAAACTGTTTAAAGTTTGAATGCCTGCAAAAATTTTACCTGTTTGAAGAAAACATGATATGTAATATCAGGATTCTATTACTCTCCGCTGCATGATATGTGTCCTTATCTTTTAATAATATCTTCATTTCAATTTCATCTGATAATATCTCGCAATCATTTCAGCCCCTACTAAACGTTTACTCTTCGTGTTAATTCCAGCAATCGATATCCGTATAAGAGTGTGATTTCTCAATTTATGTAGGCGTTAAAAAGTAATCTACATAGTTACGAAATAGCAGAGCTATATATTCGGAATTAAATCATTGCCTTAAATATTCTACAATTACTCTCTTCCAGCAGGACGACCACATGCATTACCCCATAGGTGAAGAGCTCCCCTCAAGATAAAATTAGACTTTGTAAAAATTCTTCAGGCTGAATTGAAAGTTTAGTTACATCAGCTCTTCATATGCCTTTTAAAAAATTTACCTTTGATAAAAACACCTCAACAAATCAAAATTCGAAATTTGTGATAGTATACCTGTCTTTGGATCTTTTTCATATATGCCAATAACTAGCATCGCAGTTTTGAGCTCACTGAACGCATTTGTATCGTCAAGAAAACAACAAATCTTTTAATGAATTTACTAACAATCTCTGCTATTGAATGTTCCATAGGCGTCTCTTATAAGATATCATCAGATAAATCTCTTTCGCATTTCATAGATTGTCAATGTTGAAAAGATATCTTTTTTTTCAACGTTGTTCTAAAAAAATATTCTATAAAGCATTGACTTTAAATAACTCATCATTTGAAATTTAAAAAAATCATTGATGGTGGTTTGTTCAGCGTCACATAACCACTTTAAGCTTAATCTAATGAAAACGTGTAATAAAATGTAGAATTAATAAAACAAAAAGCAAGAAGATAGCAATTTTCGAAGTATTTAGTCTTAGCATTCATGATTACTAATTATATTCAAAATCTTAATATTGTTTGCGAATAAGTTTAATGCACTTTATTTGGTACCAAGAATCTTCTCGAATACATTTGGTTTCTTAATTTAAAAAAAACGAAACACAATGTCATTGGCTAGGATATTGTAGTATATTTTTGACTTACGAGTAAAGCATGACAATTTCATGAATTTGTTTTAGATATGATTGATTATTCATTGCGACATCCTTATTTAATTTAAATACTAAGCTGAAAATTTCAACAAACCAGTATTCACCATATCTTCAAATGTAATTTCAGTTGTTCTTCACCAGCCGTAGCGTCAACTTTCTGTTGTATCACTTACGAGCATCCCAAATCGATTTTTTTTAAAAATAAAACATATCCCCATACACTTTCGGATACCTACTATAATGATTTACATTTTCGATTCTGTAATATGCATATTTTAAATTATTTATACAAACATTTCAAATAAATTAGATTGAGTTCTGACTATTATTTTTTTATTTCAAATATATCATACAAAAATATGTTTAAACACTTCAGCACATTTTGTTCTCACAGAATTAGTTCAAAAATAACGGTTTTCTTATCTACATAACGTGGAAATCAAAAAGCTACTACTTTGATTATATGGCATAAATTATAAGTTTCATAAATTTGGTTATTGACTTTACTTATTTTCTCAGTTTGTGGGATCATCAAATTATTTCTCTTTGGGTTGCATATAATGTCTCGGCTTTTGTCATTCATTTCTAGTTTCAAAAACTGATTTGTTAAACTGATTACAAACAATTTTAAATGAAAGATTTAGTTGTTGGTTTCATTTATTGTTAATCCAAAGGTAATATAGTATACCCAATGCCATTACTTCTTGACGTGCCTTTAGCGATCGGTAGTTCACATATTGTTCTAGTCTCTGCCTAAAAATTGTTGTTTATAGATCGAACATCCTTAAAAGCAAGGCCGGAGGAAAACGAAGAAAGTGGCTTCCAGCTTAGCTTTTGTAACTTATATGTCTTCTAAGTTTAAAAACTTTGGCATTTAAACGGGATGCCATCTTTGTCTTAACATTTTCTGTATTAAACATTCAAGTCATTGCAGAAAAAAATTAGAAGAAGAAGGATTAGGTTACAAAATATTGTTTCAAGAATCAAACTCACTTTACAGAAAACTGCCATAAAAAGTGTGAACAAATCATGCTTTTAGTTTTAAATTGTTTCCAAAAAATTGTGTTGTAAATAAACTTCAGATTTTTGTTCATTATAATTTATATTGTCCCAAAACTCGACAATTATTGCTTAATTATCAACACATTATTGCTTAAATATCAACACATTTAGAGTACTTCTATTACAAAAGAAATGAAATGGCTTCCCTTTGATGACGAGCTTTTTTCGAAAAAAATCATGGCTTTCTTCATTTCCAAAATCTAACCAACAAAAGTACCACTTTCCGCGACAATTCAACACTTACATCAAAAAGCTAATAACTCAGACCAACATATATTTGTAAAAAAAACTGTACATAGTGATTGTGGCCACATTTTTGAATTGCAGTTCCAGGATTTCACGCATCACTTTCGGTTGCATCAGCAACATTTTTGGCCGATCTGACTTCAAGTTCAAATTTGTCAGTTAAATCCACTGCAGTTGGGAGAAAATGCGTTCCACGTCGATCACATTCAGTAGAAACTTTGTAAGCTGTCTAATTTAAACTTAAATGTCCTTTTCGGACACTCCACATAAGATAAGTATCTTAAAGTGTGGAAGATAGAACCTGCAATGAATGCAAAAATTGCTACCAGTTATATCCAAAAAAATACAATAATTTTTTTTGGCACTATTTGAAATTTCCAAATACCATAAATCTATATATTGTCATAAATAATAGGCTCACATCGACTTCTTTTGATTTCTAATAATGATAATGAAGCAGATCTACAGGATAAGTCCGCGAGAGATGGCCCGTGTTTTTTGGAATCGCTCTATTGCGTTTTATATTTGTCCCTGCCGTAAGAAAAATATTTTCAAAGTATCTTAGCTCAATACTCTTACAGAAAATTTAATTATATTTGGAGACTTACTTTATCTACACTGAAATGGTTCAAATTATGAAATTGGAAAATTGATAAACATTGCAGGAATGAGATCGACTACCATTTTTGAGTGAAATGGATCACCATCTTTGAGTAAGATGAAGCATAATCTTTGAATAAGAATGACCACCATCTTTGAGTGAGATGAATTGAAAAGAATTGGGAGAAATTAATAAAGCACAATATAAATAAGAAACTATTTTGTAATTGAAGTTAATTAGAAGTACATCAAATGTACAAAAATCTTTTGTACTGAACTCTAGAAAGATTAACAAAAAACACATTTTTTACTTGAAAGCTTCTGAAATTCAGTTTCCAGAAAAGCTTTACATTAAACTTAGCTTTCAGGAATAAAGTTTCAAAATCAAACACATCTCTCGATAACTAATTGCTAAGAAAAAGTTATCTGCTTAGCAGTGGAGCATTTCTTACAAAATGCCAGTGAAATTGGACCAGATGTTCAACCATTTTAACAAACATCTCAAAAAACGTTTAAAATTTTGTGCAACCTCTACTGCATCTATTTTAATGAGTTATTAGAACACAATTTTAAAATAGCATAAACTTCAAGCAATAAACGCGTAGTATGATGAAAACTACTGTAGTATAAAACACCACTTAACATACTGATAACTAAAGTGACTACTGCTACCCAAAGTGGCAATTCTACAAAAATCATCTAACCCAGAAATACTCAATGAAATAAAATTTGGTTCTTTTCCAAAATTAATATAGCTATGCTCAGAGCTGCTTCTGTCTCGTGAATTCTTTACTTAGATTGGTACAAATAATGATTCCAGAAAATACAAATAGGTAAATAGTTGGTTGTCAAGTAGGGTAACAATAAAATCAATGTAACTGGAATTGAATATCGAGCATATGTGCTTCTAAGCATCTTTCATCGCATTGTTGTCACTGTACCTATATTGTAGATGCTGCATCTAAAAATGCCGCAAAATTGCATTCACGTGCGTTAGGATTTCATGTATTGTACGAAACGCTTATTTAAGAAGAATTCAGTTTCTGTCGTTTTTAAACTTAAAATCTAGAATACATAATTATCATCCAAATCTTTCATTCAATATCTTAATCATTAAAGTGTATTGAGTTCCGAATTCAATATAAACTGCGTGCAGAGATTATATTTTCAAAATAAATATTGATTGCAAAATATCAAAGAAGCCAAACTTATTATGGACCACAGGTTCATTGATAGTAGTTAAAAAGACATGGTTCAAAATATGTCAGTTACTTTTTTGGTAATAAATTTACATGAACTTGTACTTGATTTTATCATCATCGTTACATCATTAGACAAGACAATTTCATCCCATGATTTGAATTATATTACCTGTTGACAAGAAGTTCTTTTAAAATTATTGCTGGTCATTTGCTTGGATTTACTTCTGATGTTGTTTCCTTAAACACATTTTATTTTTGCAGGCCTCATCATCTAATCTCATAAAGAAAATCGCCCTGAGCACTGCTCATTTTTCATCGTGTAATTTTTACGGTAACTTTTACAATAAACAGCCAAAGCCAATAAAATCTACAAAAAATTATTCTGCCGGATTTGAATGGTCACTAATTTCTCTCAAGTTTTATGATCCCTAAGAAACTAAATTTCCATAGTTTTAATTTTTTGGTGGCATTTTCATTCAATAAAAACTGTTTTTGATTGCGATAGAATTTTGTTGTCTTGTCCCCCAAAATGCCCGAATTAAATCTCGTAAAACTTTTTGTGCAACGAACAATTCACTGCAAAGCAAATTGCGCCACAAAATGCTATATTATTGCGATAATTCGCCATTGACCGAACCATCTTTTTCCAAACTTATCGCGATTCGTATCGTCATAAGCGAATTGCCTTTTAACATTTCTTGCAGATCATTGTCTGTGCCTTGTCCGCTTTCTTTCATTAAACTCCCAATTGCACCTCGAGGCTACTTTTATGGATCGCCAGACTTGATCACACTCAAGTCGACACATCGTGATGGGGAGGTCGTTATTCACTCTGATAAGACATTGCGTTGCCTGCCACCAAGAAAAACTTAGCCATTGTTGGTTTCTTTTCGTGATATTTTTATTTGCTCGTCAGAATATTGGCCAGCCCCGAGTTTTTAGATGCAAAAACGGCTTTGGTTGCACGAGAAGCCCGAGTGCGCGCAGAAATAGTCGATTATTTAGTTTGATTGTTGCTAATGAACTGGGTTTTTGCGATCCAAAAGATGTTAGCATCTACCGTCTGATATTTGATTGAGGGTTCACTACATGAAGGTCAAGATCGTTCTGCTTCTCATTTCAATTTGCCAATTTCGACAGCGTGGAATCTGTTGAACTGGAAAAAATTATTTATTTGAATTTCAACACGTGGCGTGTTTTTATACGTTCTATTAGGTCAAAGGCTCAAAGTCAATGCTTTTTATTTTATTCACATAGTGTCTGTACGTTTCTCTTCTCACTTCGGCAGTAACACTTACCGGTAGCATTTATATTTTATTAGTTATGCGTGGCATTTTCAGTGACGCCAGCATAATTGAATAGTTTTTATTAGTTCAAGCTTCATGAAGTGCATTTGACAAGTCTGATGCATTCAAGTTACGTATTGATTAGGATAAAAAGTATTTGTTTACTTCAATATTTACTCCTTAGAAAGCCAGGCTAATCATAAGAAGCTCTTATCTCCGCGATGCATTTTTTCAAGGAAACTTGAGACTAATTTGAAATAAATTAGATGACAATTAAATTCAAGAAGAAACATGCAGTTTTGGAAAATTATGGACTCATTTAGGAGTTTCAGCAAAACTGCAGAGGACAATTTTCTGAAAAATTTATTGATGACAAAACAGGGTGAAATTTCCGCAGTATTTTAAATCAGAAAAAGGTATCATCATAAAAATAGGTGGAAAAAACTATACCGAAAATGGGGGAAGTAAGTGCAATAAGACTGCGACAATTCTTACGCAATGTTTCATCGGACAGTGCTAGTGTCTGATTTCCATAGCTGGTATGTACTTACATGTTGTACAATCGCAACATTTGACACCCTTGCATTTACTTCATCACAAAATTTAACATTTTCTCAAATCGCACTTCACTTCGTC
Organism: Oxycera nigricornis; assembly: GCA_963942545.1. Lineage (NCBI taxonomy): Eukaryota > Metazoa > Arthropoda > Insecta > Diptera > Stratiomyidae > Oxycera > Oxycera nigricornis. The sequence continues at coordinate 87,211,477 of OZ012660.1, read as the reverse complement.
ACCTAACCAATCATTCTTTTCTGACAATCACTTTAACGCTCAAACAACCACATGAACAACATCTTGATTTCATAGTCCAATTGCATCCATTGTACCCTTCTCAAACCTCTCAAATCTGAGGATAACGACCACCTCCCAGACAATCCACGAGCGGAATTACGCAATTGTATCTAGAATGCGCGAAACTATGTCGAATCAATACACACAACTGGGCATTGCAAGTCCGTTCAGCTTTTTAACTCGTCAACGTTAGTGTGGCATTCACCGGCAAAGTGATATCAAAAATATCGTCTTTCTTAGCCAATGTTTGGTAAGTCTTGCACGCAAAGTGATTTACATGAAATTGGGGACTTGCCAACGTGTGCCTGCCCCGTTTGTATATTCAACATTTGCCCAGACCTTAGAATGTAAAGTCATTATGAGTGGCGGCACAAATGGATGCAAATCCAATAAATCCCGAGTCGCTGCCTTCAACATTGAGCCATTCAGCGCACGTCGGCGTGGAAAGAATCCTTTTGAAATCAAGCTATTAATAAGATATTTAAGCACTGGCAAATCTGTTTGAATCACATTGCAAACATTTACATATGTATTCGCATAACTACAAAAGGCAATATTTGCCGAAGAATGAATAACCATGGACTCTAATACAATCGCGTAAAACTGCGAATTTTAACAATTTGCTGCTTTAAACTGTTGATAAAATTAAATTTAAATACTAACGCACCTTCTATATACCTTGAAAAAATATGGATCCGTTTACCTAACTGTTGAGTTCAAAAAACCACCTATTACCAAGAAATTTCATTTTAATTGCAAAAATTTTGAACATTTTTATAAGAATTTAGTGTAGTAACTAACGATAATAATTAAGAGAAAGTTTTTCAGCTCAACAATTGAAAAATGGTAAAATCCATTAAGAAATGTATCGGTAATATAGTTCGATTATTCACAATATATCATTTATGAATTTAAATCTTGATTCATGAGGGTGAGGTCTTCCTTTATGACGGCCCCCGAGGTTGAACTATTAACTTAAAAAATCCACAACAAAATGAAAGTATATATATTAGCATTTTGAATGAAGTTATTGAAACAAAATATGTAAGAAAATTCAAATTTTGTTGGGAACTCATAATATGTACTCACCAATTTGTTGGACTAATGAAGGTCTTAGAACATCGTCGAAACTGCGAAATCCTATCCAATCTTCAATTGATAGTTTCCGAAAAATATGTAGATACAATTGATTCTTGACATGGGCAATGAATAATTTTCATGTATTTTTCAGCTAAGGAATTTAGTAATTTCTCACATCCATACATTCCCTCAGTACTTGATATAAGCTTAAATCTATTTTAGACAATACATGTTATCATGATCACAACAATCAGGATTAGATGCATTTTTCGAAGCTTGCATTCTAAAAAGCCGAGGGCAAATGAAAAACATTGCAAAATTTTACCAATTTATCCCATAAAACTGCTATACACAAATGCAATGATTTTGCATCCTAATTTTTAATCCAGCATTTGACTCAGTGGGGGGGGGAGGTCACTGCCTCGAAAATCACAATAAAAGAAGACAATATTGCAAAAAAATCGTAAAAATCACTAATTTACCTAGGCTCGGGGGGGGTCATGACCCCCATGACCACCCCCCTTGTATCCGGCCTTGATGCCATGTTTACTAGATGCCTATTAAAATCTCTGTTTTCAATCTTCAATCTTAAGCATAAGCAAATCTTAATGAATTTGAAATTCAAATAAATATCCTTATTTCCATTCTTGTTTGATTGACTCAAATATTTCATTACAATTCACACATGCCAAAAAATACTTTTGGTTTTCACAGTCTCCATATTTATGAGGGGATCATCAACGATGAATAGGAAATCAATATCGAAGAGGAAAATCAGCAAAATGCTTGAAGTTAAGTCCATAACGCATAACGCAATAGAATGCAAAAATCTGCTAAGCTTATATGGATATTTTGGGAGCGAGATTCCATGACTTTCCTACGAAGTCTCATCGATTTTATCGATGGCTTTGCCAAAATTAACATTAATATTACTTTCCTAACTGAAATACTAAACAAACAATATGCTGCCAATGAAAAAGATCCAAAAACCAGATGTTCAAATAAAATAAGTAAATTCCTCATCTAACTAAAACGTATGCTAGTCAGCTAATATCGCCATTTCTACATAAGTTATCGGTTCAAATATTCATTGTGTCATTTGTCTGCAACTAAGATTGGTAGATCATTACTGACTTTATTGTCGGCTTTCACTTGCCCATTGGAGTTTTCGAGGGTTTTTTAGTGCAGTTCATTTAATCTTTGATCAAAATCACTTTCAAATGGATGATTTTGTCAAGAAAATCAAAAATATTGTGTACCCTAATAGTGAAAAGTGTATCGAATACAAAAGAATCACTATTTTTTAAGTTGTTTGGAATATTGTCTCAATTGATATTGTTTTTTCTTCATTTTTTGCCAAATTAAAGATGGTAATGCAGTAAACGAATAATGTCCTTGTTCCTTGATTCTAACCGACTTACGAGAAATTGGTTGGTTGGTTGTAGTGGCAGCCCCCTTTGCCAAAAGGTGGCTCACTTAGGCCACGATAGGCATGTTGTGATACCACAAAGAGATAGGGTACGGCACTAGAACCTGTGGGATGACGAGAACCATTTAGATTCTCGTATGAAGCTAGCTATGCAGCTATTATTTAAACTGGCTACTTCCGTGAGGCTGTTCAGGAAAGACGAGCCTAAAGTTTGCATGCGTTTCCTGGATAGTGCTGGGCATTCGCACAGAAAATTTTGGATCATTTCCTCCTGCTCCTCCGATCTGCAGCTGCGGCAGAAATCGTGAGAAAGGGGATCCAATCTTTCTGCATGTCTGTCAGTACGGATATGATGAAACTCAATGTTTCACGGCTCGTGTTAAGGATCTGCTTAGTGCGCTTTGAGCTCAGTGCTTCACAAGTTTGCCTGATAGTTTTGCAGGTTTCTTCCAGCAGACAGGCCATGTTTGCAGCGTCCACATAATACTGCTTGAAACTTAGCTTATTGGAGGCCAATGGATGACCGACTTAGGGTGTTAGTGTATAATCTTGGAGCTCAGTGCCAGCTTTCGCCAGGACATCATCTTCGCAATTTCCAGGTATATCACTATAAGCCGGTACCCAGCAAAGAATCACTTCACTGTGAAACGACATCGCGTTCAGATGTGTGCGACATTTCGTTAAAATTTTGGATTAGTTATACAAGTTGGATAATGATTGGACTGTCAGAGAAAATGTTGAGATTTCTTATGAAAATTTTCTGGTTTCTCAACCAGTCCACTGCCTTATGTATTGCGATGACCTCTGCTTGAAAAACACTGCAGTGATTTGATAGCCGGTAGGATAGTTTCACGCCTAGCTGTTAGGAGAAAACGCCACAGCCAACTTTTCCATCCATCTTTGATCCATAAGTGTAGATGTCGACCGATTCCTGTATCCTATTTCTTTCTTGAAATCGTGGTGGAAGCGGGGAATCGGAAAAGCGAGGTCTACTTTCCCTGACGTCGGTCTATCCCTCCGTAATATGATGGAGTCGCCTATATTCTCCTCATTCCAGAGATTTAGAGCTTCCAATCGCATCTCAGGACACTTAGCCTGCTGTACCAGGAAGGAAATACACCTAGCAGATTTTTCTGGGATGTATTTTGAACACGAATGTGCCTTTGGCTGCATTAGGTACTAGTGAACAATTCTATTGATTTATTAACATAGAGTTTAAATGGCAAAATCATTTCAAGGCACTTGCAAAGAGGACTTTTTTGGAATTCTGCAAATAAAAATAGTAGTTTGATTCTATTTGCATGCAGAAATTTTCAATAATCCCACGAATTTAAAATGAAGTTTTATTTCATCTTCGGACAGCAATCAGTTGAAGAAATAATGGCGATAAACAGTAACTCAAAAAAGAGAAAGTATGCATGTAATTTCATATCAAATGTTCCTGTCTTACCTTCCACTTCAATGCTATCCTATGACAATTTATGTTCTTTGACACTGATCATCACGTTTTTAATCTTATTCTTCGATAATGCTGGAATTACACTGAGGCGACACTCAACATAATATGTCTCAGAATTCAGAAAGCTCTTACAGGTGTGATATGTACCCAAATGTTGGTAAGTAACTTCTCCGCAAATAACAAACAAATTTGCAGAAATACTCTGAATCGTCTTAAAAACATAAACATCCTCCGACGTAACCTGTTTATTTAGACATTGAAATTCCAGCTAATGCACATAATGTGAAATTAGGATATAATTCGTGAAAAATAACTTGAACTTGGACAACTTTTACAAGACCAAACCTAATCATTGATAAATGACGGATTATTAATCAGTCGCCGAGCAATACAACATGGTTATTAATCTCTCCCTCTCGACGTTTGTCCAGACTTTTAATTTTTTATGTAAATTTCAATTACAAATTTATGGTAAAACGCCCCGATTGGGCATGCAACGCGTCCCATTGCTAACCAACGACCAGATGTTGTCACTGCGCTGGGGGTTCGTTCAAATATTCTGGAACGCAAAACCAATATCGTAGTTTTCAATGTGTCAAATGCTTTTTATAGCCTTCTTTTCTTGCAGAATAAAAAATGAGAAATTTCACATCTCATTGACCGCCTTGCTGTTGCCGACGTCACAGTTCCACTCTGCATGGCACGTCCGTTGCTTGGAAGGTTTTTTGTCGTCTTTCAATTTTTCCCAGCCCACTTTTTTCACTAACTCCATTGTTTTGTGATCGTTCGACACCTTAAACGTAGTTGTTCTTCATTGCCAGAGTTCTCCTCTATTATGAAAAGATTTTTTGACTTTTGCCACCGCGTAAGGCGAAGACTTTATTCCTGTTCGGTGATTTCATGGAATGAAAAATGAAAACTGCCATTATTGGATTTTTCTTCAATGAAATGAAATTTCGTGAATTCAAATGCATTCTGAACTTTCAATCGTACTGATGTGTCAATGATTTCCCTCTAATGTTTGGGGTTTCTTAAATCAATATCCTTGTTTGAGCAGCTATGTTATAATAAACTGTTAAAAACAACAACGATAACTTCCTTTGAAGTGGATATTTTATTTTTATACAAACATATGTTTCGATAGCTACTTGCTACCTTCATCAGTGTTGTATCGTTACTTCTAGTTGAATAGTCTTAAAAAGGAGGCTTACTAAGTAACTTGTGTTGGCAGCCAGATTTTGTTGATTTGCTGTCACATATGATTTCCGCCTACCTTTGTGACACAACAAAACTTGTCGCGAAAAAACTAATTGAAAATGCAAGACTCAAAATCACAAGTTATGTCACTTTCTACAAAAAAGTTTTAGTCCAGTCAAATGGGAGTTTGACAATGCATTTTGGGCTGGCAGGCAAATTTTTGTTGCACTATGTGGGCAATGGTATAGTTGGGCTTCATCTTAAAAACAAAAGAAAGTGGGACACCTCCGTATTTCAGAAACCATGGCTCCCACAAGAAAGTTGTACATGGCAAACTTGTGTAGAATCAATTTGTAGCAAATCGTGCATACATCACTTTTATGTGGTGTTGGTGTCAATAATAAAAAAGTTACTAGTCAAAAACGACACTCAAAAAGAGGGCATTGTCTTTCGAGCACCACAACTTTTTTGGTTTCACGTTTAACGCGAAACACGCTCAGATACTTTTCTAAGACAATTTTGTCACAAATCGTTTACGGTATTGATTGTTTCGACCAATGTACATTGGGGGGAGATCTTCACCCCAAAGGGGAGAAAGTCGCGTGGAAAACGCGTTTTTAGGTCATATAATCGGCTTCCGGTGGCCAACCCCCATTGCGAAACTCGCGGAGCATTTTGGAAGGCAGCCGGATTTGTGATTTGCGCAGTGTGTAGTACGAGGGTGGGGTGAAAAGTTTCCGGCCTGACCAAGAAAAACATTTTTTTTTAAATTTTCCTTTTGCTTTATTTTTCAACATAATCTCCATCAACACTGATACATTTCTCATAACGGTGTTCTAATTTAGTTATACCAGTTTTAAACGTAGATTCGTCAAGCTCCTCAAAATATTGATTTACAGCTTCGATAACTTTTTCGTTACTCTTAAATCTTTTACCGCCAAGCCATTTTTTGAGGCTAGGAAACAGGTAATAGTCGCTGGGGCTAAGTCTGGAGAGTAGGGAGGATGCGGCATCAATTCAAACTTCAATTCGTGGATTTTGGACATGGCAACAATCGACGAATGCGCTGGTGCGTTATCGTGATGAAACAAATTTTTTTCTTCGCCAAATAAGGTCGTTTAATTTGCACTTCGTGCTTCAAACGCTGCAATAACTCTGCGTAGTATTGACCAGTGATAGTTTTACCTCTTTCAAGGTAGTCAATGTATATAATTCCTCTCGCATCCCAAAAAACAGTAGCCATAACCTTGTTTGCCGATAAAATTGTTTTTGTCTTCTTTGAAGTTGGTTCCCCTTTTCCAACCCACTGTTTTGATTGTTCTTTATTTTCAGGAGTGTAGTGGTGGACCCAAATTTCATCAACAGTTATGAATCGACTCAAAAATTCATTTGGATTAAGCCTATAGAGCGCCAAATTGCCGGTAGAAATGTTTTTTCGAATCAGTTTTTGGTCGTGCGTTAGCAAACGCGGCACCCACCATAGCTTTTCCATGCTCAAATAGTTGTGCAAAATATTTCGCACACGTTCAGCTGACACCCTAAAGGTCTCAGCTATTTCATGCACTTTCAATCTGCGGCTTCCAACACTATTTGATGAATTTTCTCAATCATTTCTGAAGTTGTGACCTCAACGGGCCGTTCTGAGCGAGGCTTGTCAGGGGTGCTCACACGACCCATTTTAAATTCAGAAACCCACTGCTTAATAGTTGAATATGATGAGGAGGAGTCCCCTAGTGTTGAATCCCCCTTTTTTTATAGTAAAACCTTTCAAATAGAAGTATTTGATAACAGCACGTTTTTCCACTTTTTCCATTTTCACGCAAACAACGGAAGCGTCTCGCGCACTGTGCTCTCAAACGCAAACTAACGTAGCGATTGGGCTGAAACTGTACATACAAGCTCGGTATGAATGGTAATGTAAGACGCCGCTCCAAAAGTAGACCGAGTGGCGCCATCTCTTGGTCAGGCCGGAAACTTTTCACCCCACCCTCGTATGTCTTACTGTGAGCTTCAATCCAAGTTTCTGGGGTCGCAGCCTCAATCCTCTGGACTACATTATGAAAACAAACAAAAAGTGGGACACCCCCATGTTTCCGAAACCATGACTCCCACAATAAAGTTCTTTAGGGCAAACATGTGTCGAATCTAATTGGGCAAACATGTGTCGAATCTAATTTGTAGCAAGCTATGCATACATAACTTTCACGCAGTATTAATAATCAAAAAGTTACAAACTCAAAATGACATCTAAAAAAGGGGAACATCTTTCGAGCGCCACAACTTGTTTCCACTTTAACCGCACAACACATTGGCAATATCTTTAAGGCAATTTTGTCGCAAGTCCTTTGCGGTTTTGACCATTTTGATCGCTGTACATTGGCGGAAGTGATTGCATCCCAAAAGATAAAAGTCACTTGAAACCGGCGTTTTTAGCGTTCGCGGGAACAAATCCCCCATTGCATTTTGGAAGGCAGGCGGATTTTTGATGTAATGTGTAGTATGTCTCACTGTGAGCTTAAATTCAAGTATCTAGAGTCGCAGCCCCAATTCTCTGGGCTACATTTTGAAAACAAAAAAAAGAGACGCCCCCATATCTCCGCAACCGTGGCTTCCACAAAAAAGTTCAATATGGCAGATAATGTAATCCCACGGAGATATTCTCCTGAATTTTCTAATTCGCAACAGTTCATAACTCTGTTATGATCACTACCTGTAAAAATTGTATGAATACGTTATAGAAAATATAAAATTGAATTTGTAATGAGTTTGTGTAGTCATGCCCTTATTGTAAGCTGCACAGTTTTTTCGTGTCAATTCAATCTACCACTTTTTGAGATGACTGGTGGCCAAAGCCTACACCCGGACTCTAGAAACTCAGATTGAAGAACTTCTATAGTGGAGTTTTATATCTTGAAACTACTAAAAATTTTCGTTCATTTTGGAATTTCCTTGGTCGATTTTGATTTATTACAACAACCAGTGGAAGCTTTTTTGACATCTTTAAGAGCCAGTAAAAACTATGACTTTGATTTCACAAATGAACCTTGTTTGTTGATGAAACCGTTTTTCTAACTTTTGTAAGGCTATTATATTCGCTGAATGCGTAAACTCTACAATGAGAAAGGCAATCATCAAACACGCGTCAAAATTCTGCTCACACCATTTTCCCATTAGTTTAGTCTAAAAGCTGGGACGCAATGTTTCGCGCCTATGATTTCATGCCTTTAAGTGCTTTAATTATTTTCATATTTTTTCTAACCGCCTCATGTAAACTGCTGCTGCAGATTATTAGGTTGCACCATTTCATTGCACTACAGTGCACGCGGCCGTTGAACAGAATAATTACAACAATTATCGTTTGTTTAAATTTTACATGTCTCGTTTGACTTTCAAATGAAATCACCATCTGAAGACTAGAAATTAAGGAAAATAGCATGAGTAGACTATAAATCGGATATGTTGTAATTTTATCTATTTGATTGAGCAATTCATGAAGACGAAAGCCAAGCGATGGATGCGATCCTGCAGATAAACTTGTTGCATTTAGCAGATACTTTACTTGCTACTGTACTCAACGTTCATTACAGATTAGTTTGCACCCATGTATGTTGGCCAAATCCTCGAAAAGATAGTTATCAAGTTGGACTGCATGCAAAGTACTTATGACTGATTGCATGTTTTAATCCATTATCGCAGATTCGTATTCACTTTGGCCTCGGAACTTTCGTAGCTGCGATTTCTTCAAGCATTACAAAGTGTTTTTACGAGACAACAAACTTCAGATAGTTGTTATTCATGTCGATATGCTGAAAATGCTAAGAAAATGTTGATGAATAAAGTCGACTAGGAGGCTAGCAACCACCAAAGGCATGCAGCCTTACCTGAACCTTTTTCCTTTGATTTCACATTCACATTATAAGTTTAGCGGCGATAATAAGCTTGAATCGACAAAAAAATAAATTGCCTCATTACACAATTTTCTTAGAAGGAATGTATTGCGAACTCTTCAATTTATTGTGGAAACTATTTGTATTTAAGCAAAAAATATGAAAAGACAACAAAATTGAAAATGATCCAAATGACGTTTTGCTGGAAAAGAAAGCTTCTTAAAGAAAAAAGTTTTTAATGCTGAAAATCAAGGCAGTTTAGTAATTTGTTAAAGCTTTTAAGAAACAAGAGGAGTATAATTTGACGTAGTCTAGATGAAGCTCTGGTGAATTGTTATCTTCTCTGAAGGAAAGGTTTTCCAGCGATTTGTATGAGTCATGCATTCCTAGAGCAACCACAGTTTAAAAAAATAACCAATAGGTCCATTTTTTATCTTCACCAGTCGCAAACACTCGTTTTGAAAGTTGCTCATTACACGCCAAAATCATACTCAACTAATTTTTCAAATCCTGGTTTATAGGAGGCTCTCTTTTCGTCTTCAAAGTAGTTCAGTCAAATAGGGATTTGACCGTGCATTTTGGGTAGGCAGATTTTTTTTTAATGCAATACGTGGACAATGGTATAGATAGCTTAAGTTCAAGTTTCTGGGGACCCAGCTCCTGTCCTTTGGGCTCCATCCTCAAAACAAAAGAAATTGGGGCATCCTCATATTTTCGAAACCATGGCTCCCACAAGAAAGTTGTGTATGGCAAACTTGCGTAGAATAAAATGTTTAGCAAGTCGTTCATACATCACTTTTACGTGGTGTCAATAATAAAAAAGATACAAGCCAAAAACCACACACAAAAAGAGGGGAACATCTTTCGGGCGCCACAACTTCTTTATTTCCACGTTTCACGCGAAACACGTTGGGATATTTTTCCAAGACAATTGTTTGTGATTGTTACAATCACTGTACATTAGCGGGAATTATTCCATCCCAAACGGGAGAAAGTCGCGTGAAAAACCTGTTTTTAGGCCAAATAATCGTCTTTTGATGGCAAACCCCCGTTGCGAAACTCGCGGAACATTTTGGTAGGCAGGCAAAATTTGCAATGTGTGATATATCTTATTGGCAGCTTAAATTCAAGCTTCTGGGGTCGCAGCCTCAATGCTCTGGGCTCCATCTTGAGTATCTTAACACCTATTTATCTGGTCCTAAAATGCTTTTCCCTATGTTCAGATAAACAGGTGTTCAAATGCTTTTTTTCGTGTGACTTGACCCCCCTCAAGACCCAATAACTTCCGACATGGTACAGTGATCGGAACAAGCAATACCGCAAACGTTTGGTGATAAAACTGTCTAAAAGCCCTTTTCGAACGAATTTCGCAGTAATAGGGGAAACACAGAAGTTGTGACGCACGAAAAATGATCCCCCCTTTCCAACGTCGTTTTTGGCGTGTAGCTCTTTTAATATTGACAGCACGTGTAAGTGATGTATCCATAACTTACTGCAAATTGAATTTTACACAAGTTTGTCATATTTTTTGTGGGAGCGGTACTTTCCAAGATATGGGGCCGTCCCACTTTTTTTGTTCTCAAAGTGGGGCCAAGGGGATTGGAGCTGCGACCCCAGAAACTTCAACTTAAGCTCACATAAAGGCATACTACTCATTGCAATTAAAAAATTTCTGCCCACTAAAATGCTCCGCGAGTTTTGCAATGGGGGGTTTGCCATCGGAAGCCGATTACTTGGCATAGAAATCCGTTTTTCGCGTGAGTTTTCCCTCTTTGGGTTGCAATAGCTCCCACCAGTATACAGCGATCAAAACAATCAATATCGCAAACACGTGTCTATGTGTTTTGGGGTTAAAGTGAAACAATGGATTTGTGGCGCTTGAAAGATGCCCCCCTTTTTGGATGTTGTTTTAGGTCTATAACTTTTTAATTATTGATGCCACATGAAAGTGATGTATGGACGACTTGCTAAAAATTTAATTCTACGCAAGTTTGCCATACACAACTTTCTTGTGGAGGCCTTCGCTTCGGAGATAAAGGGTTGCCCCAATTTCTTTTGTTTTGAGGATGGAGCCGAAAGGACAGGAGCTGCGACTCCAGAAACTTGAACTTAAGCTATCTATACCATTGTCCACGCATTGCATTAAAAAAAATCCTGCCTACCCAAAATGCACGATTTACGTCAAAATTCGGACGCTTTGACTGTACTAAAGTGCTTTCCTGTTTGCGAAGCGCGCAATCTTATTCGTTTGAATTTGTCTGAAGTCATCGATTCTCCAGCAAACTTTTTTCATTATATCAAGAATTACTAGAAATGGTTAAGCCAAATCGAGTGTATTTTTTGAGCTTTTTAATGTGAAATTTTAACTCCAGTTGTTCAGTGAATACTTTGACGACTTTGTACCTGCAAAATTGCACTACGAATACATGACCCCAAATCACATACGGGTTCAACGGCATTATTCCTATAGCAATGCGATAAAACCCAAGGGTTATTTCATTATTCCCTCAAAAAACTTTGCCATGTCATAGATTTACTATTCTATTACTAGTAAATTGCACTGGTATCCTCTTTCAGGTGAAGCAGGGTCCACTTAAATAGCTTGTAAGAAGCAAATTTTGAAGATTTTTTTGTGGTGTAGCATTTGTTCGACGTGCTTAAAACTTCTTACACTTATCTGTCTTCACTGTCTTTCTACTAGAATTTCATCGGAGTTGGGTTCTGCCTGCGCTATTTCACTGCAAACTACCTAACGCCTCTTGGATAGATGTAAGACATCAGTAAAATTTGTTTAGGTTTATAAAAATGAAACTGCAAAAAATGGTGCATGTTAAAAAAAGGTTTGGTTGCCATAAGAATTTTACAATACTTATTATCGAACAAATTGTTGTTTTTAATAATTTTAACAGCATTTTAAGTTAACATCGAAAATAAATATTTAATCTGAACTAATCTAAAATTTCTCAATGAGCAGTTCAATAGTTCCACATTTGATTTACAGAGCAATGCGTTGATTTTATATTTAAGAATTGTCACAACGCGCAAATAAGAGTTTGATACCTTTCTTTCAAAATGGAAATATTGGTGTCACCATCTCTGTAAATATTAGATATACTTTGCAACACCGAAACGGAATTTTGGAGTTTTAATTGAATTTAGTATAAATCGATCGAAATTTCTGTCTAAAACGAGAGGTAGATAACCATTCTTACCGTTTTTTATTCGTAGTGAGGTATGGCAAGAAATGAATTTTTCCAAGTCCTAAAGAGAATAACTTGATTGTGCATCAATTTTCTGATCATCTCTAGTTTTATAGATCTTTTATCAAATATTTGGTTTATTGTTCACCTAATTTTTTTGCGTCATAATTATGATTTCAATCAAATTCAAAGCCACATACCCCACATAATTATCTTTTGGAACCACCGTTGTGAAACCACTCCTGAGTGTGGGTGGTGAAGCGAAAAATTCTTTCAATTTTCAATTCAGTTTCAACGAAAAATGTCTGCTTTCATTCGAAATGAACTTCAAATATAAAAATTCATTGCCATATCTGAAAACCAAATGTAAAATTTAAATTTCTGCGTTTCCTTTCAATCAGAATCTATATATTAATTCGCTAGTGTACAGCTTTGGCTGAAAAGAAGCCATCCAATACCATATATCGTCAAAAAGAATCTGCTGTTCATGAGACAGATGTTCACTGATTCTTCAATTTTTTTCTTTCCATACAGATAAGTGTTATAGAAGAAGCAACAACGACATAAAGATAATTTACGTGTCGGTGGATGCCACTAGACCGTGTATAAACTCATATCAGGTTAGCAAAAAAAATGAGTAGATATTAGTCAGAAATGTCTCGGAAATGATTAATTGTGCCATTGAGTAGTTAAACAACCAGAAAACAACTAAGTATTTAGCTTGTATACTTTTAGAGCGAGAAAGGACAAGGAAAATTACTGATCTCGAAGATAGTTTTCGGTTCGTTTGCAATAGAATATGAATCAATATTATTGCAAATGCAAGAAATTACTCCAACAAATTTGTATTTTGAATTGAAATAGGTAATCGCTTGAATAAAAATAGTTAAGTATTATTCTTGTAGATGAAGGGAGGTTAAGACGTTGATTGACGTCATTTAAAGACTTATGTTTCATTATTAATTTAATGAATTTTAAGATTACTTAGTTTTGAAGAATTTGCAATTGCAGAGAACAAACAATTAAATGAAGTTACTGCTGATACATAATCTTAAGTGCTACTAAAACCGATTAAGTTAAAAATAGACAAGATATCCATAAACAACTTTCATGCAGTACTCCAGAATAGGAGCATTTTATAAGTTTTGGTAGTTTCCTGTGGAACAATGTTTGATATTCAATATAAAAGACAAGAAGACTCCGAAATATATATTCTAAACTACATCCGCTAGTAATTAAGAAGGTCTAAATCTCAATGCCTAAAAATGTCAGTTTACCCGGAAGCAATGATATCTGGCCTTACAGCTATAGTGTGCTTCTTATGATTGCATTCTATGTATCTGTGGACAGTGATGCCACATCAGGGCTTATCATCCTAATTTTCTCACAACAACTAGGGTGGGGAAGGGGGGTGAGTTACAGGGTTTAAGAGTTTTGTTCAGGGATTTTTGAACGAAATTTTTCTACATTTTTAATTTCGGCTGCATTGATTTCTAGAGATCTAGACAGAAAGGAGAAAAATAAATCTGCACAACATATCATACTAAATTTAACCAAACAAAAACTAAGGAGGGAATCAATTTACAACTTTAAGGAATGCATTTGTGCTGGTTGTGCCTAAATTGTACATTACACATGTATCGAATATCGTCCTTAAATGTAAGAATCTATTTATCAGTCGTTCCAAAATTAAGGTCTGTGAACGCTGTGGGCCCAAGGGCGCATACAGGGGGGTCTGGAGGTCATGACCCCCCCCCCGAGCCTAGGTAAACTAGTGATTTTAACGATTTTCTGTTTCATTAAAATGACTATATATGCCACGATAAACAAATTCGAGGCAGTAAACCCCCCTGAGTCAAATGCTGGATCCGCCCTTGTGTGGACCTCGGCTTGAAAACACGCAGAAAATTTTGCACGCTAATCAAAACTTAACTTTAGATGACATAACTATCTTCGATGTGAACATTAAGTTTTGTAAAGTTTATGAAAAGCAAGAGTTTTTTGTCTGCATAATTGCAGACAATTACTATTACTATAATTACTATTTTATAAAAAATATGACATTTACTTTAACTGTAGTTGAACAAGCTGTAGAAGACTTTGTTAAATTGCAAAAGATAAACATAGTTTCAGTCAAGGGTGGATCCAGCATTTGACTCAGGGGGGGTCACTGCCTCGAAAATCACAATAAAAGAAGACAATATTGCAAAAAATCGTTAAAATCACTAGTTTACCTAGGCTCATGACCCCCCCTTGTATCAGCCCTTAGTTTCATTTATAGAAAGTTGCGTGTACACTTGATGAGCCATAATGGAATAAAATCTTTATAAAATCAAGCACTTGATTTTTTTGACACACAAATTTGTGAGTGACAAAAATCAAATGTTTGATTTTATAAAGATTTTATAAACATAGTTTTCAGGTATTTTCAGTCGGTACTACTCTTACAAAGGAGATTCTCAGATTTTTTTTTCATTTTTAGTTATTATAACGCGAGCCGCTTGCAAAACATACTTAGTAAATACTAGTCTTCCAGTTTTCAGTTTTCGTTCAATTTTTGAAGCTAAAAATTAGCAAATGGGTCTTTAGATCTTGCAAAACACTGATATTTCATAAAATATCAGACGTTAAAAATCATCGGTGATGATCATTTTAAATAAAATAAATAATTTCTTTCTTGGCAAAGCGAATATTATAAACTGTTCAGATTAAAGCGGAACAAGTTCGTATATTTTCTCATAGATGAGTTCGATCATCATTACAAGCCAAATGATCGTCCAGAACCGTCATTTTGGACTGTTATGATGATGGTATTTTACTATCATGATGATGCTTTTCATCGTTATGACGGTAACTATGTGAAGTGAAGAAAACGGCGTAAAAACGATAAGAGTTCAAAAAAAAACTTTTGAAGATTCCCTAAAACGCATGAGAAATTGATGGAATAAATAAGCTGATGGCATTTTCAGATATTGAACAATTTTTCGATATCCATAAAGTACATCTTTACTTAACGTTTCAGGCATATCTGAAGGGAAATATGAGATAGTACTGAATGTCTTTGACGAATATCAGACAATCAATTTTTTTGTCTAAAAAGCATAGGGCAGCGAAAATTCTCAACGTTACAGAGAACGGGATAAGAATGATTACAGTCTACTTCAAGAGTACCGCCTGCAAGAGCTTCAATGTCAACTGTGCCATAATTAAAAGGAGATAGAGTCTATCTTCTGTAGTAAAGACTTAGAGATCTAAGAAAATGTTTCAACAACAACATGCAATATTGAATTTTTATGTATTTCGATTTGCAGTCGTGGAAAGGTAGCAAATTATATCCGCTTGAGCTGCAGTGCTCCACAAACATGGAAGCTTTGTTTCTACTTGTCGCAAGAAGCTGAACAGAGCAATTATTTTTCTTTCACTCAGTCATTATTTGGCGGAAGGCTTGCGTTTATAAAAATCGTCACTAATGCCAAATTGCAAACCAAAACTACAATATCTAAAAATTCTGGTAGCTCTGAATGCAAAGACAAATAGATTTTTAACTCCCAAATTTGCTACAAATTTAAAGAGAAGGAAATCTAGCATGCAGACATACAGATATTTTGATCCAAAATCTTTTGCTTTTATCAAAAATTCTGATGAATTAATATATATTATCAATGATTTTTTTTTCAAACAAACAACTACTACATTGCAACGAACTATTTCATCAATTACTTCACCTGTGCTACACATTTAACGAACAATCAAATCTGTATTTCGAAAAGTAAAACATTATTTATCTTTATGAGGTGCTTACAAATTTTACGAGCATTTAATAGCCCATGCTGCCGCAACAGGGCACTCACCACGCCACGAGTTGCAGCCATAAATTTGGATTTTGTCAGGTCTCATATTCTCTTCAAATAGTGCCCATTCTTGGAAGATGAAAGTTAAAACATGGAAAAACGCAAATCTATACACAAAAAATGTGAAAGATCATACAAGAAATTATCATAATTCAACGGCCATTCTTCTCGCATGGCCAGATTATTACCGCACTACCTTAGGGGTGCATTCTTATTCGTTAGCCTTTAATAAGGGTCCTCTATGGCGAGAAACCAAAATAGGAAGAAAAAACAAACCACGAGCGTTAAAAGGTAAGACTTTCAGATGGACGGTGCAATAGTGAAGCGATGGCAATGGATAAATAATACATAAGACGTTGTGCAGAATCGAATTATATTTTCATTCGAAAGTGATTTATGTGACGGGTCTTTTGAATATGTTGAATTTTTGATTTGGCTATGCAAGACTGATTCTGTACTCTTAGCGGTACATACGAATTTCTGGGAGAATTGTGATTAATCCTGACAGCACCTTTCTTTGCGATCAAGCAAAAGTCGAAGAGGGTTACATTGTATTTGTTGAGACAATTTCCAATGCACCCAAATATAATTTCTTTCGCGGCAAATTAAGTCGATTTTGATTGAAACCATGATTTATGGCTAATGTTTTCAGATATCACTTGGGATTTAATTAACACCAATTGAACTGTGACTCGGGAGAGTGATTCTTGGAAATTTATGGCCCGTATTTGAGACAGGCTTTAGAATTAGTATGATGGGCTTAAGAAGTTCAATGTGGAATACAAGTCTTAAGACATTGGAGAGGTAACATACATACATACGAATGCTGCACACAAAAAATTTAAGATCTTATATTGAAAGTATGTGTTAATCTGAGAAACCAGTTTTATTGTTGAAATATACCAAGCAAATAAGGAAGAATATCGTAACAAGATTTCTAGATTATCTACCATCAAATTGACATAGACTGAGAGTATGTATATGTATATTCATACTAGAAAGGCTATGATATAGGAAATTTTGACTAAAAATTGGCTGAGCTCGGTAAAATAAATCGATTTGTCAATTTTTTAAAAATCTATCGCCTACTAAGGTCCGCTTTACATAACATATTTAAACTTTTCATCAGTTTATCTTAAACAAGACTAATGCTTCCAGTCTTGCTGGCATCGCGTACCTTTTGGATTTTTAGCTTTAATTCTTATTTTTTATTATTTTTAATGAATAACACTTAAAGGCATCATCTACACATAAAATCATGCAAAATTTGAAAGAAACATGATCATTAATCAAGTTGTGGAAATTTAAAAATTCACTTCAATTTACTGTTAAAGCTTTAATTTATTTATGTTAACCTTTTTAATCATTCGAAAATAAATATTTCCTTTCTGCTCACACAAAAATTGTTTACTAGGAAATAAGAACTGGATTTTTTTTAGAAAATACTAAAGGCCAAAGAAAATTGTTTTTTATTGTGAGCAAAAACTTGGATAAACTAAAAGACTCATTTCAGCTGAAAATTCAACCACAAATCGATGCTAGATAAACATTAGAATTGATTATCAGATGCAAAGAGAAGTCTTATTGAAAACTCTGTAACAAAAAGATTTACTTATTGCATGCCAAATCATAATTCAAATTTTAGTGAAAAAAGTTTCCTTATCAAAATATTTCAAACACCAAATCTAAATTTTGTTATTTTTTGCATTAGATAGTCTCGCATTTGAGTGTTTTTCATTAATTTTCTTAAAAAGTATATAAAACTGATAAAATTAAAGGCAATCTTTAAAGGTACTCGATCTAATGAATAAGATGAAATTTTAATGAGTAAATTTCACTTTGTCCCTTCCTCAGGTTTTTTGAGACTTTCTTTAAAATTTCCGCACATCATTCAAATTGTTATTTTGGACTAGTTGGATTTCTTTCAAACTTTCAACTTTCCTTAAGCAGAATAGAAAAGCTATAAAACCTGAAATGCAGTATAAAAAATATGGTTTAGGCAGGCAATTTGAATTACCTTCAGAGCAAACAAAAGTTTTTTTTTTAGATAAACTTTAAACTGCTTGTCATTGTTCTTATACCAGACAAACAGATTTTAACTCTCTTCTATCTATCTAACTGATCTTTCATAAAATTAGCAAGCTAGTTCAGTTAGCACAACTACTTCAAAAGATTGCTCTGAAGTTAATGCTACGATTTTTAATTTTTTCTATTGTACCTACACATCTTTTTTTCTTTCTCTGCATTATTGTCAGTTTTTACCTTTCCCAAAAGACATACTTTATGAAATTTTAATAAAACTGCTTCACACTTGTTGAAATGTAGTTGAGATGAAATTGATTTCTTTAAATAAAATGATAAATATGGTCGAATATAATCATATTTTAGTACAAATTCAAGATATGCCTTGCTTTTTGCTCTATTGTTGCAATTTAATATTTCGTCTTTATTATATTATTGTTGATAATATGCCAAGAATGTGGTGTAGGTATGTCAATCTCCTTCTGAGGAAGCTTTTCTGAATTTTTTTTAGAAAAGATCCATCTAAATTTATTAGTAATTTGACAACGCCCTATGCGGTTTCTCTTAATATTGTACGCATGCAACCAAAACAATTCACTTCTGATCTATCCAAATCGAAGTCAAAAAACTCTCGTCATCTTAATTTTAAAAGTTTATTAACTCAAATAAGGCGCTGATCCATAGCTCTGGAAGTTGCAAGATATTTAGATAAGTAAATTTATTGATCGAACCGAATCTGCTGCTTTGGTGGCTATTCAGAATGAATAAATCGATCAAAAAAACAGAGCTGAGAGCAAAACAATATGATGAACATTCAATCGCCAATGGTTACATATTTTTAATTAATTGAAATCACGATCTTTGTTTTATAAATTCGGCCTACCATATAAGGAGTATCCTGATCGGTTGAGAATTTTGAAACTTCCCTCACTTCTTGATCGTAAAATACTTCTCGATCAATGTTTTTTGTATAAGTTATATTCCGGCCTCATCATGTGTCCTGCATCCAAAAGCATAGCACTTCGCGTTCCTTCCCATAACACCGGGAGTTGCAACTTTTTAACCCCACCATTGCTGAATTAGCTGTATACTTTAACTCTCCTTTGCAGAGAATAATGAGACAGCATGATGCACTTCAACTTGGTCCTATGTCCTCATATTTTCATTCTTTTAAACGTACTTTAACTTCAAAACTTGAAACACTGTAATTTTAATGAGTAATTAGATCTAATCTGTTCATTGAATTTTCCTAAATAAATAAATAAATTTAATTCAGTGTTTTGCTTAAAATTACGTCCAATATAGAAACCAGTGCTCAGAATCAATCATCACAGCCATTTTTCAAGTCAACTAAAAATCAACATTTTCTATTCTTTCCTACACTTCCACCATAGGACATCTTTCGTGCAGCTGTTCTTTAGAAATTTGATACCAATCAATAATTACAGTGGTTTGCTTCATAAAGTGCACCAAGGC
Organism: Oxycera nigricornis; assembly: GCA_963942545.1. Classification (NCBI taxonomy): domain Eukaryota; kingdom Metazoa; phylum Arthropoda; class Insecta; order Diptera; family Stratiomyidae; genus Oxycera; species Oxycera nigricornis. Next base: position 87,191,816 of record OZ012660.1, on the reverse strand, counting down.
ACCTGTGCTGACATTTGCACTACCCTAGAAGATGATAGTATCGTCTGTTTCAAATAGGATGTCGTGCTAATAACAGTGATTTTATAAACTCTGCAAAAATCCACTTCTAGCATCCGCAGTTCCTAGACAAACAATATTTCAAAAGCTGTTAACAGTGATTGGTATAAAATATATAATCTAAGTGGAAAGGATTTTTTCATGGCAGCGTCCCTTTCAGTGTTTACATGAAATTCGCCTTCAAGCAAAAGAGTGTGTTACACAAACCGATTAAGTTATTAAACATGGTGGATGCTGCTATATGTTCCACAAGATGGAAATGAGTTTCTTGGGCGAACTTCGAAACACTCTTTCTCTCAACCCTCTACCGAGGATACATCTTAAACGGTCACCGCAGTCTCGTGCATTTATAATGAATCGCACTTGATTAAAATACCAGATCGCCCTTCATTACAACGTGTACAAGTAAATTGGCTTTGAACGGGGGTATTTATGCTAGTGTTGCCAGTTTACTGTTTCCTGAAGTGTCGTTCAATGGGGACAACACAACTTTAATATTCCGAATTTCAGCAAGCAATGTGCGCCATCTATAAAAAAAGCTTGTTTAGAAGTCCTTACCTAATTTGTCAAAAATTACCCTTACAGGGCTTAATGCAATGCAGAATTATACGAGCATTATTCATTTAGATAGTTCCATATAAAGTATCCTCAATGACTTAAATTCTATCGACATCTTGTTGCACCGTAAACTGTGTCTTGTGATTATGTTGAAAACAATGTAGCTAAATATTATCTGTTACTTAAACTATTTCAAGAAACTCTCTTCTAAAAGATTGTAATCACATTTTCTCAATGGCAGCTCTTATCGCGGACAATAGCCCCATTTTGACGCCAGGCTTCTATGAAATTATTAAACGGACATTCCTTAAGACACAAATTGGAAAACACTGTAATGGCGTTCTAATGAACTCTTCCGTTCAATCAGCGCTAAACGTGTTCCTTAAAAAATAAGCAAAAGCGATGGACCTGCCGGCCGGCCCTCGTATATTGGGTCAAGAAAACCTGATCAGCGGAGCCCCAAAGGTAGCATCTCCTTTCGAAGTCTTCCAGCCCAAGGAGTGAACGTCATCCTATTGCAGTGAAGAGTATCGTTGCAAAAATCTTGGCAGTCTTGCCGACTAACAGGAAGAGGTTCCTGAACTTTTCCAATTTCTTATTTGCGTGCACAATCATCGCGAGGGAGCTGTGCGGGAACAACAGATAAATGTTGCCACGAAACCTGAAACAAAACGCAAAAGAGCTGCTCACGAAACCCATAATTTCGAACCAATGGGCAATTTAGCCCTTTAGCATGTTCAGCTGAAGAATTAATAAATGTGGAGATAAAGGTTCGCGCAACATAACAGGAATTGAACTGGCAACGTAGAAGATTTTTGCGAGGGACAGAAAAAATGGCAAAGATACTCGGACTGGTGAATTTTGCGAATGATTTTTTTCGTTATGTGAACGCTGATATGGAATGGATTTTTTAGAGGAGGTGTACTTGTTTCTTCATTGCATGGTTACTGTACTTGCAAGTACTTATTTTCGATCGAGTTGCATGCGAGCTGTGTATAATTGAACTTAATAATAACAATTATTACCAAAAATCTCGCTGCCTGTAGGCGAAAAAATACTAAATGTATATCTTTATTAGCGTGTCTGCATTATTTTGGTTTCTGGCATCGCAAAAAACTCAAAATAGTTTTTGAATATCAAGTGAATACCATTTTAAAAACATTAAATAGGCTCGAGATAATGTTCAGGCTATAAAGTAAAAAAAAACATTTCACCTTGAAAGCTGCATTGAAACTTCAAAGTGATTGGTCAATTTTGAAACAAATCAGTATTGCCTAAGGCTCCGTTTGCTAGAATTCATCATCATCAATGGGAAACCATCCCAAATCGTGCACTTGTAGATAAGATATATTTTTTCGAGCAAAGATGTTGTCAGATTTAAAGTTAAATTAGTTGGTTGCTTGATTGGACAAGATCAATTATTGAAGCTGCGTAAATTTTTGCTTTATTTAAATTCTTAATATTTAAAATGTAAATAAAGCTATGAAGATAATATATACATGCCTACTTTTCACTAACAACAACCTCAAAAACAATCTCTAACTTTCTTTCAAGCTTAATTTATCAGAATCTTGTGATCTAACACTTTTCAAGAGGCTCTATCGGCTTCACAATGTGGATATCAGTCTCGTCAAATATGCCCTCAAATAAGCTTTTTTATAATTGCTGCGTGACGATGAAAATTTGGTTGATTTGATCTTATTCAGCAGCTCGCAAGAGTTTTCAAAAGTCTCCAACTTAAAAACGACAGTGTAAATGCACAACAAATAGTTTAAACAATTAAAACAAATAATACGTAACAAAAAGACAACCTTGGTAACAAAATAGTGTCACGCGAAAAAATTGGTCTGGTTTGTGGTACGTATGTTGATGCAATATTCTTCGGTTGTTGAGCCACTTCCCAGCTGCCTTTGCTAACGACTTAGCGTTTCATATTTAAAGATATTTAGTCTAAACTTGAAGTTTTGTAACACTCAGTTCTATTTTTGATACGAATTTAAGCATGCAAAATTCACCATTCATAATGTGACTAGGATCTAAAAATTAATATGCTCTCATACCAGTATTTTGATGCATTTTTCCTGCCATTTTATTACACAGCAAAGCTTTACCACGGCTTCTGGACAGAATTTTGCTTTATCTGTGATTAAAGAAGTTGTTGCAATCTGGGGTACTTCACAATTAAGTAGAACTAAGCAAAAATCTTATCTAATCCGGCATCACATGTTCTATAACATACAGCTATTTAGTTATTTATTCCGTTAACATATTCAATTTAGGTATTACAAATACATTAAAACCATTTCTATTCTACAAAGTTCATCGTGAAACTGACTACACTTCAATTTCCTAATTCAAAGAGGCACAACGGTTTTATAAATTTGATCCATCGTTCCATACCTTATATTTTCAACGAAACAATCCATCAAAAACAACCTGCAGAGCTTTTAATTACAGGCGGTCTTACATATAAAGCTACATCCTCTTTGCATGCTAATATTTCATACTTACCTCAAATATTTGGTCAGTTCACATTCCTTGCTTGATTCAATCATAGTTTCACGCCGATTTTCCCAAAAACATCTTAAGATGATCTCTTGCTGTTTTGTTTGTTTATTTAAACGACCTTAATTTGCTGTTTAAATGATCCAGATAAAAAACGGTTGGACGCAAGTTTACATTAGATGACAGACTATTTAGATACTTACGCATTTGGCGCATAAGATGCTTTCAATTTTCCGGCTAATTACTCTACGTAAATTGCTGGGAGGTGTCCAGCAGCGTGATAGAACACAAATCAAAAAGTGAGAACGTATCTGCAGAAAAGAGCTTCATGTCAATTTATATAACAGATTTTGGGCTCAAGACGATTTGTTTTCGATATTTTTCAAATGGATGGTTCTAATTTTTCTCTGTTGTTGATTTGAAGTTCGGAGTTATTAATAACTATTTTTCATCGTTTATGGCAACAAATGTTTAGGGCGTGTTTTGGTTTAACAAGTGTACATAAGTTCGAACTAATTCTTCCAAAGATTTTGTAGAGCAAATACTTTACTTCTGGAAATTCTATCTGACTTTTGGCTTGCACAGAAGTTAAAATTAAATTTTAGATATTTTTGAATGATTTAGAATTTATTGCTGACATATTTTAATTTGTTTCACCACAAGACCGTCATGGGCCATTAATTAATTTTTACTTTCATTTTTATTGCATTGAAATCCGCTTATTTCTGCGAATGTTGACATGATATTTACAGTCTCTAATGAATTCTTTTTATTGTTTATTTCAGATAATTTCACTGCAAACGCATATATATTTATTGCTTCAAATAAACACCAATAGTAGAAAGAACATCACAGTTCCTACCTTTCGTATGAGCTTCTCTACAACGTATCGGAATTGACATCATCATGGATCCCGACTGTTTTGCGATGTCTTCATACCAATTTGTGAACTCGTTGGCCTCTTGCTATCCCCAACCTCAAATCAATCAGCAACAAGGCCATCAGGCAAACTCAGGTAACACTACAACAAGCACCAACAGTGGATCAACTGCTGTTCCTGGTGCGGGAACATCGAACCCACAGCAAAGTTCCGGGAGCAATGAATACTTCCCCGCTGCTCCTTATGGCTCCAATCTGTACTCAGCTGCTCCGCAAGGACATTACGCGGGCCAAGCGTACAATTTAGGAGGTCAACAAAATCCCACCGATATGGTGGACTACACTCAACTACAGCCCCAACGAGTCCTTCTTCAAAACCAGCAGCAGTCACAACCCTCCCAAAGCCAACAGCCCAGCTGTAAGTATGCTGCTGAGGCGACTCCTGCGGCTAACAACAACAACAACAACCAGTCAATATCGAGCCCACAAGACCTATCCGTAAGAGACATATCGCCGAAGCTATCGCCAAGCACAGTGGTGGAAAGTGTGGCTCGGTCTTTGAATAAAACCGCGGCAGCGACCGTTTCTTCAACGAATGGGGGTGCAAGTAGCCACCCGGCTGGAGGGTTGAATAGCAGTAGCAATAGTCATACGACACAAGTCCCGATGCACAGCCCCAACGGCGGGGACTCGGATACGTCTAGTGAAAGTGGCAACGAAGCAGGCGGAAATCAGAGTAGTTCAGGAAAGAAAGGAAACCCACCACAAATTTATCCTTGGATGAAACGCGTACATCTGGGACAAAGTAAGCTAAGCAACAATTTATTATTTTTTTTGTGTAAAATTATTTAATTATTTACAATCAACTGTATCAAAGTCGTCATTCTTATAAAGCAAGAGATTGTGTCTAATACAAGCCCAGCCCAGCTGACCCAGTGCTGACGATTGGCACTGGGCCAGCACTCACCCAGCACTGGCAGCTGACCGTTCGTTGTTCGCCGAGGCTTGGCCGACGCTTGGCGTTGTTTCCACTGCTGGCAAACCCTGTTCGGGTAGCACAAATACTTTTAGCATTCGTTATAGTAACCTTTAGACTGTTTTGACATCGATAGTAAGCCAGCTTTTTGACGTAAAGTTTCAAATATAGCTACAATAGGTGTCAAAATTATAAAGCTATCCTACTTGAAAGAACCTTCATAGAGAAACTTTCAAATAGCATAATATAATCGTTGAATGTACAAGTTTCGTAATAAATTTCATATAAATTTTGAAGTTTGAAAATAGTTGATACGATCCTGTTCAAGCTGAACTTTCCTGGTCGCAATTTCATAAGCTAGGTAATAGAAATTAAGTGTTTCAACGTACTAAAATCAGTAAGCAGTAAATGCTTACGTATTTCATCTGCATCATACATCATTAGCAAATATACTCTAGAGTATTAAAATTATGTAGCTTCACATGTAGGGATGTTATATGTGAAATGTAATTCGAAGTATTTTCTTCAATAAACAAAAGCTTTTCTTTTCAAAGCAACCGCACTTAAGATCAATTCTGAGGACTACACAGAGAAATATTGCCCTCTTTGAATGTGATCCAGCAATTATTACTTTGCGGTTGCACATATTATTTATTTATTACCTTCTTGTCGCGCAATGCGCAGTGTGATCGTTCAGTAATACAAAAGTAATTTTTAAATTTGAACCAAGAAGGTTTAAAAACATTTAGGATGATTTGACTCAGGCTACCATAGTTCATACCGAAGAAGCACAAAAATCTTCATTTTATTAGAAGAAAATTCAAAAACTTTGCAATAATTTCAAATTGCTTCGAATAATTCAAATCCTCTTTCAAAGTAAAGAAAGCATGTTCAAATTAAAATCACTTTTTCCGGTTCACTTGCATAGCATGCTCGTCAACTTGCAACATCAAAAATCTACCACTATCTTCTATAAAAAGATCATTTACATTCATTGAAGACTGACACCTACATTCCAACGAAGAATCGGGAATCAAATGAGCTACATAGATAAGAGGCGAAGGTCATAATTAACTTCTTAGTGGTTTGAAGTAGACATTTATGAACTTTCTTGTAATCAAATTGTCAAATTAATTAAAAACAGATTCGATATTTTTCAAATTTTTAGTCCAGATTCAGCTATTAAAACTGCTTTACGTCCTTTAGTCCTCGTAACGCTTGGTTGGATAAGTATAGAACTCAACATTTTCATGCATAGACGATGAAACACTTGTTTATTCTGAAGTGATCCATCAACAAATATAGCTTCTCAACAACGCATTGCTCTGGGGTATGGTTTGAGGACCAGGTGGAAATCTGATGAGAATACAAGTTACATATTCTGGAATTTCCGCTTGAACGATGTGATTGTGGAAAATCCTTTGATTAGTTCTCGCCGTGCAGTTATACTTATATCTAAAAACTATGTATATTACAATTTTGGGACTCTAACAGCTTTTCAAAGAATTAAATTTAACGTCACTTATCTAATATTTTTGCACGAGAGATTTATAACTATTTGTTTGCACCCTCTAACCCTATTCAGTATTTCCCATCTAGAATTGAACCCGAACACGAGTTTATCCCAACCTCGTGGAGATACAAATATAAAAAAACCACCCGACAGTCGATGATCTTGAAACACTAAATAATTTTTCAAATTCTCTCATGTTTATATGTTTTGACATAGCGTAGAAACGATCTTTTCGTGAAAGTGATTGGCATGGTGAAAAGCGTGAAAGGCTGCGAACGGGACTCAAAAATCGTTGGGAAATGGACTAGTGGAGCAGTTTTCTTTCTTCCATTCCCGACACACCACAAATCGTGCATGTGCTTGTGTGAAATGATTGCGGGGGGACCTCACGAATAGGGCAAATAGAACATGGACTTCTTTACATGGTCGATGATCGTGGAAAATTGTCTGATGACTTTTCTGTGTAGTTTCACTGGGTCTGTTCATCATCTAATCGAGATAAAAATATAATGTGAGCATCGTGACGACGGAAAACTTATAGATTAAGTGAAGTGGTAATCCACTTGTGTCTGGAGGAGCTGTTGGAGAAGTTTAAATTTAAACTTGTCATGCTGGGATGAAATGGGGAGCATGTTTTCAACTACACCTGTTGGGATGAAGACATATTAGGGAAGGTCACTTTGATGGTATCCATATGTTTAATTCATTAGGCGAGTGTGTCAGTTAAATTAAAAATTAAGATTTTGAAACTGAATCCTCCGAGATCTTATATAGTAAGAAAAGGTAAACCCATGAATAGTGGTACCCTAATCGCCCAACCCATTACATAATATTTACGCATTAAAAACCCCTAAGAAAGTTGTCGAAAAATGCATACATACACTACCGCTCGTATGTATTTGCCCACCCTGAAAAAGTGGTGTATTTGGAATCAGGAAATAAAATTAAATCTTTTGATTAATAGAATTTATTCTATATTTAATTCTAAGCAAAAATTAGGAAAAAAAGATACAAAATAATGTCATTCACATTAAATTTTAGACTCTTCAATGTGTCCATCCTTCCTTTTAATTATAGCTTTCTATAGTTACGGCATTCTACTTAGGAATTTATTTAAAGTTTCTTCTGAAATTTTATTCCATTCTGAGTGTAGAAGATGCCACAAATGTTCGGTAGACGCTGGACAAACATATCAGACGTTTCTATCGAGTTCATCCGATAAGAGCTCAATTGGGTTGAGATCAGGAGACTGCGATGGCCAAACCATTACATTAAGCAGTCCTTCTGCTGATAGCTTCTCCAAATAGTCATTACAAAGCTTGGAGGTGTGTTTCGGGTCATTGTCGCGCTGAAATGTGAATTTATCTCGAAAAAATGCGCAATCCAGATGGCAACATTTCAGTTTCAAGTAACTACCGATAATGCTCCTTCCTCATTACGCCTTAAATTTGGCAAATATTACCAATTCTACCTCCATCAAAACAAGTCCATACCATAACAGAGCCACCTCTATGTTTGATGGTAGGCATTAAACATTGGCCTAATGCCCATTCTTCTGCTGACCTCCACACAAAGACTCTGCGCCTGGAGCCAAAAACTTCGAATTTCGATTCGTCACTCCACAACACCTTTGTCCAGTCTTCAGGTGTCCAATTTTTGTGTTGTTTCGCCCATTCCAATCTCTTCTTTTTATTTCTGACATGTAATAATGGTAATGGTAATGGAAGGCCTGCTTCCTGAAGCCTTCGTTTGACGGTTGAGACACTTAGGTGTTTAGACCCTGAATTCACTTCAGCGGCCATTTCTGGAGCAGTGAGACGTCTCTGACGTTTGCTGGCAATCACTATCTTCAGCTGCAGTCATGGTCCTGGGTCTTTCACACCTTTTTTTTATTTCTAACACTTCCAGAGGTCTTAAATTTGTTCACTGTGTAGTCTACTGTTCTCTTCGAGATTTTCAGTTCCCAAGAAATTTGACGATTGCTTTTGCCATATTCATGATGCACAAATATCGTAGCGCGTATTTCAGTCGAAAGTTCTTTTGTCTTTGGCATACCAAACAATCGCTTAATAGAAGTTTGAAAAATACAAGTCCGCCGCAGCATAAGTTTCCAATTATATTTTCGTCCCGGCTAAAAAGGTCAACTTAAAATTCGACGCATTCTTAAATACATCCGAAAGTAGAAGAGAACCCTAAAAATTCGGTTACCTAATGGGGTAAATCACCTCCGAAGTCAGTTAATGTCATTTTCATTGAGAACCCAATTATCGTTTTTCAAAAACATTTCGTAGATTTTATAATTACACCTACAAAAGTTTTATACAAACAAGATGTCAGCATTAACGAAAGATATAATTAAATCGTTTATGTGAAAATAAAGTCTATTAATATGGAAAATCTCAAAATATCTGGGTGGGCAAATACATACATATGAGCGAAACAGACTATGTGAAATTTATTCATATACCTTGTTCTATTTCTCAGTTTTAAAGTGTCACAGAAAACGAATTTAAAAAAGTTTCAAGGTGCGTCCCTTGAAGTCCACACCAGCAACTTCTCAGCCATATCTACATAAATATTAAAAATGACAATAATCATAATAGTAATAATTATTATATAAGTAATAATTATGAAAATAATAATATTGGTAAGAGCTCATCGCCTATAGGAAGCGGCCATTGATTAGAGATGAAGAGGGGGGGGGGGGTGCAACAAAGCTTTTTACACGTAAGTGACTATTTTCATAACGATGCTTCAAAGGCAAAAGAGAGTAAGCGAAGATTTTTGCACAATTGAGATTCAGGAGTTATTAAATACGGTTTAACTAGATCATGTCGCGTGTGGTCACTACGCGACCGGTAGTTGCGTCCAATTTTTTTTAACTTTTTTTATTAAAATGAATAATGAATCAGAATGGATCTGCATCCGATGAATTGATTGTACACTTTCGGATTGTACTACAGTCGCATTTTCATCACACCAGTCCAACTTTGAACGCTGCACATGAAGCATCTTTTTGGCTCAGCAAAATTTGAAGGCCCAAAAGAAACACGATCAAGATAACATTCCTGTACCTACTAAATCGACCTTAAACATAGATAACCTCAACTCCTTCCCACATTTGGGCAACATTGCTAAATGGATACCTTAGTACAAATCGAAAGTGTTTTCGCACTCCCAAAAAAATTATCTGATTGGGTAAACTGCCAAATCTCTTTGGAAAAGCCATTCATTTTTGAGTTTCAATCGATACAAATGCCAAGCGAAGTGTAAACTATTATAAATAGTCTCAGAATTGATTGTATGGTAATAAATGGTAGAAACATACATTAACAGAAAAAATGGCCAAGCAAGATCAATAGCGATCCATGACAAGAGTCTTCCAGCTTTTCAATGGGGCTCGCGTTCGCTACGGCGAAGCAGACAAAGTCAGCCAACGATCTCAGCAAAAAAGCCTAACATGCTTTTTCTAGCTTGAATACTGTTTACATGCTCTAAGCAGATCGATGATAAATCGATTCAGTCGCGGCCGCGTGATTAATTGCCCTGCATTGCACTCGTGAGGAACTAAACGAACTCACTTATCTCATCGGGTTAGGTGGCTTTCATGATGGTCTTGGCAAAGGACGGTAGTGAAGTTCCCTGTAATTGCTATCTCGAAAACGTTAAGTGGAAAAATTGGCTGGTTGACATTTTCGGACGAGTTCAATTTGAAAACAGAGAGCTGTGCGGCAGGAACTGTGTCAAATCCATTTGTTTGCAGGAGCGCATGCCTGCGATGAGTATCAGTAATTGAAAACCCGAGATTCATTTGCACCACATCAGATTGCATCGGATGAGACAATATCCAGAAGAATGAGTACCTACGCTATGGTTTCAACAATACAAACAAACGAATTTGAGATTACATATTTAAAAAAAAACAAATCGCACGCATATGACACACATGACGTTCCATACTTACACCAATCTAAACAGTAAACACAGTTAAATTTACATTAAAAGGGGAAAGAACAACAACAAAAACCAGCTCTGAAAATTAAAGAAAATTGAACAATTACTCAAGTGCTCCAAGAAAGCATTGTTGGGCTGTGTTTGCCTTGGTCGCCAGGAAGATTTGCGAATGTTCCTTACCTGTACACATGAATGCATGAATTCGTTATGTGCACGCCCTTCTACATTAGCGATACCTACTCCTACCTGGGCCAGCCGGAACGTGGGCATATATAAGCAATGCAAGAAAGTGATGCCGCAATATAAGTAATAAAAATTACCCTTCGGGATGATTTGTTTGCTTACTATGAATTCCGTGTTCCACGCTAATGAAATTATAATTGAACGAGGGCTCTGCGAAGTACAATTTAAACGGATTATACGGCGCGCACAGGATGATTTCATATTGAGTGGAATTGACCATCAGCACTTAATTAACAAACAACACTTAAAAATTTTTCGTTAATTTTTCCACAATTAAATGAAATAATTTACATTATGCTCGATATGAAAGCACTTCAGTGGAAGAAGTTCCTGATGGGGTTTTTCTCGAATCTTATTAAGGCTGATTTGGTAAGATGTAGATGAATGGTTCAACAGTCAAAAAAGTTCAGGTGTTGACCTCTGAGGCAGTTGTCTAGGATCGTAAGTTGACCTGGACGATCTAATTTTCGTATTTATAAGATATCTATTGGCGTATCAAATCGGAATGTCGTCTGTTGAAGTCGGTGTATAACGATTGTCTTCCATCCTTCGACACTTACACTACCGCTCATATATATTTGACCACCCAGATATTTTGAGATTTTCCGTATTAATAGACGTTTTTTTGATGAGAAACGATTTAATTATATCTTTCGTTAATACTGACATCTTGTTTCTATAAAAAAATTGTAGGTGTAATTATAAAATCTACCAAATGTTTTTGCAAAACGATGAAAATGACATTAACTGACTTCGGAAGTGAGTTACCCCATCAGGTAACCGAATTTTTCAGGACTTTCTTTTATTATCCGATGATGGTACTAGGATGTATTTAGGAATGAAAATTTATGCTGCCGGCCGAATTGTATTTTTGCAAATTTCTATTGAACGATTGTTTGGTATGCCAAATACAAAAGAACTTTCGACTGAAATACTCGTTACGATATTTGCGCATCATAAGTATGGCAAAAGCAATCGTCAAATTTCTCGGGAGCTGAAAATCTCGAAGAGAACAGTAGATTACAACGTGAACAAATTTAAGACCTTCGGCAGTGTCAGAAATAAAAACACGGTGTGGAAGACCCAGGAGCACGACTGCAGCTGAAGAAAGTCATTGCCAGCAAAACTAAAAAAACGTCTTACTCCTCCAGAAATAGCCGCTGAAGCGAATTTAAGGTCTGAACACCTAAGTGTGTCAACCGTCAAACGAAGGCTTCAGGAAGCAGGCCTTCCATTACCATTACCATTATTACATGTCAGAAATAAAAAAAGGGATTGGAATGGGCGAAACAACACAAAATTTGGATGACTGGACAAAGGTGTTGTGGAATGATGAATCGAAATTCGAAATTTTTGGCTCCAGGCGCAGAGTCTTTGTGTGGTGGTCAGCAGAAGAACGGGCATTAGACCAATGTTTAGTGCCTACCATCAAACATGGGGGTGGCTCTATTATGCTATGGAGTTGTTTTGGTGGAAGTAGGATTGGTAATATTTGCCGAATCCAAGGCGTAATGAGGAAGGAGCACTATCGGGAGTTACTTGAAACTGAAATGTTTCCATCTGTACTGCGCAATTTTCGAGATAAATTCATATTTCAGCACGACAATGACCCGAAACACACCTCCAAGCTTTCTAAGGACTATTTGGAGAATCTATCAGCAGAAGGATTGCTTAATGTAATGGTTTGGCCACCGCAGTCTCCTGATCTCAATCCAATTGAGCTCTTATGGTATGAACTCGATAGCAACGTCCGATATGTTTGTCCAGCGTCTACTGAACATTTGTGGCATCTTCTACAGTCAGAATGGAATAAAACTTCTGAAGAAATCTTAAATTAAATTGCTAAGTATTGTAGAATTCCTAAACTATGTGAAACTGTAATGAAAAGTAAGGATGGACACATTGATGAGTCCAAAATTTAATGTAAATGACATTATTTTATATCTTTCTTCCTAATTTGTGCTAAGAGTTAAAGAAAGAATAAATTCTATTCATCAAAAGTTTTAATTTTATTTCCTGATCCCGAATACACCAATTTTTCAGTGTGGGCAAATACACATGAGCGGTTGTGTGCCTTATCAGCGTCATTTCACCACCATGATCTTGCAGACCAACTTTTTGCCCTAGAATACTTTCAAATATGAAACCAAATAAAGTATCATATCAGCTAAGTGAGCTTCAAAAGCAACTCATTGTAACCTTGTACACCTCAGAATTTATCAAATGTAACCGAAAAATTTCTACACAAAATAATTATGAAATCAATGAGTTTTGAAATGTAGTCTCGAAGATTGTCCAGCGAGCCCCAAAACTTATTTATTTAATATGTCCAATTATTCGGAAATGTCTAATTTGGCGACATTGCATCTGGAAAACAGTAAAACATCTATAGACACAAAAGTTGCACTCAATAAAATACAGCAGTTGATAAATTTACTTTTTATTTCTGCACTGAAAAGTGTTATTCTATGATGAAAATAGAAAGCCTAACATTTGGATGACATTCCATGTTACGGATAACGTCCTTGATTCGCTAAAGCAATAACTGAGCCAAGTTTGGAACGTTTTCATGTGTGCTTTCTTAAAGCCATACGTTTTTCAAATCGGAGTCTCGAGTTCTTAACTAATTCTCAGAAATATTTTATAGGTTTTCATTTCAGTTCTGATTGAGACTAGCGATTTCCAAGCCTTAATATCTGTAAAATCGGATTTTTTGATAAATACACATGTAACAAAAAACATCTCAAGAAAATATGACATATATGTATGTGTGTTTTAAAAATATAGCCGATAAATATCATTTTCACATTTAATCAAGCTTTAATAAAAAATAGTCTGCGATGTACTTATCAATTTTGCAAAATAAGGGCCAGAGCTGTAGAAGAAAATTAATCATGTTTCGAAAAATGCCCATGAAAGTCATTCAAATCTTTATGTGTTTGTTATGTCATCAATGAAGGGTTATACATCTACACCATTTTAAGAAATACAAACCCCACCATTTCGCAAGCTTTTTCGTGAACATTGCCTGAATTTACTTGTCATATATTTTTCATTGGCCTCACATAAACACTAACCTACATCCGGAGCAATAAAGATGAATCTGGGATAGTTCAAAATATTCACATTTTCATGATTTTCCATCCAATAGAGACGCCTGTTCTGTATATGCTTTTTATCAAACGCACCTGCTTTCTCTTCTCACCTGACTTTAATGCTATTTATAAATCTGCCCGTTTAATCGCTACTCTACTCTTATGTCTTTTGCTAGTTTAAACTATATCTTAAACTTACACTTCCAAAAATTAGATCTTCAGTGTTTTTTTCGGAATTATGACAGATCCTACTTTCCACTGAATTAATCATTTTTGGTTTTTTATGCACTGTGCAGTAAAAAAATTGCTTTGGCCTGTTTGCAACCTCTCGTCACCAAAGCTTCAATAAGAAAAGAATTTGAAAACGGTATTTTTATTTACACCTTACATATTATCATTATTAATTAATTTTATTTGCATAACTCACACTAAATAATGGGGGAAGAAAATCTCTGCAGCACCTGATTTCAATCCGGTTGTAATCACTTGTTAATTATTCAATGTAGATCCCAGTAAGATTTGAATCTCCCTTCTAAAAATTTATGTGATTTTAATTGACTGAGACTGCGGAGCTCTAGGTCTCCCTCTTTTTATTGTCTGATTTAAATTTCATTGTCATGAATCGGAATTTGCTACGTCCTTCTTTTGTTAATGCTTTTAGATGAATAATGATATAATGGCTGTAATATCACTCCAAAAACTGTTCATTTAAACCAGAAACCTATACGAATACTCTTTTAAAGTTGCACCTAGTGTGGAGATGACTCCCGCCAGAACTGGAATGTTCCTACATACAACATCCTGAAATATTTCGACTAGGATCATAAATCATGGTCGAAATAGAAAATTGTGGAAAAGCAGATGGCAAAGAGCAAAACAATTTGCTTGGTCTACATCGAAGCACTGAGATAGTCCCTTGTATGCCGCAAACTGGTCGCCATCGAGTTCCCCTTTACTCAGCAGTGGTACCAGCGACATCAGTATTCCCGTGCTGCTGTCGCTTCCAAAGGGACACGAACTTATCCTGCGAACGGAATTCAATTGGGCGAGTCTCAGCCAAAGAGCTACAGCACGAATGATTTACACACCTGTAGGATTCGTTCTTTTGCTTGCATTGATACTACATTATTGTAGATAAACATCTTGTCCTGCACTGATCCTAGGTAAACTGATGAGAAGGGTCCAGTGGTGAGGATGTTGATTTGGGGTAGGATAAAAGCTTGACGTTTGACGCCTGGGCGAGGGTGAGTGCTCTTGAGGAAATCGTCAATGATAGCAGATAATTTGATGCTTTGCACGCAGTTTGTGGTGTTGTTCAGATGAATTTTGAATTTTTTATGAAGTGTGTGGTGAATATTGGAGGATTGGAGAGAGTTTAATCCCACAATTGAACTGTAATAATGTAAAATTGAGTTAAATTTTTTTTTATTTTAATAAATACATGCGAGAATTGATTTTTGAATATCCAATGATTCACAATAACTACATCAACAGAATTTGAAATTAAAAATAATTCGTATTGCATCGTCATCACATGATTCTTTCAATGTGACTTTAAGCGGCATAAATTCTTCAGAAGAGTCTAAATAACGAGTTTCATGAATATTATTTTGATATACTCTCTTTGTGGATTTTTATTTTAAAAAAATTTATCGTTGAGAAAAAATGTAAACAACTACCGTCAATTTTCTCTTCTCCAGTATTTTGCCTGACCAGTAATAGATAAAAATAGCAGATTCTATGTCTTAAACATTAGCAATTGAAGCAATTCATTTTAGTATCCTTGTTAATATGAATTTGACATTGTATTTGTATCCCTTTCGTTTTTAAGTTCCTTTGAACCCATTTCTGATGCGTTAACGAGCTCATGATTTCAGATTGTGTTTCTAAAATGCGTTTGTTATATTCATTTATATAATATGTATTTAAATATTTTGGCATTTATCAAACGTTGTAGTAATGCGTCTCGTTTCGAAGAAAACCTAAAACCTCAAAGCAACTTTGAAGATAAATTATTATTTTTTCAGTTCAGTTTTTTACCGTTTTGTGTTTTTATCTCATTTTGAAATAAAAAATTCTTTCTCTTCTTTTTTTGTGTTGCTTCGACATAATTTTTGGAGCGTCTTCTCAGTTATTTATTTATAAACCAGCATTTTTTGTCGTGTATGAAAAATGCATAGTTTATCTATCTATCTATCTGAATGTAAGATACATAATTGCATACAAAATTATAATTTTCATTTGTGTTTCTTTCCCTTAGACAAAATGGGTTTATTGAAGACAGTACATTTTAACCCGAATACAAAATATAGGCTTCTCTTTTCACCTTTAGCAACGGGCTCCTGAACACTTTAATATCTGTATATCATATATGGAAACTTTACTATAGGTATGTCCATATACACAGCTGCTTCACGCACAAATATCATACCATTCATTCACAATTAGCTTCTGGGAGGTCTCAAATCGCCATTAGCGAAAAGAATTGCAAAAGTCTTGTCCAACAACCAGTGCCATTATCCATCCCGCAGCCAATCCAAGTTGTTTAACAAACAGTTCCCCGCGCATTGCCACCACCAATAAAAAAATATCGGCATTCAATGGATGTTTAATTTAACTCATTTTGAAAACAGCTCAATCGAAAATTGCGCGCTTGGACGCTTGATAATGAAGCCTTCAAAATACAAAGTAAAAAACCACACCTTGTACTCGAGCTCGCACTCAAGCTCAAACCGAAACCAAAACCGCACCTCAACGAAGAAGTGAAAAAGAGCTTTTGAGCTGCTTTCGCATTTATCATTCACCTCGCGTCCACCAAAACTAAAGTGTGAAGTATCATTCAATGAGCGAAAGGTTTACAAATTACTTAAAAGCCTCTCATTTATTATGAAATCTTAGTTTTTCCGAGGAAAAAATCCATCCGGGGAAAAAATCTCTAGCGCAAAACGCGAAAGGTATTTTTCAAACCAGCAGGTAACTGTTAAGTGCTGTAGCAATTTATCTTTTTTTGGTTTGCACTCACATCTTAGATTTTCTCCCATGCTCAAGCACGTACGAGCACATTAGGATTCGTGTAGAATTGTGTCTATCGTAGACGGTAACTGATTGATTTAATTTCTTATTTATTGGAGGTGATTAAAAGCAATTATTGTCAAAAATACGGTACGAGAACCAACTGTTGGACAATCAATAAAATATCGGGAGGTAGGTATTTGTGTTTCTGAAGTCCATTACTAGCAAATCTGTGTGCCTATTTTCTACCGTAAATCTCAAAGATACCAAAGGTATAGGTATGCAAATGATACTTCACAGTAATTAGAATTTTCAGTTCTGAACAGTTATTTCATATTTGATACGTAAATAATTTTTACACTATAAACGTAAAAAATGTTGGTTTGGTCACCATGCGTGGCATGAGCCAAAATGGTGCATTGATCCCCTCATCAGGATTCGTAATTAGAAAGTAATCCCAGGAAGGGCCGCCAGTTTGGTATGCGAAAATATGGCGTCCTATACTCACCACATTTGTCGGTGGTTGAAAAACCAACGGAAACTATACAACAAATTCCAAATGTAAATTAATGCATCAATCCGAAGGAAACCAAAAATATTGTCGACTACAATTGTAACCATGCACCATACAATCATCCTTCGTTTGGTGCGAAGAATAAATATCTTGAAAAATGCATCCTATGTGAGATCTGGCAAGGTGGCGTTCTGTCACTTTCATATAAAAGAATCTTGTATAAAATAATAGTGCGCCGTAGTAATTTTTTTCCTGATTTATCTCCCTAACACGAAAAAATCTGACTCGATTTGGATGTAAGTATGTATTAAAAAATAAATAACAATCGAGAGACATTGCAAATAATATCAAAGTCCGATATTTTTACTTAATTTGAGATGAGAAATTTTGCATCGCATTCATATAATGGTAACATATGTATATACGGAGCTAATTGTTGACGTCCACTATCTTTTGAAGATGAGCAATGACCATATGGAAGGCCTACTGTAAGGCATGATTGGTATATTTGGAAATTATATTTCATATCGATATTCTGGGACGAATTAGAAACTTCGAAAGATACCCGTACTACTAAGTACTAAACCCTCTTCTCAAAGCTCAAGCTATTCAGTAATGAGATCAAACTGTTACTGAATTGTAAAAGTAAGCTCATGATTTGTGGTGACTTAAACGCAACATGGGTATACTTCTCTTCGACCTTATTTCACAGAATATGGCCTTTGTACATATTTTCGACGACCCTACACACCAACCTTTCAAGGGCAACTCCTCTATCCTAGCCACAATCGAAAGTGAAGTCCCAAATACTATAGCCCCGCTTATCTTATTGAATGGTTTGTCATCCATTTACCTCCCAGTTATCTCCTCAACAATGGTAGTCATTAAATAGCTAAAAGATCCGTTGCAACTATAGAAAAACCAGGTGGAGCGAAAATCAAAAGAATATGGATGTGAAAATAGACCTTCGCAACAAATATCAAACATAATCTTTGAAAACTTGCACCAGCAAATTGCTCTACTCAGTGAATTCTAAGAAAAATGGAAGCTAAGATGTAATGCGGATGAAACTCAGGAAATTTCTTTCACAAATAGGCGTGCCTCTGAACACTTGCCGAACCTTCGACTAGACATATTGGGTTTTTCTGTTACATAATTAAAGAACGTAAAGTTTTAAGGCATCCACTAAGACTCCAAAACTTACGTTGAAGTAGTATGCTCGAAAGTAATCAACTGTAATCCTTTAATAACAGAAAATTGAAACTTTCTACAACTTAAAAAGTTATTATATCCAATTTTACAATTATTGAATATGGATGCCCAGCATGCAATGAGTGCGCTGCGTCTAAAATAAATATTTGAAAATCATAATCAACAACCCCGTAATTTGCATTATTAAAATAATCGCATTGCAATCTTAAATAGTATGTAAACAATTTCTGGATAAATGGGCCGATGGAAATAACCTTACTTTACTTCAAATTTTGGTTAACCAAAACTTAAACTTTAAGCTTGTTTTTTCCAAAACGAATATCACTACCTACCTTCTTATGGCAATTCCTTCTACTTATATACAGCTTCTACCTATATGTAAATTGTTTACGTATCGTGAAATTTCTAAGTAATTTTTACAAAATGAGATAATAAGCTTTATACAAACACTATGATACAATCCCCGCAGCTATCCTTTTCAGACTTTATTTAGCGCTATCTTTTAAACCAAACACAACAAAAGATGAAGCACATTAACTTGAACATTCACAAAATACTCATTCTGAAAGCTAAAACTACAACAACTCGAAACTAGTTCTCACGCAGCTCAACAAGAATTCCTCTTATGTTGCATTCACCACAATATGTTAAATACCAAAACGGATTTCCCTCGTACAGTTGGCTAGTAATCATTTAGCATTAAAAAAGAGTAAATAGTAATTAATCTATTGGCATTAAGCTAAAAGTTGGTTTATCTGACAACTTCTTGTCGGTTGTCTTCGCTCAAAAGAATTTTCTCCTGGTCGTGCTAAGGAAATACAGCAAGCACAAGCAGCAACAACAACAACGACATCACCAACACTAACAACATGTGCTTAAAAGATTGCTGATTGTTTGGAAAGTATGGAAGAAACAGAAAAAGCATATCCTATGGGTTAGCATTTAATCCCGCTTAATTACCGCTAATTAATTACTTGTCATTGGAACATCGCCCTCCCGGTGATACCCGACCGCATCATGAAAATTACAAAAACCGAGTGAAAACACGAAAAAGCCGAGACTGGAAGACGACGTCCGACGCGAGCAAGTCTACTAAATCCAAAAAGATTTGCATTCCACACGTAGATATATCGGAACGGTGGAGGGCGACCAGCCTACTAGGATTATACTTGTATTTACATGATGCACCCATCCCCCAAAAACTTTTCAGGCTTGCAATCTAAAAAGGAATTGTTGTCAGCATGTTGCCCCTTCCTGACTAGGAATCAAGGAATCCGTGGAACGTGAAGTTGCCCTTGCAAAGAAACGCCCAAACTTTGCCACCCCTGACTCGCATAGAACAAGCAATCGGAATGCTAATGTACATGCACTCAAGTTGAACCAATAAACATGGGATCTAAGTTTTCGGAACGAACGTCACTATTGATTTTACATTGAATTTCCCAGTCAAACTTTCTGAAAATATGCAGCAGATCACGTGCATGAAACTGAAGTCAATGAAGTTTTCATGGAAAGTCATTAATCTTATTTGTGTGAAAATGGATCGATTGGCGCGCGAAACACTTCATGTCGCAGAGCGGAAATTTTTTTTACAGTAAGTTTAAGTTTTGATCCATTTTAATAATATGCTTTGCTCTTTTGCGACTTCTTTCTTCAAAACACGCTGGTTTTCATAGACTTGCAAAACATTTGAATCATAAAGCGTTTTATGTAACAAGTGAATGAAATATTGTTAAAGTCAAACTGCAAACATATAATATCAATCTTTAAAAACAAATCGTAAAGCTCGTCTAATCAAATAAAAAAGCGAATTTATTCAACTTTTAGCAAACAAAACCTTTCACAGAAACCATGGATTTTACTGTGACTCATGATAAAATTGTCAAACAATATTCACGATTCACATTTTATTTCGGATTTCTTTTTGAGATTTGGCAATTTTCACGGTGCAAAAATTCTTACGATGTACTTGTTAACACATTCTTATAGTAACTCAAACTGAAGCGTAGATACTGATTTGAAAAATTCAAATCAAACTCATCCAGCTCCCTGATTGTCGTGAAATATTCTAGTGCCACCTAAAATACACGGAATGAACGCTTGAATAAGTGGCAATCCTGATTAAATTTGACGCAGATTGACACGAGAAAATATATTTTTTTAAATATACTGCTCTTAAGAATTCATAAATGTCTTCAACGACCACACCGATTAAAAGCGTGTAAAATACCATCATGTATCCTACTTTTGACAAATTAATTAATCTCATCAGAAAAGAAATGTTGAAAGAAGTTCACATAAATGTTTGTAGGAAGGTATGTGATGAATATATGAGGAATTTATTTTGGGATTGAGACTGAACAGTCATCACTTTTTAGAGTCATCCCTTGTGAAGATGAATATACGGGTATATATATGAATGACCACAGAAATTTTGAGTAATTTCGACAATAAATGTTGTAATGCGAATTGCTTGTAATTTGAATATTGTAGATGATTAATCTGCTTTTGCAGGTTTTAGTGCTTAGCTTCTTTTAGCTCACTTATTGTTTATTAACCGTCACTTATTGTTTTTTACCCGTCACTAGATGAATTCAATGATTTCTGTTATTCACGTAGTATTGTTTTGCTAGGCGCACTAGGAAATGCATCTCGAACAAGTTTAATTTATGACTGCTCGAATTGCCATATGCTGATACTTTCACTTAAAATTTCTTCCTTTGAAAACATTGCATAGCGCTTCCGACCATGAGCAAACGGCACACTGTCTTCTATTTTCCTTTAGAAAAAATTGTCCCTAAAACAATAAGATAACTACAACATATATTCAATACCATTCATTTCCAACAAAGATTAACTTCTTAAACACTTATAAAACTGTAACACCCACGTCACTTTGTCAACCGCTTTTATCATTTCACTCGCCATTGTCCTTCGCGGAGACAATGTCGCAACAGGATAATGCTCCGGGACTTCAAATTAACAACAAAACAACCAGCAATCAGAAGTGTGTGAACGAATTTGGAAAATGGACAGGAAAGGGCATTACATAAAAGTGCCGCACACGAAAATGCTTGGCTACGTCAAGATGTAACACGCTGCGGGGGTTGATCCTTTTTGGTCAAGCCAGCCACCATTATCGATTGCATGCATCCCTAGACGCACACGAGTTGCGTGCCATGCTCGAACATACCTCGCAGGAGGAAATAAAGAAATAAATTTTACTCAAGTCAAAATATCGGCTGAAGGGTGTTTATCAAGTTGCCGAAATAAAAAAGCGAGTAAAAAGGTATGTTAAGCCACTTAGTTGGTATGTATGGCGTGTCTAGGGTTACTCATCGTGATAGTCATGAATACCTGCTAAATATGGTGTCTAGGTTTTGAAGGGGATGGAGCAGTATATATTCGAAGACCAAAGGATGGTGGAATGTCTTAAGAAAACATGTTTTACTCTAGTATTTAAATCAAACCGATGTAGAGTCGAAATATTTAGTCATTCGAGCTTATTCGATTCAACATAAGGCAATCCAATGGAAAAGTGAAATTGTTAGGATTATCAGTGAAGCTAAGCTAAGTATTTAACCTTCACTGTTGTAAAAAGTTTTTGTTTCCAAACCTTCCCCCAATTCTGATTTGCTTTTAAAACTGTTAAATACGAGAAATACCAAAGATTATTTTGAGCAGCTATCTGCAGTTTGAGAACTCTGCATTTGGTATTTGGGGCTCTTTCAAAGTGGTTATCGAAACCCAAAAATTTCTCTATGTTTCATCTGAGAATCTCTCAAACTCTGAGTTATTCGCAGGTAAAATATATCAAAACGCTAGAAAGGCAAATTGTGGGTGGTTCAGATATTGCTTATGGAAATGAATAAGAACTGACGTAACATAGAAGCTGTAAAAAACGTTCCGATTCCAGTTTCTGAGATCGTAGACCTTTTAATTGATCGCCAACTTGTGTAAATTCTACTTTTGTAGATCCAACTTGTGTAAAATTTAGTCTGCAGCAAAGTGTATACACATCACTTTTGCATATCATGTGCGGAACCATTTACGTTCTTCATGATTTTTTTCTGATTGTCGGCAAACTGCTAGAGGTTTTTCAATTCCTCAAATCATTTTCTAATAGTCATCTATTGTATTTTTTTATTGTAACCATTACTATTGGGAAGCCCATTGCCTACTATCAACAATAAAATTTAAAAAAAAACTTCACATTTAGAGGTTCAAATTCAAATCAAATAAATTTCTCAAGTGATTCTATGAATGTAAGTATTCTCTATAAGTCAAATGAGTCCTGAAACAAGAATATCACTGTTTATAGTTGTTCTCCTATATTTTGCTGGCAAAACTAATTTTTATAAGCAAAATTGAAGCTAAAGCTATGTCCAATTGTCTGAATATTTACAATTTTTACATGCTTGAAGAGAAATGACGCGAAATTTACTTCTCAACCAGTTGAAAGTAAGCTTTTCGTGTTCCTAAAATATATCTTTTCTCATGTGTTTTGCCCATCCCTTCTCTAAAATAAACCAGTATATTGGCTAGCCTTTCTGGAATCCCTAAACTTTTCCTGGTGATAAATGTGTGTGTGTGTTTACATAATGCATAAAATAAAAGACTTTTCGAAAAGCTGGAGATCCTTTCTTATTGTTTTCTAGAAATGTAGAAAAGTAAACCGACTTGACTTTGTCTACACTATCATTTCCAAGGAGAGGCCACAGTCTCGACACCTGAGATTTGGATGAAATTTGGCACATAAATAGAAGATGCCAAGGACATTCAATCCTTAACATATTAGACCGCAATACCCCCGCTCCGTTTTTGAGAAAAACGCCTCTAAAAATTTTTGCGTTGCTTATGAATTAGTAATTTTTCGCACCTGACAGAAGCGGTATAGTGTAGGAAGCAACACCATTAGCTCGCGATCATGAGGTCGTGTTCGATTCCCGGTCGGTATTGTTTTTTTGAATAATTATGGATGTAATTAGTTTAAGGTAAATCAGCAATGATCCTTATTTAATAGAAATCATTAATAATAATAATTAATTTTAATTAATTAGTTAATAATTAATCATAATACATTTATTTTTAGAAATCAGCAAATTGTTCGTTCATTTAGAAATGTAAATGATACTAAAAACTCATTGTTGAACGGTTGGATTATTAAAAACTGTTGTAATCGAAACAAAACCATAGTTGATGGTAGGATCATTCCTTATTCTTAGAATCAATCCAGCAGCCTCTTCGTGTCTCATAGCCAATTTGACGGAAAGCAATAAACCAAGATGACGCCCAACATGGCTAACCATAAAAGCTATGATCTTCGGTAGTAGTGGCATATAGTAGATACTAGGGACGTAATTGTTTAACAGTTCCATAATTTCGGATTGCTGTGCTCGAAGAGAAGTCTTTGTCGAATGGTCATATAGTCCTTAGTTCTTACTAATTCTTACTTACTAATTCATAAGCAACGCAAAAAACTTTAGTGGCGTTTTTCTCAAAAACGGGGGAGTGTGCCAAATTGCATCCAAATATGAGATGTCGAGACCGTGGCCTCTCTTTGTTAGATTAAAAAGTTTTCATGGCGATATTCCACTTCATTGATTTTTTCAAATACGAAATCTTATTACTTGCACAATACATTGAGTATGAGAACTCATGATCTAAAAATCATGCACAAGAATTTCAGCGCAGTCTCAATTGGGATATTGTGTCATCAGAAACCGGCATTTTTAATCTTACAACTTTAACTGAAATTAAACTCGGTCAAAAGCATGTTCCCCAATCGAACCGATCGCTCATTCCACAATTCTTAACCCAATCCACTTTCGAATGTTCTCCATTCGGCAATAATTCATTCTTGGTCCTATTGTGCCGGAGTCATCACTCGACAACGAACTCAAGGAAACCCACACTACTAATTCCGAAGAATGCATTCTCCCAACGGTCACGCGAGCCTCGGTATTAAGTCTGTTGCCTTAACTAACTACTGCCATCGAGGACCTTTGTGAAAATGGCCGGTGTCCATTATTCCACACATCCATGTATATATGCATATGCATATATCTTACTCTTGGGATTGCAAACACCTTTCCAACCTGCATTCGCCGCACCAGCAAACAGACAAAAAACAGTAAAGGACAGTATCTTAAACGTTCGTTCTCAAGTTTCGCGGACACAGATACGAATGCAGCGCAACAAATTCGCGAATTAATCAACAGAGAGAGAAAATCAAGTGAGTAATGATAAATTGGCTGATATGCCCACAGCTCGCGAATAATGAATTGAATGGCTGCACCAAGAAGCGCGTGGGGAAGGTCGCTATTGCGCCCTGCAATTTCTCAACACAATAGGGACATTGTTCCCGCGATCGCCTTTAGGTGGCAAACTTTAATGACTTGGAAGTTTCTTGTATTTTTTGCAGACATTCAATTGCTTTTGTTTATTGCAAGTGGAAGTCCATGATGCTCGTTTGACTAAAAGTAGAATGGCTTCGAATGAAATCATTTTCAGATTAAATCCATTAATAAGCCGATATTTTGAAAAATCAACAACTCCCTTCCAGAAGAAACTCAAAATCTATTTTGCACATTTCAATCTTCTTAGGTCTTCAGTTGTATAGAATAACTTTTTCATATTAGCTACATTCAATAGAATTATGTTACTTTCACAGTGAGTATTGAAGCGATGGCTAAATTTCCTTTCATTTACTTCGATCAAACAATATACTAACTAAAGTATTGGATAATAAACGATTTGTAAGTCTTCACAAAATATCTTTAATTTTTTTATCACACTCCCACACACGTCTTCTTTCCATGACCCCAGCCGAACGAGAGAGAGTTTAATTTCCGGTCTGAACTTAGGCAGACTCTGCTAATTCTTTTAAACGCCATCTCTTGTTCGGCACATCATTTACAACAAAAGTGTGTATTTTGTGAACAAACAATTTGAAGATCATATTACTTTTAACGTTCTTTGTGTTGTGATGCAACAGGTTAGGCATTTTTGGCGGTTGTACGAGGATTCATTTCGAGAAATGAATAGATTGGTAGACATAGAAAGCTGCTGGAATATATTTCCCAAGTGTGCCAAACTTTCGATATGAACACTTAGACTTTCATCGCGAATGCAGATGGTCTTAAGAATATCAGCTGGGAAAGCAAACAAACAATTAAATTGTTTATCAATGAAATTTTGAAGTTTATTCAATAATGAATACTCGATCCAAAAAAAATATTATCTGGTCCAAGCAGTAAAATAGTTCAAATAAATCATTATATACCCAGTTATTTAACATTTGATAAATGAAATATGCTTATCTTGACGACAAATTGTGAGGCATTAATAGTAAAACAACTAAGTCAGCATGTACTAAATCTGTGAGAAATATTCCGATTATTGTGTTCCCAGTGAACAACAAATGTATTTGTTTTGAAAACCTCTCGTATGAAAAAACAATCGAAAATTTATTCCAATCTTTTCATTGAGTTCATTTGGTTAACTGCACAAAGTAGCTCAGAGATCATGGAAGAAAAAAGCAACTCCATACGAACTAAACGTACTAAACAGTCGACTTCAACGTGGCTCACCTTGGAGCGCCCCATGAGAAAATTATGGTATGGGCGAACGACATTCATCAATCAAAATACGCCGGCTCTCGTGACAGTCGTATACATAATAAAAGAGCAATTCAATTCCGAGTTCATCTTCGAGTTTGTGGTGCAGTACCAACTCTCCGTCCACGACTTTCACTGCTAACCTGAACCTGTAGTTGGGAACCTATTTACAAGGTGTCTCTACTATTTTTCAAACCTGACTATATGTTTACTGAAATCACATTTCAAGGTCACATATCCAAAAAGCCTCCTTCTGTTGCTACCACTTCTATTTAATATATTCAGCAAAAAGTGTTCGCAGTCATAAGTATTTTCAATCCAAATCTAAAATCGTTTAACACATTTCTTCTTGTTCAAATTTCCTAACTTTCTGCAGTTTCCCGCGCACCAAAAAGGCTCAGGATCACTACTCTCTTCTCTACATACATCGTTCGCCGACAGTTTCATCTACAGCAGATGGGTAATATACTTTGCACTCCTGCGAAATGACTATTTGTCCTGGAAGCAGCTCATACACCCCAAACAGATAGTGAGGAAAACACTCTCCTTCTAAAATTGCGGCAAGCTCTTCAGCTTTCCTGGCGTATGATTTTGCACGAGTTCCGAAATGTACGTCGACTTCAAAAGCATTTGGGAGAAATTTCCCTTACACTTTTCAGTTCTTATTTGGAAAATGTTATTGTCGGTCCCGATAAACTGAAACTGCCAGTCTCTTCAGCAACAAGAACAACAAAAATAACAAGGATATTATTAATGAAGTTTTGAGGCAGGTTAGTCTCGCTTTAAGCCGGCAAATCAATGTCTATTGATTGTTAACTGTGGCGGACTGGGCACATTTTCTGGTTGCAACATTTACAGATATATCTGCTCTGGCAGCATAGAATAAACAGTTTAAGTTTTTCCGGAGTTTGGTATGACGTGCTTCAGTGCAATTTCGGTCGACAGATTGTTGGAAAAGTCTAAAATAAGTTTTATCTGTTGTAAAGTTTTTTTATGGGAAACTGCACAAATGACGAAATCAGGCTTTGTTTGTGTTTATAAAAAATCTTTATTAACTTTGACATGAGTTTAGTAGGTTACTACACGTGAGGATAGCGTGGGTGGACGGTTGTAAAATAATATGAAAAAAATTACCGCATTTCAACTTTTTCGGCATTTAGTATGCGATTGATTTTTGATGCTTGAGATAAAGTTGAAATATCAAATGATTAGTCTTACATATTCAAGTAAATTTATTCACATTCGGTCTTTAAATCATCCAATTGAGAGTGGAAAACTTGATAGTATTTTTGTTGTCCCTCAAACCGACTTCCTTCAAGACTTTCTCATGACATAAGATCACTTCTTTGGCACAGGAGTTGGTCACAAATGATATTGATGTCATCAGCAAACTTTGTTATTTTTTATATAATTTCGCACCAAAAGCAACGAAAAGCTTTTTAAAATAACCTATCACCTCATCTCAATGAACATTTTATATATAACTCAGTGTAAATCAGACATTCAAAAATACAGCTGTGTTCAATTTACAATCCATAATTTAACAGTTTAAGTTATTCTATACTATGGGGGGTGTGGTTACTTCTTGATTTTTTAAGCACAGTTTTAAGATTTTTTGAGCAATATGATAAAGGTTAGGTTTACTGAAAGAATATACTAAAGTATATTAAACAGTATTTTTTTTATTGAAAAATGAGCCAGTGACTCTACATCCAAATAGACGTCCCAAAAGAAGGTAAATTGCTGTGAGAAACATTACTAATAGCTGGATCATCTGAAACCAAAAAAAAAACAAAAAGATTATGTTAGTTAATGAGTTTCTTGTGGTGGCGCTGTCGATTTTTTTTCATTTATTTTGTTTATTTCATTTTTGGTGTAATTTTGAAGCCAAAAAAACGGAAAAAATACAAGTTTATTTTCGGAATTGTGGTTTTTAATCGGAAAAAATTTTATTTAAAAAAAATTATAGTCTGAAAATAAAAAATCTAGACAGTGTTACCTTTTAAAATGTTTACAGAATAAGTGTTCAAAATTTCAAAAGGATCGGCCCCTTGATTTTCGAGTTCCGTGTCTCATCGACTTTAAGAATAAAAAGTCTCAGAAAACGCGTATGAAAATTATTATTTTTTGGAAGAAAATGAACTTTTTCCCTACTCACACATAATCGTCAATACCGGGTCCATAAAGTGTAAGGCTACCCGCAAGGATGTCTAGAGCATCTTTTTGTTGTTGTTTTCGAAGGAATCGGCTTTCTTTCCACTCTTTTGCTACTTTTGGTCAGCTCTGCTAATACGAATGTTATCCTCTTCGCGTACCCATTCATGAGAGATACCTATATTGCATAGCCCATAACTTCATCAATTTTACTCGGATCAACTTCAAATTTTGATAAGGAACCTTTGAAGTACTATACAATAGAATGAAAATTTGACCATACCCCCTTAATAGGATTTAAAGAGTTCATATAAAAAAGCATTCTCAAAACATACTGTAAATAGATATATCGACTAAAATTGACACAATCAAACTATTTTTTTCCCAATGAATACAGTAAGGAAACAAAGCAGCCTAGTTCCTCCTGAAAATAACCATTTATTTTCCTGCATTCAAGAAACAGTATGATTACAAACTGAGCTAGTAATAGACTCTTGGTAAACACTTCATCCCCTAAATGTGTCTTGTGTGAACAGCAACAGTTTGAATGACTATCTGCCAACTAGCTGCCAATCCTTGAACACTAACTTCTCCATTATGCCATTGACTTCTGGAATTTGTGATTAAACTTTTAATTAATTGCTTGCCATTTAATTAAAGTGTAGCAAAGTGTAAGTTAATGCAGTGAGAAAACTGCTTTCACTCTCTCCCTCTATGTCTTGCACTATGTCAGCTACTCTGACTCGCTTCGCTACTTTCTACCGCACATGATATTTACTTGCAGACATGTGGTAAATGAATGGTTCTTCGACGAAAACCCAAGTGTCAGAAGTGTTGGGGTCATACATTTGTCAGCTATGTGTCCGTTTTCGGCGCGAAAACTCATTCATCATTTTCTCAATACACACTAAGCCCGAGCGCCTGGCACCATTCGATGGGGCAATTTTCATTTCAGTTTTCTCGGTTGTACAACTTCCCCCAGTACTGAAGGGCGTTCTGTGTATGTGAGATGGACACATGTAGAACAGAATATTCGAAGCAACAAGAGGCTTCCACAAAACCATTATCATTTAGGTACGATTATGCTTTTCCACTAGAATAAGACTATCGTCGTACGGTTGGACTATTCGATTATTTTTATACTTGCCGCTTCTTGTCTAGTGGAAATGAAACTGTCAAGTCAAATGGAAAAACCTTCGCGGAAAATGTTTATAGATTGGATAACGCAGTCTGACCTGGATACATTTTTTTGTACGAATTTAATATGAAGGGGTCGAGCTTTTTTAAAGAGTTTCAAAACACTTGGAACAACCTACCAAAAACAGTTCAATGTATTCCTGCCTTTTCCGTTCAGCTGTGCATCCTTTTACATTGAAATTAAATCACTCAGTAAACTTGATGACAATATTTGGTTTTGCTGAGTTTGGAAAAGGGGCACAAACCCATCGGGTGATATACATTTTTTCACCGACAATTTTAAATGGAATCCCATTCATGTGACTTCCTAATGAAATGAAAGTAACATTCGAATCTATCGTTATCTCTTCTTTATTTATTTGTGTAAAACAAAATTATTCCAGCAAAGTTCTACGAAATACACAAATACAGTAATACCCCGAATTACGTAACACGCGACATACGTAAATTCGCAGTTAAGTAAATTGTAAATTTAAAAAATCATAAAAAAATAAGTAACAACAACTTCTTTGTTTCCCCTGTTACCGCGAAATTCGTTCGAAAACATCTTTTAAGTAGTTTTATCACAGAATCTCGAAAGGGGACAAGACATAGGAAAAAGCATTTTAGGACCAGATAAACAGGTGTTAAAATGCTTTGTTCCTATGATTTGTCCCCTTTGGGACACAATAACTCCGACATGGTACAGTGATCGAGACAAGCAATATCGCAAACGTTTGGTGATGAAACTGCCTAAAAGTTATTTTCGAACGAATTTCGCGGTAATAGGGGAAACAAAGAAGTTGTGGCGCGCGAAAAATTATACCCCCTTTTCAACGTCCTTCTGGGCATGTAACTCTTTTATTATTGACAGCACATGAAAATGATGTATCCACAACATACTGCAAATTGAATTTTTAACAAGTTTGCCATATTAAACTTTTTTGTGGGAGAGGTGCTTGCCAAGATATGGGGCCGTCCCACTTTTTTTTGTTCTCAAGATGGCGCCAAGGGGATTGGAGCTGCGACCCCAGAAACTTCAATTTAAGCTCACATAAAGGCATACTACTCATTGCAATTAAAAAAATTTTGCCCACTAAAATCCTCCGTGAGGTTTGCAATGGGGGGTTTGCCATCGGAAGCCGATTATATGGCCTAAAAATGCATTTTTCACGTGAGTTTCCCCCCTTTGGGATGCAATAGCTCCCGCAAGTGTACAGCGATTAAAACGATCAATACCGCAAACGACTTGCGACAAAATTATACCTCCGTGTGACATTACTGTAACATACCGAATAATTCCTTATAAATTCCAAACCATACATTTTATTCCATTTTAAGTCACTGTAACACGACGGTAACCCACCACTCTATGGATTATTCATGCAGTTCTGTGAATTGTATGGCGTTACGTGTATCAAAATTCGTGCGAAATTCACCTTGCGTCACTTTGTGGCATTTGTTCGTGGGTGAAGTTGATAAAATACGAAAAAAATACAAAAACGACACAAAATTTGTGAAAATCGTGGCGTTGCATTATACTACAATAAACATAACAATTGTTTTAAAGCGTTCCCTACATCTTAGAGGAACAGTTTAAGGCAGTGTGACACATCTGTCACACACGCTTTTTGTGCATTTTTCTCATTTCTTAGTAAAAAAAGTTCAAAACTAAAAAAAACGTGTATTTTTATTTATTAAAACCTACCACAAAACAAACTATTTGTTAAAATATATGCAGTTGAGGTATAAAGGGTTAAAGTTATTTTCAATGTGTTTTGGGGTTAAAGCGAAAACAATTTTGGATGTCGTTTTCAGCTTGTAACTCTTTTATTGTTAAAACCACGTAAAAGTGATGTATGCACAACTTCCTGCAAATTGAATTCTTCACAGATTTGCCATATTAAACTTTCTTGTGGGAGCCATGGTTTCGGAGATATGGGGGATGTCCCACTATTTTTTGTTTCCAAAATGGACCCCAGAGGATTGGGGCTGCGACCCCAGAAACTTGGATTTAAGCTCACAGTAAGACATACTACACATTGCGCCAACAATCTGGCTGCCTTCCAAAATGCTCCGCGAGTTTCGCAACGGGGGGTTCGCCATCAAAAGCCGATTATTTGGCCTAAAACGGGATTTCACGTGACTTTCCCCTCATTGTGATGAAATAACTCCCGTTAATATGCAGTGATTGGAACAATCAATACCGCAAACGATTTGTGACAAAATTATCTTAAAAAAGTATCCCAACGTGTTTCGCATTAAATGTGAAATTAAAAAAGTTGTGGCGCCCGAAAGTTGTTCCCCCTTTGTGGGTATGGTTTTTGATTTGTATCTTTTTTATTATTGACTTGACACCACGTTAAAGTTATGTATGTACGACTTGCTAAAAATTATATTCTACGAAAGTTTGCCATACACAATTTTCTTGTAGAAGCCACGGTTTCGGAGATGTGGGGGTGTCCCACTTTCTTTTGTTTTCAAGATGGAGCCCAAACGCCATCATCGGCGACCCCAGGAAATTGAACTTTAGCTAACTATACCATTTCCGACGCATTGCAATAAAAAAATTTCTGCCCTTTGAAAATGCACGGTTTACGTCCAAATTACGACGCTTTGACTGTACTAAAAGGACGTTGTTTTGTAGAGCGATATTGAACTACATCTTGAATATAGGCTAGCTTGAGTATGTTTATTAGTGTAAAATCTGTTTATTTACTGTTAGAATGGCATCAAACCGAAAACCGAATTCGCTGATAGTACACCAAAAAAAAAACAGCGTGCGATAACTTCCAAGGAAAAATTAAAAATTATACGTAAGTATGAAGACGGAATGATGATTACAGAAATAGTTCGTGAAATGAATCGACCTATTTCAGCTGTTAATACCATAGTAAAATCAAAAGTTCACATTGTCGGAAGCACAGAAGATGCATCATCATTGAAAGAGACTATCATTACTAAGACTAGACTAGTTCCAATATCAAAAATTGAGAAAATGTTGCACCATTGAATCGAGGACATGTCGCAATGGCGAATTCTTATGAATTTTCTCGTCGTCCAAGAAAAAGCTAGGTCGCTGCACAAGGATTTACTTCAAAAGCCCGGCATCACTTATATGGAATACTCATTCAAAGCTAGTGCTGGATGGTTCGAACGTTTCAAAAAACGGGGAAATCTTCACAACATTGATATCACTGGAGAGGCAGCAAGCGCAGATGCAGTTGCAGCAAGTGAATTTCCAGAATATTTGGCCAAAATTATTGAAAATGGGGAATATTTGCCCGAAAAAAAATTTAAATCTAGACGAAACAGCTGTATTTTGGAAGAGGATGCCAGCTCGAACATTTATTGCCAAAGAGGAAAGATGTATGCTTGGATTCAAGGTGGCGAAATATCGCATAACCGTTATGCTTGGCGGTAACTTATCAGCGGATTTAAAGCTTAAACCGCTTACAATGTACCATTCTCAAAAAACGCATGCTTTTAAGAATATTGATCTAAGTATACTGCTCGTAATTTGGAAATCCAATACCAAGGCTTGAGTTACATGAACGCTTTCCGGAGACTAGTTTAATAAACACTTTGTTTGGGGTGGCTTGGGATAAAGTCAAGCAAACTACGATGAATGCTGTCTGGAAGAAACTTTGCCCTGAGATGATCGATAATTTCAAGCAACTAAAGTGATGCTATGACGACTTGTATAAATTTGAAGCAGCAGCTAGACCTAGAAGTGGGAACCGATGACATAAACGAACTTCTCTCCAACCATGATGCACCATCAACCAAAGATGATCTTATCCAGTTAGAAGCGTTTCGAAATTTCGAAGAAAGAGCTGAGTTTTGTGATGTTCCACAACGTATCGAAAAAAGGTTTTCTAAAGGGTTTTCCAATAAGAGGTTTCATTTTAATATTCAAAAAACGAGTATTTTTTAAGAGAAATCAATGGATGTTTATTTCATTGTAAAGAGGAAGGTATGCCATTAACAATGAAAAACGATACCATTTAAATGGTCGCCACGGCTACGCTTGCAGCACCATATCCTTTTCATGAAATTTTCCATGACCAATTCGCACATTTGCGGCTGTATGTCCTCGATAACTTTACGAATTCCATCTTTAAAGTTTGAATTGATTGTGGAGCATTGACATAGACCTTATCTTTCACGTGGCTCCAAAGAAAAAAGTCTAAAGGTGTTGAATCACAAGATCTCGGTGGCCAATTGTGATCACCTCTTTGAGAAATAACACAGTCAGGAAACTTTTCTTGCAAAATTGCGATGGTTTCGTTGCTTGTATGGCATGTAGCGCCGTCTTGTTGAAAATAAACGTCGTGCACATCAATATCTTCCAATGTCGGCCATAAAACATCATTAATCATAGCTCGGTAGCGCAATCCATTCACCGTAACAGTTAAGCCAGCCTCATTTTCGAATAAGTAAGGTCCAATCAAACCGCCAGCCCAAAGACCGCACCAAACAGGGACACGTTGATGATAGAGAGGCTTTTCAAAAATAATTCTTGGATTTTCCGAGCCCCAAATTCGACAATTCTGCTTATTCACGTAGCCTCCGAGGTGAAAATGGGCCTCATCACTGAATATGATTTTTCTATGAAAATCTGGATCGTTGTCATGCATTTCAAGGACCCAATAGGCGAAGATACGACGTTGCTGGTGATCGACCGGCTTGAGTTCTTGTGTTAACTGAACTTTAAAAGCCTTAAGACTTAAGTCTTTATGCAAAATACGGTGTAATGTCGTTTATGGAACGCCTAATTCCAAAGATCGACAAGGAATCGACAAACCCGGGTTTTCGGTTTTCGGCTACAGCAGTAATATTCTCAGTTGTTCTTGAGCGACGCACACGGTTTCGATTCTTCACATCACTAACTTGTCCCAACAGCTCAAATTTTCCTACCAGTTTCACTATTTCCGGCCGAGAAGGTGCTTCACGACGACCAAAACGTGCTTTAGTTTTGCGAACTGTGACTGCAAAATTTTCACCATTTTTGTAGTGAATTTTTACAATTTCAATGCGTTGTTGAAGCGTGTATCGTTCCATTTTTAATAATGGCAGTTTTTACTTGTCAAATGTCAAAAGATGACAGCTTCAAAGTGACAACTGCCCAAATAACGGGCTATTCAAAGTGAAACCTCTTATTGGAAAGCCCTTTACTAAAGGCTTAGCTGAGGCTTTGTGTCTCGTAGAACAGGCCCTATCCAAATTAGAAGCGATGGATCCGTACACCAAACGGTTTGAAAGCCGCCGAATTAATTCAGATAGTATATGTATCTACCGAGCGATTTATAATGAAAAGAAGCTAGCGATCAATAGACAAATAACATTAGAAACGTTTATATGACCTTCAACTAGTGCCACGACTCCAGAGCGAAAATAGATGTTATGACTTTTAAATGAAAACCATCTACGGACTGATAATCATTACTTCGAAGATTGAGTTTAGTTCTTTCATTGTGATATATTGTTCTTAAAAACCAATTCGTAAATAAGTAATATGCATAAATGGTTCGTATTCGTATTCGTGTACATTCTTATAGAAATGTATAGAATTTAATAAAAAAAAACGTATGCATATTTCATTAATTTCTAAAATCGACTTACGTAAAATTCGAGTAACTTAAAACTCTACGGTCCGCAATAATTACGTATTTCGGGGGATGCCTGTATATAAAACAGAGTTCTATACAAGTAGGAATGAATCAAAACGAGTAGCTTTAAGAAGCTTTGAATCCACTGAATCGATTCGGATGAAAATTTGTATGCTGTTTTATTATATTATAAAGATTTTCTAGGCAAACTATGAAGGTCCTAAGTACATTCTCAGTGGTGAAAAACAATTAAATTACAAAAGGTTTTTTTCTCTTTTTTTATTCATTGCTATTTTGCGGCAAGGATGATTTTTTTTATAATTTTTAACCAATCATATCTTATAGAAAATTAAATTACGCAACTTTTATTTCCGCACAGCTTTGCTCTAAAATGAACCGTTTTAAAATTAGGAGTGAAAAAAGAAGGAAAAAATCGTGTTTTAATATTTTTGAAACATTTCGATTTTCTTATTAATGTTCCCGAATTTTTTGAGAGGGAGAGGGATAAGTCAATTATTGTTATATGAGCAAAAATCCGTGTGCTCCCCCTCAACAGCCAAATGTAGTCGTTTTTCTACAGATTCGCCCTGGTCTATTATTCTTCATGAATCCCAGGGTGCGCTTTTTGCGTGAACGCCAATGTACACAAATGAATTTCAAGTAACAATGTCCATCGTCGTATTCCGTCAGGTTATCGTCAGAATTTTTTTTTTTTTGAGAATATTTGTTGATATAAGGTGTCAATATTTTTCAATAATTCTATTCAGACATTTGTAAGACACGACACGACAATGAAATTTTCAAGCGTAGTTAGCCACGGCAAATTTCGACTCCTTGCTTATTATGCCATTTGGTGAGCAGTTTTTTAAATCCATATCGTGGAGATCATTTATAAAATTTACCGTATAGGAAAACATTCCACAACATGAAAATTTGAATTATTCTGTTCAGCTGAATCCTGACGCCTTACGTCCTCGTGTATGCCTCGGAAATTTAATAAATAAAATAAGTACTAGTACACATTAAAAATTTTAAAATATCGATTTATTTTTTTGGCATTTTTCAACTTTTCGCACTTTTAAAAATGAGCTCTTACAATATTTTGCAAAAAATCGAACGTTAGAATAGTATATAACGGTTTTAAGTGCGTGTGCGGCCGCATGACATCGATTGTGTATCTCCTCTTTCTAAAATACCAGTTTCTCCTATTCATTCACAATAGAAGACGAAATTATCGTCTACTTACACGTTTCAGTATTTCTTTTGGCGTATAAAAACCGAACTAAAAAAATATAAAGAAAAGGTACTAAAAAACGAAGCCAACCTTTAAACACGATTTTCTCGAAATGACATTTTTTCAACTGGCCGCTAGTTTACCTCCGGACCTACTCAACCGATTTTAATAAATTTTAATACGTTTTATTTATTAACATACTCCCCAAGACTATTCGCCTCAATTGAACCAAAAAATCGGAAACCAAAAATTTAGCATGCAGAAAACGACTGAATTTCACAAAAAAAAGTTCGAAGCTTCGTAACTTTTTTTAGTCATTTTTTTTAAAACGGTGGTGAATTGTCACGTAATAGAACTTAGTACTCAAACCCCTGTTTGAGTTTTATGTTTTTGACTTGCAAATTTTGAGATTAACTGTCGATCGTGCCATGGGGTGCCTTTCGAGGTGTCAACTTTGGCGCCTTCTATAAAATAGGTTTATAGTGAAAATTTAAAAAACAAACCGCGAGGTGCGACCCTTGAGGCCCACACGGTCAACTTCCCAGTAATATCTACATAAACATCAACAACATTACAACAATGAGAGGTATTCATAGCAGTAACAGGAATGAGTTAATATGAATCATATCGTCTACGGGAGGGTCCATTGATTACGTAAGGTTTTTGGTCGATGAGGACATATTCAATATTCACGCGGATCAATCGGTGGGGTGCCTGTTTGGTCTTGAAAATTTTTGTTGGTTTTAAAAATTTAAGCGTTTTTTTTCAATTAAAAGACTATAAAAACTATTTAAAATCTGCTCAAATTATGCAAATATTTTAAAACTTTGATTGAATTTACAACAATTTTCTAGAATAAAAAAAAATAAAGTAAAAGCATTCGTATGAACCCTCTTTAAATGGTAACTTTGAATGATTTTTTATTTTTCATTTAGTTTTTTCATAATCAAGAAAGAAAATTTTGCCGGTTTCTCTTCAAAACTTGATAAGAATGTTTACATTTTATAAACAGGTATTACTGTGCTGTGCAAATCAGGTTAAAAAATATTTTTTATGAAAAAAACTATAATTTTTTGCAATTTCTTCTGTTAAATTAAAAAAAAGGCTGAAACGAGTTTTTATAATGTTAAAAACTTCACAAAGATATTAATACACGTCAACTGACACATTAATGATGCAAATATTATTTCTGGTTCGTGAGATATAGTGAATGATAAAAATGACCTTGAAAATCATGATGACTTTTAATAATTTTTTATTTTTAATTTAATTTTTTACGTAATCATGAGAAAAAAATTTGATGATGTTTCTACACAAATTGTTTGGAGTATATCAATTTTATAAACATTAATTACTTGGACTTGAAAATAAGGTTAAAAAATTATTGTTTTTGAAAAAAACCCTAATTTTTTGCACTTTTTTTTCTTAAATTAAAAAACGGCTCCAACGATTTTTTTAAAAATTTGATAGATAAACACGAATGCTAATACGCGTCGATTGACACCTCTACCACGCAAAGCATATGTTTGGTTGGCGAGATATAACGCATGACAGAAATGACCTTCAAAGGGTCAAAACAGCAAACCCCCCGACCGAAGTATCCCAAAAACTAATCAGCTCTTAAAATTGCAAAGTCGCTTCGATTGACCCCTCAACGAAGTCGATCGGACTTTGTTTACGTGAGTTATGCTCGTAGAAAAAAGTGTCCACGAACGTACGTACGTACACACACACACACATACATCTCCCTTTATAAAAACACTTTATATATACTCTATAGACCTCAAAACGTAAAGAAACATTGAAAATTTCAAATTCGATTTTCGTGGCGATTACAAGAACTTCCCATATACTGGGAAGTTAAAAATATTTATACTCTCAAAAGATAGATGTATTGTTGGAAAAAACTGCATGTTCATATTTACTGAAGGAGCTGAGAAAAAAATTCATAAAAATCCGCCATTTTTTGGCCCATTAATTTGTATTAGTACCTTAAACGAAAAAAGTAGTTTGAAATTATTTCCAGCTACTAAAAAAATTTGCGGATATCATTTTAAACCTTTTTTCTTATATCCATTCAAAGACAAGAAGGATACTTTGAATGTATCAAATCTGAGTTCTTATTCACACACTTTGTGTAAGCGCCAGGTTTAAGGTGAAGAGGATGGCATCGCTTATCAAGACTACAATGAGAACATTTAAGTGTCAGCAAATGAGAAGATGTTGAATTCGTTCTGTGTCATCGTAAGAATAAAATTCAACAATTCTACAGCAAAAAGCCAATTCTAGTCCAAATTGAAACTATTTCAAAGTGAATTTTTGCTAAAGAGGGCAAGTATTTGAAGACAAAAATAGAAAGCAGCCAGAATATTATCTGCATATGAAATATATTTGCAGACAATTATCTTTAAACTATAAATCCCTCTATTGGATCTCGCGTCATTATAAATATTTTCAAATAATTCTAAATTATAAACCCTATGATATTTACGTCACAGAATATTTCCTCGATGATTTCCTCGGGGTCTTTTAGGTTACGCTTTTCAAAAAACAAGAAAAGTTTTAACCATTTTTTTCAATAGAAAGAAACGAGATATCATTTTGAAATTTTGTACATATGTTAATTGGTACTTTGGCTGTAGATTTTTATATTGTTTTTTTACCTAAAACATTTTTTTTAAATATCAAAAAATGGCGACGGACGTGATTTCAGGTGACTGGTTCATCTTGAAAAAAAAGCAAAATTCCATATTAATTTTTGTTTAGGTGCCTACGTTAGGTACCGGAATGGTTATTTTCATTAGAAAAAACAAAATGGCGGCCATTTAAAAAAAATCCTATTTTTGAGGATGGAAAATTGATTCCACTACCGGCTATATACCTAGTCGTGCCATAAATATTGATACAAGATGTTTTAACTATAATAATGAAATTAATAGTTGGATTTGAATTTTTTTATCATTCATTATAAAACTAACACACATAATAAAAAATAAATTATTGAAAATGGCCGCCTTTTGCTTGAATATTGCGCCGAAGTCTGTCAGGCCACTGGTCTATTGATCTCGCACGACTTCCATCGGGAAATTGTCCACAGCTTTTTTCAACGCCTGTTTTAACGACTCCAGGTTG
Source organism: Oxycera nigricornis (assembly GCA_963942545.1). Classification (NCBI taxonomy): domain Eukaryota; kingdom Metazoa; phylum Arthropoda; class Insecta; order Diptera; family Stratiomyidae; genus Oxycera; species Oxycera nigricornis. The sequence goes on along the minus strand of OZ012660.1, from coordinate 87,152,371 downwards.
TGGTGGCTTTTTTTACAGACCATACGCTCTAATACTGACCACAATTTGTAGTCGAGGGGATTAAGGTCTAGACTGACTAATGGTCACAAATTAACGCTGATAAACTCTGAAACATGGTTCCCCAGCCGCTCTTGTGTGATTTTCGCCTTGTCGGCAGGTGCAAAATCTTGCTGGAAAATCCATTTTTTATTTTTAAACATGGTTCGGCTTAGGGGCTTTACTACCTTCATTGAGATATCCAACTGATAGTTTTTGGCAGCTGTTTTGACGCCCTTTTCACAGAAATGGATAGAAGTGATACCTTCGTAGGACACTCCCCACTAAACCATCACTGATGCTAGTTAATGTCCTCGTTCAACCCTCGGGATCTTTTCTGTAACCGCCTTAGAAGACCGTGCATATATCCTATCATTTTGTTTGTTGAAGAATTTTTTCATGGTAAAGATTTTCTCGTTGGTAAAAAGTATTCTTTTGCACTGCCCTTTACCGTATCTCGATAACATCTGTTTTGACTTTTCCACCCTATTTCGTTTTAAAGCGGCATTGAGTCTGTGTCCTGTTTGTTTTCTGAAAGCTGCAAGTCCCAAGTCTACTTTGTTGACACGACTCATGGTTCTCGGCGTAATATTCATTTCACGAGACATGATTTTCTGATTGCGGACAGAATTTCTTGCGATTCTGGACCTTACAGCTTTGGTGGCTTGTGGCTTTACGAGCCGAGCGAGGTCTGCTAGATCTTTTACGGTCTATTATATCTCCAGTATCCATGAATAATGCTATAGTTCGATATACGAAAACACGCGTGATTTTTATTGGCTTTAGTATTTTGAAAATTCGGCCTTTCTCCATTTTACATTTGTGTAAAGCAATCACAGCGATGCGGTTCTCTTTGCTAGACCACTCCATCGTAACGGCTCAAGCTACACTGTCAAGATTTGGCGCGTTTTTAGAACATATGTCAACAATCAGGACTGCTGACATAGCAACTAGCTTTCTGCAAGCTATCATCTGCAAGGGCCGCATCCACAGTTGTATCAATATTAATGGCACGACAAGGTGTATGTACAACAACATATTAAAAAATCAGAGTGATCAGTTGAGTATCGTTTTTTTTCATTGTGTCCGCCAGTTTAAGAAACATGAATTCGAGAAATCCGCGTTTACGATTTTTTTAAACGCTATATACCTCTACTCTGCTATGCCTGGGCCATACAAAATTCCTTCCTCTTTTTCATACAACTCCTGACTAGCTAATTGTGCATCTCTGCTAGCTGTTCTGATTTTTACAAAAATTGTAACCTAAAAGATACCTTAAGGTTGAATATAACCACTCCTAAGGAACTGGCGAAAAGTCAATATTTTCGGATATATGCCACCTCAAAAATAATATTCTCAGTCCATTCAATGTTTTACGTTTGAGTGCAAATAAAAAATCTCACAGTTTCAAGCTAGTTTTCATCAATTTTTTTTTCATCTTAGCATCCAAATTGTGCAATAACAATCCACATGGGCGATGTAGCCGTCAACTGATTCATTAATCTCTTAAACATGTTCAACTATTCGTGTTGGCCATCAAATTCAAATCGTTCGTGCAAAGTATGTTAAATGAATTTGTCCATTTCGAATGTTTGCGCAATCAAACAATCGTGTTAGTAGTTGACATGAATAAAATTCTGCTGACAGAAAATATCTTTCCCATTGAATCGTATCGAGATGAAGGCAGGTTTTAAATGTAGCATATTTAACAGGGTTTACATATTAGAAATTCAAAAATTTGATATTTAATTCTATAATTAATTAATTATGCAATCTGAAATTAATAGAAGTTAGAATATAAGGGATTACATATTTAACATAGCAAAACTTTTCTACAGTTTTCTTGAAAGTTTGGCTTCTTGGAGTTTGGCTTCTTTCTAATAATCCACTGATTTAGTCTTAAAATCGCTTGCAACAAAGTTTTAGCTGTCGGAAAAATTTGATTTGGTTTTGATCGAAAAAAATCGTCAGAATAACCAATGACTCCACTCGGTTTTTTGCAACTGCAACTTTTTTTGATTTTTTTTTAAATTCTGGAATAAAACTTTTTAAGCCGTCACCTCTTACGCTGCAAGAACAATACTTGATACAAATAATGCCACCTGAGACTTGTTTTGGAGACTCGCTTGTTCTATAAAACTTTGGAAGCATAAACTTATCTACCAACACTTAGAAGCAATGGGCGCCCCCGTGCAAGGCTCAAAAGCGAATTTTCCCACAGATTTTGAAGTAACTCGCACCGCACTAAACTAGTTAATAATTCAAAAAAATGTGAAGAAAGTTTCTCAATTTTTTGAAAGAATTATGAAGATTCTGTAAATGTTGACTTGGTGATGAACATAAGACTAACATCAACTACGGATAATTATGCAATTCCAAACAGAAGTTGAAGATAATAGTGGGTATTCACGTTTACTAAAATTGTACAGTATACATACTTCGGTTTCAATTTAATAAAAAAAAGATCATTACACTCGCGAGCAATGACTGCAGAAGTAATTTTTTGCCAATCGATACCATTTACTAAAAATTTGCCTTTGGAATACTTTAGCACGAAATTGTCAACAAAAAATAAATTTTAGAAATTGAGTGCAACTTTAAAAGCAACATCTTAAAATATCTGAATTATACAATCGAATGAAGCTTTCCTGTTCTTTACATTCATATGTTTCAGATGCAAACGAAAACAATTGGAATTGTTACTTTTTTATGCACAAAAGTGTCGTGCATCGATATCAATTTTCAAAAGTATCGAAACAATTATGATTCACCCAAAATTCGTTTATTAGTAGAAAATATTAGATATCCATTATTAAGGCTAAAAAATACTATTGTATATAAATTTTAACAATATTTACATGTCTACAAACAATATTTAACCATTCGAGTACACACATATTTTTTCGATCATCGAGAACATATGGTGTCAAATTGACCCCAGGCACTTTTGAACATCTATAGAATCGCCACCACTAAAGATTTACATTTGAAAAAAAATTGAGGCATAATTTGAAACCTCTTTTAATAGTTCTCACACATTAGAAGTGCCTTAAATGTCCTTAAAATACCTAAAAAAGTTCGCGAAAAATCAATTTCGACGCAAATCAGTTTTTTTAGAAAAAAATTCGTAACTTTTTCAGTTTTCAATATTTTTAGCTAAAACTGTACTCTCAAGATATGACAGAATAAAGGTGCAAATTAGCTCTATAGTGGCCCTTGAAAAAAAGGTATTCATTTTACATATTTATGGCGGCGATTTTGAAAATTTTAAAATTTGCAGATATAAAATTAAATAAAAAAATGTGGTCTAAATGCGACCCTTGAGGCTCACACGACTAACTTTCCAGTGGGGTGAATAAAATGCTATAATTTGCTTTTATTATTAATTACTATTATTTATAATTACTATTATTAAACATTATTATTCTAAATTAATATAATTACTTTCATTATTTTTATCAATTTTTTTATCTAACCATAAAAGCTTTGGTAGAGGAAGACGTCTCCACCACCTGGTCATCCTCTACCAAAACCTCGGTAACCTCGTCCTCTTCGCTTCTTGTCCTCCACTTCGTCCTCAACCTCGTTCTTTATTTCGGCTTCGGAATCCACAACTATGATTGAGGGTATTTAATTATTATTTACAATAATCATTCGTTATTAAGAATGTTTGACCGTTACTGGATAATTATAATTGACTTTATATGTACAATATCAAATTATAACTAATATTATTTGATTTTTTTTACCAATATTAAATTATTTATAACAATATCCAATTATTAACTGCATGAGCGTCTCTAGCTCTACTCCCATTCACCCAAACCTGATAATATAAGTTTGGAATTTTATAAATTAATCTTTTTTTTTTGAAATAACATTTTTTACAAATTTGATCACAATTTTGCTAAAACGCACAATAATAACAACATTTCTATGAAGGTATTTGGTATCTGCACGAATTAATAGTGCGTATCAACAGTTTAAAAATAGCAATTTTTAGTCGTTTTTTCAGTTTTTTCATCCTAAATAAAAAACTGCTTAACCGATTTTGCTGAAAAGTCGTTCAGTTCTAAGTTACGTAATTACGCGTCCCACGTCAATACGATATTTGGTTCTCGAGATAATCGAGACGAAAAATAATTCCGAACGCACATACGTACATACACACTCACAGACATCTCTCTTAAACGATGGATTTGGATTCTAGAGACCTTAAAACGTGGAGATATGTCAAAATTTGGGATTCGCAAAATCGACCCCATAACAATAACTTCCCATAGGGAACTGGGAAGTTAAAAAAATCATAAGTTCGTCAATTTTCAATATTTTGAGCTAAAAATATGGATTATATGGATACTCTCAAGACATAGTAGAATAATAAAACAATCAGCCCTGCATAAAAGGTTGCAAAAAAGGTATTTGTTACGCATATTGGTAATGGTAATTTTGAGGGTGTAAAAAATGATGATTTTTTACGTTTTAGAGTTGAAAAAACGTTTTTTATTCATTAAAATATATTAAAACAAAAGAAGTAAAGAAATTACTCATATCCAGCACAATCGTTGCATAAATATACCCAATGATCGTTGCACATCGGTCGATTGTAGGATGGGCACATCATATTTGTTTTTTGGTGCTGTTGACGAAAGCACAAAGCACACCTTGCTCTTTTTCTGAGCTGAACACGTTCCAATCTAACAGTTGGGATTCTTATTACTAAAATATGTTCGATCCCTTGTCGAATGTCTGCACGCATACAGGTGTCCCTTATTTATTCTCATAGATATGGCTCGACGAGGTGAGCCCCACATTTTTTTTTCAAGGCTACAAAGGCAGATTTCGTTTTGGTAGCGTCACTGGCATATTCACGATAGCTTGATCGAGCATACCAAAAAAGTATCGCATTGGCCAACGCTTTGTTGCACGGGATTCACTGCCGCCAAAATCTTCGCCGGTATCTTCAGCTAGCAAAGCATTACGCACACTAGATCGCGGATTATATGCCATATTGCTAAAAAACACTTGCAAACTTATTTTTTGGCCTTTTTAAATTAATCTATCCATTTATAAAGTAAAAAAAAATGAATTTTTACCTCAAAATTGACGTCGAGTACACAAGGGGGTCAATTTGACCCCACGCCTGCTTCAAAGGCTTCTCAACGACAACTGACGACGACGTGAGACTGTCTGCAAACGGTGTAAACTTATAGTCAAGACTCAGAAATACACTTAGAAGCCTATAGTACTCCCCACTCTCCCGCAGGCCTAAGCACTGCGATCCGTTAAAGTCGCCGCTGGGGTCAAATTGACCCCTTGTGTACCAGTGGCGAGAGGTGAAAAATTACTGTGGGTAAGCCGCTTACTATTTGAGAGACATGGACTATTGCAACAGTATGTATTTCTAATTGGGAGTTTTCGATGCTTTTCTAGCATCAATTTTCACAGCTATTTCGCAAGCCGGGAACGCTACCGGCTTTTTGATTTGTTTCCATATTCTATTGAGGAAAAGCGAGCTGCCATTCTAACAAACGGGAGTTGAATGCCCACGGCACCTCAAATTATTGATGAATTCGAGACTCGGAAAGCTTTGCTGCAACTCTTACAGATGTTGATCGCTTTGCTGGCTATTATGGAACTTTGAGGATGTGTAGAATGAAGAGAATGGAGTATGATGGAATTAACACTGAGATCAAGTGGAACGATTGTGCATGTTAACAGTGATGCATGCAAGTAAATAAACACTTCATTCCCTTATAGAACTGAAGTGTTAGACATATTTGGAACATATTTGGAAAGGGAAGCCGATGGGAATCGGCTTATATGAACGCCTCGCCACTGTTGTGTACTCGAAGGGCAAAGGCAATACTCATCATGCATTGAAATTGTAGAGTGTTAACGATCTGTGGATGAGCTCTACAAAGTTTTTTTACTTGCAAGGAATGCCTCGAAACTCAAGTTACTTGACGTTGTTGCCTGATTTGCTTTCTTATCTTCATTAACCTTTAGAAAAGCATAGTATAGCTGATAATTAAGTTCACAGTTCAGACTAAACTAATATTGACCTAACCCATACAACAAATCAAATGTCCGTGCAAGAGAAAATAATACTTTACCACCACAAAACAATGAAAAAATTTGAATTTATTTTTAATAGTCTCGACACTAACGATGAGATAACGAATAAGTTCTTTGAAAACATAAGCTGGATGAATTTATTTGATAATTTTGGATTACAACTTACACCTAGCTAGACATTTACGTCCTAATATTTGGTGATTTTTTTTATTTTTTGTCATTGTGAAGCATGACGGCTGTATAACTAGGACCAATGAAACAAATAAATGACTCTTCCACTCTGAATAGTATTTCACCATGTCATGTCATTTGAAAATATGAAGCATAACACATCTACTGATCATTAAAAATATATAATGCTTCTCTTTAAATTACAATAATTGGTATACTCTATTTTCATGACGCAACAATTTTCATAAAGCCGAGAAAAGAAATTTTGTCGCCCTGAAAGTTTAGAAAATATGATAAAGTATGGATGATTCTTTTGAATACTGAGATTTTTAAGCAAAACTAAATTTAGGATAAATCGAATACAATATTGGTATACATAAATTATTCATTTAAATTTCATAATCAACTCTGTTAAAGATTTTCATACCATTATGGTATAGATTTTCCAACACCAATAACAATTCGATAAAAAAAATTCAGTTTGCCTATTTCCTAGCGTCCCTCAAAATTACTCCATGCAACGTCATTTCGGATTGATCCACATTATTTGCACATGTTTTTTAATATCGCTTTTGTGTGTTGTGGTTGAGACTGCGTTTTAATCTCTGCATTAGTATAGTACATTATCAGATTTACCTTTAAATTTGTATACATTGTTTCTATTTCGTTTAAGGAGGCAGTCTGGGTTTGTTTCTTCAAAAAAAAAATTGAAATTCTAATAACATGATTTTTTGGTACTACGTAAATACAGAATTATTGTAAAAACTTTTATTTTGATCGGCAAAGCTAAGAAATGTATAAATACAGCGATACAATAGAGCGTGTGTGAGCGCACTCAGCAGGTGTGTAAACTTTTTCTCGAAACAACGTTTTTTGACCTGGTTAACACGATTTCGAAAAATCTATGTTACCGATGGGACTGGAATTTCTGCTGAGTGTTTAACACATATGTAGTTTTAACCGCTACCGGAATCAGAATATTTTATATATTTTTAACGATTTTATTAAACAATTTAATTGCAAAAATAGGGCCAAAAAATTCAAGTATCAGCCATTTTGTTTTTTTTTTTTTTGTTCAAAATGTTTAATTTTGCTACGGGCTATAGCTAATCAATTTTATTTCAACATACCATTCGAATTTTTTGATTCAGATACTCCATTGAGGAGATTTCATGTCAATCAGTTTTTTGGATGCCCCCGTGATAGCCACCATTTTATAAATATAGGTGAAAAAAATTATTTAAGTTCAATAGTTACTTGTTGATGTTCAAAAGTTTTATACCATTTAAATTAACATTTTTAAAAAAAATATTGAAATTTGATCCAAATGACCCAGACTGCCCCCTTAAGTCATCAATGCAATGACCAAAACTGTATCAAAGAAGCTTATACTAATCGGCGCATTAAAATTTATCCGAAAATTGTGTACAGTGTACTCTTGAAGTATTGAATACAGATGAAAGTTTAGATTTGAAATTTATAATGGTATTTTCAATTTTTTTTCGCTTACATATGTGTGACAATATATTGAGTGGGCTTTGTTATTTAAAAAAAACTTGTATCGAAAAAAACGGATAGTTTTATCCAGCGTTAATTTACTATACTTAAACTTGTCATTATTTCACGCTTGCCACCACTGCTGATGCTAAAATAACACAGAATGTAGAATAGTGGACATTGTTGCACTTTTTGGGCCTTCAAGATTTGGAACTGAGTATTTAAATAACAAGTAGTGCTATATTTTCAATTGAGAGGTGATAAATTAAATCATTTTGAGTTTATTAACTTTCCAGTATATGGGAAGTTCTTGTAATCGCCTCGAAAATCGAAATTGAAATTTTCAACATTTCTTTACGTTTTAAGGTCGATAGAGTATATATATAAAGTGATTTTAGAAAGATGTATCTATGTGTGTGTGTGTACGTACGTACGTGCGTTCGTGGACAGTTTTTTCTACGAGCATAACTCACGTAAATAAAGTCGTATCGACTTCGTTGAGGTGTCAATCGAAGCGTCTTTGCAATTTTGGGAGTTGATTAGGGACACTTCGGTCGGAAGGATTTGTTGTTTTGACCCTTTGAAGGTCATTTCTGGCATGCGTTATATCTCCGGAAACAAACATACGATTTGCATGGTTAAGGTGTCAATCGACGCGTATTAATATTTTTGTGATTATATAAAATTTTTTAAAAAATCGTTCGAGCCGTTTTTTAATTTATTAAAAAAAGTGCTAAAAATTAGTTATTTTTCCATAAACAATAAGTTTATAACCTGATTTTCAAAACGCAGTAATTAATGTATATAAAATTTATATACTCCAAATAGCCCAGCAAAACTTTTTTTCATAACTACGTAAAAAATTAAATTAAAAATAAAAAATCATTAAAAGTCATCATGTTTTTCAAGGTCATTTTTATCATTCAATATATCTCACGAACCAAATATGATATTTGCATCATTAAGGTGTCAATCGACGTGTACTTACATTTTTGTGCTGTTTTTAACTATATAAAAAAATCGTTACAGCCGTTTTTTTTAATTTAATAAAAGAAAATCCGAAAAATTAGGATTTCTTTCATAAAAAATAAATTTTTAGCCTGATTTACACAGCTCAATAATAAATGTTTATAAGATTTATATATGGCTATCAGCTTTTGAAGAGAAACCAGCAAATTTTTTTTGCATGATTCTGAAAAAAAATTAAAAAAAATCGTTCAAAGTTAACATGTAAAAAGGGTTTATATATTTTGTTTGAAAAACTTTGTTATAAAGTCAATGAAATTTTTATAATATTTGCATAATTTGAGCAGATTTTGTATAGTTTTCGCAGTGTTTTAATTTTATAAAACAAACTGCTTAAATTTTGAAAACCAACAAAATTTCAATCAAATTTGCTTTTGAGCTAATCAACGCTTTAGTGTTCGTAAGATTTCAATTACTTCCTCCATCATTATGTGTAAAACATTTTACTTTTCACATGCAATTAAACTGATTATTGACTGAATATTCAATGTTTTTCAAGATCAACTGAAAATAAGAAATAATTATTAGTCTCATTGATGTAAAATCGTAAAAAATACAAATTCAATGATTATGCCGGTCATGGCAATTTTGAACAAAACTATCCAAAATGACCACCTCGCGAGAAAATATCTTCAGTGGGCGTAATAATAACAAAAATAAAAAGCGCATTCATTTTTGCTAGCGTTCTTTTGTCCTTCAAGCAAAAAAAAACAAATAACGTAAAAAGGCTTTGTAGCCTGCCCCCTCCAATTGATCCGCATGAATATTCAATCAAACCAATCCACCCCCCAACCAACAAAAGCCTTACGTAATCAATGGACGCTCCAGTAGATGATATGGTTGATATTAACTCATTTCAATTACTGTTATGAGCACGTCTCATTATTATTATTTAAATTATTATATTAGTTTCATAAATATTTTTTTTTGTGTTCAATATTTTTAATATTTATGTAGATATTACTGAGAAGTTGACCGTGTGGACCTCAAGGGTCGCAACTCGCGACTTGTCTCAAATTTGATGTTATTACTCCTCTGATTTGAGAAGTTTTGGGCTGGTTGCCGATCGATCAAGAAATGATAAAATTTCGAAGATTTGTAGACTTCCTATAGTATCTTAAAAAATCCCTGGGTTTATTCAAAAATCGGATAACTAAAATTCAGTGGATTTGCATACCCGAAAAACATCACCACCGATATTATTTGTTGCACGATTAACCCTAACTCTTTTCAACTGTCCAACATTTCCGCTCCAGCTTCGTCTTGGACACATCTCACATTAATGCTGCATCAGTCGGCGGCCACCTGACATTTTATATCATTCTACAAACTGTGTTTGACAGCGTCACTGTCCATATTTCAAGATTACGGCATTGCATTAAGACATGAAGTGCACCCCATCACTTATGGTTTCGTAGTAAAAATGTTTCGGTTGACAGAATGAAGACGCGTCCCGATACTCTCTGGCGATTCCCGGCCGCAGTGGCCACTTTCCCGGCCGAATCTACATATTAAAATATTAAGATCGAAAGCAACTTCTTTGAATATATGTCTTGGCTAAAATCTCATCATACTTGTAGCTAATAAATAATGCGCATTCATTGCATTGTGTTGACCGACGAAGAGCCATTGTGCAAAATGCTTTGTGGCCAACGATGCGGAAAATCATGAAATTTTAATTTGCCCGCAAGCTCGAGCTGCATGCGTACAAAAACTTGCGCGTATGCAAAATTCTTTAAAGGAACATTACATCAGTGAACCTGTCATTTGCCTTTCTACTCCTCGATTTTCGGGAATCTCGGCAGATTTGCATGGCAACCTGAAAAAAATCTCAATTTAATGCAGTTTTGTAGGATGGACGACGAGAGACGACATTGTGCAGCACATTAGCTCTTCAACAATGAAGTAATTCAATTTCAATGAAACAGCATTAGAAAATTGACCAAATTGTCTAAGAAATTAACAAAAACTACCCCAACGGATTGCCTTATTGCGTGGCTGGATTTGTGCAATTTTCAAAAGAAGACAAAAATTAATTCACTTTGTACATCGAAAACCGTGGCTTTACAATGTTGTGTGTGGCAAAATTATGTAAAATGAAATTTTCAGCAACTTGCACACAGATTGTTTCCATGTGGTGGGTGACAATATTAACCCCCAATAGTCACCCGGGAATTGGGTCTAAATTTTAGTATCTGACACATCGAAAAATCCATTCAACTGTCCATTGCACATCATTTTACAAGGAGAAGGCACGGCATTATCCTCTCAGATCTGGATGAAATTCGGCACATAAGTAAAAGACGTCAAGGATATTGGATTCTTAAAATTTTAGACCACAACATCCCCCCTCCCACTCTCTGTATCTCTGTATCTGTATTCGTAATTTCGGCGTCGAAATGTTTTGCGTCCAAATTTTTAAAGTACGCTGTCGAATCGTATGCCGCCAAACGCTGTTTTCATCGCCGGGAAAAGGTGGAAATCACTTGGGGTCAAGTCAGGGGAATAAGGAAAGTGCTCAAAAACGTCCCATTTAAATGAGGCTAGTTTTTCTTGTGTTAAACGGGCAAAATGCGGACGAGCATTATCGTGAATCAAAAACACTTTGCGACTCAACAAACCTGGCCGTTTGTTTTTGATTGCTTTTCGTAAACGATCCAAAACACCACAGTAGTACTCTGCGTTGATAGTCTTGCCTTTGTCCACGTAATCAATCAAAAGAATACCTCGATAATCCCAAAACACTGTCGCTAAGACCTTGCATGCGGAGAAAACTGCTTTGCCTTTTTTCGGCGGTCGGCCACCTTTTGGTACCCATTGCATTGACTGTCTTTTCGATTCTGGCGTGTAATGATACACCCAAGTTTCGTCACCGGTGACTACTCGATAATTCTCGATAAATTTCTCTAGTAGATAATGTTTTTGCGGTCAAAAAACGTATCACACTACGCCGTTCACATTTGGACGCCACTTCTATCGGCGTCTCCATTTTAAATCGTAGTAAAAAAAACACAAAAATAGACTTATCGGGCTTAGCGATGCGTCAAATTGGTTAGGATAGATGAGAGAACAACCTACTAAAATTTCGTTAGTTTATCTTTCCACCACGCGGAGCGCTGCCACCCATAAACTTACTTTCTGACTGACCCTCGTAGATTATACTGAAAACTCATTGTTGAACGGATGGATTTTTAAAAACTGTTGTAATCGGAGTAATTTCATTGTTGACGGTAGGATAATTCCTTGTTTCTAGAATCAACACTGCGACCTCTTCGTGTTTCATAGCCAACTTGGCAAGAAGCAATAAACCAAGATGACGCCCAAATGGCTAACCATAAATGCTATAATCTTCGATAGTAGTGGCATATAGTAGATACTAGGGACGTAATTGTTTAACAGTTTCATAATATCTATTACTAAGAATACATTTTAAGAAAAGGATACATGTGCGAATATATACGAGAACTAGTCTTTAGTGTGATCTCCTGGTTCGTTAGATTATTAGTGCAAATCATACTATATGATTATCCAGCAAGGATTTCGCTTCGAGCACAGCAATCCGAAATTATGAAACTGTTAAGGACGTTTTTCTCAAAGGGGGGGGGGGAGTGTTGTGGTCTAATATTTTGAGGATCGAATATCCTTGACGTCTTCTACTTATGTTCCAAATTTCATCCAGACCTGAGAGAACGATGCCGTACCTTCTCCTTGTTAGATTGCCGTTTTCATGTATTCGACTTGGAAATACAAGCTTTTCAAAGTCTGTTCAAATGTTCAGAATTTAATTGATGAGAGATTGTGACTACCAATCGACTTCATTTAATGAACTGGGAATGAATTTTATTTTTGGATGTCGATTCTAAATTGATATCTACTCATAAAAAAATCAACAATATTAAGGGAAATCAAAATGTTTATAGGAGTCCTTCTTTCTGAAATTAGGTATATTGTGAAAATACTGGAAAAAACACACCAAAGATCTATAGATTAAATCCTGCTATTTGAGGATCCCAAATAGCAGGCTAAAACTAAAAGCCTTCTATTTAGGAATTCCAAATAGCAGGCTTTTATCCGAGACCTTGCCTCACCTGACACTGGCCAGTATTCATTTTTTTCGTAGATGGAAGCCTTGATTTACTTGATGTCTTTCATGGTCCTAAACAGTTCTCACTGCAGCCATAATAAACATGTACGCGACTGTAAAAGTGTTCAGGGTTGAATCAAAACGAAAGTCGAAATAAAAAGAATCATCAATAACTTTTGTTCTAAAAGAGGATAAGCTATCTCTAATCTAGAAATTGAAATATGTCAACATTTACGAAACAATAAATGCTTCTCGCAAAATCCAGATAAGCGAATATAAGTTCGCAAGCTTAATTGGATTTACTTTTTGGAGCCGGAAACAAATACATCTAAAAACAAGCCGCGGGGTACGACTCTTAAGGTCCACATGAATAACTTCTCGGAAATATCTAAACACTCAGAGATTTCTTTCCAAAAATATTCCAAAGACCTTAAAACATAGAGGTTGGTTGAAAATTTGGATTTTCGGACTGATTACAAGAACTTTCCATAGACTGCGCAGTTAATAAACTCTCACCACACCTAGACCTATTGCAAATACCTAATCTTTGCTTTTCGGACACTTCGTTGGACCTTGTAAATAAATAGTTTAGACCCCTTTGCTTTAGAAGAGTCAAATGATTTTGAAAATGACCATCAACCATACATTTCAAGTAGACAGGCAGATTTATTCGTGGTGTGTAGCGAATCTAACGTTGAGCTTTAATTCAACTTTCTGAGGTCTGACACAACATATTTGTTTTTACACTATGACAATCATTTTGGAATCATACGTGTAGGAGACGTACAATATGATTATATTTTCAGAGTTAGGCAAATCAGTAATTTAAAATAAATTTTCTTGGACCAAAAATACAATATTAATCTATTAATTAAATGCCAATTTAGCTGCATAGTAGCAGTTTTTGCTGGATTAAAAAGTTTAAAACAATCTAAAAATATCTTAAAGATTCAGTGAAAAATTTACGAATCAGCAATATTTTTTTTTAAAATCACACTATATTAGATATGTTAAAATTTAAAGAAAAACATGTAGGCACGTAAAATTATTCATCTGACATTTCTTAACAAATCACTTGCAGCTAAACGAGAAAGTGATAATAGAAATTGTCCGCTAAAAACCTCAATTTGTCTGTTTGCTGCCCGGAGGGATTCTTTAATGCGACACGATCACACGCATTTGAAATATTTCTTCGCCTGTCACTTATTTCACTTTATACCTAGCTGTTGGTTTTTTCTAAGCGCCAAACCATGCTCGTTTTCCATGTGTCACCTGGTGTGGATAGATTGGAAGATTTAGTGAGATTTTCAAAGTGTATAGATATCGTGTATTTCGTTGTTTAGCTAAATGTTATTGTTTATCCAGTTTGCTCTCTACACGTTGACGGATATTCGGTAAAATAATTAACAGGTGTGAAAAATGAATTTCGATCTGTATTTTTAGATACGAACATAGATTTTTAAATTATTCAAACTAAATTTTGATAAAATTTGCATCGGAGTTGATTTACTTCTTCATAGTTTCAAAACTTGCCTATCCTTGCTTATGGTGAAAGTGTTTTTTTAAATATTTGATGACTCTTTCGCTCTGTAAGTTAGCTCAAAAGAAAAACAATTTTTATTCTATGCTTTGGAACCTCTCCAGTGTCTCTTCTAAAGAAACGAGAGCGTTCTGGGTTTCTTTTTGTATTTTTCCTGCAGTAGACAAAGCATAAGCCCTATTTAACTTTTATATGAACGTCGCAGCACAAAATAAATTTACGCATTGTGACCGTTAACATGATAAAGGCATGATAAGCATATTTCTCTCCAACAAATGCTTGTCGGATACTTGGATATCGTGCTACTGAGCGAAACCCAACTGCACACGCAACACAAACCCTGCCTCCCCAATTACAAAATTTTCCGAAATGTGTGCGAGAGAGAAACCACCGTCTTAGACCACACATCGCAAACAGCATATTCCATTGAATGTAATATTGTACGCTTGTTTCCCTTCACTTTCCAGCCACGAGAGTTCACTATTCATCTGGTTGACATCCTCAATAACGGAGTTCTCGCTTCCCACAAGGGTAGCTCTTTTACCGACAGCTTTATTATCTTTCAACACGTTTGCTGATCCCAATAAATGTAAAAGAAAGTCCTCTTGGTTCACCATGCACTGCCACTACCAAAATATCAGAACATCTAAAATTTATGGATCATTATTTATTAAAGTGAATATTTGCGAATCAGCTACAGTTCAAGTAAATTTTGATGTACCTCAAGAATCTATTTAGGGTCCATCGCTTTTAAATTTTTATCTGCATGATCGTCGCACCAATAGTCGATCGTCCAATCCTATTCCGCTAAGACTTTGATGTACGCAGATGACATTGTCACCCGCAACCCTCTGAAGTACTTTAAAAACTTGAACCCCATAAAAAATGCGAACTGATCTTCTTCCGTATCGCGGAGGACATATTACATAAAAGTACGGCCGCGAAAAGTATGTAAGTGACGCTCTCAATTAATGACAACAGCATACTCTTGGGAGAATCCATCAAATAGCTTAGTGTCCTATTTCACCACAGGTTAAAATTTGAGCCGCGTGCACAAGCAATATTACGATAGGCAACATGTGCGTCAACCGTACTTGCACCATTGCTATCCAAAAAGTTTTGGACCCGCGAACTAAGCTCCTGATGTACAAAACGCTCGTCAGGCCCATTATCATTTACTGCTTCCCCGTATGGCTAACCATATTCATCTCCGCTGCGGAAGGCTTTGAAATTTTCCCTGGAAAAATGTCTTTCAAAAAACAGAAGGCCTAATGAGAAGTCCGACAGCAACCTTTATTGGTAGGAAAGTAACATAGTCTTTATTAGGAAATTATCATCGTCTCTCTCCTCCATTAAACGAACTAAAAAACAATCCAACGCCTGAACAAATGGCTCATCCACTGAGAATACACGATAAATGAACTCTGTCATAGTAATCGTACGATACCTGACGCTTCTCTTACCCCCAATCCAGTTATTATGTTCAGGGGATTCTCGCTTTTGCTCTTTCGACTACTCACAGTTCCGAAAGCACCCATTTTATATATTGGGTCATATAAAAAGTCTCCGCGGTTTTTTGGTAAATTTTTGAACAAAAATTTTCTTTATTGAAAATCAATTTTAATCAAGTACATATTGGCCATTATTATCTATGACGTTTTACCATTTTTATGGTAGCTCCATAATTTCATCGGTGTTGTAGAACTTCTGTGGTTTATCGGCGAAAAACTTGACCAAGTGATTTTCAGCGGCTCTTCTGTCGACCAATTTTCTACCATCAAGAGAGTTTTGCAGAGACCGAAACAAATCCAAGGTCAAGGTCCGGAATATATGGTGGATGCATCAAAATTTTCCAACCAAGTTGCGTCAATTTGTTCCGAATCATCGAAGATGTGTGTGGCCTGGCATTGTCATGATGGAACACAACTCCTTTTCTGTTGGTCAATTCTGGTCGCTCTTTCTTGATTGCTTCGTTCAAACGGTCGAGTTGTGCACTGTACAAGACCGAATTGACCGTTTCGCCAGATTATAGCAGCTCATAATGGACAATTCCCTTCCAATCACACTGAATACTCAACATAACCTTGCCTTTGCCGGTAATCCATGTTGACCATTCGATACTATGTCGTAAGCTTGAGTTGTTTGGGGTTTCTGGTTCCCTTCTATTATGGATATATTCCTACTTGTCCTATAGAACCTGTCGTGTTTCCGTTTGTGGTAGCTATTCCGCTCCATTCTATCCCCGATCTGGTGTCCCTCAAAGTTCCATTTTTTGACTTTTACTATTCATTCTCTTCATTAATGATCCTCCTTCTCAGTTTGACTCTTCCTGCCTTCTTTATGCTGATGATATCAAGTTATTTAGAGTGATTAGATCTCTTGACGACTGCAAAGCTCTTCAAAAAGATTTAATCACTCTCTGTTCTTGGTGTGAAGCAAACTCTCTCTTGCTTAATATTCCTAAGTGTCATGCAATGTCCTTTTAACTTAAGTCTACGCCCGCTTCCTTTGATTACTCCATTGACTCCATTATATTAAATGTGGTTGATCAAGTGAAGGACCTGGGGGTGATCTTTGATGCTCACATTTTCAGTGTTGTTACCAGGGCCTCAAAGCTTTCGGGTTTTGTACTGAGGCATTGCCGGATAATCTCTAATCCTCATTCTGCAGTGCAATTATTTGTGAGCATTGTACGTTCACTGCTTGAATATTCTTCACAAATTTGGTCACCTCATTATGTCTATTTAATTGCCCTACTTGAATCTATTCAGCGTAAGTTTACACGCTTTCTCTTTTGTAAATTTAAAATCCCTTATTTGCCTTTCAATGAACGTCTTCTGTTTCTTCATATTTCTCCATTGGCTTCTATCCCGAACACGGTCGCACAACTGGCCCAGTGCCAAGCCATTGCTGGCTGAGCACTACATTACGCTCGCGGAGTCTCGTTCGCCAGTGCTGGCCCAGTAACATATCAGTGCTGGATGATAACTACGGGCGGAAGTTGTATGCCAGTACTGGGCCAAGATCCACAAGCAGCATTGGCCCAGTACAGGCCCAGTGCTGGCGCAGTACTGGCCCAGTACTGGCATACAACGAATTTGTTACTCCGCCAGCACTCACTCAAAAGGCAAAACCAAATTGGCGGCGACAAGAGCCACGGAAACTTGTAAGGAAATACAATTCCCACATGATATTCGTCGCCCGGCATGTGAATAAGACGCCGGCATCCGATTAACATGTGAGTTATGTATCGCCTTTGCCACTGAGAATTGAACCCGCGACGTCCATCGCACGAAGCAAGCGCTGTAGCGTCGAAGCCATAGAGACAGTTAAGTATTTACGTGCACACATTCCAACACATTGGAAAGCAAGCCGTCAGCCGAGCATCGATGAGAGAGTGAGCGGGCCGCCGTCGGCGACTCTCCGTCGCTGTGCGACGGGTGAGCGTCGGCTGAGTATTGTAACGTAGCAACTTGCCAGCAATGGGGGAGTGCTACGAAATAGCACTGAGCGTTGTAACGTGGCATTTGCATTGCAAATAGTCGTTTATGTTGCTTATTCGAGACACGGAATGTGCCAGTCATCCGTTTAGTGGCGGATATGAATGCAATTTGGAAAAGAAGACATTTTTATCAATATCTCGAAAAGCACGACTCGCACGAAGATGTTATGTCCAGCAAACATGGCCAAAATGCAGTTTTATAAAATTCTGGATCATCCATCTAAATTTATTTTATTTATGTTTAATGATGGCGCCAAGGATAAAATCAATAAAACTGCCGCAGCACTGTTGCGATGGGACGTCTATCAGTTGAACTTCTATTAAAGAAATGAGAATAGAATTAAAAATTCCAAGAACAAAACAAAAAGTCTCTTCTTCAAAGTCGACTGCGTTGCAATTAATTGAATTGTATGATGAATAATTGCTGAAGTGCAAATGTAGAAAGCTTCTGCATTCAGAATTGCTTTTTTTGCCAGTCTCTCGTAGCTCGTTCGTATTTCAACATCAACAAAAAGTTATGATTGTTCACAGATGTAGTAATTAAAAAAATCTTTTCAGCCTAAGTTAGATAGCTTTGTATTAAGAAAAAAAGATTCATATCAAACGAGTTCAAAAAATTGCTTTTTAGTCCACATAAAATGTTTCAATGAAAGCTTGATGAAAGATTCCTCGTCACATTTTTTTGCAAGCAAAATTTAGTGTTGTTAAAAAATTCAAATATTATCAGGAAAATTAATTTCAACAAATATTTCTATCAGAAAAAAATGGTTGACTTCTTCAATTGACGAAATTTGATTTAATCAAACAAAACTTTTTATGCAAGAAGACGTTGTATTTACGCTTCAGAAGGATTCAAATCATCTTGAACGTTTTATGGTTTTGTTAAAAACTATTCAATTTAGTTTGGAAGAAAAATTTGCTACGAAATCCAAAATATATTCGTACGTCTAAAAAATATTAAAATACCCTTGAAAACATACTCATTTGCTTTCAAGGGACACTTCTAGTTCTTGTAAAAAGCAATTCGGGTGTAAAAATGAATAATGAAAAATTGTATACTAGTGTGTTCGTTCTAAGAACAAAGAATAACGTGACTTTCGTGCCATTTACCTTCGCCTGCAACACATTTCTTCGAAATATCGACGACTACGAAAGGGAATACTGTTCAGCCCACACCCACAAAATGAACGTTTATGCGTTCAATCAATATTAACTATGAGTTTAACAAGAATTGCAAATAATGCAGTGATTTCTGACATGTTTTCTTTGCCATTCACTTTACATTTCAATATTAATGCAATACTATAAATTCGCGCATTATAACTAAGCAATACTTATTAATACAACGAACTTGCACTGAAGCTCATTAGGGAACTTCCTCCGAATCGTTCAACATTCTGCTTATATCATAAATCGTTATATTTCAGTAATGGCTTCAAGCATTGGGCCAGTGCCGATCGCCAGTGCTGGCGCAGTGCCAACCCCCAGCACTGGGCCAGCACTCGAATGCACTACTGGGCCAGTAGTCAGCCAGCACTCAGCCAGTACTGGGCCAGCACTGGCAGCTGACCGTCGGCCGTTCGTTGTACGCCAATGCTTGGCCGACGCTTGGCGTTGTTTCCACTGCCATGAAACCCTGCTCGGGATGCTTTCTCTATAAGTTGTGTCACGGCTACATTGAAATAGATATATCCAACCTTATTTCGTTAAGGCAACGCTCCAGACCATCTCGTGTTCCGAATATTTTTGCCTTACCATTTGCTAGAACTGAAGTTTACTTCAATTCTACATTACTCCGTTTACCACGAACTTATGATAGTCTACAGCTTGGACCTTTTCCATCTTCTCTTGCATCATTTAAGCGTAACTTAGCAAATGCAATATTTAGTTAATGGATTTATTTCACTTTTTTACTTAATCATCTAATTTCTTTTTATGATTTTCATTTACTTTGTTTTTTTTCCTTATACATTTTGTAATTGGAGTTAAACTCTGTTAAATGTGCTTGAATAAATAAATAAATAAATCCAGGCTTTGAAGTCGTTTGTGGAGGGTCACTGACCTTTGACCATGATTTTTTTCGTTTAATATCCTCGTATTTAATCCACTTTTCATCGTCCGTAATAAGTTGCTTCAAAAATCCTTCGATTTCGTTGCGTTTCAGCTACGTTGCACTGATAGTAATTCGGTCAATGAAATTTCTTTGTGTTAATTCATGTGATACCCAAACATCGAGCTTCTTTCAGTAGCCAGCCTTTTTTAAATGATTCCAAACTGTCACGTGGTTTATGTTCAGTGCCTCCGCTGTTTTCTGACAGCTTGCATGCCGGTCTTGCTCCACCAATTGCAAAATTTCATCGACTTTTTCAATGACCAGCCCAGAGCGAGGTGCATCTTTGACATCGAAATTTCCGAAACGGAATCGAGCAAATCACTCCTGGGTCCGGGGCTCACTCACAGCATTCTCACTGTACACTTGACAAATTTTTTGCCATGTTTTTGCAGCTCTTTGCCTTTTTTATAGTAAAACAAGCATCATAGCGTATTTCTTCAGATATTTCATTCATTTTCAAAGCAATATAACTTTTCACAAGAACAACGAATTACAGAACAGTTTTAACAAAAAATGTTGCCTAAAATATCACCTTTCAAAAACACGTTCGTTTGACACAATTGAATTAGTGTTGACCGATATATGGACATCAACACCATCCAGTGGCAAAAACCAAGGAGACTTTTTATGATCCAATATTTACAGCTCCGGACACTGAACGAAAATAATCTGTACGCAAATTAAATGTATTTTAAGCAACAAACAATTTCGATTTTATTAATACAACTGCATCAGTCTTCAACTTCAAATAAAGTTAAAGTTATCTCAAAATGTGTAAGATCCAGGCCACAGATGTCACATTTAGTTGTACTCTGACCTTCCATGGGGAAGGTATCAATTGTCAATGTCTGCTTATCACTGTGCGTTCAATTAATGTTCTTGATGAGAGTCTGGCTAATTTTTACACCAGAATTCACTAAAAGAAGTAGTACTGGTATATGTATTCAACCGATTCCATTGATTTTTAAATACGATTTACCTAAATACAGAATAATAACATAGATCTTCTTTTCTATCTTTTAGGTACAGTAAACGCAAACGGCGAAACGAAACGGCAACGAACGTCCTACACACGCTATCAGACGCTAGAATTAGAAAAGGAATTTCACTTCAATCGTTACCTGACACGTCGAAGACGCATCGAAATCGCCCATGCCCTCTGTCTCACCGAGCGACAAATCAAGATCTGGTTCCAGAATCGCCGGATGAAATGGAAAAAGGAGCATAAAATGGCTTCAATGAACATTGTCCCATATCATATGGCACCTTACGGACATCCATATCATCAATTCGATATTCATCCGTCGCAGTTTGCGCATCTGAGTGCATAGGACGCGTGGCACTTTTCGGGTACTGGTTAGAGACTCAATCAGTTGTATCAGGAACCATATCAGGGATATCAGAATAATCAGGACAGTAGCAATTCGTTGTTTAGTAATTCTGATTGTTCCAAATATCCCCAAGAGTTCTGATCCATTCTTATTTAAGAGAATGCGTAGTGAGCCTAGATAACGCGAAAGGGTTTTCTACGCTACTACAGCACAACTGATGTGAGCCAAATATGTGATGGAATTGGTTTATAACACTGGCGACTATTTGAACTTTGATTGTAGGTCTTTAGATAAGTTCAGGTTTAGTTTTCAACGGGAAATTACTGGTCATCAATGGTGCATCAGTTCAAATAAAGCTTCGACCTCCTGAAGGCACCGCGCAATCAGCTGTCTTGATCTAACGACCGCGTCCTCCAGCTAGTGAATCTCCATTGCGATACGCGTCCTCCCACCGTTCGCATGGTTCCTGTGAGCGGCTGTCAGCTGCTCGGCCTTGCATGTTGCGCCTGACTTCCATCAATAAATTAACAATTGAAGTTCTTCATTCAATATACAGATCGCTTCCCTTTGAATTTCAACAGTTTCAATTTGTAGTGTTTTCCGAAATTTCTTCGAGAACCCTTTTCAAAAAGGTTCGCGTCACAATTCGACACGCTATATTTAATTTGTTTTCTTAATCTTTTAAGCTTGGGCTAGGTGTCTGTGACGATCCCTTCAGCTGTTCTTAAATTTTAGGGTCGTTATTTTACAGCATTTATTTTTGATAATTGTTTGTTTGAATTTTGTTTAGCCTAGCTACTACCCAAACCTAATTAAATTTAGAAATTCTAATTTTTCCATCCTCATATTTTCAAAGAGAAAAACAATAAAAGTTCAAATAGCCGATTCTGTAAATATGGCAAAATTTTAACTAACCAAATCAGTTATGATCGTCCAGTGTGATAAACCGAAATCTCTAAACAGTATTCGAAAAGCCATTAGTATGTAAGATTCTATAAAACTAACATTACTAATAGTATTATTTATTACGTATTATCGAGAAGAATAACAAAGAGGGAAAGAATAGAGCTCTTTAACAAATTGAATTTGTCTCGAGAAACCCGGTTGTTAGTTTACATGCAATATGGAACGTGCTTTTGTTTAAACAATATCTATTATATTTCTGTTTTTGTTTCCTTTTTCAAAAAAAGATAGTTATTATTGTTAACCCTTTTTTCGTTTCTTTATTCACAATGCGAGTACATAGATAAATATTAACAATTACAAATAGTTTCTATGGTTCCATATGGAATGAATGGATGATATAAATTCATAGAACAAAAACTAATCTCAGACGGAGGTAGACGACATTGTACATATTGCAAATTACGACAAGTTTTAGTTATTAACCCAGGACTCTGTAAGATACTGTTTCATTAGTGATATTCTAGAGATATTTTTAAGCAGCCGAGTGGACAAACAACACAATTACGAATAGATTTTTATCTTGAATTAATTATTTTTCTGTAGGATATCCGGCCGGAAGGATTTCTTAGAAAAAGTATCCAAACGTATCTAACCAATTTGTTATACATATAATTCACTGTTTTAGTTGATGCAATCGTTTCATGTAAAATTAGATGACGTGAAAATTTGAACAAATTCGGATTACACAGGGCTTTTGGTTGGTAAATTTTTAACAAAGATTTGTAGAAAGCAATCTTGCACAACGATTTAATCTACACAAGTGTTTCGATGCTTCCGCTTGATTTCGGTTTCTGACAGAACTTTAGATATAACTACATAAGTTGCCACTCACAATCGTTCGCGTGGATAAGATTAGAACTCCTTCAAAAGATACAATTTACATTTATCATTTTCATGTTTTCACTCCCGAGCGGAACAAACCGTCAGTTTTTTGCACAGCGTAATAATGTTCAGTTGAACTATGTTATCTAAAAAAAATGTCGATCCCTAAACTTTAGGTTAGTGTATAAAGTGTAAAGTCTCAGATACAGTTCTTAAGTTGAACGTTCAAAGTCTGTAGTGCAGATCTCTGAAGGATATTAACTTATATACAATAATGGAACTACGAAAATAAAAAAAAATTAAATCGATTAAGTAAAAACTGTACGTATGTAAGGTTAGTGCATTCTTTCAAATAGGTGAATTTTATTTAAATACGAAACTTTCAGCGCGAAAAATTGACTTCACGATATCATTGTCACATTATTCAGAAATGCTGAACGATTTAAATAAAAAAAAATGTAGCATTACATGATCCCTAAATTCAAGGGTATCTATTCTGTCGACTGACTATATGCCAGATAAGCAAAACCAAGCCAAGACTCAAAATACATTTTTGGGAATAAAATCAGGAAAAACAAATTCATTTGGTCAAAAAAACGTTAAGGCGACAGCTAAAGCATTATCGTAAACGTGTGCACATACGTACACTATAAAAAGTCTAACAATAAGCATAAAAAAATAAACACAACAAAAAGAACAACTTAATTTATATAATACAAACAAGTATGAGTGTAATGTACGAGAACTTACGAGTATGTATGCATGTAGAAATAGTGTTTGACATGAGACTGATGCAAACACTAAAGAAAGGATAACGTATTGATGAAAAGAATATCATTCTCTCATTCACTTCTGAAATTTTCACCAAGCATTCCATGTGTAGAAGTATAAATAAATAAATGAATAAATAATTTAAAAAAAAGAAAATCTAGAAGAATATTAAGAACATTTGAGAAAATAAATAATTTAAATGGAAAATTTCATGTGAAAAGTATTTCGGAGAGAAATAAAAATGATGTGTTACTTAAATAAAACTACTATTTTGAAAATGTGATGTGTTTTGGAGGTTTTATTTCGCGCAATCTGATATAACTTAGAGGGACAGTTACAGCGATTAATTCACAGTCCCATAAGAATCTAGTAGCTAATGGAAGATCCAGTATTATACAATGGTGAGCTCAACAACCAGAATAAAAGATTTTCTACTCTATACAACTTGACTATTCATCTGATTTCAAATGCCAAATCCTTCAATAAAAATGTGATATTCAGCTATGATTCAATATCTACAGTAATATTTCCAAAACATGTTTGTATCTATTTATATGGGCAATATGTAAATTTGAATTTAAAATATCTAGTTTTTTTGAAATCAACTTTGTTAAACGATGCAAAAATTTCATTTGCATCTTATATTGTCATACGATTTTCGAAGCAAATAATTCCTTCCTAGACAATTTTTCTTACCTTGGATGAAGAGCTCAAAGGTCGAATCATGTTTTCCATGTATGCTAGGTTGTAAGCTTGATAATCGATTGACGGAAAGTTAGGTGAGTACTATATATGAAGCTGGATTTCTAATTTGCTTAGTTTATTTTCAAATATTATATAACAGAAAGCAAAGCAATAATATATAATCACAATCCAACAGAAATATCATTTAAGGTACTAGTCCACTTTATGAATTTAAAAAATGGCTTTTTCCACTCTTTGGAACTTCAAAAATGATCTCCAGAAAAATCTTTTCGAAATTCGAAAGGTTACTATAGAAATGGCGACTTTAAGTGTGTGCGCGTTTTCGGCTCTTTTTAGGTGTTCGATCAGCTGTCGACCGCGTAGCGTCTATTTCATTCCCCTTCTCTAAAATACTGGTTTCTCCTTTATACATTACATTTGCGGTTTTTTTACCTGTGCTTAGTGCTTATTTAGACTTACACATATCAATTGCGTGTTTTTGAAAAATCTCTGATTTTTCATTTTTCACAAAATGTTTGTCAGCGAACTGGAACAAAATCTTTAAACACGTTTTACGCAAAACAACGTTTTTTAACATGGCAGACAGATGATCTCTGGATCTATAGAACCGATTTTCAAAAACTTTGATGTGTTTTATTTGCTAGAGATTATTACACCGTAATCCACCAGAATATTAGGAAAACCTTGGAAAAAAAAATTTGCCGTTAAAAAATACTCCAAAAAAACGGTCGGTTTTTGACATTTTTTCATAAATCCACCATTTTTTAGGAATTGGTTTTCTTGAAAATGGTGGTGGATTACGGTGTAAGAGACCTTGTTTTTGAAGTGCCGTTTATTTTTTTTTTGTTTCAAATCTACCAATCCATAGATTATCTATCCGCCGTAGAGTAACGTTTTTTTTTTTCAGAGATTAATTTCAGCGCCCTCTATAAAAGAGAATAATAAATAAAACATACAAAATTAGAGTTTTATTCAAATATGAAATAATACTATCAAAAAAAAAATCATGCCAATATATAATAAAGTTTCTGAGAAACAAATGCTTGAAAAATGGTCTTTTTCGCCTTCTAGAGTGGACTACCAGTCCTTAAGATGAAAAAAATATTTTAACTTCTAAGTATATGGGAAGTTCGGTTCAGTAGTTTTTTGTTTCAACCCATCCAAGGTAAATGCGCGCATTATAATTTGATATGATAATGAAGGACTTTATTGACATCGTCAAGGTGTCATTCAAAGCGTATAAACGTTTATGTGATTCGATCATTGCATTTTCAATAAGTTTAGTTTTGTCGTTTCTAATTTAATTTTAAAAAAACAAATCGATAAACTCGATATTTATATCCTTAATTGTTAAAAAATCATTGAAAAAAACACCCCTAAATAGGTTTGTGTCAATGGTTAAATATCGAAAATACAAAATTTGTGACACTCGTTGTGAATTTCGCATTTTCACTCCGAACTCGGAAACACGGCACGAATTTCGTAGTTCTTCGAATTTCGAAATGCTCGTCACGAATTTCGCCATTCCGCTTAGGACTTCGAAATATGTTTAACCGGGACACATTTTTGGCGGCCAAATCTCGAACTAAGCACTAAGTAGTGCTGCTAAAACCCAATCACTAGCGCGAACTCCCGCCATTAAATTCCCGAGACGCACTGGTGGTATTCGCCACGTTGCCGAGACGCATCAGCCACATGCGCCCGCGATTTCGATTTCCACCGCGTTCCCGAGACTGGCTGGAGTGTATTCGAATGTTGTTAATATTTAAATATATTTCGTTGCATGATATGTAAGTTAATGTGCCCCGGCTGAATTTCAAAGCCGAACAATTACTGTTAGACCAGGGCGGATCTGTTTTCAGTTGGCTGTTGAGAGAGGGCACACTGATTTTTGCAGGAAATGTTGTGGAATAACTCCTATAACAATAATTGACCTTTCCTCCCCCTCAACAGCCATTATTCCACAACTTTTTCTGCAAAAATCAATGTGCCTCCTACAACAGCCAAATGTAGTCGATTTTTTGCAGATCCGCCCTGGTCTATGTAGAAATTGTGCAATTACATTACATTATTACATTTAAACTCCGTACTCCAAAGTGGTTTCCAAACCACATTTTTTTCCGGAATGCACACGTGAGTTTCTGATGAAATTACTACCATTGCCGCTCAGCTCCAAAAATTGATAATATTAACACACAATCAATAACGATCTCGTCATTTTTCCAAACTATATTATGTATGTGACCCTAGTGAAGACTTCCTTTTAATTCATCTGTTGATATCAATGTTCTGTCGCTTCTTCGAAACTACTTCTTAACAGATCCAGTCTCATATGATTTCCATAATCATATTCACTGTATTTTCCAGGATGAACCCCATATGAAATTGCAATCAATATAGAATTGAATGTTATGTTTAACCGGTTGTATGAACTCCAAAACAGATCACGTGTCCTGTTTCGCATCCATAGCACATTTTTTTCGAAATAAAATTTGTGTGCCTATTTTAAGGTGGAATATTCCAAAGTCTATTACAATTGTGAGGAGGCGATCCATCTTGCATCCCCGTTTCATGTACACTGAACAACTCCTTTCCTTTTGAAAGCACTTTTTCCTTCAACCTTAATGTCAACGCCATCCCATAATTTGCCTGGCAAAAATTTAAGTTGCTTTATTATTTTTCTTTTCACTCTTTCGAGATCTACATGTCAAAAGTATAAATTTTTGAAAACAATATTTCAATGTAAATTATCTTAGTCCAGTCAAATGGGTGTTTGACCGTGCATTTTTGGTAGGCAACGAAATTTTTATTGCAATGTATGGACAATGGTATAGTTAGCTTAAGTTCAATTTCCTGGGGTCGCAGCTCCTGGCCTCTGTGTATAGCAAACTTACGTAGAATTCAATTTATAGCAAGTCGTCCATACATCACTTTTACGTGGAATCAATAATAAAAGAGTTACACGCCAAAAACGACGTTGAAAAAGAAGGGATCATTTTTCGGGCGCCACAACTCTTTTAATTTCACGTTTAACGCGAAACAAAACAAGACAAAAAACCACTAAATGCATTTCATTGTAAGAATTATTATTCTGCGATACTTTTCCCATCAACCAGCTTTCGCTGCAAGTTTTGTGTTTGGACTAGTAGGTGCTCGTAACCCATTCTTAATTGCTTAATGATTGCATTTATCGTGAACAGACAGATTGTTTTATTCTTGACGTGGTGTCTGTTGTCTTTTTTGTTGAAGATAATCTGTTTACTGCATTCAGTTTACTATGGAAAGAGAATCGTAAAACGATTAAACATAGCGATATATAGAAGTAGTTACCTCCTGTGTTTAACATGAGCATATATGCCACCGTGTAGAATTATTGCATATTCTGGACTAAATTCCTTAATTTGTACGCCTAGAAAGTATATTCCTGCTGAACGTAGCCATCTTTAACAAAAGCGGCATTGCTTGATTTCGGTGTTAGTTGTTTCATCTGTGAAAAGTTTTGGCTTATCAAAATTTATTAGAAATGAGTGAATGCTTTCTTTGCGATAAGTCTTGAAATGAAGGGCAGCGTGTTTTATTAAAAAACATGGCAACTAAAAATTTAATTGCCAGGAGTATCGGAAGATTCAAAGATCCGTGTTTCTGGGGTTGAGAAAGAAATTTAAAAATGTTTATACCTGTGCAAAGCAGCAAACCACCAACTCCTCTCGAGCTACTAAAATTAATATTTTGCAGATGCAAAACAAAATGCGGCTCAGTCTGTGGATATCGAAAGGCAGGACTTAACTGCTCAGCAGTTTGTTTGCATAGTTGTGGTGAAACTTGCACGAATAAAGATATTGCTTTCCAATTATTCGACGAAGATAACTTGGACAGTGAATATCAATCGCTGATGTTAGTGCACAATACCTTTCTCAGGTTATGCCTGAAGAAAATCACGTGAATAGTTTTAATTATCACCTACCAGGTCCTTCTAAACGACAGAAGCTTCAATAATAGGGTAACAATAGCCCGTGGAGTAGGCCTATAGGGGAAGCCACGTGAAAAAATCTCATGGGTGGTGTGGAAACTAGCTATCATAAAAAAGTCAATTTTAAGTAAACTCTTAGCGCGTTTCGCGAAATAGGGAAACAAAAGAGCTGTGACACCCGAAAAATGATCCCCTCCTTTTTGGATGTCGTTTTAGGCTTGTAACTCTTTTATTGTTGATACCACGTAAAAATGATGTATCCACGACTTGCTGCAAGCTAAATTCTACACAAGTTTGCCATATTAATTTTGTGGGAGCCATGGTTTCGGAGATATGGGGCCATCCCACTTTTTTATGTTTTGAAGATGGAGCCCAGAGGATTGGCGCTGCGACTCCAGAAACTTGCATTGAAGCTCACAGTAAGACATATTACACATTGCGCCAAAAATCTGGCTGCTCACCAAAATGCTCCGCGAGTTTTGCAACGGGGGTTTGCCATCGAAAGCCGATTATTTAGCCTAAAAACGTGTTTTTCATGCGACTTTTTCACTTTGGGATGAAATAACTTCCGCTAATTTACAGTGATTGGAACAATCAATACCGCAATCGATTTGTGACAAAATTGTCTTAGAAAAATATCCCAACATGTTTCGCGTTAAACGTGAAATTAAAATAGTTGTGGCGCCCGAAAGTTGTTCCCCCTTTTTGAGTGTGGTTTTTGACTTGATTTTTTTTTTATTATTGACACCACGTAAAAGTTATGTATGGACGACTTGGTAACAATTATATTCTACGCAAGTTTGCCATACACAACTTTCTTGTGGGAGCCAGGGTTTCGGAGATATGGGGGTGTCCAACCTTCTTTTATTTTGAAGATGGGGCCCAGAGGTCAGGAGCTGCGACCCCGGGAAATTGAACTTAAGCTAACTATATCATTGCCCACGCATTACAATAAACATTTCTCTGCCTACCCAAAATGCACGGTTTACGTTAAAATTCTGACGACTATCTGCGACATTGAACAATTTGTAGTCGATAGCATCGGAAATCACCGACCAACGCCGACATCTAGATGAGATCTTTGAAGCACTTCAATCAAATCAACATTTCGAAATACGTATTCGAAGCGATAGCCAGTCTTTCTGGGATGGTATTCAATCTCAGGCAAAGGGAGCAAGCTGACCGATACCAGAAAATGTGCAGGAGCTTCGAAAATATTTAGGAATCATAATCTTTTATGCATGCTTAAAAGTTATCGCGGTAAAAACTTTGAAACCACGGATTTCATGTAGTACATTTATGCAGTGGCGGCGTAATGGGGGGAGGCGGAGGAGCGGTCCGCTCGTACATCCAAAAAAGGCACACAAAATCTCCCTCTTTAAAGACATATCAATAAATAACTACCTACTCTTGTACCTAGCCACTTACATACTAATATCATATTTTGAAACGCATCGCAACTATATTTTCATTTTTTTTTCGAATATAATTTCTAATTCCCTAAAAGAATGAATTCATGTTGCACTTGGTCTGATTTTATACTCCGCGTAACATCGAGCACGAAATGTCCGTGAGGACTTAGACATTCCGATTGAAGGGAAAAACGGAACGAAATTTCGAAAACGAATGCTTGGAGAAATGGCCCGAGATGCTGGACTTTCATTAACAGAGGAGCTGCAAAGCAAATGTTAAAATGTCGCGATAGATTTTACGAAGAACTATACCATCGTTACAGGGCAATGAATTTTATTCTGGTTACATTTAGTATCATTTAGCCTAAGACACTATTAACAACACCAGGAGATATTCATAGAATGGTTCAAAATCTGTTAAAAATTTACGATGAATTTTCAACAGAGGACATCGTGTTGGAAATTTTACGATTGAGGCGCCATTTGGAAGCCGCCAACATTTCTGCCCAAGAAGCGGTTGAATGGACTAAATTGGAGCTCTTGATTCATTGTAAAATGGGGCTATTCTGAGCCTTTTTCAAATTTGGCGCTATGCTTTCGATTTTTTTTTAACAATTTGTGTTTCGGTGGCTTCATGTGAAAGAAGCTTTTCAAAGTTAAAATTAATAAAATCTTACTTAAAGTCCACAATGAGCCAAGCGCGACTAACCAATCTTTCGATTTTATCAATTGAAAGGGACAGGGAAGTCAATTTTGATAATGTGATCGAATATTTTAATAAAATAAAGTCTCGTAAGCATGTTGTTTAGTATTTGATGTTTTATTTTAAGTAGGGGTGCTCAATACAAAACCGCCCGGAGTGTCAATCTACTCTACGCTGCCACTGCATTTATGAGCATTGTTGGCTTGACAAGCTGGTACATTCAATTAAATTAATTAGATTCTGTAGACAAATCAAAAATAGCTTTCATGTATTACAGGGTTCGAGTCACTTTTTATCAGCACAATTCACTATTTCATGTCGATGGGAAACAACAAAAAAGATGGAGGCGACCCACCATACTTTTTAAAATACAAGGCACACCTTACTTCACAAGTAAGAAAGAGACATTCATGGCTTATGTTGAAAGAACAGAGCAACTTGAACCAGAAACTGAAACTCATACATTACATATGGCGACCGTGGGTCCGTTTAGTATAACATGCGCGTAGCAAATCAGCAAGTGTACGATTTCCCAATACGTAGAGTTGACGATTGTTGTATTGTTCGTCATAATTGTAGAAAGAGAAGTTTCACAAACGAAAGGGGTAGATTTATATGGAAACGAAAATATATTCAAAGCTCACACTCGGAAAATAATGTCAGCGATATGGCATTTCAACAAAGTGTGCTAATCTTGATTTATGGTTAAAGTTTCGTCGGCATTTTGAATGTATAACTTGTATATCGGCACAATTGCCAACTAAACAAGCCGTGAGGTGCGACCCTTTAGGTCCACACGGTCAACTTCCCAGTAATATCTACATAAATATTAAAAATATTAAACACAATAATAATTATGAAAATAGTACTTTAAATAATAAAAATGTACCTCTCATAAAAGTTATTGGAATGACTTAATATTAATTGTAACATCTACGCGAGCGTCAATTGATTACGTAAAGATTTTGGTGGATTGGTTTGATTGAATATTCACGCGGATCAATCGGAGGGGGACAGGTTACAAAGCCTTTTCTACGTTATTTGTTATTTGCATATCGATGCTTGAAGGAGAAATGAGCGCTAGCAAAAATGAATGCAGTTTTTGTTATTACGCCCACTGAAGAAATTTTGAATATTTGCGTTCAAAATTGCCATCATTTCGGCATAATTACTGAATTTGTATTTTTACACGATTTTACATCAATGAGACTAATAATTTCTTATTTTCTGTTGGTCTTCAGAAACATTGAATATGCAGTCAAAAATAGATTCAATTGCCTATAAAAAGTAAAAAAGGAAAAAGGTATAATCATTCGTGTGAACACTTTTTACATGGTGACTGAATGAATTGAATGATTTTCAATTTTTAATTTTTTTTTTGTAATCATTAGAACATTTCTTGCTGGTTTCTCTTCAAAAGTTGATAAAAGTTTATAAATTTTATAAACCTTTATTACTGCGTTTTGAAAATCAGATTGAAAATTTATAGTTTTTGAAAAAAAAATCCTAATTTTTTGCACTTTTTTTAAAAAACCGAAAAACGGCTACAACAATTTTTTTCAAAATTTGATAGAATGACACGAATGTTAATACGCGTCGATTGATATCTTGATCAAGCAAATTCTATGTTTGGTTCGCGAGATATAGCGCATGACAGAAATAACCTTCAAAGGGTCAAAACAACAAACCCCCGCACCCTCCAACGAAATGTCCCAAAAACTAATCAGCTCTTAAGATTGCAAAGAAGCTTCGATTGACACTTCAACAAAGCCGATACAACTTTGTTTACGTGAGTTATGCTCGTAGAAAAACTGTCCGCGAACGTACGTACGTACACACACACATACATCTCTTTTTCTAAAACCTATTTAAATATACTCTAAAGACCTCAAAACGTAAGGAAAAGTCGAAAATTTCGATTTTCGAGGCGATTACAAGAACTTCCCATATATGTACTGGGAAGTTAATAAACTAACGCAGTTACCTTTCATTGTCGCGTATAATTCCCTACAACTAAACGTAGCTGCGTTCTTCGTAACTTCACTCAGACAGTAACTGAATGAATCCTCCGTAGACGAACTCATGTTATATCGTATACTTAGTCGTGCCATAAATTCTGTCACACAATTTCGAATTCGCGCTTTCTCAGAAATCACTCTGGAACTGTACCGTTATGTTACAATCTATAACAAATGAACTGTACTGCGTAATATTCCGATCAGTTTGGTAACAGTTTTTGACTAGTAATCATGAAATGGGGCGTGAAAGAAAATCGTATCGCTATAATAGCACTCCATAAGAGTGGCAAAAGTTCTTCTGGAATTTTAAATTTGTTGAAACCGCTCAAGATAGCAAAAAGATTTATTTATCGTGCAATAGAACGATTTAATGAGATCTCAGGCATAGATGATAGAGCAAGGACCGGTCATCCACGTACCGTTAGAACAGCCAGTGCCATCAAAGCTGTCCGAGCGCGCGTTCGTAGAAATCCACTGCGCAAACAAAAAAAAATTGTCGTGGGAATTGGAAATCTCCACAAGATCGATGAGTAGACTCATTCGAGATGATCTTCATATGAAGGCTTATCGTCAGTCAACAGCCCACATGTTGACTCCACGGTTAAAGGAAATAAGATTGGAAAGATGCCAGCGTCTCTTGCTTTGGCACGCAACTGATGGGCATGAGAACATCCTCTTTACCGATGAAAAAAATTTACTGTGGTGGAAGTTTTTAATAAATAAAATGATAAGGTTTGTTCAACATCATCAGAAGAAGCTTAAAAACGGTTCCCAGAGTGCAACGAGGCCATCATCCAGCTTCTGTAATGGTTTGGTGGGGTGTATCTCATAAATGTGTCACAACACTCCATTTTTGCGAAAAGGGAGTCAAAACTGGTGCGGCGGTGTACCAAACCAATGTGCTAGAAGGTGTTGTGAAACCTTTATCGTTCACTCTCTTCGGTGGACAACATTCGGTCTTCCAGCAAGACTCTGCTCCTGCTCACAAAGCAAAGAGCACACTGGAGTGGCTACGCAACAACATTCCTGCTTTTATTGCACAAGAAGATTGGCCATCCGGGAGCCCAGATTTAAATCCGCTGGATTATGCTTTGTGGACAGAGTTAGAGAACAAGGCCTGTAGAACTCCTCACCGTAATCTGGACAGTCTGAAAAAATCCTTGGTGAAAGCAGCAAATGAAATGTCGTTGGATACCGTGCGTGCCGCTATAGACCAGTGGCCAAACGTTTAAAAGCTTGCATAAAAGCAAAAGGAGGTCATTTCGAATAAAGTTAATATTATATAATAAACAATACCATACTAAAATAAATTTCTTTGAAATAAACATATTATCTTTTATTTTTTAGATTTCATGCTACTTTAAAGTTGTGACAGAATTTATGGCATGGAATATTTTGCTTACTTACTCACTACATGACATAATTTTTTCCAATCAATGAATTAAAAAAAATTCTCATTCTAAAACTAATTGCATACTCGGTTCTAAATTTGCGACCCACTTAAGACCGAGCTACTTGATTTTATATGCTAAACATTTAACGAAATTGTTTGGTCATCATCGATAATGACACATAAATTTACCGAAATCTAAGCGACACAATTGAAGAACAGAACCAGCGTGAGCTTGTGGCTTTAAAAAAACGTACGTTGTCACACAAATGATAGTGAGAATAGCCGTTGGACTGCCGTGGAAAACTATCTTTTCGAAAAAGACAAGCGTATCTTATACGAAAAATATAAAATTTCTTAACATAGCGACTACAAGTTCACTGCTACAGGAAAAGCTCTTGAAATTACCAATTGCGAGTTAATGATTTCCATGCAAGCAAGGTACCGACGAAGATGCTAACGTTGATTTTGTATACAGCCGAACATTAGAAGTGGAAATCGTCAGAAATACTGACTACTACTATGCGGACGAAACAGATATGTTTAATCGGCAGATTCCACTCAAAAATTTTATACAAAAAGCAGAAAAATTTAAAGGAGGAAATATTAATAAGCATTTTAACATGTTGAAAGGCTATCGGTGATAAATTAGAGCTGCTGGCAATGCGGTATACTAACAAGTTTTCAAAAGAAGTTCTAACAAAGTAGATCTTCCTATCTTATGCAGGTCAAATTGGCGTCCACTGTTTTTACCTGCGTATCACAAAATTTCCAAGTCTTGTTCTTAGGGGTGGAATTTTTACGACCTTACTTTACATCCAAGCTCAAAACTTATCGCATAAATCATTTACATATGATTTTCGGTTCTGCTTTAGAATTTACAAAAATTTGGATATTTGGATTAACTCCGGTTCGCAGGCAGTTTTCGAATACACAACTATGAAATGCTACTATCGAGCATTACGATCGACACCGTTCCTCCAACCAGTTGAGTGAAATTATCAGCCATTTATTGCTACTCTGTCAACAAACACTCAAAATAATTTACTGGCTGCTGTGGACAATAGATGCAGACGTCAGTCACTGAGAATACTTAAGTGCTAACATTGAACCCGAAGAAGAGTTTATTCTCGATATTGAAAATACGAGTGAAATCTCATCGGCAACATGTTTGCAGCAAGTATGTTCTATGTGCGATGTTACGATACGCAGGAACATTTTTTCATGAAGATATTGTTTGATATCAGAAAAACAATAGAGCACAATACTGCTGAAATTTTTAAAAGAAAAAGCAGGGATGTAAGTACAATTACGATTTCTCAAACGTTGTCGAAAATTGAATTTACATTAGAACATATACTTGTGTATATTTCACTGGAACCGCAATACACCGGTCTCACTATTTTTCACATGTATTTTCAAAATATAGTTCGGTATTTTTTTTATTTGCTATATTTCTATTTTTATTAACTCCCCAGTATATGGGAAGTTCTTGTAATCGCCTCGAAAATCGAAATTGAAATTTTCGGCATATCTTTACGTTTTGAGGTCTTACGAGTATATTTTAAGTGTTTTTAGAAAGAAGTATGTATGTGTGTGTGTATGTACGTACGTACGTGCGTGCGTTCGCGGACAGTTTTTCTACGAGCATAACTCACGTAAACAAAGTCGTATCAACTTCGTTAAGGTGTCAATCGAAGCGTCTTTGCAATCTTAAGAGCTGATTAGTTTTTGGGACACTTCGGTCCGGGGGGTTTGCTGTTTTCACCCCTTGAAGGTCAACCTTGTCATGCGCTATATCTCGCGAGCCAAACGTACGATTTGCTTCATCAAGGTGTCAATCGACGCGTATTAACATTTTTGTGATTCTATCAAATTTTTAAAAAAATCATTGGACCCGTTTTTTAATTTTTTGAAAAAAAGTGCAAAAAATTGGAGTTTTTTTTTCAAAAACATAAAATTTTTAACCTTATTTTCAAGACGCAGTAATCAATATTTATAAAATTTATATACTGCAAACAGTTGTTGTGAAAAAACCACCAAAATTTATTTTCATGATTACAAAAAAAATTAAATTAAAAATAAAGTCATTAAAAGTCATCATGACCTTCATGGTCATTTATGTCAATCATTATATCTCGAGAACCAAATACAATCTTTGCATCATTGAGGAGTCAATCAACGCGTATTAACATTTTAATGATGTTTTTCAATTTTAAAAAAAATCTTCAAAGCCATTTTTTTAATTTAATAAAAAAAATATTGAAAATTAGTGTTTTTTTCATAAAACAATTAATTAATAATTAATAAAATTAACATCGTGATAATAAATGTTTATAAAATTTATAAACTTTCATCAATTTCTGTAGAGCCCAGCAAAACATTTTCTCATGATTTCAACACAAATTGAATTTAAAATAAAAAAAATCATTCAAAGTCACCATGTAAAAAGGGTTCATACGAATTTGCATACCTTAAATCTCTTATTCTTAAGACATTGTTGTAAAGTCAATCAAAGTTTATTATTATTTGCATAATTTGCGGAGATTTTTAATAGTCTTCACAGAACCGTGTTTTAAAATTTTGAAAACCAATACAAATCAAATCAAATTTGCAATTGTGATAATCAACGTTTTGAATGGTAAAATGTTTTGTAGTCAACACTTTTTGAGATCATATGCTTTGAAAAGCTTTCATCAAATAAAAAATTGTAGTTTTTAGGAGTTTTATTCTTTAGTATTCGTAAAATTTCATTTACTTCCGTCATCATTTGTAATACATATATTTTACTTTTTACATGCAATTGAACCTATTTTTGACTGCATAATCGATGTTTTTCAAAATCAAAAGAAAATAAGAAATAATTATGAGTTTCATTGATGTAAAATCGTGGAAAAATACAAATTCAGTGATTATGCCGAAGTGCTAGCAGTTTTGACCGCAACTATTCAAAATGGCCATCACGCGACAAAATCTCTTCAGTTGTAATAACAAAAACTGCATTCATTTTTGCTAGTGCTGTTTTGTCCTTCAAGCATCGATATGAAAATAACAAATAACGTAGAAAAGGCTTTGTAACCTGTCCCCGCTCCGATTGATCCACGTGAATATTAAATCAAACCAATCCACGAAAATCTTTACGTAATCAATTGAACTCGCGTAGATGTTACGATTAATATTAAGTCATTACAATAACTTTTATGAGCAGTACATTTTTATTATTAAAAGTAGTATTATTTCCATAATTATTATTGTGTTTAATATTTTTAATATTTATGTAAATATTACTGGGAAGTTGTACGTGTGGACCTCAAGGGTCGCACCTCACGACTTGTTTATAATGAATCAATCCTTGCATAGCTTTTTGCATTGTTTCTCATTTAAATGTGTTAAATAATGCCTACTATATCTTGGTCATCGAATAAATATTTTCATATATGAACGTGCATATGCACATCTCAACCAACCCTCATAAAAATGCAACCTTCACAAATGGACGCAAATTTCACTATACCTCCTTTTTTATCTATGCTACAGAGCTTTTGCGGGTGCTTGTAGCGAAATCTCATTCATTACCATAAATACCTATAAAGGAGTTATAATATGTTTAGCTACAATAGAAATTAAATTTCTTTTACTCGTTTCTTTCGGAGCTGCATGAAGTACTCCTAGAATAGCAACACAGAAAATAAATATAAAAATTGTCGAAGTTATGAATAGTTAATAAGTTGAAGAAGGTTTCATTTCTTTTGCTTCTGAACAGCAAATGTTAGTCTTATATCAAGAAACTGAAAAAGCTACAGAAAATTTGGATATGATATCGTGGCAATGTGTCCTAAATGTAAATGGACGCTAGTTGGAAACCAAACCAAAAATATTAATCGATAGAGATTTAGATAGCACGTTCTCGAAATTAGGGTTGTTAGTTACCTCAAATATACTTGGTTAGTACCAAATAAGTAACTGCGTCTACGTATAAGTGGTAATTTACATATAACCATGGCTTTGACAAGAGCTCAGGCAGTTTTCTACATCCCTACAAAATATAGAAAGCCTGGCAAATATTTATCATGCAACACCGGTTCCAGAGGCAGTATATTATTGTACAGAAAGACACTGATGTAAAACCTTATAAAACATAGAATTTTCTATTCTAGCCATTTATGTTTATGTCCTTTTCAAGCGAAAGCTAACTTCACTCATACAAAACACACACCTTCACCAGACTTACGATTTTCGCACGAATCTTTCGTTTGAGCGCTTGAATTTCGCGCCCAACCAACCACAATTCCCTGAAATGTTGGAAATTCACTGAATAATTTACGAACAACTAAAAAGTAATACCATCTCAGGCAGATAATCCACAAACATATCACCTTGAAATGACTCCTTAATCCACTTGAAATGTTCTCACCCCTTAGTCGGCTTGTGTTTAAGCCAAACACAATGTCGGACATCGGATAATCCCTCAAAAGACGCGGAAGACACTCGGACAATCGCCTGCCACCATTTTTTTGTTTACCTGCGTGCTCAACGGCAAACAGCGATGGTTGCCGGCTGTCACTGTGATTGATCCTTCATATGGTCGTCTCGTTCTATCAAGAAACACTGGCGTGTCGCAAAAGGCGGGACGACGCCTTCAGTTCAGTGGATGAAATGCTGCTGTTTGTATGAGTTCGAATTGCCCGAATGTGTAAAATAAAATATGCTTGCATTAATGGGGTAGATACTGAAAATGTTTGTCGTAATTGTGTTAACGCTTAATCGAAGGTAAGTTTGCTTGCTATAAGTTTAAATGAAATAAATTCTTCAAAATCGTCCACAACGAACGAATAAAGTATGAAAATTACATACACTCGATAAAAAAAGTATGTGTACAGTCGATAGCGATTTATTTATTTTGCATTCCGCTTCGTTTTAAGGGTTATCGGTTTATTTTCACTGAATCATATATCATCACTTTAAAGTGTATTAGTTGTGTGTCGTATTCGCGAAAACTACAACGGTGGCTTTTTATGAGTACTCAAGTAAAGCGCTGAATTGCGGTTCAATACGTGATGTCTCAAAAGAAAGTTCATATTTTGTGCATCGATGAAATAAAAATAAGATGTCACTAAAAATATGTTTATTAACTATTTAATTACAATATTTGTGAATTTACTAAAAATAATATTTTCTAAATGTAAGCTTTCGTGTTCTCGAACGGTAAAATTTCCAGTGGCGCCTCGGTATTTCGACTGGCAACTTCGACTGCGATTTTGTATCGAATATGTTCTTTCAAATGCGCCAGAGAAGTCGGTTTATTGTTATAAACATTTGATTTGAGATAACCCCACAGAAAAAAGGCCACAGGAGTTAAATCAAGACTGCGTGGAGGCCAGTTTATGTCGCCTATCCTGGAGATCAATTTGCCCCCCCCCCTCTGATTCGATGCGTTCACGCAGTCAGCTAAACAAATGTAAACTTTCTTTTGAGACACCCTGTATTTAGGGTAACCAAACCAGCTACTGACCACTACTCAATCATCACCAACCAATGAGAATTCTACATAGTTTCACACAAATTGACATATGAATTGCATTGCAAGAAATGCACGTGTGAGTTGTGAGCTTCTTCTTATCATTTTACTCCGCATTTCTATCTTCAGAATTTACTGCATAAAAATCATTCATGTTCGATGGTACAGAAAAAGTTAAACATGGCCAGCTTTTAAATTTCTTAAAGATTGAAGTGACTGATGAAAAACAAAAACCTATAAGCATGTATATTATCAAATTAACATTGATCTCCACACATAATGTATTGCATTGTAACTGTTACAGCTGAAAGTAAGTACAACATTAAAATATTGCTCGAAAAATTAGTTCAAAATGAGTTAACACGTTGACTGCTGTATCGGTCCCCGGGGACCGATTTGATAACTTTTTGATGTGCGGCAACAATTTTTCAAAACTTCCGTTGTGTGCGGGTGCAATATATTTTTCTATGGTGAAATTTTTTTTCAAAAATTTCTTCCTCCACGATTGACATCATTGGATATTTATACGGCTTATGTGGCAAGTGGGTATACCTTTCAGCTACTGGGAAACACTGAAAAAATCCAAAACGATATTGATTCCAAACATGTAGGTATTGTCTTTTGAACTAATGTCGATCGGTCCCCGGCGACTGATACCGCACTGTATGAAAGTTAAGGATCGGTCCCCGGCGACCGATAACGCATACGAACGTGGAATACACTTTTTGATCCCGCAGTCAACGTGTTAAGAATGTTATGGTAACACTTTGCACCATCTATGACAAATGCGTGCGTATAAACTTGGAAGGTTAGTAAAGGTATAACTCCGATTTTTATTGAAACGTAGACAATCGTCTGTAAAATAAAAACCAAGAAGTTTTACAATAATGAATGCCTAAACTATAAAAGGAATAAAATACATAAATAAAATAGCAGCTTTCATTTGTCTGTTGTCTTATAGGGACAGCTGATAAGATTTGGTGTCCTTTACAATGTCATCGTTGTCCTTCATGTGGAGGAACTTAGCGAGTTGATCTTAATTTAACATTAGAAACGATAAAATAGTTTATAGCTATTGAAAATATTTTATTTCACGAAATGGTTTTTCATTTGAATTTGAATATGATGTTTGTTAGCTCCTAAATTGTCAAAATTACATTTTCAGATGATATTTACGCATAAAATAACTCTTAAAACTGTCGAGCTCAATGTTAATCCTATTTTCGAATTGACCATTTTTAATCGTTTACTCCTTTCGTTGTCCACAGAAGTTAAAAATCACATTCATTTGTGCCGCACAAGATAATAAAGAATTCAGACATTACAATTTTTCCAAATTGATGATTTATTTGCCAGCAACTCGCGATTTATAGTTATCAAACAATAATTTAGAAACGCTGAGCTAATTATCCTAAAGATTTAGAAGCAAAATCCTTTCAAGTTGTGACATCGCATATGTATACTCGATGAAATTGTTTGTTTCAATGGACTTTAGGACGAATACACTGAAAATAAATTTGATGATACCAATCCCCTAACAATTTCGTATCAGAACATTCGTCATTGCTTTCAGAAATGCACACATGGGACCAATTGTCTTCAAAAACAATTCCACGGCCATCCTTTTCATCAATCACGTTAGATACACACGATGTTTCAAGCACGATACATTCATTTTCCAACCTGCACTTGTCTATATTCTTTGGGGCAGTGTGATATAAGGAATTGATTTTTTCGCAATGCTCTGCATTTGCAAATTGATTGAATTTCACACCATTTAACACGTCTGTGAATGAAAGCATTTCATTCAGCCATAGATTGTGTGGTGAACGTGCATACATACAAATGCACTTCGCAATGATGTCTCCTCTAAAATCTTCTTCTTACCGAGCCTCCTTTCGAACATTTGCTCAAAAAATTGAAATTCCAATCCAGAGTTCATTATTTAGAAGTATATCCAGTGGAATGAAGTGATTCTCCCTCCGTTCGTAGAAAGAGATTTCGCAGTTTAAAAATCATTAACCTCATCCCCCATGTTCAACGGCATACTCATAGAGAAATCGTATTGTGCAAATGGAGAAGATGTTCTGCAATGAGTTCCAGCCATTCGATAGAGGAAATAGCTTTCGACCTTTCAACAAGATCTCACAATCAGTATCTTTGGCGTTGATCCAATTTCGTGTGATGAATGTCTCTGCAGTCATAAGGACGATACGTATGTTTCCCTGAAATACTGCAAGAACCTATGAAGTGTCCACTTTCAATACTTTCTAATCAAAAGTATGGCCTCAAATAGTCGTAGATGGGTCATGGAACATCCTAAAATTATATACTGTGCTATATGGCTTTTGTAGCTATGCTGCAAACAGTTTACGAAAGCCCTGAATATGTTCAACCAAAAGAAAATCAACAGCCACTACTATTAAAGTAAATAAATCCTCCTGACAACATTTAATAACTTTGAAGGATGCCTTTGATTCTGGACAGACTTCTTTTCTCCTTTATGAAATACAACGTTCAACCCTCTTGAGATTTTTCCCGAGATAAATCGCTTTCAGTTCAATGTTTCATAAATAGCCTGCCAAAGACGTTTTGAAAATCTAAATTTTTCTACACGCTTCATTCCGATGTGGTTGAAATGCTTCACTCTCAAGGGCTCTAACGATTCTTGCGAAAGCTTCCTGGAACAGTAGGAGCTCCACACAAAATGGAGTCAACAGGAGTATTTGCTGGATTACTTCTCGCCTCTAGGGCATCGTTTCGTGCCTGGGCCGTTAGCATGCGCATTGAATTATGCGCCCATGTTGGGAGATAGGGGAGATCCCGGCTAGCTCATTGAAAAGCAATCGACGTCACTGAAGATATGTATTTCAATACATGATGATGTGAATAATTTCATTGAACTTGTAAAGAAAATAATATATTTGCATGGCATTGTAGGGATGCATAGCAACATTTACTATCATTTCTTTAAAAACACCTTTAAAATTACTCTTGTGAGGTTTTAGTACCTAGAAATAATATTCTAAGGCAAAATACTTTAAGTTTGGGTTATAAAATGGGTGGTCCTGCCACGTTTACAACTCTATTTTAATTTTCTTTCAATAAAATTAGTACAAAAAATATAAAAAAGACACTTGTTTCCTTTATTATACGATGTCGTTTTTTATTATTTCCAAATGTACATTTCGGACATTAGTTGTGTCCTTCTTCAATGTATTACTGTGTCTGAAGAGAAGACATGGCAGACATGGTTTTATAAATTTCAAAAAATGGATGATAATTTTTTGCATTTTTCAACTCCTTAGAACTTCAAAAATGACCTCCACGAATAACATTTTCGAATTGAATAGTTTAACATATAAATAGCGACTTTGAGTGTGTAAGCGTTTTCGGCTCTTGGCAGATGTTCGATCAGCTGTCGGGCGCGTAGCGTCTCTTTCATTCGCCGTCTCTAAAATATACATTATGTTTGCGGCTTTTTGACCTGTGCTTAATGCTAATTTAGACTTTAGACAATTGCATGTTTTTGAAAAATGTCTAAGTTTTAATTTTTCAAAAAATATTTATCAGCAAAATGGAACAAAAACTTTAAACACGTTTTTCGCAAAACAACGTTTTGTAACATGGCAGACTGATAATCTCCGGATCTACTGAACCAATTTCTAAAAATTTTGATGCATTTTATTTGTTAGAGAATATTATACCGTAATCCACCATAATATGAGCAAAAAATTGACGTTAAAAAAAGGGTCGATTTTTGACATTTTTTCACATGTCCTCCATTTTTTCGTTAACTGATTTTTTTTTAAAACGGTGATGGATTACGGTGTAAAGGACCTTGTTTTTCAAATGTTAAAAAAATTTGTTTCGGATCTACCAATCCATAGATTATCTCACTGCCGTGGAGTAACGATTTTTTCAGAGCTTAATTTTAGCGCCCTCTACAAAAAATAATAACATTAAAAAAATGAAAATTATATTTTTTTGTATTATTAAAATATGAAATAATACTTTAAAAAAAGATTCATGCCAATATAAAAATAAAGTATTTGAGAAACAAATTCTTGAAAAATGGTATTTTGGCCTTCTAAAGTGGACTGGTACCTTAAATGTACTGGGCTTACATACTAATTAATTATATCCTCCCATTGGTTCGTTACCTCCATAGAACCAATGGGAAGATATAATCAATTAGTGTGTAACCCCAGTACATTTAAGAAAGATTCTGCCATGTCTTCTCTTCAGACACAGTAATACACTGAAGAAGGACACAACTAATGTCCGAAATGTACATTTTGAAATAATAAAAATTTGAATCGTGTAATAAAAGAAACAAGTGTCTTTTTCATATTTTTTAAGAAATACGATTTGTAGAAACTCGTTGATACTTCATTGATCAAATTAGTACGTTTTTGTGAAAATATTTTTTTCTTTCTTTAACTTGCAACTAGGAAATAGTTGACCAAGACTCAGACTTGGACTGCTGATCCACGCGCTTTTGGGTGAGAATGAAATATAAACTTGAATTTTGTACATCATTACATTTGGATTGATTAGAAATTAAATTAGGAAATTATACACAAGTAAGATAGTGTCATATGATCTCCACATTAAAAATAAAGTTTTCAATTAGCTCTTAGTCGAAAACTCGTGTTTAAAGAAATGACGTCAATTCCCCGAAAAATCACAATACGGTACTGTATCTTCGTGTTTAAAACTATAATTTGACTTATAACGCTACAAATGCGAACAAAATGCTGAACAACTTCGAATGGCGGTATATAAAGGTGATGAATGGT
Organism: Oxycera nigricornis; assembly: GCA_963942545.1. Classification (NCBI taxonomy): domain Eukaryota; kingdom Metazoa; phylum Arthropoda; class Insecta; order Diptera; family Stratiomyidae; genus Oxycera; species Oxycera nigricornis. The sequence goes on along the minus strand of OZ012660.1, from coordinate 87,107,916 downwards.
GAATGCGGTATGAAAATAAGTTGAACAGTCTCTACAATTAGCTGAAATTCTCACCTGAATTGCACCTTCGATGACTAGAATGCACTGACACGAATGTACAAATGAAGAGATGAAAATCAAAAGAGCCTGTGTTCACTCCCAAAAAATTTATGGTTTCATATGAAAATCCCCTCCATGGTTTCACGCGTTGAAAACCTACTTTCTTCTCTACATAAGCAGATTCACCATTTTTCCCTAATACGAAGGACTTAAACCTGTTTCTTGACTCAAAATTTTAACAGCCATATAGTCATACATATTCGGGCAACCTGTCGCATGTCATTAAGCCTCAAAAATACCCACTGCCAACTTTTGAACACTATAGGGAACTAAAAGTGCACAGATTTTCGCATATACTGTTTTGGTTGTTACTTGATCTCACTTTTAGATCGCATTGAACTCATTGGCTCGAAAAAAAGTTATTTGGCATTAATGCTTTTTTTATTTACAACTCTTCAACTTCAACCCAAAAGGATGTCGAAAGGGTGATGCCAGTCGGGAAATCAAGGAAATGGTGGAAAGACGTTGTCGACACAGGCAGCGAAATATTCCTTGGGTTGAGGAATTGTAGGACTTCATCAATGCACAGAGGCAAATGGAGGTGACGAGTGAGGGAAACCAACCACACGGTGAGCTGTAGTATCATAAAATAGTAGAATTTATAATAACAACTTTCTGTGTGCCACTTCGCTCTACACGCGTGATTGAAATGACTTTTCAATTATCCATTACACGCACTCTAAACATTTTTTAACATTTTTAGATATGCAAAATTAGTAAACTCGTTGTAATGCTATTGTACACAATTTCAAGCAGCTTCACCTTAACGTGTTCGTGGGAGAAACAGAGGAGATTCGCGAATGCATAATTAGTTAATATGCATTCTAGCGAAATGTATAAAAACACTACACTACCATGGCAACACTTGGTAGGTATTTTCATACATTTCGCTAGAATGCATATTAACTAATTATGCATTCGCGAATCTTCTCGGTTTCTCCCACAAACACTATATGGCGATCCTGCGATTAATCAATCCTTTAAACGGCCCTACAATGAAGAAGATATTTTTGCTCACGCGACAAGATGAACATAGCGGAGCTGGAAACCATCAACAGGAAATTTGACGAATTGTTTGCACTATGCGCAGCAAACACTAACCCTGTGACAACCCAAAACAGCACGGAAGATTATGATCCATGTAATCCTGTGATCAACAAGGAAGTAGTAGCAAAGAAACCAGGCCCTCAACCGATCACGATCGAGCAGTATAGAAGTCGAAATCATCATAGTTATACTCCCAGACCAATTAAAACAGCAGAAACAAAGAAGAAGAAAAGGACCAGAGGAGGAAAAGCCTTCAAACAGAGAAAACACCTGAAGGAGCTATACGTCCAGCTCAGCATCGAATCAAGTGCTGAAAATATTCGTAAAATTAGGAAGGAAATCCACGAGCAACGGCAAAATACTAGGCGACTCAAAGATTGAGGAGAAAATAATTTTCAACTCCGGTGCAGCTAGCAACAACAGCAACAGCTTCTCAGCAACTCATTTGGCTGGAGCCGTATTGACCACAGTCAGAATAGCATTAGTTATAGTGTATGCATTAATTAAGAGATATATAAAAAAGACAGTAATTAAGGTAGCAAATAACACTGCGGCATTGTAGATAAAATAATAATAGAATAATAATCATGAGCTAAATGTCTGCATTATTTAACTAAAAGAATACTTTATCACATTTCAAAAAGACACCAAATAGAAATTATACGCATAAATTTCTTGTCAAAACTCTCCTGGCAGGATTGCCATATAGTGTTTGTGGGAGAAACCGAGAAGATTCGCGAATGCATAATTAGTTAATATGCATTCTAGCGAAATGTATGGAAATACTTACCTGCCCACGAACACTATATGGCGATCCTGACAGGAGTATTACTGACTTCAAGGAGCGACGTAAGGCTGCTCTGTTCTTTAAAACGAACACTTAGTCATTTTATTTTCTCATTTTTATTACGGCTGATTTGTCTTTGACAAATAACGCCTTTTCACTTGCGGAACCAAGGCCGCTAAGAAAAGACACTTGGTAGGTATTTTCATACATTTCGCAAGAACGCATATTAACTAATTATGCATTCGCGAATCTTCTCGGTTTCTCCCACAAACACCATAACCTGTTATTTTTGATTGCAAGCCACATAATTTGCGATGAGAAATACACTGTAGTCGAGTTTCAATTGAAACTTAACAACCCTCATTCAACCTCTATTTATATGGCATACAACTTCGGGCTATTTGAAAAGATTAAAATGCCTTTGTGCATGTAAACCTTCTCAGTAAAATAAAACTCGCTTTTATCATATTAAAGAAATAGACAAAGTTTCTGATTAATTTAAATAATATCTTAGAAATAATTAATAACATAATAAAAATATGCTATTTTAATCAAGTTATAAGCAAAAAAATCTTGACTTGTAGATGATCTTTTCCCGAATTTTCTGTCATGTTTTTCATCTTGTTGGGTACATATGAAAAAGTTATTTAAAAAAGGTACAGAAATTGTTAGCAAAAAGTGTCATTTATAGCTTTTAGTCAATTTTTCCAAATTTTTGAGTGGTTTTGTCAATATTCAGAATCGAGTAGATCTGCAAAAAATGATCTTGTTTCTTTTCAAAATGTAGAAGACAAACTTATTCTTGTTAATATGATTGTTCGGTGTTCAACCTTTCATGAATAGTTAACGTTATTTTATTAATACTACAAGTCGTGACTGTTTCTTTTACCAAATTTTCTTTTCTTTTCAAATATATATTTATTATGTATTGTATTATTACACCAATTTACCAAAAAGCTCGAACAGACAACCAAGTTATTTTATTAATATTATAGAGATAGAGTTTTATTTGAGACTGGATTCAAAATTGGATCCCTGTTTAGACCAGGGCGGATCTGTAGAAAAACAACTAAATTTGGTCGTTGAGAGGGGGCACGCTGATTTTTGCAGGAAAAGTTGGGGAATAACTCGTATAACAATAATTGATTTATGCTCCCTCTCAAAAAAGTCGGGAACATTAGAAAAAAAATCGAAATGTTTAAAAATTTGAAAAAAAACGTGTTTTTTCTGCTTGTCTGACTTCTAACTTGAAAACGGTTCATTTTAGGTCAAAGTTCAGTGACAATAAAAGTTGCGTAATAAAATTTTCTATAAGATAGGATTAGTCAAAAATCCTCAAACATTTAACCCTTGTCGCAAATTGCAATAAATATAAAAAACAGGGGGAAAAGCCTTTTTTTATTTAATTTTTTTCGCCACCTACAATGCACTTAGGACCTTTATATTTTGCTTAAAAAATCTTTACAACATCAAAAAACGGCTAACAAATTTTCATCAAAATCGATTCAATAGATTGGCCATAATAATTGTGCAATCTAAATTTATTTTTAAAAAATCAAAAATTTTGAAAGCTTGCATGTCAGAAACTTTAACTTATAAAAGTTTGAAATTTTTTTCACATATGAAAGAGCACTTCACTTATCACATGCATTTTACAAAATTAAAATCGGATAAATATGGCGGCCTCAGCAATTTTTGCTAAACTTGGTAATAAACTCTAAAATTGTGCTGAGCGCATGCGCATTCAGTCGTAGGAGCCATGCTCCCATCAACAAAATCCCCAGCCGCCCAGCACAATTTTATTGTTGCTGAGGCCGATTTTGATGAAAATTTGTTAGCTGTTTTTTGATGTAAAGATTTTTCAAGCAAAATATAAAGATCCTAAGTACATTGTAAATGTTTGAGGATTTTTGACTAATCCTATCTTATAGAAAATTTTATTACGCAACTTTTATTGTCACACAACTTTGACCTAAAATGAACCGTTTACAAGTTAGGAGTGTCACAGCTGGCAACGCCGAGGAGAAGACGACGGACGAAGAGGCAGTCAACGAGGCGACGCGAGTGAGAAAGGAGCGAATAAACGACTATCGAGTAAACCAAGCTTGAATAAACGCTTCTGATATGTAATTCGTGTTTAATAATATTTCGGCGTCTGACAATTCAGAAGTGGGATCCTTGGGATCTAAGCGTTGAAAATGCCTGTAGTAAATATTGCCGACTTGGGGTGCAAAACCCTTCGTGAACTGTTAAAGGAACGTGATCTTGCGATTGGAGGTCGCAAACCCGATCTGGTCGAACGTCTTGCGATACACCTTGGGACTGACGTAGTTGAAGTCTCTGAGGACGAGAACGCCGCGAGAAACGACAACGATTTGCGACAGGAAGTGACCGAGTTAAAGGCTCAGGTGGAGGCTCTCATGGCCGCCATTAAAGCCGTTTCAATGCCTCCCGTTTCAATATCGCCAGTTCCAGTTCCACTTGTTTCGATTGCCGGTGAAAACTTCATTTCCACACATCACATCGGACACCCGATAGCGACAACGAACCAAGTAAGTGAAGTTCCGATATCTATGTCAGCACCGGATGGTGGGCCACGATTTGGACCGAGAACTTCGACAACTCAATGTCACACCACGATTCCTGCCCACGTCGGAATATCAAAAAATTCGATCAACAACAACATTATAGCCGATCAGACATACGTCCAGTTCCATTCCACCCCCGGACACGCTCATTCATATCAAGCGGCTCAGTTAACGAATGCAATTGCGCACCCCTTGACGGGAGAACAAGAACTCAATCCGCTGTCTCAAACACGTCGAGGGGAAAGAGGAGTGTTTCAAGTACGTGACGTTATCAACGTACTACCATATTTCGATCCGCTGGATGAAACATCGCCATCTGCGGAACAATTTCTATCACGTATAGAAAAACTGGCCCGTATTTATGATTGGGAAGAAGAGCTGATACTTTTCGCCGCTCAAGCGAAACTCAGAGGTCACGCTAAACAATGGAATGATGGGCTCCAAGATACATTCGCCACTTGGGGGCAATTTTCTCATATGCTACGAGCAGACTTCCCACTCCGTCAACTTAACGTCGACATTCATCGAAAATTGATTGAGGAACGTCGCCTGTCAAACGAAACACCGGAGGAATATTTTTACAGGACTTGCGCGATGGGACGCCGTGGAGGTTTGGACGACCTCATCATCATCCACTACATACGCAACGGACTTAAAATGCCTCTGTTGCAAGCGTCTCTTGCTGGTGTTGAATTTGCAACGACAAGCGAACTTCTTAACGCAATACGACGATTTACGATGACGAATACACGCGACGAATTAACATCATCGACCCGGTCGATAGGGGAAAAACAATCGGGAACAAATAATTTGAGGTTTCGCAACCGGCCAGGGCCCGAGTCTCGCAGTTGTTTCAACTGTGCTGAAAAGGGGCATCTATCCATCAACTGCCCTAAGCCACAGCGGAAATTTCGCTGCCCAACTTGCACGCGAACAGGACACACACAAGCAAACTGTCCGGCGAAACTCTCTGACCCTAATCTGCAGAGGCAACCGATAAACAGAATCACGCAGCAACGACCTAATCTTCTTACCAAACAGATCAGCGTCAATGGACGTGATCTGACAAGCATAATTGATTCGGGAAGCAGCTGCTCCCTCATTCGACGCACTGACGCACGAAACATTGGAGAGCTTTTACTATCTGTGTCGCCCAAATGTCTCGTAGGTTTTGGTGGTGGTGAATACGTGTGCACTCATACACTGCAAGTGACCATCGAAACGGACGGAAGCAAAACAGATATGTGTTTACATGTTGTCGATGATGATCTGCTTGACGAACCAATACTTTTAGGGAACGATTTCTTGATCGGGAAAGCACGATGTGTTATCATTCAAGAGGGGAACGTCACAGTCAGTGAACGACAATGGGACGTGAAGACAGGCCCGATGACGAAGGAAAATCGAGCACAACTGAATTCACTTTTGACCGAGTTTAATAAATGTTTCGCAGAGAGTATGTCAACAATCGGCCGTTGCACTACGACGGAGATGAGTATCAAGCTGACAACGAATGCTCCTGTCAATCGATCTCCGTATAAATTGCCATTTCCAAAACGGCAAACTGTCGAAAATATCATCAATGACTTTTTAGTCAACGATATCATACGTCCAAGTAAATCTGAGTATTCTTCGCCTGTCATCTTAGTTCCGAAGTCAGATGGAACCGATCGACTGTGCGTTGACTATCGTATGCTAAACGCAATCACGATCAAGGAGCCGTACCCCGTTCCGAGTGTCGACGAACAACTCGCCCAACTTGCAGGAAAGTCGTATTTCACGACTCTGGATTTTCTATCCGGGTACCATCAAGTGCCAATTCAGGAAAGCTGCAAAAAATTTACTGCTTTCGCCACACACAACGGGCAGTACGAGTACAATGTTGTACCGTTTGGGCTGGTGAACGCACCATTTGTCTTCCAGAGAGCGATGCGGAGAATTATGGTCAAAATGAAGAGTTCAGTAGTTTCCTACGTCGATGAAGTAATTATTCCCAGCGACACAATTGCAGACGGACTTAGCGCCCTTCGGGAATTTTTATCTCTTGTGCTCGACTCGGGAATGACATTAAAAACATCGAAATGCACGTTTATGTCTCCGGACGTGAATTTTCTTGGACACCGTGTCACAAAAAACGGCATCTCACCAGGGAATACAAAAACGACGGCAATCCAAAATTTTCCAGTACCTAACAATCAGGCTGACGTTAGACGGTTCCTCGGGCTGACGGGTTTCTTTAGGAAATTCGTTCCGAGCTATTCAACCATCGCACTACCACTAACTCGATTGCTCCGCACGAAAGACGCGCCCCCGTTTAAATGGTCATTCACGGAGCAACAAGCTTTTGACTTACTACGACAGCAGCTGTTGAGTCCTCCTTTGCTTCAGATCTACGACATCGCAAAAGATCACGAAGTTCATACCGATGCAAGCTCGATTGGACTAGCCGGAGTATTACTGCAGAGCACTGGAGACGGGTGGAAACCTGTCTCATATTTCAGCCGACAGTGCTCAGACGCTGAACGAATCTACCATAGCCACGAGCTGGAAGTGCTTGCTTTAGTAGAAACGGTAGAAAGATTCCGACTTTTCCTACTCGGGAAACGATTTCGCGCAGTGACTGATTGTGCCGCTATCACTGCCACGAAAACCACAACGCCACTGAAACCTCGAATCGCCCGTTGGTGGCTGCGCTTGCAGGAGTTTGACTGCGAATTCGTTCACCGAAGCTCCGATCGAATGCGTCACGTCGATGCGTTGAGCCGCGCCCCAGTTGAACGACCGAAAACAATTGAAACGGTCGTTGATCGAATTTTCAGAGTCGATCTGGATGAATATGATTTTCTAACGACCATACAACTTCAAGATTCTGAGCTTGCCACCATCGCTGATGTTCTTCAAGGGCGGCGTCACTCAGAGCAAGCACCACAGATCCGAAAGGAGTACGCACTCCAGAACAATAAATTGTATCGACGAGTTGACGATCGACTTAAATTTGTCGTTCCTAAAGCAGTTCGCTGGAGAGTCACGAAGACGTATCACGACGAAATGGGACATTTCGCTATAGAGAAAACGTTAGAGCGACTGAAAAGAGATTTTTGGTTTCCGAGGATGCGCAAATATGTCCGAGCATATATTTCTGCATGTATGGAGTGCGCTTTTAACAAAGCTTCATCTGGAAAGCTCGAAGGTGAACTACACATTAACACGGTCGAACCCATTCCATTCCGGAAACTACATCTTGATCATGTAGGGCCTTATCCAAAGAGTAAACGTGGTAATGAATACATATTGGGTATCACGGATCCGTTTACAAAATTCACGGTTTTGAAAGCTGTCCGCTCAACCAAGACGATGCCAGTACTGAATGCACTCCGAGAGCTGACTGGTTACTTTGGTCTTCCGAAAATTATCGTTACAGACCGAGGAACGGCGTTCACATCTAATGCATTTCGCGACTATTGTGAGTCTAACGGCATCAAACATACTCAGACAGCGGTTCGCACTCCACGAGCTAATGGAGCTATTGAACGTGTCAATAAAACTCTAGGGAATTGTCTCCGTGCAAGCGTGTCACACGAAAACGACTGGGACTTGCACATTCAAAATATACAGTGGACCCTCAACAGTGGAAGGCACGATACAACCCAATACAGCCCAAACGAACTAGTCTTCGACTTCAGCCTCAACGATGTCGTTCACAATCGAATTATTCAGGCGTTGAACGATGAAGCGCCGCGTATGTCACCCGAACCGATCGCTATTCGCCGATCAAAAGCTGCAGAATCCATAGCCAAGCAACAAGTAAAGTGGAAGCAACGTTTTGATCAGGCACGTCAACATCCTCGTCACTACGCCGAAGGTGATCTCGTTCTTGTGGCACACGTGCCGCCCGCTTCCGGTTTCTCCAGAAAGTTAGAGCCACGCTTTAAAGGTCCCTACCGCATTACGAAATCTTTAAGATACGACCGCTACGTCGTCGAAGACATTGAGCAGATGCAACGAAGTCGGCGACCATACAGTTCAGTTCATCACGTTGAGCACATTCGCCCATGGTGTTATGCCGATCCCATTTTAGACGATGACCCCTTGGACGCATCCGATACCGAAGATTACCTCGGTCAGGAGTCCGAGTTTGTCAGAATTGGCCGAACTGTCACAGCTGGCAACGCCGAGGAGAAGACGACGGACGAAGAGGCAGTCAACGAGGCGACGCGAGTGAGAAAGGAGCGAATAAACGACTATCGAGTAAACCAAGCTTGAATAAACGCTTCTGATATGTAATTCGTGTTTAATAATATTTCGGCGTCTGACAGGAGTGAGACAAGCAGAAAAAACAAGATTTTTTTTCAAATTTTTAAACATTTCGATTTTTTTCTAATGTTCCCGACTTTTTGGAGAGGGAGCATAAATCAATTATTGTTATACGAGTTATTCCCCAACTTTTCCGGCAAAAATCAGCATGCCCCCCCGCAACGTCCATCTGAAAACAGATCCGCTCTGGTCTATTATTCTCTACGAACTAAATCCAATCAATCTGAGCAATTTAAACATATTTTAATGCCATTGAATCTATTTCAAAGTAAAACAAAAAGTACTGGTGTTTTTTCTTTTTATTAAAGTACAAGGGTTGATTTTTGGAAACTCAAAAAGAATATTGTCTTAGAAGTTGCGAAATTAAATTATCTAGTTTCGCCTTGGAATACTTCTAATGTAATAAAACGATATAAAGCATCAAATCACTATCCAATTTGATTTCTCAATTTCTGAACAAAATCGACCACGTTTCTTGCGACAGTAGGCAAGCACCCCCGGTCTCCCCGATTCACTACCAGAAAATTCCACCTGAATATCTCGAAATTTCGTTGAATCCAAGCATAGTGACACACACACCATTGTCTAAGACCTCCAATCACTCAGGTGCTCTTACCACCTAAGTGCTATCCATCCTGATTTATTTGAGCTTCTCATTATTGGAGCCAATTAGCAGCTTACCTCATGCTTCACTGTAACACACACAGATTTTAACGAGTGTGTCACGAAACGAGGAGCCAAGCTGCAAACTAAGATGCCAGGGTGCTGTTTCCTAGTCAGGGTGATGATCCACAAAACTCTTTTTAGCAGATTTCAATGGAAGGACGGAGGTACGAACGGATGAACTCCTTCAGAGACTTCGGCATCATTCACTTTTCGCCGAAGGTGTTACAACATGACTCGCTAATTTAGTTAGACGTTGGAGTAATTGGAAAATAATTATTCGTGCAGTATCGGTCAAATGCCTGTTTTCGAAACTCGCATTCCCGGAAAGGGAACAAACAAACGTGGTAACGTGTCATGTTGACACCATTATCCATAGCATGATCCCGGTATGGCTGTGTGCACAAACAATTTACGAGGGTGAAAGTTTTACAGCCCCTCTCGAAACTCCTAACGATCTGAGCTGGCCCGTTCCCAGAGGGTTGATTGTTCAGTTGTTGGTATGTCGAAAATTTATAAAGCAGTTTAGATAGATAGGTACAATTTCTCTTCTTACGTGGATTCGGGTGTAGTGAATTGACTGTGTGACGAAGAGCAGGCTCCGGATTCCTGACCCCTCAACAACAACGACTTCGGTAGCTTCTATTGGCCTGAGTGCGATGTTCGACATCAGTTTCACGGCGAGCCTCGAACAAGTTGGATTAGTAGTATTTCGAGCTAGTGTCCCGACCACTGGGTCTATTTTCCCCACTTGGAGCTACCCATTTATTCCTGGCCTGGGACTTGCAGGAATTTATTAGTTTAAGTAATTTAGGCACAGATTGGTTTCGTGCAGAAGTATCTACCACCCTCCACCGAGTGTGTTTCAAGAAAGTGTCCATTAGTTGTTTGTCTCAATGACCTTTTGTTCATAGGCTTAACTGCTACCAGGCAAAATGAGAAAAGTAAACTTTGTGTTGGAACATCAATTAACACTTTGCTCGACGAAAAAGAAGGGAATATCTTCGACTGTGTTTTTTCGAAATCTTGAATATTAATTTCAAATGTGTGCCGAAGTGTACGTTGTCTCTACCAAGCGCATAAGGTAAGTAGAATCAAATCTATGTGTTACTTTACCTTTGCTGCTATCATTGCAATTTAATTTAATTGACGGTCAGGTCATATTCAAAAATCGCGCCATTTCAAAAGGGTATCGCTGAAATAGTACAATTGTAGGCGAACCGAAACCATGATTGCTGCTCAGAGGACGGGATTTAAATCTGTGTTTCAAGGCAGGCGCAAAGTGTCGGACCCCTTTTCTACTACGTACACGACCCCTCTCGAATGCCATTAAATTTTGCCTGTGTTGGCTTTTTCCCGGTGACGACATGCGCAGGACTCGCCTTTCCCTGTACACCTTTCATGGATACATGCCGTTCACATCTGCCGGACCAGCCGAGCTCAGTGACGTATAACTACACAATGTCAATTCAGCAAAAGGATTTCAATGAAAAACCATCCAGGGAAGAAACCGGCATGCGAGCATGCTGACGACTATAGCCCAGGAATAAATGTCCTGTCGTAGCCGCGCCCTTTTCCCTTCATCGCGATGGTATTCGATATCATACGATATTTGCGCAACCTAAGCCACCATTCTTGAATCCATCCCCGAAATTGAAAATGTCTTTTGCGCGAAACTCAATGTGCATACACGTACACACAAATACTAACATATGGTCTTGAAAATTTCTCCACTTTCGGCACTTACCATGCAGTACTTTCTCTTGAGCGTGTCCCTTGGAAACTCGAAATGCATACGATATCCTTCAACGAGTGGAAAGTGTGTACATTTGTATGCTTGTAGATTTAATTTTGGTGTGTCCCTAATTCAGCGCGGAGAAGAGGGTTACATCTTTTTTGTTCAATGTTACGAGTGAAATAATGGCCAGGTTGTATGTGAATTGATGATTAAAGTTTGTTATGTCTTGAGTACAAAAAAAAATGAATAAATTAATAAGAGTTACTTGGAAGTTACGAAACACTGTAATACTTGCATAATTTAGTCGTTGATTTCTGAAAGAAAGGACCATGTAATGATTTTCCCTTATTTTAATTCCCATATTTAATATCAAAGGATTATGCAGTTGCAACTGATTACGATATTCAAATAGAAGAAAATAATAAATTATCTCGTTATTACTAAATGCTTGCATAAAAATCAGGCTACTTAATGTGAAATATTTTATCATCCAATCTTCTGTAAAGTATTTCAGCATATTTTGATATTAAAAATAATTCTTGTTCAATTATTAGAAACGCATCATACGTGTTTAGGTTTGCTGAACAGTGTCCTATGTATACTTAATCCACCACTATTTTAACGCTGAAAGCAAATTTGGATACCAACTACATATTCTTTTTCAATTAACTCATTATAATTTACCTTAAAATTAAAATATCTTACTTGATGGGTGATTTCATTTTTTCTCAAGTCATTCGAACGAAAGAATAGTTTACTACTTGCGTGCATCAGTTAAGCTATATTCTACAAATACGTGCAGCATTTGATTTATTCTTAATGCACTGGTTACTCAAAAAGCCATTTTTTCCTTCATTTTTGCCATCTTTTTTTAAAAAACATATTGACATACATACAACTCTTTAAAAAGATATCGCATTTCAAAAATTATTTCGAAAATTCCAAAATTAAAATAAATCAGAAGCAATTTCGACAATGTTATTCGAATGCCGGGAAAAAAATAAGAAAATAGTTTTATGAATTTTCCACATTAATATTCAAATACTTCTTCAATTGCAGCTATTCCCATAAACGTTATATGTTTCAAAGTCATGTTGGGTGACCATGGATCATCAAACTGCTAATTCGTATGATCGTATGTAATTTTAATTCCATTTCTGAAATGTAAGAATTGTCCCTTAAGTCCAGAGTGAAAACCATTTAATTTTACGGCAATTTGCAATTCGTTATATATCTTAGTTATTCCTCCAAGCAACATCTTTGTTTGTCCAAAAAGCACATTTATTGTATTGAGACTTTCACCAAAAAAATTTTGTAAATGGAAAAGTTCTTGTTCTTCTCCTGAATGAATTGCTCACATGTTTTATAGATGGTTGTTTCCATTAGCAGCAGTAATTAGTGGTGGGTAATTTTTACTCAGTGATGAGCATCTGGTTTGAAGTGCATACGCACTAATGCCAGGTCTTACGATGATTAAGACTTTTGAATTCGTTTAACTTACACCTTCAAGAGTTGCTCGTGTGCTTTTTTGAGGGAATTCTTCGCCGTAGATTCGACTTAATTACGTCCGCCGTTATATAACATAGGAAGAAGGTTTGAGCGATGGTCACACGAAAAATTGTCCGCAAACTAACCCTGCCAGATAGGAATATTTCTCTGCAAATTTTACCTTGGTAAACAGTTGTCCTAAATTCGCAAAAATGTGAAAGCTTTCCGTGGCTGTAATAGATTGTGGAATTGTTTATGATGTTTTGTAAATCTATTTTCCAATGAATCGAATTTAAGCTTATTAATTGGTTATCTCATCCAAACTGTTTCTGTTATGAGTCTACTGTGCGACAGCACATGTGAAACAATCGGGATCAATTTTAAATTCATAAACAGCTCCATCGATTCTAACTACCAATCAGTTCAATTTTTCACCAATAAAATTATTATAATTAGCCTTTTGTTTGGCTTCTCTTCGCCATTTCCCCCCTCCAAACCTCTGACTTTAAGCGAAACCTAACAGAAGTGAGCCTCAAACCAATATGCTCTTAGACTGATATGCATGTAAAAAAAGGTAGTACTCCACTTTTATGCCTGCGAACCGGATTTATTCTAGTGCTATTCATGGGGATTCTTTGAGTTGACGTGAGATATCCATACTAAAAATTAAAGAAGAAAATAAAAGTACATCAAAATATATTGCTTTTATTACAATTCATGTTGTACATACTTCACAATAAACGAATAGTATTTGATTTTAAAAAATCTTGAAAGTCAACTTCTAGCTTAAATTTGTATTTTCAGAGAAAATAATTTCATTCTGATATGATTTTTTTTGTAACATGTGACAAATGGTGTCATTTCAAAAATCTGTTTCTTATGTGCTCCATGACTGCAATAATATCAAATAGTTTTATATTCATTAATATCCTGTAATGATATATTTATCAAATGCACTATTTTACGATTCGATAAAACTGTAATTATTAACTGATTCATTTTGACCGATAAAAGTTTGCAGTTTTAAACAATAACTGTAGATGGCTTTTTTATACTTGTGTGTATTGAATAAGCTTTTAAAAAAATTCAAATTCCAAACAACTTCAGGTTAAAAAGTAGACCTGCACTTTCAAAACATTAAGTATTACGAAAACTCTATTTTAGAATCACTGACTTCAAATCAAGGACGAACCATTTGTTTGGCTTCTCAACGAACTCTGAATGTTGAGGTAACCAAAAACTTGTATGTACCTGAAATACGTTCTTGTCGTTCTCATGTCCACTATATCGAAGGTACTCATAAATTTAGGAACAAGGTATGTCTGGCCCTTAAAGTATGAAAAACAGGTATTGTGCTGGTAAGATGGGCGTGGTTGAATATTTCAGCAATTGCCGTTTGACAAGATAATATCTTTGCTACTGTAAAGTGGCTCAAGAAGGATTATCCTGTTAATGTTGGCTACTTACAAATTCAATGAAGTTTGAAGTTTCTCTCCATGGCTTTCAGTCAAAAAGTGATATAAACGGCAAAGTATCACCAATTTGCACGTAGATCTATATATATGTATATGCGAATAAATAACTTAAGTTTGAAGAAGTTTCGAAGCATGCTTTTAACAAAAATTCAATTTATTTGTAACTGTTAAATGTATTTATTACAAAGAATAGATTGTCCAAAAAAGCGCAAGTAACATACGACAGCGCTTTGCCAACGACGTCAGCATTTACATTTTTTGTTTTACAAAACAGTAGCAAACTTATGTTTGATAGTTATCATAGGAGAAGGAATTGTAACTTTTTACTGTGTACCCTATTAGAATTGATTGAAAGGCTGCCTAATTTAACTCTAACTAACTAACTTACTCGAAAGAAAGAATGAACGTCAGACATTTAATGTTGAAAGTTAAATACGTTTTTATTGCAAAAAGTCGATAATAGTCTAATATTGACATCAAAAATGAACCCAACTCAAGGATAACTGACATTGAAGGCGGTTAAGGGTATGCTTAACATCATCATATTTAGTAAGCGATATATCGTACATGCACTTTTCATGCTAGGCGTGAAAAACGCCGTTAGAAACTTCGGTTCATTGAATTACAATGGTGAAACGTCTTTGCTGACACAAATCTGATTTGCTTTTGACAAATTGATTTAGAGAAAAAACCAAAATGACTGAAAAATGTCTCATGTGTTGAAGTGAAAGATGTAGTCCGCGAAAGTGCGTTATCCTCTGCAAATCTGGCAGTTCTTGGCATTCGTTAATTTTTGCAAGCACATGGCGCCATTTCTTCGAAGGAAATTTCGTGTTTGAAGGCTTCGATTGCATACTGGGTCTTACCTATACTGTGGTTTTCACTATCTTGTTAGATCATATTTGACATTTTAAAAGTTCCGAATTTGTATCGTTGCTGTATGCAGGTGAAACTTGGGTTCCGGAAAACTATTGATATAAGTACGACAGGTAAAGGTCAAGATTATGGCACTCACCCCCGAAGGGCACGAGAGTAAGGGGGATCGAAAGAGGGGGGTTCCGCTACTACTGTGGCATAAATTGTTCACGGCGGTCACGGCCCCATGAGAAGTTATGGGGGCTCCCCCAATAAAAAAATGATTATTTTGCCTCTTTTCAAAGATCATATGAAACCGTAAAATTGATCTGGGAAGTGATTTTAGAACTTATTTGGAAGTCGGAAAAATTTAAAAAAATAAGAGATTTTTTGCAAAAAAATCAAAAAATAAACAATTAAAAAAAGTTAAAAAAAATATGAAAGTCATTTTTACTGTAAATGTAATATAAATGGGAGTAACACTTTGGAGACACGTTTTGCAACACCGTCATTTGTCGTGTAAAGACATCTCACTCGGGAATTGAACCTCAAGCTGATATGCTGGAATTGGTAATTAATCGCTCAAACCAAATCATGGAGACAGTTGATAAACGAAAGCTGAAATTAGACACTAAAGCCACGCTAGTGTTTGCCCAACACATCCGCACTGGTATTGCCTGATTTAGATAAAAGAGCCATCGTATTCGTACAGACGTGGTGCGTACATTCATCATGCAGCGGAATTTGAGAAAAACTATATTCAAGTGCGAATGCGGTGCAAACGTGCTGCAGTAAAACCTTTTGTCTTCGGTGTGCTGCAAGCGGGTTGCAGATCTGAAAATTTCAACTCGGTTAGGGGCTGAACATAAATATCTGACGCGATTTTCAAATTAGAAGACCAGAATTTTGGGTCGAGGCAGCATTCTTCAGGTTGCGAAGGCCTGTGACCCACCCTGCTGGTGCACAATTGACTCAGATGACGTGTATTTAAAGAATTGCTTGAAATTCAATATAAATTGGATATGCATTAAAAAATCAATTCAAGATGTTGATCATTTTCTGATCTTTAATTGCATTCAGAATATTGGAACAATAATATTTAAATTTAGCCTGCAATTAATAATTTTACAGATATCGAAAGTCTTTAGCCACCACATGCAAAAGAATACGAAAAGAGTTTGGCATTCAGCATTTTTTCTTATTTCTGTAAATACAACCTCGATAAAAATATACCAGTAACCTTAGGACGTTGATTCATCTGTACATATACTGAAATGCTGATAATATATTTTTGATATGTTAACAACAGATAAGTTCGCATGACTATTTTAAATCAAGATTTTTCTAGAACTTCATTACACTATAAGATTTCATCAGAGTTCAAACAATCTTGCGCAAACAAGAAACATAGCATCTGCTAAATTGGCTGAAATACACCAATTTAACGAAGGCAAATTAACAAGTATTAGTATGCATATTTACCAAAAAAGTATTTACAATTCGTCGATGTGCACGACTTCAAATCAGGAGCATATTATTGGAAATGCGAAACTGCTTGTCCTACCAGTTAGCACTAACGTGTCGTAATATTTCCCAATGCCTCACATATTTTTGCATACAATAGAAAATGTTGATTTGACGGTGTTCGTTTGAAAAAAAAACCAATCTGATTATCACCTTTTTGTGGTGAAATCACGAAAACATACCGATGACAAAGTGAAAAATGACAGGGTTGTATCATCTCTTTTCTTTTTTCATATATACATACATACATGCCAGCTTTTCTGATCAACCGACATTTACTTTAAATGTCAACATTGCATGTGGACTGATGTATCCTTTGTATGTTTATTTTCAGACAATAATCCACACATACCCGTTCAGCATTGAAAATAATCAAATTGATTAATGACGTCATTATTTGCCGAATGTTGGAAAGGTCAGAAGATGCAACACGGACAAAGCAAAGTAAGTAGTCAGCGTGACTGGCGTGAAAGTATAAAGGTTTAGGATTCCGGCTATCAGCCAGTCATGGCCAGATTTCAATTATCCTTGACCCGGGCATTGTTCACAGCAAATCTGTAGGAAATGCGGAAGGTAAAATTTATTAGGAATCATTTATTGTGTTTCATTGAAGAGCCCATATGAGCGGAAGAAAAATCAGGAGTCCAAAATTGATTGTTTGGTTAGGTAAAACAGCAAAAGTGTGTTCGTATTTTTTCCAATATATTAGATTTTTTTTAAATTCTTTTATTATTTTAAAAGATTTGAAAGCAAACAATGTCCTAAGATATATCAAATCCACGAACAGATTAAACACCAATGATCGATTTATGCTACTAACTAGACACCCCTTAATCTGGATCATCTTAAAGATGATTTGAAAAAGCAAATGGCGCAAACAATACGGTATTGCAGCCTATTTACGTAGTTTTGTGTATTTTTCTAACTGATCATGGAAAACTGTAATCTACTCACAACCATTAATATTTTAAAATACATATGCGACAGTGAATTCTTTGGATTCGTACATATTGCTTTGACTTTAAAGCGTTTCACTGTTTGTCAATTTTTCATATTACTTTTATTATTTTCAGTATTTTAATTGAATGAATTTTACATCGAACGTCTTAATCGCCTGAACTATTGACAGTTAATTGGATTTTAAACCGAAATTGATTATGGAGTGAATCATACTTATCTCGTCTTATGAAGGAAATCCTGGGATCATGCTAAGCTGTTTTTGCTCTACGCCTACCCTGTAGATCCGAATTTGTTTATAATTATAGGACAAATTCGGTTCTAGAGAGGTTTGTGTGATGCATAATTCAACATTATTTTGTAAGGGTTGTTGTTACATCATATAAAATATTTAAATCATTTTATATTTATTAGTGGAATAATAATCATAAATTTAAACTTAAACTTAAATTTGGTTGTACGAAATTTCTAGATTATTAAACAGATCCGGCTGCCTTAATTTTCCTTAATTTTTATTATTTCAAAGCATATGTCGTCTATAACTTTCAGCTTGAAAACCTCATCAATGTGCCAATTAGAAACTAATAATATATATGTCATCTTCAATTAGATAAAAATGTTCAGAATAAATATGTAAAAATAACTCAATGAAATATTCTTTCAGTTTACAGTTGCTGGGCGCTACATGAATTATATGAATAGACTGAATCGTCTTTGACTAAAACTTATATTTGCTTCTTCTGGAAAAATGAAATGTTGCTACTATTCCACGAATAAAAAAGCTACACGTCTTCACTCAAACGAACCTCCTAGTAAAGGAAACAAATACTGTTAGTTCGACAAGAAAACTTGTAAAAACAAGCCGCGAGGTGCGACCCTTGAGGTCCACACGGTCAACTTCCCAGTAATATCTACATAAACATCAACAACATTAAACACAATAATAATTTTGGAAATAATACTACTTTAAATAATAACAATGAGAGGTATTCATAGCAGTAACAGGAATGAGTTAATATGAATCATATCGTCTACGGGAGGGTCCATTGATTACGTAAGGTTTTTGGTCGATGAGGACAGATTCAATATTCACGCGGATCAATCGGTGGGGTGCCTTTTTGGTCTTGAAAATTTTTGTTGGTTTTAAAAATTTAAGCATTTTTTTTAATTAAAAGACTATAAAAACTATTTAAAATCTGCTCAAATTATGCAAATATTTTAAAACTTTGATTGAATTTACAACAATTTTTTAGAATAAAAAAAATAAAGTAAAAGCATTCGTATGAACCCTCTTTAAATGGTAACTTTGAATGATTTTTTATTTTTCATTTAGTTTTTTCATAATCAAGAAAGAAAATTTTGCTGGTTTCTCTTCAAAACTTGATAAGAATGTTTACATTTTATAAACACGTATTACTGTGCTGTGCAAATCAGGTTAAAAAATATTTTTTATGAAAAATACTATAATTTTTTGCATTTTCTTCTATTAAATTAAAAAAAAAGCTGAAACGAGTTTTTATAATGTTAAAAACTTCACAAAGATATTAATACACGTCAAATGACACCTTAATGATGCAAATATTATATCTGGTTCGTGAGATATAGTGAATGATAAAAATGACCTTGAAAATCATGATGACTTTTAATATTTTTTTATTTTTAATTTAATTTTTTACGTAATCATGAGGAAAAAATTTGATGGTGTTTCTACACAAATTGTTTGGAGTATATAAATTTTATAAACATTGTCTACTAAATCACGCAAATCAGGTTAAAAATTTATTGTTTATGAAAAAAACCCTAATTTTTTGCACTTTTTTTTCTTAAATTAAAAAACGGCTCCAACGATTTTTTTAAAAATTTGATAGATTAACACGAATGCTAATACGCGTCGATTGACACCTCTACCATGCAAATCGTATGTTTGGTTGGCGAGATATAACGCATGACAGAAATGACCTTCAAAGGGTCAAAACAGCAAACCCCCCCGACCGAAGTATCCCAAAAACTAATCAGCTCTTAAAATTGCAAATTCGCTTCGATTGACACCTCAACGAAGGCGATCGGACTTTGTTTACGTGAGTTATGCTCGTAGAAAAAAGTGTCCACGAACGTACGTACGTACACACACACACACACATACATCTCCCTTTCTAAAAACACTTTATATATACTCTATAGACCTCAAAACGTAAAGAAATGTCGAAAATTTCAAATTCGATTTTCGAGGCGATTACAAGAACTTCCCATATACTGGGAAGTTAATAACAAAACATGGCAGTAATCAACTGCATAGTAGTTTAGAATTTTGCCTCAAGAAAAATTTAAGCAATATGCTAAACAGTGCAAAAAACAAGTATTCTAGAAAATATCTATTCGTTTTGAAATGAAAACAATCAATTGTAATATTTTTTCAAATTAACGTGCTGACTCCAACAGTCAAACAGCATGAGCGAGCTAGATCGCCTTGGCCCTGTGTCAAGGACTACATGGTATGATCTTCCGTGTTTCCAAACTCGTCCGGGCTGCGCATGTACGTAACTGATGCCGAAAAACTCCCAGTGCGAATTCCCATCTCGCTTCGATGAGATTGAAATTCTATTCTAGTAGGAAAGTTGATAGATATGTTATTGGCGTAAGTAAATTTTCTATAAAAAGTAGCGAAATTGATGCATGATGTATAAACAAAGGCCAGCGATGGCATTTATGTACTTATATGACTAAGCATCTTCATAATAACGATGTGCGTTTCAACGGATACGTTACATTTCTCAGGAAATTATGGGATGGATTGAGAACACCGCACGGTGTATACAAATAAATCCTGTAGAAACGTCATGAATGAATTTATTATCAATAATTGAGAAAAGCGAAGTAGTACCAGTTTTATTTTGTTTACGTTTTCTTAATTTAACATTGTCTTATAATTGTTTATTCGGAATCCTTACTTTAAAATACATCTTACACCTAAAATATAATTGTTTAACTGAAACTGGTGCTCAGTGCAGGTAGCAACATCTACTAGAGACTGAATAAAATGAACCCCACTTGTAGCACTCGATGGGCTTTTTATTCCTCAGCAGTCTTTTGTCGTTGCTTTTACACCCCATCACGACACAATTTACCATTTTCACTTGTTTCACGTCTGCCTAATAATTTCGAATTGTAAACTGAACGCGGCGGTCCAACAAAAAACAATATGTACCTGCTAATGCAATTGCAAGTTCGTGATGAAACATTTCGAACTTTTTATTTCTTTATTTGCACACAATGCTTCTACTGCATGGTAGCACCAATGCGTAAATTTCTAGTTTTATTCCCATAATCAGAAGCGATCGCCCTAATTTTCATGAAATCTGTGTGATGATTCGGCATCAGTTTCGTCATTTTTAGAGAGACATTGGATGAAAGGATGCGTTATAAAATTCTGATCTGGCCTTTAACTTTTGTTTCTCATACCTATGTATTTATTTGTTTGTTTATATCAGGAGAGAAGATTATAATCTATTGAACATTATTTCAGATGCTTTGAAAAGTGTCCACCCAATGTTTTAAATTTAAAATAACGAATCGTATACCCGTAATAAACGTTTGAAGTGATAGAATATGCACAGTACATGCAAAGTTTCAAGATGGTTAAAAATTCTGAGATCGTCTGCTATAGAATATTAAAAATCAATGATTTGTTTGAATTGTAATGAACATAATGAAAGAAACAGTTTTCATGCGGATCTTCCTTTCCCTTTAACACAAGGTGGTCTCCTCGATTTCTCCTTTCCATTATTTTCAATAAAAGCCTCAATTATGGGTGTTTTCCAAATGCGTGGAAGAATACTCTCGTTTTTCCTATTTTTAAAAAAGGTGATCCTTCTCTTGTATTTAATTATAGACCTATATCAATAGTTTCTGCCCCATCTAAACTCTTAGAAAAAATCTTTTATAATTTCCTGTTCACGTTTTTCTATCACTTAATTAGTCCTTGTCAACATGGGTTTCATACAGGTAGATCAACTGTAACTAACTTAGTTGAGTTCACCAACTTTGTTGCCAGTGCAGATAATGATAGATGTGATGTTCATGTTGTGTACACAGATTTTGCCAAAGCTTTTGACTCTGTTAGCTTCGATATCTTCCTTTCTAAAATGAGCTTACTTAATTTTCCTGATAATCTTATTCTGTAGCTCAGTACGTATGTCAAAAATCGTTCATGTTGTATTGTTCTTAATGATTCTCGTTCCAGAGTGTCTTCCATAAATGATTGTCACATGCTGCAAAATGATCTCAATCAACTGTTTGCCTGGTGCTCTGCTAATGGCCTCATGCTTAATGTGAGCAAATGTGTTTATATGGTTTACTCCTTAAAGAATTCTCCTACCAACTTTGACTACATTCTTTCTAATGAGTCCCTTAAATGTGTAGATGTGTTTAAAGATTTGGGTGTTACCTTCGACACTTGTCTTCGCTTTCATCATCACTTTGCTGATATAATTAATCGTGCCTCTCGACTTACTGGATTTGTCTTTTGTAGAGCTTCTGACTTTTCTTGTCCTTCCCCATTTGTTAAATTATATTGCTCTCTTGTCAGAAGTATTCTAGAATATGCTTCAGTAGTTTGGTCACCGTACCAAACAGTACACTCTGCATCTATTGAAGCAGTACAAAGAAAATTCACCCGATTACTATTCTTTAAATCTGGTCTTTCCTACAGCTCTTATTCTGCTCGTCTTTGTTTCCTTAATCTTCTTCCTCTTAATCAACGTAGAATCAAACTTGATCAGTGTTTTCTTTTTAAAATTTGCCGTGGTCTTTTAGATACATCTTTGATTGAAGCCATTAAATTTTTTCTGGTAACTCGGAGCTCAAGACTAAATATCGTCTTTAATCCTCCTGTTGCTGATCTTTGTATTTATTTTCATTCGCCTATTGTGCGATTAATGCGCGATTTTGATGTTATGCAGCTTGGTCCTCCGCCCCTTTCTTTTAGTCTATTTAAGAGAAATTTACTTTTAAAAGTTGCTAACTATGCAATCCCTGAATAATTTTTCTTCTTCTTTTTTCCCTTCTTTATATTAAGTTACTTTTCTCTTATCTATTTTTTGCTTTAATTTAGTTTATATTACTTATTACATAGATTTTTGGATTCATCTGTATATAGTAACCTTGTTTAAATAAATAAATAAAAAAAATAGTGTAGCAGCATGTTGGGTGTACAACATCTGGATAAAATCCATTGTTTCCTTTTCTCTCGTCGCACCCACGGTTCGATGAGATGTAACATAGTATGTAACGCAATATTTTAAATGCACTACATTGGGCATGGAGGGGATCACTTCCCTTGATCTTGGTTTGATTCTTGATTTCAGAAAAGTTTGATGCTTTTGGAAATGCGGCAAGTACTTATAACATTTTTAATAATTTTAGTTCAATGTATTGTGGCCTACTCACGGCCATCACATCAGAATTTAAGTAGTTAGGCACATGTGGATCAACATCACCTGCTTAATCGTAAATCGTTATGGTACAACAAATTCTCGAGCCTGGATTGTATTCATTGATAGGATGTGTATTAAAAGTAGAAACGATTCGATGCCCTAGACCAATTTTTACAATCGGGTTACTTACATGGATTTTTGTAATGGTTTTGTTGGAAACGCACAGATTGTTTGTTACAGCTCAGAGTCAACGAGTAAGTCGAAATAGTGGATACTATTTGCCCTAAAATGCCCAAAATTGCAATCTGTAGTTGGGATAGGGCCCATTTTTTGTGGCTCGAATGTAATCATATTTCCTGGCTACCGTTCACCGGTGAATATTGAAAAAATGTTCGACTTCATAACGAAAATTAGCTACAAAATATGGTACAAAGTACTTAATCATACGAACAAGAGTGCATTGCACACTGACTCGTAAACATTCCAACTGGAAGGTTCTCCATTGAAGCTTGTTTTCATTTAACGTAAGAAAATATTATTTTCTCCAAAGCGGCTATAAAAACAACGAATATACCCTACTTAAATTTTAGTAATTTCGCATTTTTCTAATTGGGTTAAACATTTTCAACCCAACCCAAATATTTTTCAAATGTCCATCAACGACAAAAACTATCGATCAAACAATCCATACAGTCGCTTTCAAATTCAAAGAAGGCAAAGAAACTTTTCTATAAACTCCTTGACCAAATAAAACAATGCAGCTACACGAGAAAATTCATGGTCATCATTCTACAGTCTACGTGTTTTAAGGAAATTAGGATCTTTGTATAAGCTAGACTGCATGAAATACTTTCTAATGTTGGCTATATATCCTAGGAAAGCAGGCTTGTGCCGACATTCGAATTACGTTCAAATTCCGGCGGAGAATAGTAAAACTTCCGAAAGGATTTAAGCGAATTTCCTTGAATACTATTTAGGACACACAGAATTAGGGAAACTCTATGAAACAACTCAAATTATATTCAGTGCCTTAATGTATTAAGGGGTCTTTCAGTTTACGATTTTCCAAAAAAATATTTAACCATTTTTTCAAGAAAAAAGTTATCATTTTGAAGTTTTATATATATGTTATTTGGTATTTTGGGTGTACAAAATAATTTTATTTAGATTTTTTAACTTCCCAGTATATGGGAAGTTCTTGTAATCGCCTCGAAAATCGAAATTGAAATTTTCAACTTTTCTTTACGTTTTGAGGTCTATAGAGTATATATAAAGTGTTTTTAGAAAGAAGTATGTATGTGTGTGTGTGTGTGTATGTACGTACGTACGTACGTACGTACGTACGTACGTACGTACGTACGTGCGTTCGCAGGCAGTTTTTCTACGAGCATAACTCACGTAAACAAAGTCGTATCGACTTCGTTAAGGTGTCAATCGAAGCGTCTTTGCAGTTTTAAGAGTTGATTAGTTTTTGGGACACTTCGGTCGGGGGGGGGGGGGTTTGCTGTTTTCACCCCTTGAAGGTCAACCATGTTATGCGCTATATCTCACGAACCAAACATGCGATTTTCATCAGTAAGGTGTCAATCGACGGGTATTAACATTTTTATGAATCTATCGAATTTTTAAAAAAATCGTTGGATCCGTTTTTTAATTTTTTTAAAAAAAGTGCCAAAAATTAGGGTTTTTTTCAAAAACACAAAAGTTTTAGCCTGATTGTCAAACCTAAGTAATCAATGTTTATATTATTTATATACTCCAAATAGTTCTTGTGAAAAAATCAGCAAAATTTTTCTTTCATGTTTACAAAAAAAAAATTAAATAAAAAATAAAAAATCATTAAACGTTCAAGGTCATTTACGTCATTGATTATATCTCGAGAACCAAATATAATCTTTCCATCATTAAGGTGTCAATCGACGCGTATCAACATCTTTATGATGTTTTTATATTTTAAAAAAATTGTCAAAGCGTTTTTTACGATTTATTAATTTTTTTTTAGAAAAGTAGTGTTTTTTTCATAAAAAATTCCATTTTTAACCTGATTTGCACATCGTAATAATAAATGTTTATAGAACTTATAAACTTTTATCAATTTTTATAGAGAAATCAGCAAAAACTTTTCTCCTGATTACAAAAAAAAAATTAAATTAAAAATATAAAATCATTCAAAGTCACCATGTAAAAAGGGTTCATTCGAATCATTATACTTTAAATCTCTTATTCTAGAGACATTGTTGTATAGTCAATCAAAGTTTATTAATATTTGCAAAATTTGAGCAGTTTTTCAATAGTTTTCACAGCACCATGTTTAACTTTAATGAAAAAACTGCTTTGTAACCTGTCCCCCCTCCGATTGATCCGCGTGAATAATCAATCAAACCAATGCACCAAAATCCTTACGTAATCAATTGACGCTCCCGTAGATGTTACGATTAATATTAAATCATTCCAATAATTTTTATGAGAGGTACATTTTTATTATTTGAAGTAGTATTATTTCCATAACTTTTATTGTGTTTAATATTTTTAATATCTATGTAGATATTACTGGGAAGTTGACCGTGTGGACCTCATGGGTCGCACCTCACGGCTTGTTATTGTTTGTTTTTACCCATAACAATTTTTAAAAAAATATCCAAAAATGTCGACGGACGTGATTTCTGGTGACTGGGTCATCTGAGGAGGAGGGGGGAAGCACAAAATTAATCCTTGTTTAAGTGCCTATGTCAGGTACCGGAATGAATGAAAATGGCGGCCATTTTTTTTTAAAAAAAACCTATTTTTGAGAGTGGAAAATTGAGTATCGGAAAATTTGATGCCGATCATAATGATTCCGCTACCGACTAAAGACATATATGTGTACAACAGCATACTAACAAATCAGAGTGATCGATTGATTATTTTTTTTAAATCGTGTCCGCCAGCTTAAAAATCATGAATTCGAGCAAATCACTTTTACTTTTTTTTACAATTTTTTTAAAACGCTATATACCTCTACTCTACTATGTCTGGGCCATACAATTTTTTTCCTTGTTTTCATACAGCTCCTGACTAGTTAATTGTGCATCTCTGCGAGCTGTTCTGATTTTTTGAAAAATTGTAACCTTAAGCCAAAAAGTTTCTATTTAAATTGCTGGGAAGAGATTACATAAAATGTAAATGCAGTGAATTGATAATTAACCCGAAAAGATCTGTAGTAAAAGTTGGCTTATATTTTGGTTACTTGTGCCTCTGAATGTTCGAAAATTTTGCTGTCTGGTGGAGTATTAGAAAAAATAATCACAGTAGAAATATTTTATTGTGGTACTCGTTTTGTGGCTTCCTTTAAAAAACACTTCCAAAAATATTTTTATAATTTATTTAAGGCACAAGGTATCCAATAAGTTGGCATGTTTAAAGATCACATTGTAAAGTAATCTCGTAATTTTTTGTAGTAAATTCAGAAGGCGATGTACTTCCTAAAGTTAAGTTTTCTTGAGGCACCGTTCTTTCTTAATGACCTGAATTTGAACTGATTTGTTAACTATAATTTATATTTTTATAATTTATGAACATATAGTCTGAAAGATTAATTTAACTAAATTTACAAATTTGGTACTATCCTTTATACCGATTTCTTATCGTCTGGGAAGTACTATATACTGAAATTTAAATACGTAGAATTGCTAAAAATTGATGGAGAGAGTGATTGCAGGAGACGAAGCTGGTTTTAGTCGGTAAAAATCCGGCATGCTGAGAGGCAGGAGCTGATCGGTATCTTTTGAAGATTTCCACCTCCCAACGTTGAAAAAAAATTAATTACTTCAAATTACTTACCTTGTTCCTTGTATTGGTACTTATTATATTGCAAAGGAATCGGCATTCACGTTTCGAAGTTGCCGAAGAATTGACGAGTTAATTAGCCGTGCTGTCAGGCATTTACACGAAGTTAACGTGGCAAACAAACAATCACCACCACAATAACAGAAAATGGGAAAACTTTTAGTCGGGAAATAAAACTTTGTAATTTGATTTATTTTTCTTAATTCGTCTGCTCCGCTCGATCGCCTATTTCACAATGATCTCAATAATTACATCTTCTTTCTATCTCTACTCTATACAATAACCAACGCCATCTAGTGGCTAAATTCAAATTTTCTAGACGGTTACAGCTCGGCCAATCTGACCAGGATCGTCCTCGATCCTAGTGACAGCCTTGATCGTATGGTCTCTTGGAGATAGGTCGACGGGACGGGTCCACGGTTTTAATCGGGCAGCTTCTAATACGCCTTCGTAAGGAATCTGGGTTAATTGGCAATTTTCTACGTCTCCGACGATATATCGGTCACGCGGGAGTGTCTTACGGATCACATACGGTCCCCGGTATTTAGGGAGGAATTTCTTGTTCGATCCGACTGAGGTATCTAAGTGGCGAATAACGACTAAATCTCCTACCTTGTACTGACCAGGCGGGTGACTTCTCAAGGCATATTGACGAGAATTTCGCTCTTGGGATTTCTGAATGGCGGTCGTGGCTTTCGCTCTGACGTCGGTGAGATTTACTTGGGTGGCGGTTGATTTAGACTCCAGATATTCGGCTAAATCGTCAATATCTGGGCCGCGCTGAGTGGTCCCGAAGAACAGGACGCTAGGGATCTGGCGTGTGGAAGAATGTACCGTGTTGTTGAGGGCATATTCTACTCTATTAAGTAGAAGAGACCAGTCGGCATGATCGATAGGGTCGGATAGCTTGGCTAGCATAGGAGTTAGCACACGGTTGGTCCGTTCCACTTGCCCATTAGCTTGTGGAGAGGCCACGGCTACTTTGACGTGAATTATGTTTCGGGATTGCAAAAAGGACGCAAAGTCATAGGAGGTGAAACAGGACCCCCTATCGGAAATGATTCTACGGGGACGACCGTAGTACTCAAAATAACGCTGCAAGGAGGCGCAGACCTCACGCGTACTTGTAGAATTGACGGGATATAATTTGGTATACTTGGTGAAAGCATCTACTACCACCAGGATATGCTTTCTCTTGGAACGGATGCTAGGGAGGGGACCATAATGATCAATATGCAAAGTATCCAATGGTATCGGGTTCTTCTCAATTGGATGAAGATCTCTCTCATTTACGTAGCGAGGGGCGTTGTATAGAATGCATGGGATACAATTTCGGATATATGCTTGGACTTTCTGAGACATTTCAGGGAACCAGTAATGATATTTCAATTGGGCCACCGACTTCTCGACCCCTAAGTGGCCAATTCTTTCGTGTACTAACCGGATGATGTTGTTCTCCATCTCGGCGGGGACGACAAATCCTAGCGTTCCGTCGGGCATTTTACGGTAAACAAGACCGTCTATTAATTCATACGGGTCTGCTGGTTCTAGTTCTAAACGGGAACGAATAGCTAGCACTTTCGGATCTCGGGATTGAGCGATCTGAAGTTGCACATCGGTGTTATCTTCTTCGGCAAACGCGATGACAGGATTGCGACTCAGGGCATCCACATGAGGCATGCGTGTACCGGGGCGGTGGGCGATAGTATAGTTGAAGTTTTCTAATTCTAACGCCCACCTTGCAATGCGAGGGTTCAGGGTCTTCTTTGAAAGGGTCATCGTGAGGGAACTGCAATCGGTGATGATCTGAAAGGGGATGCCTTCGAGATATACTCGGAATCGTCGAAGAGCATAAATTACGGCAAGGGTTTCTAACTCGAAGCTATGATATCGGGACTCGGAGGGGCTAGTTCGGCGAGAATAGTAAGATACTGGATGCCACGTTCCATCTGTCTGTTTCTGCATTAACACAGCGCCGAAACCAAGGGAACTAGCATCGGTGTGCAGTTGAGTTTCTTTCTCCGGGTTGTAAATAGATAAAACCGGGGCGGCTACTAGGGCGTCACGCAGGGTGTAGAATGCGCATTCACACTCTCGGCTGAAAACAAAGGGTTGGTTTCGTCTTAGTAATGACGCTAACGGGTTCGCGATCCGGGCAAATGATGGCACGAAACGTCGGAAGTAAGAAAATAACCCAAGTACTGACTGCAGCTGGTGAGCATCTTTGGGTACGGGTAGCTGGCGAATGTGCTCAATATGGGTTTCACTTGGGCGGATACCGGTACTATCAGCAGAGTACCCTAGGTACTCGATCTGACTTTGTAAAAGTTTACACTTGGGGCGATTGACTTCCAATCCACATTCGGCAAGGCGGGTAAACAAACGAGCTAGGAGATGGACGTGATCTTCCGGAGTTTCGGTGGCGACTAAGATGTCGTCCATATATACTACGATTTTTCGAGACTGGATGAAATCCTGGAGCTGGCGGGATATGAACCGCTGGAATACAGAGGGACCATTCTTAAGTCCAAACGGCATGCGAGTGTACTCATATTGTCCAAACGGGGTAACGAATGAGGTGTACTTTATTGAGTCTTCCGACATTCGTACATGATGAAAACCACTTTTTAAATCAATTACCGAAAAACAGCTTTTGTTGTCTAAATATTCTAAACAGTCGTCTATCAGGGGTAGCGGGAAATTATCTCTTACAGTTATTTTATTAAGTGCACGGTAATCGACACACATTCGAAGAGATCCATTCTTCTTACGAACTAAGACAATGGGGGATGCATACGGGGATTGACTGGGCCGAATAATTCCGGTTCTGACGAGCTGATCTATTTGATTCTGCACTTCCTTACGTTCAAAGTAGGACAATCTACGGGGAGAACAGTAAATGGGATTGTCAGACGTAACTCTTATGTGCATCTCGTAATCGGTTAGCTTGGATGATAGTGAGAGCTTTGCGGGGTACACGCGGTGGAGGGCGGATGCACAACGATTAGTCAGAGAGGGTCCAAAGGTTGTTCCTATTTCAAAATCGGAGAGTTGGCGGTCATAGGTTCCTCCTAAAGGCACTTCAGGGTTAGACACTTTCGCGCGACTATTGGATAGGGACCCGGACACCGTCGACATCTCTCCCGTCAAACATTTTTTTTCAAAGCCAGCCGTGCACACATATGACAAATAGTTACACAAAATAGGTTCTGTTATTTCTTTTTTTATTCTAAGATATTTACATGAATTATCGATCGGCCCGGTAATCTGCTTTAATATTTCATTATTTTGGCATAATTGAATGCCAAACGCATTTAAGAAATCTCGGCCCAACAAAAGGGGAACCGGGATTAAGCCGTCGGGGACAACGTATATCCGGACAAGTCGGCTTTTTCGCGCAAACGTTACTGGAACTTTAATCATTCCACAAACGGGAATCTCCATCGGACCGAGACCGCGAAATCGATTATTGGTCGGGCTGATAAGACCGCTGCGAGGCACTTGTTGACGTCGGATAAAACTGGCGGGGCTGCCGGTATCAAAAAGGGATAATATTAAGGAATCGGCTCGGCTGGCTTGACAACGATCAAAACTGACACTTACCGGTTGCAGAACAGCAATCTCGGAGACACTGGATACATCGGGTTCCTGGACGTCCTGTTCTATGGCGGCTACTCGGTGGTCCTGGCGGCGTCGGTTGGGACAAGTCCGATATTGGTGTCCTTGTTCGAAGCAGTGGAAGCATCCGTCCAAAGGGCGACGTGGAGATCGGCACTCTGCTGAGGTGTGTCCGTGACGGCGGCAATTGAAACACCTCATGTTGGTTAACTCTTCTCGGGGGCGACCGGAATCGGTGCGGTAGCTGGTGCTCGAACCGGCGGGATTAACAAACGGCGTTGGCTGGTAACTTTGATGTACTAATCGGTGCTGGTGGTCTGGCGTTCGGGGATTCGATACACGACCCATCGGGTGAACGATAGCTCTCGGGGTCGGTCGATCGGCTTGAGCTGATACGGGTCGCAGCGGTGGGTTTGCCGTCTGGCGTAATTCTTCGTGGTCTTCGGTTACATTCCGAAGATCATCCAAAGTGCGGATTCCACATAGTGCGATGGGTTCTACTCGCAAGCTGATACCGCGTATAATGAATCCAACCAATTCTCGTTCGCTCACTTCTCCCTGATTGGCTAGGGCTCTCATATGGAGTATATACTCCTGAATCGTCTCGGTGGTCTTGATGGCTCGATTCCCCAGTGCTCGGTAAACGGCATATTTGTCGAGGTCCCTATGGAATTCTTTAATCAGGGCCTCTTGCAGCTCGCTCCACGTATCGACGGTAACAATGTCCATCAGGGTCGCTGCGGGTCCTTCCAGTAATCGGCGGCCATACACTAGGCGGGTGTGCTCCTCCGTTCCGGCTGCATCAAGCAGATTGTTGAAATCCATGAGCCATTTTTTGATGGGGACGACTCCTTGCCCCGAAAAGGGTTTAATCGCATTCTGGATATCCGCGAATTCTACGGGGCGCACAGTATTCAGTTCGGGGTTATTCTTCAGGTGGCGAAGATCTGTCTGTAACTTTAGAATTTGGTATTCTAATTGAAGCTTGGCCATCTCGGCTTTAAGTCTATCAATTTCCGACTGTTCCGAGTGAAAAGGCCGGTGTTCGATCGGCCACGCCATGACGGCTGCGGTATTGTCCTCCGGGGCTACGGATGTCAGGGTGCTATGGTGTCCGGTCCCAACGGGTCTTGACGGCGGGGCTGTTCCGGACTGATCATGGCAGTGTGCGGACGGCTGGCTAACGGGGTTTTCAAACTGCAACACGTGGTCCATTTCTACACTAGGTTTGACGACCTGCTGATCGAAACAGGTCGCCTCGTTTTTGAAAACTAGCGGGTATAATTCCGGGGATGGTGTTGTGGCCAACGGTAGGTTCTGCGGGTCGGGACGGTTTGTAAGCGGCTGCGTGACAGGGTTTTCGGTGCTCGGCAATTGCTTGGTTTCCCCAATGGGGAGCGGGACTTTGTGCACGGAACGGTTCGCTTTGTCAGCGGCTGGCCGGTGTAATTCCAGGGCTGATGCTGCGGCGGGCATCGGGCTCCGCTGGTCGGGACGGAGGCTTCGTTGTTCGGCCGACGCGCCGGCTTTTCCATATTCTTCGAATTGGCTTGCTTCGGTGGCCGGGCATACCGAACCGGTTAGCGTAGCTCTTGGCTCTAGTCCCGGGACGGCGATAGGTACCAGCGGTGGTAGATCGGTATTACTCGCCGGGGCTCGGCCTCCCTTGTTAGGGATGCTTTTTGCTTTCCCCGCTCTGTCACTCATTTCTTTGGTATAATTATGAATGTGGCACGTACCTGCTGGTTCCTATTCGTTGGTAGACCCCACACCTGATTTTGTAATTTGATTTATTTTTCTTAATTCGTCTGCTCCGCTCGATCGCCTATTTCACAATGATCTCAATAATTACATCTTCTTTCTATCTCTACTCTATACAATAACCAACGCCATCTAGTGGCTAAATTCAAATTTTCTAGACGGTTACAACTTCAAACTATTTCATATAGTTTGTTTCGCTATGATCGCTCTTAATTCTCACTTAAATTTAGTTTTACAATTTTATTTCGCGACTAACTATAAGTGCTTTCCCACATTGTAGACACTTTGCACTAGAGCTAATACTGGGAAATATTCAGCAGATACTGCCGCACGTTATCAAAGCAAAGGGAAATTATAACAGATGTTCCCGCGATTAGCGTCGTTGGGAGCGCGTTCTGTCAATTCACTAATACTGAACACCAAAACAAATTCGAAACGTCAGATTTCGTTACTTCAGCGCGGTTTTTGGCTCCATTCCGCGAGTAGGATTTCCAAATTCGTATGGAGTGATTTCGATAATGCAGCTGGACGAAAGTGAAAGCACGCGTGAAGCTTCCAAACAAATTAAAGCACTTGAAAGGGAGAGCATTCATAGGATATGTTCAGGCCAGGTAAGCTCGTACTTAACTGTTAGGTTAGCTAGAGAAAAGTTGTTTATTTATTTATTATCTCGTGAATCTCGGAACACTATCAACTGCTATGATCCTTGTTGCAGGTCGTCTTAAGCCTCGCAATAGCCGTCAAAGAACTGGCTGAGAACTCGCTGGATGCGGGAGCTTCGCTCATTGAAATCAAACTGAAGAAACAAGGACTCGAATCGATCGAAGTCGTCGACAATGGCTCGGGTGTTGCCGAACGCAATTTCGAAGGACTAAGTGAGTATTAGCGCTCGATTTAATAGTTAGATGGAATAAATAGCTAACAGGACATTCAAGCTGCATTCGCGAAGTTCTTGCTATGAAGCCCGGTGGCAAATCGATGTGGTCAATCCTGCAGTAGCAACCTGCTATGATGTGTTCACATCACGACGCTTTTGCTCATAAGTAAAGTGGCGAAGAATACAGTTTAAACAATATTATAATAATAAGCAAACAATTCATTGTCGTGGTCAACTTCTGCAAAACGTATTCTTCCATTTTGGGTGTTGATAATCGAGCATGAATAATTCGAAATAAACGTTTGTCGCAATTAATAAAAACAAATGCTGTCTAACCACTAAAAAACGTGAAGCATATTGCAGTTATTGTTTTTTTTAGCAAAGTTGCACATAAAATAACGTTCACGTTGCAGAAAACTAAATCCAACTTGTGAATTTCAGCAACAAATGGTCCATCTCATTGTAGAATCCGCCAATTGAAATTTTGAACCTGCATTTAGGTTTTCCCAACGCTTTTATATGGTATGAACAGAATATATCTAATTTAAACTACAATCCTTGTATTTTTTAAGTTGTGAAAGGAAGATTAAAATAAGACGAATCTTTAATCGACTATTAAAATTCAATTGAAAAAGTTGAAATAATTATTTGATCAAATACAGTAGAACTTGGATAATTCGAACTTCTATAACTCGATATCGTCTTTAATTCGAAATTTTCTACTAATCCCTAGCATTTCATATAAATTTCATATTAAAAAATCGTGGCTAATTCGATCTTATTTTGGATAATTCGAACATTTTACTCGCCGAAAGTGTCCATGAGCCAGTTATAAATTCTGGGAATCCCCGAAGATAGCTTTAATCTTGCCCATCTTCGGGGATTCCCCAAGAGCTGCATGAGCTTATTTTACATTGACGTAGGAGACAAACGTGTCGTTATGGTAAAGTCAAAGCCTCCTTTCTTTACGAAGTCACTTTTGTGCATATTCAGTGTCCTCATTGCCTCCCCTTTCGATCACCTGAGCAGTCATTGCCTACAAACTGACAATTTATCTATAATGCGTGTAGTGTTTCAGTTTGCTGTGGTATTGAATTTTACATTATTGGTTGTTTTTTGTTGTGCGCGTGGAGTTTTCGTTATTTGTGAGACTTAATTTTATCAGATTTGTTGTTTTTTGTTGAACGAACATTGAGCCAAGATGTCATCGTCAAACTAGCGGGCTTACAAATCACTAACATTAACTGAAAAGGTAGCAGCGATTAGGGAAGTGGAAAAGAGACTGAAGAAGAAATCGGAGATCGCTCGGGACTTCGAAATCCCCTCGTAACACATTGTCGACTTATTTAAAAAATAAAGAAAAGATTTTAAGCAATGAATTTGAGAACGGAAATGACCAGAAAAGGTGTAGAGCACCAGCTTATCCCGATGTAGACAACTGTGATAAAAACACCACGTGATAAAAAAAACTCTACTGAGTGGCCCCCTTGTAAGAGGTAAAGCTGAACAACTTGCCACTGAAATAGGGAAAACCAATTTCAAAGCAAGCACAGGATGGCTAGACGGTTTCAAAGAGCGAAATACGATTTCTTTTGAATCTATTTGTGGTGAAAGTGGTGGTGTTGATCAGCATTAAGCAGGAAACTGGAAGAAAGAATTAGAAGAGATAATCCAGGACATGGATCCCAAAAATATTTTTAATATTGACGAGACGGGTCTATTTTTCAAATGCACCCCTGATAAAACACTTGCTTTTAAAGACGAGAAATGTCATGAGGGGAAACTTAGCAAGGAAAGAGTAACGCTTTTGGTCGGAGCAAACATGGATGGCTCTGAAAAACTGCCAGTCCCCGTTGTTTCAAAAACGTAAAGTCAAAACCAGTAGAATATGAATCTTGTGGCCGAGCGTGGCTGACAAGTGCTCTTTTTGAGAAGTGGCTCCTAAAAATCAATGAAAAATTTGGAAAAGAAAAACGGAAGATCTTACTCTATTGACAATTGCACTGCTCACAAAAGCCTCCCATCTATGGGCAATGTGAAAGTTATTTTTTCCCCGCTAATATGACTTCAGTCATTCAGCCTATGGATCAGGGCATAATAAAAAATCTCAAACATTTTTACCGGCGTTTATTGGTTTAGAATATTCTCACTGCAGATTTCACTTCTCTCAAAATTAAACTTGATGTCCTTCAGACCTTACGTGTGTGTAAACAAGCTTGTGTCACAAGAAACAATTAAGAACTGCTTCAAGAAAGCTGGTTTTTTTTAAAAAAAAAAAGCAAAAAGTGAGAGTGCCAACCAATCTGTGATTGAAGCTGTTCCTGCAGTTAACGGCTGGGAGGATATTATGTCAAATTCTGCCATCTCCTATGAGGACTTCCTTAACGTAGACGATAATGTTGAGGTGTGTAGTGAACTTACTGAAGCGGACATCATCACTGAGGTACTCGGCAACGGCAATCGAGATGGCGACAATATATCCGATGATGAAGATGACGATTTAACAGTGGAACAAGAAAGGCCAATTCTAAGTACGGCTGAAGCAGCAAATCAAGTTGATGAACTCAGGCGATTTTATGAAAGTAGAAATGAAGTAAGGCAATTTTTCAATCATTAAATCAATTAGAATCGTTCATTACGACAGAGAGACTTAATTCTAAGAAACAAATGAAGATTTCGGACTTCTTCATGAAACTGTAAATGAATTCCCTTAAATTTATAATAAAGTTTTATATATTAGATCGTGCAGTGTTGTGTTATTTTTAGCGTTTCCTAAAAACTTTTCTAATTCGGATTTTTGAATAGTTCGAATTTTTTGAGTGGTCCCTTGAAGTTTGAATTATCCATGTTCCTCTATAAATATTTCACTTGTTGGTTGAATCGACTGACTCTACGAAGACAAATTCAAAAACTACAATTTAGCTAAACTTATATAAATCAGCATTAGATTCTAATTTTAATACTCATGAACCTAATGGAATTTTTATTCAATCTAGCTGCAAAACACTACACGTCGAAGTTGCGAGAATTCGAAGACCTGCGTTCAGTAGACACGTTTGGGTTCCGTGGGGAAGCTTTAAGTTCGTTGTGTGCATTATGTGATGTTGTTATAACTACACGACACACCGATGCCATTATTGGTGAGTAAATTAGAAATATAAAATAATAGCATTGATTAATTTATTAATAATTGAACTATTGCAAATTTTCTATTCTAAAACATTACAATAAAGGCACAAAACTAGAGTTCGACCATTATGGGAAGATCAAAAATCGAACAAGTTGCGCTCGGACAGTAGGAACGACAGTATTGCTTACCAACATATTCGGTACACTTCCCGTTCGACAGCGAGAACTAACGAAACACATCAAGACCGAGTTCAATAAAGTATGCCAAATATTACGAGCATATTGTCTTGTGGCGAAAAAGGTTCGAATCATCTGCACGAATCAGAACAATAAGGGCATATGGCAAACATTCCTGTGTACGAGAGGAAGCGATAGCATCCTGAAAAACATTGAAGACATATATGGAACGAAACAGATTCAAAATTTAATGGAAATTAAGCAAGCGATTGCAGAAGGTGACGAAGACGAAAAGTGTTCCGAACTCGACGATTTAAATGACAGCTTAAATATGAGTCGAACGAAAATTGAACTAGCAGACATGGCGAAATTCACCATCGAAGGATGGATTTCGAGCTGTGAACACGGGCATGGAAGTAAATTGAAAGACAAACAGTACTTTTACATCAATTCGCGACCATGCGATACAAAACAGGTTAGTGAAAGAAAAAAAATATACGCAGATTAGAGATACATCCTCGTTGCTTATTGCCAGGTCACAAAAGCGGTTAATGAAATCTACCATCGTTACAACAAACGCGAATTTCCTTTTGTTTATCTCAACATTCTAACGCCCAAATGCGATGTTGATGTCAATCTAACACCCGATAAACGTCAACTCCTTGTAAATAACGAGAAAATCCTGATATTGGCTATAAAACTGGCTCTAGCTAAAACTTTTAGACATGTGCAGTCAACATTCAAAGCCGATGATACAATTTACAAAGAAGAGTCGAGATTAAAGGCGCTATCACAGGAAGATGATGAGGAGGAGTTGGTGTCATCGCAAGATAAATTTATGGAAGTATTATCCAGATGGAAGGCAACTGGAAGCACGGAAAGTTATGGGGCAATGAAAAAAGACGGAAAAAGGAAACAAACCGACGAAATTACTGCGCAAAAGCTAAAATTGTCGAAAATTCAAAAGTATTTGGAATCAAACTGCGATAGTTCAAGTATGGTATCGAATGCAAGGAGTGCTTCTGAAAATAGAGAAGATTTAACTAGCAAATGGAGATCTTTGAGTCCGAAACCTCAGTCGGAAGATCAGAGAAGCTTGGAAAACAGTACAATCTGTGATCTAGACGCGTCTTTTTCAGGTGAGTCAGGTTATTGGCAAAAACATATGTATTTGTATGAGATTCTACAACAACGTGCTTTGTAATACGCCTTTGTTGGCCGAAATCAATTTGGCTTTCTTTCACCGTTGCCTCTAACTTTCTCAAATCATTAATCGCGTCCTCCAGTTCGCAACCAGCTTGCAATGAGTACTCTCAACTTTTGCGTGATTTCGCTGGTACGTGGATGCCAGTTACGCAGTCTTTCATGGTACGACTGGCAGTTTTGCTATAATCAGTGTGCTTGACTTGACAGCTTTGCCATACGTAAAGACCCGTCGAAAAGCGTGTTAAAAAGAGAGTTTTTAAAACTTATTATAATCATGTTGTTTCCAAATTGCCTTAATATTTTCTATTGTTAAATTACCAAAGATTGTCTTATTTTCCACAGTTCTATCATTATCGACCTCTTAAATGATTTCTTCTTTTCAGAATTGCATCATTCGCCCTCAAATCCAGAAAAAGTTAAACTACCTGAGCCCCAAAATATCGAATATTGTTCATCAAATCCAAAAGAATCACAATCCAGTGAAATTCCCTCACAAGTTCCGGCGACAGAAACCGAAGAACTAGAATTGGTGTATGACGACGAGGATGAAAACAATGACGAGAATAAAACGTTTAGTGAAATGCGAACAACAATTGCAACGTCAATTGAGGAGATCGAGCGTTCATTGAAGAAAGAAGAAGAACTAGAAAAGGCATATCGTAACAAAGCAAAATTGTCGAGATTGAAATTTAAAGCGGAAATAAACCCCAGCAAAAATAAAAACGCCGAAGAGGAGCTCGATCGGGGCATCACAAAAGATTTATTTGCTAAAATGGAGATCGTTGGGCAATTCAATTTAGGCTTTATAATTGTTAAGCTCGACGAGGATTTGTTCATTGTTGACCAACACGCGACTGATGAAATGTACAATTTCGAAATGCTGCAGCGCACTACACGCCTGCAATATCAAAAATTAACGATTCCGCAGCCGTTAGAGTTTACCACTGTCAATGAAATGATCCTAATCGACAATTTAGATGTATTTAAGGCGAACGGATTTGAATTTGAAATAAATCATGAAGGTGAGCACTGGTTAGTGGAGTTGAAAAGCATGAATTCATTGATTTTTTCTCAATGCAGCTCAAGCAACTCGCAAAGTAAAGTTGCTTACAAAGCCTTTCAGTCGAAACTGGGAGTTTGGCAAGAATGATATTGATGAGCTTATTTTTATGCTTCACGATGCCCCGCCGAATACAATGTGTCGACCTTCACGCATAAGGTCGATGTTTGCATCAAGAGCTTGCAGAAAATCTATAATGATTGGAACGGCACTGAAAACTTCAACCATGAAACAGCTGATGAATCATATGAGCGAAGTTGATAAGCCATGGGTAAGAATATAGCTGTAAGAGTATCGTTTGGACAAATGATTTTCAACTGCATATTAATCAAAATTAATTATCTAATTCCACCTCATATAATCGGGTTAAAGGTCAATCGTAGTACACTTTAAAAGGCTCGGAACTATCTACGAAAAATATAAATGTAATTTTTTGCAACCAGTTATCTTTAAGGGCGGAGGCAGAGTAAATGGAATAAGTCAAAAAATGTATAAAAACCATGGACAGATAAAAAACGTGTAATAACATACCTAGTTCTTGCGTACAGGTCACGAGTTTTGCTCTTGCGACTGCAAACAACTTATGCCAGTGGCGCCGTGCAAGTAATCGGCTATGCAGTGTAACAATTTGGCGTTTTCATGTTCTAGCAGTTCGATGGATCGTTTACATAGTAAGCGATCGAATAGTGATGTCACAGTATACTAAATTTCATCTAGTTAGAAAAGGAAGCTTAAATTCTTCGCACCGTACTAAAGTCTACACCACTGACATCATGCCAACATTTGAATTTTTTCACTTGATGGCATTTTGCAGGCTTTATGACAGTGCTAATCGATTGCTCACCATGTAGAAGTTCCAGCGATCGAACACATTTTCTGGATGTTGTATTGTTTGAAAAGAAAAATATTTTTTTTTTATTTTATAACTACATGTGACCCTTGAATAAATTAATATATTTCCTACTTCCAGAACTGTCCACATGGTCGACCAACAATGCGCCATCTAGTGAACATGGCAATGCTTCGCGATGAAGCTTGAGTTTATTAATAATTTAATTATTATTAGTGACGTGAAGAGACAATAATAAAGTTCAAATTAAATAAGTATGGCATGTTTCAATAACTGACAACAATGTCTTGTCATCAGAAAGTCGTTGTTCTCGAACACTTCAAAAATTGTTTATACCTATGGATGATGTGCCAAACATGGTGTCCTGTAAGATACCCCCAACTCAAAAAATCAGATGGCGGGCTTAGCTTCATTTTCCGCCGGATTGAAATTAAAAATTTACGCGGATACCGATTAATACGCGCCAAATTATTTACCATCACTTTAATGCATATAAAACAAACATTGAGTTTCCGTATTGACATACCAATTTTTATATTTTAATACTATAGGACGCTATCCGAAGATAAAACCTGATCCACAATAACACTATCATATTCTGTTACATACACAATTAAACAGAATTGTAATATTTTTCTATTGATATGAGATTTCGTCATGAAAATGTTGCCCTAATTACTTTGCTTGGAAACCATTCATTTTTACACAAAAATTAATCTCCGAACGCCAAATATCAAACTTTTCCCGAGTTACATGCCGTGTATTTACTAAATGTCGAGTACCTTTTTTATGCACACTTACCAGTGTAGCTGAAAACTCCTTCAGTGAGGAATAGAAAAGGATATTAGAAACACCAAATGTTCTTATGCGGCTTTTAACAATGATCCCATGGATACTACTCGGATTGGGCAAATAGTCGTCGAAGATCGCACATTTTTTGCCGTTTTTAGCAGTATTGGAATTCTTACATTTATTAGTTAGTTTTTTGTCGTGATGTGACAATAGTTTGGTTGGAGAAAAGATTTTTCCGGTGCACTCGATATATTCTGAAGTTACAATCGCATTTTGTTAAAATCGTGTTATTGTGGGCCAATCTTTTGTTTCCATCTTATTACAACTTAAACAGTTATTCCCCATCTTTTTTGTCGGCATCACTTCCTTCCATTTCGCGTTTTCCTTCTGCAAATAAACGTAATTAAATGTATCAACTTACTCTCTATTTCGACGGCATACCACTTTCGGCGGCCAATGGCGGAGTTGTGTTTGGTGGAGCGCCAGTTGGCATTGGAGGCGGGCCATATGCGCCGTGGTGACTCTCCATGGATGCTACATGTGGCTGCTGTTGCGGGGGAGCGTTGTGCTCTCCGAAATGCAACGGTGGACCTCCTGAAGGTGGTCTCGCCATATAATGAGACGGCGGAGCCGGGCCATATTGCTGATGATAGGGATAAGGAGCATACTGCCCATAGGGCTGAGCTGGATGCGGCCCATATTGCGGGGCGTAGTATGGCGATCTGGGTGGTCCGCTTGGTGGTTGATAGCCTCCATATGATGGATGAGTCATGCCGGGATGTTGGGGGATACTTTGATGTGCTGGAGCCATGTGAGGTGGCAAATGGTGCTGTGGCGGTTGAGGGGGCCCGGTGGGTACAGTTGAAGGGACTGTTTCAGTCGTTGGAGCTACTAGATGTGTTGTCTGCGGTAAAATGCTCGCTGGCATCGCAGCGGGAGGTGGTGTGTGTGTAGCAGAGGGCTAAGGAAAAAGCACCAATGCAAATTGTGATCGATAATGTGACGTTTGGTCACAATAGACACCATCTCTTACCGGTGCAATGGTTTGTTCGTGCTTGTCCAATATAAAATCCTTCTGCGGTGGCAGCGGCGAAAAACTTTGTTCGTGTTTCTCTACATGATCTAATTTACGAGGCTGCTTTGAAGACTTCGGCGTTTCAGGAGTGGTAGGCGATTCCCTTTGAATTGGCGGTGTGGCTTGAATAGTAGGAGTGATTTTAGGTTTTTCCACCGTATTGGCTTTGATCGTCGAAACGGCCGGTGCTGTTGCTTTCGGTGAGTCTGTTTCCATTGGCTATAATGCGACAAACCATTCTATTACTACATATATGAATAATTTTGATCTCTTGGTAATGTTAATTCCCCTGGTACAGGATTTTTTTTTTGTTTTAAATGAAGCATTCATTACCTGCATAAATTTGTCAAGCACTATCATCTGCCAGACCGTTAAACATGAAATGCAAAAA
Organism: Oxycera nigricornis; assembly: GCA_963942545.1. Lineage (NCBI taxonomy): Eukaryota > Metazoa > Arthropoda > Insecta > Diptera > Stratiomyidae > Oxycera > Oxycera nigricornis. The sequence goes on along the minus strand of OZ012660.1, from coordinate 87,066,188 downwards.
AATACAGGCAAATACACAACTCGACCGCCTAAGTCATGTTTTTGTTTTGTTTTCTTATTTTTATATCTTCAACTGTTATTTATCCCACTTGAAAGTGTTTTCACATCAAAACAACTTGCGAAAATAGTTACATACCTCTGGTTCTGGCAACTGAGCAGCCACTTCCGGATTGGCCTTCGGTGGGGCTGGACTATTTGTTGCAATGGATGAAGGGACCTTTAGCTGTTCTTCGTACTTGGCTTTTTGTTGGTTAACGATTGGATCATCGAAAACACGCTGTCTGTCTCGTTTAAGCTCTTCGTATTGGCGTTGAACCATTTTTTGGAACGTTTCTTCATCGACTGCTGGTTTGCAGTGCTACCAAAAAAAATCAAGATCATCAGCATTGATACTGGTTATAAGAGAAATTGCAATTTTTCGATAGCAAATATTCCGTTCGATTGAAAAGACGATTTGAAATTAATTTTATGCACAGTACATGATATATGTACGATTGAAGCGCTAGTGAAACTTCTAAATATCTTTGGTCGATATTTATCGAAAACTTAAACAGAACTTCTTGATGTTTGTGCACAGATTTCTCTGTTGTTTTTCATTTTGCTGTTATAATTTATACGCATTTACTTTTTGTGAGGAAAACGGCCAGACAGACCAGTAATAGATTAAAAAGTGAATTAACTGCATTTTTTTGGTTTGAAATTTCCTTAATTAGATTTTCCTGGGCTTGGCGAGTTGGTGCTTCGCGTGAGTGAGCCGATTGCCAGAAAGGAACACTGCCAACAAGTTGTGTTGTCACAGGAATGATTAATGATTTGACTTATTTGAACAGTATTTTTACGATCAAGTTATTAGTATTCTTTGAATATTGATAAAGATATACTTCGATTCAAATAAGTGATTTGAAGGAGATGGAGGTGGTTTTAGTCGGTTGAAATCCGCCATGCCGAAAGGCAAATGATCGGTATCTTTTGATAAAAAATATTATAAACCATCAAACATGCTTTGCCCATTGTGATCAAAACCTTAATGATACGCTTTAACGTTTTCTTTCGGAGTTTTGGTTGTAAAAAATTAATTGTCCAAATATATCCGATGAATATAACCGTGAAATGCAAATCGGATAGTTGGTCTGTTGCTTGGTTCAAACGTACAAGTGATCCTGTCGATTATTATATCTTGTGCACGAAGGAAATATTTTATAATTTTTATAATATCATATCCTCTAACATCATCTATAAAATCGTACATCAAACATTCAAGTGTTCAGTCTACTGTACCAGAAAAGCATGTACAGTAGCTCCACATAAAATACCTTTTGGGCGTCCAGCCAAGTACGATTTACTAGTAGTTCCTGAATTATAGTATGTTACCTTTTTCAACTCCTCCTGAAACAATTCGCTCGATTCGATCAGTTTACGCTTTTTCGTCTCAAATTTTTCCTCCATTTGCTGCAGTTCTGCTTCGAGTTTTGTTTGATGCATCGTCAACGACGTCACTTGGCGTTTTAAAACTTGCATTCTTTGAGTCGTCACCACAGAGCGTACATCAGGAACAACACTATCCGAGAAGATTTCATTGATTAACCTGTGATTCCGTAGAAATCGAGCATATGCAACGTGTTTAAAAGAATAACCATCGTCTTGATCTAAAAGGTAATCAATAGTTCGGTCAGTTATTTACTTTTTCAAATACAAAGCCACAACCTTCTTCATCTTCCGCGGGTTGAATATCAATTCGTCGCTCCTGTTGACTTTTAGAGCTTGAGCGAGGTGTTTCATGAACGTCGGGATCAACAGTTGCTAATATTAAATGAATAAATAATTCAATAAGTGATTCCCCATAATTTATTGAAAGAAGTGGTTTTTGAATGCAAACGAGTTTTGAATGGATTCAAATAAACGTTCTGGTTTGAAATGTCTACACAATCATTAAAACTTGCTTATTTTTCAAACCAGCACATTTATTCTGCAAATAATGCATTATGAATTTGACAAATGTTGATTTAATGTAGTTGACAAAAAAATACGGCAAGCAATAAATAGAAAATTTTGCGAAATAACCTTAACCGCACCAATTAGATGTTTGAATTGTTAATATTTATACGTAATGCTCTGAAAGCTTGTAATATCATATTTAAGAAATTTTTCATTACTGTATGCACTTCATGTCTGGTTGTTTTAAAAGCAATCTTTGAGATCAGCAAAAGCAAGCAGCTTTTTTCAATCGTTGAAAATATGCTACATTGAATTCAGTTTCAATGAAACCCTTAAAACATTCGTATAAACCGACTTCTGATGAAAGTTGACTTATTTATGTTAGAACTAACAAATCATATTCAACGTGTTCATGATTTTTTCATTATAACTCGCGAAGTGAACAAATTGTACTTTGAAGCAGAATTCCACAATATTATACTATAAATGAGTAACGTGTAAATACATAGGACACGAAATATTAATTTTTGTTACACCAACTTTCACAGGTTTCACTATATTTGTATTTGTTCAATCAACGATCAGTTTACTGAATATCTCCGAATTATGTTTTGGTACTATTTTTCTGAAAAGTTTTATGTACATACTAACAAACACTACTTTCAGCTGTGTAAATAAAAACTAAGAACAATATCGACATACCAGACTTTACTTTATTTTTGGCCGAATTATATGCCAAATATGCGGGTGAACTATGATAAGCTTTCAAACTCTTCTCATATTCTATCTGCAAATATAAAATAGACAAAAACACAAACCACACGAATGAGTTACGATGAATGATGAATGAATTGTATGTAATATTCTATGTTATATCATAGGTTAATTGCTTAGACAAATTAAATAGCACCATCAAATGATATGTGTATGGAATAAATACGTGTATTTACATATAAATGTTAACGAAACCTTTGACACCATTATATTATCAGTACACACAGTGAACCAATTAAGCTTCAAAGCTATATAACAGGTTTTTCAAATTTTGGTACCTCTTTGTTTGGTCTTATATTTATTCCATGCTATATATTCTGGACTAGCATGGAATGTTTTCAACGCTTCTTGATATTTAACCTTAGAAATAAAACAATATTAACAAACTACTGACAATAAGGCCAAGAAACTCTAGAAGCGATTCAACAGCATTTTTTTCAATTGAGGGAAATTTGATTAACTGCACTCCTTGGAACAGGAAACAGGAAAGTATAATAATTGTTTATATTTTTTTCTATGACAAATGCATTCATGCAAACGAAATATATAGTTGACTTTATTTTTGAGGGAATACAGCCGTAGCAGCACCATAAACTACAGGCGGGTTGGTTCTTTGTTGTAATTGCTGTTATAAAAGTAATTATTACAAAAGGATGCTCATTACCTGTTGCATTGAGCAATGGGAATGGAATGCATAGATTTATCATTTTTTCACTTGAGTTACAGTTTTGAGTTGTCATGCGAGTTTAAAGTGAAGGCGCCCTAAAACGATCGAAAACACATAATTGGATCGTCATACAAAAGTGAGAATTGATATGGGCACAAAAATACAAATTCTGCATTGCAGAAGATTTGATGCATGCCATCTGCTCTGATGAGAGCAAAATTAACTTGTTTGGCTCCAACGGCTTACGGTACGGTACGTGTATGGATAATTTTTTTACAACATTACTCCTTAACAAACACATGCTTTCATGAAATTCAACACTACTACTTGATACTTTCAGGAGTAATTAATGAATTCCGATTGTAATGGCTTCGAATAAATCAAGAAAAGTATGCTCTACTATTCGGTACTATGAAAATGTAACGATGTGCTAATACGTGAAGAAATATAAAGCTGCGATTTAATTCTCATCGATGCATCATTCCAGCATGGCTGTGTACGATGATTGTTAAGAACCCCATCAAGATTTCATCTTATAAAAAATATATAAACGGCGTCGACATCATTGACCAAATGTTCAGCGACTATGCAACGTTGCACTTTGAGATGGCCGATGGTTATGTTTTTAACATATTAGACATCAGCTCACTCACTTCCTATGAACTAAGGAGTGCATCGAAAAAAATTGACCTTTATAATTATGTCTCTAAAAGTGGTTCAAATATGAACCGGAATTTTTGAATACACGCACGAAAAATTTAGTGTCGTAAAAGTGGCCGCATGGATGTTAGACTGGTCTGTTACGATGCGTAGAGAACAGCCGTGGCCGCGTAACCTCGCTTTTTTGTAGTTATAGCCATGAGCGAGAAGGATGTACCAGTGTATGTTGCGCAACGCATCATTATTCGTTTTTTGGTGAAAGATAATGTAAAATCTGCGGAAATTTATCGAAAATTACTCGAGCAGTTCGGGAATGAGTGCATCTCCAAGACTCAAGCGTATGAATGGTGTTCCGCTTTCCGAAAAGGCCGAGAAGTGGTGGCAAACTTGCCACATGCGCGGCGCCCTAAAACAAGTGTTACCGATGAGAAGGTCAGCGCTGTAGAAAAACTCATTTTGGAAGACCGACGCAGAACTGTACGCGATATGGCTGCAAAATTGGGCATCAGCGTAGGTAGTATTGAGCAAATAATTCATAAACGGCTCGGTTACCGCAAAATTTCAGCCAGATGGGTGCCAAGACTTCTGAATTTTGAGCAGAAATTCACACGCTGGGAAGTTTGCACGCGTCTCCTGCAGCGATATGAAGAGGAAGGAGAAATTTTTTTTGCACCGAATATTCACCACAGACGAGACTTGGGTGCACTACTATACGCCGGAGAGTAAACGCGCGTCTATGGAGTGGAGGAAGAAAGACGAAGGCGCGCCAGTTAAAGCGAAGGTTACACTGTCAGCGGGGAAGGTGTTGTGTACCGTGTTTTGGGACATGAGAGGAGTAATTGCGGTTGATTTTCTCACTGAACAACGAACTGTGAACGCGCAGTATTATAGTAACCTCATAAAAACACGGTGAAACCTGCCTACAGATCAAAACGACGCGATATTCCAATCCGTAGTGCGATATTGCTGCAAGACAACGCGAGACCGCATTCAGCTCGGCTTACGATGGAAACATTGAACGAATTGGGTTGGGAAACACAGGAACACCCTCCTTATAGTCCCGATTTGTCGCCATGCGACTATTATTTATTTGGTCCATTGAAAGAGGCGCTTGACGGACTGCGATTCGAAAGCAATGCGGAGGTAGAATCTTTAGTGCGAATGGTTACGTGACAAGCCGAGAGATTCTTACGAAAAAGGCATCCGAAAGCATGAGGTGGCAAAAGTGTGTAGAGTGTGACGGAGACTATCTAGAAAAACTGTAAAAAACTTCAGCTCAGTAACTTAATAAAAAAATTTATAACAAAATTCCGGTTTATATTTGAACCACCCTCGTATTAATTACTTCATCAAACTATTTTTGTCTTTTATTATTATAGTACAGGGTGGGCCATCTAACGTTTTCATTTTGAACTACTACAATAGTTTCAAAGTGATTGTGTTCCTGCAAAAACTGCAAAAAAGTTGCGTTCAAAAATGAGCCGAAAAAAGCACCAACAAGTCAATATGTGGGTTATTTTGTTAAAAAAGTGAGGGAAACCGAATTGCTTATTAATAAACCAGACCGTAAGCGTACGCCGACTGTGCGTACACCCGATAATATTGATGCTGTGGCTGTGAGTGTGCGTGAGTCTCCTGGAACATCAACTCGACAACGTTCTCAGCAATTGGTCATTACTCGCACCATTTTGAGGAGAATTTTGCGTAAAGACCTCGGAATGACGCTTTATAAAGTTCAATTGACTCAACAGTTGAAGACATTAGACCACCCGATGCGTTTCCGATTCGCTAAATGGGCCAACGAACGTTTGAAGGAAGACCCTAAATTTTACCAAAAAATCATCTTTTCGGACGAGGCACATTTTCATCTCGGTGGCTATGTAAACAAACAAAATTGTAGAATTTGGGGCACCGAAAATCCACACGTTATTGTTGAGAAGCCAATGCATCCTCAGCGAGTGACAGTTTGGTGCGGATTGTGGTCGAGTGGTATCATTGGGCCATTTTACTTAGAGAATGATGATGCTGCGGCTGTTTCAGTCAATGGTGAGCGATACCGGGGCATGTTAACCGACTATTTTTTTCCGAAGCTCGAGAATGTTGATATGAACGCCATTTGGTTCCAACAAGATGGTGCTCCATGTCACACAAGCCATCTCACAATCGAATTGCTGAATACGAAATTCGACAATCGTTTGATAAGTCGTTCTGCAGATGTTAGTTGGCCTCCGCGAAGCTGTGATTTGACACCGTTGGACTACTATTTGTGGGGCGCCGTGAAAGACAAATGCTATGCTAATAATCCAACGTCAATTGCTGCACTCAAGAACAATATTCAGTCGGCCATAGGCGAAATTACACCGCATAATCTCGAAAATGTATTGAAAGAATGGACCGACCGTATGGGCTACTGTGAGGCCAGCCGTGGGAGTCATCTAAATGAAATTGTGTTTCATAATTAATGGGAAAGATTGTACTTTTTAAGGAAACAAACCGCATTGAAAAATACTCATCCGTTTTTTATTTATTACAGTTTTATTTTGAAAAAAGTAAATGGCCCACCCTGTATATTAACAAACATTTACATAAAAATTTAATGAATTTTCAATTCAAGGAAAAAAATTACGGACCTTTCCGTTAACTCCACGCATTAGGTTCCATATAACGGTGTCATCGACCTCCTTATATGCGTTTCTCCACTTATTTTGAATACCCTTTTCGTTTTTAGAAATTTTGTTTGTTTTCTTTAATGTTTTCTTCATTTCATGATCGAGCATAATGACTTGTCGCTAAATCTGGCCAAAATGTCATGTTTCTCGATAAATGGTTTTAGTCGCTCTTCTTCGATGTATACTGCTAAGTTGATGGTACCCTTCGCTACAAATTCCTCTGATCTAAGAGCACATCGACATATTGCCTGCCAAATCATATACCGCTTGGGAAATTTGGTGCTTTTTTGTTTTATGTTTTGGGCTTACACCACACTTTGATCCGAATGTATAGAAGACCTGACCAGGCAACTGTGCGAAATCGGCCTTCACGTATGTTTCATCGTCCAACACAAAACAATCGAATTTGGTCAAGTAATCCTTGTATACCTTTCGAGCCCGATTTTTCGTTTCTATCTCATTTTCCTCGGATCGATCGGACTTGGACTTTATATGATATAAGATTATAATGATTCTTAATCCTCTGAATCAATGCGTCCGAAGTTTGCACTTTTTGAGCCGTATCTCAAGTGGATGTGTTAGGACTCTGCAAAAATGTCCTCTTTACCTTTCGGCTCAAATTTGTATCGGATGGACGTTTTTTCTACCTAATCCAGACTTTCTAGCAACAGGTAGACCCTTTTTGTACTTTATATTCGTCCGTTTCACTGTTGCAATCGACGAATTGGTCTCCTTTGCTAATACCGAATATTTACGAAGGGGATTTGCACACAATTAAACCACGCCCTTTTTTTGATTTGATGACATCTTGTCAAGAGGCATCTTACAATACGAATGGGTTAGATGTTCTTTTTTGTCGCATTTTATAGCTAATTTTGCATACCTGATGAAAACTTAAACTTATCCCAAATAGGAGCTATGCAGGAGAAACTAAAGGTCAATTTTTTCCGATACAGTCCTTATATTATGAAAATAATATGTTGCCGAGAAAAACTTACGAGTGGTGGCTATTCATGTGAGAATTGAAAATTGCTCACGAAATTTACAAGTAATGCGAAACTATACCACCAAGATCGCTATTGAAAATGTGATTGGGCGGTAAACGAATCCTGTGTAAATTGTCCTAGATCCTTTAATTGAACGCGATTCATCGGAAAGGAATAAAGTCACAGATTCTTGTCAGATTTGTTATAAAGAAATAGTCAAAAAGCGAAGAATAACACGGAAGACCTACATCCGAAGAATCTTCAACTTTAACACGACTGTAGAGTGAAAGTAAGGACATGCATGAAAAATCGATGCATTCGTGTGCCATCAGAATAAAATTCTATGTATACACTTGCTCTGACAAATACTTGCATCCACTGAACAAATAATAAATTTCCTATTTGCAATACAGTAAAACCTGTCAATAACGGAATCCCGTGGGGAATTATTTTTTTCCACTATTGACATGAATTCCACTACTAACAGGTTCCGTTATTGACAGGTTTTACTGTATTTCCAAATCCGTAGACCGTTTACAAACATTATTGCAGCTTATGCGAATCCGGCACCAAATATCCCACATTGCTCGTATTCAAATGTTCTTTGAAAACTAGTACAAGTGCAATTAATACGTTGAGTTTCTATAGTTGAATGCGATTACAAGACAGACGCTCTATGTGACGGTTTTTCGCAATATAACGCAATTTCATATTCAACAATCCTAAGACTATTTTCATTGATAAAATCAGAGATAAGGCTTTTTATATGTAAGGAAGTTTTATGTAAAATTTATTGCCACGATTTTATAATTGAATTTTATTCGAAGACTGTTATAATTTCATTCTTATGCAACTGCGAGACGTTTTCATGAGTTTGTCTGTCATTTTATAGAGTTTCTTGGCCCTAAACAATCAATAAAATTTAATTTCTAAACAACTTACCTTATCGGCCTCGTACTCATCTATGTACTCTTGTTTTTCTTCCTCTGGTGCACTCTTCCACATGCTTCCAATCTTCTTTCCTATCTCCCACAATTTCAGATCAGGATTTTCTGCTTTGACGCCATCCCACACCTTCTTCGAATATCGCATGTATGGCATAAGCGGCTTCTCTGGAGGTTTCGGCGGCTTCGGAATACGCGAATCGCTCTGGTGAAAATCATTTTGGTTAATTTTAATTAATAAACCTCTTTGGAGATTTTTACCTTGCTAACAGCAGCAGCTCCCCCTTTTGCCGACTTTTGCGGTGTAAATGCCGGATTCCCGTGATTATTGTGAGCAAAAAGCGGTGGTGCATCTTTGTTGCGTTCAGCAGCTGAACTACTTCCAGATGCCCTTAAACGCTCTAAATGTATAAAAGTTCGTAAACTATTACTACAGTTGCTAATACGGCTCAGAGCAGTCTACCGTCAACTGTTTCTCCACAAATGATGAAACAATAAACACACAAATAAAGCAAATACCTAAACATACTCAACTACGATACACAGCTTTTTATTTGAAAACATAAGAAAGCTAACAGACAATCATACTTTTCATGTTGTAATCTTAAATGCAATTTTTCCACATCGTGTTTGTTTTTTTGTAATTTTAATTTTAGGAACTATGTGATAATTTTGATCGACTATGAAATAAATTTACCTTTTAAAATGTTGGAAGTTGCAGGAGCTGATGGCGACATCATATCTATGAAAAATACATGATAACAACATAGCCCTAAAATTTTTCATCCAATTGGGTGTTTTTTGAAACATAAAATAATAAGAAATTAATTTAGAACTAAATCTTTTGTAGCATGATTGTTGCAGTTTACTCTCATCAGTTTTATAAGATTAGTTTTAGTAATTCTATGGAAGCAATATTATAATGCGTCTACACTGTTTACATTATCGAAAATCTAAATAATTTGATTTTATCAATTAAAACGAAATATAGAACTTTACTCGGATTTTATGGTGAGTTTTTACTTTCTACTTAACACTGTCAAGTGAAAATTGACGAAAACAGAGCTTTTGAAAGTCGCTATCATTGAACGATGTACATTTGACATATTCAATCAGCTTGATCGAAAATTACGGAATTCGAAATACATAAAATCTTAGTGGAATAAACAGACCCTACAGAAGAACGTGATCGAAATAAATTGCCTACGATATACAGCGCTGTGAATAATTATAGACTCAAACATATTTTTCGAATTTTTTTTGAAAGAAGGAAATGAATTTTTTGCCTGAACATGTTATTCTGAGATTCCCAGGAACTCCTTCCAATCATCTACCTTTCCGTTTCTTTCGACCACGCTAAGTGTAAGGTAAAAACCCCAAAATTTTCATTTTTCAGCTGTGAATAATTATAAACTCAGTAGCTTTTCTAAGTTTGCCAAGAGTGTTTCTAACGTGGATTTGAGTTTTTATGTAGCATTTTAACACTGTGAAAACGTGTAAGTGTATTTTTTTGAGAATTTTGAAATTTTATCGATCCCCAGAATGCCCCGTGGAAAAAAACTAAATATTTATTTTTTTAATATGAAAACAAAACTCACGCTTCCTTTTACTATATTTTTGTATATACGTATTTCGACACACAAAATACCGTCTTCTTCAGTACACTGTTATCTTGAAAAGACAGGCTTACCTTCATATACTATTCAAACTTAATTACTATCCCTACTAACATCAAATTCCTTAACTGCTTTTACCTACTTCTTACTACACAAGGTCTATTAGTTTAGAGTTGTTATTGCCCAAATCTCCATTTAGCCTTAACGACTCGGGTACTCTCCTAATTTCTATACTTTCATAGATATCCAACTTATTCACCTTATGTACCTCCTTAATCACTTCAACATCATCAAGTGTTATTTCGAGACCCTCTTTTATTACATGCTCAGCTACAGATGATTTTATGATATTTTTTTACTCCTTCTACATGATTCCACCTCTTTTAAATGTTCTTCACATCTCAACATTACCAATCTCTTCAGTTATAGAAAGTTGCGTGTTCTCTTGATGAGCCATAATAGAATAAAATCTTTATAAATTGAAACACTTGGTTTTTTGACTCACAAATTTTATTATTAACACGACGCGTTTCGATCCTTAGATCATCTTCAGGTTACATACAATGTATAATATTTCTTGGTTTTGTTCTTAAGTAATTAATGGTTGAAGGAGTGGTGATTGGAAGGGAAGGGTAATATCATTTAGCAGGTTTTCCTTTCTCTTCGTGGCCACATAATCTCAAGGCATTCCAGGTAGTCTAGCTTTTTCCCTGTTTATTTTATGTAGGATACTAATATTGTTAATTCTAAAATTATGACCTATATCTAAAATATGTTGGGCTATCCCAGAATTTGGATTTACCTCTCTAGTTGCTTTGATGTGCTCATTGTATCTAATTTTAAAGCTCCTACCTGTTTGTCCTATATAAGCTGCATAGCAATTATCACAGGATGCACGATACACTCCTGAATGCGAAAGGGGATCATTTTTGCTTTTGTTGTTAAATAGTAATTTTTTAATTAATTCTAGTCGAATGAATAAAGGATAGTTCATGTTGTATTTTAAATATTTGGACAATTTACTATTGATGGGACCTACGTAATTTAACTTTCTCCATGATTGAACATTAGTATCTTTTTGCACTGGATATATTTCTTTCTAATCAAAAATAAAAAATAAAATTTGTGAGTCAAAAAAAAACCAAGTGTTTCATTTTATAAAGATTTTAACCAATCTTTTCGTTTGACCAACATAAATTTTCTCACACTTAGAACAAGTTACCTTATATATCCCACATTTCTCCTCCTTAGTTTTTTATCTTTTTCACTACCTAGTAATGATTTTAATTTACCATTTCGACTTCTTCTCTTTACTTCTAACTGATAGTTTTCAAATATACGGGCTATTTGATTATATAATACAGAGTATGGGATACTAACTCTTATCTTCAATTTATCGTCGATCTTCGCATTGCCTACAAACAATTTCGATAAGTTATTTCTACTTGTTTGCTTCCTCTTCTTTCTAATCATGTATTCTATGGTTCTACCGTCAAGCCCATTCACCTCCGCTGTACCCACAATGTAATTTTTTTCCCTCTTGTAGTTTGTGTCAGATAGTGGTATGCTTAATAACCGGTGGATCATATTACTATATGCAGCCAGTTTTTAGGGGTAAACATGCCAAGAAGTAGCTGGTATTGTTCTCTGGGTACTTGTTGGTTTTCGAAATATGTGGAACTCGAGTCTCCCCTCCTTACGCATAATCCGTAAATCCAAGAAGGGTATCCGACCATCTTTCTCCAGTTCCATCGTAAATTTTATGTTGCTATGTATACTATTCAACCCCTTCAATATATCACTCGCTTTATCTTTTGGTATCACAGCTATTATGTCGTCCACATATCTCCACCACACTGTCGGCATCCATTCTTTTTCCTCTATGGCTACTTCGATGCTGGTCATGAACATCTCAGCTAATAATGGTGACAATGGGTTCCCCATTGCTTACCATTTTTAAAATAAAAAAATATTGTCGCAAAAGGAAGCGTGAATTTTGTTTTCATATTAAAAAATAAAGTTTTGACTATATAGCGATCGGGATACAACACCATAGTTTGAAAACTAAATGATGTTGAAAAACATAGAATTATTGATTTAAGGAACAGTGGAAAAACTCAGAGACAAATCGCGAGTGAGATTAAAAGATCGCATAGTGTAGTTAAAAGTTTGTTGAAGCTTGGAATCGAGAATTATGGGAAAAAGAAGTTATCTGGACGTCCTCCAAAATATTCGCCTAGTCTGAAGCGCGCAGTTTTGAGAGAACTATCGAACACAGGAGCTTCATCATCGAAAATTATTAGCCAGGTGAACTTACAATGTGATTCGAGCTTAGTTAGAAAATAGGCTGCATCCTCCAAAAACCTTAAATACCACAAATGTTTGCAAAAATCCAAATTGACAAAACGTCACATCGAAGCTAGGATGAAATTCACCGAAAATTTCATCCAAAAAGAAACAATTTGAGATCATGTCATCTTCAGCGACCAGAAGAAATTCAATCTCGATAGACCAGATGGATTTAACTACTATTAGCACGATTTACGAAAGGATAGACGAATCATGCCAAGAAGAGCACAGGGAGGTGGTTCTGTGATGATTTGGGCAGCTTTCAAAAAGCATGCTATTAGCGAAATAGCCTTCATCAATGGTAGACTTAATGCTGTCGGCTATCAGGAGCTACTAGAGGATCATCTACTGCCGTTTGTGACGCTAGCGGAAGACGAAAACATCATTTTTCAGCATAATGCATAATTCAGGATAATGCACCCCATACGGCTGCCTCCACAAAAAATTGATTTCAGGATTATAGAATCTAATTATTACCATGGCCAGTGTTAAGTCCCAACCTGAACTCCATAGAAAATTTGTGGGGCATTTTAGCGAGGAAAGTCTACGACCAGGAGAAGTAATCCATTGAAATTTTAGCAGAACTAAAGTAAAGAATAATAGTAGCCTGGAAGGAAATCTCAGATAGCGTATTAAATAGTCTTGGTAATAGCGTGTCGAGTCGATTGTTAGATTTAATCAAAAATAAGGGCAAATGGACTAAGTATTAAATGAAAAACTTAAACATTACACCGAGTTCATACTTTTTCACAGATCTTACAGCGAGTTTTTATGTTGTTGTTTTTTATTTTATTTTCGAAAGGAATATAATCAACGATTCAACCTACTAAATTTTTTTAAAGGCATATTATCTAGTAAAATCAACAATTATATAAAATAATTTCCTGTTTTTATGAGAGACTCAAAAATATAGTTGAGTCCATAATTATTCACAGCACTGTATTTATGACTTAATGAACTGGATAAAGCGCGTCATGAACATTTCTTTGATTTTCTATTATAGAAATTTATATATATTTACAAAAACTATTTAGAATGCTCTGTTACGTTCGCCACGCAACGTAGTCGACCCACAAACCCATACGGGCAAAATATGTGACTGCCCTGCGCTTGAAGACCCCAAACCATCGTACGGATAAACGTTGTCTTTTGAAAATTGATAATGTTACATTCGCCACTCCACACTATCAGAGGATCAAGGAATTATATTGTAAGAATATTAAATTATATAATTAGGGAGTAGATTCATTTAGGTTAGCGATATCGAACCATACAAATATATCTGGGATTTATTTAGGTTAAGTATATTGAATTATATTAATATATTTGAATTCATTTAGTTGCGGGTGTAGAATAAGTTAATTATGGTTTATGTTTATCTAGGTTAGGAATAGTGGATAAGATAGTTGAGTAGTCTATGATGTTGTCGTGGACGGTTGAACTGCGCCCGTGTCGTCGTAGCCAACGATTAGAATTCATCGCTACATCAACGGAACCACTCAGATCGCCGCCAATGCGATCTTCACGCGACCCCATGGATACGATGATTCATCTACACAACGGTCCGCCATTGCCGCCTACACACACAGCAGCAGCACCGCTGACGTGCATCGGAAATCGGCCCAAAACAGGTTCAAAGCGAATGAAAGCGTCACCGAGTTCAGCAACCGCGGTCGACCATTGACGGCGATGCAACAAACGGGATCGGGGAGATCCCATAAATCTCGTCGAATAAACAAGTGAAGGGTCTGTTCGATGTGGTGATGAGCCAAGAAAGCACACGTTGGGGGACGAAATTCAGCGGCGAAGTCTTGGAGTGGCAAAAGCCGTGAGTGGCGAAATCTGTTGGAGAGCATTGAGTTTGCGAAATCGGGTGAGCGGAAACAGAATTGCAGCGGAAAGAGCAGGGAACCAGCCACCGGAATAAGTTTAAGGAAGAAGTGTAAGTAAACGTAAGTATAGGTAGGAGAATATTAACCGTGTTGATGAGATTTACAAAGTTGTAGCCGTTATGTTTCACGTTAAAACATGGAATCCTTCCGGATGCTGTCTTTGAGGTAGTGTACAATGTTTTGTCGCGGTATTTCTCATCAGGTGTTTTTTTTTTATTTTTGCAGATTATTTTACATCACTTGTCTTGGATAATCGTTTCATTCATTGTGAACGCTATGTTTATATAAAACTGGCGTTGGCAGTGCATTGTTTTTACTACTAAGAATATTACCTTCATAAAAATCGTGTGGTTATCAACATTCTTGCATTGTAGGTGCAATGAAATGATGCGAGCGTATCCAAAGACTAGTTAATAGTATAAATAACGAATACAGTGAATCCAAAACGAGCTTCGAATAGAAGTGGGCCAAACCATCTTTTAAACAATTTAAAGAAGGGGTTGCAAAACATTTTCCTCCAAAAATAGCGAGAAAAGTTCTCATTTCATACATACATGATTCGGGTTCGATATCCTTTGAGGTATACCATATTATTTTGACAGAAAATCGTACCACGTTAAAACATCAAATCGCTGTAAAAGAATGTCATTGCGCTGATGACTTTGGCTGTTGTTATTTGAGCAAAAACTCCTCAATGCGTGCACCAAATTATTGTAGTTGTTTTTGAGTTAGATAAAACATGGGCCGAGATGCTTTGTAATTCTACGGAATTCAATCCGATTGAGAGTTGATGAATAGTTTTGAAATACCGTGCGAAAATTAAGACGGCGAAATTTTTCTAGTACCTAAAACATACATGCGTGGACTTGTTGTATATTGAGTGGCAACCAACTACATATTTTGGATGAATTAGTAGACTCGATGTCATGGTGGAATAGAATTCAAACGAGGAGAAGATGTCCAACGAACTATTAAAAACGGTAGTGGTATCTAACATCGAAGTGAAGCATTTTATAAATGCATACTAGATGGACACTGTGGGAAGTGGCATAGAACTATACATGATATGATATTGCGCAGGCATTGCTTTTGTCCCTCGCACGAAACCTTGTGACGTGAATATTGATCTTTTTTGGGCAGGTAATTCAGTAGGCACTTATTCATTAACCTGCCGTCACCATTAAGAAGTTACGCAGAACGAACCAATTCGGACATACAGAAGAGCATACCATGTCTTGTCTACATGCACTCCGTATGTAAGCCTAACCTTTAAGAAGATAAATTAAATTTCAAGCTGTTAAGGTTTCCTGTAAAAATATAAGGATGTTCTTTTCTCATTGGTTGTATATATTTTTTTACTAAACGACTGACAAACTTAATCAAAAATTTATCCTTTTTTCGTAGAAAATCGCCCAATGCAGTATTGAGGTTTCTTTCCGTCATTTCTTCTTAATTTGTGGCGAGCAACAATCCGTTTGAGTTTTTTATAATGCATATAATAAAGGGGACCGGATTTCTGAGGTAATTCGACGAAAAGATCTGAGATCGAATCAGGCATTGAAGAATTTTCATTTAGCGGACAATTCCACGTTCGAAAACGTTCCTATTCTATTCTGCACATAACGAGAACAAGACTAGC
Organism: Oxycera nigricornis; assembly: GCA_963942545.1. Lineage (NCBI taxonomy): Eukaryota > Metazoa > Arthropoda > Insecta > Diptera > Stratiomyidae > Oxycera > Oxycera nigricornis. Next base: position 87,050,058 of record OZ012660.1, on the reverse strand, counting down.
TGACAGAAGTAGCAAAAACACACCATTCCACACAAACAAAACGCGTCCTTGGTTATCGGCAAGAAACCGCAGACCATTAATTATTCTATGGATCATGCTATTTGTTCAAAGAAGTGTTTACGTTCGAGAAAAGCAAAATCCCTTTATAACTTACGGCCTCCTGAAGATGACACGTTGGACGCCACTTGTTTATAATTGGTCGGCAATGACATTTTTCAGGCGGCTTTACTTCTTCCGAAAACGGACTGAATCATATGATTTTCTCTTTCAACAATTGGTCTTCGAGGTGGCTTAATACAACTGAAATCACCGAACAAATAAAACTCGCCGAAACAATGCTTCAGATATGTCAATTGTTTCACTATTTCATCCGTTCCGTTTGTAATTAAGAGCCGAGTAAGGCATGCCACAATTGCTGACTTGGTTTCGAGTCTAGTCCATTACCGGAAATACACTATAAACGGTTATTTTAAAATTCAAATAGTATAAATGTACATAAATCAAATTCAAATAATCAGATAATTTATTGAATCTTTTGGGGTACATAGAGTAATTGACATTGACATATGATATAGTTAAGTAGTTTGACATGGAAATAATTGTCAAACAACATATTCTTAGAAATTGTTGGGTTTCCGCCAATTTATATTAGTGCATATGATATTATGATTTTAGATTTTGGCGGGACTGGGAAGGCGAATATATACAAAAGGGCACAGTCGGCTAAATGCAACCTTTAAAGTGTGAGGAGATGTCCCGATAACGACATATGCCGCAAAAATGTAGATCAACGGTCGCAAATCTCGCGCCACACACATTCCGGGACTTCTAGTCTGCTCCAAAAATACGTTACAATAGATGGTGCCTTTGAATTTTGTGGGTCGCTTGCCACTTACACTTCCCTTGCTGGAGAGTGGCGTGCCCAACCAAGTCAAAAGTATTGATTGTGGCTAATTAATTTTAAGAATGAATGAATGAGAAGAAGAATGAAAAAATAACGTTTCGATCTTCAAAGATTTCTATTTTTATAATTATTTATACATTTTATACAATTTTTGTTCTTTATCACATTTATCCTTTTAAAGCTAGAAATAGTTGTGGAAGCGGTCAGCATCTAAAGTAGCCTCGGGAAGAATGGTTTTTACTTAGTTTTTTTCGAAAACTTACTGTCTAAAGTCAAAGTCAGATATGGCAAGTCAATCAAATATTCTTCATTTAGAGCTTTAAATATACTCTGATTTTCATTTTTAAACCCTACTAGCTCACAAGTCGTGGGTGAGAAGAGAAAAAAGTATATGCGGTTCCACTGCCGAATAAATCAACCACACAATTCTCAAATCCATTTCAATTATCATTTTTAAGTGCATAATTTTATTTACTCGTTTTCTAACATACCCAATAATTACATACTATCTTCACTATTAACCACTACATATTACATAAATCGTAAATGTACAACCTGTGGAAATAAGGAAAGAAACCAACTGTATTAGCGAAATAGTTCTAAAGTGAATGTGAATGACGCATGACCATTACTTTAAGTTCTTTGATTGACCATCACAAAACCTTTCTACAATACGGTTGTATTGATTGTTCACTTTGTGGCGTCAATGAAGATGTTGAGTGCAGGTAATGATAAATATGTGGACGACACGCAACATTCTAATGTATCGTCAAAATGATACCTGGTGACGCTCACAGAGTTTATCAGCATGATTATCTTGATTGACCACCACAAAATCACAGGACGCCAATCCCTCGATCCGGCTCGACGGACCAAAAATAAGATGTACAATGTTGTTTGAGAACCACAAAAGCACGAGACACCAATACCTCGCACTGGCTTCAAAAAAGCATTCACCCAAAACGAGCCGTAGACAAAAAATTCAACAGTGTATATCCGTCGGTTAAAATATTTGAACCTCGACTTGTTTTGTGCTAGATTGTTTTTAAAAGGCAGATGCCGAAAACAATTCAGAGCAGATTTCTTTTGTTCCACTATTTTTTGATATGATATCACGATGGCTGGGTTGTTTGGCATTTAGCAGCACTGCCAGCATTAAAAATTGTGTGCTGTACACATGTAGAGATTAAGGGAGAGTTTGGGGTAGTAATGCCATTGAAAGTATTTTTATGTATTTTTGTCAGTTTACTTAACAGTAAAACTATGTAAGGAATGTAGAACAGAATGTTATTTTAATTGTTGCTACTGTCACCAACATGTTCCGTTGTATTTATCATATTTGGTGGTAGTTTTTCAATTGGAAAACCTGCGCACCGGAAAATTTTTGGCATATGTTCTTGAGTTTCGGTAAATAATTCCTACGTCATCATCCTACGTGCCTTCCTCTGTCACCATTAATCTTATTTGGAGAAAACAATTGGTTCAAATTAATTCAAACATGTGGAATTGGACTAATGAGTTGTTGCGGGCCCGTTTATATCATCTGAGCCGAATTAACCTATTTATGAAACTTCTACCCAAATAACAGTTACCTGCTTTCCAAAAGCAGAAGTTCAACGTATCAACAAGTAGAACGAACGATGCAGTTGAATCTGGGAGAAGTTTTTACAATCTATACCGTCCACCAAGCCAGATAAATGCTGTTCCCAGAATAATGCTAAATAAATAAATATTAAATATCCTGAGAACTTCATGCATATCGAATGCACACATTTCGAATGCACAAAGTGGAACGTCCCCACAGAGCGAATGCACAAATGTTTCAACATCAGTCGTGCAGTTCAACAATGTTTATAAACTTTACCTAAAAGTAGCAGCAACAGATTAACGGTTTTTTTAAAACTAACCGACGAAGCTCGAATTACCAGAAGTAGTTCAGGACGTACTCGCAATTCACAATTTTTTGTAGTGCTTTCTTAATTAAACTTTGTCGTCAACTAGATATCAACTATATGGATAAGACGGCGATAAACTAGAACGAATCATAATCAATTGTCCGTTCTTTGATGTTCGATAATATAAGCTATTTTCAAATTAAATTGGCGCAGACAACGCTGGTTTCGTAACGATGGCATTTGAAGTACCTTTTCTCTTCAAGCATAGGACGCATCATATAATCCACATAGATTCCACACTGACAGTGGTCTACACTGTAAACTATTACATATAGCAGTCGATCGAGTTTGTTGTTAACGACTATGTTTTGAAAGCTGATGGATTTTGATGGTGGAAAAGCCGAATAGACGTTTAATCACAAGAAAACTGCACTGGTTGCTGTGCTAAAATTTCTAGCCACGTAAAGGCGCAGAAAGAAATAGCAAATTCGTATCCATACAGAGGTTGGATCATGGAACAATATAAGGAAATAAATCGGTCGCTTACGCAACAAAATCAAGAGATGCGGCTCCAAGTGGCGCGTTTCAGGCAAGATATAGTTTTACTGAATCGTGCCCTCATGTCTGAAAAGGAGGCACGGCATTTACTGAACTGTAACTATGTCCGTTTTGTCGCCGCGGTATCTAAACTTTGCAACGATGCCATGAAAGAACTCGATCCAATATTTGAGGAATCCCTGCCTAATTTGACGAATGGGCCACAATCGGAAATTCTACAAGACAAATGTGTGTCACGTCGATCTGTGCGGTTAGTGCAACCAACGCTAAGACAAATACAGACCTTTGAATGCGAAAAAGAAAATAGGAAGCCATCGGATGAAGACATCGACGAAATTCAAATATCCTATGTTCAAACGAGAAGACGACGCAAAGCTGATAGTTCTATTGATTCACAACTGGAAAGTACGCCACCCACGCTAGTGGAAACGATTAACTCTTCGTCTGGTATAGAAGGCAGCGAAAATCCCGAGAGATCGACGGAAGCTGAAACATCAGGTAAACATCTACAATACGAACCACAACACCTTAGAAATTAGAAAGTGAATGTTAAATGTTTCATGTTAAGGAAAAGACAACTACATTAGATATTGAATGTTTCCGACATGCCGAGACGCAGGAGCAAATCGGTATCTTTTGAAGACTTCTCGCCTCCCAACCACGGAAAAAAAATGTTTTATGTTATGATCTTCTTCAATGCCACTCAAAATCGCATCTCACATGGTCACATTCATATAAGAATGGTAATCATGATTTTGTCATCCAAATTGATTTTCTTTCTTCGTTAGGGCGGAATTTTTCAAAACATACGATTATCTAATGCTTCGCGGCATGTTGGATTTTTATTGACTATAAATGTATAATTTCTTTACATCATTCTTTTCCTTGCTTGATCGCTGAGCTGTTGGCGGCGTGCATCGACGTTAGTAGGTCTCCGTGCAAATCTTACCAAATATCGATTTGTTATCTGTGTCCACTGAATCCATCCAGCGTTTGTATGGCTTCCAGCTGTACAACCTTTCACGATGCGCCTAGGACTAAAAAAGGACATATAACCCATGGTTTTAACGAATTCTCCATTCTGGTCCGTCTTTCATGGGCCTCAGGATTTTTCTGAGGCCTGTCCGGGGTCTACGTTTCACATCCGAGCCCTAATACCGAACGGATGTTGAATTTGTAAATCTACTTGATATTTCTCGGGTGTACTTTGTTGGGCTTAATTATTTGAGATACTGAAGAATACATGTTATTCACTATATTGATACGCCGCTTCATCTTGTCGATTTTGATTACCTTACTTATTTTTTGCTAAAATAGGCTGTTTAACTGCTGTTTAATCAATATATATGTATATATATTTACAGGTCTAGTTTCACGAAACATGCATACGATAACAGAAGAAAATAGTGTCGACATAAGCCAGTCTTTGATATACACAGGAGGACCGCCAATACAATCCCTTATTGAATCTGAGACAGATGATGATTCCTCCATACAAAGTACAACTCTTCTACCAATGAAAAAAACAGTATCCGGAATCGAGCGACAAATTCCTAGTGTTTTAATTGACGACACATCGAAAAATCTACGATCTCACATTTCATCGAGAACGATTAGAGCGGAGCTATCTGTACTTACAGAGGATACAATTTTCGATAATTTTCGACCCTTGAAAGATGTCTGTAGCACACCATACAAGCCTATAGGATCAAAAATCGTGAAGAAGTGTTCCGTTCGTGTTAAGAGGCTGAAACCGAGTGAATTACTGCAATGCAAAGATATTACTATCGGTGATAGTACAAAGCAACCTGAGGTTTCAGGAAATTCCCCACAAAAACACAAACGACGAAAAAACGTGTCGCCTGAATTATGGCCAAATCGCATTTCATCGTCACGCATCCTTACATCGATGAATGATCGTTCATCCGCTATAAATAGTTCAAATAATTCAATTCGACCCAAGCGAAATGCTGCACCAATAAACTTGAAGGAGCCAAAAATCGGCTCTAAAATGCGAAGGCCCGAGTAGATGATTGACTCTATAATACGCTTAAAACAATGTGAGTAACCTGCAGTATTTATATGGCCGACACCTTTTTAAAAATATTAAACGAAGATTTATTCGTGTATCTGAAAATAATGAAATGTTATTAGGTAACAAAGGTAACTTCGGGAGAATGTATGATTTTATATTAAAACATGCAGAATTGTGCATCTGTGAAAATGATACTTAAAAATCAAGATAAGCCTGGACTTCAATGATTTTCTGTCAAATATAATTCATATTTCCATTGCAAGCTACTCGATGTTTTATTGAATTTATTTGTCCTTTTTGGGAAACATATTGTTGTGGATTTAAAAGTAGCATGCGTGTAATTTTCAGGATGAACCAAAATATGTTGTGGATTTTTAGTTAGTTCAATGTTTCACTGATTAATTAAATAGTGTATATCGGGTGTTGCATATTGACGACGCATTTCAAAGCATATTAGCTGAAAACGTACATTCTGAACATATTACCAGATAAAATTTGAGGAGATGATAAACGGGGAACGCACGGAAATGATTGAAGAAACAATCGATTAATTCGCAATTATGTAGCAGGTGTCTCGAGATAGTTTAAATCAAATAAGGGAAATGCATGGCCTAGAAATATTTTACTCGAAGTAAAGGGAATACAAATACAAAACTGCTTTCTCAAAGCTTACGGGAAAGAAATCGAAGTGTTATTGACCGGTGAAAACTATCTGAAACGGAGAAGACATTGGATTCATTTCCACACCATCATCAACGAAATTTAACGCACGGTTTCCAGAACCGCTCCACATTTAAGGATTTTATCATGATTACCTGTTGATATGCCGAATAAACTGAAAGTCTATTCATAATTAGAAAAAAATGTGTATTGTTTATATGTATTAGTTGGTTGGTTGGTTTTAGTGCCAGCCCCCTTTATCCAAACGGTGGCTAACGTAGGCCACGATAGGCCCATTGTGGTGCCACAGAATATAAGGGCGGCAATAAAACCTACGGGATGACGATAAACATCCAATTTCTCGTATGAAGCCTGCTATGCAGCCAATGTCTGAATCACGTACCTCAGTGAGGTTGTCCAGGAAGGGCGAGCCCAAGGTTTGCATGCGCTTCCTGGACAGTGCTGGGCATCCGCACAGAAAGTGTTTGATTGTTTCTTCTTCATCCTCTGATCTGCAACTTCGACAGAAATCATTCAAAGCGGCACCCAATCTTTCTGCGTGTCTGCCGATCAGTGTCCCGTCAGTACGGAAACGATAGAACTCAGGGTTTCGCGGCTCGTGGTAAGAAGCTGCTTGATGCGTTTGGAGCACAGTGCGTGCCAAGTTTGCTTGGTTTGTCCTACAGGTTTCTTCAAGTAGCCAGGGCCTATTTGCAGCCTCCATGTAGTATTGCTTGAATCCTAGCTTTATGGACGCTAGAGGTTGGCTGACTGGGGGGGCGGTTATTGTATACTCCTGAAGCTCAGTGCCAGCTCTCGCTAGGGCATTTGCTTCGCAGTTTCCCGGTATATCACTATGCCCCGGTACCCAGCAAAGAATTACTTCACAGTGAAGCGATATCACGTTCAGTTGTGAGCGGCATTCCATTGCAATTTTAGATCAGGTATGCACGCTGGATAGTTATTGGATAGAGCAGCTTGATTGTCAGAAAAGATGTTTAAATTTCTTATGGAATTTTTTTGATTTCTCAGCCAGTCTACTGAGAGAGAGCCATCTTTTTGATAAAGAGAGCTGCCACTACAACCAACCAACCAGTCTACTGCCTTGTAAATCGCCTGAAAGACTGCAGTGGTCTGGTAATCGGAAGGATAATTTCAGGCCTAGCTGTTCTGAGAACACGCCACAGCCAACTCTTCCATCCATTTTTGATCCATCAGTGTAGATGTCGACCGATTCTTGAATCTCACTCATGGTAAAAACAGGGAATCGGAGAAGCGAGGTCTACTTTCCCTGACGTTGGTCTATATATCTTATAAAACAAAATAATATTTTTCTTGGCCATACTCTCAAGGAAAAAGAAATGAATTAGAAATTTGTATGAAGCTCTTCAACCTTCCTTAAATGCTGTACTTAAAACGTTACTCATCATTACCATGAACTACTCAGACTGGCATCTCGTCGAGACAAAGAAAATTGAATTTTTTCAAAAACCACATCACGCCATCAAGGGCCTGACTGTCCTAAATTTGATGTGTATTATGTAGTGCAGATTAATAAAAAGACAATCTTCATAACGTCGCCAAAGGCCACTTTCGACAAATATGGTTTTTAGCCTTTCTTTTAGCGAAGAGCTAAAATTTGCATATGTCTCGCAATGTAACATTTTCGGCATAAACAGCTTGTGTATTACGGAAAACATATTACAAACTTTTCAACGTAATGTATCTATTTATAGTCAATCATAAAACTAAAATGCAAACGGGCTTTCTTTCGTATCAAAACTTAATCAATTTATTAGCAAACATGAACACTTTCATAGCTTTCCAACGATTGCCAGACGCCTAACTTAACTTTTTGAACGTTTCGAGCTGGATTCAATGAGCTGTGTGTCACAATCATTTTTGTATTTGGTGAAATATTTGTTATTTTGATCAGATCCGGCGAAAACTTGTCGAGACGCGTTGAACTCTACTCCTGTTTCCAGCAAAACTGACGCAGCCTTGGGCCAAGTGCTTTGAATGAAAGCTACTGAGCATAAATTTAAAGAAAGAAACTTATAATAAACCATCCACAATTGTATTTAGATTGTGAAATCAATGGTGAGTCAACTATGAACTACAAATTGCAATTAACGTTTGAATAGTTTTTTTTTGCTATCGAATGTACAATTATATAATTACAATTAGCTTCCAAAACCTTGATTCGATGTGACCGATGTTTTTCCCAACTGCAGGCTTGATAACATCGAAAATGGAGTAGGCCCGGATGATACTTTTGTAGAGCTGGTTTTCGAGTCGTCCGTTTCCAGCTCCGAGAACACGTTGCTCTTGTCACGCAGCATGTATCTTCGTAGATTCAGATACTGATCCTTTTGCGCTTCAACCTGAAAGTAGACGTAATGGAATTTAAACTTGCGACGATAGACAACGCCATTAGAACCAACCTTCGTGTGCAATTCTTGGAGTCGGCCTGCCAACGCAACGAAACTTTCGTGTATTTGTTGTAATCCGCGTTTCAAATCATCAGCTGTGAACTGCTGGGGGTTGGTGAGTGCTCGCATATGCTTTTCGGTCAACTCCACTTGAGTGCGAAACGTTATCATGTCGGATTCGTACTTGTGCACCAGCTGCTGGAAGAAATGAAATGGAGCTGTGTTCTCAAACTGCAACCCCATTGGCGTTTCTTGTGTGCGTTGTGCCATTTCCGCCCATTGGATTGCCTGCGAGGTGTCCGCTCGCAACAGTTTAACTTTACTATAGTTACTTTCTAAATTATTCGCTACCTCTTGCAGCGACCAATTCAATGTTTGAATTTCATTCGACACACTGAACAATTTTCGCGACGAGGCGCGAGCTATCTCTGAACTGCATGTTTTCTGTTCTTTGATGTAATTCTTTAGACTATCTACCGTTTTTATAATCTGATCTGGCACTTGAGTTTCTTTCACTTTTACACTATCTGGTTTCCCTTCGGTGGATTTTGGTTGCGACGCATTTAAATCGCTGCCTCCGAGTCCAACGGAGGGTGCTGTTGCCGGTGCTGCATTAGTTCCAAAAATACTAGTGGTCGTAGTTTCTGCAGGTTTAGCTGAGTAATATGTAGAATTGAATTCAGTTAGCAATTTTTCAATGTTATAACCATATTAAAGGAAAAAGTAAATTTATTTCGAAATATATGTACAGTCAACTCTCGATAATTTGACACTCGGTAATATGATTTTTTTGCCAATCGCTTCAATTAATTGGTGCCTACGGTAATTTGTAGTTGAATGAATAGTATCTTGCACGCCGACATTCAATAATATGAAGTTGAGCTTCCTTACTCTCTATAATTTCATGCGCAGACCTGTCATTTGTTTACATGCCACATGCACCCTGCCGTTTGTTCACATCCATGTACAGATCTGTCCATTGTTTCCATGAATGAGATATGAGTCAGTTGGCAGTTCGCAGTTCAGTATTCTTTCAAACGTTAAAGTGGATGAGGATAGTGTTTAATTTGTGTTTGCATTAATTTTAAAGTATCAAAATGAGTTCAAGAAGTGACTTTCCATAAATGAAAAAAGCGTGTGATTCAAGCTGTAGAGGATGGACAATTAAAAAAAGATGTCGCCAAACAATTTGGCCTCTTACCATCGACATTGTCAATGATTTTGAAAAACAAAGACCGCGTCACCGGAAGTGCGTTAGTTGCGAATAGAAAAAGGCCATGCCAGGGTGAATTTCGCCGTCTTGAGGAGTGCTTGCTTAATTAAGTGCATTCAACAATGTAGGGGTCAAAACGTTCCCATCGGCGGTTTCATGTTGAAGGAAAAGGCCAAATCTTTTACGCAGTCTCTTGGGATTAAAGGATTTGAAACAAATGAGGGGTGGCTCTCAAATTTTAAAAACCGACACGCCATTACGTTTAAAAAAATCTGTGGAGAGAGCGCTGGTGTGGATATTTCGATTTGTTCCGTGTGGATTGACAAACTAAACCAACGTTTGAATAGTTATGACCCTAGAAACATATTCAACACAGACGAAACTGTTTTTTTTATATAAATGTCTTCCTGATCGCACTCTGACATTCAAAGACGAAAAGTGTCATGGAGGAAAACTCAGCAAAGATAGAACAACTGTCCTTTTAGCTTGTAACATGGACAGTTACCACTTATTATAGGGAAATCTGCAAAATACGCTGTTTTCAAGGAATAAAATCGCTTCCCGCAGCTTATAGATCAAACAAAAAATCGTGGATGACGACAGAGTTGTTTAATGAATGGCTGACCTCAGTTAACAGTGACATGAAAAAGGGAAAACGCAAAATTTTACTATTTTTGGACAACTGCGCCGTGCATAATAACCCACCACCGTTACACAACGCAAAATTGATTTTTTTCCAGTCAACACGACATCAAGATTGCAACCATTAGACCAAGGCATAATTCAAAATGTTTAAATTTTCTACCGAAGAGAAATTGTTTCTCTTGTGCTGGATGACATTGAGAAAGGTGAGAAGGTGAACATATCAGTTTTGACAGCTATAATCATGATTGATAAGCCTTGGAAAAATGCCAACCCTACCACTATTTATAACTGCTTCAGAAAGTGCGGTTTTAAGCAAATCGAAAACGTAGAGTAGACACCAGAGTCATCAATAATTACAAGTTCTGACTCAGGTTGGGGGCTTCTACTTAAATATGGAGAGTTAGCATGTGAGAATTATGTTCATAATGACGATGATATCAGTGTCTACGGTGCCCTAGCAAATGCTGAACTGTTGGATTTGGCCCTTCTGGATGAGGACGAGAAAGAAAACGAAGAACAAAAACTGCCAATTCCAGTCACATTGAACGAGGCAAGGAGATCTCTTACTACGCTTCGCTTCTACGCCCTCAGAACCGACACAAGTGACGATTTCTTCTCAACTCTCATCACTATCGAAAATTCATTGGAGAATGATAGACGAAAGTCGCTCACCCAACAGAAAATCACGAACTTCTTTACAAAATGACATTTGTGAATAATTGTGCAAATGTTTGAAATAATAAATCACGAATTTTAACCGAATTCTTGTTTGTTTGAGTTCTTTCCTTCCTCCCTCTTGGTTATTTGAACTCCTGTTATTTTGAACCCTTGGTAATTTGAAATTATTTCGCTTGTTCCTTCGAGATTCAAATTATCGAGAGTTGACTGTATATCAAATTCATTGAACCTTATCAAACTTTGTGAAAATTTCTTGTTTTAAACAAACAATTGTTCTTATTCTATTGAATACTCACCGAAAAGACCTCCACCGGCTCCTGTTCCAAAGCCAGTGAAAGGTGTAGTGGTTGTTGTAGCATTTGTTCCAAATCTATTTGAAAAATTCAGATTACTCGATAACAAGAATTACAATAATTTTCTTCTACTTACGAAAAATTTGGCGCCGTTGTAGTTTTTGGGAAGCCAAGAAGAGGTTGCGTTTGTGTTGTCGTTGATGCAGGTGTTGTTCCGAAATTAAAACCTGCAGGCGGAGTGCTAGTCGCAAGGTTAAATCCTAGTGCTGGAGCAGTTGTTTTTGCAGTTAAAGTTCCAAAACCTCCAAAGCTTGTCGTGGCTGTGGCTGCAGCCAGTGTTGGCGTTGCAGTTGTTCCAAAATTAAACCCACCCGGAGCTGGTTGCGTTGGTGGTGTTCCAAAAGCTAATGAATTAAATGAGAAAATAGTTGTTTATTTCCAAGTGGATACGATCAGATAAGAAGAGTTCTATTTTATTGTCATGTAATAGAATACACCTCAAAAGCAGCAAATGCCTAATCATGGGATATTTTCTTTATTGCTTCTGTTTGCATTCAAGATCATCAGTATCCTCATCGCCTGTGACGCAGCTTAAGATTTCGAGCTCGTTGTTGTTTTAAAAAATACACGCTTCAGCTTTTTCTCCGGTGATATGTTCCAATTCAAGAAAACTTGGCATCATATCATATATATCACTGTCAAGAAGTGTATTGGATCCTCTTCATTAACATTGTCAAGAGGTTTCCACAAAGATAATCTACGAAAGGATGAAGGGATTGATTTCCAGGCATCAGCCGTTCAGTCAATCGCACTTTTGATTGTAACTTTCTTCACACAACTTAAAATCTCTTGGTTTGCTATTGCTAAAGGTTTCCGAGGAGAAGTTTTCGATATCAACATTTAAAGGATTCATTTACCCCTCAGTCCGTCGACCGAAAAGTCCTGGTCACATTTGCTGGCGAAAATTTTACTTTGATATCGCCACATTTTAAGCTACTTTCTGATGCAAGTGATGGGGCGTTATCAATTAATGGAAGAGGTTTTGTTTCAGTAATCTCTTACGGTTTAAAAACTTTACGACGTTTGGGACGAACAGTTCAGCTTGACATAGGTCCTGCACTCATCCAAGCATCTATTTGATGTTTGGAATAAATTGGCAGAGCATTTCAATTGATTTTATTAAGCGCTCTATGCGCTTGGCATACTTCCCAATAATCGATGCATTTGAACACAACAACGATGATATTATTTCTTTGCTTTGATTCATTCAATTTTCCACTGAACAATGTTGCGGCTATTTCGTCGGTTGACAGGTTTTCTTCAACAATACTGGGACACTAAGTTCCATATCAACTTTTCCAACGCTTAAGCTACCCGACACAATTTCGGAAAATGTAGTTTCATCGCGAAAGTTTTTGAAAAACAATAAGGTAAAAAAATAGCTGTCGCAGTTCCTTAAGACCATATCCTCTTGTCCTATTGTGAATCATTAAGCATAGCAACTGGAAAGTCACATTGCCGAACGATCTTTCAATGTCTTTCACCATCTTGGTTATTTAGAATAGGATTTAAACCAGATTCAGATACGAATGATACATTTCCTTGTTGGTAAGCGTACTGTATTTCATATAAAGCCATGCCAAATTTTCACATACAATCGAAATAGGCTCATCAGTCCTTCCGTTACATATTATTTTCCATGGTTGGATGTAAACTGAACTCTCAACTGTTGCTAAGCTATAGAAGCATACCGTATTGGAAAAAACCTCATGCCAGAGCTGGCTCAACGCTAGTCATCATTCTTCAGGATATTTCCAAGGAACCGGTTTATAACAGATAAAAATTGCGGTAAAAATCTCATTGGTTACGCTGATTTCAGCTGAGAAATCAGAAAATTTGCATAAGAAACCTGAATAAAACCTGTGACATTCAAGCTGCTATCCAAGCATTATCCAACGTTTACACCTGATCCATGACTGTAATGGAATGCCGTAAACAACTGGACGTGATGTTGCTTCACTGTGAAGTGATTCTACACTGGATACCGGGACATAGTGATATACCGGGAAACTGCGAAGCAGATGCCTTAGCCTTAGCGACGCCATGAAGGCTACAAATAGGTTCTGGTTGCTGAAGAAAAGCTGCAGGACAACCAGGCAAACTTGGCACGCACTGAGTCCCGAGTCGTGAAACCCTGAGTTCCATCGTTTCCGTACTGACGGGACTTTGTCTGACCGGCAGACAATCAAAAAGGTTGGGTGTCTCTTTGAATCATTTCTGCCGAAGTTGCAGATCAGAAGATGAAGAAGAAACAATCAAACACTTTCTGTGCGAATACCCAGCACTGTCCAGGAATCGCAGGCAAGCCCTTCCTTGACAACGTCACGGAGGTAGCTAATTAAGACATTGGCTGCATAGCCGGCTTCATACGAGAATCGAAATGGTTCTCGTCACCCAGCAGCTAGGTTATAGTGCCGTCGCAATCTTCTGTGGTATCAAAATGGACCTACTGTGGCCTCAGTGAGCCATCTTTTGATAAAGAAAGCTGCCACCACAACCAACCAAGCTGATTTCAGCCATCTGTTAACCCAAAAGCATTAAGTACTGGTGTATGTATTTGTTCCATTCAGGTTGCAAGGCGCTTCTTATCTGGAGTATCAGACTCTACTAGGAACCTGTTAAATTGGCATTATTTTCCAATAAAATAATGGAAAGATGTATAGTGAGAATATTATTTGTCCCTGAAATACTTTGGTTCCGCGGTACCTTGCCTAAAAATTTAAAGTATTGTTTCTCGTTATTCTGAGTGCAAATCGTGTCAAGGTATGGGCAAATAGTACTAGAAGAACCAGTATGTTGAAGAAAATCCACGGATATTCAGTTAGAGAGACTTGTTGAGCGGTTTGTATAACAAACAACATGTGATAGTGCGGTGATATTGTGAGGGTCCCCATTTCACGAATACGAAAGGGACATGCGACGCGCCGAAAATGCACCGTATTTGCAATACCGATCAAAGTTTCGCGTCGCCTCATGCCGCTTTTGCGACTGAATTCGGGGCATGCGGAGCCCCGAAAATGCACGGTAAATTCGCACTAAGTGTACCTGGTGCAGCTTGTGGCGCTCCAAATGTTAAAGCGTTTGTTGCGCTCGTTGCGACTTGTTGTTGTTGCTGTTGTTGTTGTACTGCCATTCCAAAGGCTGGCACAGCTCCAGGACTAAAAAAAAAAAATATTAAACACGTTCTTCACTACTCCTGAAATTTACCTTCCAAATCCAAAACCTGGGGCCGTGGTGTTCGGCGGAACACCGAACCCGGACATAATCGAATAGTTCCGAGCTTATTTCCTACTTAATAATTTAGCATCTATAACCCGCCACTCTCGAAATAACTACAAAGTTTGGTTAGAATTCGCTGCTATTAAATGTCAGATTGGTCAAAATTAGTGATGCCAATTTAGCTCATACGGAGTTAAATTTTTCCCTCGAAACATACTTCTAGATCCTGTTTATAGTTTTAGGGCCATTATTCTTTTCTTTTCTGATGTTAGTGGGGATATTGACCGCGTTTTTAATCAAATGAATTTAGTAATAACAAGAAACAGGATTTCACTAACAATACTAGAATCCATTTTAATTATTCGTTTTGGTTTGCAAGCCAATGCGACATGCTGCATTAATTTCCAGTCAATTTTTCAATTACTTCAACAATTTCAAATGGCGTAATCAATTCGACAAACGAAGAAAGCTACCCGATAGTTGCACTGAGCTCTTCAATTTGAAAATATCCTTCACCAGCATATCGCTCACTGACTCCTAATTACCTAGCAAATAATCCTAAGAAAAACTGCCATCAATGATAAATGGAAAATTGGCCCTGACAAATGCACAGCTCATTGACTCCTATAGTGGTACAACTCAAAAATAATAGTACTTAGTTGGCATCATTAGATAATTCGATCATTGGATAATTATTGCATAAAATTTCATTACCAAATATTTCAATCTTTATGCATGGTAGTTTTTGCATTCATTTTTAATTTGAGTAGCATTAACAAAATCAGGCAATTACTCAATTATTTAATTTTTATAGTCGTGCCACCATAGAACTCAGTGATCTATACAGTCGTCAATGCCAATTTTTCATTAATCATTACTGGCAGTTTTTCAAAGAATTTCTTACTAGGTGATAAATAACACAAGAATATTGTTTTTATGCCGTGAATACAAAATAAATAACAGCTTTTAAATATGAGTTTCTCAAAAAATTTATCGATACTTTTTGTATTTACTACATAAACATCTTTCCCGCTTTAATCTTGCACATATCAATGCCAAAATAAATATTTTGTTTTTCAAAATTTACTCATTTAATTTGAGGAAAAACAGTTAATTTTTAACCAATAAACCCACAACTTTAATTTTAATTATTAACATATACATTTCGGGACGCAGTTAGTCCCTTCTTCAGTGTTGTTAAAACTGAAATTTCAGCTTTAACAGTTAGTTAACAGTTACAACAGTTACAACACTGAAGAAGGGACTAACTGTGTCCCGAAATATATATGTTAATAATTAAAATTAAAGTTGTGGTTTTATTGGTTAAAAATTAACTGTTTTTCCTCAAATTAATTGAGACACACAACGAGAAACTCAGACCATTCTTTGATTTAAAATTTACTCCATATTAAAAGAAATTTTAATTAGATCCCGTGAACGAATTCTTATTCGTTTTAATTGAAATTTTAAATCGTGCAGAATATGTTTTTTGTCTTTCATTCTATATAAAAGCAATATATCTTATGTTATAAGAAAATATTGTAATTGAACTATGCAGTGTAATAATGCTTATTATGTTTCTGTTCGATAATAAATTTCTTGAAAACTTTTATAGCATTACATATAATTTTTTCATCCCAAGAAATCTTAGCGGCATACATTTCATACCCCACATTTTCCATTTTTGGTCCGAATGTTTTGTTTAGAGGTGGCATCACTGGTCAAAATGTCATTTCGAAAACTGACATCAGGCGCCGCTGCAAAGTACGCTTTGGGATGATTGTGGTACATTTTTATATTTAATATCTAAAAGTTACTAATTGATTATTTAATTACTCTATCTTAAAAAATGAAATCAAAAATATCGTTCACAGAAAACAATGAATGGAAAATGAAATTCTTCGTTATTCATAATTTACAGGTACACCCTAAAGTACTGTCAATCCAACTGTCAAATCATTTTTAGGAAATAAATGCGGTTCGATTTCGAAAGTGAATCACCACAAGTCGTTGTTTGACAATTTGTGCGGAACGGTTCGATTCCAAGAATAAACTAGACAGAGTGGGAAAGTGGAAAAGGCCACATCGTTTGCATGAAGTTTGAGAGAATTGTTTCGAATTATACGCGATACTAGCTGCGCAACAAGCAAGCATTTCGGAAGTACGATTATAAAAATGGCTTTCCAACAAGGAGGGATGCCGGATCAGCAGTTTCTATGGGACGTATTTCGACGGTAGGTGAAAACATGTTTTCGCACGCCGCTCGTGATTCACTCGCTGCTTTGATTTTTGCAGGGTGGACAAAGATGGAAGCGGTTACATTTCTGCGGACGAGCTTCAGGTGGCACTTTCGAATGGGACGTGGACTCCATTCAACCCGGAGACAGTGCGTCTTATGATTGGTAATATACATACAGTGGCCGGCATATACATTGAGACAATTGCAAAGAAAATTAAGATATCACGATTCAGGGAAAACTATGGCAGCAGGAACATCAAAATTATTGATAAAGTAACAAATGGTCACAATTAACAACAAATACTTAAAACAAGGCAAAAGTAGTAAGTAAAAAGTAAAAAAATAGAGCCAAGCAAAGAAAAAATAAACGCGGCATAAATTTTGAGACACCGGGAGAAACATTGAGACAACACAATTCATTCACATATCGACGTACTGTGCTGATTCTGGATAACCGAAAACCGCAATAGGTTCATCAAAGTAAATGAGTCACTATCCCTGATACAATTTAGCAATTAGTGTGCGCGAATGGACGATTCCTGTCGAGAGAATCGGGAAATACGTCCTTTGAGAAGCGACAGTTGGTTGTGTATCATCACGCGAAGGAAAATACTGTTCGGGAAATTATGTCGTTATTGCACATGTCGCGGTCTACTGTCTATCGTATAATAAAAGGATTCAACGACGAGGATAGAATCGACTTTAAGACACCACCGGGACGCCCCTCGAAAGTTTCCGAGAAAGATTATTGTGCGATGTGTTGTCCAGAACCCAAAAGTGAGTGCTTCGCAAATCGCTGTTGACCTATCCGCGAGAACAGAACATTTCGTCGAATTTTGAAAAAGAAGGGATACAATTCGTGCATGGCCCGACGAAAAACCTTTATTAGCGCGGCGAACCAATTGAGACGCATCGCAAGTATATTCATGCACCCGCAAGTTTTTGGAACAAAGTTATATTCTCTGACGAGTCAAAATTTAAAATTTTTAGAATGACAGCAAGCAGAAGGTGTGGAGGAAGCCGAATACGGAATTGCAGCTCAAAAACTTTCGTGTAACTCTCAAACACGGTGGTGGAAACGTTAAGGTATGGGGATGTTTCGTAGCTTCGGGAGTCAGATCACTCGCTATCATTGATGGAATTATGACTGCAGAGACGTACATTAATATTTTGAGGCAGAACCTACATAGCAGCGCAGAAAAATTGGGGATTCTGGGGACGTTTACCTACTACCAAGACAACGACCCGAAACACAAAGCCCATAAAACAAGAGAATTGTTATATAACTGTCCGCGCGTTCTGGAAACGCTTCCACAATCACTAGATTGCAATCCAATAGAACACGTGTGGGATTACTTATAACGGCAGATACGCAAAACCCCCATTACCAGTCGCAACCACCTCATAAATCGTCTCAAAGAGGAATGGGCTAAAATTCCACTTTCTTACCTCCATAAATTGGTTTAATCGTTGCCGCGACGATTGAGTGCCGTTCTAGAAGCTCGAGGGTTTCAGACGAAGTGCTAAGGAGCACTTATTTCATCAAATTTAAAGTTTCTTTCGTTGTCTGCCGGTGTCTCAAAGTTTATGCCGCGTTTATTTTTTCTTTGCTTGGCTCAATTTTTCTTTTTACTTACTACTTTTGCCTTGTTTTAAGTATTTGTTGTTAATAGTAATCATTTGTTACTTTATCAATAAATTTGATGTTTGCACTGCCGTAGTTTTCCCTGAATCGTGATATCTTAATTTTCTTTGCAATTGCCTCAATGTATATGCCGGCCACTGTAATCAAAACAAATTGCAAGTGGCGACGTCACGCTTCGATTTCGTCTAGGCATGTTTGACAGGGAGAGCCGGGGAACGGTCAGCTTCCAGGATTTCGGCGCTTTATGGAAATACGTGACCGACTGGCAAAATTGCTTCAGATCATTCGACACGGACAGTTCCGGGAATATCGACAAAAATGAATTGAAGACCGCACTGACGGCGTTCGGCTATCGACTGTCTGAGGGCATTGTGGATATGTTGATGCGTAAATTCGATCGATTTGGCCGTGGGACGATTTTATTCGACGATTTCATCCAGTGCTGCATTATTTTATATGTGAGTAGTTTTATAGTGTGATTTATTTGTATTTTGAAATGTTTCGCACTATTAATTTGTTGGTTAATACTCCTGACCCATTGCGCTTGTATAAATTAGTCGGATAGGACGCTAGTCTAAAGTTTTCAATATCTGATCTTCTATTGTGATATCACAATGGACCCACTGAGTCTAAAGTACAACATCTCTGTATCAAAGGGATGCGGCTTCACCCTACCCAGTTGAATACAATGATAGTCTTTTTTTCAACTTTGGGAGGTGGAAATCTTCAAAAGATACCGATCAGCTCCTGCCTCTCGGCATGCCGGATTTTTACCGACTAAAACCACCTCCGTCTCCTTCAATCACTCTCAATTTTTAGCGATTCTCCGTGTTTAAATTTCAGTACATAGTACTTCCCAAAAAACACTCAGAAAATGTTACAAAAAACACTCAGAAAATATTAACCGAAAATGCTTTTTTGCGAGGAATGTCGTAGGTTCGCGGTTTGAGGCACATTTTCATATCCACGGCTTGTGCATATTACTGACGTGCTATGAAATAGGATAAAGCGAAACTTTTCGGCTTGAAAGAACGAACGAACGAATATGAGAGTTCTGCAATTCTCTGCAATTTATTAAAGTGAAACTGGAGCGCTTTTGTGCATAAAACCTGCTCTGCTTTAAGTTATTGTGTGGGCATTCATGTTGGATTCTCCTCGATCGAAAACGAGGCGAAGACTGTCGTCGAATTTTCTACTAAATACTTCACCCGATTTAAGATGCACACATGATTATTTATAACGAAATGCTACTTCACACGGTCCCGATTTGCAGCACTTTCCTAAGGCCGGCCATAGATGTGCAGGTTTACCTGCGCAGGTATACTTGCGCAGGTATACCTGTACAGGTTTTGAGCTCATACACGTTCCGGTATACTTGAAAGGTTTTCAGTTCAGTCTTCTTCATCATGGCATCCGACGACGATATCGCGTTGATGGGGTTGTGCGTAGCCATCAATAAGAAAAAAGAAAGGAAGAAACGCGGAAAATGGTCCAAAGAGTGGTTGTTGAAAAGGAATAGTTTTACTCACGTGAATCTGATAAGAGAGTTGGCAGTTGAACATGACTTATTGTGGATTGAATAAATTTGTACCTACTTAGATATGTTTGTTCACTTACTTCATCTTCATTTCCTCCACTATCGAAGTTCGAAAATGATCTCCTGGGAGTTTCTTGATCCCCGAGGAAATCAAAGAAATCGTAATACTGGACTGGCTTGTAGACATCATCCGTTGATGCTCCTCACCTCATGGACGCTTCGACCTTTTTCTTCTCCTTGCGGAAGGTGCTTCTCAAATTATTATTTTTTTTTACTACGGTGTCCTTTCCTGCACCCAGCTCAAGCTCCTTCAACTTGGTCACCAACTTCTCGTAGGCAGCATCACGCAAAATACGATCGTGGTATTCTCTACACTTTACCCGCCACAGACAAAATTCTTCCTTGTATATTTCTAAAAAGTCTTCCATTATCTGGTTACGTTTCTTTGAAGCAGAAGTCATGATGACGGAAAACAAATTTAAAAATACCTTGTCAGTGCCGCGGTGCAAATAAAACTGAGCTAAAACCTGTGCAGTTGTCAAGTCAATCACACACACACTCCGGTATACAAAACTGCGCAGGTAAAACAAATTGAATTTCCATCAGGTCAACTTAAACTGTGCAGTTCAGAATATCTGTGCAGGTTTTCAGGAAGTAGTTGCCATACACGCTACGGTTGAACTGTACAGGTATACCTGCAGGTAAACCTGCACGTCTATGGCCGGCCTAAGTTGATTGCCCACATGATGACAAGATAACGTCTGGGTGGTAATTTGTTGTTACCACTTTAGAATTCAAGATTGCCGGGTGAATTTGAATGAAGGTCAATCACACGACTTGAGTCACTCTCTAATCTGGAGGTCAGATTGTTTTGGGCTTGTGATCTTTTCCCACATTTGCTGCATTATCCAAGGGCTGCCGAAGGCTAAGCGTGGGAAGTTGGATTTAGGGGGAACATAAGTTCAGGTTCGGTGCTAATACGTGCAAAGGAAATTTTAATCTACGACGATTTGTTTCCCTTCTAAAACTGATTTCACCGGCTTTACTACCGGCTCTCCGACTATTGTTTTCTCTCAGCACGCGAATGTCTGCAAATGAATATAATATACACATCGAAAACGTTTTCCTTTATTTTCTGTATGGCTCAACAATTCTAGATATTTTGTACCGATATATTTCTATTTTTTAACTAATATCTGGCTTATCTTAACTAGTGATGATTCAGTTTAGAGCTCATTACCATCTTATCATAAGAAATTAATTACCTTGTAGCCTGAATTAATGTTAGCTGACATACTCCATCATTCTGCCTACCACCATTGTATATCATTCTTATCAGACAAATAAACATTGCCTATTTGAAGTAACTTTACGCAAATACCTATACAGAATTTGTTGTTGAAAGAATGAAATTTTACAAACGTCCGATTTTTAGATAAAACCAACACTTTCTTCTTTTCAGACTCTGACCGCATCCTTCAAACAACACGACACAGATATGGATGGAGTAATTACAATTCATTACGAACAGTTCCTCAGCATGGTGTTTTCTCTAAAAATTTGAACAAATTAAACGCTTAGACTTTTGAACAACAGTAATGACCTGTAAATGTACACTCGTTTGAAATCAATACCTTCTCGTTTGTGTAAATAATATAAGAGTAGGTTAGAAGTTATGAAAATATGCTGGAAAATACTTACTGTAAACATAGGTTTATATTTATATGGTAAACTTTTGATAGTTTTAAAAGCTGTAATAATATAAATTTCAAATATTCTATTGAATGTTGTCCCTATTTGAAATAAAGCCAATCGCATGTTGATGCAATATTTAGTTGTCTGAATTACAGTTCTACTGTGTGGTATCCATTGGAATAAATAATTCCAACGAGACGATTTTCAACTTCACTTCAGGAGAAATCCCACCATGTGAAATTTTAAGTTTTGAATGCATTGCTGTTAAAATTCAGGGGAAGGAAACAGCTGTTTAGAGTATTGTCAATTTGTATAGAATGGAAACCGGTTTATTTCAATAGAGCATAAAACAGCTTTCCAACAAGCGGTCGCTCAGTATTTTCCGATCATCCGAAGAGTAAGGACGTGGAACTCGTTTTTGTATACCGTGCAAGTCAAAATGTAGCGCTCGCAGGAGCAAAGGATTGCTTTCAAGTTTTGCATAAAACTCGGAAAGTCAGCAGTGGAAACTTTTCCAATGATAGAGAAAGCCTTTGGCAATGATTCTTTGTCAAAACGGCAAGTTTTTCGGTGGCACAAAGCCTTTCTAGAAGGTCGTGAAAATGTTGGCGATGAAGCGCCCGCTGGACGGCCATTAACGTCAACCACTGACGACAATGTGACGCGTGTGAGAGACCTTTTGAATTTAGATCGTCGTTCTAGTGTTCTTTTAGTAGCACAGACATCGCGAAAAGTACCGTTCACGACATCATAACGAACAATTTGCAAATGCGAAAAGTGTGCGCGAGGATGGTGCCGAAAGTGTTAACGGTCTACCAAAAATGACCAGCTTGGCCGATTCAAAGGTAACTAACGGTTCCCCAACCACCCTACAGTCCTGACCTGGCTCCCCGGAATTTTTTCTGTTCCCTCGCTTGAAAACTCCTTGAAAGGTCATCGTTTCGAGACAGTTGAGAAGGTCAAAGAGGCTTGCACCGAGGCTATTAAGGAGATTCCGAAAGAGGCCTTCCGTGGCTCCTGCAATGCCTGGAAATGTCGCTAGAGGTGCTGTATCAATGCGAGAGGAGAGTATTTTGAAAACTTTTAATGTTGTAGAAGGATCTGGCCAATAAGTTTTTTTTTCATCAAATCGGTGACATTAATTTTCGGACAGACCTAAAATGCTCAAAATTGCTCGAACTTGATGCTTGTTTTATAATATTTATGTTAATGGTATAGGAATATTTATATGAAAGTCTGTTTAATGTCTACAACATAGATAGCATAACAGTTATAAAATATGTATTTCAAACAAAACAATGAACCGAAAGTCAATTTTTCCCTTAGCATCAAGCAAAACAGCGGAGTAAGTTCTATCCGAGACGCACTTGGCTTTCCCGAGACTCATTTTGGTTTTTAACGGCATTGATGTTGTGCATTATCGGCGTCAAGTTGGCCCTCATGCATACACACCAAATGTAAACATCACGCCAGCTGATTATTGATGGTTATATTAAGTAGGCAGTCACAGTCGCTATTAGAGTTCTCATAAAGGTTAAATAAAAGTTCGAAAAAATGAGTGCTACGATGGAAATAGATCCGACTATCAAACAAGCACTCAAGTTTCTCCATTCGTCCAGTTCCGATTCGGCTGAAAAGATTCGCTTGACGCTCGATGAAATCATCAAGCAGCGCTATGGCGCACGCAAGATGCTTGTAAATTCGTTGAACAAAAAGTATCTCGAGGAGGAGTCTACGTCCCCGGGCGCGGCCAAACGAAGAAAATCCGATGAACGCGGCTCGGCTTCTTTGAAAAATTCGACAGCATCGGGTCAAGACGCTGCTGGCCCGGCTCCGCAGCCCGTTTCGATAACACTTGGTGACGTTTCAGACGAGGAAAATTTGAAGGTACAATTATTTTCGGGCAATGCACTTTCTTTTCCAACGTTGCGAGGTGCGAATCTTCAAAAGACTCCTAATCGTCATTTCCATCAATTGTCATAATTGTCGAAATTCGATTTCAATGCAAAGTACTTCTCAGACGGTAGAACTTTGATTTTTTTTCAACGTTGGAAAATGGAAATCTTCAGACGGTACCGATCAGCTCCTGCCTCTCGGCATGCCGGATTTCTACCGACTAAAACCACTTTCGTGTCCTTCAATCAATCTCTTCATCAATTTTCAGTAATTCTCCGTATTTATAAAGGATTTTTTTTTGCGGAGCTGATTGTACCTGGAGTTTTGTTCACGCAGGAAGTATATTTTAAGTATTGTTTCTGAAGCATTTGGGTTGATAGTTTCTTTTATTTTGTTTGGTAATATATTGAAAAAGATAGCTGCTTTGTTTAAGGAGTCTTATTTTGATCCTTCAGTCCTTGTAAATGCGACAACTATTGTATTCGCGTTTCTCATATTGCGCACACGTTTTCCGATTTTCTATTCAATTTCACTGCAATATATTCATTGGGTATATGACGCCATTTAGAGTAATGTGATTGTGTTGCGCTCCCTATCCTGCAAAAATTCTTTGAAGCCCCTCAAACGCACACCAGAGATGAAACAACGATAACACGTCACAGGAAAGACATTCCACAATTCCGCTTGACTAGTGTTACGAACCAAGCAAAAGCCTTGCTTGCTATTCTGATTATATTATAAAAACAAACACGGGATCTTCTCCTTGCCTCAGTTTCTTCATGAGTAGCGATTTTCTTTTCTTTTTTCAATGTAACGCGTCCTTTCAGCTACCCGATCACCAATCTTCCTTTCAAATTGCAACTGATCTTCCTCATCTCGAAATTTCATCCCCGTAGAATATAATTTCTTCATCAATGATCGAGAATAGAAATGCATCAAAATCAAAATGGTTTCATAAATTCAAATACAACAAACGTTGCAAAGAAAACAAAATGTCCCGATTTTATACAATTTTATTGTAGCTTTGTTTCTTATAAAGCGAATTTAGTTTGAATTGATTTGAACAAATATATGTTTTCAGGAATTTGGCGACCTAGCATGCGTCGTTTGTGGCGCCATGGTCCTTAAAGCCGGCAATCGACTTGTTGAATGCGCTGAATGTCATTCACTGTATCATCAAGAGTGCCACAAGCCTCACATTTCAGACGACGATGCCAACGAACAAGAATATTCGTGGTGTTGCAGCGATTGCAAGAATAAATTGGTGATGGTCAAATCTGCGGTCTCTACTTCTTCGCCTGAGAAGTCATCATCGTCATCCTCTTCATACGATAAACACTACTCTAAAAGCTTCGAACATTCCTCGTCGTCCAGTGCAAAAAGTAAGTCATCTTCCTCGTCGTCGAAGACCGGTGGAAATAGTGGAAGCAAGTCGCCATTCAGTGCTTTGCTAAGCACGTCTACCAGCACGACAGGAAGCACGAGTAGCTCGAAAAACACGTCATCGTCGTCGTCTGTGACGCCAAACATTAACATTATCAGCGCCGATCAACGTCTGCAAATTATGAAAAAGAAGGCTGCTAAGCAGTTGGAGAGTAAACGTAAACAAAAATAATTATGTTAATAGTATTGTCCTTAACTATGTGAAAATCTTGAAAAAATAACAAATGATTTTTAAAAGGCATTATGAAAATATATAATTCGACACAAATGTTGCGGTGAAGATCGTGTAACAAATGCGAATATTATGTCTTATATTCTATGTATTTGTTTTCGATCAATTAAAAAAGTGACCACAGACTTGTTGTTTCCTATTAATTTGTATTAAATGACACAATAAAGGACTGTAGAAGTGATAGTAAATGTAGATATACGAGGATCATTCAATACGTAACGAGACAAATTGATGTAGGTCAAAAATTGTTTTATAATTCAATACGAAACTTTTAGGATTTCAAGTTTGCATTCTTGTTATTACTTCTGATCAACTGTCTGGTAAGATTTTGTAAACATAACGTATAATTCAATTAGTTCGATTGAGAATTGCACCGCGAAAGAAGTGATTAGATTTTTAGTAGCAGAAGGAGTTAAAGGTAGTGAGATCAGTGGCGGTTGCTTCATAGGAGCACATGAGCACGTGAACCCCCGTGTATTATGAACCCAACATATAAATTATTTCACAACTTTCTAATTATCTTATTAAATATTTACGTAATATAAAAAATAGCACTTGCCTTATGTTCTCTACAAATTTACTGAAACCCATTAGCAGATAGAAAAAATGTTCACCAAACCCTATAACGGCATCTAGCGATCATAAGCGCACGTGCGATTTAAATTTTCTTCTTCCGATTCTAAAACGGCTAAGAACAATGATGTTTAGCATAGAAACTGATTTGCTGCCATAGGAGCACACTCCAACTGTGCTCCTATCAGCGAGTTACGAACGAATTCACTTTTATCAGTCGTTTGTCTAGCTGTGGTGTGGTCTGCAGATAATTTTTAGTGTGTGAGCTTTCTTGTTGTTTTTCAGCATCAAATAAAAATTGTAAGTGTAAGCGAATACCATGATAAGGTTTTATTTATTTAGCCTCATTTAAATTCTAGCAATTTTATCACCTTGGTAACAGTTTCCAAACTTAAAAAAATGCAATTTTCGAGCCTTTCGTTAGAAGAAAAAATAGCAATTAAACTTGAGGGAAGGCCAATGCCTGATTTAGTGCTAATAGGAATCACGAAATCAAAAGCGAGGGAATTTAAACGAGAATTTAAGAGGGAAACATATTGCAAAAATGATTGGATTTGTGGATGCGACGAATCGAATCGTTTATTTTGCTTTCCTTGCCTATTATTTACAGGGAAAAAAAGGTGATTCGAGCTAGATTGATTATGATGTATCTGATCTTTCACACTTAACTCAAAAAATTAGAAAACATGAAGGATCGCAGCTTCATTTAAATTCTGTTTTAGAGTTTAGCCTCTTGGGGAAGGTTGATATTCGACAACAGCTGGACAATTCATATCGTTTGAATATCAAAAAGCACAACGAGCAAGTGACAACAAATCGATATATATTGTCAAAAATTATTGATTGTGTTGCATTTTGCGGTGCTTTTGAGTTAGCACTTCGAGGCCACGATGAGACTTCTGAGTCGTTGAATCCTGGCGTTTTCAAAGGTCTTATTAATTTTTCTGCAGAGCTTGATGCATCATTAAAAGATCATCTAGCTCAATCAACGATTTTCAAAGGCACTTCCAAAGAAATCCAAAATGATTTACTGGATTGCATGAATACCGTCTGTTAGGAACATATCAAAAAAAAAGTTGGTGAAAGCTTTGTTTCAGTTATTGCGGATGAAACGACCGATATTTCGTCCACATTTCAGCTTGTGGTTGTTTTCCGTTATTTGCTGGCAGATTGGCAGCCTCTAGAAAGATTTTGGCAGTTTCTTGAACCATTGGGGCATGATGCGATAGCAATCTCTGAGTGTATTCGAAATGTCCTAGAGGTGGTTGTAGATAAGAAAAATTGATATCTCAGAGCTACGACGGCGCTAGTGTCATGAGTGGGCAGCAAAAAGGAGTGCAGAAAATTATACAGGAGCACTATAAATATGCCTATTACATTCACTACTATGCTCATCAGCTAAATTTGGTTATTGCACAGTGTTTCTCTATAAATCAGCAAGCTCGAATTTTTTTCGCAAACGTAGCGGAAATTGCTAACTTCTTTAGCAACTCTTCACAGAGGGTTGCTATTCCAGATGAAGTTGTTGGAAAGAGAACTCCTCATTCATCAGCCACACGATGGAATTTCAGAAGCCGCGCAGTAAACACTGTGTTTGAAAATAGAAAGAAATTGATAGAATGTATGGAAAAAATTGAGTCGTCAGCGAAGCAGTCGGCATCTATCAATCAGGCGGGAGCTGCACGAAGAATGCTGGTCGATCCAGTTTTCATTTTTTGGCTTTCTGTTTTCCATAAAATTATGCCGCATGTTGATATTTTGTATGCGCAGTTGCAACAACGGAAAACTGATGCAAGCAAGGTGAAAGCCCAAATAGATTTATTTTTGAGGTTGATTCAGAAGGAAAGGGAAAACATAGAAAAAGCACAATTGGAGGCCCAAGCTGAGCCACAGCAGTCAGTGTCTACAAAAAGGAACAAAGACAATATTTACTTGAATCGAACAATTGCTGCAAAGGAAGTTTGTGATGTCATCATACATCAAATCAAGTCGAGATTCTCATTTACTTCGCATTATGCGTTTGTTGCTTTGTTTGATGCTGATCGGTTTCACGAATTCGAAGTAATATTTCCAGCTCGGCTGTTGCGTCAAACAGTCGAGTCCTACTCGTTTTTGGAAAAGGAGCGTTTGAAAACGGAATTGGAGGTGACTTATAAGCGACACGATTTTCGAAACATTAGTGGAACAACTAGCCTTTTGCAATTTATTATTGATAATAGTTTGACCTCCACTTTTGTTGAAACTTGTAACTTATTAAAAATAACTTCGACCATACCAATGACAACGGCGGAATCTGAGCTTTGTTTCTCTTCCTTGAAACGAATTAAAACGAACTGGACGACCGATTGAAATTACAACTTCTTCCCTTGAATCTCGCATTGACGTGATAATTCAAGGTAACCGTATTACTGTTGAACTGATAGCAGAAAAAGTGAATGCAAGCGTTGGATCTGTCCATAACATCATTCACAATAACCTGCTATACAAGAAAACCTGCGCGAGATGGGTGCCAAAACAACTTACGGACATCCACAAAGAAAAAAGGCTTCAAATCAGTCAACACTTGAAAACCCGATGTTTAACTGCAAAAGTTTTTTTGAAAGAATTGTAACGTGCGATGAGACGTGGATCCACCATTACGAGCCTGAGTCGAAGAGACAAAGCCTCGAGTGGAAGGACACAATTTCCCCAACGCGGAAACAATTCAAGACAGCCATCAGGACTCACAAGGCTCTATTTTCTGCGATTTTCCGGAAGACCAACGAATAATCAACAGCCAATATTGCTGTAACATGCTGGAAAACAAAGTAAAACCTGCCATTCGCAATAAACGTCGTGGAATTTTGACAAAAGGTGTGATTTTGTTTCACGACAATGCACGGCTGCATACGGCAAAGACAACTCAAGAATGCATTCAAAAACTGGGCTGGGAAATTCTTCCACACCCTCCTTATAGCCCATATCTTACTCCAGGAGATTTTCATATGTTTGGCCCTCTTAAGGAGGCGCTGCGTGGCAAAAAATTTGGCTCTAACGAAGAAGTCAAGATTTACTTGGCTCCAACAGCTACCAAAATAATTTTATGCCAGTGGCATAAGAAAGTTAGAGGAACGATGGGACAAGTGTATAAGCGTTGGGGAAGGGGGGTGGATTATGTTAAAAAGTAGCCAAAATTTTGTACTGATTGAATAAACGGTTTTTAAACCACAACAAATCGTCTCGTTACTTATTGAATGACCCTCGTATATGGATACAGATATAAGAAAAGTATTACAATAATTTTTTGCCTTATGTGAAGGAGTCCGAACTTGAAAACTCCTATTTAAGAATATACTGTCAAATCCACGTTTTCGCAGGGCTATTGGAATTATCACAATATAATTTATCGTAGTTTCAGACTATTTAGTAAGTTTCATCTTACCAATTATATGTTGCAAGTCAGAAGAGAAAATTTGGGTCATCATGAGGTGAAGTGTTGCGGCTAAATAAATTTTTGAGCTGAGACTATGACGGTCTTAATCCATATGTAAATGAAGAAGCGATCGGGCTACCCAGTAACGGTTGGAGTGGCAGAACTTGTTAGGGATGCCAGCCTACACAACGAAACGGCACACTGTCACCTTTTATCCCCTTCAAGATTTATCTTCTTCAAACACATTTTGCTTGATGTTTTCAGTGAATTTGAAGTCAGGCTTAACTGAACCTTTTTCTGATATCTCAATTGGTCAGGTGTACCTTTAGTTTACATTTGCTACTTCACACCCCGATAAAAACCTTTGTTAAATAAACGTTTTCCTCGATACTGTCTTCTAGTTCTTTCATATTGGATTAAACGATTCTAATGTGTTGCGAGAAGCGTTGAGATATTTGTTGGACATTGCAATTATTGTGTGTTGGTGGTGTTAGCAACCTTTTCAGATTAAAGAAACCCTGATTGGTGTGTTCAAACAGCACCAAATTACTTGGTTGGTTGGTTGTAGTGGCAGCCCTCTTTATCAAAAAGATGGCTCACTTAGGCCAAGATAGGCCCATTGTGATACCACAAAACGATAAGGACGGCACTAGAACCTGTGGGATGACAAGAATCATTTCGATTCTCGTATGAAGCCGGCTATGCAGCCGAAATTTAAATCAGCTACTCTCGTGAGGCTGTCCAGGAAGGGTGAGGAAGGGTTTCATGCGCTTCCTGGACAGTGCCGGGCATTCACACAGAAAATGTTGATTGTCTCTTCCTCTTCTTCCAATCTGCAACTTCGGCAGAAATCGTTGAAGGGAACGCCCAATCTTTCCGCATGCCTGCCAATTAAATAATGATCCGTCAGTATGGACACGATAGAACTCAAGGTTTAACGACTCGTGTTCAGGAGCTGCTTGGTGCGTCTAGAACTCAGTGCGTGCCAAGTTTGCCTAGTTGTCCTGCAGGTTTCTTCCAACAACCAGCTCTGTTTGCAGCCTTGATGTAATGCTGCTTAAACTCATGCTTTATAGAAGCTAGAGGTTGGCCAACTTGGGGTGTGAGTGTACACTCCTGAAGCACAGTGCCAGCTCTCGCTTCGCAATTTCCCGCAATTTCTCTCGCTCGCTTCGCAATTTCCCGGTATATCACTATGTCCCGGTACCCAGTGTAGAGTCACTTCACAGTGAAGTGACATCACGTTCAGTTGTGTACGGCATTCCATTACCATAATGGATGGAGGTTGGATAGTGCTTGGATAGCAGCTTGACTGTCAGAGAAAATATTCAGGTTTCTTACGGAAATTTTCTGATTTCTCAGCCAGTCTACTGCCTTGTAGTGTAGTGTATTCCTAGTTCCAAACCCAGGACTAGCCTATACACAACTACCAGAACCCAGAAGCTCCCAAAATATAATGTCCCACAGCTCATCCTCAATTATCTTTTAGCAAAGATCTTAACCTCCATTCGGTATTACAGTTTTTTTGTGAAACTCTAGAGGATCACTGAACCTAGAGTAAACAAAAACATAATTGGGACAACGCAAAGTGCATTAATGTAAGCAATATTGCAATCTTGCAAGTAAGCGAATTTCGTGAGAATTAATTTGAATCGCGATCGATTGGTTAGGGTAAATAGATTTAAGACTAGAGTAGGGATTTTTATATGATAAGCAATTTAATGTACATAACAGTAAGCAAAAATTTTACAATAAAAGAACTGACTGAGCTGAGGCTCGGAGGAATTAGTGTTCTCACAGTACAACGAAGTGGTTGTTATTCTAGAATACGTTGCCTACTATTCGGCAACTCAACTGCCTGATACTTTGGCAATTCCCTCTATAGAAATATCGGCTGCCTGCCCACTCGGACTGCGCCAAATATGTGGCAACCTAAGGGATGCCTGTAGGTGAATCGTAACTTTTATTTTTACTTCTCTCTATTGACGAAATCGTATCTTTAGAAGAGTGAAGTCCATATCATTAGAGGAGTATCGACTCAGAAGACAACGTGAGTCCTCACTCGGCGATCCTGATTTATTACTTGGCGTTCCAGCATCTTTACATGGCGATCCTGCCTCTTTACATGGCGATCCTGCCATCTCATTACAATCTTTACAATTGCAATGACCTCTGCCTCTGCAAATTACTTGCACAAACGATTAATCTACTAAGCGGATGAAGTTACCCAGAAATCTTCACATGTTCATTAATGCCAACTAAACGCCAAATGAAAACAATATTTAAATGCTATCAAGTTTTATTTTGCTATAACAATATAAAAGGAAATTTAAACTTCAATATAAATTGTTGTATTCCAAAAAAATTATAATGAAGAGTTCATCGAAAAACTAAAATTTTCACAAGTGCGATTACAAGACAACTGATTTTTTGCTACTTTTATAATTTATGCAATATTTTCGTTGATATTGCTGATACGCAAACATCACAATATTTTGATAATTTCCAATTAAAATATATGACCTGTGCTGTTTAATGGATAAAATCAATCTCACACATTTCATACTGATTGGAATCAAAGTTCTTCGTACATTGTATCCAATGGATTGTGTTTTAAAGCACGTTGAATAGCAGAAGGTATGGCTATGTGGCTAACTTTCAAGATTCAATAAATTTTCATTAAAAGTACACATATGTTTTACATACTTCCATCCAAGAGGCTTTTTTCGAATTGCCGATTATACTAAATTATTTATATAGATAAATGTTTTACGTTTCATATTATAATTCCTCCCATTACAATGGTTTTCAATTAAAAGAAACAAAACTAATAATTTAAATTAATATTGGGAAACATAAATGGCCTATATATTAATAATAATATGTGTTTGCTTGCATATGAAGAGCATCGTCATCATCTTGCTACATTCTACCGCTCTCCAGATTTTTAGTAAAAATATTTATCTAAATTAATACATTTATTAATTGCAATTTCACAATTCTTTTAAAATGATTTCCTTTCCACTTCGTCGCATAAAAGCATGTTTATAATGTTTTTTTATGTGTAACCATGTAGCGTTAGATAAATCTTTTCTTTTAATCTTGTATAAAAATTTCTTATCATCCAGTATATAAAAGCAGTCATTCTCCCAATGGACCATCAAAAAGCATAGTTCGTGCAGTTGCCTTCTATCGATCGATTTATCCCACGAGTTTATCATTTTAGTCAATCACTACTCGTGTGAATAGAATACCACGTTTGCTTAGCCACAGCCTAGAAATAAAGAAAGAATATGATAGGATTACTTATGTCATTAATGACTGTAGTTTAGATTACGAGAACAAAAGTTGTATAGCTAATTTTTCATTTTTACTTCCTTATTTTAGCAATGTTGACTGTTATTAGAATTAAAGGGTCTACCGTCTTTAAAATTTTCAGAAAATCGATTTTATTATTGCATTTTTGGAAAGTATATACATATATACATATCATATTAAAGCTTTATAAAGATCGGAGCAGTCTAACTGCATTTTTGGGCAACTTTCACATTGTGACACGAGCGCACTTATCCGCTCCGCACGCAGCGGCATGGACTACTTGGCTTTGTTTGGCTAGAGCAGCTGTTACATTCTATTATAATAGTATCACTACTTAAATCTATTGACTTCGGACCTTTCTTTCTCAGAATTGAACATTTACATGTCAATTAAGGAGCAGAAGGTTACTAAAACCAATGTAACAGCGCTCTCTCAACATCGGTTGGTTGTTGGTTGGTTGTAGTGGCAGCCCCCTTTGTCAAAAGGCGGCTCACTTAGGCCAAGATAGGCCCATTGTGATACCACATTTTAATAGGGAGCGGCACTAAAACCTGTTGGGTGACGAGAACCATTTCGATTCTCGTATGAAACCGGCAACGCAGCTAATGTTTAAATCAGCTACTTCCGTGAGGCTGTCCAGGAAGGGTGAGCCTAAGGTTTTCATGCGCTTCCTGGACAGTGCTGGGCATTCACACAGAAAATGTTGGATCGTTTCCTCCTCCTCCTCCGATCTGCAGCTGCGGCAGAAATCGTGGAAAGGGACACCCAGTCTTTCTGCGTGTCTGCCAATGAGACAATGCCCCGTCAGTACGGATACGATGAAACTTAATGTTTCACGGCTCGTGTTGAGGAGCTGCTTGGTGCGCTTTGAGCTTAGTGTGTGCCAAGTTTCCCTGGTTGTCCTGCAGGTTTCTTCCAGCAGCCAGGCCCTGTTTGCAGCCTCTGTATGATACTGCTTGAAACTTAGCTTGACGGAGGCCAACGGATGGCCGACTTGGGGTGTTAGTGTATAATCCTGGAGTTCAGTGCCAGCTCTAGCTAGGGCATCAGCTTCGCAGTTCCCAGGTATATCACTGTGACCCGGCACCCAGCAAATAATCACTTCACAGTGAGCGACATCGCGTTCAGTAGTGTGCGACATTCCATTACAATTTTGGATGAGGTATACACGTTGGATAATGATTGGATAGCAGCTTGACTGTCGGAGAAAATGTTGAGATTTCTTATAGAAATTTTCTGATTTCTCAGCCAGTCCACTGCCTTATGTATTGCGATGACCTCTGCCTGAAAGACACTGCAGTGATCTGGTAGCCGGAAGGATAGTCTCAGACCTAGCTGTTCGGAGTAAACACCACAGCCAACTTTTCCATCCATTTTTGATCCATCAGTGTAGATGTCGACCGATTCCTGTATCCTATTTCCTTCAATGATCCAGTCATCTCTGCTAGGGATGACGGACTTGAAACTGTGGTGGAAGCAGGGAATCGGAGGAGTGAGGTCTACTTTCTCTGGCGTTGGTCCATCCCTCCTTAATATGGTGGAGTGGCCGATATTCCCATCACGCCAGAGATTTAGAGCTTTCAATCGAATAGCAGAGCTCTCTCAACATCAGTCTAGTTTGAAATTTGGATACAAGATTTCTGCTCGTGATTTCTATAATGGACAAGATCTCGCAACAAAAATCTCGATGGAGACGACCAGGTTTGAAACCGAAAAAAAGAGACAGAAAATTCCACGGAGTACCTGTACAAGAGGTCGAGGCAGACACAAGTCATGCCAGTACATCGGCGAAGAAGCTGCGAAAATCGAACGTTGATCAAACGGCAGTGTACAGCTTAATTCATTTTTTCCTGGTATTTTCAACGTTACAGCAGTATGTTAAGTGTAAAGTATGTGATAAAGATGTTTCTTTCTCGAAATATGGGCAACGAGGACTCGGTTTCAAGCTTTGTGTATCGTGCGATTGCGAACCAAAGTATTGTTGCGTGCCCCGCATTCATTCACCTCTCTCCCAGCCAATCATCCTCCATGTGCCCCGCCACTTCGGACGCAGCATGGAAGATGACCGCTGAGAGGAGGCATCCGTGCGGAGCACCCACCAACAGTGGTCGCATAGTGGCGACCATAGATAAAACTTTCTTTTTTTAAAACCGGCTAGCTCACCGGGTCGTGGGCTAATCAAAATCACCAAGAAAACATCATACGGACACGTCAATAACCGGACAAACTCAATCACGCACAGGCTGAGGAGGGGAGAACTATGAAAACACTCACTTCATATTATGTTCACTGTATATATTTTGTTTTGTATGTAGAACAAATGAATCTCTTAAATGTGTTTCTCTAACTGATTTTAGTTACTTACAAAAGATATTTTATACAGGTATGTATTACAAAGAACTTTCATAGGAAACACTCAAATTTAAATTTTTTTTTCGAAGAGTGAAATTAACATTGCAAACCCTCAGGTAGTGAGGTCGAAACATCGAGATCAATGTGCTGGGCTCTCATACTCGTAAGCCAAGTTAGGCCATATCATCTGAACTGTTTTCTCAATGACATCACTGTCCTCGAATCGGACTTTCGAGGATTGCTCCCTTGCGTTGTCGCCTTTTGTCTGGGCCGTTTCGCAAGGCGTTCCTCCGTGTTCCGTACGCCTTCGATACACGTGCTCACGCTACAATCACAACATACTTACTCCCCGGCAAATCAACGACTCCACTCCAGGCGCTTTTGCCGTTGCACCACACGAGCCTTGCCAGGCGCTGCGATCAACGCCTTCGCTAAAGATCACTTCGCCCAACGCGGCGTGGTAGATCGTTTTCGCTCTGCTCCGTCCAAGGACACTGGTCCGCCAAGATCACTGCAGATCTGACCTGGCGGAGGACTTGCATTTAAGCCTGCATCGAACGGAAGCCAAGTCCTTCCGATCCCGACTCCCACCGCATAACGTAGAACGCAGGCGATCGGTGAGTGTTCGCGACTCGACTCCTCAGCCTTGGCACCTTGAAGTCTTCTTCGCCTTCTTCGTGCAACGAAATCAAACCCGGACGCACCAATTCTATTCGCATTCCGGGCGCGGGCTCCACAAATTTATGGAACGTCTGTGGACTCCGCGCGGTCCAATGTTCCAATCCTGTTCGCAGCGACGGGGCCACTTGTTTCTCGCCTCCCGGCCAATAACTCCCAAATTCCAGCGACTACGCGCACAAGAATACGATTCGGAGTCTGCTACTCGCCACGCGTATCCTCAATCACCGAAATGCTCGCTGGAATTTATTGCGCACACTTCCCGATCCAATATTTTAGTCTCCGCCGGAATCGTTGATACGTTCAAAAAAAAACTCCCCGGAAAATGGCGTGTCATTCAATTACATCTCTCGCGACGACTTACTCGTGTCACATCCCATCATCTACTCACCGACCTACAATTCACCGCGATCACACGACGAAGCATTTTTGCTTCGTTTATTACCATATATGGTAATATACCCAAAATGTTTTCGGCCAATCAGAGGCGATAGCAGGCAAAGCGAACCGATTCGCGCTCAATCACTTGAACTCACCTCTCAAGAGAGATAGCGCGTGTGGTGGATTGCTTAATTGGGCTTTAGTACTGCCAATGCTGATCACTTGGCCGTGTAATGAGGGAAATTTGAATATGTTCCAAATTTGGAAGAAATGAAAAAAAAATGAACTATAAAAATATGAGGATTGATCCGCAACAGTATATTGATTCGTGTCCGTTAATTGCGAATGGATACGAGATCAATCGATGTATGGTGTATGTTATGCGTTTGATTGGTGTCAGATTGAGTGGTATCAACATGTTTTGTGGTCTCATGGAATTTGGAAGTGGAATGTTTTCCTCTGTTTATTATAAAGTTATCGATTCGATCGCCATCGCTGTGAAAAGTGTGTTCGATCTAGCGATGCTCAAGGCTGTTGAGGAAGAAAAACTCTTGAATGCTCAGCGCTGACCGTTTCAGGTGACGGTTCTTGGGAAAGAAGAGGACATATGTCTCTCATTGGCATAGTGGTTTTAATCTATAAATACTGTAAAGAAGTTGCCAATGCCGTTGTCAAATCAAGCTACTGCAAAGCGTGTGAACAAAAAAAAAACAATGGATACTGATGAGTTTGAAGCTTGGTATGAGGGACATAAAGAAAACTGTAGTGCTAAGCACTCAGGTAGTGTTGGAAAAATGGAGGTTAACGGCATACGTGAAATGTTTTGGCAATCTTTAAAAAAGTTTAAAGTGCATTATGGATATTATATAGGTGACGGTGACTCCCAAACTTTCAAGGTGTTGCTCAATACTGCCCCGTATGGTGATGAGTTTATTGTGAAAAAATTAGAGTGCGTCTTAGACATTGCTAAAATTGTTTTTAAGCGTGCTAATGAATCTAGGAAAGCTCTTATACAAGCAAAAAGCTGCGAAGAAAAAGGATGAAAATCCAACAAAAAAGAATTGTAGTGAAGAAGAAGACAGCTGACGTAGAAAAAATTACCGTAGTAAAAACTCAACATT
This sequence comes from Oxycera nigricornis, assembly GCA_963942545.1. Classification (NCBI taxonomy): domain Eukaryota; kingdom Metazoa; phylum Arthropoda; class Insecta; order Diptera; family Stratiomyidae; genus Oxycera; species Oxycera nigricornis. The sequence goes on along the minus strand of OZ012660.1, from coordinate 87,012,944 downwards.
TGACGATCAAACTTATGAAAGAGCAATGCTTTAGCTATCCGAAGACACCGCGATTCTGCTGAAGAAATGCGCAAAGAGATCTGGGCAGGATATTATCATGAAGTTTCAACCGATAAAAATCCACAGCATGCAAACTCTTCTGAATGTTGGTGCAAATATAAGAAAGCTGCAAGAGATAATACAGAATTCAAACATCCTCCTGCGCTTGCTGAAGATGTCCAACAAGTTTTGAAGGCAATGTACGAAGATTTGACTAGGCAAGAATTACTTGAAAGATGCCTCGGAAGGAACACGCACAATCATAACGAATCTTTCAGCAACTTCGTTTGGTCGATGGCTCCTCAACACATTTTCAACGGATAAAGGTGGTTAAGATTGCTTTTGAGACAGCTGCTTGTATATATAACGAAGGGTTTCGGCCAGTTTTGAAGATTTTTGAAGTCATGGGTGTCAAAATCGGACCGAGCGCAATACTGTCGCTGATCGTGATAGACACCGCATACGAGTTGCTATGTAGCCTCTAAGGAAGCCACACCGAAGCGCAGGAACGCTATTTTTGGACGAAAATGTGCATTTTGAGGAAGAAGGAGGCATTATGTATGGTCTAGGCATCGGTGAGATTATTCTACGATTTTTCATTAAAAAAAACTTTAACCGCGTTTTTCTCGAAACAACGATCTCGGGAACTACTGAACCGATTCTCACCAAATTTTACCAGACATTCTTTATGACTACAGCTATAATTTTGATTTGAAATATTTTTTTGGCCAAAAACTGTTAAAAGAGCATGTTTTTTCGTAATTTTTCGAAAAATGTCGGCCATTTTGTGAAAAATCAAAAATCTCCCTATTCGCGCTATAGCTATTAACATACTGAACCTTAAACTATTTGATTTTTTTGTTTCACACCAGCCATCTCGAAAATTTCATCAACGGTGCACACCCCTCTCGTTTTTTCGATATTTTTTCAACCAGCATTTTCATTGATAAAAACTCACATAAATGGTTAAAAATTTTTTTTGTGTATTTCGAGAGTGTAATCTCTCCTTTATCAATATTTATAATTTAAACCTATCGAAAAAAAAATTATTAAAAACAACCTGTTGTTACACTGCTAAAAGAGAGCAGACCCCTTAATAAGTTTTATCAAAATATCATATTTTCGCCGCTGGACAGACATAAACGCCAAACATCAATCACACTTTCTCCATTGAAATATTAGATGCTAAAACCTTCTTAAGATTTTCCGAGTTCTTTGAGATAATTGGTAGAGTTCAGTCTTTTTTAATTGTCAATAAATAACATATCCAAACATACAAAAAGGCATGCCTTTAAGAGTAATTGACAATTTTAATACACATATCCCGGATTTCATATGTGCTTTAAAAAGCTATAGATAAAAACAAGCTTGAAATCAATGATTTCTTTGAATCTCTCTATATTCCAACTGAGATTCTTTCATTCAGAGACAAGTTACGATATAAATACAATCTTGTTCCCTACAGCATTTATACGTTACGTTTCTATTGAAACTGAATTCGCTTAGCAACTATATTTACTTACCCTAATCCGGCCCCAACCAGCAGCGACAGGACGTTAGTTAACAAGAGTGAATACAAAACTTCTCTGGAAAATAGTGAATTTTTGCCAACTTTAGCTAAGCGAATTGAATAGCCCGGTGCACGCCGTCGTGGATGTTCGAATTTCCAATCTCTGCAAATTAATGAATATTAAAGATCATTTTCAATTTCAATGGTTTTTGAATAGAAACTTACTTCGGCGGCAGTTGATCGGGTCGACTGCTCCACTCCCAAATCCAATCTGTATCCTTTTGTACATCGCCTTCCTGCAGAAGAAAATGTTTTCGTAAGTATATTCCAGAGGATGTAATATTCTTGATTTATTTTAATTAATTCGCATGTAGAGAATTTTTGGTCATAAATATTAGCTCACATAATTCGTAGCCGGGTAGAAGTTGCAAGCTTCAAAGAGCTAATTCAAAATATATTTATCTGCATTATATTACAGTTCTTCAGATTGTTGATTTACCATAAAACTAATAACTTTAAAGAATTCTATCAAAAAAAAAACGTAAACAGGGAATGATATAAACGACTGTATGAGTGCGGGCTAGGCTTGCTGCTCCTTAACTGCTTATATCGAAAGTTACAATTTACTATTTATAATAGGCGCTAAAAAAATTAAGGGCTACTTTCTCCAAATTCGGTGGGTGTTGTGTCTAATATTTTAGGTATTCAATGTCCTTAAAGTCTCCTATTTACACTACCGCTCATATGTACTTGCCCACCCAGATAACTTGAGATTTTCCGTATTAATAGACGTTTTTTTGGTGTAAAACGATTTAATTAGTGATTTACCCCATCAGGCAACCGAATTTCTTAGGGGTCTTTTTTACTATCGGATCAAGGTACTAGGATGTATTTAGGAATGCATCAAATTTTAAGTTGACTTTTTTAACTGGAAAATTTATGCTGCCTGACTTGTATTTTTTCAAACTTCTCTTGAGCGATTGTTTAATATGCCAAAGGCAAAAGAACTTTCGATTGAAATACACGTTACGATATTTGCGCATCATAAATATGGCAAAAGCGAAACTGAAAATCTCGAATAGAACAGTAAACTACAACGTGAACAAATTGAAGACCTCTGGAAGTGTCAGAAATAAAAAAAAACGGTGTGAAAGACCCAGCACCACGACTGCAGATGAAGATTGGAAGATAGTGATTGCCAGCAAACGAAACAGACGTCTTACTGCTCGAAAAATAACCGCTTAAGTGAATTTAGGGCGATCTGAACACCTAAGTGTGTCAACCGTCAAACGAAGGCTTCAGGAAGCAGGCCTTCATGGTTGCGTGTTGCGATTAAAAAACATTATTACATGCCAGAAATAAGAAGAGGAGATTGGAATGGGCGAAACAACAACAAAATTGGACACCTGAAGACTGGACAAAAGTGTTGTCGCCTCCACTTCGACTTCGACTGGATGATTTCGATTCGTCACTCTACATTGTGGAGTGATGAATCGAAATTCGAAGTTTTTGGCTCCAGGCGCAGAGTCTTTGTGCGGAGGTCAGCAGAAGAACGGGCATTAGACCAATGTTTAGTGCCTACTATCAAACATGGGGGTGGCTATGTTATGCTATGGGATTGTTTTGGTGGAGGTAGGATTGGTAATATTTGCCGAACCCAAGGCGTAATGAGGAAGGAGCACTATCGGGAATTACTCGAAACTGAAATGCTGCCATTTGAACTGCGGTTTTTTCGAGATAAATTCACATTTCGGCACAACAATGACCCGAAACACCTCTCCAAGCTTTGTAAGGCCAATTTGGAGAAGCTATCAGCAAAAGGACTGCTTAATGTAATGGTTTTGCCACCGAAGTCTCCTGATCTCAACGCAATTGAGGTCTTATGGGATGAACTGGATAGAAACGTCCGAAATGTTTGTCCAGCGTCTACCGAGCATTTGTGGCATCGTCTATAGGCAGAATGGAATAACATTTCAGAAGAAACTTTAAATAAATTGCTAAGTAGAATGCCGAAACAATGTGAAGCTGTAACTAAAAGTAAGGGTGGACACATTGATGAGTCTAAATTTTAATGTACATATTGGGTCTAAAACTTAGAAACCGATCACCGACGTTAGATGGCATCACTTGCTTATGCGTTGTTTGTATGTCATGAGTTATATGTCATTTGAAAGAGGGAGTCATAAGCAGTCAACAGTGTTTGGTTTGTATGTGCACATCATATATTTTTTTCACTATGGAAAATTTTCCAAATTGACGGAAAAAGCAGCATTTGCGGGAAATTTTGCTAAGCTACTTTTTTGCAAAGAAAACTGCACGTGGGAGTCATCAATTGCTTGTGGAATTGTATGGTGAAGATGTTCTATCTGAAACACAGTGTATCGAGTGGTTTGCGCGTTTCAGAAATGGTGATTTTGACATCAAAGACAAAGAGCGTCCAGGCCAGCCAAAAAAGTTTGAAGATGAAGAATTGGAGACATTATTCGATCAAGATTCATGCCGAACACAAGAAGAACTTGCAGAATCGTTGGGAATGACTCAACAAGCCATTTCGAAACGATTAAAAGCAATGGGATTCATTCAAAAGCTAGGACATTGGGTGCCATATGAATTGAAGCCGAGAGACGTCGAACATAGTTTTTGCATGTCTGAAATGCTGCTCGCTCGCCACAAAAAGAAGGCATTTCTGCATCGAATGATAACGGGTGATGAAAAGTGGATCTACTACGATAATCCAAAGCGCAAAAAATCGTATGTCAATGGCGGCAAACCAGCCAAAGCGAAATATTCACGTTTCGAAGGTAATGCTCTCTATTTGGTGGTACCAGAAGGGAGTGGTGTACTGGGAGTTGCTTCCAAGTGGTCAAACAATCAAAGGAAGCGAGCGTTGAAGGACAAACGGCCAGAATGGGAGACCAGACACGAGTCATTAATTTTCCACCATGACAATGCTCGGTCACATATTGAAGCATCGGTCAAAACCTACTTGAAAAATAGCGGATGGGAAGTTTTGCCTCACTCGCCTTATAGCCCAGACCTTGCTCCTTCCGACTACCACTTATTTCGATCGATACAGAACGCTCTTACCGGCATACGGTACATTTCCGTCGAAGGAATCAACAATTGGGTCGATTCTTTTTTTGCCTCGAAAGACGAGCAACTTTTTTGGAACGGAATTCACAAATTGCAAGATTTGTGGGAAAAAGTCGTAGCTTCCGATGGACAATACTTTGAATGACTTTCAATAATTTTTCTGAATAAAGCATTTCTTTTCAATAAAAATGACCAGTTTTTAAGTTGTAGACCGAATATATGACATTATTTTGTATTTATTTTCCTAATTTGTGCTTTGAATTAAATAAAGAATAAATTCTAATCATAAAAAGTTTTAATTTTATTTCCTGATCCTGAATACACCGATTTTTCTGGGTAACACATATGAGCGGTAGTGTATGTGCCGAATTTCATCTTGATCTGAGAGGACGAGGTCGTGCTTTCTCCTCGATTTGATCTTGGGCGGTACGAATAATCTATATTATTTGTCCACCCATTGATCTATCTCTTCTTATTCATAAGAACCATTAGAGTAAATTATTTTTCTGTTCCGAAAAATGCATTTCAGTTGATCGAAAATGCTATCAAAAATCAAACCAAAAGACAACCGAGAATTATGCGCAATTATCACAATTCATTCAACAGAACGCTTTTTTGCATTTTTAATACTTGAAATTCTTGCTTTTATATTTTAAGCAAACTATTGTTTATTTTAGGAAACGAAAATGTTGCTTATACTAAGAATTCGGTCACAAATTCAGTGGCGTATCTAAGAAAAAACAATGAGACAAAACAAATCCACTACATTGAATAATGAAAAGCAAAGCTGCCGCATAAGTGCCGCCACTGATTTGGTGAAACCACCATATTGTATTACTATTTTTTTACCCAGGGCTTATACAACAATTGAAGAGGTCCATAACAAAATGAAACATTTCCACTCCTAGCATTTTATATACATATTTTAAAACGGAAATTGTTTGATTGTCTTTTGTTCTATTGAGAAATGATTGAGTACAACGCCTCAATATTCGTCGTTGATTAAAGAAAATTCTACTTTAAACAATTCTACCAGAAAACAAAACTTCCTGTTATGTGAATAATTTTCCTCAATTATTGAAGAATTGTTATGAATCTTCTCAATTATTTGAATTATAAATTCATAGACAGATTCTTAAATCAATCAATTAAAAATCAGCGACATTTTTGTCTTTCCCACTTTCTCATTGTGATATCGCAACTGAGCGATTACCTACAGTTTCGCTTCCCCAAACTAAGTGGTTCTCATTATATGCTAGATGTCCTTTGTTAGGATTTTCTAACAAGTAACAAAATAAATGAATGTCAGGCTTTTGATTTAAAAATACACACCATGGCGAAACTTCTATCATGCGAAATGTGATCAATCTCCTCAAAACAATAGGATTTATTTCAGGTTTAAACACCATTTCAAAGCAATTTCGCGTGTGCTTCGGTTTATTGCTTATCAAATCTAATCGCATGCCTAATGCTAATGCATCATATGTCTAATCTTCAAGTAATCTATGAACGATAAATGACTAATCCTCTGTAGAACACGCTAGACATCAAGATAGCTGGGATTGTTTTTCACAAACATTTTACACATGCGAAAAAACGCAGCACACGGTAAACAAGAACATGCGAGTCACCTTCATATACACTTTCTCTTAATTATTCTGTTTTATTCAATAGATAGAGTAACTTTCAGCGGGTCTCTCGGGTGCAAGTCTTTCATCGAATTTGCACATGCATGTGAAATGACCCGTACGTATATTTGTTCAATTAATATTGTGCCATTGTACGTTGAATCGTCTGGCAAATTTACTAAAAATAAACACAAACACAGTGCGAAGATGTTCATTGGAACAGTGGCAGCACCCAGTAAATTCTCATATTGCGACTTATTTCAACATCTTTTACGACTTGTTGATTCCTTATTCGTGCAATCAATAATTCAAGGTTAAAATATACTTTTATTCTTTATGGTCAACACAGATTCCACGACAAAAGTATATTTATTGGTAATATACAATAATTTACAGCAATTATTTCATACGGTATGCCAACTGGAAGAGCTAATATCAATTCAATTTATATAAATAAACAGATCAAGTTCACTGACACGTGACGATTTGTATACAAACATTCAGTTTTTTCTATTTTGGAACATTTGTTTTTTGTCCTTCTGCTGTTGACTTTGTAGCTTAAGTCATTTATTCATTCATCCATTGCTTGGCAATGATAAGAGAGTCAATTTAGATTTGTCAAAAAAATGTAATTGTCCTCTTGAATTGAAGAGGATGATGGTGGTGGGTTGGTTCGATCGATGTACATGCAAAGTCACAGCCCAATGTCAATAGCTTTTCTTTGTCTGTAAAAATTATTCTACGAAATGAACACCATTTAAGATTTTCGGACATTCATTGGAGCAGAATCGGAACGATTTCTTATCATATTCAGTGAAATTGAGTTTGAAAGATTGCGCGTGGTAGTCATATGTATAACAAAATGATTATTGCAGACTTTTTATGACACTTTAGCGAACAAAAAGCTATCATTGTTTCTAAGATTACAGAATTGTAATGCCTGAATTTAGTTACTGGAGCAGATTTCGATTTTTTTCATTTAAAAAATTAGATAATTGTGATGCAACACCCACAAATTAAAGAATTAATGTTCCAACACGCTTAACGATCTATTTTAAACTATCTGTTAGCTGAGAAAGTTCAATGAACTATTGGATAGTACGCTACATGGCTAAGAAATAAAGAGACTAGGTCTTAGGACATTTATGGGTTCCAGTTACGTACTAGATAATATTAAGATAGTAATACAGGGTGTTTCAAAATAAAGTTTACATTTGTTTAGCTGACGTTATGTGGAAATGTTAAACAATTAGACAATTTCTCGGTGCCAGAACTGCAAAACTTCTCTGGCTATAACCAAAGAACATGTTTCCAGCAGGTCGTGGCAACCTCACACACGTCCAATACATCTCTGCCTAGTGTATGTGAATTTTCCCCTGGGAAATTGATCTCCAGGAGAGGCGACATAAACTAGCCTCCAAGCAGTCCTGATTTAACTCCTATGGACTTTTTTCTGGGGGGTTATCTCAAATCAAATGTTTATAACAATAAACCGACTTCTCTGGCGCATTTGAAAGAAAATATTACCTACGAAATCGCAGCAATCACAGAGTCGATCTGCCGAGCCGCCATTGAAAATTTTACTGTTCGACTAAATGAATGTCGTGAACGCGAAGTTTTACATTTAGACGATATTATTTTTAAGACGAAAAATCCCAAATACTGTACTTTAATAATTAATAAACATTTTTCAAATAGACATCTTATTTTTTATTTTATAGACTCAGAAAATATAAACTTTCTTTTGAGACACCCTGTATTAAACTTTAAAGTGGCAATTTGAAAAGGGAAAGATTGAATTATATTCGCTATTGGCATTATTTACCGTTCTACACAATATACGCTATTTGTTGACCGATACTGAAAAGAATAACTTAGGAAACTAAAAGCAAATATATTATATAGTGCATTGGTTTTTAGGGTATTTTACAAAACGACACTGTATAGATCGTAAGCTGTTTTTCTTTTATGATTAAAAAAACGGCTGATTTAAAGGTTTACCAAATCATGTAAATGATAATACGCTTTGATCGATGCCAGCACCATATCATTAATTAGATAATATTGCTCATACCAATCACTTATTCAATGTATCTACTAAGGGGTTACTCTACCTTTGAAAAAAAAAATCGATTTGTTTTTTGTTGCATTTTTCGTTAGATTAGATCTTCAAAAGTACGTGTCCAAAATTTCAAAGCAATATCTCGTTTTCTTTTTGTTCTACAAACATATTCCGGAGTGTGCGCTATCCTCCTAATTCGAGCGCTATTGTTGCGCGACCGGTTTTGAACATCTTTTTTGCTAGACTAACGATATATACGTGTAAACATGACTTTCCTAAAGAAAATCCTGCATTTTCACACATATTTCCTAAGTATAAAAAAATATGCATTATTTTTGAAAAAATGTGTTGCGTAAACTTTAAACACGTTTTCCTTAAGGGGTCTAACCTCTTTTAGCAGTATATAAACGGGTTGTTTTCATTAATTTTTTAGATAGGTTTAAATTATAAATATTGATAAGGAAGGGGTTATGCCCAATGAATACACAAAAAATTATTTTTTATTCATTTATGTGAGTTTTAATCAATGAAAATGCTAGTTGAAAAAATGTCGCTGTTGATGAAATTTTCGAGATGGTTGGTCTGAAACAAAAAAAAAATCAAATAGTTTTAGGTTCAGTATGTTAATAGCTATAGCGCGAATAGGGCGATTTTTGCAAAATTGACAAAATGGCGGACAATTTTCGAAAAAATACGAAAAAACATGCTTTTTTCATCGTTTTAGACCAAAAAATACTTTAAATCCAAATTTTGAAAAACCTACTGTTCGTGCTATAGCTGTTGGCATAATGAATGCCTGGTAAAAATTTGGTAAGAATCGGTTCAGTAGTTCCTGAGATTTCATCAACGCGCCGTCGAAAAACGCGGTTAAAGTTTTATTTTAATGAAGAATCGCGCTCGGGTGACAAAGTGAAAGTTGCCCAGAAATACAGTTAGACTACTCCGATCTTTATAAAATTTTGATATCACATTTCTGCATATATATACTTTCCAAAAATTCAATAGAAAAAATCGATTTTTTGAAAATGATAAAGACGGTAGACCCCTTAAAACGCGCGGCACAGCGCTGAGAAAAATCTAATCAACCGATTCATTTCAAATTTTGTACGCATATTATTCAACCGATTTACGACTGCAATAGCCTAAAACTAGACATATAAATTCAACTTTGGCAGTTTGGGAGCTCTAGTTTAAAATTTAAAAGTGCCCAAAAACGAATATCCTATGTTCAAACGCTTGTCAAACCGCAAAAATTAAATACTTATGCCCAATTTTAGGCTATTGCTATCAGAACGAACGATTTTTTTGGTTAATTATTTACAGACCACTTGAAGGACCTGGGTACTGTGCCGCGCAAGTAGTGGTTGGTGAAAAAAGTGCTGCATCATCGGGCCAGTGTGGCCGCCATTTTGTTTTTTAATTTCTTATATCATCAAAAAAGTCAAATTTTCACATTAATAAATAAGCATGTTTAATTTAAAATTGATTCGTTTTGTCGTTTTTTCTTGACAACCATTTAAAGTTAACCCTCTTGTTTAGCCGCTCAAAGGTAGAATAACCCTTTAATGGTTTGTTATTTTTATATGATTTCTTTTGTGCAATTACGGAAAAAACTATTAATCTTCAATTACATTGAACTCTATGCATCACCTTAATTTTTGAATCATTGGTTGCAAATTAGATTAAAAAAAACCAACGAGAAAAATCAATTACGATTATTGAAAATTCGATAAACTCATTAAAACGTTAAGATGCCTCGATTGCTACCTCAACAACTTTAATATAACTTTTTTCCGTGAGATATCGTGCGCGACAAAAACGATGCGTCAAAATAAAAAAACGTGCTTACGTTCACACTCAAATACTTCATTCTAAAAACCACATAGGGTAAACGTAAAATACGACGATGTATCGGTTCAGTCCCGATGCATTTTTCTTATAAGTTCATCATTTTGGTCCAATGATGTATTCCGCTCCTCCAAAGACTATATAATACTTTCCCGATCTCCTGCTACTGCTAAAATATATTGCCGTTACTCTTTCCCGAGTAGAATTAGAGATGCGGTTCTCGCCAGGCTCACCGCACTTTTAATTAGGGCGTTAGGCATGCAAAGTTTCGCCATAGGAGGGTTCAATGCGGCCGGCATGGCGTTTGCCGGAATTTTTATATTCAAAATTAAATAAATCCAACCATGATACGGAGGCACACCAAGCTTTTTCATTTCTACTAAACTACTACTACTACTCCTACTAAAATAGCACTTAAAATAGAAATTTTCATTAAATCGGCGGGTTAACAAGCTGTGCAGCCACCGCCCGGTTTATATAGAATGTTATAATGAGCAAAATATTTTCTTAGCTTAAAGTATGTACATATATGCAATAAAACCAAAAAATGTCTACTTGGAAAAATGATACAAAAAATCGCAAGCTATAGCAAACCACAATCTATTCGGTGTAGCTGCATGTTATCTTGACTTGGAATATTGTTCTTTTATTTATTTTCCACTTGTTCAACATAATATTCCTTTTAAAAATAAGACGATAGCAAAGTTATTACTTTACATTATTTACGAATTCTATAAACCAAGGATATGCAATCAACTGACGAGCTTTACAATTTGATAAAGTGAGATACTTCATAGATTTGATTCACGATAAGCACTAAAAACGATAGCGATTTGATAGTTAAATACAAGATAAAATATTTGGAATGAATTCTCGGATCCAAGCAACATCATACGCTAACGGCACACGAAAGGGTGCGAAAATAAATGCTAATTATACACAAAGCCAATGCGACCCTGTGTGATTTTTGTTATCGTATGAAAAATCGTTGCAGAATAAATTGCGCGATGACAAAATCGTCGCTTATTTGGAAGTGTTCAAGACAAAGACGCTAAGCTGCCTTGACAATCAGGGATTATAGTTTTCGCAGATAACATAATCTAAAACATATCGGCATATTGCTAAGTGATTATTTACTACATTTCATTTTATTCGAACTCATTTTTTAGTACGATTCGAATTATTTAAATTATCCAACATATACATATATAAACGATTATTAATCATAGTCCAATTTCCCGATTCATATATTTATAAACTCGCTGCTCCCATTTTTACTGTACGTTAATGACCATGCGACACAAATTGTGAAAATTGAATAATGAATCCTAGTCACAATGAAGAAATTTCAAGAGGGATGTTGTGATGCAGTCACTACTATTAAATATTTTATGAGTCCATTAACCCTGATTCGTTTCAAATTAAATACGTTTATGTTTCATTTTAACACCATTAACATGATTAGATGTCAGTGGACTACACGGTTTCAAGACAACGGACATTGAATTTATTGTATTTAGCGTCTTTAATATTATATCCATGCCAAATGGGTACATACGTTGAGCAAAAAGTTGTAAACGTAGACTGCGATCAAACAATAAAAGACTTAACGCATATGACTCGTGAGGTGTGATTTTTCAAAACCGCTAAGAATTATTTTGTTGAATAAAAACATGATAAAAATCACTTACCTTGCCCCAATAATTTATATATACATTTTTAAGGTCATCATCTGGACACAATTCGGTATTTGGACTATTCGGTGGAGATTTTGGACTGTAAACAAATTAAATTGAGGTGTCGGCTTTTAGGTTTGGCTAGCAATATTAATTACCTATCTCCGGGTGTATCACGTCTTGAGCTCGCCAGTGAAACAACTCTGCTTGATTGATTTGATTCCCTTTGCGCTTCACGTAACAATCTTAAGTACTCTTCGCCAGATGAGAATGGAAGTGGTGTGATTCTGTCTGGACTTTTGATGCCCGATCCATTCGGATTCAACTCAATCCATGATTCTGAAAAAAAAAACAAGAAGAAAATGAAACTTATTATAGTCAGAGTTGTACATTATTTTCAATGGTTTCGAATCGAAGATTTTGTATTTCTTTGAATACTATTTCATGAATCAGATTTTTCTGTAATTTTTTCTTCATTCTGACGAAGTTCCACTCACATTATCGGTCCTAATCAATTTGATGGTGCGTAAATGCGGCTCATCAAACGCGGAATTAAGGTGATAATGGCGATACCTCAAGCCAGATCGGATATCCGTTCTATTTGTCATCATTTTATATTTTTTGAGAAAAAAATAAAACATGTAATTGCTGGATAATAAGTAAGTCATAAGTAAGCAATGAAAAGGTGCTTACACATCATTCAACACTAATTACGATTCGATCAAATGATCAGGCGGCAACAAAAGTTATGCGAAATATGAGGTCTACTCAAAAAGTATCGCGAATTTTATGTTTTTTCAAAAATTATTTATTTATTCATCAATATCTATTTTGTTCTCTTTAAAGAAAACCCCATCAGACATTATACATTTGTGACAACGTTTTTTACAATCCTCGAAGCACTGCAAAAAAATTATTTTTTGTGATCTTGTTCAGCTTCTCCTTCGATGACGTGTTTATCTCCTCAATCGTGGGGTAGCGTCGTCCTTTCATGGGCCTCTTTAGTTTTAGGAACAAGAAAAAGTCACAGGGGGCCAGGTCTAAGAAATACGGTTGTTTCGGCATCATTAGTATGTTGTTTTTGGCCAAAATTCGCGCACAAGCAATGATGTGTGAGCAGGGGCGTTATCATGGTGTAAAAGCCAATTATTGCTCTTCCACAAATCCGTGCGTTTCTGGCGGATTGCTTCGCGCAAATTGCAGCAAATATTTCTTATTGATCATTTTACCCTGTGGCAAGAACTCATGATGCACCACGCCCCTGTAATCGACGAAAACTGTAAGCAAAACCGTCACATGCAACCGAACTTGGCGCGCTTTTTCGGTCTTGGCTCGTGCGGCAGCTTTCATTGGGATCATTGAGCCTTGGTTTCCACATTCACGCTGTTCACCGTTCACATCTTCTCGGCCCTCTGAGAACATTTTATACCACCGATAAACGCTGCGCTGCTTTGGTCCAAGTTAGCTTCACTGTATGTCACAGTCAATATACACTTAATAAAAAAAAGTATCCGGGCAGTAGAATGTAAAATGACTTTCTATTAAAATTATGTATATCTTACATATAGACATGATCAAATTTGCTGCAATCTATTACGCTAGCGACCAAAATCACGTGCGTCAAAAATTTTTACTATACGACTTAAAATGAATTTCCAAGAAAACCAAAATGTGCAGCTGGTCCATGTTTCGTAGCAAAAAAGTATTCGGGCATACCTATACTTCGTTCAAGATAGTTATCGTTAGCGGATGTTATAATTGTTGAAGTGTAGGTTTTAGATTTAAAAATTGATTTTCTTTTGATTACTGATAAATTTCGGCATATTAATTTCTCACAACGAGAGATGAGTAGAAAAAAAAGTGAAGTGAGTCTCGAAATTAGGAAATTAATTATTACTCATTTTAAAAGTGGGAAAACTGAACGGCAGATTGCTGCAATCGTCAAAAAAGGAAAGTCTACCTTTCACGACATAATAAAACTGTACAAAAGCACCGGATCCGTCACGAAAAGGAACGGTTGATTGTGCGCCAAGTAAAGAAAAGGCCGAAAAGAAGCACACGAAAATTAAGAATAAAGGTGGTGGAAATGTTTTAAAAAAACACGAGTGACCAAACCATACGAAATATTTTACATCGACATAATTTTTATCGTATCGCTAGAAGGAAACCCTACATAAGTCCGGTAAATCGCCTTAAAAGGTTAAGGTTTGCTGCAAGCCACATAAACAAGCCGTTATCCTTTTGGGAAAACGTTATCTTTGCGGATGAAAGCAAAATTAACTTATTTGGATCGGATGGACGACAACGCGTTTGGCGCGAACCTAATAAGGAGCTAGAATTAAGGAACTGCAATGCAACTGTGAAACACGGTGGAGGAAGTGTCATGGTCTGGGGCTGTTTCGCAGCTTCAGGCATGGGATGTTTGGAATTTATTACCACTAGAGTGGATGAATATTAATATTTAAATATTCTGAAAAGAAATTTAAGGCAAAGTGCAGCCAAGCTTGGTGTTCCAGAAACCTTTCACTTTTATGAGGACAATGACCCAAAGCATAAGAGTGATATTTGCCGACTGGGGCGCCTATATAATTGCCCCAAAGTCATTGAAACACCCGACTTAAACCCAATCGAGCATCTTTGGGATATTCTAAAAAACAAAATACGCCAGTATCCTAGTAGTAACAGGAACAAACTCGAGGGCGTTATTCGGCAGGAATGGGATACCATTCCACTATCTCTTTGCCAGAAATTGGTCAAATCAATTCCAGGGCGCCTGCGAAAAGTAATTAGGAATAAAGGAGGACCGACCCGGTTTTAATTATCTAGGTACATCCTTTGTTTAATATTTTTCTTCCTTTGCCCGAATACTTTTTTGGTGAAATTTTCAGGTGGATAACAGTTTTGGACATAAAATAATTACTTCGAAACAATATTTTGGAAAAAAGTGGTTGGAATTAACACATAACATATAATCCTTAAAAATCAAATCATTTTTCATTTTGTTTTGTTACAAATTTCTTGTTGAAATGTTTAAAAATTATTAAAAACCTTCTGCCCGAATACTTTTTTACTGAGTGTATATCATTCGGAATGCGTCCGCGCACTTAAAGTTACTTTTCACGTAAAATTTGATGCAGATTCTTTGATCCATTTTTTTGAAATAGACAAAAATCGAAGACAAGCCAAAACATCCAAGCAAAATAGCTGTCAAAAATTAACTGAAGATTCAAAATGGCTGAACTTGTCAGCATAAGTGATTGACAAGAGTACCAACATAACGCCACATAATTATCAAAAATCGTATACATGTAGTCCGCGGAAATTCAAAATTCGCGATACTTTTTGAACAGACCTCGTACACAATGTACGGTGCATAAAAGAAAGATTAAAATTACCATGGACAAAGGAGCTGCCAACCCTGGCCTAAAAAAGATGTGACCAGAACGCAAAGAGAATAAAATGCGTCCATGAAAACCATTAAATTTAAAAGTGCAGCGCTTCTTTTTCCAAAATAAATAAAGTATACAGCACTACAAAATCTCCCTGAAGATCATCCACACATTGAAGGTGTCTTTTGTAAGTTTAATAATGAAGCTAGGTTGTAAATTGCAATTGAGAAGAGTACCATGGTTTTGTTTTTCGTCATCATCATAATATTCCTTCATAACATGTACAAATGTAAAAAAAAATGAATCTTTGCTCCGACACTGTATCACCCCGGACATACAAAAAATACTAAACGGAGCCATTAACAATTGAGTCGAGAGAATAACCACATAATTCTTGTTGCTGATAAGGCATTTCATTATTTTTTTCAGATCCGTTGTTATTTTTGAACTGAATATTTCAAATTTTTTTACTGAGCTTATTTTGTAAACAAAATAAATACTTTAAAAAAAATGAAAAGCAAACATTGCAGCCCGACAAAGTATAAGTAAATAATCATTAGGAATTCCGATTGCGTCGACGCAAAGTAGGAAGCTACTTATTTGTCATGATTCAAATCATAAATTTAGCTCTGATTCGGAGGCGGACACAACTGATTATTAATTTGGTAAATGTGTAGACGGGAAGCTTTTGGGCTATTCAAATGTTTGGGGTGGATTTCGAAATTCTGTATGCGAATTGTTTGTAATAATCAAATATATTTTTTTCCATTTAAACTAGAGTCTGGCTAACAATAGTTGAGATAATATTCCTATCAGTTTATTGTTTTATAATAATATTTTTTTCAAAGCTAAGAATAATACCTTATTCTAGAATCTGTGAATTGACTCTACCAAATAATTTTAAATAGTCGATGATTAGATGAACATGCTCAACATTGGTTGAGATATCGAAGTACATACAGCGGAATTTTCGTTGTTCACTCCATCGTTTGTCGCTGATTCCCAATTCAAATGATAAGACAGAATCGTGGCAGTTTTTAAGTGTAGACCTATGAATCAAACTACAATGCACTCTTCAGACCTGAAACTATTCAAACACTTCATTCAGACCAAACAGAATCGTCGCATTTTCTGATTAAATTTTTACAATTGTAGCAGATTAATATTCTGTTGCTTTTCTTTCAGAGGTTCAGGCAGTAAAACAGAGGATGAGAATTTAATATAATGAGTTTTATTTATATCTTAGCGTGGTAAGTACAATACAATGTAAAGAGTTCCAAGAATCTTAGAGTGATAGATACAGTGCAATGTGTGCGAAAGTAAGGAGTTCCACGAGCCTTAGACCCGATAGGGGTGCAGAGGCGTCAACGGAGAGATTCGACTCTATTACGCCTCTGCATCCTCATCGGGTCTAAGGCTTTTAGTTAGAATCTCTCCGTTGACGCCTCTGCACCCCTATCGGGTCTAAGGCTCGTGGAACTCCTAGCATTCATATATATTATACTGTGTTCATCACCTTCCTTCCTTTGACGCCTCTGCACCCCTATCGGGTCTAAGGCTCGTGGAACTCCTTACTTTCGCACACATTACACTGTATCTATCACTCTAAGATTCTTGGAACTCTTTACATTGTATTGTACTTACCACGCTAAGATATAAATAAAACTCATTATATTAAATTCTCATCCTCTGTTTTACTGCCTGAACCTCCGAAAGAAAAGCAACAGAATATTATTCTGCTACACAATCCAATTCAGTTGTATGTTGTTCATAATTTCTAAAAATAAGTTCTTGAAATTAAACCAACAGTTTGGTGGCTTCGAAACAAAACCAGTTACTTTGCATACACGCTTGTTAGCCTTGAATTGAATAACTTCGACATGTGGATCTGTTCATCTTATACTGGCCAGAAAAATGAAGACTAGGTTTTTTTACAAGGCATTCAGAGGTGTGGCACGGGTATTTGGATGTATTTATTCAAGACGATCTTCTTAAGATTTGCTTATGATGAAAAGCATCATCTAAATTGTGTATACAGCGAATATTCTATCTTCAATTATCAGTTGGTAATTTAAGCTGCTAGCATTCTCTCGCAATGTAAATTATTGAAATAATTTTTGTCAACCTTCAAATTTTGACGAGTTGTTGCGATTCAAACTGATTTTGATGTTACGATATTTTAATTTTTGTTTTTTAGCTGCTACAGATAAGAAAACTCAAAGTCAATGAATTACTTAAGACTATTTCTTTTCGACCGAAAAGGCTGTCAGAGACGTGAAAAATTTGACGTTTTCAAAGAATTTTTTGGGACTATTCTATGTTTTTTTATATTTTGAATATAACACCATGTTCTTACACTACTTCTTAACTAATTTTCATGAAAGTTTCAACTGAATAAAACACTTCTAGACGAAGGCTTGGCGGTTGGCACCCTCTTTTAAAAACATTGACTCGCAGTGACCAGCAGTACTTCGAGTGGCTTATGCGAAAGCAATGAAACAAAAAGAAATTATTACTTTAATAGCTTGTCCAGTACTTTATCAAAGCTTTTTCGTTTTAACTCAAATTGAGGTGATGATATTTGAGAGGCTACTCATCAATTTTAAAATATGAAAGATTCGATTAAGCACTGCATAAACTACTAATATTTTTTGTTTGATTGATTTTGGATAAACTACTAAGAAGCACTGGTGGTCATAGCAAAAGTTAGAGAGTTGTCCACAATGGAACCGATAACTTGGTCCAAAATTAATATTTTGATTTGACATATTTGTGGAAGCTATTCTAGATGCCTATGCAATGCTGCACCGCATTCACACAAAATATGTTGAAGTCACTACATTGATCTAGCAAACCTGTCAGGACTCATCATCGGCGCATTTTTTTATCTTTTTAGAGTGGCTCTTCAGTTAAGATCATTTTTAGTCAAGTTGATCCTTCAGTTAAGATGAACTAGCGATGATCTGTTAGAATTCCATTGTCTTACAGTGGTAGACATATGAATAGGCGACTTTAACGCAAGACACTTTAAACCCTCAAAATACAGCCCTGATACAATTATATCAAAAGTATGCAAGTTGGCATTTATTCGTTAAATTCCTGGAATTTTACTGTAATATGCTAGTTAAAAATCAAACACGAACTGTTCGAGGAGACAGCGACGACTGACTTTTATTTGGAGTAAAGTCATACATTATTCAAACGTAAAATTCACTACATTAGTATTCAATAGATGGCGTTACTAGTATCTAATTTTGATATAAAATCAACACTAGTGCTCTTGAAACAACTTTGTTTATTCGCAGTTAGCAAAAGTGTAAGAGTAGAGCTATTTGAAGTTAGACAATTAAATAGGCCAGTGCAATTATTATTGTTAATACCAATTTATTATTAAACAATTGGTTTGGTATTTATATTTATATAAATGGAATTCAGTTACCGAATTGTAAAATAATTTTGATTCTAGCCTTTTAAAAACATGGGAAGAAGCGCACACACTGTTCTAAATTTGAACGTGCCAAAATTGCGGAGATAAAAAACGAAAGTTTTAATATTTCAGGTATCGTGAGGCATTTAAATTGTTCCAGGCATATGGTAAGGAATGCACTTGAGCATCACAAAAAAGAAGGAACCGTAGAAGAGCTCCTAGGTCTCAAAAAACATTTCAATGTGAAAATAAAATCATTACGCGTCTAAGCAAAAAGGAGCCATTTTTATCCTCTAGTGATATCCAACGGAAATTAAAAGATTACAGAATTGAAGTATCCTCCAGAACAGTGAGACATAGATTACAAAATGCATGGTTGTGTCGCGGGAAAGCGACCTTTAGTAACTGCAAAGAACAGAAGACGTCGGTTGCAGTTTGCCAGAACTCACCTTAACAAACCGCTCCATTTTTGGAAAAAAATCGTCTGGAGTGATGAGAGCAAATTTAACAGAGTCGGATCAAATGACAAAATTTATGTCAGACAAGCAAACAGTCCCCTTTACACTATTAAAACAATTAAGCACGGCGAAGGCTCTTTAACACTAGAAATGTCGCGCCTCTCAAAGTTACATAGAAGGTCGCATATGATTTGTGAGATCCAATGCCAATGCTGGATCAGCGTCCAATGTTAATTTCCTGGAAATATACACAAACATTTACAGAGACGGCCCAATCGAAAAATATGGATACCGGATTTAGAAGGATACTGAGAATCATTAGCCACAAAATCAAAGCGGTTGCAACGCACAGATCTTAACACATACCGTGGATCTCTGAGATCTGACGCGACCTTTCCTGGTGTTAATCGTGTGGGGCGCTATGTTTTGGCATGCTGTTGGACCTTTAGTAAGGATCCATGTGATGATGGACATAAAATGTACAAAAGTATTTTAGAAAATCACCTTGAACGTTGTACTGATGAATTTTTGCCGGTTACATGGATCTTTATGCAGAATAATGATCCAAAGCATAAAATCCGTTTGCCATCATTTTTATTTCTTGCAATAAATTTGATAGCGGTGTAATCAAGTCAATGAATAAATTTGACTGATATCATTTTATATGTTTATGCCTTTTGATATGAGTAAATATTAGGTTGCTGCAGATGAAATGGCCGATTTAGCAATGACATAAAGTTGGCTGCAATTTTAGTGTATTATGTTGGCACAAGGCGGCGCAAATGATATGACATATTGAAGTATAAATACTGCTACCTTGGTTTATGGAGTCATTTCTGTTTTGCACTTCATAGTGATCGTAAAAACAAAAAGAGAAAGTGAACATGGAAGTGAATCAAAAACGGCTACTTTTACTATAAGAATTTAAATTAAAGCAAAACGCAACGGAAGCAACGAGGAATATCAACAGCGCATTTGGGCCTGATACAGTTAGCAAACGTTCGAAAAATTTCGATCCGGAGACATGGACCTTGGAAGTGAGCCACGTGAACACCCAGGACCATCGATCGATAACGACGAGTTGCGTGCATTAGTTGAGTGCTAAACCATAAGGGATCTGGCCGAGAAATTAGTCGTTCACAATTCGACAGTTTGCCGCCACTTGCAACAACTTGGAAAAGTGAAAAAGCTTGACAAATGGGTTCCGCATGATCTTACCGAGCAAAACATGACGTGCCGAATGGAGATTTCAAGTTCTCTTCTCTCCCGCAACAAAAAGGAACCGTTCTTGCACTGAATTGTGACCTGCGATGAAAATTGGATTTTATACGATAATCTTCTTCGATCGGCCCAATGGCTAGATGCCTATGAAGCGCCAAGACACATGCCGAAACCAATCCTTCATCCAAAGAAAATAATGGTAACTGTTTGGTGGTCTGTAGCTGGAGTTATCCACTATTCGTTCCTGCAACCTGGCGAAACCATCAATGCTGAGAAATACTGTGCTCAACTGGACGAAATGCATCAGAAATTCATAGTTCAACGACTTAGACTTGTCAACAAGGATGGAGTGGTACTGCTTCATGATAATGCACGACCTCATGTATCGAGAACAACGTTTCAAAAATTAAACGAATTGTGCTATGAGACTCTTCCTCACCTTCCATATTCACCAGACCTCTCACCAACAGATTACCACTTCTTTAAACATTTGGATCACTTTTTGACAGGAAAAAGATTATATAATGAAGCTGCTGTCAAAAATGCCTTCGAGGAGAGAAACTCGGACTTCTACAAAACTGGAATAAATGTACTTGTATCTAAAAGTGTGTTGCATCTATTGGTAGCAATTTTGATTAAATAAATTGTCTTTATAAAAAGTTACAGCTGTTCAAAAATTTATTACTAAATCGGTCATTTCACCTGCAGCAACCTAATATAAACCGCTTCTAAATGTGTTTAAAGCTAAACTCCCTGCTTTTCTTTAAGAGGAAGCAAATGTATTATAGAAGAATATGACATAGTTTGAGCTGCGAGGCTATTTCGAATGTCGCATTTGATTTTCACACCAGCAATTCTAGGCACGTGCAGTAACTAAGTAACGTGCATGCAATTCATTGACTTCATATGATCAAATGCGGTTTAAAAGTCTCTTCGGGCGATAGCGCTCATTTTGCGTTTAGTCAGATAATGTAATCAAAAGCAACTAACGATCAGACAGTCTGGTTCAGAACTATTTTCTTCTTATCGCCATTCAAAGGAACACTCAATTCTAAGTCTCATACAAACAATAATCTTCAAAATGATGTAACATCTGACCGTTTTCCAATAGCAAAACAAGTCATGTTTTAGAAGTTGCTTCAACCGTGCGGGCATCTCGTAATCTCTATCAACAAACCAGTATCCCCTTTTTTCGAAAATTGCGCTGCTATGAACGCTGCAGGCAAGCAATTTGCAGACATCGTAATTATTTTTTCGTCATCAGACACGAGCAAGCTGAGTTGCCTGCACTTTCATAATATTTTCTAGTTTCCCAAACAGAAAGCTATTATTCATCAAACATACGGTAATGGTTCAAAGCGCCAGTTTTATACGATCTTATTTTTAGTAGTTCATTCAGAACGACACATGCGAGACGCAGTGCAGAAAATAGTGCTCTCGACAACTGACGCTAGCCTTGACGTCACTGGAGGCATTTCGAGGCGACAAATATGCAAAGATTGAAATAAACAAACAAACAAACTGAGTTACATGCGAATCCCGTATAGCTAATGTAAACATTATCTTGGCTGCATGCTAGAAGTTCTAGCAGCAATGGCGAATTTGAACGAGTTGCGAAGTAAGAGGACCCCTTTCTTAATATAGTTCACTTGATGATTACTAAAGAATCATCGAATTTTTGACACGGTATAATAAGGATATTGCTTTTGAGAATTCCTTTCAAACAGATATCTTTCAAGTATCATGAATCGAAATAAAGGCATCATACTATGACATTTTTATGTTCCTTGCTTGCCCCATAAGCTAGAGCCAATTTAATCGTTGTGAACACATCGTGCGTATTTTTAGTCATGTTTATTTTTTAGTACAAACAGAAGCTGATAGCCCACTTTATAGTTTGCATCTCCTGCTTCAAGTGTTTGTTCACTCCTTTTGTGGACTTTGTTGTCCTACTTTCAAATAATAATTTATTCACTTTTCAAACGTGACATTGTTGTGCTGATGATAAGCATATATGTATAAGTGATTCAAACAAGGAACGATTCAAAAGTTTTAAATATTGTCCTCTTCCATAAGTGCGGTGATTTTTGATATACATACTAGTGATGAACGAAAATCTTTATTTAACATCAAGAAATGAGCAGAAAACATTCCTTTATACATAATTTAAATTAATTTTTTCCTCAAATATATATTTTGGATCTTATTTTTTGTTTTCACAATCTTTATAGCCTATTTTCGAAAGCAGGAAAACACGTTTTCATAGTCTTGAGATTATTTTGTTCGTCATATTTAGTATATGGAACGTGTCCAACAGTTTTGGTTGAAAAACTGGAACAATATAACAATATAATTACCAAAAGAAATGTACACTGGTGCCAAAGAAACAAGAGTTTTTATTAATTTCTCTTTATAGGGTCTTTTTGAAGTACGTTTAAAATACATGAAAACCAGGTGATTTTGTACTTGCTCTTGATCAAAAGCAAGAATCTTCACAACATGTGCTTTTACAGATGTTTGTGCAAATTATTAACAGGTTACGATGACGGTATACATGTCTGCGAAAAAAACGAAATTGAACCGCTTTTCGTTTGGAAAATCACTTTTGGTCCTTTCGGTGACCGACTTACGGTACTTTGTGTAAATCAATGACAATCACGTTTATGTTACTAAGTCATCGGCGGCTTATGTTTTATAATTTCATATGCTCTGCTATGTTTAACACTTTTAATTCCTACAGTTGTTTCGCCGTGATCTCTCCTAAATTTATCTTAATTTTCTCTTAGATTAAAAGTTGTATTTCAAGGACAAGAGTTTTATCACTGACTATATTTCGACGCTATCGATTCATCGACAAATTTTCGCACTTCTTCAATATTTAAAATGGTAATCGGGAGGCGCTAACAAGGAGAAGGCACGATCTCGTCCTATCAGATCAGGATTAAATTTGGCACATATGTAAATAGGAGACGTTAAGCATATTCAATCCCTAACATATTAGACTACAACACCCACCGGATTTTGAAAAGAAAAACCGTTTAAGTTTTAAGCGTCTGTTGTCAATTAGTAAGAATTTATCCTGAAAGAAGCAGTTTAGGGTATGGGGCAGCGCGCCTAGCCCGCGATCTTATCATCGAGCATTTACCTTCAATTTTTCAAAATAGTTTCTGTTTAAAATATTTTTTTTTGTTTCTCAGATACTTTATTATATATTGACATGAATCTTTTTTTTAAATATTTTAATAATATAAAAAAATATTTGTTTTTGTTATTTATTATTCTCTTTTATAGAGACTGCTGAAATTAAACTCTGAAAAAATCGTTACTCCACGGTAGAGAGATTATCTTTTGATTGGTAGCTCTGAAACAAAAAAATTTAACGGCACTGTAAAAAGCAAGGTCTCTTACACCGTAATAAACCACTGTCAGTTAAAAAATGGCAGACATGTGAAAAAATGACAAAAATCGACCTTTTTCGTAGTTTTTTTCAACGCTAAATTTTCTTCTTCAATTTATTACTCATATTCTAGTGGATTGTCGTGTAATATTCCCTAAGAATTAAAATGCATCAACATTTTCGAAAATCGGTTCAGTGGATCCGGAGATTATCTCTCTGCCGTGTTAAAAGAAGTTGTTTTGTGAAAAACGTGTTTAAAGTTTTTGTTGCATTTTGCTGATAAATATATAATATATAATTTCAAAAACATAAAATTGATATGTAGAAGTTTAAATTAGCCCTAAGCACAGGTAAAAAAGCAGCAAATATAATGTATAAAGGAGAAACCGGTATTTTATAGAAGGCGAATGGAAGAGACGCTACGCGGCCGGCAGCTGATCGAACATTTGCAAAGAGCCGAAAACGCGCACATACTTTCGAATTTCGAAAAGATATTTCTGGAGGTTATTTTTGAAGTTCTAAGGAGTCGAAAATTCAAAAAAAAATCCATTTTTTGAACTTTATAAAGTGGACTAGTACCTTAGGGGGCAGTTTTTGGTGTACAATTTTTTTTGAAAACAAAACGTCAAAACACGGTGGTTGACACAATTTCAGACGTCTGAAAAAAACTATACGAGATACCATTTTTTATTGAACTCGGTATCGCATGAGCTAGAATTAAAAAAATGGCCAAAAAATATGAAAAAACAAAAACAAAAAAAAACGTTTTTGAGATTCGAAAATCGGTTAGTTCACAATCCATCTCTAAGACGCTAGGAAATGCGATAGTCAAATTTGTATACTATAACATGTCATAACAATCGGTCGAAGGATTTTTTCACAATCGTGTCAACATGGTTTCGAGAAAAACGTGTTTAAAGTTTTCAAAGAGTTTTTTTTTGTTACGATTACACTTAAAATTAATTAGCGATGCCTGAAGCACACAAAGGTCCTTCCTCATCTTTTAACATGTCCTGCTGACTTGATTTCTCATTTCCGCGGGCTGTTCTTGTCTCTTTTGACGCATCGGTGCTGTGTTTATTAGCGTTCTTGATTTGTAATTGATCATAACTGTCCGCATGCTTTTCAGCAGCAAGCCCTATTGTCACGTCCATTACTTGCATGCATGATTTCTAATAGGGTGCAAAAAACTTCATTAAACAATCAAGCAGCTGTCCGTGAAGCAATTTCAACAATGTTTTTGTCCGCAAACGGTATGTTTTGGAATCATATTCCAGGCGCATATCCGTTTTGATTCCCATCATTCAGACTACATTTAGAGTCGAGTGTAATGATATACAAAACATTATGATCAATAAAAAAAGTGGTCTACAAATCGTAAAACTCTGAAAGTGCTGTCTCACTGTAACTCTCTATGTCGCTGTATAGCTAACGTTAAAATTCGTCAACGCCAAGATCTGGAACGAAATCTAACTGCCCATCCAGAATGCACGTCTAGCAAAGAATGTTGCAGTTCAAGGAACATTGAAAGTACATTGTACCTGTTCCAGAGTAGACAAAAAAGTTAACCTTGAGCGGCTTACAAAGGATGTGCAGTCTTGACTGCGAGTTGATTTTTTGCCTTAAATGAAAATGTGGCTCCTAACTTATCGTCTAAAATCTGCGGCTCAAGCGTACCGAGGCGGCGGACCATCTGGACACTTCGGCGGAACTTATCTATTTGTTCTTTCATCTCGACTAGAACTGAATGACAACGACAAGCTCCAACTAGTGCCTTCCTTCCCAGGCATTTCCAAGCAAAATATGCTTCGGGATAGTGGCAAAATGTGACGTATGTGGGCGCCCCCTTTCATCCCACAACGTTTCGTGTGACATGTTTTTGCGCAGAGGAAACTTCGTCGTGGCAATGACAACACACGGTCGCCTGTTGTTTTGTTTATTGCGCGCTTCTCGCATTTCCAAGCCGCGGAGGCGATGACGACGACTGTAAATATTTTCTTTCGCGAACAAGCTACCGTCCACGTTTGCATTGTTGCGATTCGATCTGCAAACGTGCGACTTGCTGCGCACACCAGGTTTTAGCGAATATCGTACTTACCGCCCAGAAGATCGTCCCCGGATCGTGGTGGCGTGGCCGTCATCTTTCTTGGATTGATTGCGGTCTATGAAGTTGCGAAAACAAAAGATCTGGAAGTCTCAATATGTCGTGGATCTGATTCCGTTCAGAACGAATAGCACATCGCGCACTTTGCCGAGGTCGTCGCTCAAATTGCTAGCACTTCAATTTCGCGTTCACTGGGCTGTTTTCCCGCAACGGGGGTTGCGTATTAACGCGAAACAAGAAGCAGAAATGGCGTTCGCCCGAGTCACGGCCGACTTCTTCCCGCTTTGTCTGCGTGGATGCGGATCGCAACACTTACTTATTTCCACAGGTAAACTTCACAATTGTCGATTGCTTCTTGGTGCGAGCCAAGAACAAGGCAAATTCAATGAATTCGATACAGTTGCGTCGAAATTTGTCCCGAAAATCTCCACAACAAAGCGCGTCCTGCAACCCGCCTAGTGCCAGCTACGTCTTTGTTTTGATTCGCGCGCTGGTCGTGCTCGAGTTTGCTGTTGCTGTTTTGTGTGCTCGTGTCGTTTCGAATTTTGTGCAGCGATACTGCTCGATCTAGTACGTAGCAAGTTGTTTACGTACGTCTAGTACTGCAATTGCAGTACTGTGAAAGATACGCCTACACGTTGAAGTAGACCGCAGTGGCGGCAAGAACAATTTGCGATTCCCGCCTTAAATTCTAAAAACCCTGATGACCAGTTGATGAAACAGTATTGATTTCGCAAACGGTTTCAAATCTATATTAAAGAAATTGACTTTTCAGAAATGGGTTTTTTAATGTACAAATTAATAGTAACAGAGAAAACAAACAAACCGAATTTATTCGGTTTTTTCCTGGGTTAGAACCTCCTAGTCTAGTCGATAACATAGTCTACTAGTTGTGCTTTGGTTAGCAACTTACTAACACTATCATTGCACATTGATGGGGGTTCTTAGCTTCCAAATTGTATGAATGGTTCATCGTTTAAATGGAAAGTGTGGTTTCGGGATAGAGAATGGCTTCCTCTTCAGGTGCTGTCATATGCCAATTCGCTATGAGACAGCACGACCACCGTTAGGCTTGTTGATGGGTTAAGCTCATTATGATTCAACTATTTTTAATATTCGTATGTGCGAATTATAATGACTTTCAACCTAGTTTCGTATAAGCTTCGTTGCTAAGTTTATTATTATGAACTTTTTCTAATTCGCCGACATCGACGGCTCAACTTCTTGTCTCGCCTTCTGTATCGACAAGACTAATGTGCCACGATCATCTTTTATGACCCGGGACCAGCAACCATCCCTTATCTCATACCTCATATCCATGCTACTTTCACATATTCCCCAGACTCGCATTCCTATTTAATAAATGCAAGCAATCCAAGGTTAGTATTCTAGTTTCTACTAATTGCTTTCTATACTCGACCCTTTTCTGTTTGCACAGATGGTCACCACTCATGCAGATGTGTTAACAGTGCTGGTCCCTTTTTTATTGCTGTTTACTCATGACGATACCGAGACAAGAAGAAGACTCAGTAGTCTTTGTTCCTAGAAGCGAAAATGGTCGGACTAGCAAGCAAGACATTATAAAGTATTAATGTCATTCATACGACATGAGAAAATAGAAATAATCAATTGGAAAAAGTAAATTGGTATCTCCGTTGATGACCTCAAATTAATCAAAAAAAAATATTGCAGATAATCTTGTGAAATCAATAAATAAATGTTTTAAGGAGGAAAGATTCCCGGGATACTTAAAAACCTCTGCAGTTGTACCGATTTTTAGAGGAGGTGATGAAACTGACTCAAACAATTACATACCAATCTCACTCTTGAATTTCTTAAGGGGGAACACCACTGTAGAGTTAAGAAAAGAAGACATTTTTTTGGGAATTTGTTTCTCAAAAACCAAAATACATATCGAAGTTTGGTAAAAAGATCTATATTGTAAAAGTATTTGACATTCTCTTTGGATTTTTTCAGAACTTTAAAAAACAAAATGGCGGCTCCCTAGCATTTCTCCAGAAACGCCTTATTTTTTCATGGCTTCGCGGCCGGACCGTTTTGTCCTGAAATGTTAAGGTTATGGCTATCAAACAAATAATTGCCGATAAAGCATAGGAACGGCCAGAGAAGTACGTAGGATTTTTTCTTAAATTGATTTTTGACACAATGGCGTCAACTTGAAAAAAAATGTAACAAAACGAAAAAACTCGAAAATTGCTAATAACAATTGAAATATGCAACATATAAAAAAATCCTACGTACTTGCATGTAGGCACTAGTTTTGAACATATTTTAAAAATTTAAGTAAATTGAACAAAAACTGTTTGAGAAAAGAATCCGGCCAGTTTGAAAAACGTTGTTCCGAGATAAACGCGTTTAAAGTTTTAGTTAAAGAAAAATGATTAATAAATTTGATATATCTCTAGTCTGCAAAATACGTACTTCAGCGTTTGCTGCTAACGTGCAACTAACAGAGCACGTGTACAATTTTGAGAAATTTATATTTAAAATTGTTTCAAATTTCAATACCAACGGCGCGCGGGGATACGCGCGGATTGCGCTCCGAAAGAGCAGTGAGAGGCGCCGCGCATATTTAAAATTTCGAACACAGATTTTTCCACTATATCAAACTTTGCTACATGATTTCTATGATGATAAGGTATAATTTAGAGCAAAAATTTTTTTCATTTCTTGAAAATCCTACAGTGGTGTTCCCCCTTAAGCAAAATCTTCGAAAAAATTGTTGATTCCCGAATCAAAGAATTCTTATTGCAAAACGAAATCTTGGATAAAAACCAGTACAAATTTCAGGCGGGCAAAGGCACAACAGATGCCATCCCTGATGTAAATAGATTTGTAAGTGAATATTTGGTTAAGGACCGCTACGTTGCAGCAGTTTTCATGGATCTAAAAAAGCCTTCGACACAGTTACACATGAAACTTTAATCACCAGACTCGGTGAATTTGGAATTGTTGGAAAATAAAATAAATTAATACACAGTTACTTGAGTTAACATCGACTCCACCCGTAAATGATCTAAGGAAAAAACTGGCTGTCTTCATTGGTCTTCTAAATCGCTTCTACTTCTTTCCCAAAAAAAAATCCAAATTATATATTCGGACCTCATTTCCAAAATTTCTTACGGCATCTTGAATTGGCGCCAAACTTCCAAAGGTAACCTCCTGATCATCTCCAGATTAGTAACCAAGGCGTATACAACCATTTACAATTTCTCTATGCCAACTCCAACGAGAGGAGTTTACATAACAGCCCTAGAATTGAATTTGCAAGGCATGATTTCGATGAATGAGGTCAATTCAAACATAAGAATTTACACCAGATAGATAGAATTGAGGGGAAAACACTCACAGGATGAGAAACATGAAGAATATACCTATCACGTTTGCCAGAACTGAACGACTAAAAGAAGACCGCTTCAACAAAGCAGCTAACTTTTCAACACACTACATGACAAAATTAAAAACATAGCGAATCCAACTTCCTTTAAAACGACACTAAAAAATACCTCTTGCAGGACCAACACTCGAAGTAAGTTACAATTACAATCAGCTCCACTAAAATTGAAGCCAAACATGTAATTAATATGAAATAATTTATAAACAAATATTCTGAATTATTAATCTAACTAAAAAGATGCCAAAACTCACAAATTTGGTACTATCCCTTATACCGATTCTTATCGTCTGGAAAGTACTATGTAGTGAAATTTAAATACGGAGAATTACTGAAAATTGATGGAGAGAGTGATTGAAGGAAACGGAGGTGGTTTTAGTCGGTAGAAATCCGGCATGCTGAGAGGCAGGAGCTGATCGGAATTTTTTGAAAATTTTCACCTTCTACCGTTGAAAAGATAAATTAATTTTGGGAACATAACTACTAAAAATAATAAACATATTATTATTTTACACTTTTTCCTCCCTTACACTTAGTATTCATTGCTAATAGGCGATGTGTAAGGCTGTAAACCCACTATATCATTATATTTCTCTCTCATTATTGGTTAAAGGTTTTAAATGGCTCCAAAAAAATATAAAGTTGTAAATAACACATGTTTTTTCATAAATGTTTTGTAGCTAATGTTGACCGGTTCATCTGTTTTGAACCTTTTTTTTTAAATATTTTTTCAAACTGTTTGGATTCAAAAACCCTAACATTCTTTTCATAGAATGTAGTCCATAGGTTGTATTAGAAGCGTCACGGTTGGTGGCATAAATCGCGACAATGCTTCAATTTTCATTTTGTAACCCTGATGGATGGGAAGAGTTGCCCAGAATAAGAATTGGTATATTTGGCATCGATCATTTTCAATAGGAAATAACTTGAAATAACGGTTTAAAAATGTCTGCGGTAATCCACACATTCTTTGATTGCTTGTGTTCGACTGGTGAATTCCATGTGTTTGGTTTTTGAACCACTGCATATTTTTGACTGGCATTAGAAAAACTCGGTCGACCAGCAACGCAGCAAAAGTGGTCTGTGATCTAGCGAGAAAGGCATACGACGATGAAAACTGCTGTGCAGTGGTAGCGCGAGACACTTAAAACCCATTCAATTCTGGGAAGTGGATCCGAATTATCGATTCCCTGATCCAAGCGAAAGCCCAAAAGTATCTAATCGGTATAATCATTGGCTATTCTTCGATTCGGATGAAGACCTAGGTAGTATCAGCTGAAGTCCCACAGGGTTCCGTTTAAGGTCCTCTATTTTGGAACATAATGTACGATGGAATGCGGAGGCTGCACGTACCAGAAAATCATTGTAGGCTTCGCAGACGATCCGGTGATAACCGCAAAGTACCCAGACGTATTTTCGTGACAATTTCACTGAACTATCAAATAATGAGGACAAATCTATTCACCAATGCTGGCTCTTTGCATGCATTTGCAGTTCGTTGTGCATTGCGTTAACTTCATTTACAGTTTCATCAAATGGTGCCTGAACACTTCACAAAAGTACCATACTATTTTTTCGAAAGGGATAATGCAACTGATGGAAACATAGTCACTTTTGTTTAAAAAAATATACATTTTACGGCCACAGCGTAGTATGCCTAGAAGCTATAACAGCTAAAAATATTCCTTGTTCATTGATTTGAATATAACTTATTCAAAATTGTTTCATTTGATAAAAAGTTTGAACTTAAAGAATATTCTAAGAAATTCGATCTTTTTTGTGGTAGTTGATATTTTGATCAATATTATACGAAATATCTAAAACTAGCATAGATATTGTCGTCCAATTTCTCCAATCGTTGTAGGCCAAGAATACTGTAAAATCTTACAATCAGCACAAATTACTCAATGTATTTCATATCGATTGCATGCTTAAATAGTTCTGCAACGCGTAATCGTTGTTTCCTGTCGGTCATGGGCGCAATCTTCCACACGTCAGTCAGGATCGCTTCGTCGCTCGTCACTTCGTCAAGATCTGCCACCTCATCTTCGCCTTTCATCGATAGTGGTACCGATTCAATTCCCATTCCGCAACCGAACTTAGCAACCTCTTTCATTTCGTTCAACAAAGCGTCGAATGGGAACACCTTTTCGGGATCTGAGCCCAAGTCCTTGATTATATCCGCAGCAGCTGCGTGGTATACCTAGAGAAGAATTTGATATTGAAGCGTTCGAACAATTTGGCAAACAGAAAAGTTTACTTTGAGCATTTCGTCATAATGTTTGGAGCGCATTTCGTTGTCCGTGCAGGAGTACATGAAGAATGACAAATCAATAGCAGGCGATGCATAGCGAGCGAGCTGGAAGTCGATGATTTTCAAATCCAAAGGGTTGCTTTTAGAGTCGTATCGAAAAAGAAAGTTTGGAGTCCAACAATCACCATGTTGAATCACAGAAAATTCATCTAAAATTCGTAGCACGTGTGAATTGCAATATTTATATTAAGCATGCAAAGTTGTTACTTTTTCGATTGACCAAGTCGATTTGATTGCCGAAAACGTCATCGTGTAAAAAGCGTCTTGCCTTGCGTTCGTATTCAGATTCAGGAAACTCTTTTGACACAGCATCTTCTGCTACGATAATAGCTTCACGCATAAACGGAGCGTACCACTTACGATACTTTTCACTGTAGTAGGTTTCCTGTATTTAATTGAAAGTAGATTTAACTGAAACCAATTGAGGTAGGATGAGTGAAATTACCTCGACGCATTGGGAAATCTTTGAAAATTCTTCCGGTGATTGATCATTAAATGCTAAAGAGACTCCATGGAATCGACCCAAACCTCTCATTATTAAGGCACAATGTTCAACATCGATTGTTCCTTGTCTGTAAAAAATAATGATTTGTTGAAATGGTGGAAACACTTGCACAGAACATGATATATAAAACTAATATTGTAGATTAATTGGCTAATCAGAATTTTATTTTATAATTGCTACCTTAGTATTATAATTAGACTTTTCCATATTTGCGCCTCGAAATTAGATTTGGGCTATTTGCTCCTTTATAAACCAGCAACAAATATCAGAAAACTTTTAAGCAAAATGCCCGGGTGAATGCGTAAGCCAAAAGTTGTTTTAATAATTTCACGCCCCAGTGATGCAGACGCATTCCAGGTAGATTCGAGACAGCTATGTCAATAATAATTACACAAAATGTTAAGACACAGCTCTAGTGCAGGTTTAAATAAATAGAATGGTTTGCTTAGCACAAAAGCATTGCAACGCATTTACATACTAACGATCCTTTACGTTTATTAAACTTTCTCGATACTAGATGCAAGCACTGCTTTCAAAATATGTTGGCGTCTGCTACTAGATATGAATTATCAAACAGATTTGAACGTCCACTTGCGAGATTTTTCCTCGACGTATATTTCAAGTAAATCATGAACACAGCAACATTGGTTGCAAGCGAGTAAGCAACAATTAATAGGCAATCATACGGTCTGCTTGCCAGGCCCATCAAAATCAGGCCTATAAATAGAAGAAAAAAACGTATGATTCCTAGATACATTTTCATGCCCAGCAGCCAAAAATGTTTATTTTTTTAACTTCCCAGTTTTCTGTGGAGTTATTGTAATGGAGTCGATTTTGCGAATCCCAAATTTTGACATATCTCCACGTTTTAAGGTCACTAGAATCCAAATCCATCGTTTTTAGAGAGATGTCTGTGTGTGTCTCTGTACGTATGGGCGTATGTGCGTTCGGAATTAGTTTTCGTCTCGATTATCTCGAGAACCGAAGATCATATTGACGTTGGACTGGTTTCATTCGACGCGTAATTACGTAAGTTAAAACTGAATGAGTTTTCAGTGAAATTTGTTTAGCCGTTTTTTATTTAGGATGAAAAGACTGAAAAATGCGTTATCGTTTAATAATAAAAGATAAGGAATTTGCGTTTAGGTTCCACTGTGAAGTGTACGAAGGTCAGTCAGAAAATAAGTTTAAGGGTGGCAGCGCTCCGCGTGGTGAAAAGATAAACTAACAAAATTTTAGGAGGTTGTTCTTTCATCTATCCTAACCAATTTGACGCATCGCTGAGAGCGATAAGTCTATTTTTGTGTTTTTTACAACGATTTAAAATGGAGACGCAGATAGAAGTAGCGTCCAAATGTGAACCGCGTAGTGTGATACGTTTTTTGACCCCAATAAAATTATCCGCTAGTGAAATTTATCGGTGAGCAGTGTATGAGCTTTCAAATGGTTACGCGTTGGCGAACAGCGTACCTAAACGGAAGAAAAGAACTCCATGACGAAGCGCGCCAGGCCGACCAACGAGCGCAGTGAAAAAGGGTATTATCGAGATATTCTTTTGATTGATTACCTGGACAAAGGCAAGACTATCAACGCAGAGTACTACTTTGGTGTTTTGGATCGTTTACGAAAAGCAATCAAAAACAAACGGCCAGGTTTGTTGAGTCGCAAAGTGTTTTTGATTCACGCTAATGCTCGTCCGCATTCTGCCCGTTCAACCCAAGAAAAATTGGCCTCATTTAAATGGGACGTTTTTGAGCATCCTCCTTAATCCCCTGACTTGGCCCCAAGTGATTTCCACCTTTTCCCGGCGATGAAAACAGCGTTTGGCGGCATACGATTCGACACGACAGATGACATCACCGAAGCAGTCACAGCTTATCTACTTTAAAAATTTGGACGCAAAACATTTCGACGTCGGAATTACGAAATTAGTTTGTAGATACAAAAAATCTATTGAGATGGCGGCTTTGTAGAAAAATAAAATGTCTGAATTTTCCGAAAATGACCTTGTTTTTGTTTTGACCACTCCTTCCCCCCTAATCGGACCCTTAAACTTACTTTCTGACCGACACTCGTATGTATAATAGGTATTTTAAAGTTTAGTGTTGTATAAATTAGGTAAAAATGTTGGGTAAAAGATGGAACCAGAGATCAATTGATCTTTCAATTAAACGTAGGATTCTAGACGAGGTTGAAAGTGGTGTGTTATCAAAAACTAAAATTACGGAAAAGTATAATATTCCAAAGTCTACTTTGTCTACAATAATAAAAAACAGGGAAAAGATAGACACTGCTATTGCTTCTGGCTCATCAGCTTCATTCAAGCGCATTCGCAATGCGACAAATGAAAAAGTCGAGATAAAACTTTTGGATTGAAAAATTTGTTAAGAGTAAAGGCGAAGGAAATACATAAATGTAGTGGTGCGGAAAATTTCGAATGCTCGGATGGCTGACTTTGGAGATTTCAAAAGAGACACAACATCTGTTGTCATATTTTATGTGATGAAGCGAATAAAGTGAGCGAAGAAAGCGTTACCGAATGGCTCACAAACTTTGAAGCAAAAAAAAAATTATTGTGAAAAGGACATTTTTAATCTGGATGAGACGGGTGTATTTCAGTGGCGAGGGGTAAAAAATTACTGTGGGGAAGCCGCTTACTATTTGAGAGACATGGACCCTTAACAGACAAAGCAGTATATTATGAGCATATAGAGAAATAAATATAAATTTTAAATTACGATCAGTTATGAAATATTTATATTTTTATGTTATGTGTATCGTTTTTGACCTTATTGGCAAGGAATGTATATATTAAGCAAATACGAAATTAAGAAATTTGATTTCGTTTAAAGATACGGATTTCAGTAATGGCTCGTGGCATAAAATTTTGGGTCGATCCAAAAAAGAGACTCTAGTTTGATCAAAACTTAATTTAAAAAATGGTGTTTCTTCTGTCGTCAAAAAATCTGTAAGGCAGCAATCTACATTTAAAGACATATTAAAATTTAAAAAAATCACCCACAAGAAAATCTGCAATAAGTTGAAAATAACACTTTACCACTTTCACAATTTCACAAAAACAATCAAATAACAATAAACTCTTTACACGTTCTGTAGCTTACGTGAATTTCCTGCTACAACAATCAAGGTATAGACATATAGACTATTGCAACAGTATGTATTTCTAATTGGGAGTTTTCGATGATTTTCTAGCATCAATTTTCACAGCTGATTCGCAAGCCGGGAACGCTACCGGCTTTTTGATTTGTTTCCATATCCTATTGAGGAAAACCGAGCTGCCATTCCAACAAACGGGAGTTGAATGCCCACGGCAACTTAAATTATTGATGAATTCGAGACTCGGAAAGCTTTGCTGCAACTCTTACAGATGTTGATCGCTTTGCTGGCTTTTATGGAACTATGAGGATGTGTAGAATGAAGAGAATGGAGTATGATGGAATAAACACTGAGATCAAGCGGAACGATTGTGCATGTTTACAGTGATGCATGCAAGTAAATAAACACTTCATTCCCTTATAAAACTGAAGTGTTAGACATTTTTGGAACATATTTGGAAAGGGAAGCCGATGGGAATCGGCTTATATGAACGCCTCGTCACTGGTGTATTTTACAATCTGATTCCAGATCGTTCATTGGAATTCAAAGGAATAAAATCACATGGGGGTGCCAAAAGCAAGGAACGGCTTACAGTGATACTATATTGTAACGCCGATGGATCTGAAAAGCGAAAAACATGGATCATTGGAAAATATTCAAATCCTAGGTGCCTCAACAAAGTGAATCGAAATGATTTACCATTTGAATACACTCATCAGAAGAATGCTTGGGTGAATTTCACTTCTTTCAGCATATGGCTTATAAAGTTACAGAGGAAAATGGCTGCAAAAATAGGCATAGGTGTCAAAAGTAAAACTGCTGAATTCAGCATAGGCGTTCCGCAGGGCTCGATCCTAGGACCAACGCTATTTCTACTTTATATCAACTCCATAAAAATGCAGACCTTGTTGCGAAAGTGTTTATGTACGCAGATGACACTGTGCTCGTATACTCAGGTAAAACTACTCTCGAAATTGAACAAAAAGTAAATACTGACCTGGACAAGTATTGGTATTGCCTTCTACAAAGTAGATTGGCAATAAACGCGGGAAAGACAAAATATATTATTTTCAAACAAAAGAACAAGACTGGCATACAACCACACGAAAAAATCAATGACACAAGCCTCCAGAGAGTAGAACAAAATAAATTTAGGACTTTTAATAGACGAGAAACTAATATCGACTCCACACATAAATGATCTAAGGAAAAAACTGGCTGT
The DNA here is from genome assembly GCA_963942545.1 of Oxycera nigricornis. Taxonomy (NCBI): domain Eukaryota; kingdom Metazoa; phylum Arthropoda; class Insecta; order Diptera; family Stratiomyidae; genus Oxycera; species Oxycera nigricornis. The sequence continues at coordinate 86,976,519 of OZ012660.1, read as the reverse complement.
CTTCATTGGTCTTCTACGCCGCTTCTACTTTTTTCCAAAAAAAAAAAAATCCAAATTATGTATGCGCACCCCTCCCCCCTTTCCAAACTTTCCTACGGCATCTTGAATTGGAGCCAAACTTCTAAAGGTAACCTCATGATCATCTCCAGATAAGTAACCAAGGCGTATAAGATCATTTACAATCTCCCTATGCCAACTCCAACGAGCGAAGTTTACAAAACAGCCCAAGAATTGAATTTGCAAGGCATGATTTCCATGGAAAGAGCTAAATTCATACATAAGAATTTACACCGTAATGAGTACACCGCTGTGAAATTAGATAGAATTGAGGGGAAAAACACTTACAGAATGAGAAACATGAATAATATAGCTATCGCATTTGCCAGAACTGATCGGCTAAAAGAAGACCCCTTCAACAAAGCAGCTAACTTTTACAATACACTTACAACTTCCTTTAAAACGACACTAAAAAATATATCCTTCAGGATCAACTTTCGAAGTAAGTTACAATTGCAATTAGCTCCACTAAACTCAAAACCAAACATGTAATCAACAGGAAATAGTTCATAAATATAGTCTGAACTATTAATCTAACTAAAAGGACACTAAAACTTACAGATTTGATACTATCCCTTATACCGATTCTTATCGTCTGGGAAGTACTATGTCTTAAAATTTTAAATACGGAGAATGACTAAATTTTGATGGAGAGAGTGATTGAAGGAAACGGAGGTGGTTTTAGTCGGTAGAAATTCGGCATGCCGAGAGGCAAGAGCTGATCGGTATCTTTTGAAGATTTCCACCTCCGAACGTTGAAAAAAAAACTTTAGATAATTGCAGTGCACACAAAGTCAGCAACCTAAAACTGCCGAACGTAAAAGTGGTATTCTTCCCTTCTAACTGTTCAAGTAGGCTTTTACCTTTGGACCAGGGAATTTTAGCCGCATTCAATCAGTACTATAAAACTTCTTCGTCACGCTCTTCTTTGCATCGAGTCAGAACAATCAAATTTCAAATTGAACGTTCTACAAGCAATGCGAGCAATTGCTACATCATGGAATGATGTCATCAACTCCACAATTGCAAATAGCTTCCGAAAACCTTGAAATATTCGCGAATTCGAGGATTTATCGCCATCTCTTCCTAATCCTCGAACTCCCACCGATTGGAAAAATCTCCTATCAGTGTTGCAACTCCAGAAACCAATGTCCTTCTCTGAATATGTTGCTTTGGACAACGACATCGAAGTTTGCAGCCTCGATTATGATGACGGAAATGAAAACGAAGCAGAAAGTGAAGCTGGCTGTGAAGAATCTGTCGAGAAACCAACCAGAAATGAGATCCTATGCGCATTGCAAACCCTACAAATATTCGCACAAACCACAGCTAAACTAAATGCAAATACATATAACATCAAAAGGGAATGTTTGAAACACAGTTCTGTCCAGTACCATCAAAAGACTATAAAAGATTTCCTAAAACAAACATGAATTATCAAAGTTTACGTGTAATAATTTTTAAGTAGATTACCATGCAATGATTGGAATTTGTTATTTTATAATTTGTTAACAGTTTATATGTGTGAAGTTTGTAAATGCTATTTTTTCAAAAAAACAAATGCATTTAAGGGGACTATTAGGTTACGATTTTCAAAAAACACGTTTTTTCAATGATTGTTCTTTCATAGAAGGAAAAACGATATCGTTGTGAAATTTCGCACAAATATTTACTAACATTTCAAGTATACAAAAAAAAAATTTTTAAAACTCTTTTTGGATTTTACGAATTTTTCAAAAAATAAAATGCCCAAAATTGATGGCGGACACGATTTCTCTAGTCTGGAATATCTGAGAGAGAAAAACTAAAACAAAAATTAATCCTTGATTAAATGGCTTTCGCGTGAACTAGGATAATTTTTTTCTGCCGAAAACTAACAAAATGGCGGCCATTTGAAAAAAAATCAGTTTTTGAGGTTAGAAAATCGGCTGAAAATCGGAAAATTTATTTTCGATCAACATGATCCTAGTTCACGCGATAGCCAGACATGTCATTAACAACATATTTAAAATTCAATATAATCGGCCGAATAGTTTTCTTTAAATCATGTCCGTCAACTCAAAAAAGGCGATTCCGAGAAATTAACATTTAAAGTTTTTTCAAGTAATTTTTCAAAGTGAATGCTACGTACTTCTATTCTGCCATACCTGCGCCGTACATTAGTGCTTCCCCTTCCTCGTACTTCTCCTGAAGCTTAAATTTTTCGTCTCTCTTAGCTGTTCTAGCCTCTTTGAAGGCCTCAGTGCTGCGACGATTCGATTCTTTACGCGAGCGCGATCGATTTCCGCCGCGTGTCTAGTTCCTGCAATTCCAATTGCAATGCCCATCAGTTGCTTTATTTTCAATACACTTGCAAATCTTTCATTAAAAATGCAAGAAGCAGTGTGAGCAGCAATTTCCATAATGATCATGCCAGCAAAAGTGTGCTTAGCGATAAAATTTCAAACACAATTATTTAAACTTTCGTTATTGTTTTCGATGTTATTTCCCAAGCATCTTTCTAATAAATCGTCTGATGTCAAGTCTTCGTAGATGCGTTTTAGGATTTCCTGTGCTACTTGATCAAGAGATGGAGCATGTTTATAGTTTTTTAATTCACCAGCCGCCTCAGCTTTAATTGCACCAATAGTCAGCACCAGCTGGACAATAAGTGTGCTGTGGATTTTCATCGGTAGAAATTTTGTGGTAAAACGCTTCCCACATTTCTTTCCGAATTTTTCCTTGGAATCAGAATTGCGTCTGATTACCAAACCATAATAAAACGACAAATTTTTCATTAATTTAATAATTAAATTTCGATGAGTTTTCAGTATTTGCTTTTTTAACTTCCCAGTATATGGGAAGTTCTTGTAATCGCCTCGAAAATCGAAATTGAAATTTTCAACATTTCTTTACGTTTTGAGGTCTATAGAGTATATATAAAGTGTTTTTAGAAAGGGAGATGTATGTGTGTGTGTGTGTATGTATGTACGTATGTACGTACGTACGTATGTACTTTCGTGGACACTTTTTTCTACGACGATAACTCACGTAAACAAAGTTGTATCAACTTCGTTGGGGTGTCAATCGAAGCGTCTTTGCAATCTTAAGAGCTGATTAGTTTTTGGGAAACTTCGGTCGGGGGGTTTGCTGTTTTGCCCGTTTGAAGGTCATTTCTGTCATGCGTTCTATCTCGCGAACCTAACGTACGATTTTCTTGAATAAGGTGTCAATCGACGCTTATTTACATTTATGTGATTCTATCAAGTTTTTAAAAAATTTCATGGAGCCGTTTTTTAATTTTTTAAAAAAAAGTGCAAAATATAAGGTTTTTTCAAAAACAATAGATTTTTAACCTTATTTACAAGTGCACGTAATCAATGTTTATATAATTTATATACTCCAAATAGTTTTATTGAAAATGGCATCAAAGTTTTTTACTCATGATTACAAAAAAAATCAAATAAAAAATAAAAAATCATTAACAGTCATCATGTTCTTCAAGGCCATTTCTGTCATGCTTTATATCTGGCGAACCAAACATACGATTTGCATTGTTAAGGTATCAATCGACGCGTATCAACATTTGCGTGAATCTATCAAATTTTTATAAAAACTGTTGAAGCCGGTTTTTAATTTAAGAGAATAAAGTGCAAAAATTAGATTTTTTTTCATAAACAATAAATTTATAACCTGATTTGCGAAATATAGTAATCAGTGTTTATAAAATTTATATACTCCAAATAATGTTTGTAGAAACAATTTCAAAACTTTTTCTCATGATTACGTAAAAAATTAAATTACAAATAAAAAATAATTAAAAATCATGATTTTTAAGGTCATTTTTATCATTCACTATATCTCACGAACCAGATATAATATTTGCATCATTATTGTGTCAGTTGACGTGTATTAACATTGCTGCAATTTTTTTAACATGGCATAAAAATTGTTTCAGCCGCTTTTTAATTTAATAAAAGAAAATGCAAAAAATTAGGCTTTCAGGGTTTTAAGGTTTTTTCATAAAAAATAATTTTTTAACTTGATTTGCACAGCACAGTAATAAATGTTTATAAAATTTATACATTCTTATCAGTTTTTGAAGAGAAACCAGTAAAACCATAATCCATGATTATAAAAAAAAACTAAATAAAAAATAAAAAATCATTCAAAGTTATTATGTATAGAGGGTTCACACGAATGACATTAATTTATATCTTTTATTCTAAGGAAATTGTTGTAAATTCAATCGAAGTTTTATAATATTTGCATAATTTCAGCAGATTTTTAATAGTTTTTACAGTGTTTTAGTGTTAATAAAAAAACTGCTTAAATGATGGAAGTCCAAAAAAAACCTTCCGTAGATGATATGATTAATATCAACTCATTATTGTTGTTGCTATGAATACCTCTCATTATTATTATTTAAAGTAGTAATATTTTTAAAATTATTATTTTGTTTAATATTTTTAATGTTTTTCTAGATATTACTGGGAAGTTGACCGTGTGCACCTCAAGGGTCTTGTTTGGAATTGTTTTCGGTTTACTTTCTTGTTTGGTTTTAGAGGAACTTTAAGCGTTTTTTTTTTTGCTTTTTTGCTGTATTATACGCTTTTTTGCTTCCTTGACCCTTCTAAATAATCTTTTTTTAACATGCAAAACAAAAAAACAACAGGTATAAACCGAAGCAGATGTTTCAAAACAAGTGGGGAGGCGAGAACGATGAAATACGCTGGAGAGTTGAAAAATGCACTTTCGCCGAGTTTCGCCTTAGGCCCTTAAAAACTAGTTAATTTTTTTTATATCGGTCTAAAACCTTTCACATCGTATTTTTGATTGTATTTAGAACTAAAATCAATCAAATTTTTTTTCTTCGATTTTTTGAAAATTTGTAACCTAAAAGCTCCCTTAAAAATTAATAATAATAATCTAGAAATGCTTGGAATTGTTATTGGAATAACTAGAATAGTTACTGATAATAGTTACTATAATCAGTTTTAAATATGTAACTTTATTTACGAATGTAAACTCCAGACATTCGATAAGACGAATCAATTCGCCGTAAGCGAATTCGGTTATGGCGAATTTTTTTAACGCGAACAGGACGTTTCATTCCCCGCCGAGTTCGTGTTAACGAGTGATTACTGTGTGTAGAATGTTTTTCCGCCAGTTGAATGCCTCCTTTTATTCATACTAAATGTTTATTTTTTGCCAATTTTGCCAATCTTTTTATTTTGTCCTTTGAATATATTTTGCGACTTTTGCCATTAGTGGCCGTGAGGGATAAAATAAGTGTACATTTTACGTCGTTGAACATTGCGAGCCGTATTAGACATAATTTGAAGGCGAGTTATTTTATATTCTCGAAACTCTTGCAAATCAATCTCAATCAAAAGTTGGTACATCTGCCTATCTTATCTATAATGGAAACATATTTACACGAAAAAAAATTTACATGATTGTTCCGAGATATCCGTATCGTAGTGTTCGACCATATATGTACTTATATGCCAGATTGTTGCACAAAGTTGTCGAGAAATATCTAATCTAATGAGAAATTCAAATAAATGTTGACGTTCACCCTCACAAAAATTATGTTCGATTTTATCTGTGGAATTGTTTAACCATAAATTACTGAATGAATAGCCCCTAATTTTTTTTTAGACTCCTAATCGGATACACCGTCATAACTTTAATCATTACGGTTAGCCATCGTTAGTTCAAATTTTCAATATAGTAAAAAAATTGCTTGATGATTTTACCAATGAATTCGTTTCGTGTGAAACTCACCGTGATGCCGTTCCGTAGCCTGAGACGCTAATGTCCTCCAATGCGATAAAGTCGTTCGATCCGTCGCAGTGGTAGGCATAGCACAAAGGATACTCGTTGAATGGGTTTTTCGCATTCTTTTGCTTTTGGAATCGCTCAAAGGCCGGCAGGACTTTATTGTAGAAATTGATTTCGTTCTGAAAGAAGACGTTCGACCGAAACAACTTCAATCTGGCGAGGTTTTTCGGCAGAGCTTTGATCACCAATTTAACTTCAATTGATTTGCTAGGGGGAGGGAAACAACAATGTGAGTCGGTGGGCGGCGTTTGAATGATGTCCGTGTTACTTACTTCTGGGCGTCAACTCCCTCCACTTTCAAGCGAAAGATTTCGCTGAGGTAGGAATCACCTTTATTGAAACCGGAACCGAACGACCATCCAGTGCACCTTGCTCCGCCCTTTTTCTGGATGATTTCGTCCAGCGTCTTCTGTGTAAACGTGGTCGATATTGCGTCCAACTCCATTGCGACTTCTCAGGCTGATGCTGATTGCACGTTTCCGGGCAGAATGAAAACTGTTAAGTATATCTCACAACCTGCTCTTATCTGGAGTCGTGTTACAAAACTTGTGGATCAATTCATTGACGAGATTGTAACAATCAAAACGAGACCACTTGTGCACTTGTGTGTCACTCCTCCTACCCGCACTACATCCCGATGACGACAGTATATTTTCAGGAGTTGCGAGAGTAACTAGAAACCTGTCAACATATAAAACGTGTACCTGCTGCCTTCACATACGTAGATTTTACTGCCACTGCTGGTGGTTTGCTCTTTCTGCCAAATTCAAGGCCTGCGAGCCGCCAATTAGCAGCACAATTTGCAAAGGTCGTTCACCGATTTGGCAACAGCCGCAAACAACCCACAGCTGATTTTGACAGCATGGTGCCGGCGAATTTGTGTTTGGATTTTATTCGAAGCTGTGAGGGCTAGCGATGGGCGAGTCGAGTTAATTTACTCGAGTAACTCGAGTTACACTGCCAGCGAGTTAACTCGAGTTGAATTTTCCATCAACTCGACTCCAACAACGCGAGTATGTTCGAAATATATGATCGCACGTGTGCATGCCTTTTATCACTTCAGCTCGCGGATGGAACTCGCGGGTGGAACTTGCGAGTAGAACTCGCGAGCGCTGCGCTGCTCAGCTGCTGTATCAAGTCGTTTGATGAAACGCTGTGAAATCATCCAACGACAGTCAGTTATTTTGAACGCCATAAGTGACTTGATTCAGCTTTAAATACCTGCGTTTGATTTTCCGCGAATATTGAATAGGTTCATTGATACACATTTATAATCAAAATGCCCCCTAAAAAGAGTGTCGTGTGGGAGTTTTTTTCCAAAAATAATAATGACAATAGAGTTAAATGTAAATTGTGTTCCTGTCATTATAAAGATATAGGAAACACATCTACTTTAGTATATCATTTGAAAAAAAACACATTGTGGAGTACAGTGAAGCAGTTGGGCAACCGAAAAGTTTATCTAATAACGGAAATGAGTGTAGTAATGGGAATAGACTCGAAGAAAATTCGGTCATTTTTTCTTTGAATAGTAGTCCAGTACCATCTTCTAAAAGTAATAATGAACCGCTACCCGTACCGTCGGTGTCGTCACAACTAGTTACAACAGGATTCAACGAACAAACAACGAAGCGGACAAGACAAATGCGATTAACTGCGCCTTCTAGAATAAATCAAAAGGCTGGTGATGAAGCGTTAATGGACATGATTGTTTTCGATTTGCAGCCATTACAAATTGTTGAAAACGAAGGTTTCATTAAATATAGTTTAAAATTGAATCCGGATTATAAACTACCATCCCGCAAGAAATTGACACAAATGTTAGAAGACAGATATACAGTATGCATTGCACTAATGAAGGAAAAATTAAAAAATGTGGACGACATCGCATTGACAACGGAGCTCAGATAGTCAAAAGAGCTTTATTAGTGCAACTGCGCATTACATCAAAAATTCGAAATTGAGTTCTATAGTAATTTCAACTGCTGAACTTCCTGAGCATCACACTGCATTAAATATTGCAAACACTTTAAAAATGATATTGTCAGAGTGGCAAATTTACGATAAAGTCGTTACTATCGTGACAATGACAATGCGTCGAGCATGAAAAAAGCAGTCAAGGATTTCCTGAACAAGATAAACCATTTATGTGTTGCTCATACTTTGAATCTTGCAGTGAAAGACTGCATTAGTAATGAAAATGAAAATTCTCAAACAGTTTATTTGAAAAACATCGAAGTACTAAATGTTATTTCAAAAAGCCGCGCGATAGTTACTCACTTTAAACAGAGTACAAAATCAACCAAAACTCTAAGAGATATGCAGAACCAAATGAATTTAGACGTTATAAAACTTAAACAAAATGTCCCAACGAGGTGGAATTCAACGTTCTACATGTTTGAAAGATTATTTAGAGTTAGTTCCTCTATCGGCAACATTGTCTTTACTCGAATCACCTCCAATGAGCTTAGATTCTACTGAATGGACAATTCTGGAAGAGTGTATTGCCATTTTGCAGCCGGTAGAAAAAATCACAACCACTTTATCGGGAGAACAGTATCCAACGTTATCCTGCATTATTCCACTGAACCTGGCAAACATTTGCAGCAGTCTTTGCTGCAAGTGATAGATAGAAGATTAAGTGTCTACGAAAGCAACAGGACTGCAGCAATGGCAACCATTCTCGACCCACGCTTTAAGAAAAAAGCGTTCGGGCTGGAAAGTAATGCGGAAAATGCTTTGAAATATACTCTTGAAGAACTAATTCAATACCAGGAACAGCTCCACCCAGAAAAGGTAAACTATGTACCTGCCGCAGCTTCAACATCACAGGCGTCTTCAATTGGTGATGATGCGCTCTGGGAGGCTTTTGACAAAAAATTAAATGAAAGCATTGAGCAAGAGACACCAAGATCTTCTGCTTTAACAATATTAAATCAATATCTAGATGTGCCATATCTAGATAGAAAGCAAGATCCGCTAGAATTTTGGGAAGAACGAAAACATATATTTCCATCATTATATCGAATGTCATGTAAGTATTTGTGCATACCTGCTACTTCTGTGCCATCAGAGCGACTTTTCTCCAAAGCTGGACAACTTACCAATCAAAGAAGGAACAGATTGTCCCCGAAAAAAGTTGACCAAATATTATTTCTAAATTCATTCAAATGTTAAACTGAATGCTTAATCTTAACTATACTCTACTTTATTTACAAATGATGTATTTTTGTTCGTTTCAGTTTTTATTTTGTTCAATAAAGAATAAATATGTACTTGCCTCTTTGTTAATACATATATCATTGTCTTTCCTAATTTACATTATCTTTCTAAAGTTTTATTTTAATCGAGTTGAATTGGATATTGAGTTTGCAACATTTTCGTACTAGAGTACGATAGACACCGAGTCGAGTTGACTCGAGTAGCAACTCGAGTCAGGTAATATTTCAACTCGAGTTACTCGAGTTAGAAAAAATACGACTCAGCCCATCACTAGTGAGGGCTGCCATTCGGGCATATTAAGATGCCGTTAGATGATATTTTTATAGACGTTGTAAAGTTATTGCGCCGCAATCTTTCTCATAAGTGGAGACAGGACGAACAAGGACATGTCTCACTCATTTGTCAACTGCGCGTCGTGCAAGATCCATTTGATTCGTTCACTCGATTATTATCTTGTAGTAATAAATAATTTATCGTTAAAGGGTTATTAGTTTCATTGGAGTAAATACCTACAAATTGGTGACCCCGCTACATTTTCAAATTCATCACACTGTTTGACAAAATATGCCAACGAAATGCAGTGCTCCTAAGAAAAATTTGTCCACTGCCAAGAATAATATATCCAATTCAAATAGGTGTGAATGCAAAGAACTGCTCCAAATATATTTTCATCAACTTTTCCTTTGGTTTTCAAGGGAAATAACAACATTCCTGAGATTAACTTCATTCATAAGAGCTTTTATAAATAATTCGACATCCATATTTTGAGACTGTAACTGTTGAACATGTAAGACATTTTTAAAATATTTAAATGATTTTAAATTTGAAACAAAATTTGAAGATTATTATAACTAAAGGTCGCGTGTCAGTTCGCCTTGGAGAACTTCCACGTCTGTAAATATAATCAAAAATAAACACATAAGTGTGATGGTCGAGCACAACGAGTAGGGAAACTATTCCGATTAAATAATAGAAAATAAAAGATCTTCAACTATCCGCTATTCTTTGAATAAGGGAAAACACCATAGACAGTCCTTCGTTTTTGTAGCTTTATATGGGAACCGAACCATCGTCAAGGGAGAGCACAAGAGACGATACGGAACCTACACGTAAGTTGACATCAAAGGAGAGCGCACAAGATGCCAACTGGGGATAGAGAGGTCAGTCATGAACCAACCCCACGAGAAGGAGCCCCATCCCCGTTACCACAGTCCACAGCTCCAAGGTTCCTGGTTCGGTTATCAGATTAGCTTACGCTTAACACTTCTTAAACACAATTTTACAATACTTTAACACGGGCAGTTGAATATTGTAGTTAATTCTACTTGAATGAATTCAGTATAAAAAAATACAGTCACACCGACCACAATACTTAATAAACAGAATTGCTTACCTTTCCAATAACTCTTGGCAAGTTGCCACGGTCCTTAACTTCCTTGTTCGCACACACTCCCACAACTTGCACAGCTCGCACCACTTTCGATTATACACTGATAATGACGCGCCGATTTCAGCTGCAGGGATCAACATTTAAGATCAGGCAAATGCTACATGTGTCGCATATGTGTGCAACATGGGATGTGAGATACCATGCAAAACCGGTCCGCAATGTAGCAAGCCGGCTTCTTACCCATCATTTTCTACGCATGTACTCTCAGGATATGGGCACTACATACGCGCTTACAAGGACCCTACGCTACAATCAATATGGAAATTTAAGGACATTTTATGGGTTTTGGGACGAGAATTTACATGAGTCTTACAAACACATTTATCCGACCAACAATAGAAGGCACAGCATTTGATATACGCCAGTTTTCTTTAATATAAAATATGCATAAAATATTATATTAATATTTTTCTTATCAAGTTGAAGTTCCGCCATTGACATTCGTTTATTTTTAGTTCTGTTCTAGCTTCTTCTGCTTTTAGCCAAACCAGCGCCGTAGCTACGAAGTCGGATTCGCGTGAAACGAGGCTCCGGTTTCGTTAAATAGCAATTATCATCGAAATCATCCAAATTTCAACCTCTGATGAGTATTAATGATTTATGTTGAGTAATAAATAGCATGCCGACAATATAAAACGCCTCTCAAAACAAACGAAAGAAGAATAAGTGATTCTGAATGTAATGTAATGTACCACGCAGGAACCAAGAGCGGATCCAGCATTTGACTCAGGGGGGTCACTGCTTCGAAAATCACAATAAAAGAAGACAATATTGCAAGAAATCGTAAAAATCACTAGTTTACCTAGGCTCGGGGAGGGGGGGGCATGACCCCATGACCCCCCCCCCCCCGCTGTATCCGCCCTTGGCAGGCACAATTTGAAAATTTTGTAAATGTCTAGCAAGTGAATTGCTTGCCTATTGTCGGAGATGTTATTTTTGTTTTGAATAGATTTCAGGCATTTACAGTTGTTCACGTTTGGTTTCATTATTTCTTATAGTTATTTGGCAACCCAAAGAACTCTGTTCACCAAAAATACGTTTCAAAATTTGATTCAAGACATTAGCGGATAATAATAAGAACTTGGAGTCCGCAAACATTTTACTGAACATATATTTCGCATAAAATCGTTGGAAATTCAAACAGATATTAATAATCAAAACAAATTACATATTCAAAACGATAATACAATTTGGCAAATTACAAATAGCAATCTTTGGTACATTAGCGAATCAAAAAGAAACACAGTTCACCAATAAAAAATTATGACAAACAACGAACACTTCAAATACTTTCAATAATACTACAGTTTGGATTGGTGATGATTATATTCGTTAGGTAGAAGGTTTCCCGCGGCGAAAATGTTTTTCGGGTCTAACTCATTTTTGGCAGCCCGATAAAGAGCAACACCTGTTTCAGAAACAGTTTGAGGATACCATTTACTTCGAATTTTTCCTATACCATGATGATGCGAAAGTGATCCGCCACAAGCAAGTATTTCCTCACGGGCGGCATTCTCGATGGCTTCGTAGGTTCCGACGGGATCCGCGATTCCGACATATTTAAAACCGAAATAAAAATAAACACAGCATCCAGCATCGTAGGTTTGTGTTACACGGCAAGATATCAAAAAATTCGTAATGTTACGCGCTTGACATTCCTGAAATGAATAAAGATTTTTTTTTAAATAAGTGGGAAGATTTATGAACTTTCACTTAAGGCTAAAGGAAACCACCCCGAGGACATTCGTTAACTATTATTCGTCACGCTGAGCTATCGAGCCACTGTCTGAAGCTCATAATGTAGAACGAATATTTTTTGAACATAATTATGCTTAGGAATTCATATTCATTTGTCAAGTTCCAGTATATTATGAAAAAATAATGAATGTTGATTTCAGTAGCTTTCAGTTACGCACATTTGTATGTTGCCTGAGCATTGCAAAGGAGGTAGTTCTTGTAAAATTATTATGCGGGCTCGCGCTTCATTAATTAAACATCGTTCTTGTACATATTTCTTACTTTTTTAAACATTGACAGCTCAAAATTAAATACATGTCTGTACTCGTATTAAAATCAACGATTTCGCACATTCATTGTTCTGGCATAAGTGAACTTCCTTCAAGAGAGCTTCTCATATTTAGCCTGCATGTTTTTAATAGAGTAAAATTCAATACATACACTCTTCACTTTGTACTTGACGTTGCGGCACAGCAGCTCACATCTATTCCATGGCACGGATGTTTCGAATGATTCCGCAACTATTTGGTGGTTTAACGCAAAGTCCTTTCAATTAAAAATATTTATGGATTATCTGCAAATTTAGATTTGTCGATGCAACTTACTCTTATGTAAGCAATAACAAACGTTAGAATATATCCTCTCTCGCCATTTGTACCACCTGCTGGAAGTCCTCTATAATTTTTGGCAATTTCAAAAATTACATTTTCTTGTCGATCAATATCTTCTGCTTCACCTTCAAACAATAAAGTTGCAGCACACACCACATTTAAATCATAGCCCTTAATTTTAGTCACATATGCTTGTTTGGCTTTATCAATTGCACTATTGAACCACGAGCTGACAGGTTTCAGACTCTGTCCGAAGCGGAACTGCTCGTTATCCATTAGCCGAACACTGGCTGGTTGGCATCTTCGTTTCGCTACTTCCCGCATGAATTTAACGCCACTCTCGAAATCGGGAAATAGTAGAGATCCATATTTTCTCACAGGCGGTAACGGGCGAACCTTAAGCACTACCTCAGTCACAATCCCTAAAGTGCCTTCCGATCCCAAGATGAGATGGTTCAAGTCCGGTCCGCACGAAACTCGCGGGGCTGAGCATTCTCTTTCTAAAACGCCTTTTGTCGTCACCATTTTCACTCTGACGACAATATCTTCAATGTTTCCGTAGACGTTCTTTTTCATGCCGGAAGCTCGCGTCGCAACCCATCCGCCCAGTGATGAGAACTCGTAGCTGTCCGGTTCGTGTCCCACGGTCAGACCATATTTACCCAATGTGCGCTCCAAGTCCTGTCCAATGATTCCTGATTCAAAGCACACCGTTAAGTTCTCCCTGTCTAACCACAGCATCTTGTTCATCGCCAGCATGTCCACAACTGCTATCACACGGGACTCGTTTTGCGGGCAAGTTATCGATCCCGATACTGAAGTTCCACCCCCGAAAGGAATGATCACAACACCATGTTCATTGGCAATATTTACGATGGTGACTACGTCGTTATGGCAATTTGGCCAAATTACCAGATCAGGAATTCGTTTATAAGCGTTTTCCCAGAGGATGTAGATATCGTGAAGAGTTTGGCCGTGGCAGCGAATCAAGCGATCTTCGCCTTTCTCAGAATAGCTGATTCCTGTCTTTTGCAATGACTGCATAAATAGTTCATTTCTACATGGCACCGGAAATTCTTTGGGCATACTAGGATAACGTTCGATACCACTTAGCTTGAAATCGAATTTATCTTCAACCCATTTCGTGAAGTGAGGCAACGTCTGTCCTCCAATAATGTATCTGGAATAATTAAATTTAGGTAACTACAAAAACACTAATTTGTTTGTTGGTTTACTGGTCTCCTTCGAATGTGATAGAGTTGTCTTTGAATGAAAATTTTGCATCTTTGTAGCCCCAACCGTACCATTTCAACGCATCTTGCCTGCGAATTAACAATCATGTATCATTATTCATATTCAATATAATGCATTATATTACTCGTTAGATTTTTTTTTAAAAAAGGTCTTAATCAGTCAAGAAATCAGTAAGGTGTGCCTACAATTGAAAAAAAACGCGATATAGACCAGGACGGATCTGTGAAAAACGGCTACATTTGGCTGTTGAGAGGAGGCACACTGTCTTTTGCAGAAAAGGTTGTGGAATAACTCGTATAACAATAATTGATTTATTATATTATAAAGATTTTCTAGGCGAACTACGAAAGACCTAAGTGCATTCTAAGTGACAAAAAAAAACAAGCCGTGAGGTGCGACCCATGAGGTCCACACGGTCAACTTCCCAGTAATATCTAAAAATATATTAAAAATATTAAACACAATAATAATTATGGAAATAATACTACTCCAAATAATAAAAATGTACTTCTCGTAAAATTGATTACGTATGGATTTTGGTGCATTGGTTTGATTGATTATTCACGCGGATAAATCGGAGGGGGGACAGGTTACATAGCAGTTTTTTCATTAAAGTTAAAACATGGTGCTGTGAAGATTATTGAAAATCTTCTCAAATTTTGCAAATATTAATAAACTTTGATTGACTGATTAAGGTATTATGATTCGAATGAACCCTTTTTACATGGTGACTTTGAATGATTATGATGATGATGATTATCGTCGTAGAAAAAAGTGTCCACGAACGTACATACGTACGTACGTACATACACACACATACATCTCCCTTTCTAAAAACACTTTATATATACTCTATAGACCTCAAAACGTAAAGAAATGTTGAAAATTTCAATTTCGATTTTCGAGGCGATTACAAGAACTTCCCATATACTGGGAAGTTAAAAATAAAAAAGGCTTTTCTACCTTTATTAACTTCGCAGTATATGGGAAGTTCTTGTAATCGCCTCGAAAATCGAAATTGAAATTTTCAACATTTCTTTACGTTTTGAGGTCTATAGAGTATATATAAAGTGTTTTTAGAAAGGGAGACGTATGTGTGTGTGTGTGTGTACGTTCGTGGACACTTTTTTCTACGAGCATAACTCACGTAAACAAAGTCGTATCGACTTCGTTAAGGTGTCAATCGAAGCGTCTTTGCAATTTTAAGAGCTGATTAGTTTTTGCGATACTTCGGTCGGGGGGGGGGGGTTTGCTGTTTTGACCCTTTGAAGGTCATTTCTGTCATGCGTTATATCTCGCGAACCAAACCTACGATTTGCATAATTAAGGTGTCAATCGACGCGTATTAGCATTTGTGTAAATCTGTCAAATTTTTAAAAAAATCGTTGGAGCCGTTTTTTAATTTAAGAAAAAAAAGTGCAAAAAATTAGGTTTTTTAAAATAAAATATAAATTTTTAACCTGATTCACGAAAGACAGTATTCAATTTTTGTAAAATTTATATATTTCAAGCAATGCTTGTAAAAACAACATCAAAATTTTTTCTCATGACTACGAAAAAAATCAAATAAAAAATCAAAAATCATTAACAGTCATCATGATCTTCAAGGTCATTTCTGTGATGCGTTATATCTTGCGAACCAAACATAGAATTTGCATTATTTAGGTGTCAATGAACGCGTATTAATATTTTTGTAAATTTTTCGCATTTTTAAAAAAATCTTTGCAGCCGTTTTTTAATTTAAGAAAAAAAAGTGCAAAAAATTAGGCTTTTTTCATAAACAATAAATTTTTAACCTGATTTGCGAAATATAGTAATCAATGTTTATAAAATTTATATACTCCAAACAATGTTTGTAGAAACACAATCAAATCTTTTTCTCATGAATAAGTAAAAAATTAAATAAAAAATAAAAAATCATCATGATTTTCAAGGTCATTTTTATCATATATCTCACGAACCAGATATAATATGTGCATCATTAAGGTGTCAGTTGACGTGAATTAACATCTTTGTGAAGTTTTTAACATTATAAAAATTCATTTTAGCCGTTTTTTTTAAATTTAATGGAAGAAAATGCGAAAAATTATAGTTTTTTCATAAAAAATATTTTTTAACCTGATTTGCACAGCATAGTGATACCAGTTTATAAAATTTATACATTCTTATCAGTTTTTGAAGAGAAACCGGCAAAATTTTCTTCCATGATTATGGAAAAAACTAAATTAAAAATAAAAGAATCATTCAAAGTTACCATTTAAAGAGGGTTCATACGAATGCTATTACTTTATATCTATTATTCTAAAAAAATTGTTGTAAATTCAATCAAAGTTTTAAAATATTTGCATAATTTGAGCAGATTTTTAATAGTTTTTATAGTCTTTTAATTAAAAAAACTGCTTAAATTTTGAAAACCAACAAAATTTTTCAAGACCAAAAAGCCCCACCGATTGATCCGCGTGAATATTCAATCTGTCCTCATCGACCAAAAACCTTACGTAATCAATGGACCCTCCCGTAGACGATATGATTCATATTAACTCATTCCTGTTACTGCTATGAAAACCTCTCATTGTTATTACTTGAAGTAGTATTATTTTCAAAATTATTATTGTGTTTAATGTTGTTGATGTTTATGATGATATTACTGGGAAGTTGACCGTGTGGACCTCAAGGGTCGCACCTCGCGGCTTGTTTTTTAATTATTGCTATTTTGCGAAAAGGGTTAATTTTTTAACCAATCATATTTTATAAAAAATTTAATTACGCAGCTTTCATTTTCTCAAAACTTTGCTCTTAAACGAACCGTTACAAAGTAAGCAGTGAGAATTTTTTATTAATGTTCCTGACTTTTTTGAAAGAGAGCGGATGGATCAATTATTGTTATACAGTGCGCGCAAAAATTGAAAAATTTCTTAATATTTCCTGAACAACGGGATGCAGGTCAATTAGATGTTTTACAAATTGGGCGCGTAGACTGAAATACACAATCTCGAAGTTTGAAATTCTATGGCAAATCTAATGACTTTTAGGTGCTTAAAAAAGGTAGCACATAATGCTTGCTTCTTAAATTAGCTTAGTTTCCTTCATCCAGCTACTTTAGTTTCGGCTTTCAAATTGTGACCTTCACAATATAGACATTTAGGACAGAGTGTATAACCACATTTAAAAACAAAAGGTTCAAATATTTAGGAAAATGGGACGAGGTAAAGAATTGAATCACTCGAAAATTGATACGATTTTGGAATTACGGCGACAGAAGAAAAGTATTGCGGCAATTGCACAAACTATTGGCGGTAGTCGAAAAACTGTAACAAACTTGATTGCGGATCCGAAGAATTACGGGGAAAAAAGTCACCAGGTCGACCGCGAGCGATATCACAATGCGAGAAGCGTCGAATTTTGAAGGAGGCTTCGAATTCTTCTCTCAGCGCAAGGGAAATTGGCAGACGAGCTGGCGTTGAAACGAAGGTACGTAACATACAGAACGTCATTAAAAAGTCGTCACTCATTCAACGCCGGAAACTAAGGCGGAAACCACCATTAACCCTTCTTAACAAGAAGCACCGTTTGGCGTTTTGCACGCGCCGTATTCAGTGGAAAAAAAGTGTGGAGACGTGTGACATTTTCCAAAGAAAAAGATTTAATTTAGATGTTCCAGATGGCTGGGGATATTATTTCCACGACACTCGAAAGGAGGAAGTAATTTTAAGTAAGCGGCAGCATGGTGGTGATAATGGGTGCTATCGGATTTAACGGTCGATCGAAATTAGTATTCATCAGTGGCAAAATGAACGCTGATAAGTATGTACAGCTGTTGGAACAGCAAAGTGAAACGAAAGATACTGTAATACGTCGGTATATGCAGCGAAATAGTTGCGAAAATATCAATAACATAATAAATAGTATTAACGAGAACAGAAATGAAAAAATCAGTAGAACAACAGTTTGGAGAAGACTTTCGCCGGCAGGAATAAAAGCATATGTCGACCGAAAACAGTCATACATCTCTCCAAAGATTCGGGAAGTTCGCTTGCAGTTTGCATTTGAGCACAGAAATAAACCAGTCGAATTTTGGAGACAAATTTTGTGGACAGATAAAAGTGCTATGTCATTGGTAGATATTTTTACTATTCCAATGCACAGCAAATGAAAAATCAAGCCGTCAGTATCCCTACGCGCCATTAACATGGTGGTAAAATAATGGTATGGAGTTGTATTTGTTACAATGCGATTGGTCCAATTGTTGATTGTCCAACAAAGATGCGTTCGTCTGAATACCTCCAAATATTGAACAAAGTTGCATTTGTTACCGGCGATTATTTGATTGGTTCTGATTTTATACTACAACAGGACAATGTACCAATCCATACTTCAAAACGGATTCAACAGTTTTTATAGGACGTTGGGCGAAAAGTCATGAAATGGCCTCCACAAAGCCCTGATTTGAATGTCATTGAGCATGTCTGGCATTTGATGAAATCAACGATTCCTCAAAATATTGGAAAACCGGCAGCTGAAGCCTCGGAAGACATCTTAAATGCATGGCAGGACCTATCCATCGAAACTATATAGAATTTAGTTGATTCAATGCCAGCAAGACTCGAAGCGGTTATTCGTGCCAAGAGAGGCAACACCAAGTACTAGGTAATAGTCACAAAGTACATTTTTTTATCAAGGCTAACAATTAGTTTTAAATGTTTCGCAGATTTTTCGGAAAAACGAGGCGGAAACCATCCATTGCAAATAATTTTGGTCATAATGATGGTAGTGCAAATCATTTTGGCCAGTTAGTTTTTATTTTTATTTTGGTTCTGTAATTTTTTATTTCAATTTTGCTTTTGTCAAGTAACTGTGAATTCGTCAAAGAATACCTGAATAAAAATTCATTTCGTTGTAATAAAAATTGAAGAAGTTATTTTGATTTCATTCAAATTTTTCTTCATGATTTGCGTTGTGTAAATAATTGTGGCCACGACTGTATGTGTTAGTCAGGCGGATGATGTGATTTTGGTGGCTAATCACTTGATTAACCAAATGTCACGTTAAGATTCGCACCACAACAGAAAGTGGTTTCTATAAAATTGCCACATTTAAAACTCCAATTAACATTCAGCATTGACTAGAACAAATAAATTGCATTGTTCAATTAAATTTTTCGATATTCAAATTAAGTCAGGCGAAGGTAATTAATTTCTATATCGTTAGACCCTAAACTCAATTATAAAACAATTTCAATCTCAACTTGTTTAATCGCTGCTCATTAAGCATACGATTTCATTTATGTTAATCTAGCTGCCTAATCTTTGCTATTACCCTTCAATTTTCTAATTATTCAAATTTTTCATGTTTTTCTTCACTATGGCATTGCATTTGCCTGCTGTCGTGCTTGAATTTTGAGAAAATAATATATTAAGCAGCCGATTTTTTAGGTAACTCGATTAAACAATGTCTTTATAAGCGGATCCAATCACATCAAACAATTCACATTGTTTTAGAGGAATGAAATGGTAGGTTATCTTGAAAACAGCAGAGTTTGGCTGCCTGCAGAGTTTTTTTATCAATTGTGTCGTCAAAATTGAGAAAAAATTGCTACTGAAGAACGTTAACTAAGAGTAAAATACAGAATAGAAAGAAAATCGAAAATATCGAAGGATTTCTTTTGCGGCGCGCCTATCCGCGCAATTGATGCGCACGACATGGTAAGAGAAGCCCAGACAGTTTCATCTAAGATTGGCGAGCTCTGCTGATGTCTATCGTCTCACGAGGTGTACGGCCGCCTCAGGGATTGTTTGCTGGTGTATGAATTTTGTTAGTACCGATTGTTTTTTCTCTCCGGCCATTTTCGTGGAAATATTTTTTTGTGATGGTCGTGTTATTTTTAGACAACAACATTGTTAAACTTATTGAACACAATCATAGAAAAAATATTAGCTTCGCCATTTAAAGCATACTTAATGCAGAATAGGGTTCTAGATAGTAACCAGTTTGGCTTTCAGGAAGGTAAATGAAATACAGACGCGATTGTAAACGTGATGAGGCATATCAATACGTAACTGAACCAAGGTAGCTACGTTGATGCAATTTTTATTGATCTAAAAAAGGCGTTTGATACGGTGGTGCATGATATATTGTTAAGTAAACTTGGAAACTTGGGAATTGTTGGTATGTCTAGAGAACTTATACGTACGTACCTGACAGAAAGACTTCAAAGGACTGAAATTGAAAACGTGAACAGTAGAATAGCGCAGATTACTATTGGCGTACCGCAGGGATCAATACTAGGACCGATTCTATTCCTGTTGTATACAAATAACTTGGTGGCTGCAGGAATTGACGGGAAAGTTGTAATGTACCCTGACGATACGATATTGATTCACTCAGGTAAAAATGAAGCTGACTTAAAACAAAAGATAAACACCGACTTAGACAAATATTCCCAATGGCGCATACAGAACAAATTGACATTGAATACGGACAAAACCAAATACATTATCTTTAAACAAAAATATAAAACTGATATTGAGCCACTGATGAAAACAAAATAAAACGCTTCAGAGAGTTGAACAAATGAAGTGCCTAGGACTTATAATCGATGAAAAACTAACGTGGATACCGCATATAAATGACATGAGGAAAAAACAGCAGCCATCGTTGGTCTGATCCATCGTTTCAGCTATTTCCCAGTTAAAAATAAAATACAAATTAAAAGTGCATACATATTTTCAAGAATTACATACGAGATGATAATTTGGAGCCAGACTACGAAAAATAACCTCACGAGCATGTCACGGCTACTAACCAAAGCATACAAGACCACATAAAACTTGCAAAGAATGACCGCTACATCTGAAGTATATAAAATAGCACAAGAACTTAACGTAGACGGTCTGATTTACATGGAAAGTTAAAAATGAAAAATTACTTTATAAAAATTTACACCATGAAGATAGGAAAACAATCAAGCTAGATATAAATGGGGGGAAAACGACTACAATATGAGAAGCGCAAATGATATTTTAATAAAATTTGTTAGGACGGGGCGCTTGAGGATGGATCCGATTAACGCGGCATCAAATTTTTACAATGAGCTACCTCACACAATAAGAGAAGCGCGTAACATAATATCGTTTAAAATCATGCTACGTAAGCTTCTACTGCGTGCCGCGGAGCTCCTTCAAAAAAACCGTTCTGCAGAAACGGCTGCTAGGCAGCCATTTTGTAATATTTTTTATAAGCATTTTTTTCAAAAAACCTCGAAACATGCTTAATAACATCCTTAAAAAGAATCTCCCTGTTATTTTTCCTTTCACTTAAGAAAAATCGCAAAAAACGTTAAATTTTCGCTCTTTACTGTGGTGTAACCCCTTAAGTTGAAGTTTCTGGGGTCGCAGCTCTAATCCTCTGGGCTCCATCTTAAAAACAAAAGTGCGACAACTCCATATCTCACAAACCATGGCGCGTACAAGAAAGTTGTGTATGGCAGACTTGCGTAGAATTAAATTTGTAGCAAGTGGTGCATTCCGTAGTGATTGTCGCTATGAAGTGTCAAGTGGCTGCCCTTTTTGTGGTTTTAAAAAGAAGACTGGAATTTTTTCCTCCAATGGCATTAAGTAAAAAAAGAATGTCTATGTCCTCGGCGAAAATCACTACGGAATTAAAAGTCGAGCGGCTTGAACAGGTAACCACCGTCAATGATGTAAAGTTTTTTGGGTCCAAGATTAACGGGACCGTTAAAAGAAGAAAACGCATTAGAAAGAGTTGACTTTGTGCAGTCAATTTTCGCACTGAAAACGCAGTTCCCGCGAACAGTTCATCTGGTCTTAAAATGCTTTTTTCCCCCTTCGAGACACAATAACTCCCGCCAGTGTACAGCGATCAAAACAAACAACAACGAACGCATTTTACGAAAATAGGGAGAACAAGGAAGTTGTGGCGCCCGAAAAACGATCTCCGCTTTCAATGTCGTTTTTGGCATGTAACTAGTTTAATATTGACATAACGTGAAAGTGATGTATGCACAACTTGCTACAAATTAAATTCTTCAAAAGTTTGCCATATTAAACTTTTTCGTGGGAGCGAGTCTTTCCGAAATATGGCGACGTCCCACTTTTTTGTTTTCAAGATGGCGCCCAAGGAATTGGAGCTGCGACCCCAGAAACTTCAATTTAAACTCACAGTAAGACATGTTACACATTCCACCAGAAATCTGCCTGTCTACCAAAATGCTCCGTGAGTTTCGCAATGGGAGGTTTGCCATTGGAAGCCGTTATTTGGCCCGCGGCTTTCTCTCCTTCGGGATGCAAAAACTCCCGCCAATATACAGTGATTAAAGCAATCAATACCGCAAACGACTTGTGACAAAATTGTTTTAACCCCTTCAGACCCTGTGTGCATAATTATCCACATCAACATTACGTTATCATTAAAGTGTTTCCATTATATGTGCAACCTTTCTGACCAAATGTGTAGAAATATGAACTGCCAACGAATTCACCGTTAGATATAATTTGTATGTAGACACTTTTGAATTTCGTTCATTCGTGTTTTGACAGGATGGAGTCCGGCAGCAAGTTAGGTTCTAGTAAGTGCATTGGAATTATTGCGAAATTCAAGTAGGAATAGAAATTGGATTATTTTGATGAACTTGAAATATATAACATATGTGTATGAGACGTGATTATAGCTCCATATTAGTGTGTTGTGGTTTAATAGTTTGATGTAGCACGACATGCTAGTTACATGTGCATAATTATGCACAATTAGTCAGAAACGTTGTTTTTATTAGAAACTTTTTACTGCTTCTGTTATGAATTGTGATTTGATTTTTTCATTCGTAGAACGCTGGGTTAATCTTGGGTCGAATAAAGATCTGATAGAGGTGTTGAATTTTTTAACGAATTCTGATATTGAACTTAGTGATGACGAGATAGAAGATTTTGAAAGTGACTTCCAAGCTGTTAGTACACAAGTGGTCCGAATTGGTTCAGATAAAGTCACACCACTGAGTCAAGAAATTATTGGGGCAGATGAAGAGCAAAAGTGCGAAAATGAAGACGACTTACCTCTATCGCTTTTAAAAGAAAACGATTTAAAAATCACTGAAAAAGGTTCCGTAAAATGGAGTCGAAAAGTGTTCAATATACCGAGAACAGTTTGGCATGAAAATAGTTCCAAAAACAACGATTTAGATTTCCTTAGCCCTCTAAAGTACTTTGAAAAATATATTGGTGAAACCGAGTTCGAAAACATGGCCAAATACACCAATATATATGCCCTTCAGCAAGATTCTAATTTCAAACCGACAAATGCTTCGGAAATCAGAAGTTTGTTTGGGTTGCACAAAGCCGCAGGAAGTTTAAAACTTCCAAGGATACGCCTATATTGGTATAAAGAACTTAGAATCAATCTTTTTCACGGAACCATGTCAAGAGATAGATTTTTCAAAATTCGTTCTAATTTGCATTGTGTCAATAATTTAGAAATTCCAGTCAATTGTCAAGACAGAATGCACAAAGTTCGACCATTATATGACGCAGTTAGAAAACGCTGCCTACAATTGGAATTAGAAGAAAATCTATGTACCGATGAGCAAATTGTTCCTTTCAGGGGGAATTTAGCAATAAAACAGTATGTGAAGGGCAAACCTCCTTGATCTGCCCAACGACTACATAATCCCAAGGCTCTTCTTTGGAAAAAATTTCACAACGAGTTTGACTGATAGGAATGATTGGACTAAGTTCGGTCACCTTTCTCACAGGCCCGCTGATATCATAGTGTACACAGACGGATCAGTGATGAGCGTCGGGGCTGGGGCGGGAATATATATACGCCCTGGACCACATGAGGCTCAAATATCGATACCTCTGGGTACAAAAACAACCATCTTTCAAGCTGAAGTCCACGCCATAGCCAAAGCCGCGGACCTCTTACAAGACAGAAGAATACAAAACAAACAGATAAAAATCTGTTCAGACAGTCAGGCCGCTATCAAGGCCCTGGGCTCCCACAATGTGAAAACTTCAATTGTGGAGTGTGCCCAGAACAGCCTCAAAAAGCTGAGCCAGAGAAACAGAGTCTCAGTTACCTGGGTCCCAGCACATGTGGACATTATAGGTAATGAAGAGGCAGACAAACTGGCTAAGAAGGGAGCAGAGATCACACCGGTTGGTCCTGAGCCTGTTCTGCCAACGAACATAAATCTAATCTCAAAAAAGATCAATGAGACACTCAGGGAAGAACATCGAAGACGATGGCTCAACCTACCAACATGCAGACAGACAAAGCTCTTTCTGCCAAACCTACGACCTGAAGTCGCAAAATACTGTCTGAAACTAAATAGAGTCAGACTGAAAAAACTCACAGAAGTGATTACAGGCCACGGACGCCTGAGAAGTCACCAAGCTCTTCTGCAAATAGTGGACGATGCATGGTGCACTAGATGTGAGGAGGACGAGGAAACAGCGGCACATTATGTGGGCTACTGTCCCGCGTTCTCCAGACACAGATATAGAGCCCTTGGCATGCCTCAAATAGGAGACAAGGAGTTCCATACCTTAGCCTTGGACGACCTGATGAGGTTCATCATCTCATCCGGAAGATTCAAGACATAAGCATTAACTCCAGAAAGGAAAAGTATGAGGCTAGTACAATCGACCAGCAGGTCGCAGTGCTAGGGCTGCAATGCCCACCTCCATGTCACGACGACGACGACGACGAAGGGCAAACCCACACCGGGGGAGTAAATTTTTTTGTTCTTTGTAGAAAGTTCGGAATCACCTACGATTTCCTCATTTATCAGGGAGCAGCAACTGGAATCGATCCGGAAACTATGAAAAAATTTGGACTCGGAGCGTCAGTAGTACTTTATCTTACCGAGCGAATAAATGGGGAAGGCCATAAACTCTACTACGACAACTAGTTTTCCTCATTTCAGTTGTTGCAAATGCTGAAGAATAGGAAAATATTTGCTGCCGGTACAATTAGAACTAATCGATTTTCCAACCCTCCATTTTTAGATGATAAGGCGATGAAGAGAATGGGCCGGGGATCAGTAGATGAACTGGTGAGTGAAGAAGGCGATGTCATTTTGGTGAAGTGGATAGATAATCGGTCTGTTTATTTGGCTTCAAACTTTATCGGAAGTGGCCATGCCGACGAAGTTGCAAGGTGGGACAAAAGTCTAAAACAATACATAAACGTCAAGCGCCCAGAAATTGTTCGACTTTACAACTATTCTATGGGCGGTGTCGACCTTCTGCACCAAATGATTGGACTATATCGGATTTACATACGTTCTCGGAAATGGACATTGCGCATGATATTTCATGCAGCCGATCTCGCCTTGGCAAACAGTTGGTTTGAGTATCGAAAAGATTGCGAAAAGCTATTCATTCCAAAAAACAAACAGTTGGATTATCTGTCGTTTCGCCTGTATATTACCGACTGCCTTTGTAAAGTTGGGAAGGAAACTTCTAACAGAAAAAGGGGACGTCCAAGTAGCACACCTGAATCTATTGCTAAACAAACTACAAGACCCAAACAAGAAGTTCGACCGCTATCAGAGACACAACACGATGCAGTAGGCCATTTTCCACATTTAGATGGAAATACTGAAGGAAAACGTTGCAAAAAATGCAATAAGAAAACGCATTTCTATTGCACCAAATGTCAGGTGCATTTGTGTATAAAAAAAGAGAGAAACTGTTTTGTAAATTTCCATACCAATAGTTCATTGGTATGAAAACTTTTAGAATAATTTGATACTTTTGTATTCATGGTGAATTTTCGTTACTTTAATGTTATATGAATATAAATATAGTTTAATTTTCCAATATTACAATTTTTATTTTGATTTTTGACAACGTTTGAGTAGAAATTTCCAAAAAACAAGAAAATTGGACGAAATTCTTTAAATGACGCTTATATATTATTCGCTAAGAAATAATAATATTCAAATAATTTTTTTTTAAAATCTTCAAAAAAAATCAGGTCTGAAGGGGTTAAAAAAAGATTCCAAACGTGTTTCGCGTTAAACGTGAAAATAACCCTTTTTTGGGTGTCGTTTTTGGCTTATAACTTCTTTTTATATTGACACCAGGTAAACGTAATGTATGCACGATTACTACAAATTAAATTCTACGCAAGTCTGCCATACACAACTCATGATTTCTGAGATATGGAGTTATCCCACTTTTTGTTTGTTTTTAAGATGGAGCCCAGAGGGTTAGAGCTGCGACCCCAGAAACTTGAACTTAACACTTAAGGAATCGTTAATGGGTCCAGTAGACCCAGTACTTCGTATTTTGTTTAATAACTTTCAAAGCTAGACGTTTGCGACGTTGCCGCTCTTAGTACATTTCATGGACAGTGTATCACACCAAATGGCAATATTGTTAGTCAGTTAGTGCGCGGCGTGTGAGTGCTACGGACGTAAAAAGTGTGTGTGGGTTCGTTGGACCCGGTAGCGACTAAATACGTAAATGTTTTTTCATATTTTTACTACTAATATTTACTCATTTTCTTTATTTCATTTCATAGCAAATGGCTTCTAACAGGTTTTTGACTCGTCAAGAGATAGAAGAATATCTAAATGAAGAAATAGAAAACGAAGACTGCCATGAAACTGAAGACTTCATAGAAACAAGTGAACATGAATTGGATTCTGAACAAGAAGGTGACATAGATGAAGTATTCAGTTTTCAAAGCTCGTCAGCATCAAACATACGATCTGAGCGTGAGCTAGGCTTACAGCCAATACAAGGCGTTTGTCGATCGGCTTCTGATCTTCAACGGCCGGATTTACATTGTGTTCCACTGTCAATTTTGAAAAACGGCTGTTATATCGGTAAAGAAAAAACTACAATATGGAATATTGAAGAACCTGCAAGAAATACAAGGACTCGAAGTCATAATATCATACGTGAAGTTCCAGGGCCGAGTCAAGAAGCATTGAACTCAAATTCAGCGTTAGAAACGTTTTGTCTTTTTTTCCCGACGAAATTGTGAATTATACGAATATTTACATGACTGAAAAAGTTCGAGATAATTTTGACAGAGACAGACTCTTAGACTTTGTTTGGACTTCTTTTCTATATTGGAAAGCTGAGAGGAGCACACTTGAATTCCAAGGACTTGTGGAGCACCGATAGTACAGAATGTGATATCTGCATAGCAGCTATGTCAAGACGCAGATTTCACTTTTTGCTTAGATGCTTGCGTTTTGATGATGTGAGAACAAGGCTGGCTAGAAAGGAAAACGATCAATTAGCACCAATCCGAGAGGTTTTTGAGCAATTTGTGTCTTATATTCAAAAATACTACAGACATGGAGCCAAGGTTGCCAGGTTAACCTGCACGGTCTACCGTACAACACTCCCGAAATTTACCGTACATAGAGCAAAATAACCGTACTCCTACATATCGACATAATTACTTATAATATTACTTAAAATATTATTAGAACAGTTATGAGGTGCACGAAAATTAGAGAAGCGAATAATAAAAACAAAAACCTATAATAAAACAATTAATTTAATCAAATAATATAAAATAACTCTAACAAACAATTGGTGCTCTCCCTGTTAAACAAGACGTTAGAAAATAATCATTTAAAACAATAACCACAATCAGTACGTAAAAATTAGTTCGTAAATTCTACTTCGCTTTCTTCCTCCTCTGTTTCAGTAGAACTCTTTGAAGGATAAAGTGATTTGGAAGTCATCCTTGATATCATTTCCTCTGTTATTGGAAAGGCATCACATCCTCCACCAAGAGAAGCACACTGAGAGGTCAGCAATAATCCATTAATAGTGTCTGTTGACAGCTTGTTTCGATTTTTGGTTTACATCAAGTTGAATTTAGAAAATACTCTTTCACAACTTGCGCTGGCATGTGGTAAACTTAGGACTTGTATGGCGAACGTGGCCAAGGAAACAAGGGATGGACATCGGTTAGAAGCCTTTGATAGAACTTCCCTTGATTGTAGAACTGACATTTTCGCGTATGGAGAGTCAAGACTAAAGTCGAAGCGTTTTTGTAGTTCTGTACATGCTGTAGCAATGAAATTTCGGCACCGAGTGCGCACCTCGAGCTCCAATCCTTTATGCTGTGCAATGTTTGATTTGGAAAACTCCTGCATAACTTTTACACTTAAGTATACATTGCTGAGTGCAACTAACTGGGCAGGATTAGACGGTTCAAGTACGGGTTTTATTTTCTCTAAGTCCTGTCCCAGCACATATGTATTTTCCATGTAGCAAGACAAGAGTTCTGTGAAGGTGGAAGATAAAGTTGAGTGCACTGTCGTAATCAGTGATTTTTCGCTTTGGAAAATTTGGTTAAGGTGGACAAATTTTGGGAGGCACCGCTCAAGAAAAAAGTAATAAATTTTTACTTGAGGATCGTTCATAGCTTCAACTATTAAATCAAGAGTGGTTGTTTTGTCCGCAATCTTAGGATTTAAAGAACGAGCATCCAATTGGTGATGAATCAAAAATAACTTTAGTGGCCCCCATTGCTCCAAAATTCTTTTTACCACTTCTAACAATGACAGCCATTGGGTTTGAGCAGGCTTTAGAATTTTGTGAGGATCAACGTTACAAAAATTTTGAAATTCTATAAGCTGGCCTTGTCTTTTAGAGCTATTTTTGAAATACCCATATATCTGGCGGGCCAAATCCTCTGGCTTCCTTGGCAACATTTTGCACGCTTCACTAGCCACCAGATGGAGGCTATGGCACACACAACCCTGAATGGTGACCCCAGGGAGGAGCGTTCTTAATCGAGAAGCTACAGAGTTGTGGATGCCCATCATTGTGCTGCAATTATCAGCGGCGAAACCAATCATGTTGTTTATATGGACCTCAGAATCAGTGAACGTTTTTATTAGCGCATTGAACAGACGTTCAGCTGTCGCTCCCTCATTGGCTGCCTCAGAATCATTCGAGGAAAAAACTTGAACAATTTTCCAAAAATAATCTGCGACCATTCCTTTTTCTTGATTTAACAGCCTGACACAAACCGCTAAACTTTTAATGCTCCCGATAACAGTCGACTCGTCGATGATTACACTAAATTTGTCATTTTTTAACAATTTGGCGAGTTCATCCCCGTGCGCCTTCCCCAGTACATTTTTTAAAATAGAGGTAGCTTTCGTTCGACCAAGCACCACAGCCTGCGCAATTTTTGAGTCAGGGTCAGGAAACAAAAAATTACCAACAGGATAAGTAATTTTAGTAAAGTTTGATATTTATTGTAATTACCGTACGTTTAGCGATTACCGTACGTGTCATTACCGTACATGGACAGAGGTCGAAATTACCGTACGCCCCCACCATTACCGTACGACTTGGCCACCCTGCATGGAGCGCATGTCACAATAGACGAAATGCTTTTATCGTTCCGTGGTCGATGTTCATTTCGACAATATCTTCCCAGCAAACCAGCTAAATACGGATTGAAGATATTTGCAGTCTGTGATGCAAACACTTATTATACCTCAAATCTTCAAATTTACGCCGGTAAGCAAAACGGCGGTCCATATCAGATCAGCAACTCCCCAAATAATGTGGTGAAAACACTGGTGGGCCCAATAAAAGGTTCGAATCGCAATGTCGTAATGGATAACTGGTTCATGAGTATTCCATTGATGGCAGATTTATTAGACAACTTTGGCTTGACATGCTTAGGAACTCTTAGAAAAAACAAAAAAGAGATACCTCAAGAGTTTACGCAAACCAGAGGAAGAGGCGCACGAAACTTACTTTGGATTTCAAAATAATGCCACACTACTATCTTACACGCCCAAACTTGGCAAAGTAGTTCTCTTAGCATCTACTATGCATCATGATGCTAAAATAGATGTAGAAACTGGTGAAAATAAGAAACCTGAAATGATAACGGATTATAATAAATTCAAGTGTGGAGTTGATGTAGTTGACCAAATGACTGCTACATATTCAGTGTCTAGGCGAACTCAACGTTGGCCACTGTGCATATTTTTCGGGTTATTGAATATTGGCGGATTAAATGCTTACATTATTCAAAAGACTTCTGATAACTTCACACGAAAGGATTTTATCAAAGCATTGGCTATTTCACTGATTCAATCACACCTTCATGAAATAATTTCTATTGTAAATATGCCACAGCATATCAAAAACAGTATCCGAAATATAATACCAGAAGTAGAACCAACAGCTGCAGTCAACCCACCAGTGAGTGGGAGAAAAGTGCGGTGCGGTCTTTGTAATTGGAAAAAGGATAGAAAAACCAAAATATTTTGCATAAAGTGTAGTGTACCAATTTGTGGAGAACCCACGAGGCATATTTGTTCAAATTGTTGTACCTAATTTTTATGCACAAAGCATCTGGACAATATTGGCATATGCTAGATTTTGTTTAAAATAAGTATTTGTAGAAATTATGATGACTAGTCTAAATCTTGTCATAAAACTATGGAGAAATTCGTATATTAACTTCCCAGTATATGGGAAGTTCTTGTAATCGCCTCGAAAATCGAAATTGAAATTTTCAACATTTCTTTACGTTTTGAGGTCTGTAGAGTATATATAAAGTGTTTTTAGAAAGGGAGATGTATGTGTGTGTGTGTGTACGTACGTACGTCTGTACTTTTTTCTACGAGCATAACTCACGTGAACAAAGTCCTATCGACTTCGTTGAGGTGTCAATCGAAGCGTCTTTGCAATCTTAAGAGCTGATTAGTTTTTGGGAAACTTCGGTCGGGGGGGGGGGGGGGGGTTTGCTGTTTTGCCCGTTTGAAGGTCATTTCTATCATGCGTTATATCTCGCGAACCAAACATACGATTTCCTTGATCAAGGTGTCAATCGACGCGTATTTATATTTATGTGATTCTATCAAGTTTTTAAAAAATTTCTTGGAGCCGTTTTTAAATTTTTTAAAAATAAGTTAAAAAAATTGGGTTTTTTTTAAAAAAACAATAAATTTTTAAGCTTATTTTCAAGTCGAAGTAACCAATGTTTATATAATTTATATATTCCAAACAATTTTTGTAAAAACCACATCAAAACTTTTTCTAATGATTACGTAAAAAATTAAATAAAAAATAAAAAACATTAACAGTCATCATGATCTTCAAGATCGTTTCTATCATGCATTATATCTCGCGAACTAAACATACGATTTGCATGATTAAGGTGTTAATCGACGCGTATAAATATTTGTGTGAATCTGTGGAAATTTGAAAAAAATCGTTGTAGCCGTTTTTTAATTTAAGAAAAAAACGTGCAAAAAATTAGTTTTTTAGAAACAATAAATTTTTAACCTGATTTGCAAAGTATAGTAATCAATGTTTATAAAATTTATATACTCCAAACAATTTTTGTAAAAACAACATCGAATTTTTTTCTCATGATTACGTAAAAAATTAAATTAAAAATAAAAAATCATTAAAAGTCATAATGATTTTCAAGGTCATTTTTAACATTCACTATATCTCACGAGCCATATATAATATTTGCATCATTATGGTGTCAGTTAACGTATATTAACATTTTTGTGGAGTTTTTAACATGATAAAAATTCGTTTCAGCCGTTTTTTTAATTTAATAGAAGAAATTGCGAAAAATTATGGTTTTTTTCATAAAAAATATTTTTTTAACTTGATTTGCAATTTAACCATTCTTATCAGTTTTTGAAGAGAAACCGGCAAAACTTTTTAAAAATAAAAAATCATTCAGTTACCTTGTAAAAAGGGTTCATACGAATGATATTACTTTATATCATTTATTCTAACAAAATTGTTGTAAATTCATGCAAAGTTTTAAAATATTTGCATAATTTGAGCAGATTTAGTCTTTAAATTAAAAAATATGCTTAAATTCGTATCAACGCTTTGAATGGTAAAATGTTTTGAAGTCAATACTTTTCAAAGATCATATGCTTTGAAAAGCTTTCATCGAATAAAAAATTGTAGTTTTTTGTAGATTCATTCTTTAGTCATCGTAAGATTTCAATAACCATCATCATTTGAAATACATTTTCCTTTTTACATGCAATTAAACCTATTTTTGACTGCATGTACAAAATTTTTCAAGACCAAAAAGGCCCCCACCGATTGATCCGCGTGAATATTCAATCTGTCCTCGTCGACCAAAAACCTTACGTAATCAATGGACCCTCCCGTAGACGATTTGATTGATATTAACTCATTTCTGTTACTGCTATGAATACCTCGCATTGTTATTACTTAAAGTAGTATTATTTTCAAAATTATTATTGTGTTTAATGTTGTTGATGTTTATGTAGATATTACTGGGAAGTTGACCGTGTGGACCTCAAGGGTCGCACCTCGCGGCTTGTTTTTGTAACGGCTTTTGGTTCAAGCTAAAACAATAAATATTAATATTGGATTGAAATATGTTTTTTTAAACATATATAATTCTAATTAGAAAGTAAACTTTTACTTTTCTTAAACGGTTTTGGAGTAAACTTATGATATTATACTGGGTTCATTAGACCCTGTAGCGAGTACTAGTGCTTTAAATTAGGGTGCGACTCCTTGAGTGTTAAGCTAACTATAGAATTAGTCACACATGGTAAAATTTGCCTGCATGCCCGAAATGCACGGTCAAACTCCCATTTGACTGGACTATAAGCCAATGTACTACTTAAACCCCTTAATTACGTACTGTGAGTGAAGATAGGCTTTCCACTCAATCGAAAACGGACAAATTATATTTTGTGAAGCTTCGTATTCATCAGAATAACGCACCGAATTGTAGTGAAAAATTCTCTGTGTCACTGAAATATTAAGACATTGCATCCGCTTTTAGGTGTAATCAACTGCCTATGGCTAAATATTGTGGCCGGGCAAACATCTGCGACGGGCAGCAGTTATCTTGTTTAAACATCCAATTCGGCTGTCCAATCCGCACTCGAAATTGGGAGTGTTTGCACTATCGTGGCAGTTTGTTTTGCGGTTGATTAAACTCCGCAGCAGATAGACTGTCTTAATTGCGTTATCAGTACGACTTTATTATTGCCGTCCCGTCCGCACATAACTTGGTCGTTTCCAATCGCAAATAACTTTTCCATGACATGCCATAGACGAAAATCGGCGTCGACTACACGCAGCCTTTTTGACGACGAAAGGACTCATAGCGCGGCGACTTTCTTTACAGCAGACAGACAATGTCATTGTTACCGGGCAATGTTAAAAATCAATGAAAATGAAAGGCGTTGCATGTGTTTCGTCGGGTTGTGTGGGAAACGGTAATGAAATGCTGAGTGGGAGGAAGTTTCGTTCATCATTAACAATTCAAGATAGCGTGGGAACTTTGAAGTAGATGGCCCGGAACAACTCACCGGTTCTTTGGTATAACGCCCTCCACTTCCTTTGACACACTTTTGTCGATGCTCGAAGCTTGGTTGCGTGTTGGCGCCATCGTTGCTGCCCTGGTCCGTCGTCCTTCCGGCCTTTCTGACTCGCTTCTAAGCTCCGCTTGGCTCACTAACGGCGACTTGGACGCAACTGCCGACTAACGATGAGTTGTTTCGCCGCTGATTACCGCGCTCGCTCGATAAGTAGGCGACATAAATCACCAGCACGCGACCTCGTCGAATATCCGAATGCACGGCGTTTGACGGCAATCGATGCGGCTGCGCATTGAGTTGCACGGCGTTTTGGGCGTGTGAATCGACCACACTTCTGACAATGCAAATAGAAAGATGCTGATGTAACTGTCGATTCGGGCAATCACGAAACAAACCTGTTTACAATAAATGGTACAATATTAGCGGGGAGGAATATTCTTGCGCAAAGAAGTCGACCTTGGAGTGCAGCTAGAATGAAATGTCTAGTCGTTTGTCTCATGATCATCCGCAGGTATCTAATTTCTAGTCGATATGAGTGATTTTCCCGAGCTACGTGACTTTTTAGGTGAATAGATTCATTTCTCACCTTCGCAGTCCACTTGGTTTGTTTACTAGCCGGCTGTCAAATAGTTTGTTGATAGGCACCAGCTGTTGTAATTTGAGATAGATCATATGGGGATGAATGTACATTGAGTACGTTCAAAGCACTTTACAGTCAAACCGAATTGATAGGACTACCGGCGGGACTAAATGAATTGTGGTACAATTATATAGGGCAAAGAATTTTCTTCTTATTATTTTTATTATATGAAATTGAATACAATGGAATTTATTCTTATTTCGAGATGAGGCGTGTGATATGTGTGGATTAATGACCTCATAAAAACTAACTCCATTACCAATCACTATACACTGCGCCAGAAAAGTATAAGTGGTTGGCCGTTAGAATGAAGCGAAGGGTGATTTTCTTTAGGGGAAGAGAGGGGGCACACAATGATGTCAAAGTGTCAAAAGTTACCGTTAACGTATGTCATTTTTGGTTAACGATTCGATTCCAAGGTATATAGACTAGAAGGTAAGACCATGCGCATGCTCTCGTCCTATCTCGCTCTAAAAATGACGAATGCCGAATCGTCGCACAAATTTTATGCAAATTAGGGCTGCCGCTTCTGGTAGTGGGAATAAAACATGAAATCTACGCATTGGTGCTACCATGCAGTAGAAGCATTGTGTGCAAATGAACAAATAAAAGAAGTGCGAAATGATTCATCACGAACATGTTATTGCATTAGCAGGTATTGTTCGCTGTGGGACCGTCGCGTGCAGTTTACAATTCGAAATTATAAGGCAAACGCGATCTATCCCATAATTTCCCGAGAAACCTAACGTACCCGTTCATATGCACATCGTTATTATGAAGATGCTTAATCATATATGTAAGTACATCAAACACAACAATATCGCCGCAGCAGGGTGCGAACTTGTATGTGGAGGCCTCTCGCAACTCGCTCGACTGCCGTTTTAAAACATCGCGGGCAGTCAGAGGTAAGCATGCACCACACCCAAACGGTGGAACTGCATTGTGGTCCACCCACGCATGAATGCACTGAATGTAGCCAACGGTTCCGGAATCCGGACAACCTAGAACGACACCGGCGGGAGCGGCATGGTGGTAAATTTCAAATTTGTTTATTTTATTATTCATATTGTTATATTATTATATTTCGATTTTTTTCATCACAGAACCGCCACTGTGGGGATGTGTGGTGTGTACAAGAAGGTTTTCACTCGAAAGTCTTCCCTCACACGTCACTCACCTGTGCACGAGTTACATTAGAGAAACAAGCAAACAGCTTACGTTTCTTCTAAACATCCGTCAACATCTTTCATTAATATAAACTATCCGAAATCATAACTTTATTTTGATTCATAAATACCAATAATTGTTTATACAGCTGCATCCCATATGACTCATAACTTCTACTGAATGTTGATTATGCTGACATAGCTTTAGTATCCAATTTCATTTAATGCTGATCTGCTTATGTTTTAATTTCCACAGACAAAATTGCAACTAAGCAATTTTAGGTTCTTTGTCTTCAACGATATAAATACATATTGATTATCTAGATCAAGTTAGTTATTATTCAGTTATTATTCAGATCATAAAGGAATCAGACAGTTAGTTATTATTAAAATATCATTCGGTTCACAAGTCAGTCACAGTTATTGCCATAAGTTACTATTCAAGTTAATTGTCATTAAATAAAGTGAAATAAAGTGTTTCATTCATTAAATCAAGTGTGGTTAATATATATATATATATATTTTGTGAATTAACATTGCAAGAAATATAACTCACGCGGCGAAGAAACCATTCGCGTTTGCGCAGCGCCATGCCCAGTTCCTCCAGAAGGAATCGTTGGCTGCACACGAACTTGTAGTGCACGAGGGAGAAAGGAGGATGCATAAGTGCTACCTCTGCGGGCATGTAAATGGTATAGGCCCAATAAAGAAAAATAAAAAAACCTCATCCTCAGGCTTATCCTTGGCAGTCGAGCTTGAGGAAGCACTTTAAGAATCATAATCACGCCCGGCAGAGGCACTGCTTCCAATGCGGCTACAAGTGTCGCAATTGTCATGCGGCACATGCACTTGCGGTAATTTGTTAATTACCTTCCTTAGGTAATATAATTAATAATATTAATATTAATTATGATAATAATGAATTCTATTTACTACTATCCTAACTATTTCCGATTTGCAGGTGGTGATAAGAAAGGACGAAGTTTGTCAAATATTTTATATGGATAATAAGGATAAGTTGGATTGTGATGCGATATGACTTAGTCGCCAATTAAGAATAATTTGAAGCTATAAAACGCCGGTTTTGCATTGGAATTTTATTCTTGTTCTTTCAGGACCAGAACATTTTGACATCAAGGCAGGCACATGCCACGTAAGGCGACTTTCTTTCTTCTAGCCATTGATAGTCGAATTCTCTGCTTGTTGCACAGCTAGTATAACATATAGTTCGAAACAATCTCCTCAAACGGCATGCACACTGATTTCCCACTCTGTCTAGTTTATTCTTGGAATCGAACCGTTCCGCACA
Organism: Oxycera nigricornis; assembly: GCA_963942545.1. NCBI lineage: Eukaryota > Metazoa > Arthropoda > Insecta > Diptera > Stratiomyidae > Oxycera > Oxycera nigricornis. Next base: position 86,939,890 of record OZ012660.1, on the reverse strand, counting down.
AATTGTCAAACAACGACTAGTGCAACTCACAACCGTTTATTAAATAAAGTAATAAATATGAGTTGAGCAATTAGACTGTTTTCATGCAGGCTTGAAACATACTTCAAGCCCATGTAAACCGAACCCGCTCGAGTCGAATGGATCAGGAAGTTTTATCGGATCGACTTGAAATAGGCGCCGTGTTTTTGCAGCTTGAAAGATCGAAGGATCGACTTGTGTAAGTGGCAGTAGTAACGTTTGTCAAAACTAATTGCTTTTGTTTTCTGTGTTGCTCCAGAAGACAAATAAGCAATGGAGAGGAGAAATATATGAAGTTCCGTAAAACAAAATTACAAATTTAAGCGTTTAAGGACAAGAATTGTCACTTGTGAAAAATCGAGCGGGTATAGCTTGAATGTGTTCAACCATATACGCGCTCGATTACTTGAAACTTGATCAGGTTTCGAGCGTTTAAGCTTTCAAGCCGGTCCATGAAAATACGCTTAGTAGTAGAAGTATTAGGCCCAAGTTGATTGCACTTATTGGTCCAACTATTTTTTAAACTTTGGAAGGTGAAGGAGATCTTCAAAAAGATACAGATCAGCCCCGGCCTCTGGGCATGTCGAATTTTTTTAAAGCAAAAATAACCGCCATTCTCGTGTAGCACGCACGCAGTCCAAAAATAAAAATTCAAACTGCGCCTTGTAACATCTTTGCAAAAATATCCATCTGCATAGCAAGAAAAATTCTTTTAATCTTGGTCATAAGAAAATGAAATAACCCATTGTTGCAGCATTGACAATTTTTTTGACGATTTGGTGCACGTCTGAACATAGGTGTGTCGATTTGCGTCATATTCGCAAACGAAAAAATGAGTCCCAAAACTCCAAAACAGTTTTAAACTCTGATAGTAGGTTATTTCTCGATTTAAATACTTTAAAAATAATGTGCAAAGTTCGAAGTGAATCGGCCGATTAGTTTTCTTACAATTTTAAGAAGAACAACATCTAATTTTCTTCTTCTTTTACAGTAGAGTTACCCATTAAGCGATCGTTTGCATATATATGTATCGTGAGCATAGAAGGAAAACTCGCTAACTGCAGTTTTGTTCAAAACGAGCTTTTGGTTTCATTATGATGTTTACGAGGTTTCTACGGTAGGGTACCTGGTCTTAGCTGAAAAAATCAGCCTTTCACATTATGATAAAGTAGCCTATTTTCGTAAACTCTAGAAACTCAAAAATTTGATGGGACATATTTCATTTTATTTAACTTATCCTTACAGCATGCTCATGAGGTTCAGAGTTCAAGTTCTTGGTAGGCTCCACCCTTTAATCTTTGCCCCTTTCGTCTTCCACCTCATTTATTCGATTCTTTTTCCGGTCCCTTGACAGTTTGGTTCACAGTATATGGAGACCCAGTAGGTAATGTTTCATATAAAGGAACACTATCAAGTGCGTTCCGCGGTTCTACGGGACATACTCATATGCTCTACTCTGTCTAGCACATGTATTTGATTTTCTGTTTCGCATAGAAATCACTGAATTTTCTCTTAATTCTCTCTTAAATCTCAATTTCTTTTTGGATTCTAACAGCTCGATTGCATACTGGGTCTTACATATACAGTGGTCCTTTGATAATTCGGACAGTTACGTTCCATGGCTTGTCCGAATTATCAAATCGGCCGGATGACCGAGAACATTCATGAATTAATATTTTAAGTAACTTATACATATAAGAAAATCCTTTTATTTAAATGTACAAAAATTTTATTTGCTCCAATTCATATATATATACAGTTGGAATAAAATCAACAAACTGTATCAGGAATAAAATCAATCGAGCAGTAGTTATTTGAAAAAAATTAGAACCTTTGCTTGACGAACACTAACCCGTTTGAGATCTAGCATGGCTCTTTCTCTTAAGTTTTGAAGGCACAATATTTCATTTATATTGTACTCTTTTTGTTCTGCATATTCAATGCATTTGTTAAGTGCAGACACAGCTTCAGCATGGGAAACCTTCGTGTTTCCGACAAGTGGTTTATCGATTTGATCTTCATCGTCTTCACCTTCACTACGCAGTTCTTGAATCGCGTCATTTGCAATCCATTCGTTAACTTCTGAAAATTGGTAGAGAGAGAGAGAGAGAGTTCCATGCGTTGGCGACAATCATTGCAACATCTTTGAGATTGAATTGTTTGATGCACTTCTTAAAATCGTCATCTAGGGTAGCCAAAATATGACAAAGAAAACTCTTGCGGTAACTTAGTTTTAGAATTCGAATGGCGTTTTGATCCATGGGTTGTATGAGTGCAGTACAATTGGGAGGGAAAAACATAACACAGATTTTACCATCATCGCTTCTTATCTTGGATTTTGTTGAATGGCAAGTCGCATTATCCAATAACAGTAATGCTCTTTCTGGCAACCCTTCACTTTTTAAATAGCGTCTAACTTGCTTGACAAATGATGTATGAAACCATTCTTTGAACAAAACTTCCGTCATCCAAACATTTTTGCTACTGACGTACTCCACGGGTAAAGACTGTCCTTTCAGCGCTCTTGGGCTTTTGAATTTGCCTATCATCAAGAGTTTCAGTCGATGCTTTCCAGCGGCATTGGAACAAACTAAAAGAGTCACTCGTTCTTTTCCAATTTTTCTACCTGCAGCAGATTTTTCCGTACGCAACGCTAGAGCCTTTTCCGGTAATTTCCTCTAGAAGAGGGCGGTTTTATCTGCATTATAGCTGCAAATTCATCTTTTTTACTCTTTTCTTAATTTTAAATGGTTCCACAACATTGCAGTCATTGCTTAATTTCTCCCCGGAAATCTTCAGAGATCTGACACCTAAGCGTTTTTTAAAATTATGAAGCCAACCTTTACTAGCAAAAAACGTACGTGTGCCTCCATAAATTTCGTCAAAAAATTCTTTCGCCTTTGCACAAACAAGGATTTCGGAGATCGGAATGTGTTGCCACCGTTTTCTCTGAAACCAGGAAAAAAGTTTCTCCTACATCAAATCGTACTCGGCGGATTTCGGATAGTTTTCCTGGAACATAGGCTACTCTCAGTTCTGACTGCATAGCTGAAAAGGAAGATGTTTTATCACAAGAAAATATTTGCAGTTTTCATATTTCTACCTTTCAATTTTTTCTTATTCTTTTTAATATCCGAGACTGTCGATTTTCCTACTCCATACTTCTTAGCAATATGCCTTACACTTCCTTCACTTTTCAATTTATCCAGTATTTCAAAGCTTCTTCCTTAAGGCAAGGAAATGATGCGTTGAATTCTTTTTCACTCGAACCATAATTCACTTTAATAATCACATGAAACCACTTCAATGTAAAAAGCAACTATGCACTGAAATTCTACACGTCAACAAAAAATGACTGAACCCGGGAATTCACCGAATGCATTGAAGTATGAATCGCGAAATGCATTCTAATTCTTTAGTTCGCTAGTCCGGATTACCGAGAATTTTACAACATTTGAAAATGTCCGAATTACAGAGTCCGCAGTATAAAATGAAGAGATGTCCGGATTGCTGCGAGGTCCGAATTAACGAGTGTCCGGATTATTGAAGGACCACTGTACCATGGTTTGGTCCTTATATGTACTTCATTGAGAGCACTTCTATGCCCTCGAACTTTCAGTTTCACTTGAGTAATAATGTGGAGTTATGAGTGTGGTTCCGAAGCGAGGGAAATAATCGCGAAGAACAAATTCGATCTGTTAGCGTGTTACTCAGGTTTTTATTTTTTCACGAATGCCTGCCTCCTCTTGAATACATTTCCTTTTATACATTATTCTTATTCTTAACTCAGCATATGTTCGCCCTTTTCGGGTCATTTTAAAATCTTATCTTATTGCACATACAGTGAGCAAAATTGAAATCCGGACACCGTCAAAATGAATAAATATGTGTTCAGAAAGGGAGTAAGAAGAGCTGTATTGATTCCGTGTTTTGATCAGAACGTAACATACATCCTAAAGAACACAATACCAGAAAACTAAAGCAAAAAGAAAACGCTTACTCAACGCAAATTCAACAAGCCACGAGGTGCGACCCATGAGGTCCACACGGTCAACTTCCCAGTAATATCTACATAGATATTAAAAATATTAAACACAATAAAAGTTATGGAAATAATACTACTTCAAATAATAAAAATGTACCTCTCATAAAAATTATTGGAATGATTTAATATTAATCGTAACATCTACCCGAGCGTCATTTGATTACGTAAGGATTTTGGTGCATTGGTTTGATTGATTATTCACGCGGATCAATCGGAGGGGGGACAGGTTACAAAGCTGTTTTTTCATTAAAGTTAAACATGGTGCTGTGAAGACTATTGAAAATCTGCTCAAATTTTGCAAATATTAATAAACTTTGATTGACTTTACAACAATGTCTTTAGAATAAGAGATTTAAGGTATAATGATTCGAATGAACCCTTTTTACATGATGACTTTGAATGATTTTTTATATTTTTTATTTAATTTGTTTGTAATCATGAGAAAAGTTTATAAATTCTATAAACAATTATTATTACGATGTGCAAATCAGGTTAAAAATGGAATTTTCTATGAAAAAAACACTACTTTTCTAAATTTTTTTTTGATAGATCGTAAAAAGCGCTTTAACAATTTTTTTAAAATAAAAAAAAAATCATAAAGATGTTGATACGCGTCGATTGACACCTTAATGATGGAAAGATTATATTTGGTTCTCGAGATATAATGAATGACGTAAATGACCTTGAACGTTTAATGATTTTTTATTTTTTATTTAATTTTTTTTGTGACATGAAAAAAAATTTGCTGATTTTTACACAAGAACTATTTGGAGTATATGAATAATATAAACATTGATTACTTAGGATTGAAAATCAGGTTAAAAATTTTGTGTTTTTGAAAAAAACCCTAATTTTTTGCACTTTTTTTAAAAAAATTAAAAAACGGCTCCAACGATTTTGTTAAAAATTTGATAGATTCACGAAAATGTTGATACCCGTCGGTTGACACCTTAATGATGAAAATCGCATGTTTGGTTCGTGAGATATAGCGCATAACATGGTTGACCTTCAAGGGGTGAAAACAGCAAACCCCCCGTCCGAAGTTTCCCAAAAACTAATCAGCTCTTAAAATTACAAAGACGCTTCGATTGACATCTTAACAAAGTCGATACGACTTTGTTTACGTGAGTTATGCTCGTAGAAAAACTGCCCGCGAACGCACATACGTACGTACGTACGTACGTACATACACACACACACACATACATACTTATTTCTAAAAACACTTTATATATACTTTATAGACCTCAAAACGTAAAGAAAACTTGAAAATTTCAATTTCGATTTTCGAGGCGATTACAAGAACTTCCCATATACTGGGAAGTTAAAAAACTGTATTTACGAAGGCAAAACTGAAATCCGGACATATCAGATACATACCGAGTGAATGCATGCACAGTACAGTATGAACCCTGATTTTTCCAAGAAAATGAATAATCATGCATGGCTAGGCACCCGTGGACTGTATGGCATCAACTTTCCCGATGGATATTATAGTCTGTTCACGCTGTGTGCAAATTTAAACGGTAAATACTGAAAAATGTCGCATTCGGGGAAGAATATCACGTTTGAAGTGCGGCAATTAGTTATCACGCGTAATGCGCGAGATAAATCACTTCGGATCGGGAGACTTCAGCAGTATTAAACGTTCCAAAAAGCACCGTTCACGACATTATATCACGGTTTAAACGAGAGGATCGCATTGAGAGTACGAACTATAAAGGTTCGTTGGAGAAGCTAACAGCCTATGACCGCCATTTTGTCCGCCGAGAAGTGGAGAAAAACCCTCGAGTAACTGCCCCAAGCTGGTCACGCAGCTAAGGGAACGTGGTACAGAAGTTACAGGCCAAACTGTTCGCAGTGCAATTCGCAATTTAGGATATAATTCACGTATTGCACGGTGTATGCTTTACTTTAGTGAAGTGAATAAAGTCAAAGACTTTGAGTTCGCAGAAAAATATCTTTTTGCAGACGAAACGTTTTGGCGCGATGTACTATTTACGGACGAGTCCAAATTTAATGTATTTTGCAGTGATGGCAAAGTTAAAGTGTGGAGAAAGCGCAACACAGAGTTCGAGCGAAAAACTTAAAAACCACAGTGAAACACGGCGGCAGAAGTGTAATGGTATGGGACTGTTGCGGAGCGAACGGCATAGGAAATTTGGTATTTGTGGAGGGGAATACGGATGCGAACATATATATTGACATTTTAAATGAATATTTACACGTCAACGCCGAGAAATTGGGTGTTCGTCAAACATTTAAAATGTACCAGGATAATGACCCTAAGCACAAAGCGTGGAATACACGCATGTGGTTACTATACAATTGCCCAAAGGTACTCGAAACCCCTCCACAATCCCTGGATTGTAATATTATTGAGAACCTGTGGGATTATGTTGAGGATAGACTCCGCGAGCGTCCAATTACTGATAAAAAAAAACATTTAAAGGAACGCCTTCTAGAAGAATGGAACAAAATCCCAGCCGATTATGTCCAGCGTTTGGTTGCATCAATGCCACGAAGAATGAAGACCGTGTATGACGATAAAGGTTTACAAACAAAGTACTAACAAGTCGTTTTTTGGGTTTTCTGACCTTATTTGTAAGATTTTTTAGTTCTGTCCGGATTTCAATTTTGCTCTCAGAAGTGTCGTTTTTTTGTACTTTTCTCGTTTTCGCAATTTTGTGTAATCATTTTCGGTTTTACTTTTGAATATTATGTTCATCACAATGTATTTGCTATTTATTTACCCAAATTTACAAAAATACATTACTTTTTATTTTCCTTATCACTGCATTTTCATTTCTTTCGATAGTGTCCGGATTTCAATTTTACTCACAGTATATTTAATTGTTAAACAAAGAAGACAGTTTCAAATTTAGAATACATTTCTTTTATTTTAGTAAACATTGCAATGATTGTTGATTTTCACCTTTTCGAGTATTTTCAAATGTTATCGGCTTCTTTGAACCATCTGGTAGCAATTTGGTTGTTTTTATTTTCTTCTCGGTTATCCGTTGGTTGCTGGTTTGTTGACGTAACTGTGGAAACTCTTCCTGAAAGCGAACCGTATTATGCGCTTTACATTTTCAACTCGACTTATGATTGGATTCCTCTTCTTTCACAATCATTTTAGCAAAATGATTAAAAAAAATGCATAAATTAAGGCTTGGATACATGATTTTCAAATTTCATGAAGAATTCAGTGTCCTTAGAGTGTCTGTAGTTTTTCCCTTCGCGTATTAACAGGAGTGTGAAAATACCATGTTCCATTTTTTTTTCATTGATCGACCGAACTGCGTGACGAACGTTACAAGCAATTAGCGAATTAAATTTTACAGTTAGCTTTTTTGACAGAAATATAAAATTATTAAAATTATTCGTTCATTCATTTATTCGGCTGTAATAACATTTGCTTTATATTTCTCGTGTAAAATTCTTCTTAAAATACTTTTCGATTAAAAATTTGTTTTTTGTTCAAACTCACGAAAATTAATTCCCATTCTAAAGATATACTCTTGTGATGTAGATATGTCGATGACATAGCTGAACATATGATATATATGCTTAAATTTGTAATCTTTTTAAATAGTTTCAATAATAGCATTACCAAATTTACTGTGGAAAAAGAAATAGACCACACTATCAACCATTTAGATCTTACCATTACTTGTCAAAAATCAAAATTAGAATTTAATATTTACAGAAAAAATACTTATTCAGATGTACTCATTCTTCATAACTCGTTCCATCCAATAAAAGTTAAGCTAGCTTCCTTCCATTCCATGATAAATCGTACCCATAATATTCCAATTTCCAAAGAAAATTTGGAAAAGCAGCTTTATACGATTGGAAATATAGCCAAAAATAATGGATACCCTAAGTAAATCAGTTTAGGTCTTATAAACAAAAAAGCGAAAATTGAAAATTATTAAAGAAATATATATCCAGTTCAAAAAGGTGGTAATGTTCAATCATGGATATAGTTAAATTACGTAGGACCCACCAATAATAATTTGTCCAAATATTGAAAATACGACTCTGTTGTGTCCTTCATTCATTCGACTAGAATTAATTTTAAAAAATTATTTTTCAACAACAAAAGCAAAAATGACCCCTTTCCTATTCGGGAGTGTATCGTGCACCCTATGATAATACAAACAGGTAGGGTCTTTAAAATAAGGTACAAAAAGAAAAATTTGGGATAGCCCAACAGGCCATAATTTCAGTATTAGCTATTTTAATATCCTCCATAAAATAAGCGAAGGGAAAAAACTGGACTAATTGTAATGCCTTGAGATTAGGCGGGCTACAAAGAATAAGGATAACCTGCTGAATGAAATTACACTTCCCTTCCAATCACCACTCCTTCAACCATTAATTATTTAATAATAAAACCAGGAAATATTTGTAGATTGTATTAAACCTGAATATGTTCTAAGGATCGAAACGCGTCGTAATAAAATTTAAAAAATGTGGTTTAGGTGCGACCCTTATGGTCCACACGACTAACTTTCCAGTGGGGTGAATAAAGAAACTATGATTTGTTTTTATTATTTATGTTTATATATTTTATTATTATTCTAAAATATTATAATTATTTTTTAAATTTTTTTAGCCATAAAAGCCATTTGATAGTGGAAGACGTCTCCGCCCTCGTCATCTACCAAAGTGTCGACCAGATCCAAAATCCCCCAGATTCAATATCTCGCAGATTCAAAATTCCCCAGATCCTAAATCCCCCAGATCCAAAATCTCCCAGATCAAAAATCCCCCGGATCCTAAATCCCCCATATCGTTAATCCGCCAGATCCTAAATCCAAATAAAAAAATAAATTACTTATAACAATATCCAATATTAACTGCAGTAGCGTCTCTCCTCTTAATCTCCCAAACTTGATAATATAAGTTTGGAATTTGGAAAAATGATTGTTTTTTTTCAAATTGCATTTTTTTTTTCAAATTTGATCAGAATTTTGCTAAAACACACAATAATAATAATAATAATATTACTACGAAGGTATTTGGGATCTGCACAAATTAATAGTGCGTTTCAACAGTTTTAAAATTAAGCAATTTTTTTTCAATTTTTTATCCGCAATAAAAAACGGCTAAAGCGATTTTGCTGAAAACTCATTCAGTTCTAAGTTACGTAATTACGCGTCGAATGAAACCAGTCTCACGTCAATGTGATCTTTGGTTCTTGAGATAACCGAGACGAAAAATAATTCCGAACACACATACGTACATACAAACTCACAGACATCTCTCTAAAAACGATGGATTTGGATTCTAGAGACCTTAAAACGTGGAGATATGTCAAAATTTGGGATTCGCGAAATCGACTCCATTACAATAACTTCCCACTGGGAAGTTAAAAATACTATGAGTCAAAAAAATCAAGTGTTTAATTTTATTCCATTATGGCTCATCAAGAGGACACACAACTTTCTATAAATGATGCTAAAACGGAGGATTTCGTTGAATGTCTTTGCACCTAATTTTCAACATTTAAGGACTACGCGATTTAGGTAAGTGAGGGAGGTTCTAGACGCGCGAAACATGCCTTATTTCAAGCGCTAGAACCTTGATAGGATATCCCCAGCCAGCTGGTCTATGCCTGGCAAACTCCACTGGTGCACCTCGTCCTGGCGAGAGGTCAAGGTCGTCCACAAAAGATTCTTTGCGAAAGGTTATTAAACAAAACGGGGAATGAATTATTGGTTGACATTTGATTTTTATATAAACAAATATTTTTGTCGAGTACAGAAATCCAACCGACAACCCAATATTACAAGCCGCGAGGTGCGACCCTTGAGGTCCACACGGTCAACTTCCCAGTAATATTTACATAAATATTAAAAATACTAAACACAATAATAATAATGATAATAATACTACTTTAAATAATAATAATTAGAGGTACTCATAATAGTATCATCTACGGGACCGTTCATTGATTACGTAGGTAAGGGGGATGATTGAATATCCACGCGGATTAATCTTAAGGGGGAAGGGTAGGTTACAAAGCCTTTTCTACGTGATTTGTTATTTTCATATGGATGCTTGAAAGACAAAAATGAATGCAGTTTTTTTATTAAAAGATTATGTCGCGTGGTGGCCGTTTTGAATAGTTGTTTCCAAAATTGTCATGACTTCGGCATAATCATTGAATTTGTATTTTTTCACGATTTTACAACAATCAGACTAATAATTTTTTCTTATCTTCAGTTTATTTTGAAAAACATTGAATGTGCAGTCAATAATCGGTTCGCATGTAAAAACTAAAAAGCATTACGAATGATGATGGAGGAAGTAATTGAAAACTCACGAACACTAAAGAAAAAAAAACTACTCAAAATTACAATTCTTTATTTGATGAAAGCTTTTTAAAGCATATGATCGTGCAAAGCATTGACTACAAAACATTTTACCATTCAAATCGTTGAATACCACTAATGCAAATTTAATTATTTTTTTTTGTTTTTCAAAATGTAAGCAGTAAACAGAACAAAACAAAATGTAGACAGAAATGACCTTCAAGAGGTCAAAACAGCAAACTCCCTCAACCGAAGTGTCCCAAAAGCTGATCAGCTTTTAAGATTGGAAAGGCGCTTCGATTGACACCTCAACAAAGTCGATACAACTTTGTTTACGTGAGTTATGTTAGTAGAAAAAACTTTCCAAGAACACACTTATGTACGTACATACACACACATACATACTTCTTTCTAAAAACACTTTAAATATACTCTAAAGACTTCAAAACGGTGAAAAATTCAATTTCGATTTTCGAAGCGATTACAAGGAACTTCCCTTATACTGGGAAGTTAAAACTGTCTGATTGGGTATCTTTCATAAGAAACAATCGAAAACTTTCATCAGCTTCTGTTGTGATGAACGCAGTACATTACCTTTAAGAAATGCAAGGAACATCATCATTACATACTTCTGCTCTTAAAGATTTTGAAAGAATAGAGTAGCTAGTAGAGTAAGTCTAGAGCATGAGTTTAAAATTATCTTGATTTTAAAATTAGTTGAGAATGATTTGGACCGTAGTTTTTTTTATTGGCTCTCAACAATCGACCCTAACAACCAGTCTGAGCCACACCTTTTCAGCATTTGAGTTGCTCAAAGACATATATTTATTCTGTTCACATTTAGTGAGTCTTCCTCCCATCTATTTCCCAGAAATATGAGAATGTTCCCACTTTACATATATGCATACTAAAACACTTCAACTTTGCTAAATCCTAGGTTTCTGTTTCTTCAGCAAAAAAAACTCATGTTGTACTTTCTTTATGATTTATTGCTCGAATCTGTTTGAATCGTAAATCAGTCTGTAAAAGTAAATACGAGTGTCGTACATATTTTAGAATTTTTTGCGTTCACAGTTGTACAAGTCGGTGCGCCGTTGTTCGAACAAATGAACTTGCCGACGACAGTCCTGAACAACTTTCCAATCTAAACAGGACGAGAAGAATGAGGAACATTGAATTGAAGGAATTCCCAAAAATTTGCATAATTTCTACTAACCTATATCAGTAACCACAACTTCGTCCCCAATGCCGGCCTCCTTGACGATTTTACCCCAAGGATTCACAACCATTGAGTGTCCCCATTGAACACATGGTGAGTTCTCATCACGGGCCGCGGATATTCCACACACGTACATTTGGTTGTCAAGGGCTCGGACTCGCAGCAATGTTTCGAAATGGCTGAGTCCTTGCGAGACAACCAGAGCATATGGCCAGATTATCATTTCGCATCCTGCAAAAACAATTGTGTAACGGACGATCACAGATGGATATACACTAGTCAAGGTCAGTTTATCGATCTATGGTAAACTACAGAATAATTTAACTGCGAGGCAAGCGCGTGCAAGAAACGCAAATAGTGATGTTATCGACTGGTGAAGGAATCGGTCCTGCTCCAAGGCTTACCTTCGTTCCTGTAGATTCTGCAGAACTCATCGAAACGCATGTCGTTGCAAATGCCGATTCCGACCTTGTGCCCATCAATGTCGACAAAGGTGAAGTCGCTTCCTGGTGTAAATCCATCGGACTCGGTGAATGTGATGTCACCCTCGATGGCTGTGTCGTAGAGGTGAATCTGAAATCATGAATGCCAGAAATGCTATTACTTTAGATCCTTTATCCAAGCTCTATGAAACTGTTGCATTGACTTAGTAAAGAAAGCACATATTAACCTTTCTGTGTTTGCCAATCAGCTTTCCAGCTGGTGACCAAACGGTGCAGCAGTTGTAGACATTGGTGCCGTCCTTTTCAGGGATGGATCCAGCCACCAAATAGATGTTCAGCTCCTTTGCGAGCGCGGACAATCGCTTGCAAGTGGGACCATCTGGAACAGGCTCGGAATAGCCAGCAAAGTACTTGGTGTCGTAGGGAGTGTTGAAGCACTCGGGTAGTGCAACAATCCTGGGCTTCGACTCCTTGACCACCTGCCGGATTTTGCCGATCACGCGCTCCAAGTTTTCATTCTTGTCCTCAAAGACGTAATGTTGGATTAGAGCAATTCGCGAGACTAATCAAACCAATGCACGTCCATTAGTATCACAGGATTTGAAGTTCCAGGAAAGCAACCACCTACCTTTTTCCATTTTGGCGTCGGGGAGCTGCGTCTGATAGGAACCAAATCAACGATCTGTGCCCAACCCCATGCAATCCGCGCTTTATATAGAAAGCAAGGTGGCACCAGCGGGACAATGTCATAGTAAATACTGATTAAAGCATCATTAAAGGTCAGTCGGTTGATAAGAGTGATTACCAGCGACAATTAGACGCGGGTCAAGGGACACACTTTAGAAGTGCTGATAAAACAATGAATGCGAGGTGGCACACAGAAATGGGAAAGTAGATAACCCTTGTTAGAGCTAGGAATGCTGATTCTATCTGCGCGATTCACTTGTATTGCGTTAACGTGGATCGTTTTCGGTTAGCCATCTGGTCAGCATGGGCTGTAACAGATACACAGATATTGTGAAGAAGCAAAGTTGCCGTGCAATCGTGTCCATAGTATGAATTACAAATGCAGAAATCTTATTTTGAAATCAAACGCTATCTATGAATTATATTCCATCACGAACGATGCGGAATGGAACGGAAAATGATACTGAAAACATTGTTATCTGACTGTTTATATGTATGTTCTCCATTGATTTTCAACATTCTCGATTGACTTAGATTCTCCATTAACAGCACAAAAACATGTTTTTGTAAAAATCTTGCCCCATTTCAAATATTCAAACAGATAAAATGCATTTGGTCAACCAGAAGACCAGTTGGAACATATTTACCAAAGTATGGTTGTGAAATAAGGATTCTTTCAATTGAGCTTTATCAACGAAAACTTCAATCTTCAAAATTTAACTTTTATTGCTTTATTTTTCTTTTGAAACATAAACTTCTATTATGCTAGTATCAGTTAGTTAAATTTCTTTCTTACGAAGGCAAAAAATCTGTTTCAATGGGTCGTAACGATACCAATAGATATAAAATTAGAAAATATAGGTATCGAACGAGCATCAATCGGAATTATTAATTAATTCAACGATTTCTAAACTGTCATCGTCAAGGATCATCTTCAAAAAAGAAAGAGGCATTCACAAAGACGACTAATATTTATTTGAATGACATCACCTGACCTTGTCAAGCATAAATGACACAAGTTATACCCATCCTACCACTAGACTAGACCCTCCATTGCTTACTTCAGTCAAAAAGTTGGGAAAGATCCGCAAGAAAGCTTTCACGTTTACATACTAAATTCAATCTCTTCATTTCCTCTGATCAGATACCGTAGTTTTCTGACTCAATTTGATATACATACAGGGTGCGCCATCTTTTGTGCCGGTATGTAAACACTTACTAACTTTTACATTTGTCAAATCGATTGATTCGCTGAGACATGTTTTTGAAACGGCAATCCAGTACAATTTGAACCATGAATCGCTTCACACTGAAACTACGTGCCGAAATAGTACCGATGTACATACATCGAGAATAGTCGTTCAGTTGTTTTCCCTTAACGTGCGTACCGTCAAAAATATCGTGGCCAACAGGCACCGTCTGACAACACTATTCGTCGATTCGTGTCGAATTTCGTTGAGCACGGGAAAGTGGGAGATCGTCGTCGTGCCGTTCATCAACGACCAAGACGTTCCAATGAACTGGTTGAAGCGGTCAGAGTAAGCGTTTCCCAGAACCCAAAATGTCGGATCGTCGCCGCGCTCAGCATTTTTGCGTCAGTGAAACCACTATGCGACGAATTTTGAAATAAAATTTGCATTTGTTTCCTTATAAAGTGCAATTAACACAAAGAATGTTGCCAACAGACCGTCCACGTCACTTGGAATACGGCCTACCAGTTGCTTGAATGGTGGACACTGAACTTGATTTTTGGAAGAAAATTCTGATGATCGACGACGGCAATTTGACACTATCTGGCGGCGCTAATAAGAAAAGTTTGGACTTCTTTTTGTGGGGCTATTTGAAAGACAAAGTGTACGCCAGCAAGCCTTAGAGCATTACCGAGCTCAAGGCAAACATTCGTGCCAAAATCATCGCTATAACGCCCGAGATGCTTGGAACGAATTGATGTGGTATTCAGAAGTAGTGAAAATAAATTGGAAAGGACCAAATTGAATAAAAATACCGACAAGAAAGATGGCACACCTTGTACATATATCTTATACTTTATCTTAAAAACTTATTTTTCGTTTTGCATCATATGACTGTTTTAAATTTTTTTCAGCACTTTGCGGGTATTAAAGGTTCCTAAAACAATCCTTATTTTTATGATTTAGCTTCATTTTGTAATGAAATTATTTTAAAGTATTTGAAAGTGTGCCTTTAAAATAAATAATCTGAATTTATCAGTCTTTATTACTTAGCTGAGATATTTTACAGTGTTTTCCATAGTTCGGAATCCTCAGTGCGTGAGTTTGGCTCGCATTCACTCTTTTCACTTTTTTTACTTGATTTGCGTAGCACAGCAATCAATATTTCTGAAATTTAAATACTTCGACCAGTTTTTGTAAAAAAATCAGCAAATTTTTTTTCATGGTTACAAAAAAAATACATTAAAAATAAACAAATAACAGTCGACAGTAACAATTTCGTGTAACAAGTCGTGTTTGCCGTGCAGTGCTATAAGTACAAAAGTTAATTGTGTTAAAGTTGAATCTCTGATAACTCTCTGGCAGTCATTTTTTGATTGAACAGATGGGGATCAAGAGGAGCCCGTCTAAACCACCGGCACCACCTCCTCAAGGATCAAATGGAGGAGATAGAGAACAGAACGCCAATCAACAACATCCTGACGACGTCACTCTCAATGAAATTGAACATGTGGGAAGTCAAAGGCCATCTGGAATCACCCGGATGGTTAACGTTCTATCCCAAACACCATCTCTGCCAGTTCTCGCCACTGGCAAACTCCAACCGCCGATAAATCGGTTCTTCACCGAGGTCGTTAAACCTACATTACGGCAAAATAAACAATCGTCAGCGAAACGGAAAATTCGGAGCCCAAAAAACACAATACGGAACACCCTATACTTCTGCAAAACCGGTACGCCGCACTTAGTGAAATGGATACCCCAGAATTGAAATCTGCTGAAATCCCAGAAATAAAGCCTACTGCCATATTTGTTCGAAATGTGCCAATGGTGACGATTGTTAACCTAGTTAAAATCACAATTGGACACCACCAATTTAAATGTACTAACTTGCGTCGAGGTGTCCACATTGACATACAAGTCCAATTGAAATCAATTGATGATTATCGAAAAACAATTGCTGCCTTTGAATCGGCAAAAATTTGTTTCTACACTTACCGACTTAAAGCTCTTCGAGGTCTCAATGTAGTAATTAAAGGGATCGAAGCAGTAAATGAAAATGATGTGGATAAAATGTGCGAAGAAATTAAAATTGAGCTGGAAAAAAACGAATTTAAAGTGCACTCCGTCACAAATATCATTAACAGACTGAAAATACGCCAACCATTATACAGGGTTGAACTTGAACCCGGCCAAAAATTACAACCGGGACAAGTGCATCCGATTTACAACCTAAAGCTCCTGATGAATAGATCCATCCGTGTTGAAGAACCACATAAGTGAGTTGGGCCCGTTCAATGTCAAAATTGTCAAGAATATGGACATACAAAGGGATACTGCACACTTCCGCCAAAATGCGTCATTTGTGGACAAGATCACTCTACCAAATCGTGTACTTCCTCAAAAAACGATCCAACAGTAAGGAAATGCGCAAACTGTGATGGTCCACACACAGCAAACTTCTGGGGATGCCAGGTGTACGTTGCCAGGAAGAAAGAGCAAAAGAAAGTTTACCCAACAACAGTGAAAACACAACCTGAAAAATCAGAAGTGACTACTGCCCCATCAGTCCCAGTTACCCGCAATCTGAGTTATCGAAACATCCTCATCGGGAACACCAATCAAATCCCTCCAGTTGATGCACCACACCCCCATCTCCCTCAATCCTCCATGGAGCAAATGCTCCAAGCTATTATGAATACCATGATGCAATTCATGAACTCCTTCCAAACATCTATGCAAGAGATGATGCGAACACAAACTGAATTAATCCAGCTACTCCGATGTCCAAAATAAATAAACTTAAAATATCCTACTGGAATGCAAACGGTGCGAACCAACATCGAAATGAAATTCAACAATTCCTTGATCAGAATGATATTGATGTATTCTTGATCAATGAAACTCACCTGACAGAGAAAAATAATTTCAAAATTAATGGCTATGATGTCTATGATACTAAGCATCCGTTAAGAACACCCAGGGGAGGTGCTGCTGTACTAATTAAAAAAATTATACCGCATTTCTTATGGGGAAGACACTCATCTCTTAATATTCAAGCCTGTTCCATATGTATCGAAGGAAATCCAGGAAAAATTGTCCTTGGAGCATTTTACTCATCCCCAAACCACAATCCTACAGAAGAAGACTACAAGACATTTTTCGACGAACAAGGACATCGGTTTATCATCGTAGGTGACTACAACTCCAAACACACATTCTGGGGATCCCGTCTAATCAGCACGAGGGGAAGAGTTCTCTACAAAGTCATCAAGGATAAAGGCTACGACATATCTTCCTGCGGAGAACCAACCCATTGGCCAGAGGACACCAAAAAAACTCCGGATCTAATCGACTTTGCCGTTACCAGAAACGTCTCACGCACAAGTGTATCATCTCAACTTCTGCTGGACCTCTCGTCGGACCACTCACCAGTTCTCCTCGAATTCCAATTCGAAAAGGAGGTAAGTAAACCGTCATCTAGTTTAACCTCCTTTTCGACGAACTGGCTGAATTACAAATATTACATCTCTCTCCACATGGTACCAACATCACCGAGTAACCCGATGGAAATCGAAAAAGCTGTTGACGAATTTGTTAGGATCATTACGGAAGCAGCCAGATACGCTACACCACCTCCGAGGTCCACTACGAAAAGGAAAATTCTGACTGCAGCGCACATCAAGGAGGCTGTTGCTAAAAAGAGAAGGCTTCGTCGAGTATGGCAAACATCGAGAGGAATAACAGCAAAGAAAGATTACAAAAGGGCTGAAAGAGACTTGCGTCTGTTACTTAGCGAAGAAAAGCAAGAGAAGTTCGCAAAATACCTCGAAGGTCTATCACCCAGAGCGGAAACTGATTACAGCTTATGGAAAGCCACCAAGCATCTCAAAAGACCCCAAATCAGCACCCCACCTATTCGTAAACACAATGGACAATGGGCAAAAAGTGACAGTGAAAAGGCAGAAACATTCGCTGATCACTTAGAAAGTGTCTTTCAACCAAATCCAGAGAAAGAGAGAACAACCCTGGATCACCAAATGGAAAAAACTATTAAAAAACTCAAAATTAAACATCGGCAAGTTACATATGTTATTAAAAACCAAATTAATGTTAAAAAGGCCCCTGGCCACGACCAGATAAACGGAAAGATGGTTACAGAGCTGCCGATAATTGCAACAAGGTGGTTGACCCGAATATTTAACGCTATGCTGAGAATAGGATATTTTCCTGAGCAATGGAAGCTATCAACTATAATAACAATACCGAAACCAGGCAAGGATCACCACCTTCCAGGCTCCTACCGACCTATCAGCCTCCTAAGCATCTTTTCAAAAGTCTTTGAAAAGATTATTGCAGCAATAATTTCAGACGACCTCAATAAAGCCATTCCAATGCATCAATTTGGATTCAGATCAAAGCACGGAACGATTGAGCAAGTGCACCGCATAATGGAAACAATCCAACAGACGTACCAAGAGCGCAGCTACTGCTCGGCGTTATACATTGATGTAGCTCAAGCATTCGATAAGGTGTGGCATGAAGGACTACTCTACAAAATCAATCGAACGCTGCCCTATGTTTACGAGATCCTGAAATCCTATTTAACCGGAAGGCGATTCCAAGTGAGATTTAAAAATTCTCTATCAACTAAACGTCCAATTCTAGCCGGTGTCCCACAAGGAAGTGTTCTTGGACCCATTCTTTATTTACTCTTCACCGCCGATCTACCAACGAGTCGAGGAACCGTAACCACCACGTTCGCAGATGACACCGCGTTCTTGTGTGCAAGAAAATCAGCAAAACTTGCCTCCAAGAACTTGCAAGAGCACGTTACTGATGTCGAACAGTGGCTCAATATATGGAGAATTCAAGTTAATGAGTCAAAAAGTGTTCAAGTCACCTTTACGCTAAATAAAGGAGACTGTCCAGCTATCAAACTCAATGGAAGAGATGTAGTGCACAAGGACCACTACAAATACCTGGGAGTCCACCTAGACCGACGCATGACTTGGGAAAAACATATAAGATCAAAGAAGAAGGAGATTGATCTGAAGGTTTCTAAACTGTACTGGCTTATAGGCTATAAATCTAAGCTAGCCTTAGAGTACAAAGTTTTGTTATATAATTCTATGATAAAACCCATATGGTTCTACGGGTGTCAGTTATGGCAAACGGCTTCCTTATCCCTAATTGAAATTATAGAGCGATCACAGAACAAAATACTGCGGCTAATGTCTTGTGCGCCGTGGTACATTAGAAACACCAATATCAGAAAAGATCTCCAGATACCATCGGTTTCTGAACAAATTCTGAGAACAAGAACTAAGTATAGTCTTAAATTGAGACAACATTGTAACCAATTAGTATCTCAGCTGGGTACAAAAATTGTTTCAAATAGACTTAAAAGAAAAATTAACGTTATAATTTAAGCAGGGAGTGCCTCCGCACACCTCAAAGCAACGTTTAGATTTTAAGAATTGAAATAGGTTTATCTATACCCACATCTTATCCATTTTTGTTATTTCTTTTTAAGAAGATTCAATATACACACTTATAAAAAAAAAAATTAAAAATAAAAAAAATCATTAAAAGTCATCATGACCTTTAAGGTCATTTAAATCACTCACTTTATCTCGCGAACCAAATATAATATTTGCATTATAAAGGTGTCAATTGACGCGTATTAACATTTTTTTAGTGTTTAAAATTTATACAAAAATTCCTCCAAGCAATTTTTTAATTTAATGAAAAATTTGCGAAAAATTAGGCTTTTTTTCATAAAAACCAAATTTTGATCCTGATTTGCACAACACAGTAATAAATGTTTATAAAATATATAAACTCCTATCAGTTTTTTGTAAAGAAACCAGCAAAACTTTCTCGCAAGCTCACGAAAAAAATAATAAAAAATAAAAAATCATTGAAAGTCATCATGTAAAAAGGGTTCATACGAATGATATTACCTTATACCTTTTATTCTAAAGACTTATAATATTCGCATAGTTTGAGCAGATTCTGAATAGTTTTCACATTGGTTTAATTTAAAAAAAACTGCATAAATTTAGAAAACCAACAAAATTTCAATGTGAATGTAAAAAAGGTCCACACGAATGAAATTACCTGATATTATTCTAAAAAAACATCGTTGTTAAGTCAATCAAAGTTTATTAATATTTGGAAAATTTGAGCAAAATTTTCAATAGTTTTCACAGCACCGTGTTTTTGTTTTAATAAAAAACTGCTTAATTTTTGAAAAACACAAAAAAAATTCAATCAAATTTGCATTTGTGGTAAAGTCAATACTTTGCACGGTCATATGCTTTAAAAAGCTTCGATCAATTAAAAAATTGTAGTTTTTAGTAGTTTTGTTCTATAGTGTTCGTACGATTACTTCCTCCATCATCATTTGTAATACATTTTACTTTTTACATGCAATTAAACCAATTATTGATTGCATAGTCAATGTTTTTCAAGACTAACAGAAAATAAGAAATAATTATTAGTCTCATTGATGTAAAATTGTACAAAAAAAAACAAAGTCAATGGTTATACCGAAGTCATGGTAATTTTGAACAAAATTATTTAAAATGGCCACTTCTTCAGTGGGCGTAATAACAAAAGTTGCATTCCTTTTTACTAGCGCTCTTTTGTACTTCAAGCTTCGATATGAAAATAACAAATAACGTGGAACAGGCTTTGTAATCTGTCCCCCCACCGATTGATCATTCAATCAAACCAATCCACCCCCATCCTCCAAATGCCTTACGTAATCAATGGACGCATCCAGTAGATGGTATGATTAGTATCAACCCATTCCTATTACGGTTATGAGAACATCTCATCAATATTATTTAAAGTAGTAGTATTTTCAAAATTATTTTTTTCATAAAATTTTTTGTGTTTCTTATGTAGATGTTACTGAGAAGTTGACCGTGTAGACCCCAAGCGTCGCATCTCGCAACTTGTTTATTCAGTATTTTGTATTTTGGTAAACTTACCATAATACAAAAAAACCGAATAAACAAGGAAAACTTTCCAGCCAGCACATCTATTTCAAAATGTTGTTGTATGCATTTTATTTATCTAATACCCCGTTTCCATCTACGCCAAATCTCTAGATTTTGTCGAAGTGATTTGGTAGTGTTTCCACTTACAAATCGGATTTTGGCTGTCACTGTCACTGTCGTTGCATGAGATGACATAAAATTTTGAAAGTAGATAATTCTCGTTATTGAGAGAGTGTAGTGTTAGTAGAGAGTGGAATTGCAATGGATATCAACTATAAAAAATTTGTTACCTTAATGTGACACCAAAATGATTTGCTATTCGTAATCAAAACACAATTTGACACTTGCTGAATGTGCTGAAATACAATTATTTGCAATGCTGCCACACGCAACCATGAGATTTTGAGTGAATTTCGATGAAATCTACAAGATTTACGATCGACTAGATTTCGATCTTTATATGGGAAATCAACAAGATTTCGAAGAGGATTTGGGAAAGTTGCCTAAATCTAGAGATTTGGCGTAGATGGAAACGGGGTATAAAAGTTTTCGCTAGAGAAAACCAGAAGAGTGAATTGATCACGAACTGAAAAAGATGCAACACATCTTAGAGACCGTCAAAGTTGGAAGACATTGTGTATTAGAAAATCAATTATTAACTTTCAATTTCGCTTAGCTTTTTTTCACGATTTTACAACTCAACTTTTTCAAAATATATGAGTGCAACAATTTTATAAAGTTTAATTTCTACTCAGTTTATTCAAAAAATCACAAAAATCATTGAAACTTTGACAAAAACTGAGTCTAGAATTAATCGTAGTATTTCACGCTCCACTTGGAAAAATGGTAAAAAACAATGAAAACTGGTGAGCGCTGTAGAGTGAAAGTATGCGAAGAAAATTTCTAAGATTAACACTTTAAACTGTTCATATATATAAAAATTCATATCCTACAATTGCATTATGAGTAAAATATAGGTAATGTGTTTGAGTGTATCATTATTTTCAACTCGGCATATTCTTGGGATAGGTGAATTATTAAGCAGTGAATTTTTGTCAGAGATGATATTTAAGGTCTGTATAGAAACAATGAAACTAAGAGCATATAATCATAGATAATAAAACAAAAAAAAATCAGGCGTATTTGGAAATCGGCTTGAATACTAAACATCAAATTTAGTCGAATTACTTATCAAGATTAGGAAAATATGTTCAATTTGAGTACTTCCACTATTTTTCGTGAAAATATATAAGCTCTACAAAAAAAGTGTTATTTTCTTTTGAACTTGGCATCATTTTGTTGTTAAACAAAAATTGTTTTGATCAAAATATTATTTCGAAACAAAAACATTGCAGATAGGCTTAGTAAGAAGAGAGTCGAGTGTTCCCGAATAATCTTTTGATTCTAAGATTTGACCTTCTAAATCACCTTCCAGACAGATTGCTTCCCAAATCCACTTCAAGCAAATAAATATCGCAACATAAAAACTGGTATGTAAAGATTGCAAAATTTGTTTTTTGTAAAAATGGCAATAAATCAAAAATAATCATTTGAAATGCGTACATTTATCTGCTGAAAGCTGATTGTTGGGTTAAGTGCTAGAAATTTATTAAAAAGGTAGTTGTTTTGATATACAGTGGGAGACGTTGATATGCCTTCATTAAATTTTCATATTTTATTCTCGAAGAATTTCAGTAGCTGAAAATCACTCGTTAAACTCAAATAATACACATCCATATTTTAATGATTAAAAATTCAGAATTGAGATTATGATGATTAACAATTCAGCACTGAGGTAGGATCGAACGGTTAGCCGCAAGGTTACTTCCATTCACATACAAATCAACAACTATGGGTAGGAAACCACTGAAACGCAGAATTTTTTATGCGTAAATGCCCAGTTTCTTCGTGATGATTAACAAATTTATATAATATTTAGGCGATTGCTGATGTTTTGAACTGCGTCACATTAAGTGGTAGTTAATGCGTGGAGAAGACTAAAAACTATGAAAAGTGAAAAAATCCAAATCTTAATTGCTAGTCAACTATTGCAGCAGAAATAATGGTGAGATTAGAAGCGGAATCACTAGCTAGCTAAATAGTGAGGACATTATCTTGGCTAGCAACTAGGTTATCATTCAGGCTAGTAATAGGCGAGAAGAAAGGCTAGAAGCAAGAAGAGTTGAAAGGTAAGCAGCCAGGCCGGGTGAAAATATCTTGTCCAGAGCAAGTGAAAATATAGAAAAACATGCATATAACATAGGTATTAAGTCTAATGGATAAATACCAAAGGAATCAGGTTAGAACCAAGATGCTTCCGGAAGACAGATGCAAGACCATGTCATTAACCAGGCGAGTATTGAGTCTAATAGAAAGGTAAGGTCATGCAAGTAACCATGCAAATGGTTTGTCACTCGAGACCAGTATCTAGTGTAGTAGAGTGGTGAATAGCCAGGCTAGTACCCAGATGAGTAGCTGGAGTATTATCAAAATAAATATATAGGTGAATTTTAAAGACACAAGGCTGGGAAGAATCCAGGCAAGTAGAACGGTGAGTAGCTTTTTTTGAAGACAATTACAAAGGGGAGTGATCAAGTAAGTATCCCGGCAGGTAGGCAAGCTGGCAGAAAGTCAAGTAATTAGCCAAATAGAGAGGCAAAAACTCCGGCGAGTTTGAAGGTCAGTAGTCCTTGTGGATCAGCCCGGATAGTAGAGATGCAAAAGTCATGAAAGTAGTGAGGTCAGCAAGCAAGTGCCTTTGCCAGCGTACAAGAGAGTTCAGGTGAGGTGATTAGCCAAAAGAGTAGTATAGATCCTCACGACCCCTTCTTAAGATCATAGCAAATTTTATCCCTTAACACGCGAGGAAAGCAGAGTTGATGGAATCATATGATTCATCGTTTTCAATATCACCAGTCACGATAGAAAAAATATTGCAAATTCGAGCGAAGCCCACCCAAAAGCATTAAAAGGGTTCGTCAAACTAAAGCTAGGAAAGTTCGTCACGACTTCGGAGAGTAGCCTTATTTAAACGTGGAAATTTTAACAGGCAATCACATTTATAAGTTATGTTATATGCAATTCACTGAGAAAATTAAGTGCCTCATATATAAATTAGATGGTAAAAACCATCGTTCTAATATGACTCCCAACTAAAAGATAGCGAACGTAACACAACAATATTCAATCAACGCTGGGATTCACAATAGTGAACTTCTCATCTGGAATGTGATGTACGACGATACTTTCCATTTCCCAAGTCCATGCAAGGCAACATACGAGGTGTGTTCAAAAAGTATCGCGAATTTTGAATTTCCGCGGGCTACGTGTATTAGATTTTCGATATTTTTGTAGTGTTATGTTGGTACTCATGTTTCTCACTTATGCTGACAAGTGTGGCATCTTTGAATCTTCACACACTAATGATGTAGCAGTCACCGTATTCCCCAGACCTGGCCCTCTGTGACCTTTTTCTGTTTCCGAAACTGAAAAAGCCCATGAAAGGATGACGCTACGCCACGATTGAGGAGATAAAGACGGTATCGAAGGAGGAGCTGAACCAGATCATAAAAAATGATTTTTTGAAGTGCTTCGGGGATTGGAAAAAACTTTGGCACAAGTGTATAATATCTGATGGGGATTACTTTGAAGACGACAAAATAGATATTGATGAATTGATAAATAATTTTTGAAAAAACATAGAATTTGCGATACTTTTTGAACAGATCTCGTATACCAGCGTTGTGGATAACATTGATGTTCTAGTTCTCTCTAAGTAATAAGAGGATATCACACTGTTTGCAAACGAGGCAGTCAATTCGATCAGAACATGGCTGAAGAGAAAAAGGATGATTCTTCCTAAGGGTTTCACGCTGCGTTGGTAGGAGGAAAGGGAATCGTTTAGTGCGGTTACATTAGCAAGTTACACTAATATTTTTTGAAATATACAAAACTTGGAAGTATGTAAATACAAATGTCTTGTTACATTTGTTCATCATCTATCTGAGAGGCAATCAATTGTCTCTGTATCTGGACGGAAATTTTATTTGATCAAGATTAAAGGCAGGCCGTGTTGCATATGTACATCATTTATTATTTGTACTTGATAAGTGAGCGCTACTTTCAAATTAAGCTTTTGATTTGGATGCCGTTATTAAGAATTCTTTTTGGCCTTAAGGGCAACCTATTAATGACTAATAAGTATACAATCATTACTCATTGACTAATTTGTTGAGTTGAACATAGCATTATTAATTTTTGACTGATAAGTGTATATATGTTGAAATATTTGTTGACTGATAGCTGATCTGAGTGTATCTCTATGGAAATAGACGTGGATGCATCTTCATGTATATGTTATGATTACTTTTCATTTTCTGATAATTCAATAAAAGATTTGTAAACATGAGAATTACTAAAATCTGAAACATGCTCTGAATTGAAACGTTCATATGTACTTGCCACAGCAGGCCAGCTTCGATCTGTGACGTCCTCAGTCATTGAGGGCGTGCCAGTTGATTGCGATAGGAGCAACCAAGCTATAACAGCAGCTTCTTAGCATCAGTGGTAATATTTCAGTAGGAGAATTATTTTGTTCTTTTTCCCTGTGTTGTGCAAGATAAGGCACAACAGTTCGATGTTTTTTCCAAGTAAAGTTGGAACACGATTTGCTTTTCTTCATTTGTGTATTTTCTTATCAATTCTAAGTATATTGGCAGTGCCCAAAATTTCAATGACGAGATATTTGCTATTCAATGTATCTATCTGACTGTAGGTACAAAATTAAAAATAGACAAGAGAATATTCCTTTCATTTTGTCTTTTAGTAAATGCCTTTGAAGCGCCTATAGCTTTTAATATAGTATTTAATTAGAGGAAACTACGCAACTTCGTTTCATAAAGCCGATACAATGATTTCGGGAGAAGATGCATACATAAATTGTTAACAATATGTACATAAGCAGGCCCCTGTGTAAAATCACAGTAATCTTTGAAAAGACTCGACTGAATTGTTCAATTCAGTGTTCTCTTGGTTATGCAAAAGGAAGTGCTTCTTTTCAAATTGTATATTGCTGTTTATTAAAATATGTCGGGCATGGTTTAAACGGGGTGGTTAAAACTAAACCGTCACCTCCACGTTGTGTTTGTTTGACGGTAGTGGTGGCCGTAGGAAGCTTTATTTCCGCATAATTGTGAGGGGCTAGCAATCCGTCCTGGCCATAGCATAAAGAATATATAGCACTGACACTCTGAGCTGCCAAAACAGACTTGAGACAAAACATGTCAAAATTACCCCTCCATCCGAAAGAGCGCTCTGGTTTTCGTTTCCAAGCTCGCGCACGAAAGAGTAGGTTGAAATTCGTATTCAAATTTCTCCAGGCCAGGATGTGCATATCTAGAGAGATTAGCTCGCCATTTTATAAAAGTTAACCGTGTACGTGTGCATGCCAAAATCAGCTGACTTAACGCTAGTGTGCGTGAAATCACCGAATGCGGCGAGTACCTGATGCGAATACGCGACTGATCGAAGCATTTAGGGTTGCCCGATCAACAGAAACAACGAAAATACGTGGCATTGCAATTTAAAATAGCAATAAATTTTATTGAAAAAATTTTGTATGTGAGTATTGAAAAACACAAATAAGGTGTTTTAGCAGATCAACTAAATTGAGAATTCGTTGATTTTACGCTTTTTGGGGTTTTAAGTTCTTTATAATCTCTCTCACTCACTGAATTGCAAATTTTCGGTTTCTGGCGCGCTTTATCCATCATTCAGAGTTGATAATTGGAAACTAACGCGAAAACCATACAAACACAACTTTAACACGTGCGTCTTTCACTATAATTTCACCCAACTATTGATACCTGCACACGTTCACTAGCAAGGAGTTTTCACTGATTCTGCGTTGCAGTTCCAAAGAAATGCAATCGCTTCTTCATGGCTCTATATTCCTAAATAAATAGACCACCGAAGAAGGAACTTTATTTCCTTTTCGTAGAGCTGCGCCACTGTTCGAAGTCGTAGCCATAAAACAATTTTGCGATTATAACACGTTGCTTATTGGCACACCGATGCACAAAAATTGCGAACGCATGTCTCTCCCGCACTTTTTACTATTATTTGTTTCGATTTTCATTCAAAAAATCTAAAATTTAATTACACGCGATATTCCGCTCGCGAATTGTCAAATACACAATGACATTTCTCGCTGACAGTCGCGATTCAACGAATTAACGAAACTGGCTTCTATGTGCATCTCTGTCTTTCATGCACGCACCATTCACATGCAATTTGCCTACTCTGTTACGCATGCTAGGGTACACGGATATGCATTAACCTATACTTAGGCACAGCCTGGCCACTTTGGTTGTATAACAGATATGTGAGATTTTGGCTGAAGTGCCAGTGCTATGTATTCTTTATGCTATGGTCCTGGCAATGAACTCTGAAACCAAGTTTGGAATCAGGTTGGATAAAAGGCAATGAGATAGTAGACGAAAAGTGGACTAATTCATTAGATCCTGGAAATTTCGAACCTTGAATACAACAGGAGCACTATCGCGAGAAATTTTTAAAGGCGATCAACATTTGTTATGCAAACATTCAGACAGAAAAAAACGAAATAGCTTGCTCATTCGAAAAATGAGTTACAACCGCAAATAGAGTTTACTATGGTCATCATGTAAAGATTTAGTCATTTGCTTCATATCCTTGAAGAGATTATGTGCAGTCCGCTTGAAAAATAATCTATTTAATGTTTGGCTGCTCAAGTGCCCAAGACCAACTGAAAACGAAAAATAACTTGTCAAAGATGAATTCTGTTGTAACTTCAAAAAGGATCTACGGTTGACTGGTTTCAGTAGATATAATAATTCTGTTACGATACTGGTAAGGTAAACGCCAAGATACGAAGAATGAAACGAAAGCCTAGCATAGTCGCCGTTATATAAACTAAAACAAGCCGCAAGGTGCGACCCTTGAGGTCCACATGGTTGATTTCCCAGTAATATCTACATAAATATTGAAAATATAAAACACAAAAAAAAATATGAAAATACTACTACTTTAAATAATAATAATTAGAGGTACTCATAAAAGTAATTGGAATGAGTTAATATTAATCGTATCACCTACGGGAGCGTCATTTGATTACGTAAGGCTTTTGCTGAATGGGTGATGGATTGGTTTGATTGAATATTGACGGGTGTCAATGGGGGGAGGGAGTGGCAGGTTACAAAGCCTTCTCTACGATATTTGTTATTTACAAATCGATACTTGAAGGACAAAAGAACGCTGGCAACAATGAGTGTAGTTTTTGTTATTACGCCATCTGAAGAGACTTCCTCCTTTTTTAAATTCATGGAAAACGTTTTGCTGGTTTCTGTTAAAAAAACTGATAAGAATGTATAAATTTTATAAAAATTAATTACAGTGTTGTAAAAATCAGATTAAAAATAAAGTTTTTATGAAAAAACCCTAACTTTTCGCATTTTCTTTTATTAAATTAAAAAACGGCTCAACTGATTTTTATAAACTTTAAAACATCATAAAAATGTTAACACACGTCGATTGACGCCTTTATGATGCAAATATCATATTTGGTTCGTGAAATATAGTGAATGACAGAAATGACCTTGAAATTCATGATGACTTTTAATGATTTTTTATTTTTAATTTCTTTTTTGTCATCATGAGAAAATGTTTTGTTGACATTTTTACCAAAATTGTTTGTAGTATATAAACTTTATAAACATTGATTACTATATTTCGCAAATTAGGTTAAAAATTTATTGTTTATGAAAAAAATCCAATTTTTAGCACTTTGTTTCCTTAAATTAAAAAAAGGCTCCAACATTTTTTTAAAAAATTTGATAGAATCACGCAAATGTCAATACGCATATATTGACACCTTAACAATGCAAATCGTATGTTTGGTACGCGAGATATAGCGCATGACAGAAATGACCTTCAAAGGGGCAAAAAACAACCCCCCCAACGAAGTGTCCCAAAACTAATCAGCTCATAAGATTACAAAGATGCTTTGATTGAGATCTTAACCAATTCGATACGACTTTGTTTACGTGAGTTATACTCGTAAGAAAAACAGTCCACGTACGCACGTACGTACGTACGTACACACACACACACACACATACATACTTCTTTCTAAAAACACTTTAAATATACTCTAAAGACCTTAAAACGTAAAGATATGTTGAAAATTTCAATTTCGATTTTCGAGGCGATTACAAGAACTTCCCATATACTGGGAAGTTAATAATGGAAAGCTGCTTTACGGATGAGGAAACGATGGTTACCACCTTCATGATTGCATTCCGAAAAATTGTAGGTGCTCTTTGTTGCTGGGCTCTTCAGCGCCAGATCGATTATTTTGTCATCGAAAATAGGTTACTACGCGTATCTTCAATTTAAGATAATATCGGGGTGGTGCAGACCACTTCTCGTCAGGTAAAATTATTGCTGCAGTACAGCACGACAAAACACCACGAAAATAGCAGGACTCTCAAGAATGACTACATCAAATACGTAGCACTTTGAAATTTACTTCCAATAGGTTCATATTGGTTACTTGAACAAATGTAGCGAAGTCAGTTTCAAGCCACTAACTGTTAAGAAACATCCCTTATCGTTTCCTTAACCTTTGACTTAGCAACTTGTTTTTGAATTTCCGAATGAATAAAAAAAATCATCTCTTATTTGAATTTTTTGTATTTTTTTTTAAATTTATCATAGATAAAGAAACGGTAGCTACTAAAATAAAAGCGTAGCTTTATCCAGCATTGAAGCACAACATTTTGTCTGATTTAAATTGACGCAAATTTCCATAAAATCCGAGCGGAATATGGGAATCGATTATGTGTATCCGATTTGGCGCGGTATCAATTATTCACGATTCTGCACACGTTGAAATGCTCATAAAATCTAGATGAGATTTTTTTCCAGTTTGCCTTTCCAAGGACGTGTTCATTTTCTCAATAATAAGGAGGGTTTTGTAATTAATTAGTCCATCCAATCTGAGTCCTGAACATGTTTGCTTCACATATTCACGTCCTTGCTAGCAAAAAAGAGCAACAGTATTGGGGTGTTGATTAAGGAAAAAAGTTAAACTACTTTCATTCAAAGTTCATGTGAAGTTTGAAAGGTTTTCCTAAAAACGTTCCACGGATTTACCACCTTTTAGGGTTTATCAGAAACACGACCAAGGAAGAATGATGAAATGTTAATTTTGTGGTTGTTTGCTGTTCCTTCAGTACAAAAAATAGATTGTCCTTGGAAGTTGTCTAGGTGCCATCCTATCGCATCGAGGCAACGTTTCATTGAAATTCCACGAAGTTGATGTTTAATTTTGCATTCAGCTTTGATACTGCTTGGAAATTGCTTCATTTATTTATATAAGGATGACGGAAGCAGTGGGAACGCTTTTCACCAGAAGCATTCAATTCGATTGTATCGAGGGTGTAATCATTTTCATTTACAGGCTTAGATGGCTGCGAGTCGTAGCCGAACTGGGAAATGATATTTGTCGTGAGGAAGAAAAAAGGGTGACTGACTCGGGATGAGGTGTTTTTCACGCTTTGTGTGGAACTTCCATCAGATGTAAAGGATTTGAATTGTAGACAATTGCCAAGCAACGGTAACGATCCCTATTTGAATCTGTTTGTCAAAAAGACCAGATATTTGAATAGATGTTTTTCGAAAAGTATGTTTCATTCACTGTCAAAGTGAATTCTTTTCCTTTCGATAAGCGTAGCA
The DNA here is from genome assembly GCA_963942545.1 of Oxycera nigricornis. Taxonomy (NCBI): domain Eukaryota; kingdom Metazoa; phylum Arthropoda; class Insecta; order Diptera; family Stratiomyidae; genus Oxycera; species Oxycera nigricornis. The sequence continues at coordinate 86,909,181 of OZ012660.1, read as the reverse complement.
AAAAAACTTGACTGCTTGTAACACAAATTTACTTTGCATCTGTTCTTGAGTTTTTGATGTACAGCATTTGTGCTTACAGCTTTTTTTCAAGACGAGATATGAGTATATTTGACTTTATTTTTTACATAATATCCTTAATTATCATACTTCTATATTTCAATTTCGGATGTGTACTGTGATGTCCTCTCCGAAAAGTTTCAGTAATGAAGAGAAATTAGAACAACATTTTCCTGTAGCAAACATACGTTGTCAGAGTAAGAATTGGTGTTAAAATATATTGAAAAAGGATTCAAGACAAACATTTGCTATGCTGAAGAAATTTTTTTTTCAGCCAAAAATGTTTTGTTGATTTTCTTGCATATTTTACATGTTTCACTTTCGCTTTCAAGGACATACAAAGAACGCTTTTGGGTGTGGTGTTTGTATGCATGTTTCGTCGTTTAACTGTGAAGTGGTACGTATCCTGTTCAAAGATTTTCACACGGACACAAAAGTACTCGTATGTAGATAGCTTTTACCTTTGCAAGTTGATAGCTGAAGAAGCACTCCATTCGCCGCTTAAATTCAAATCATATTTGGATGTATAAAGCATATTGTGTGACTTATCGATAGGAAAAGGGATTGATGTGTCATCAAAACCGTACCGTGCTGTTTTTATACGTTTTATAGTACGGCCTGGAAGAGAATAGGTGACGAAATATGATGAGGCTTAGTAAAGTTGAAAGCACCTTGCTGTTCTTCTGTTACGCCAATCGAAAGTTGTATGCAATAAGTGGTATTATTTTTTATTGTATAGTTGCGTGGCAGCATCGGTGAATATAATAAATGTACCGTATTTTCTGAAGGATCTATGGTAGTTTCCTTTAAGTTCTTGAGTAAAGTGACGAATGGCTGTTTAATATGAATAACAATCATCATGGATCAAAATAAAACTCGGACACTTACTATTAGATATTTATTCTCCAAGAAACGATTTAAAAATGTAAGGAACGAATTTAAACAAAAGACAATTTTTGGTAAAGATTAAGATAATGGCCCCCACCTTCGAAGGGGTGGTAGTATACTACTTCTATAGAAGGAATCGAAAGAGAGGGGTTCCGCTATCACTATGACATAAAAAGTTCGCGGTGGTCACGGCCCAATGACTAAAATGACTAAAATGGTTATTTTGCCTATTTTTAAAAATCATATGAAATCGTAACAAGCCGCGAGGTGCGACCCTTGAGGTCCACACGGTCAATTTCCCAGTAATATCTACATAAACGTTAAAAAAATTAAACACAATAATAATTTTGAAAATAATATTACTTTGAATAATAATAATGATAGTACTCATAACAGTAATTGTAATGAATTAATATTAATCATATCATCTACGGGAGCGTCCATTGATTACATAAGGGTTTTGGTGAATGGGGGTAAATTGATTTCATTGATCTATGTTATTTGTCATTTTCATATCGATGCTTGAAGGACAAAAGAGCGCTAGCAAAAATGAAAGCAGTTTTGTTATTACGCCCACTGAAGAGATTTTGTCGCGTGATGGCCATTTTGAATAGTTGCGTTTAAAATTGCCATCATTCCGGCATAATCACTGAATTTATATTTTTTCAAGATTTTGGGTAAATGAGATTGATTATTATTTCTTATTTTCAGTTGGTCTTGAAAAAATCTAATATGCAGTCAAAAATAGGTTCAATTGCACGTAAAAAGTAAAATGGAAGTAATTGAAATTTTGCGATTACCAAAGAATAAATCTACTAAAAACTACATTTTTTTATTTGATGAAAGCTTTTTAGAGCATATGATCTTGCAAAGTATTGACTACAAAACATTTCACCATTCCAAGCAATGATTACCACAAATGCAAATTTGATTGAAATTTTTCTGATTTTCAAAATTTAAGCAGTTTTTTATTAAAATTAAAAACCCTTAAAACTATTAAAAATGTGCTCAAATTATGCGAATATTATAACACTTTGATTGAATTTACAACAAACTTTTCAGAATAAAAGATATTGAGTAATATCATTCGTATGAACCCTCTTTAAATGGTAACTTTGAATGATTTGTTATTTTTAATTTAGTTTTTTTCATAATCATGGAAAAAAGTTTTGCTGGTTTCTCTTCAAAAACTGATAAGAATGTATAAATTTTATAAACTGGTATTACTGTGCTGTGCAAATCTGGTATAAAAAATATTTTTTATGAAAAAAATCCTAATTATTCGCATTTTCTTTTATTAAAGTAGAAAATGGCTGCAACAATTTTTTTTTATAATGTTAAACACATAACAAAAATGTTCATACACGTCTATTGACGCCTTAATTATGGAAATATTATATTTGGTTCGTGAGATATAGTGAATGACAAAAATGTCCTTGAAAGTCATAATGACTGTTAATGATTTTTTATTTTTTATTTAATATTTTTTGTAATCATAACAAAAAATTTTAATGATGTTTTTGCAAACACTGTTTCGAGTATATAAATTTTATAAACATTGATTACTGGGTTACACAAATCAGGTTAAAAATTTATTGTTTATGAAGAAAACCTAATTTTTTACACTTTTGTTCCTTAAATTAAAAAACGGCTCCAACATTTTTTTTTCAAAACTTGACAACTTCACACAAATGTTGATACGCGTCGATTGACCCCTAAATGGTGCAAATCGTATGTTTGGTTTGCGAGATATAACGCATGAAAGAAATGACCTTCAAAGGGGAAAAACAACAAACCCATCATCCCGCGCACCGACCGAAGTGTCCCAAAAACTAATCAGCTCTTAAGATTGCAAAGACGCTTCGATTAACATCTTAACAAAATCGATAGGACTTTGTTTACGTGAGTTATGCTCGTAGAAAAAACTGTCCACGAATGAACATACGTACGTACGTACATACACACACACACATACATCGACCTTTCTAAAAACACTTAATATATATACTGGGAAGTTAAAAATTTTCTGGGAACAGATTTTTAGACTTTTTTCGAAGTCAAAAAAAATAAAAAAATAAAAATATTATAGAAAATTGATGAATATCATTTTTATCGTAAATGTAATATAATATAAGGTACACTTTGGAAACACATTTTTCACCCCTTCCCTTGCCCTCGGTTCCCTCACCCACCCGCGCAAGTGGGGTGGTTACCTCTATTTATGTTACATTTTCGGTAAAAATGACATCCATCAATTTTTTTAACTTCCCAGTAAATGGGAAATTCTTGTAATCGCCTCGGAAATCGAAATTGAAAATTTCGACTTTTTTTACGTTTTGAGGTCTCTAGAGTATACTTAAATAGTTTCTAGAAAAACAGATGTGTGTGTACGTACGTACGTACATTCATGCACAGTTTTTTCTTCGAGCATAGCTCGCGTCTTTTCAATTTTAAAAGCTGATTAGTTTTTGGACACTTCGGTCGGGGGGTTAGTTGTTTTGACCCTTTGAAGGTCATTTCTGTCATGCGCTATATCTCGCGATTCAAACATACGATTTGCTTGGTTAAGGTGTCAATCTTCGCGTATTAACATTTTTGTAATGTTTACTTAGTTTTAAAAATCGTTTAAGCCTTCTTTTAATTTAATAAAAAAATGTGGAAAATAAGTGTTTTTTATAAAGTAAATAAATTTTGAACCTGTTTTGCACATCGCAATAATAAACTTTTATTGATTTTTGTAGAGAAGCCAGTAAAACTTTTTCTAATGGTTACAAAAATAATTAAATTAAAAATAAAAAAATCATTCAAAGTTATCATATAAAAAGGGTTCAAACGAATGATATTACCTGATATCTTTTATTCTAAAGATATTGTTGTAAAGTCAATCAAAGTTTTATAATATTTGCATTATTTGAGCAGATTTTGAATAGTTTTCACGTGGTTTTAATTTTAATAAAAAACAGTTTAAATTTTGAAAACCAAAACAATTTCAATCAAATTTGTTTTTGTGGGAATCAACGCTTTGAATTGTAAAATGTTTTGTAGTCAACATTTTCCAAGATCAAATGACTTAAAAAGCTTTCATCAAATAAAAAATTGCAGTTTTTAGTAGTTTTGTTTTTAAGTGTTCACAAGAATTCAATTATTTCCTCCATTATTTGTAATACATTTTACTTTTTACATGCAATTAAACCTATTTTTGACTGCATATTCAATATTTTTCAAGACCAACAGAAAATAAAAAATTATTATTAGTCTCATTGATGTAAAATCGTGAAAAAATACAAATTCAGTGATTATGCCGAAGGGATGGCAATTTTGAACAAAACTATTCAAAATGGCCATCACGTGACAAACTTTTTCCATGGGCGTAATAACAAAATCTGCATTCTGTTTTGCTAGCGTTCCTTTGTACTTGAAGCATCGATATGAAAAAAAAACAAATAACGTAGAAAAGGCCCCCACCGATTGATCCGTGTGAATATTCAATCAACCACCAAAATCCTTACGTAATCATTGGACGCTCCCGTAGATGATACGATTAATATTAAGTCATTCCAATAACTTTTATGAGAGGTACATTATTATTGTTTGAAGTAGTTTTATTTTCATAATTATTATTGTGGTTGATATTTTTAATATTTATGTAGATATTTCTGGGGAGTTGACCGTGTGGACCTTAAGGGTTGCACCTCGCGGCTTTTTATGATTTTATAATTGTTTTTGTTTTTTTAGTTGTTTCTATTATTTCCATTTTTCACCAAATTTTTTTAATGCTTCTTTTATTTTGTCGACTTTCAAACAAGTCTAAAAATTACTTTCTAGAGGGATTTTACGGTTTCATATGATCTCTAAAAATAGGCAAAATAAGAGAACCACTATATTTTGTCATGGTGCCGTGACCGTCGCGAACTTTTTTTCCCATAGTTATTGGGAAACTCTTTCTTTTGATTTCCGTTACTCCAACCCCCTCGGGGGCATAATCTTGACCTTTACCAAATTTATTTTATAAGGATTCATGGTAATACAGAATCGGTAAAAATAAAAGCAAAATTTATTCATATAAAATCTCTCCAAAAATTAAATTTGACAAATAACGAAAACTGATCTCAAGTTGAAATTCGAACAGTAAAAAGTTTTAGGAATTTTGTTATTTTTTTTTAGGTTTTAATATTTTGTTGCTAGTTCGTTACTTGCTCTAACAGCTGGTAATCTACTTGGCATCGAGTAAACAAACTTTTCACAATCAAAAGAGTCAATCCTTCCCATTCGTATGTCAACGTGTCCTTGAAGTCTTTTGCATTAGATATTGTGTGGTTTTTCAATTTCTGTTCGAGATGTGCCCATAAATATTCGATGACATTTAAGTCTGGGAATTGATGTGGTGGGTAAAGGACATGTGGGCAATTATAAAGTAACCACAGTCGAACATTTGCAGCTTTACGTTGAGGGTCGTTATTCCGATAAAACCTAAAACAGTCGGTTATTCCTAATTTGTTGACACTATTCCTAACATTTTGCTTCAGAATCTGTAGATACTCGTATTTATGCTGGTCGACGATTCCGTCAATGAAATGCAGATTTCCTGGTCCAGCGGTTGACATATACTCCCAAACCGTTACTGACCTACCCCCACGCTTAACAGTTGACCGTAAGTCGTCTTCTTTATATTCTTCATTTGGCTTTCTCAGCGCACACCTCTCGTTTTTTCGACATTTTTTCAACCAGCATTTTCATTGATAAAAATTCACACAAATGAAAAAAATACACTGCTTAAAGTGAACCTTTTAAGAATTGAGCTACTCGTATTCCGACTGATCGATTCTCGCTTCATGTTACGGAGTTCTAAATAGGAGTGAGACCGCTTTCTTCCTTACTCCATGTACTGTTTCCAAATTCTAGTTCAGACGTCGAGCCCCCATAACTTCTCATGGGTACGTAACCACCGCGAAATTTTTATGCCTTAGTAGTAGGGAAGCCCCCTCTTTCGATCCCTTCAACTCCCACCCCCTTCGGAATTTGGGGCCATAATCTTAACCTTAACCTACAAGAGTCTGTCATTTTTTAGCATTCCAAAAACAGACGCCGTAACCTTTCAGTTCGTTCGGCGCCATTGAAGATGCTCGCTTCTCGGGATCAAAATGATGACTCCAAGTTTTACCCATAGTCACGAGTCGCGCAGCAATGGTTTCATGGTCAACATTGTACTGTTCAAGATAAACTCTTAAGCCTTAATCACTTCTTCTTGTGTGAACATTGTTTTCAAGTGAAAGTCGTTGGTGAGAACGCTTTGTATACTGCCAAATGTGATCCTTGCGACCTCAGCCGGACCTCTGACGATTACTTTTCGTTCTGCGAATATCAACATCTTTTTTAGCGTTGTCCTAAATGTGGGACATGAATGGCCGTTTTTCGCGATGTTTCATCCAGCTTAAACTACTCAGTGTGCAGACAGTTTAAGCTGGACAGAACGTCCACGAAAGGTAAATATCAAAGTTCAAATCAGAAAATGGTTTTTAACGCTAAATCGAATCCTGCGTTCTCTCCTTTCACTTTGAAATAACATGAAAAACTTATTAATACATCGTAGCACATTATTTTTTGAGTAGAAATGAATCACATCCTATTTTCATGACTACCCTGAAATTATTTACGCCCGAACGCCATCCAAAGAACTCATCAAACAATTTATTCAAAGCTTCGAGTAAAGTTGGTACTTCCCCGATAGCTTGAACTCGCTGTCTTCAGTCACTTTGCACGCCTTGAGAATGTGATGTTCTGTGAATGCATAAAATATTCCGCAGTGGAGCGAAGCTCCTGAATATTACGAGGCAAATCAATCGGAACGTGGAGAAAATAAACTCCCGCAATTCTATGCAGACTGTCTCATCAAAAATTAACTACGGAAGAAGGAAGCTAGGATGGAAGATCGATTCACGATTTCTCGTGTATGTAGCGAAGAATGCAATGAAATCACAGGAGCCTTGGCAAAAGGTGAGAAAAGGTACGAGGCGTATCAAAGCATTCAAGAGATTACGTAGAATTGGTAGATGTTACTTTTTGCGATTCAATTTTTTTTCCAATTAAGCTTGTAGACATGTTATTGCCAACATTCTTTTGCAGGAGTGAGGGGTGGTTTCGCCCTTTGTACGGGTCACTTTGCGGAAAAGATTCGTTAACAACTCGTTTCGCAATTCCTTTTCACATTAAATATAAAAAAAACATGGAATTGACGACTAATGTTTTGTTCCTTCTGCCGACAGGATACAAATACCACGTGGAAGCTATTGTTGTGCGAGTAAAATTGAATTTGCGCAGGACGACTTGTAGGTAGTATAAGAGGTACATATAAGAGAGTAATTATAGAAGCTTTTCGGGATGGCAGTTCAGGAATAGAATTTTCACTAAATTAGCGCGAGTTGATATTAGTAGCATGTTTGCATGGTCATGGAATTTTTAGTTCATTCAGAATTTTAAAAGTTTATGAATTTTTGATTGTTTCCATATTCTGGTGAATCTAATAAATGGTGTAGGATGATTGCTAGATACGACACAGATTTATCTGGCCTTTGAGCCAATTTGAATTTTAAACTATCCGTTTTACTTAAGGGGGAAAACCACTGTAGGATTTTCAAAAACTCAAATTATTTTTGTTGCTCCAAAGTATAACCTATCATCATAGAAATCATGTCGCAAAGTTTCATATAGTGAAAAAATCTCTAAGTGTTCAAAATTTTAAATTAGCGCGTCGCCTCTCACTGCTTATTCGGAGCGCAATCCGCGCGTATCCCCACGCGCTGTTGGTATTGAAATTTAGAATATTTTTTTTGAATATAAATCTTTCAAAACTGTACACGTGCTCTGTTAGTTGAACGTTAGCAGCGAACGCTGAAGTACGTATTTTGCAGACTAGAGGTATATCAAATTTATTCATGATTTTTCAATAACTTAAACATTAAACGCGTTTATCTCGGAACAACGTTTTCAAACTGGCCAGGTTTCTTTCTCACACTTTTTGTTTGATTTACTTGAAATTTTTACAATATGTTCAAAACTAGTGTTTGCTAGGAAGTAAGTAGAATGTTTTTTTAATAATGCATATTTCAATTGTTATTAACAATTTTCGAGCGTTTTTTTTACGTTTTTTTTATAATTTTTTTAAAAATGGCGCCATTTTGTCAAAAATCAATTTAGAAGAAAAATCCTACGCACGTACGTACGTACGTTCGTGGACACTTTTTTCTACGAGCATAACTCACGTAAACAAAGTCGTATCGACTACGTTGAGGTGTCAATCGAAGCGTCTTTGCAATTTTAAGAGCTGATTAGTTTTTGGGATACTTCGGTCGAGGGGATTAGTTGTTTTGACCCTTTGAAGGTCATTTCTGTCATGCGTTATATCTCAAGAACCAAACATACGATTTGCATAATCAAGGTGTCAATCGATGCGTATTAACACTTACTCAAATCTATCAAATTTTGAAAAAAATCGTTGGAGCCGTTTTTTAATTTAAGAATAAAATGTGCAAAATTTAGGTTTTTTTTATAAACAAGAAATTTTTAACTTGATTTACGAAAGACAGTATTCAATTTTTATAAAATTTATATATTTCAAACAGTGTTTGTAAAAATTACATTAAAACTTTTTCTCATGATTACGTAAAAAATTAAATAAAAAATAAAAAATCATTAACAGGCATCATGATTTTCAAGGTCATTTCTGTCGTGCGTTATACATATCTCGCGAACCAAAGATACGATTTGAATGGTAAAGGTGTCAATCGACGAGTATTAACATTTCTGTGAATCTGTCAAATTTTGGAAAGAATCGTTGGAGCGGTTTTTTAATTAAAAAAAAGTGCAAAAATCAGGGTTTTTTTTATAAACAATAAATTTTTAACTTGATTTACGAAAGACAGTATTCAGTTTTTATAAAATTTATATACTTCAAGCAGTGCTTGTAAAAGCATCATCAAAACTTTTTCTCATGATAACAAGAAACATTAAATAAAAAATAAAAAATTATTAACAGTCATCATGATCTTCAAGGTCATTTCTTCCATTCACTATATCTCACGAACCAGATATAATATTTGCATCATTAAGGTGTTAATCGACGTGTTTTAAAATTTCTTTGATTATTTTAACATTATAAAGATCCGTTTCAGCGTTTTTTTTAATTTAATAGGAAAAAATGAGAAAACTTAGGGATTTTTCATAAAAAATATTTTTTAAACCTGATTTGCACAACACAGAAATAAATGTTTATAAAATTTATACATTGTTATCAGTTTTTGAAGAGAAACCAGCAAAACTTTTTTCATGATTCTGAAAAAAATTCAATTAAAAATAAAAATCATTCAAAGTTACCATATGAAAAGGGGTCTTCCGAATGATATTACCTTATATACCTTTTATTCTAAAGACTTTGTTGTAAAGTCAATCAAAGTTTTAAATTTTTTGGATAATTTGAGCAGATTTTTAATAGTTTTTGCAATCTTTTAATTAAAAAAGCGGCTTAAATTAGGAAAACCATCAAAATTTCAATCGAATTTGCATTTGCGGTAATCAATCATCATCACCCATCCACCAAAAGCCTTACGTAATCAGTGGATGCTCCCGTAGATGATATGATTAATATTAACTCATTCCTGTTACTGCTATGAATACCTTCCATTATTATTATTTAAAGTAGTATTATTTTCAAAATTATTATTGTGTTTAATATTTTTAATGTTTATCTAGATATTACTGGGAAATTGACCGTGTGGACCTCAAGGGTCGCACTTCACGGCTTGTTCTAATTTATAGAGGGTGCCAAAGTAAAGTTCTTGATAAATCTTGATTGGTAAATCTGAAACAGAAAATCCAAAAAGTTTCTTAAAACAGAACGTGCTGGATAGGGTTATTTACGAAAATTCGTGTAAAATCGACAAAAAAATAATAAAATAAATGGAGAATGTTTGAAAAAAAAACTTTAAAAAACGGCAATTTCTTCGCAGTTTTATGCGTGCCAAAAAATCTGTTTATTTTTGGCAAAATTGCAGTAAACTTCCCTGCAAGATATGTTCATAAACAAGTCGCACCAAGATTCATTAAAATCAATTCAGGCAATCCACAGATGAACTGTCTTTAGTTTTGAAAAATGTCGTTTTGAGAAAAATTTAACATATACATACACCCTTATAGCTTTCGAATTTCGTCAAAAAGTTTTGAGAAGTTGTTTTTAAATGTCTAAGGAGTTGTAATAATATGTAGTAATAGTACCTCAAGGCAGTATTGCGTTGTTAGGCCTATCATTTTATGATTACCGTTTTTTCCTCTAACAAAATAAAAAAAGTCTTTTTCATGTTTGTATTTACAATTTAAAAAAGTTTTTTTGATATATATATATATTGCATATTGGAGAGAGATTGACTTCTTTTAGCGTAATACTGTTGGCAAGATCTTAGTCATTTGTTTGTTGAAAAAATAGCAAAGAATTTTGCTTGTTTTTCTAAAAAATAAATTTTCCACCTCATTTGCACTACAAGCGATCAACGCTTATAAAACTGAGATACTCGACTACTCAGTTTTTATTGAGAAAATAATAAATACTTTTTTCATAACAAAAAAAAAACTGATATAAAAATTAAAAAACCATTCATAGTCACTATGAAGAGGTTGATACCCAAAATTGTTTTTTAAGATCTTTCAAAATATTTAGTAATATATTGAAAGCGTAGATGTTTCAAAGGTTTCTTAATAAACAAAAAAAAAACATTGTTAACTTCCCAGTCTATGGGAAGTTCTTGTAATCACCTCGAAAATCAATATTGAAATTTTCAACATATCTTTACGTTTTGAGGTCTTTAGAGTATATTTTAAGTGTTTTTCGAAAGATGTCTGTATGTGTGTGTATGTAAGTCCGTACAGTGTTCGCGGTCAGTTTTTCTACGAGCATAACTCACCTGGTGAGCAATGTCGTATCGACTTCGTTAAGGTTTCAATCGAAGCGTCTTTGCAGTCTTAAGAGCTGATTAGTTTTTGGGACATTTTGGTGGTGGTGGGGGAGTTGTTGTTTTGCCCCTTTGACGGTCATTTCTGTCATGTGCTATATCTCGATGTCTCGCGAACGAAACATACGATTTACATCGTTAAGTTGTCAATCGACGCGTATTGACATTTGCGTGGTTCTTTCAATTTTTTTAAAAAAATGTTGGGTCTGTTTTTTAATTTAAGAAAAAAAGTGAAAAAATTTAGGTTTTTTCCATAAACAATAAATTTTTAACCTGATTTGCGAAACACCGTAATCAATGTTTATAAAATTTATATACTCCAAAAAAACATAATAAAAATGTTAATAAACGTCGATTGACACCTTAACGATGCAAATGGTATGTTTTGTTCGTGAGATATAGCACATGACAGAAATGACCTTCAAAGGGGCAAAACAACAAACCATCCCGACCGACGTGTCCCAAATACCAATCAGCTCTTAAAATTGCAAAGTCGCTTCGATTGACACCTCAACGAAGTCAATACGACTTTGTTTACGTGAGTTATGTTCGTAGAAAAACTGTCCGCGAACGCACGCACGCACGTACGTACATTCACACTCAGCTCAGCAGAGTACGACTTATATTTCAAGGAAAAGGAACCACACCCAAAACAGAAGTGAAGTATTTAAATAAGGCGTTCGTTGTGCACGAAAGTTTCATGCGAATCTTCAAAATATAGAAAAACCCCAGCTGATGTGTATAATTGAACAGGAATTCAGTTTCTTTTCATTTGAAAAAAAAAACAACAAATCCAACGACCTTTATTTAATCGCTGCGATGCATTATTTTCTAAGTTGAACAATTTGAAAAGTTGTACCAAATATAAGGAATGCCAATAATTTTTTCATAGTCGTTTACACATGTAGCTGTTTTTTTATGAAATGGTGTGCCTTTTGTGACTGATATCTAAATTTTATAATTTGAGACCGTTTGGTCACAGAGCAGTTTTTCCATTAATTTATTATTCGCAAAATTACCTTGCATTTCTGTTGATAAGGGTACTCGCAAATATTTTCCGATATAAAATTTCCTTTCATAGATTTTCCGCAACTAGAGGTCATCGTAACGTTTTTAGAACACAAACATGAATTATTCAAAAAAAAACGTTCATCATTTCAGTCTATCCATGACCATGTAGCTAAATCTAATCTGACTTCGCTCACATTTTCAACCTCCCCGATGAAAACGAAATTTTTCCAGTTCTTGAAAGTTCAATTTTAAGTCGGCATAATCTTTTATGGTTGAAATTTCAAACGTTTTTAAACTAGAATAGTTTTTTTGATTCGTATTTACATCTTGGCTCAGTAGAAATTTTCAATTATTTTGCAGAAAATTTCAAACGGTTACAAGTTTAACCCACAAACGTGTTGAATAAGGTGATTCGTTTAATTTGTAATTACTGTGTAATGTAATGTGCCAACTAACACCCCCACCAGTGTCAACCACTATGCATTTTTTTCGTTTTATGTTATTTTATATGAAGATGTTAATTTCCATTCATTTGAAATATCCTTGAATGATAATTAGCAATGTTTTCATAAATTTCTGCTTTATGAAATCAATATTGTTTCATTCTGATCACTCAAGAGTTCTTCATTAATATTAGTTCGCGTAACTGATTCAATCATCTTCGAAATATTTACTCCTTCGTGATAGCCAAGATGAAAAATAAACAAACCACAATAAGTTCTCAATTCTTTGAATCAACGCCTACTTCACTCAAACTCACATTCAATGTAAATCTCAATACTTTTCCCCCACAATGAATCTCTGATGAGAATCATTACTTTGAACTAATTAAACCAAAACAAACTTCTCTGAAGTCTTTTCCGAGAAAATGGCACTAAAATTAAATGTCCTTCAATGAATTACCAACGAGTTTTCACGTGCTGGCTGATAAAAGAAGAAAACAATTATCCAACCAAGCTGTTGAAAGAAACGACGTTCAACGTACTAATGGTACTCGTAATGGTACTAAGCAAGGACACAACCAGTGAGATCATCCGACATTCAAAGGAACTTGCCCTGATTTTATTGTCAGATAATGTGGTACGAATCGTTTCGGATTGCCTTCCAGGGACTCGTTTCATAGCTGGTGACTGCACTTCAAAGAGCCTTAGTGACTCGATAACGGAAGAAAGTGAATGAAGTATTCATGGCTGATTATAATCAATTAAAATCCTTTTTATGTCTTTCACATCGCAAGAAGAATCAATGCGACGAGGATTAGAACGTTGTCTTTAATATTGAGTGAAGAGATGGATGCAGTAATTAATATGAGTGTTTCAAGGACATGAATAAATATGATTAAATCCATGTACAACTTTCAGCATTGTTGATTCAACAAAACTACTTCGGCCGTAACCGGCAAATTTCTGTTTTTTCGCAAGAAATTTTCGTGTCGTAAATTTTGTACCCACCCGAAATGTGAAATCTCGAGAAAGAAAAACAATATGAAACATTATCCAGAAGAACTACAAAAGACTCCACCTATGAGGCATTTGAATAATGCTGGTAGCTCTTAGCTAGCCAAATGACAGCTAGTGACAGTAGAAGTGCACTAGTCCTATTGCACTACAATCACTGGACACGCATATAAAATGGTAGAAAGTTAGCAGGTGTTTCAATATCGGGATTCTTCATACAAGATTCTGCCATGCATCAAAATGGCGTTGAATAAGGTAGACACAGTTATTTCTTCAAGAAGCCAGAATGGAAGATCCATCCACATTTACCCCCACTACTAAGGCTCTCCAATGATTGAATCGTATCTTTTTTTAACTTCCCAGTATATGGGAAGTTCTTGTAATCGCCTCGAAAATCGAAATTGAAATTTTCAACATTTCTTTTCGTTTTGAGGTCTATAGAGTATATATAAAGTGTTTTTAGAAAGGGAGATGTATGTGTGTGTGTGTACGTACGTACGTACGTTCGTGGACAGTTTTTTCTACGAGCATAACTCACGTAAACAAAGTCGTATCGACTTCGTTGAGGTGTCAATCGAAGCGTCTTTGCAATTTTAAGAGCTGATTAGTTTTTGGGATACTTCGGTCGGGGGAGTTTGTTGTTTTTCCCGTTTAAAGGTCATTTCTGTCAAGCGTTATATCTCGCGAACGAAACATACGATTTCTTTGATCAAGGTGTCAATCGACGCGTATTGACATTTATGTGATTTTATCAAGTTTTAAAAAAATTTCCTGTAGCCATTTTTTAACTTTTAAAAAACAAGTGCAAAAAATTAGGTTTTTTTTAATAAACAATAAATTTTTAACCTGGTTTACGGAAGACAGTACTCAATTTTTTTTAAATTGTATCTACTTCAAGCAGTGCTTGTAAAAACAACATTATAACTTTTTCTCATTATCATGTAAAAAATTAAATAAAAAATAAAATATCATTAACAGGCATCATGATCTTCAAGGTCATTTCTGTCATGCGTTATATCTCGCGAACCAAACATACGATTTACATTGTCAAGGTGTCAATCAACGCGTATTAAAATTTTCGTGAATTTTTTGAATTGTGAAAAAAATCGTTGCAGCCGTTTTTTAATTTAAGAAAAAAAGTGCAAAAAATTAGGTTTTTTTTAATAAACAATAAATTTTTAACCTGATTTACGAAAGACAGTATTCAATTTTTATAAAAATTATATACTTCAGGCAATGTTTGAAAAAACGTCATCAAAACTTTTTCTCATGAAAGCAAAAAACATTAAATAAAAAATAAAAAATCATTAACAGTCATCATGATCTTCAAGGTCATTTCTTCCATTCACTATATCTCACGAACCAGATATAATATTTGCATTATTAGGGAGTCAATCGACGTGTTTTAACATATTTTTGATTATTTCAACATTATAAAAATCCGTTTCAGCGGTTGTTTTAATTTAATAGAAGAAAATGCAAAAACTTAGGTTTTTTTTTCATAAAAAATATTTTTGAAACCTGATTTGCACAACACAGTAATAAATGTTTATAAAATTTATACATTCATATCAGTTTTTGAAGAGAAACCAGCAAAACTTTTTTCATGACTCTGAAAAAAATTCAATTAAAAATAAAAAAATCATTCAAAGTTACCATATGAAAAGGGTTCTTCCGAATGATATTACCTTATATCTTTTATTCTAAAGACTTTGTTATAAAGTCAATCAAAGTTTTAACATGTTTGGATAATTTAAGCAGATTTTTATTAGTTTTTGCAGTCTTTTTATAAAAATAAGCGGCTTAAATTTTAAAAACCATCAAAATTTCAATCAAATTTGCATTTGTGGTAATCAATCATCACCACTCATCCACTAAAAGCCTTGCGTAATGAATGGATGCTCCCGTAGATGATATGATTAATATTAACTCATTCCTGTTACTGCTATGAATACCTCTCATTATTATTATTTAAAGTAGTACTATTTTCAAAATTATTATTGTGTTTAATATTTTTAATATTTCTGTAAATATTACTGGGAAGTTGTCCGGGTGGACCTCAAGGGTCGCACCTCGCGGCTTGTTATTTTTGGAAACATATCATACACGAGGTTTTCACGAAATGTCCCTTTAGTGGCTGTCACCTTACTATCGTTGCCAATTATTTTGCCCCTGAGCTGTTCCTTGAACCGACGATTTTTCGTGTCAAAAATTATTGTTGAACTTAACATATTAGTTCAGTCATGCATTTTCAAAAGACAGAGAATTTTTTATTGCAATGTGTGGGCAATGTTATAGTTAGCTTAAGTTCAATTTCCTAAGGTCGCAGCTCCTGGCCTCTGGGCTCCATCTTAAAACGAAAAGATAGTGGGACACCTCCATATCTCCGAAACCGGTGTCTCACACAAGAAAGTCGTGTATGACAAACTTGCGTAGAATATAATTGTTAGCAAGTCGCTCATAAACCACTTTTACGTGGTGTCAATAATAAAAAAGTTACAACCCAAAAACCACACACAAAAAGGGAAGAACATCTTTCAGGTGCCACAACTTTTTTAATTTCACGTTTAACGCGAATCACATTAGCATATTTTTCTAAGACAATTTTGTCACAAATCGTTTGCAGTATTGATTGTTCCAATTACTGTACAGTAACGGGAGTTATTTCATCCGAAAGGGGAGAAAGTCGCGTGAAAAACCTGTTTTTAGGCCAAATAATCGGCTTTTGATGGCGAACCCCCGTTGCAAAAGTTGCGCAGCATTTTGAAAGGCAGTCAGATTTTTGGCGCAATGTGTAGTATGTCCTACTATGAGCTTAAATCCAAGTTACTAGGGTCGCAGCCCCAATCCTCTGGGCTTCATCTTGGAAACCAAATTTTTTTGGACCACCCCATATCTACGAAACCATGGCTCTCACGATAAAGTTTAATATGGCAGAATATGTGTAGATTTTAATTTGCAGCAAGTCGTGCATACATCACTTTTACGTGGTATCGACAATAAAAGAGTTACAAGCCTAAAACCACATCCAAAAAGGGGAACATCTTTCGAGCGCCACTGCTTCATTGTTTTCAATTTACCTCAAAACACATTGGAAATAAATTTAAGGCAATTTTGTTGCAAGTCGTTTGCGTTATTGATTGTTTTGATCGCTGTATACTGGCGGGAGCTATTGCATCCCAAAGGGGGAAAACTCACGTGAAAAATGCATTTTTAGGCCAAATAATCAGCTTCCGATGGCAAACCCCCCATTGCAAAACTCACGGAGCATTTTAGTGGGCAGAATTTTTTTGATTGCAATGAGTAGCATGCCTTTATATAAGCTTAAATTGAAGTTGCTGGGGTGGCAGTTCCAATCCCCTTGGCACCATTTTGAGAACAAACAAGCCGCAAGGTGCGACCCTTGAGGTCCACACGGTCAACTTCCCAGTAATATTTACATAAATATTAAAAATACTAAACAAAATAATAACTATGAAAATACTACTACTTTAAATAATAATAATGTACCTCTCATAACAGTAACTGGAATGACTTAATATTAATCGTATCATCTACGGGAGCGTCAATTGATTACGTAAGGTTTTTGGTCGATGGGGACAGATTGATTTGATTGAATATTCACGCGGATCAATGGGGGGGGGGGGGGTTCTACGTTATTTGTTATTTTCATATTGATGAAAGCTTTTTTTATAGCATATGATCTAGCAAAGTATTGACTTCGAAACATTTTACCATTCAAAGCGTTCATTGCGACAAATGCAAATTTGAATAATTTTTTTTGATTTTCAAAATTTAAGCAGTTTTGATATAAAAATTAAAACACGGTGCTATGAAGACTATTGAAAATCTGCTTAAATTATGCAAATATTAATAAACTGTGATTGGCTTAACAACAATGTCTTCAGAATAAGAGTAGTCGGGTAAAATCATTCATATGAACACTTTTTACATGGCGACTTTGAACGATTTTTTATTTTTAATTCAATTTTTTAAACATCATGGAAAAGGATTTTACTGGTTTGACCTCAAAAATTGATAAGGATTTATAAATTTTATAAACATTTATTTCCATGTTGTGCATATCTGGTTAACAAATTTATTTTTTATGAAAAAATCCTAAATTTTTGCATTTTTTTTGTTAAATTAAAAAACGCCTCCAACGATTTTTTTAAATATAAAAACATTACAAAAATGTTAATACACGTCGATTGACACCTAAGTGATGCAAATATTATATTTGGTTCGTGAGATATAGTGAATGGCAGAAATGACCTTGAAATCATGATGACTTTTAATGATTTTTGATTTTTAATTTAATTTTTTTTGTAATCATGAGAGAAAGTTTTGTTGATATTTGCACAAAAACTGTTTGGAGTATATAAATTTTATAAATATTGATTATTGTGTTTCGAAAATCAGGTGAAAAATTTACTGTTTATGAAAAAAAACCTAATTTTTTGCACTTTTTTCAAAAAAATTAAAAAACCGCTCGAAGAATTTTTTTAAAAACTTGATAGAATCACATAAATGTTATTACGCGTCGATTGACACCTTAATGATGATAATCGCATATTTGCTTCGGGAGATATAACGCATGACAGAAATGACCTTCAGACGGGCAAAACAACAAACCCCCCCGACCGAAGTTTTCCAAAAACTAATCAGCTCTTAAGATTGCAAAGACGCTTCGATTGACAACTCAACAAAAACGATACGACTTTGTTTACGTGAGTTATGCTCGTAGAAAAAACTGTCCACGTACGTACGGACGTACGTACATACACACACACACACACACATAAATACTTCTTTCTAAAAACACTTAAAATATACTCGTAACACCTCAAAACGTAAAGAAATGTTGAAAATTTCAATTTCGATTTTCGAGGCGATTACAAGAACTTCCCATATACTGGGAAGTTAAAAAAGTGGGACGCTCCCACCAAAAAGTGTATTATGATAAACTTGTGTAAAATTCAATTTCCAGTAAGTTGTTGATACATCATTCTCATGTGCTGTCAATATTAAAATAGTGACACGCCAAAAACGACGTTGAAAGGGGCATCATTTTTCGCGCGCCACAATTTCTTGGTTTCTCCAATTACGAAATTTGTTCAAAAATAGCTTTTAGACAGTTTTATCACCAAACGTTTGCGGTATTGCTTGTTTCGATTACTGTACCATGGCGGGAATTATTGTGTCTCAAAGGGGGACAAGTCATAGGAAAAGAGCATTTTAACACCTGTTTATCTGGTCCTAAAATGATGTATCCGCAACTGACTGCAAATTGATTTTTACACAAGTTTCGGAGATATGCGGATGTCCCATTTTTCTTGATTTTAAGATGGAGCCTAGAGGCCATGAGCTGTGACCCTGCCTTTTGAAAATACACGGCTACGTCACAATTCTGACGCTTTGCCTGAACTATATTTCCACAACTATTTACAACAAGATTCTGACTATTTGGTACTTACGTAAAAACATCTTTTGGTAACCTTTCCGTTGAAGATCTGTTACGACTATAATTTTGCGCAACGTTCTCCACTCTACCGTAGCCGATCCTAGCCACGGTTCGGGCAATCCCACCCGGCTTCCCCTGCAAAGAGGGGTGTGGGAATATGTATTTTAAAAAAAGAAAGGGCGCCACCCGTTTCCGCGCCGGGACTGCCCTGTCCGCGAATCCCGAAACGGGAATCGGATTCACGGTGACCCAAAACCACCGATCGATAGGGGAGCACAAGAACACAGCCAGGAACGCGATTTCCGCCTCGCCACTTCACAAACCACCAATTTAACTCAAATTCAGCACAATTTTATTTTCAGCCAAAAACCTATCTAAACCCTTCTTCTCACTATCTACACTAAATCTACTTACAATTCTTCCTTCTTATTCTATTCCCTCCGCTTGCTGTCCTCCGTCCTTTGAAAATTCTTCAACTCCTGCCGTAAAGTCGAAATCACCGCTTCCACTACAAACCGGCGCCCAAAGAAACAATCCCAACGTACCAGCAATCGCCGTCCAGCCGACACCCAGCTTCCACAAGTCGTCGACGTGAAACCAAAAAGCCCCGTCAGCTGCTCCACCGGCCATATATATGGGATTTCCCTGTACCGTTATCGGGTCGGCGGTGAATGCCCTCCCAGCTGGGCAGTTGACCCCCAGCGCAGCTTTTAAAAGCTTGGGGAACTGGTTGGGTACGTGGTCAGACGTTGTGTCTCGACGCGGGGGAAAAGCTGTGAAAGCTGTGGGATGCGATTGGAGCGCGGTGAAATACTCATGGCGGTCGTTAACCATGGTGAATTTCCAGTGCCAATGGTTGTGGGTCTCACTGGCGCATAGGGGACTCCATTGGGGCGCATCGTAGACCAGGCGGGGCCTGGACTTGGATCCACTGCGCGATTGGGTGATCGTGTTTGTTGCCGTCATTGCTGGCAACTTATCTGCAGGGTCTGCGACGTTGTCCGGAACACTCTCCATAACAAACTTACTACCTACTTAGTTATCTAATCTAAGATCCTTACATCCTACATCTCCTCTACATTTATATAATTCAAACTTCTAGCCCTTACCATATAATTCAAATCTCTACTTCCTACAATACAATTCGTTAATAATTATATGATTCAATAATAGTAATATAATTCACTACTAACGCTACAATTCATTAATAACAAGATATTGAACTTAATAGCAATATGATTCAAAAACAACAATATAATTCAATAATTGGCTTGGTTGCGTGAAGTGGCGAACGTAGCATTTTCAATTTTTGCAAGACAGCGTTTACCCGCACGGTGGTTTGGGATCTTCAAGGACAGGGCAGACCCCTATTCTGCCCTTATGGGTTGTGGGTCGACCACGTTGCGTGGCGAACGTAACAGATCATAACTTTTTACGATGTATAATTTGGGTGGTGTAGAACCATATACAATAACCAGGTCGCTCCTGTTGCAATACATGCAAACATCGATAAAAGTACGTTACGAAGCTAACAGACAGGGAATGTATGAGAGAGAAAGCGTAGTACAAAACCACGAAGCATTCCAAAGGCACATACACATACAGTGCAAAATCAATTGATGTACTTCTGAATCCTCGGAAAAGTGACCCATTGCTGCAAGTAATTTGCAGTTTCATTTTCTTGAAAAGCAATGTTGCAATGTAATCGTACATCCGTGGTGACTCTCCTTAGAAGAAAATATGCTTTGTCTCTTGGTGAACCCATAAACTAGCAAGGGAATTCATTTATTGGTTGGAATGGAATTCCCAATGGGTCCTTGAGAAAAATGAACTGCATTAGTAGATTGAAAACTTTTCTGTTGCTCTGTAAGATTTTTTAAGTTGAAGTTTTACTTTAAAATCAAGTCTGGAAGCATTTAAAGTAGTAAACAAGCATTCAGTGAGGGCAGAGAACGATGGCTTTATATATAATTGATAAATGAAAACAAAAGTTTAGCATCACATACAAAAGCTAAGCCCGAAGATTCATCAGCCAGCAAAGAAGAAAAACACACCGAGATTGCTAGATTGATTTGCCAGCTTTTTGGTGAATCAACTGCAATCTATTCAATTCAAGTCCTTACCAAGGAAGAATCCTCTTGGATCATTATGTAAATGTACTGTTGTTTGCTTCTTCCTAGTTTCAGTGGGAAATACTTTCAGCTATGAGTTGCACTGATTGCAATCAATTAATTTTGTCTAATTGCATTTCTGAACAGTTGAAAAACGTATTTTTAATTAGTAGATCAAATAAGATACTATTTGGTGTGTAATTTGAATTTGATTTCCCGAATATTTTACAAAGTCATTATTTAAGTACAATTAGAGAAAATGCTTTCAGGACAGAATTTAAGATTCTTTTGAGAAAAAAAGAAGCTAACCAACTGCATTTCTCCTTTGTTTTCACGATTTCCATAATTAAGTCACTTTTTTAAGCATAGTTATTCCTTTATACAAAACCATCTTACCGACTAGTTCAATAACAAGGCGTAAATATTTCAAAGAATGGTAAGAAAACAGTCTATACTAATTTAATGTAAAGTGTGGTTTCGGGGTGTCGGATGGCATCCTCTTCAGGTGCTGTCATTTGCCATCCGTCACCAGACAGCACGACCATGGTTAGGCTTGTT
Organism: Oxycera nigricornis; assembly: GCA_963942545.1. Lineage (NCBI taxonomy): Eukaryota > Metazoa > Arthropoda > Insecta > Diptera > Stratiomyidae > Oxycera > Oxycera nigricornis. Next base: position 86,887,637 of record OZ012660.1, on the reverse strand, counting down.
GATGCATCAACAAGTCTATACTAATTTAAAACCATATGCTTAACCAATTAGGGTATTTGCACACTTTTGAATCGTTTGAAAATATATGAGATGTGTACTGCTCACACTGTAAATTGGAAGGTAGTAATGTCACAATAAAACTTTCAAGTATGTTTCTTAGATAACTTAAAGGCGATGTTTTTTGCTAAAAGTTTTTTGACAAATAATGAAAAAACTAATTTCAAATTCTTTAAGACCTCGTAGTTTTAAAACTACAGATTTTTTCAGAAAAATATTTAATGAAAATAGATGAGGTCTTTTTCGATGAATTTTGTTCATTTCGCTGGATATGCAACCTGACGATTTTTTTTTTCAACGTTGGGAGGTGGAAATCTTCAAAAGATACCGATCAGCTCCTACCTTTCGGCATGCCGGATTTCTACTGACTAAAACCACGTTTCCTTCAATCATCTATCCATCAAAATTAGTAATTCGCGGTATTCAAAATTTTAGGGCAAAGTCCTGCCCAGACGATAAGAATCGTTATAAGGGGTAGTACCAAATCTGTAAGTTTTAGTGTCCTTTTAGTTAGATTAATAGTTCACACTATTTGTTTATGAATTATTTCCTGTTGATTACATGTTTGGCTTTGAGTTTAGTGGAGCTGATTGTACTTGTAACTTACTTTGAAAGTGGGTCCTAAAGTAGATATCTTTTTAGTGTCGTTTTAAAGGACGTTGAGTTCGCTATGTTTTTAATTTTGTCCGAAATTGTATTGTAAAAGCTAGCTGCCTTGTTGAAGGGGTCTTCTTTTAGCCGATCAGTTCTGGCAAATGCGATAGCTATATTATCCATGTTTCTCATTCTGTAAGTGTTTTTTCGCAATTCTATGTAATTTTACAGTGGTATAAGTTCCTTTGTTTGAATTGACCACATTCATCGAAATCATGCCTTACAAATTTAATTCTTGGGTTGTTTTGTAAACTTCGCTCATTGGAGTTAGCATAGGGGGATTGTAAATGGTCTTATACGCCTTGGTTACTAATATGGAGATGATCATGAGGTTACCTTTAGAGGTTTGGCTCCAATTCAAGAGGCCGTGGGAAATTTTGGAAAGAAGATGCGCATACATAATTTGTATTTTTTTTCTTTGGAAAGGAGTAGAACAATGTAGAAGACCAATGAAGACAGCCAGTCTTTTCCTTAGATCATTCATGTGTGGAGGTCATGTTAGTTTCTCGTCTATTAGAAGTCCTAGATATTTCATAATCGAAAAAATAGTGTGTTTTCCACGTGAAAATAGAATGTTAAGAAATCCAAATAAGCAAAAAAAAATTGTTGACCATATCAAAAAACAAAACCAAAAATGTCTAGAAAAATGCTGATTACGAAAGTGAATCGCTTCCAAAAAAGATCCGAAAATGTTCAGCTAACTATTATACTAATGAAAATTTTGTTAACTTACTATGGCCTAGCAATGCGATGCAATCCTGATTCGGTTGAAAAGATGCGCAAGAAAATTTGGGCAGGATACTACCACAAAATTTCCACAGGAGAGAATCCTCAAAACTCTAAATGTTAAATTGGAAAACAGTCTTGGTGTAACTGACGAAGTGCTGAGACAGCTGGTAAAAGTGCTTTGAACAATTTCAAGCATCCTCCACCTTTAGATGATGAAGTACAAAACATTTCAAAACCAATCTATGAAAAGTTAATCTCGAAAAAGTTATTTAAGCGCTGCTTAGGCAATTTCACTCAAAACAACAACGAAAGCTTCAATTCTTGTGTTGGGAATTGGCATACGTTTGTTGGCAAAAATATTATCAGAATTGCTGCCAATACTTATGCAAGCGTATTGAATGGAGGATTCATAACTTTACTGAAAATAATGCAATATGCGGGAATAATTGTAGGTCAAAGTGCGATGGAACATGCAGAGATGCATGCATCTTTCATGCGAGATGTTCTGCTCTTAGAGAGCAGAAATCCCAATCAGAGGAGGAACTTGAGCGTGAAAAAGGGATAGTGCATGGCGTAGGCATCGCAGATTGAATTTAAACGTGATTTTTTTCAAAACAACGTTTTCCAAATTGCTGTGCACGATTAAAAAATATTTGTCCGATCATTCTGAAATTTTAACACGAAAATCTCCACATGTTAATGTCGCAGGTCTGCAAAACATATAATTTTTTCTCCTCATTGTTTTCATGCGTTATATCATTATGTTTGGTGCTCTAAACACGGACATTGACACCCAAATAAATACAGCGCATAAATTTTAAATATTATATCAATTTAATTAAAAATTTATTATATTAAAGTAATAACAATCACAAAAAAGTTTTATAATATTACGGTTTGAATTTTACAGTCAAAAATGCTATTTTTACAGTCACAAGTTATAAAAATGTAATATAAATATAATTCAAGTTATTTTGTAGTTTTTTTTAACTTCCGAAATCGAAATTTTCAACATATATTTAAGTTTTGAGGTCTTTAGAGTATGTTTTAAGTGTTTTTGGAAAGAAGTATATAAGTGTGTGTGTGTGTGTATGTACGTGCGTCCGTCCGTCCGTCCGTCCTTCCGTACGTGCGTCCGTCCGTCCGTACGTACGTACGTGCGTTCATGGACAGTTTTTTCTACGAGCATAACTCACGTAAACAAAGTTGTTTCGACTTCCCTGAGGTGTCAATTGAAGTGTCTTTGCTATCTTAACAGCTGATTAGTTTTTGGGACATTTCAGTCGGAGGGATTTGTTGTTTTGACCCTTTGAAGGTCATTTCTGTCGTGCGCTATATCTGATAACATGACCTGATTTGCGAAACTCAGTAATCAATGTTTATAAAATTTATAAACTCCAAACAGCTTTAGTATGAAAAGCAGCAAAAGTTTTTCTCATGATTACAAAAAAAAAATTTAAACTAAAAATAAAAAATCATTAAAAGTCATCACTATTTTCAAGGTTATTTCTGTCATTCACTATATCTCACGATTCAGATATAATATTTGCATTATAAAGGTGTCAATCGATGTGTATTATTATTTTTGTTATGTTTTCAACTTAACAAAAAAATCGTAGGAGCCGTTTTTTAATTTAATAAAAAAAATTGTCAAAAATTAGGGTTGTTTCATAATTTTTTTTTTAACCTGATTTGCACAACTCAGTAATAAATGTTTATAAAATTCATAAATCTTTATCAGTTTTTGCGGAGAAATCATCAAAAAATAATTAAAAATAAAAATCATTCAAAGTCATCATGTAAAAAGTGTGCATACGAATGATATTACCTGATAACTCTTATTCTAAAGACATTGCTGCCAAGCCAATCAAATTTTATTAATATTTGCATAGTTTAAACAGATTTTGAATAGTTTTTATTGTACCGTGTTTTCATTTTAATATAAAAATTGCTGAAATTTTGAAAACCAACAAAAAGTTAATCAAATTTGCATTTGTGGTAATCAACGTTTTGAATGGTAAAATGTTTTGTAGTCGATTCTTTGCAAGATCAGATGCTTTAAAAAGCTTTCATCAAATAAAAAATTGTAGTTTTTAGTAGTTTTATTCTATATTGTTCGGTAGATTTCAATTACTTGCGTCATCATTTGTAATACATATATTTTACTTTTTACATGCAATGAAACCGATTATTGACTGCATATTCAATGTTACGCAAGACCAACAGAAAATAAGAAATAAGTATTGGTGTCATTGATCTAAGATCGTGAAAAAATACAAATTCAGTGATCATGCCGAAGTCATGGCAATTTTGAACATAACTTTTCAAAATGGTCACCATGCGACAAATTTTTTTCCCGTGGGCGTAATAACAAAAACTGCATTTATTTTTACTAGTGATATTTTGATATGCTTGCATTGAAATGAAAATAACAAATAATGTAGAAAAGGCTTTGTAACCTAGCCCTACCTCCCGATTAATCCGCGTGAACTTGAAACCTATAGTGTGTCATCATTTCTCTTACCGTCGTAATCAATGGACGCTCCCGTTGGTGATACGATTAATATTAAGTCATTTCAATTACGTTATGAGAGGTACATTATTATTATTTAAAGTAGTATTATTTTCATAATTATTATTTTATTTAGTATTTTTAATATTTATGTAAATATAACTGGGAAGTTGACCGTGTGGACCTCAAGGGTCGCACCTCGCGGCTTGTTTTTCTTTTCATCATGCTGACCATTTTTCATTGTAGCGTCTTTCAATGTGCATGATATCCTGATGAAACCTTTCACCATGCTCATCTGATCTGGCGCCGAGATTTTCAGGAAAAAAATCTAAATATGAGTCCAAAAAGTGAATTTTGAGCGACATATTGCACCACGCGGAATTGGTTTCTTCGCAGATGCCATGTTCGGATACACAATCTTATTAACTTCCCAGTATATGGGAAGTTCTTGTAATCGCCTCGAAAATCGAAATTGAAATTATCGACATATCTTTACGTTTTGAGGTCTTACGAGTATATTTTAAGTGTTTTTAGAAAGAAGTATGTATGTGTGTGTGTGTGTATGTATGTACGTACGTACGTATGTGCGTTCGCGGACAGTTTTTCTACGAGCACAACTCACGTAAACAAAGTCATATCAACTTCGTTAAGGTGTCAATCGAAGCGTCTTTGCAATTTTAAGTGCTGATTAGTTTTTGGGACACTTCGGTTGGGGGGTTTGCTGTTTTCACCCCTTGAAGGTCAACCCTGTCATAGGCTATATCTCGCGAACCAAACGTACGATTTGCTTCATCAAGGTGTCAATCGACGCGTATTAACATTTTCGTGATTCGAACAAATTTTTAAAAATATTGTTAGAGCGGTTTTTTTAATTTTTTGAAAAAAGTACAAAAAATTGGAGTTTTTTTCAAAAACATCAAATTTTTAACCTGATTTTGAAGACGCAGTAATCAATGTTTATATAATTTATATATTCCAAACAGTTTTTGTAAAAAAAACACCAATTTTTTTTTCATGATCACGAAAAAATTAAATTAAAAATAAAAAATCATTAAAAGTCATCATGACCTTCATGGTCATTTATATCATTCATTATATCTCGAGAACCAAATATAATCTTCGCATCATTAAGAAGTCAATGAACGCGTATTTACATTTTAATGATGTTTGTAGATTTTAAAAAAAATCTTTAAATCCATTTTTTTTAATTTAAAAAAAAAATATTGAAAATTAGTGTTTTTTTTCATAAAAAAATTAATTAATAATTAATAAAATTAACATCGTGATAATAAATGTTTATAAAATTTATAAACTTTTACCAATTTCTGTAGAGACTAGCAACATATTTTCTCATGATTTCAAAACAAATTGAATTAAAAAAAAACATTCAAAGTCACCATGTAAAATGGTTCATACGAATTTGTATACCTTAAATCTCTTATTCTAAAGACATTGTTGTAAACTTCTTCTTTTTTGGTCACACTGATGAAGAAACAAGTGTTCTGTTCCGAAACATCGATGTCTGTGAAATTTAATTTAAAAAAAAACAACGAATAAAAAGGAAATTTACGTTTATCATTTATTTATTGTTGTAAAGTCAATCGAAGTTTATTTTTATTTGCATAATTTGCGAAATTTTTAATAGTCTTCACAGAACCGTGTTTTAACTTTAATAAAAAAACTGCTTAAATTTTGAAAACCAATACAAATCAAATAAAATTTGCAATTGTGGTAATCAACGTTTTGAATGGTAAAATGTTTTGTATTTAACACTTTTTAAGATCATATGCTTTGAAAAGCTTTCATCAAATAAAAAAATTGTGGTTTTGGGAGTTTTGTTCTTTAGTATTCGTAAGATTTCAATTACTTACTTCATCATTTTTAATACAAATATTTTACTTTTTACATGCAATTGAACCTATTTTTGACTGCATAATCAATGTTTCTCAAAATCAACAGAAAATAAGAAATAATTATTAGTTTCATTGATGTAAAATCGTGAAAAAATACAAATTCAGTGATTATGCCGAAGTGCTGGCAGTTTTGACCGCAACTATTCAAAATGGCTATGACGCGACAAAATCTCTTCAGTTGTCGTAATAACAAAAACTGCATTGATTTTTGCTAGCGCTGTTTTGTCCTTCAAGCATCGATATGAAAATAACAAATAACGTAGAAAAGGCTTTGTAACCTGTCTCCGCTCCGATTGATCCACGTGAATATTAAATCAAACCAATCCACGAAAATCTTTACGTAATCAATTGACGCTCGCGTAGATGTTACGATTATTATTAAGTCATTCCAATAACTTTTATGAGAAGTACATCTTTATTTTTAAAAGTAGTATTATTTCCATAATTATTATTGTGTTTAATATTTTTAATATCTTTGTAAATATTACTGGGAAGTTGTCCGTGTGGACCTCAAGGGTCGCACCCCACGGCTTGTTTTCATTTATTTTCGAGAATCCTCGTTTTGTAGTCATGCGATCTGAGGCTCACTCCAAAACATTGGCATAGTAAACGGCATAGAAATGTTACTTTCTTCAAGCCAACCTCTCAACGTTCTTGAGCAACTGTTACAGTACATTTTAGGCAGCCAACTGTTATCCCTCTCATCGATAGAAAAGCCAAAGTAAAGCTGATAAGCTTTTTTAACAAGATCTGTTATTGAATGTTGCTGTGTTTTTAGAGTAAACAAATGTAGCAAAAACAGTCTGCAGAATTCTTACAAAATCGCGCCATTTTATAACCTAAAATTAAATAAAATTTATTTTAGAACAATTTTCCTAGTTCTATGATATATTTATTGGCTCTGTCCATAAAAACATACATGAATGTAGCAAAATTTCAAAAATATATTGAATATAAACATTGTGCAAAACTTAACAACATATTTGATATAGAACGTAAACAATTAAAAGACAAGTTTTCAACTAACTGCTGTAAAGTCACAGTGATATGATCTACCATAAAAATCACTTTCGGTACTTTCTTTCATTCTCTAACCTAAACTAAAACTTATTTTGTATGTATATACACTGTTTTTAATGTTGACGCATAAAGCAAATTCAAAAAAACCTTAATTTATGATATTTTGAATAAAAATCATATCAAAAAATCTAGACCTGATAAAAAAATCGACCAACGGGAACAGATTCAAAGCATTAAAATCTTCAAGTTTTGAACATAATTTTTCAAAGGAGGACTTCATTCCAGACCAGTGGTTTAGAATGAATTACGGATGAAAAAATCGGCATACAATTTTTCAAGTTACAGCAGGTCTTTAGAGGCAGAAAACGTCGATTTTTGAAAAAATGCCAATTTTTTTCGTAGTTCCTTTTGTACCGGCTTTGGTTGATTGGCTGATTGGAACCAAGTTTTTTATTTTTTTGTCAGCAGACGACGATTGGTCAAAAAACATAAGATTTTTTCTTGTATTGTTCAATGCTTACAAATTATATGTGCAAAGTTTAATTAAGATATGTTTTTATTTTCGTTAAAAAATTCCATCTTCCGAAAACAAAAAAATTGAAAATTGCAGGTGCCGTGTCCTCTTAAAAGACGCGCTTTGATGTGATGTTTATGCCCGTAAGTTTTTTGATAAATAATGAGAAAAATAATTTGAATATTTTTGAGACCCCGTAGCTCTAAAACTGAAGACTTTGTAGGAAAGTTTACAATGCAAAAAGGTAGGTAATTTATTTTTGAACAAAAACGTTTAACATAATTTTTCCGCAAAATCGTTGGTTTCCAAGATAATAGCATGTAATTTTAATCTAGGATGGTGGCTAAACATCCTAGCCAGTTGGCAGGCTTATGATTCAATAGATTTGAAAAACTAGCATCTATGAAAATTTTTGCTTTAATCAAAGACCTCATTAAGGGGGAAGTACCTTTAGACACTTTTTAAAATCGATTTTTTTCAATTGTTTTAATCGATAGATATATCGCCTAAGAATATCATGTCAAAGTTTCAAAAGCTAATTCTCAAAATTGTGGAAGATATGCATTGCGGAAGTGCCTGGCGCCGAATTCTTTTTCTCTTGACCACAAACTTTAAACGGCCTTTTCTCGAAACCATTTTTTTAACATTGCGTAAGTGATAATAAAAAAACCAGTGAATCGATTTTCATCATCTAGCATTCATTTTAAAGAGCATAAAAAACTGTTCTATATAGACTAAAGATAAAAAAGCAAATTATTTTGGGACTATTTTTGACTGGAAGTACAACGAAATTTTTCGTCAAAATCGTAATTTGTTTTTTTTGAGCCTGTTCTGAAGGGTTAATTTTCGAATTTCGCAAATATTTTAGTCCATCTACTAAAAAAAACCCTCTCGAGTAAGAAAATGTTTTCTTTTGTTGATTTCAGATGAAAAGTCCAGCCAGCATCGCTTACGCAATTTACGACGTCAGCGACGACATGGCTTTCAAGATCCTTGAAAAATTTGTTAATTTCAACTTTCACTTTTGTAGAATATGTTTTTTTTCAACCTCAAACATCGCCTAAAATAAATATTATACTGATTTAATAAGGACTGTCTTCATTTACCCATAAATCAGTTGCAAAAAAGACCTTTTTTCGGCCTCTAAAGGTACTTCCCCCCTTAACTTCCCAGTATATGGGAAGTTCTTGTAATCGCCTCGAAAATCGAAATTGAAATTTTCAACACTTCTTTACGTTTTGAGGTCTATAGAGTATATATAAAGTGTTTTTAGAAAGGGAGATGTATTTGTGAGTGTGTGTGTGTGTGTACGTACGTTCGTGGACACTTTTTTCTACGAGCATAACTCACGTAAACAAAGTCGTATTGACTTCGTTAAGGTGTCAATCGAAGCGTCTTTGCAATCTTAAGAGCTGATTAGTTTTTGGGATACTTCGGTCGGGGGGGGGGGTTGTTTTGCCCCTTTGAAGGTCATTTCTGTCATGCGTTATATCTCGCGAACCAAACATAAGATTTCCTTCAACAAAGTTTCAATCGACGCGTATTAACATTTATGTGATTCTATCAAATTTTTAAAAAAATGTCTTGGAGCCGTTTTTTAATTTTTAAAAAAAAAGTGCAAAAAATAGGTTTTTTTTAATAAACAATAAATTTTTTACCTGATTTACGAAATGCAGTATTCAATTTTTATAAAATTTATATACTTCAAGCAGTACTTGTAAAAACAACATCAAAACTTTTTCTCATGATTACGTAAAAAATAAATAAAAAAAAAAAAATCAATAACAAGCATCATGATCTTCAATGTCATTTCTGCCATGCGTTATACATATCTCGCGAACCAAACATAAGATTTGCATGGTTAAGGAGTCAATCGACGCGTATTAATATTTGTGTGAATCTATCAAATTTTGAAAAAATTCGTTGAAGCCTTTTTTTGATTTAAGAAAAAAAAGTGCAAAAAAATTTTTTTTTTTAATAAACAATAAATTTTTAACCTTATTTACGGAAGACAGTGTTCAATTTTTATAAAATTTATATACTTCAAGCAATGCTTGAAAAAACTTTATCAAAACTTTCTCCCATGATAACAAGAAATATTAAATAAAAAATAAAAAATCATTAACAGTTATCATGATCTTCAAGGTCATTAATTCCATTCACATAATCTCATGAACCAGATATAATATTTGCATCATAAGGAATCAATCGACGTGTTTTAACATATTTTTGATTATTTCAACATTATAAAAATCCGTTTCAGCGGTTGTTTTAATTTAATAGAAGAAAGTGCAAAAACTTTTCATAAAAATATTTTTTTAAACCTGATTTGCACAACACAGTAATAAATGTTTATAAAATTTATACATTGTTATCAGTTTTTGAAGAGAAACCAGCAAAACTTTTTTCATGACTCTGAAAAAAATTCAATTAAAAATAAAAAAAGCATTCAAAGCTACCATATGAAAAGGGTAATTCCGAATGATATTACCTTATATCTTTTATTCTAAAGACTTTGTTGTAAAGTCAATCGAGGTTTTAAAATGTTTGAATAATTTGAGCAATAGTTTTTGCAGTCTTTTAATTAAAAAAAGCGGCTTAAATTTTGAAAACCACCAAAATTTCAATCAAATTTGCATTTGTGGTAATCAATCATCATCACTCATCCACTAAAAGCCTTGCGTAATGAATGGATGCTCCCGTAGATGATATGATTAATATTAACTCATTCCTGTTACTGCTATGAATACCTTCCATTATTATTATTTAATGTAGTATTATTTTCAAAATTATTATTGTGTTTAATATTTTTAATGTTTATCTAGATATTACTGGGAAGTTGACCGTGTGGACCTCAAGGGTCGCACTTCGCGGTTTGTTTAATTATAATTTACTTCAATATGAAAATAAAATTTTAAAAAACCCCTGTTGTGAAAATTTGAATTCTATAGAATCCCATATCTTAACAACTAAACATCAAATAACAAAAATATTGTGTGTACACATTCATATACCCTAGAAGTACAAATGTGCCCAATATGAACGAATTTCAGAACCTCACTTTTTTTCGTTGCCTGTTTCACGTGAAATGCCCCATACATAAGAATACCACCACACCAGAGTTACAGCTTAACAGCGGCCCAACTTAATTGGAATGCTATTAATAAATTAGTTGGGATCCGTTCCGCTGACAGAAGCTTTGTAACTAATTAATAAAGTATACTTTTCATTCTGTATAACTTTTTAGTGTTTTCCTGAAACATACATATAACAAACAAAAGAATGAAACAAATGGCAGCAGATTTGGCACCATTGACTCCAAAAATTACTAAATTTTTGAAATTTATTTCATTCAATGCCAAGAATATTAAAGCAATCCAGGCTAAAAATACACTTTAATTGGTTTCAACATAATGATATAAAAATAGATCTGGTCGATATCTAACTCTTTTATTACAAATAAAAGATCCAGTGTCCTGTTTTTAAAGAAATGCACAAGAATTCCCTAAATTGAAAGTTTCATTTCAAAACATGCTGGATAAAGTTTCAACAAGGGCGTGTTATTTTTTATTTGACTTTTAAGCCAAAAATCATCCACAAACGCTGCTCAATAAAAGGATCGCCCTGAAAAATTCGTAGAAAATAATTTAGTTAGAATAAATGGGAAATAGGTGTGAATATCACTGATGTAATATGGATCACATTTCTTTTTTCAAAAATATATTCAAATCCAAAGGGGATAAAGTTGAATCCACTATTCAACAAAAAGGTGCAATGGATTTAGTGCGAAAATTCTTTCGTTTCTATAACAATGCTTGGGAAACAATCGAAGCGAAGCTAGAAACATTTGATTCGAAATTTGACGCTATACATTTATGAAGCACATGAATATGAATATGAAAGCCTGGAGAAAATGCCGAAATAAATTGAAGAAAAATTTCGGCGAAACTTCTTCAAGCTAAACAGATTGTGCTTTGAACTTCTTATTCATTGCATCCTGAATTGTAATAGTTTTGCAATAACAAAAATTGACGTCGAATCGGCAAGTATGCGAAATAATTCTTTTTGTGTGACCGTGAAGTGGGCAGGATGGACCTTTTTAAAGGAACACTCGACAGAGAGTGGGATGCAAAGGATCTTATGGTTATAATAAAGCTTGCAAGTGTGTGCAAAAGCTCATCATGGTCATGATGGAAAATCGCACAATTGCTTAAATGTTACTGCTTTTTAGAAATGTCAACGCTACTACTTGAAGCAGTTGCTTGCTTGAAGCATTGGACCAGCTCTACACACTCTAAGGACGATTTTGAATCAGGTCATATCTCGAAATAATTTCGACATTATTTAACTGAGTACATTACTAAAGACTCAAGTTGGTATAGGGTGGTATGTACCTCGCAGGAAGTCTTTCTGTAGCACATGGTTTTCGGACTATCAAATTGGTGTCAAATACCAGCTCCAGTAAATTGAAAACAATAGAGTGGTTAAAGGCAGACGGCTTTATGCACTGAGGAAGGAAGAGCTTTGATTTCTTTATTGAGACTAGAAGGGAAAAGAAAGCGGTCAACAACTTCCTATTCAAGGACTATCTCTTTGTAAGTAGCTCAAGTGTACCCGAACATGATACATTTGTGGGAAGATTGGAACGACGTGACTTTCATGGGAGCAGTGTAGCAGGAAATCGAAGGACACAGCCCTTGACTTTGAGGATGCTATTTTTGAAAGCCATGTTTGTTTTTGAGTGACGCTATTTAGAGCCGTTCCGCGAGTTATAAAAGAAAAGTGAAAAACGCTTCATTTGGTGGGGTGTTGCGATAACTAAACCAATTTCGGAATGAACTTTTGACTTTGTCCTTCAATTGTTTTTGCACAATGCTGGTGTGGAAGTGTGTGTGTCATTAATGCTTGAAGGACTATTTACCAAGAATGGATGCATTGAAAATGTAAGGGTGTGGGCACATGGTATCTGGTCTTTGGATTAGTGAAGCTATTTGGTAAGTGATGATCATAGTTGAATATGATTATTGTATGAATGAATTTAGTGTTCGTAGCATTTTCCGATATGTTATGAAGCAGTTCAACATGAAATAGTGATTGTTGGAGTATCGTCAAAGATTGCAAAACGTATTTCGCTAGGATGTATAACTGATTCCTTCATAAGCAGATCGGACGTGCCCAATTGGTTTGAGGTAATTTGGAACAAGTATTGTACAACTGCACGATGGTTGCATTGTTGAATATTTAATCAGAGGATTACGTGACTATGAGAAAAGCGCACGGGACTCTCAGTTGTTTTCGCGTATTTAATTAGAAACAACACGTTTGGGAGGAGCTGATAAACTGATAGCCAGTGAATTGATTCGATTTTGAACATAAACAAGAGTGGAATTTTGGCTTTTAACTGACAGCTGATGACTATTTCTTCTTTTATTGCTGGTTGTTAATGAATAATAAAGCATACGTGCGAACTATTTCTCTTGGGTAGCTCTTGTTAGATATGCAAATTCTTCCTTTGATGTTCACCAATAGTCAAAACTAAATTTGATGAAACCTTCTAAACATATACCACCGCTCATATGTATTTGTCCACCCAGATATTTTAAGATTTTCCGTATTAATAGACGTTTTTTTGATGTAATATGATTTAATTGTATCTTTGGTTAATACTGCCACCTTGTTTGTATAAAAGTTTTGTAGGTTTAATTATAAAATCTACCAAATATTTTTGAAAAACGATAAATGAGTTCTCAATGAAAATAACAATAACTGACTTTGGAGGTGATTTACACCTTCAGGTAACCGAATTTTTAGGGTTCTCTTTTATTATCGAATGAAGGTACTAGGATGTATTTAGGAATGCGTCAAATTTTAAGTTAACCTTTTTAACTGCGAAGAAAATATAATTGACAATTTATGCTGCCGGCAGATTTGTATTTTCTCAATTTTTTCCAGCAATTGTTTAATATGCCAAAGGCAAAAGAACTTTCGACTGAAATACGCACTACGATATTTGCGCATCATAAATATAGCAAAATCAATCGTCAAATTTCTCGGGAACTGAAAATCTCGAAGAGAACAATAGACTACAACGTGAAAAAATGTAAGACCTCTAGAAGTGTCCGAAATAAAGAATGGTGTGGAAGACCAAGGACCACGACCGCAGCTAAAGATAGTGATTGCCAGCAAACGTTACAGACGTCTTACTTTTCCAGAAATAGTCACTGAAGTGAATTTAGGGCGATCTGAACACCTAAGTGTGTCAACCGTCAAACGAAAGCTTCAGGAAGCAGGTCTTCATGGCCTCGATGCGGTTAAAACACCATTTATACATGCCAGAAATAAAAAAGGAGAGGATTGGAATGGGCGAAACAGCACAAAAATTGGACACCTGAAGACTGGACAAAGGTTTTGTGGAGTGACGAATCGAATTCGAAGTTTTTGGCTACAGGCGCAGAGTCTTTGTGTGGTGGTCAGTAGAAGAATGGGCGGCTAATGTTTAATGCCTACCATCAAACATGGGTAGCTCTGTTATGGTATGGGGTTGTTTTGATTGAGGTAGGATTTTTAATATTTGCCAAATTCAAGGCGTAATGAGGAAGGAGCACTATCGGGTGTTGGTTGGTTGGTCGGTTGTTGTGGCAGCCCTCTTTAACAAAAGATGGCTCACTTAGGCCACAATAGGCCCATTGTGATACCACAGAAGAACTAGAACACAGCTGCTAGGTGACGAGAACCATTTGTGAAATGTTGGAATCCGGCTATGCGGCTAATGTTCAAATCAGCTACATCCGTGAGGCTGTCCAGGAAGGGTTAGCCTAAGGTTTTCATGCGTTTCCTGGACAGTGCTGGGCATTCACACAGAAAATGTTGGATTGACTCTTCCTCTTCTTCTGATCTGCAGCTTCGGCAGAAATCCTTCAAAGGAACGCCCAATCTTTCCGCATGTCTGCCAATTAGACAATGCTCGTCAGTATGGACACGATAGAACTCAAGTTTTCACGTATCGTGTACAGGATCTGCTTGGTGCGTCTGGAATTCAGTGCGTGCCAAGTTTGCCTGGTTGTTCTGCAGGTTTTCTCCAGCAACCAGGCTTTATTTGCAGCCTCGATGTAATGCTGCTTAAATCCTAGCTTTATAGAAGCTAAAGGTTGGCTGACTTGGGATTTGAGTGCATACTGCTGGAGCATAGTGGCAACTCTCGCTAAGGCATCCGCTTCGCAGTTTCCCAGTATATCACTATGCCCCGGTACCCAGCAAGGAATCATTTGAAGCGACATAACGTTCAGTTGTGTAAGGCATTCCATTACAATCATGGATGAGGTGTACACAATGAATAGTGATTGGATAGCAACTTGACTGTCAGAGAAAATGTTTAAATTTCTTATGGAAATTTTCTGATTTCTCAGTCAGTCTACTGCCTTGTGTATTGCAATGACCTCTGCCTGAAAAACACTGCAGTGGTCCGGAAGCCGGAAGGATAGTTTCAGACCTAGGTGTTCTGAGAACACGCCACAGCCAACTATTCCATCCATATTGGAACCATCAGTATAGATGTCGGCCGATTCCTGCATCCTACCTATTTCCATTTTTCAGTCATCCCTGCTTAGAATGACTGACTTGAAACCATGATGAAGGCAAGAAATCGGAGAAGTGAAGTCTTCTTTCTCTGGCGTTGGTCCATTCCTCCGTAATATGGTGGAGTGACCAGTATTTCCCTCATGCCAGAGATTTAGAGCTTTCAATCGAATCGCAGAGCACTCTGCTGTCTGCTGTCTCGTAAGGAGCTCCGTCGGGAGCCAATTCAGTAGCATAAATAGTGCCTTTGTCGGGGTAGTACGCAAGGCCCCGGTGATTGCAATAGCTGCAATCCCTATGATCCTGTTTATTAGGCTCACGTTGGTTGTTTTCGCAATAGCTGGCCACCAAACGACTGCGCTGGGAGTTACTTGAAACTGAAGTGTTGCCATCTGTACTGCGCATTTTTCGATATGAATTCACATTTCAGGACGACAATGACCCGAAACATACCTCCAAGCTTTGTACAGACTATTTGGAGAAGCTATCAGCAGAAGGACTTCTTTATGTAATGGTTTGGCCACCGCAGTCTCCTGATCTCAGCCCAATTGAGCTCTTATGAGAGGAACTCGATGGAAACGTCTGAAATGTTTGTCCAGCGTCTACCGAATAATTTATTTTAAGTAAAACTTTTCCAAACGCAAATATTTTATATTATAATAACATATATATATATATTTGAAGGGTGCGAGTTTATTTTACTTACTGGAGAAGAGGGAACTCTCACCCTTGAAATATATATATGTTATTAAAATATAAAATATTTGCGTTTGGAAAAGTTTTACTCAAAATAAATTATTGAAATGGCGCAAAAACACCGAGAAAACGAAGAATTAGTCTACCGAACGTTTGTGGCATCTTCTACAGTCAGAATGGAATAAAATTTCAGAAGAAACCTTAAATAAATTGTTAAGTATTGTAGAATTCTGAAACTATGTGAAACTGTAATTAAAAGTAAGGAAGAAACATTGATGAGTCCAAAATTCAATGTAAATGACATTATTTTGTATCTTTTTTTCCTAATTTGTGCTTAGAATTAAATAAAGAATAAATTATATTCATCAAAATTTTTAATTTTATTCCCTGATCCCGAATACAAAACTTTGAGTTTGAACATATGAGCGGTAGCGTATATTCGAAACCTTTGTTGTTCTGATTGAAAATTATCATGGTAAGAATGAAAAATCAGAGGTTTAGCAAACCCTGGTTTTTTTTTGATTTCAGTTGAACTAGTTTGTCTAGAATAGGGTCTTGGCATCATTTTTTGATTATGAAACAAAAAGAAAGTACTAGTTTAATAAGTTATCTATATATTAATAGAGGATATTTTTCACTTAATTCAAATTGAAAAAAGCAGCGGCTCGTTTTCATTTATTTATTTTATTAAAAAAATTAGCATTGAAAAGAACAAGAGCTTTGATTAAATATTAGATAAATGGTTAAACTTACATTTTTTTTGGTTCCATTAATTCTGAGTAAACCAAAAGAAGTACTGGTGGTCAACCAATGAGTTGATAGCTCGATCCTCGATTAGTATTTTTATTTAAAGTTTATTTGAAAACTACTTAAAACATAGGGTATAAACTTCATTTATTCAATTAAATGAAAAAATGTGGTCTAAGTGCGACCCTTGAGGCCCACACGACTAACTTCCCAGTGGGGTGAATAAAAAGCTATAATTTGCTTTTATTATTAATTACTATTATTAATAATTACTTTTATTAAACATTATTATTCTAAATTAATAAAATTACTTTTATCAACTTTTTATCTAACCATAAAAGCTTTGGTAGAGGAAGACGTCTCCACCACCTGGTCATCCTCTATCAAAGCCTCGGCAACCTCGTCCTCTTCGTCCTCGTCATCCTTCTTGTCTTCCAGTTCGTTTTCAACCTCGTTCTCCATCTCGGCATCGGAATCCACAACTATTATTGAGGGTATTTAATTATTATTTACAATAATTATTCGTTATTAAGAATGTTTGACCGTTACTGAATAATTATAATTAACTTTATATATACAATGTCAACTTATAACTAATATTATTTGATTGTTATCAACAATATTAAATTATTTATAACAATATCCAATTATTAACTGCATTAGCGCTTATACTCCCATTCACCCAAACCTGATGATATAAGTTTGGAGTTTTATAAATAAATCTTTTTTTTTTGAAATAACATTTTTCACAAATTTGATCAAAATTTTGCTAAAACGCACAATAATAACAACATTAATATGAAGGTATTTGGTATCTGTACGAATTAATAGTGCGTATCAACAGGTTAAAAATAAGCAATTTTTGGTCGTTTTTTCAGTTTTTTCATCCTAAATAAAAAATGGCCCAAACGATTTTGCTGAATAGTCATTCAGTTTTAAGTTACGTAATTACGCGTTGAATGAAACCAGTCCCACGTCAATGCGATCTTTGGTTCTCGAGATAATCGAGACGAAAAATTATTCCGAACGCACATCCGCACATACGTACATACACACACACATACATCTCTCTAAAAACGATGGATTTGGATTCTAGAAATCTTACAATGTGGAGATATGTGAAAATTTGGGATTTGCAAAATCGATCCCATTACAATAACTTCCCATAGGGAACTGGGAAGTTAAAAATATCATACAAAAGTTCAAAATGTTTTTGAAAATTTCTTTTTCTCCACACTTCTGACTAGCGCTTACTTTTTGAATTTTTATAAACTAAATGCAAAAATAATCAAAAGTCCAGTTTGGAAAAATACCGTAAATGCTAAGACCTAATACCGAAATACTCATCCCGATAGCTATATCACTTCTCACAAAATCCATTTAGGATTAATGAGGTATCCACAAGTAATGAGGTTAGATTATGATAATGCGGCCAAAAAAATGCTTCCATAATAATATACTGAGCCTTTGTAAGATTGTTAGGTTAAAACAAGTATAACCAACACTTTCTTTGCATTTTTTATGGCAGCTTCACACAATTTCTTAATTTTTCGTAATATAATTATATTTAATTCTCATACCGAAAAATTTCGCAGGAAAGCATTTGTTACTTTCACGATTCACAAAAAATGCACGACAGTACTGAGAAGTATATGCTTCACTATTAGGGACGTCGCGTAAGCGAAACGAAAGACAGAAATCAGAAATTTGCTGATTTTAAATGCCTTGAAAGTAGTGGTTAAATTACTTCCACGTGTTCCAACATAGGAACGACAGCGTGGAAAAAAAGATATTTTTCTATTTTTTTCAGAGTTGTCTCAAAAGTAACAATCGACTATTGTTGGCGCAACAGCCCAAATTGTCAAAGGGTCTTGAGAAAGTGTTAGATTTATCTCATTTACTTGACGAATAGAAGAAAAAAAATGCGGTATTTGAGCACATATTATCGAAGCTGTTTAAAAAACCGCAGTCAGATAAGAATATTCCAAAAAAATTAGATTTGAAGGCCTACGTAATTAATGAGGAATAATTATAAATATTTACTTGAGTAGTATTTTATTGGTAAATTTTCAATAGTGCAAAACAAAGAACTGAGGCTCATTCGATTTTTACAAAACTGCAACTGATGATGAATGATCGAAATTTCCATTAGTGTATAGACGACGAGGTGGGCTGAAGTGAAAATCGTTCAAATTGCGTAGATGAATTAGCTGACTGACTCTAAGGGATACTATGTCGTGGTGAAATCTGAGAATATACTTCTCCAGCTGCATCTGCCATAAAGCCCTTTTCTTCTTGAATTTTTTGAAACAGCTCCCAACATCCTTCATAGTTGATTTCGGAGACTCGCAAAGCTGCACTATATGGCAGAAAGTGATGTTAGCGTATACGCTAGAGAGGAAGCACTTAAAATCATAGCAACCATTCCAATTAAATTTGAATTATCTCAAAGCAAAAGAATGTTCTATCCTCTCTTCCATTCGAAATTTAAGTAATAAATAGAAGGGACTAAAATAGAGAGTATATTCCAGAAATGTCACATAACAACAGCACTTAATATAATTTAATTTGCAACTAAATAACTTCAATCCATTTGATCCATTTGCTGACTAATCTTAAAATTAAATCTAAGCATAATTGGCAATTATTGTGATATTTTAATTCACCACAATATTCTATTATCATCGCAGCTTCGTCAACAACATTTCAAAGATAAAACGCCATAAAGAATTCAGTCCGGATGTTGGTTTTTCGGCGAAAGCATAAACCAAAATTTGAAAAGATTTCCCAGTATCCGAGGGCGGATTCATTTTCATATTGCCTCTAATCCTATTGCGCCACAAAATCCCATTCAGTTACATCTCGATTTAAATGAGTGATCGTCATAGGAAACGTCTCCCTGAAATACTTTTCAGCAACCTAAAAAATTATTGAGTTACGACATTTCTAAGAATGCAGAACCTTTTTTTGTCTGATATACCAAGCAGAAAAAAATCATACTGTAATGCGAATATTTTTTTCTGTTTGTTGTTATTTACGGAAAGGAAATGTTTATGAGGTTTTGTGGCTCAGGAAATCTCATGTACAATAATATGCGAACGTTGTCAAGTATAATTTCTGGCGAATTGCTTGTATTTTTGAAGGATTTTCTTGTAAAGAACTTGGAATCTGCTCATGTTTCGGAAAACACAAATATTTGATTGTTTATTTGTTGAAATCAGAGTGGGCGGTGCTTATACTCTTGAGTGGTGGAGTCCTTGAATCATTTTTCAATAAGTCTGGGATGTTCTTCAAAAGCAATATACTATGCCTGGAAAAAAAATTGTTGTGGTGATGAAAACACTTTTAAATTGTGAAACACATCCACTTGTTGTTCAAAGCGTACCTAAGAACGATCAACTGATAAGGACAGAAAAAATTCATGTCAAGTAGTTTGGTTATAGGAAGAAAACCCTTAATGGAATGAAGGGCACTTATTGTGGTCCTACAATATAATTGATGACAGAAAGGTTCATACTAAATTAATTGGGGTACTCAAAATTAGTGTGTTTTAAGGGGGAACACCACTGTAGAGATATAAAAAGTCATTTTTTAGGAATTTGTAACTGAAAAACCAAACAACAAGTCGAAATTTGGTAAAAATATCTATATTGTACAAGTATTTGAAATCCTCTTTGAATTTTTTCAGAACTTTAAAAAAACAAAATGGCTGCTCCCTAGCATTCATTCAGAAACGCCTTATTTTTTCACGGCTTCGCGGCCGGACCGTTTTCTCCTGAAATGTTAAGGTTATGGTTATCAAACAAATAATTGCCGATAAAGCATAATAACAGCCATAGAAGTACGTAGGATTTTTTTTAAATTGTTGTTCGACAAAATGACGTTATTTTGCAAAAAAATGTAAAAAAAAAAACGAAAAAAACCGCTCGAAAATTGTTAATAACAATTTAAATATGCAACATAAAAAACCCTACGTATTTCCATGCAGACACTAGTATAAAAGTTTAGTTTTGAAAGGCAAAACATGTTTGATATTATAAAAATCAGAACTTTATTATTAAAGGAATATTTACCAGATATGTGAAAGTGACTGCGTGATCGCAATCTTGTCTGTACAGCGCTTATTTAACCCTCAGATATGACTGCGTATTCGCAATCATGTACTAAGGTTCAGAAACTTCAATGACTTCGTGACAATGCGTTGACTATGGTCAAGAAATCAATGAACACTTTCCTTACTAACTGGATCTCTTGTATATAATTTTCCTATGTACTAAACTTACCAACTAATCGATAAATCAATTGTATTCTTGACTCATCCACTTGAGGTTTATTGCTCTTTATGCATATACAATTCCTTTTCTCTTACTAGGAGAGGCTCCGACTTTGTAGTTTCAGATTTGGGTGAAATTTGGCACACAAGTACAATACGTCAAGAATATTCGATCCTTAAAATACTAAACCGCAACACTCCTCCCTTTTTGAGAGAAACGCCCCTAAAGTTTTCAGCGTCGCTTATCCATTAGTAAGTTTTTGCACCTGACAGAAGCGGTGCAGTGTAGGTAGCAGCGCTACGAGCTGGCGATCTAGGGGTCGTGTGTTTGATCCCCGGCTGGGGTATTGTTTTTATTTTTGAATAATTGTCGTCGTCGCGTGTTCGATCACCGGTGAGTATTGTTTTTTTTTGAATAATTGTGGATTTAATTAGTTTAAGGTAAATCAGCAATGTTCAACTGCATATACATTTATTTGTAGAAATCAGCAAATTATTCGATCATTTATATATGTAAATTATACTAGCAACTCGTTGTTGAACGGTTGGATAATGAAAAACAGTTGTAATCGAGCAATATCATAGCTAATGAAAGGATCTTCCCTTGTTCCTAGAATCAATCCCGAGTCCTCTTCGTGTCTCATAGCCAACTTGGCAAAAAGCAATAAACCAGGGTGACACCCAACGTAGTGAGATACACTACACTAGTTTTGTACATATTGCAAAGATTTCAAGTAAATCGAACAAAATTTGTTTGAGAAAAGTATCCGGCTAGTTTGAAAAACGTTATTCCGAGATAAACGCGTTTAAAATTTTTAGTTATTGAAAAATCATTAATAAATTTGATATATCTCTAATCTACAAAATACGTACTTCAGCGTTCTCTGCTAACATGCAACTAACAGAGCACGTGTACAGTTTTGAGAAATTTATATTTAAAATTGTTCTAAATTTCAATACGAACAGCGCGCGGGGAAACGCGCGGATTGCGCCCCGAAAGAGCAGTGAGAGGCGCCGCGCTAATTTAAAATTTCTGACAGATTTTTCCACTTTATAAAACTTTGCTACATGATTTCTATGATGATAAGGTATACTTTAGAGCAACAAAAAAAATTTTGAATTCTTGAAAATTCTACAGTGGTTTTCCCCCTTAAGCACTTTACATAGGTATTGTATTTGCAAAAAATCAATCGAATTATTTTAATTTCATATGAAAGAATAGTACTTCAAGAGTATTCACACCAAATTTGAAGTAAATTTGAGCAAAATTACCGGAGTTGTAGAAGTTTGAATACCGCGTGGTCGGTACGTGCGCTCTGCCTTACCTAGCGAATTATACGCATTCGACGCGGTTCTACCTTGTTTATGTTTTCATTTGTAGAATTCATACGTTTCTTTCTGTTGCTTCTCGAATAATATCTTCGTGAAGATCCTTGCCAAAAGTTTTTAACTTCCCAGTATATGGGAAGTTCTTGTAATCGCCTCAAAAATCGAAATTGAATATTCCAACATTTGTTTACGTTTTAAGGTCTATAGAGTATATATAAAGTGTTTTTAGAAAGAAAAAAAGAAGTATGTGTGTGTGTACGTACATGCGTTTGTGGACAGTTTTTTCTACGAGCATAGCTCACGTAAACAAAGTTGTATTGACTTTGTTGAGGTGTCAATCGAAGCGTCTTTGCGATCTCAAGAGCTGATTAGTTTTTGGGACACTTGGGTGGGGGGATTTGTTATTTTCACCCTTTGAAGGTCATTTTTGTCGTGCGCTATATCTCGCGAACCAAACTCGCGATTTTCATAATTGAGGTGTAGATCGACGCGTATTGACATTTTTGTGATTCTACCAAATTTTTTAAAAAAATCGTTGGTCCCGTTTTTTAATTTATTAAACAAAAGTGCGAAAAATTAGTTTAATTTCATAAACAATAAATTTTTAACCTGATTTGCACAACACAGTAATCAATATTAATAAAATTAATATACTACAAACAGTTTTTGTGAAAAAACCAGCAGAACTTATTTTCATGATTACGTAAAAAATTAAATTAAAAATATAAAATCCATAAAAGTCATCATAATTTTCAAGGTCATTTTCATCATTCACTATATCTCACGAACCAAATATGATATTTGCATCATTAAGGTGTCAATCGACGTGTATTAACATTTTTGTGATGATTTAAACTTTATAAAAAAATCGTTTCAGATCTTTTTTCAATTTAATAAAAAAAATGCGAAAAATTAGAGTTTTATTTAATAAAAACCAAATTTTTAACCTGATTTGCGCAGCCAAGTAATAAATATGTATAAAAATTATATAATCCTATCAGTTTTTGGAGAGAAACTAGCAAAAGTTTTTCCATGCCATGACATGACATGAAAAAAATAAAATTAAAAAAAATCATTCAAAGTTACCACGTAAAAAAAAATTCATACGAATGATATTACCTTATATTTTTTATTCTAAAGACTTTACTGTAAAGTCATTCAAAGTTTTATAATATTTGTATAATATGAGCAGATTTTGAATGGTTCCTCCTCATCATTAGCCCCGAAAATCAAGTCTGCGCTAATTGCAGATCTCAAAAGAATTGAATTTTTTGTGAAACTGGCTTTTCATTTGAAAATAAATCTTTTCGTTTCATCTCCTATTTGGTGCAGCTTTCTTGTACGAATGCAAAAGGTTTTAGAAAATCTACAAAACTGCTAACGACGAATGTTCTTTTAAATGTAACGAGAAGCAAATAATATTATTTTGAACAATTCGTCCCTAAAGTTTTCTTTTAATGAGCTGAAAGAACATGCTGTTGTGTACAGCAGCTAATATCTATGTTTGCTGAGTTATTAAGTACCTACTAATTGCAGAGTTATACTCGTAGTTTTTGCATAGGTTCTTAAAATGTCCATGCCGATTCTGAGAAAGCGCTGCACCAGCACCACATCATCATAAGCGCCGGTGAATTGTGCAACAACTCGAAATGCAACGCTTCAATGTCCTGATTACATAAAACAGTGTCTTCGGAATATGAAGAAGGCCCTTTTGTCCCAGCATAACAATCTTCTCTCAACACTCCTGCAACTTAATTTCGAAGTGTATGGCTGATTTAATTGTTCCACTACCAGAACATTGCGATTGAAGTTGAAATTAAGGTTCTGCGCCTCCTAGATTATGTATGTCTTTTTCTTCCTTCAAGGACTATTTGAAATGCTTGAAACGACTGCCTTTGTTCGCCGCAGATGTTGCAATTTATTTAAACAAGTGACGGTGGTTTTTGTTGGCATTATTGTACCTCCAGGCGGCTTTCATTTTGCACGCTCTACGAACACTGGCCGCCTCATCTCTCATCTTGGCTTGGTGCTTTCGTCCTGGAACGAAGGCTCCTTTTGAGTTTTCTATTTTCGGGTATGAGCTGCATGCAAATGAGAGCAAGAATGGAGGTCGGAAATGTTTCCTTATAATTTCGAAAATTGCGTTAGCGTAATCGAGACTTGTTTTGCATTGTAAAAGAATCCTTGCACGAATACGTCTGGCTTCAGGGAATTGTTTTTGTACGCGAAAACACAATATAGTGGATATAAATGCAAGGATAGATGAGACGACCAAGTTGAATTCATGAGAGGGTCTATTGTTTTAAAAATTTTCTTTCAGAATTTACTCAAGTCCTTAAGTTAAGTGCTGTAAACTTTATCCTTGAGTTGGGATGTTTTTTGACTGCATTGCATGGCAGGAGTAATCGCGATGGAAAGTAATGATGTAGTTTTTACAAACAATATTGGTTCTTGCTTCGTTAAGGACAATGTACTTATCGACTTAAATTTCAATGCTTGTCGTCCGCTATTCAAAATTTTTACAGGATTTAATTCCAATCGAAAGTTTATTTTCAACAAGTTTGATTTTAATTCAATGAAAGGCACAAGTAAATGCAAACGGGAATAAAATCGCTGTTTGAAAAAAAGTAAAGCCGAAAGAAACCATCGACGTAAGCAGAACTGAAAAGTTTGATAGTATAGTTTTTAATTTTAATTTTTTTTTATAATAGAGGAACGCTAAGCTTTCTTGAGTGGAAAAAACATTATAATCACTTGCATAGAAGAAAATTAAGAATCTATTCTGATTGATGACTTTGCTTCACGTTCGGTACGTATAAAATCAATTTAAAAGGGAAGTCAGCTATGCACTTATTTAGCGTGAGACATAAGTTAAATCATTGTGTAATAATATTATGTGCTTCCGTACTGACAAGTGAACGTTTCAAATTCAAAGACAACTAGCACTGTTGGTAAACATTGTTAAAAAAGAAATAAAAACTGATAGATCATTTTGAGAAGCGACCTGTGACACTGTTGTGTTCGGTTAAAAAATCGTAGTAAATCATATTTAGCCTTTTCAAAATTTTCAACATGTTTCTGCGACTTAAGGTCTAAGGAGTAATTTAAAGTATTTTTTTGGAAAGAAGTATGTATGTGTTCAAGGTAGATGTACTACTCTGCCCTCCTAAGCCAAAAAGGCGTATCTCAAATTTCCTTGTTTTGAGATATAAGGAATTTTAATGAATTTCAAAACCGCACCTACATAGCCAAATTTTTTTATGGTTTTTTGTTGTTGGGTAAATACAATAAAGATTGAGACGACAATGACATGGTAATTAACTTGTCTTACATAAACTACTATTTTAGTTTTAAACTGAGATACGGCTAACTGGCTAAGGAATTGTGAACAAAAATTTGAGATACGTCTCTTTGCGCTAACGATTAATTCGATTTCGATTCGTTCGATTCTGTTTCTTACCACATGGACTTGGATAGGAGATTGAATAATAAATAAAAAATTATCAAGGAACGATTTATTGATAATGTGATACATGAAGAATACGCTACATTTGTGGGATATTAAAAGATTTTTTCAGAAAATAAAACATATTTATACTGGAAATAAATCCATAAGTAAACTAGAATACAAATAGAAAAACATAAATTTTGTTCAGTTCTCATCTGAAACTGGATGAGGGTCCCAGAATTGCAACCGATTTTTAATAATTCCAGACAAATTTTTCATTAAATTGGTTTTCTTCTGCGAAGAAATTCCAAGAACTTTTATTTTGTTTTTTGGGTGGCCGCAGTGTTCCATTTTTAACTTCCCAGTATATAGGAAGTTCTTGTAATCGCCTCGAAAATCGAAATTGAAATTTTCAACATGTGTTTACGTTTTGAGGTCTTACGAGTATATTTTAAGTGTTTTTAGAAAGAAGTATGCAAGTGTGTGTGTGTGTATGTACGTACGTACGTACGTACGTTCGCGGACAGTTTTTCTACGAGCATAACTCACGTAACCAAAGTTGTATCTACTTCATTGAGGTGTCAATCGAAGCGTCTGTGCAATTTTAAGAGCTGATTAGTTTTTGGGATACTTCGGTCTTGGGGGTTTGCTGTTTTCACACCTTGAAGGTCAACCCTGTCATGCGCTATATCTCGCGAACCAAACGTACGATTTGCATTGTCAAGGTGTCAATCGACGCGTATTGACATTTAAGTGATTCTGTCAAATTTTTAAAAAAATCGTTTGTGCAGTTTGTTAATTTTTTCAAAAAAGGTGCACAAAATTGTTTTTTTTAAAAAACATCAAATTTTTAACCTCATTTTCAAGACGCAGTAATCAATGTTTATATAATTTATATACTCCAAACAGGTTTTGTAAAAACCCACAAAATTTTGTTTTCATGATTACAAAAACAATTAAATAAAAAATCATTAAAAGTCACCATGACCTTCATGGTCCTTTATGTCATTCATTATATCTCGAGAACCAAATATAATCTTTGCATCATTTAGGTATCAATCGACGCGTATTAACATTTTAATGATGGTTTTAAATTTTAAAAAAAATCTTTAAAGCCATTTTTTAATTTAATAAAAAGACTATTGAAAATTAGTGTTTTTTTCATAAAAAAAATAATTAATAATTAATAAAATTAACATCGTGATAATAAATGTTTATAAAATTTATAAACTTTTATCAATTTCTGTAGAGACTAGCAAAATATTTTCTAATGATTCCAAAACAAATTGAATAAAAAATAAAAAAAATCATTCAAAGTCACCATGTAAAAAGGGTTCATACGAATTTTTATACCTTAAATCTCTTATTCTAAAGACATTGTTGTAAAGTCAATCAAAGTTTATTATTATTTGCATAATTTGCGGGGATTTCTAATAGTCTTCACACAACCGTGTTTTAACTTTAATAAAAAAATTGCTTAAATTTCGAAAACCAATACAAATCAAATCAAATTTGCAATTGTGGTAATCAACGTTTTGAATGGTAAAATGTTTTGTAGTCAACACTTTTTAAGATCACATGCTTTGAAAAGCTTTCATAAAAATAATGGAATTTTTAGGAGTTTTGTTCTTTAGTATTCGTAAGATTTCAGTTACTTCCTTCATCATTTGTGATACATATATTTTACTTTTTACATGCAATGGAACCTATTTTTGACTGCATAATCAATGTTTCTCAAAATCAACAGAAAATAAGAAATAATTATCAGTTCCATTGATGTAAAATTGTGAAAAAATACAAGTTCAGTGATTATGCCGAAGTGCTGGTAATTTTGACCGCAACTATTCAAAATGGCCATCACGCGACAACATCTCTTCAGTTGTCGTAATAACAAAAACTGCATTGATTTTTGCTAGCGCTGTTTTGTCCTTGAAGCATCGATATGAAAATAACAAATAACGTAGAAAAGGCTTTGTAACCTGTCTCCGCTCCAATTGATCGACGCGAATATTCAATCAAACCAATCCACGAAAATCTTTACGTAATCAATTGACGCTCGCGTAGATGCCACGATTAATATTAATTCATTCCAATAACTTTCATGAGAGGTACATTTTTAATATTTAAAGTGGTATTATTTCCATAATTATAATTGTGTTTAATATTTTTAATATCTATGAAGATATTACTGGGAAGTTGACCGTGTGGACCTCCAGGGTTGCACCTCGCGGCTTGTTTGTTATCTTGGCGGTTAAAAAATTAAGATCAAATGATGGACCATCAAAGTCATTTTTATATGTGATATTTTACGATCCTCTTTCGACGGTTACCTGAACTATATCATATAAATATGGCCTCGGCTCTGTACGAGTTAATTTGTATTGTGAGGAAAAATCTTTCCGAAAGTAAAAATGCTGTAGCTTCATTGAAAGGACCTCGGTTTTATGAGCAGCACCTTTTACGGCTTGTACAAAATCTGAGAAATCATAAAGCTTGTTGCCAATTTTTTATGGAAACCTCCACTCTGTAATCAAAGGAGTCGGCAGCCATAAACGTATGGCCCGACACAAAGTATTAACTTCCCAGTATATGGGAAGTTCTTTACGTTTTAAGGTCTATAGAGTATATATAAAGTGTTTTTAGAAAGAAGTATGTATGTGTGTGTGTCTGTGTGTGTGTGTGTACGTACGTACGTACGTGCGTTCGTGGACAGTTTTTCAAAGAGCGTAACTCACGTAAACAAAGTCGTATCGACTTTGTTGAGGTGTCAATCGAAGCGTCTTTGCAATTTTAAGAGCTGATTAGTTTTTGGGAAACTTCGGTCGAGGGGGTTTGCTGTTTTGCCCGTTTGAAGGTCATTTCTGTCATGCGTTATATCTCGCGAACCAAACATACGATTTCCTTGATCAAGGTGTCAATCGACGTGTATTAACATTTATGTGATTCTATCAAGTTTTAAAAAAATTGGTTGCAGGTGTTTTTTAATTTTTTGAAAAAAAGTGCAAAAAATTGTGTTTTTTTCAAAAACAATAAATTTTTAACCTTATTGTCAAGTCCAAGTAGTCAAAGTTCATATAATTTACATACTCCAAACAGTTTTTATAAAAATGTCATCAAAATTTTTACTCATGATTACAAAAAAAGTCAAATAAAAAATAAAAAACCATTAACAGTCATCATGCTCTTCAAGGTCATTTCTGTCATGCGTTATATCTCGCGAATCAAACATAGGATTTGCATAGTTTAGGTGTCATTGTACGCGTATTAATATTTTTGTAAATCTGTCGCATTTTTAAAAAAATCTTTGGTTTTTTAATTTAAGAAAAAAAACTGCAAAAAATTAGGTTTTTTTCATAAACAATAAATTTTTAAGCTGATTTGCGAAAAATAGTAATCAATCTTTATAAAATTTATATATTGCAAACAATGTTTGTAAAAACACCATCAAAACTTTTCCCCATGATTACGTGAAAAATTAAATAAAAAATAAAAAATCATTAAAACTCATCAAGATTTTCAAGGTCATTTTTATCATTCACTATATCTCACGAACCAGATATAATATTTGGATCATTAAGGTGTCAGTTGACGTGTATTAACATCTTTGTGAAGTTTTCAACAATATAAAAATTCGTTTCAGCCGTTTTTTAAATTTAATAGAAGAAAATGCGAAAAGTTATGTTTTTTTTATAAAAAATATTTTTTTACCTGATTTGCACCGCACAGTGATACCAGTTTATAAAATTTATACATTCTCATTAGTTTTTGAAGAGACACCGGCAAAATTTTCTTCCATGATTATGAAAAAAACTAAATTAAAAATAAAAAAATCATTCAAAGTTACCATGTAAAGAGGGTTCATACGAATGCTATTACTTTATATCCTTTATTCTAAAAAAAAATTTTGTAAATTCAATCAAAGTTTTAAAATATTTGCATAATTGAGCAGCTTTCTAATAGTTTTTATAGTCTTTTAATTAAAAAACTGCTTAAATTTTGAAAACCAACAAAAATTTTCAAGATCAAAAAGGCCCCCACCAATTGATCCGCGTGAATATTCATCGACCAAAAACCTTACGTAATCAATGGACCCTCCCGTAGACGATATGATTCATATTAACTTATTCCTGTTACTGCTATGAATACCTCTCATTGTTGTAATGTTGTTGATGTTTATGTAGATATTACTGGGAAGTTGACCGTGTGGACCTCAAGGGTCGCACCTCGCGGCTTGTTTCATAATAATTTCATTGGCACATATTTCATCGAAATTTACAATATATATTAAAAATGAAAATAATACCCAATTCTTGTTTTGCGCTGTGCAATTGTCGAGCCATAACTTAATTTTTAAAACATCTCTCTTGCTAATAAAGAACTGGTGAAATGTACTGATCAACACTTCTTTGTTTTGTTTGAACACAACTTTATGCCAGAGAGCTGTAAATGGCTTGCTGTTTCTATTCTTTCCAACTGGAACAAAACTTTCGTTGCACACTGTTAAACGATTTGTAAAAATCGCACTTCTAAACAACGGCTTGAGATGTAACATTATAACTGTTTCTAAATCTGCGCAATACACTATTACTCCTACTTCTTCATCTCTTGGGGCATCTTTTCTGTATTGTGCTCGAGATTTGTTTGCAAATCACAATTTTCATCGAGATTGTTCTTTGCCTGTTAAAGTTCCCTGTGTTATCGGCTCCTTAGAGAAGGAAATTATCTTCGAAATATTAATATTGTTGCTGCGAACACCACCGTCACCAAATGCACCCGAAGAAAACAAAACACTATTACTTGTAGAAATATTGCTCTGAACAGTTTCGTCAATACCGGAAATGTCACTACTGCCCTCAGAACTTGCGTCCAATTGAAAGGGACATACTCTTCATCGGAATGACGTGCCCGTTTATATTTGTTGCATAAACGTTTCTTGGAGAACTCTTGTTTTGTTTTTTATTTAAAGCCAACATAACTAACTTACGTCCCCGAGATCCATTTGATTTGTCCATTATTAGATCTAAAACAATAATAGACGATGTCTAAAAGTTTACCTCAAAGTCAACATAAAATGTTAAATTTTCTTTTTTTTCGGTGGTGAATTTTGAATTAACTCACCTTATAATACATGGCCGGCCCCAGACTAGTAGGTACTCACCGAACAACTAGTAAAATTTCGACGATTTCCTATGAGTGTGTATGGACCACTCGCGTCAAGCCAAAACCTGAATTTGATAATTCGGAAACTGGTTGTGTACCCAAAAAAAAAACAACAGAGTATTTTCCTCGCCAAGAGCCCCTTTAGAGCCCTGATACTGCGGCAAATTGAGGTATCAATCCGGGAAGCTACTAAGCGATGTAGCCGTATCTCTGTGAAGGTCAACTTGTAAATTGCCAGAAATCCTAGGCGAAGTAGACGCATCTCTGAGAAGCGGACGTTTTGCTTAGAAATATGAGTTACGTCCAAACGGCTCAGGTTTTTGTTTCATTTTTGAGATACGCCTTATATTTCTAGCACTTTGGCTGCACAATACAGACGAGATACGTCTATTTCGCTAAGGAAATGGATTAATTGCATTTCAAAGTGTCCTTATATAAAGGAATAAGAAATTCAGTGAAATTTGAGATATGTCTTCTTGGCTTAGGAGAGCAGCACTGGTATGATCATGCGCATCCTATTTCGTTCTAAAATTGACGAAACCGATGCCAAATCGTCGCACAAATTTCATGAAAATTAGGGCTGCCGCTTTTGGTAATGGGAACAAAACAAGAAATTTATGCATTGGTGCTACCATTCTGTAGAAGCGTTGTGTGCAAATAAAGAAATAAAAAAAGTACAAAATGGTTCATCACAAACATGCAATTGCATTAGCAGGTATTGTTTCTGGTGAGATCGCCGCTGTTTTCAAATAATGATATTGAATTTTTTTGTCACGTTTCTGCAGGATTCATTTCTATATACCGTGTGGTGTTCTTAATCTATGCACTAATTTCCCGAGAAACATACACCATACCCGTTGATACCCACGTCGTTATTATGAAGATGCTTAATCATATAAGTACATCGAAGTCATCGTTGGCATTTGTTTATTCATCATGCATGAATTTCGTTACTTTTCATATAAAATTTACTTACGCAAATAACATATCCATGAACTTTCCTAGTGGAATAAAATTTCAATCTCATCGAAGCGAGATGAAAAATTGCACTGGGAATTTTTCGGCATCAAAGTTAGCACCATATTTCCTACACGCGCATCCGCCAATATTCCCTACACGCGCACCCGCCATAATTGAGGTCACCAAATCATTGTCGTGTGCACTTTTTCTGCACACACTTTCTACCTCGACGAGTTAGGTCGATCAACCTAATTAATCGATGACAAGCTTTGCCTCTCACCTGCATCGGCGATCGTCAGGCACGTGTTGCTGAAATTGCAATAACAGATTTCAATGCACCCAGGTAATATTTGCTCACCTGTGCAAATTATCATTATAAATTGTGGAACTTAGAATTAAGCGAGACTTTTTGTACGCGGCAGCTATTAAGATAACATCGTTAATTCAATAAAGAATCATATCATCAAAGGCGTTGTTTTTATTTTTGCCAAGTCGCGTTACACAAGTCATAACTGGCGCCATAAGAACACGGTACCTCAAAATCAAATTAAAACCCGGAATATTCGATTTCTGAAACCGTTCCATAAGAACACGGTACCTCGAAATTGAAAATAAAACCCGGAATATTCGGAAGCTGAAGCCGTCCCATAAGAACACGAAGTGAATCGTGGTTAAACGGGACATAGTGAAGCACAGTTCGGATCCGCAGTTTCCAGAAAGAAGGAAGATCCTGAGTGACACGCCACCGTACCGCAGTAGGCGCATTTCAAGCTTCAACGACTTGCGTTAAAAAGGACCCATACGGACTGTCCCAGCGATTGGATCATGCGAGCAATAGCAGCAACAATTTTTATCTTAATGTAAGTCCTTCTTAATCTTTCAAACAAAGAAGTTATCCACATTTAAACTATCATTTTTTTAAAAAATTGCGATTAATAAAATCGATTTATACATATTTTATTATATTGATTTATATACGTGTTTATATAATAAGCAAGTGAAAAAATTGTGAAAGAAATTGTGAATTACTTCGGTGCATTTGTAAAATTTTGCAATTCAGCTCGCGCACAACCCTTGTCAACATCCCTTTGTAGTCTTTCTTGTATCTAATCAATTTAATTGTCAGTTAGTGTTTCGAAATGGAAGCTATCCACGAAACCATTCGTCAATTGACTGGAGCAGTCAATGCTCAAATTGAACTAACTAATCAGATGCTAGACTTTCGGAACTTGAGAGAGCGGTTGCAGCTATCAATCTGCAATTTAGTAGAAACGAACAAAGTGAAGCCAGATTGTTAGCAATCGAGCACAAACTATCGGTTAATCCCCAACCCCACTCATCGTCTTCAATAGACTCAGGCTTACCTAAAACGGAAAAAGATCTTGATGATATCAAGAAATTACCTGACTCTGTCCGCGATCTCCAACCCTTCGATGGCAACCCAGTCCAATATTTATCATGGGTTCATAATGTGGAGACAATCCTTCGAGACTATGAAATAGTGCGCGGAAAACCGATATTTAGGGCCATACTTCGCCATATTCGGCAGAAGATTAGGGGACCAGCTGATGCTGCCCTAATATCATATAACATCTTTGACGATGATTGGTCTTGCATAAAGAAGTGCCTATCACTTCACTATGCGGACAAACGCGACATTCGTACCTTAGAACATCAATTGCATTCCATGTCTCAACGTAATAAAAGTGTCGATGAATTTTTCGCGGCGGTAAATCACCAGTTGTCGCTTCTAATAAACAAAATTAAAACAGAGGACCGGTCGCAAGAAACTATCGCAGCACTTACCGAAAATTACAGGAACAGAGCACTAGATGTTTTTGTAAGAGGTCTAAACGGAGATCTTTCACGAATGTTAATAATTCAAAAGCCTCAATCACTCCCGGATGCTTATGCATCCTGCTTAGAGGTCCAAAATTTAAATTTTAGGAGCTTTCCCATTCACCAACGGCAGAGTAGCAATACAATTTCCGCACCTGTCAATCAGTTCTTTAGCTCCCGCTTTGATCAAGCAAAACCCAAGATACTCCCACCCTACCAACAATTGGGTGTGGCCGACAGAAATAAGATGTATCAGTTTCGAGATAGGATCACTAATCCACCTCGAAGACCCAATCAACCCAAACCGCCGACTCCAATGGATGTCGATAAATCCATCCAAACGCGACAGGTTGATTATATAAACAGACCATCCTACCTTCAAGGTCACAAACGCTCGAGTGATTCTGCAAACCTACCCAGGAAAACGCAACGCCTCTATAATATAGAGACTCAAATAGAATCACACGAACCTCACATAGAATCGCCTGTAACCTACGAAGGCGAATGTCCGGAAGAATATCTTGAGGATAACGACACTACTCCATATGAAGATTGTAGCGATGAATTAGAAGGAAACCACCTAAATTTTATGATGGACGCCTCTCTAGCGTTCCATACGTAGAATATACCACCCGCGATGGGCAGATCTTAAATTTTCTAATCGATACAGGTGCTAATAAAAATTTTATTGCACCAAAAAATGCTTTCAATGCTAAACCAGTTCCAGAACCTTTCAAATCCAATCTGCCGCGGGAGAGTTACTTATAGCTCAAAAAGTAAAAGGACAATTTTTTAAAAGTGTGGGTAACGATATCTTGGTAGATTTCTACGTACTGCCGGGATTAAAGTCATTCGACGGAATTATTGGAGACGACAATCTAAAGGAATTAGACGCAATCATCGACAGGAAAAACAATATATTAAAAATCAAACCAAATATTAAAATCCCTTTAAAGGCAAAGATATCTAAGCAGGTCAATCATGTGGAAGTTATGTGCGATCACCTTCCCCAAGAAACTAAGAACAAATTGCAAGCCATCCTACACAAACACGCCAAGCTATTTGGACCAAAAAATGATAAGGAAATTATCGAAACAAACGTAACGGCTGATATTAGGACTTCTACATGTGATCCAATTTACACCAAGTCGTACAGTTACCCTGTAAATTTGAGAGCAGAAGTCGACAAACAGATTAAAAAAATGCTTGAGGACGGAATTATCCGACCTTCACGGAGTCCTTACAACTCTCCAATTTGGGTCGTTCCCAAAAAAGCTAACTCGTTAGGTGAAAAGCAGTATAGAGTCGTTATCGATTTTAAGAAACTTAACGCGGTCACCATATCGGACACGTATCCAATACCCGATATTACGAACACACTTGCAAGTTTTGGCATCTCCAAGTATTTCACTACTCTTGATCTCACATCTGGATTCCACCAGATCAGAATGCGAGACAAAGATATTCCGAAAACAGCTTTTTCGACAGAAAATGGGAAATTCGAGTTCACTAGATTGCCGTTCGGACTTAAGAACGCCCCCGCTATTTTCCAAAGGATGATCGACGATGTTTTAAAACCCTATATCGGACGACTTTGCTTTGTGTATATAGATGATATCATCATCCTGGGGAAAACCGAAGAGGAGCACTTACAAAACCTAGAGACTATACTTGCCCAACTTAAGCGTGCCAATTTAAAAGTCAATTTAGATAAATCTTCATTTTTGAAGACTCAGGTCGAATATTTGGGATATATCATTTCTCAGGAGGGCATTCTTTCAGACCCCAAGAAAATAGCCGCTATCACCCAAGTTAGACCTCCTACAAATTTGAAGGACCTAAAGGCGTTCCTTGGCTTGGCATCCTACTACAGGAAATTTATAAAGGACTTCGCAAAGGTGGCAAAACCATTAACGAATCTAACTAGGGGAGAAAACGCTCAGGTTAAAGCAAATCAGTCCAGGAAAAGACAAATCTCTCTAGGGGACGCTGAACTTCAAGCTTTTGAGGACCTAAAGGAACTCCTGACTTCATCAGAAGTACTAGCATTCCCAGATTTTGAGCAGCCTTTTAACTTGACAACTGATGCATCCAAGCACGCCATTGGTGCTGTACTTTCGCAGGGTAACCTCGGAAAAGACCGACCGATTACATATATTTCAAGATCTTTAAATGCAACAGAGGAGAACTATGCCACGAATGAACGAGAATTACTGGCCATCGTTTGGGCTTTGGATAAACTAAGAACTTACTTGTACGGTGCGAAGAAAGTAAGAATCCTTACAGATCATCAACCACTCACCTTCGCACTAAGTAACAACAACCACAACGCGAAACTGAAACGCTGGAAGGCGA
The DNA here is from genome assembly GCA_963942545.1 of Oxycera nigricornis. NCBI lineage: Eukaryota > Metazoa > Arthropoda > Insecta > Diptera > Stratiomyidae > Oxycera > Oxycera nigricornis. The sequence continues at coordinate 86,851,856 of OZ012660.1, read as the reverse complement.
GGATAGAAGAGTTCAATTACGAGCTTATCTACAAGCCTGGTAAAACCAATTTGGTTGCGGATGCCCTTTCAAGACTGCCGTTAGAGGTAAATACGCTTGTTTCGACCTCAGGAACTGCGCACAGCGCTATGGAAGATAACAGCGACCTCATCCCGCATTGTGAGGCACCAATAAACGTATTTAGGAAACAACTGATATTCTCTGATGGTAAAAAAATTCTCGCTCATGAGCAACCGCATCCTGGTTTCGATAGACAATATATTCGTCTCCCAACAATCGAAAGAGAAGTATTAATTGGAGCACTAAAACGCGCATTATGTCCAAATGTTATTAATGGCATTAAAATCCCCGAAAAATATATGCAACTATTGCAGGACGTATATAAGGAACACTTCTCCAAATATAAAATTCGTCTTACTCAAAGAGTTGTTCAGGACATTGCAAACGATGAAAATAAACTTCGCATTATCGAAGAGACGCACCGCAGAGCGCACAGAAGTTGCAGGGAAAACAAAGACCAAATATTAGAAAAATACTACTTCCCCAAGATGAGTAAGCTCATAAGACAATTTACCAAAGCATGCGAAGTTTGCAACCTTAATAAGTATGACCGCCATCCTCAAAAGCCCGAGCTACAGGAAACACCTGCACCAGAATATCCATCAGAAATTCTACACATGGACATCATACAAATCGCTGGTGAAAAATATGTAACCTACATAGACAAATTCACCAAGTTCGCAAAATTTTTTCAAATAAAAAATAAATCCGCTCTTCACCTTCGGCAAAAGATTATCAAAATTCTACATTATTTCACCGCACCCAAGATTTTGGTTATAGATAACGAAGGCGGCTTCATGAGCCCAATAGTCATGAACCTTGTGGAAGCACTGGGGGTAAAAGTCTACGTTGTCCCTCCTCAGAAAAGTGAAACTAACGGACCAATCGAGAGACTCCATTCTACAATAATAGAAATTGTCAGATGCCTTCAACAAGAGTATAGAGAACTCTCTTTAAAAGAAATCGTGCTGATTGCGGTTGATAGGTACAATAACTCGTTCCACTCTGTAACAAGAACAAAACCCGTGGACGTTTTCCTAGGAAGATCGCAACGTATCAACTACCAGAACATTGTAAATTTCAAAGCTAAATTGAACAACGATCTGAAACATGAAATCCTTCGTAAGCAAAGAAACCAAATAAACGTACACAACAAGCGAAGGGCAAAGCCCAAAGCCTACCAGCCTGGTGACATAGTATATAAAAAGGATAAGCAAATTAAAACTAAAAACAAACCTCTCTTTAAAAAAATGATAGTGGCCAAAGACAATCGAGTAACTATCACTACAGATTTAGGCAATAGGATCCACAAATCGCATCTGAAAAACACCACTCCTGTTACAGGTTAGTCACCATGACAACGCGAGCCGCGATACATACCTACGAATACACAGGACCAATAGTTACCTTGAGACGGGGAGTTGGCAGAATCATAGATGGAGATTTCAAGATAATCCACTCAATAGACCTGGATAAGTTCAAAGAAGTAGCAGCCAACATGAGGTCTATAGTGCAACAACGTGTCAATAGATCCAGCATCCTGGTGCCGCAACTTTATCATCAACTTGGGAAAATAGAAGCGTCACTAGAGCAACTGCAAGGCGGGAATAGGACCAAGCGCTCAATTAATTGGATCGGTTCGGCCTGGAAGTGGCTAGCAGGCAACCCAGACGCCACGGACTGGGATAATATCATCAAGTCGCAAAATAATATGATTGCTAATAACAACAAGCAGTACAAATTAAATCACTACATTACCCAAGTGTCGACTCAACTTACAGATAACTATAACAGGATAGTTGCGGATTTCAACACTTTTAACAACGATTAATTCGAACAATCGCTTTTTAATAAGATGACTATTTTCAAGGACGAAATTCGCGAAATAGTTCTAGCCTGCCAACTTGCCAAAGAAGGAATTGTTAACTCCAACCTGCTGGATAGTTCTGAGATTAGTGAATTACTCGCCCAAATTGAAACTCTCCCATACGAAAACGAGATCCAAGCCATCGAATTTGCTGTACCCATGGTAATTACTAAAGGTTCCCTACTCCTATATGCTATAAGCCTCCCAAAAACAAGTAACATCGATTACAACCATGTCCTTATCCACCCCACTGTAAGAAACCATAAAATGATACATCTCAGTTATTCAAACTTTTTCCTAACACAATCAAAAAAATACGCCCTAACCGGTGAATGTACTCGAATTCGAGACATAACTATTTGCAGAGAAAACCAATTGATCAATTTACTTCCATCCGACTGCATCGTGCAGGTACTAGCAGGATCTGACGCAATATGCGACTACCAGTATTACAGTAGCAGAATCGTCAAGCTCCTAGACGATAACACAATCTATCTTACCAATTTTAATGGAAGCCTTAGACACGAAAACACTACTAGAATCCTCAATGGTACTTACGTCGTCAATATTCAAAACGACACAATTTGGCTCGACGATACAAAATACGCCAGCGAAGAAGTCAGGACATTTCAGGTTCTACCCTCATTTCTTAAACCTAATTTAACTGAAAGAAGTACCAAACTAGATCTCCACCTCTTACACAAACTTCATCTAGAGAATGTAGAAAGGCTAGAGCAGATTCCTTTGAACAATGTCGTGTCAATGTCCTCTGATTTAATATTATTTACCTTGGCACTTATCGCAATTATTCTGATATTTTACTTCCAAAGAAAACGAACCTTACCTATATCAGTTCCAATTCCAACATCTCAGCTGCAGCCGATTGTTTTACCATTTTAATCTGTGAGACACAGATTTTTAAGGAGGGAGGAGTTAGCACCATATTTCCTACACGCGCATCCGCCAATATTCCCTACACGCGCACCCGCCATAATTGAGGTCACCAAATCATTGTCGTGTGCACTTTTTCTGCACACACTTTCTACCTCGACGAGTTAGGTCGATCAACCTAATTAATCGATGACAAGCTTTGCCTCTCACCTGCATCGGCGATCGTCAGGCACGTGTTGCTGAAATTGCAATAACAGATTTCAATGCACCCAGGTAATATTTGCTCACCTGTGCAAATTATCATTATAAATTGTGGAACTTAGAATTAAGCGAGACTTTTTGTACGCGGCAGCTATTAAGATAACATCGTTAATTCAATAAAGAATCATATCATCAAAGGCGTTGTTTTTATTTTTGCCAAGTCGCGTTACACAAGTCATAACTTCAATTATGTACATGTGCAGCCCGAACGAGTTTGAAAACACGGAAGATAATACCTTGTAGTCTATATATCTTGGTATGTGTATGTGCACGTATACGTACTTATGTTCGGGGCATTTCTTTTTAAAACGATATTTCAAGAGTGCAAAGTTGTATTGGCTTGGCTGATGTGTCAATTGAAGTGTCTTAGCAATGAGTTAAATTAGTCCAGTCAATTGGAAGCTTGACCGTGCATTTTCAATAGACAGAAAATTGTTTATGGCAGTGCATGGAGAATGGTATAGTTAGCTTAAGTTCAATTTCCTGGGGTCCCCGATGATCGCGTTTGGGCTCGATCTTGGAAACAAAAAATAGTGGGACATCCCCCATATCTACGAAACCATGACTCTCACAAGAAAGTTTAATATGACAAACTTGTGAAGAATTTAATTTGCAGCGTCGTGCATACGTGACTTTTACGTGATTTTAACAATAAAAGAGTTACACGCTCAAAACAACATCCAACAAGCCGTGAGGTGCGACCCATGAGGTCCACACGGTCAACTGCCCAGTAATATCTACATAGATATTAAAAATATTAAACACAATAAAAGTTATGGAAATACTACTACTTCAAATAATAAAAAGGTACCTCTCAAAAAAATTATTGGAATGATTTAATATTAATCGGAACATCTACGGGAGCGTCAATTGATTACGTAAGGATTTTGGTGCATTGGTTTGATTGATTATTCACGCGGATCAATCGGAGGGGGGACAGGTTACAAAGCAGTTTTTTCATTAAAGTTAAACACGGTGCTGTGAAGACTATTAAAAATCTGCTCAAATTTTGCAGATATTAATAAACTTTGATTGACTTTACAACAATGTCTTTAGAATAAGAGATTTAAGGTATTATGATTCGAATGAACCCTTTTCACATGTTGACTTTGAATGATTTTTTATTTTGAATTTAATTTTTTTTGTATTCATGAAAAAGTTTTTGCTGGTTTCTCTACAAAAAATTGATAAAAGTTTATAAATTCCACAAATATTTATTATTACGATGTGCAAATCAGGTTAAAAATGGAATTTTTTATGAAAAAAAAACACTACTTTTCTACAAAAAAATTAATAAATCGTAAAAAACGCTTTAACAATTTTTTAAAATATAAAAACATGATAAAGATGTTGATACGCGTCGATTGACACCTTAATGATGGAAAGATTATATTTGGTTCTCGAGATATAATGAATGACGTAAATGACCTTGAACGTTTAATGGTTTTTTATTTTTATTTAATTTTTTTCTGTAATCATAAAAAAAACTTTTGCTGATTTTTTCACAAGAACTATTTGGAGTATATAAATAATATAAACATTGATTACTTAGGTTTGAAAATCAGGTTAAAAATTTTGTGTTTTTGAAAAAAAAACCTAATTTTTTGCACTTTTTTTAAAAAAATTAAAAAACCGATCCAACGATTTTTTGAAAAATTTGATAGATTCATAAAAATGTTAATACGCGTCGATTGACACCTTAATGATGAAAATCGCATGTTTGGTTCGTGAGATATAGCGCATAACATGGTTAACTTTCAAGGGGTGAAAACAGGAAACCCCCCCACCGAAGTGTCCCAAAAACTAATCAGCTCTTAAGATTGCAAAGACGCTTCGATTGGCACCTCAACAAAGTCGATATGACTTTGTTCACGTGAGTTATGCTCGTAGAAAAACTGCCCGCGAACGCACGTACGTACGTACGTACGTACATACACACACACACACACATACATACTTCTTTCTAAAAACACTTTATATATACTCTATAGACCTCAAAACGTAAAGAAAAGTTGAAAATTTCAATTTCGATTTTCGAGGCGATTACAAGAACTTCCCATATACTGGGAAGTTAAAAAGGGGGGAACATCTTTCGAGCACCACAGCTTCATTGTTTTCACTTTAACCCCAATCCACATTGGAAATAACTTTAAGGCAATTTTTCGCAAGTCGTTGGCGGTATTGATTGTTTTGATCGCTGTACACTGGCGGGAGCTATTGCATCCCAAAGGGGAAAACTCACGTGAAAAACTAATTTTTACTCCAAATAATCGGCTTCCGATGGCAAACCTCCCGTTGCGAAGTTTTTAGAATAAAAGATATAAGGTCATATCATTCGTATGAGCTGTATATAAATTATCAATTATCATTCAAAGTTACCATGTAAAACAAGGTAACTTTGAATGATTTTTTTATTTTTTATTTAGTTTTTTTCTTCTGAATCATGCAAAATTTTTCTTGAAAAACTGAAAGGAATGTATAAAATATTTAAACATTTATTACTGAGCTGTGCAAATTAGGTGAAAAATTTATTTTTTATGAGAAAAACTCCAATTTTCCCCATTTTCATTTATTAAATTAAAAAACGGCTGAACGGATTTTTTTTCAAGTTAAAAACATCACAAAAAATGTTAATACACGTCGATTGACTCTTTAATGATGCAAATGTCACATATGGCGAGATATAGTAAACGATAAAAATTACCTTGAAGGTCATGATGACTTTTAATGCATTTTTATTTTTAATTTAATTTTTAACGTGATCATTAGAAAAAGTTATGCTGGTTTTTGTACTAGAATTATTTGGAATATACAAATTTTATAAACATTGATCACTGTGTTTTGGCAATTAGGTTGAAAATTTATTGTTTATGGAAAAAAACCTAATTTTTTGAACTTTTTTTTAATAAATTAAAAAACGGCCCGAACGAATTTTTGAAATTTGATAGAATCATACAATTGTCAATACCCGTCGATTGACACCTTAGTCATGCGAATTTTATGTTTTGCTCACGAGATATAACATGATAGCATGACAGAAATGACCTTCAAAGGGTCAAAACAGCAAACCCCCTCGGCCGAAGTATCCGAAAAACTAATCAGCTCTTAAAATTGTAAAGACGCTTCGATTGACACTTCAACGAAGTCAATACGACTTTGGTTACGTGAGTTATGCTCGTAGAAAAACTGTCCGGGAACGCACGTACACACGTACGTACACACACATACTTCTTTCTAAAAACACTTTCTATATACTCTATATACCTTAAAACGTAAAAAAATGTTGAAAATTTCAATTTCGATTTTCGAGGCGATTACAAGAACATCCCATATACTGGGAAGTTAAAAATTAGGTTTTTTCCATAAATAATGAATTTTTAACCTGATTAGCGAAAGACAGTATTCAATGTTTATAAAATTTATATACTCCAAGCAGTGCTTGTAAAAATAACATCCAAACCTCTCTCATGATTACAAAAAAATAATTAAATAAAAAACCAGTAAAAGTCATCATGATCTTCAAGGTCATTTCTGTCATTCACTATATCTCACGAACCACATATAATATTTGCATCATTAAGGTGTCAGTTGAGGTGCAATAACATCTTTGTGAAGTTTTTAAAACTATAAAAATTCGTTCAAGCCGTTTTTTTAATTTAATAGAAGAAAATGCGAAAAATTAGGGTTTTTTTCATAAAAAATATTTTTTTAACCTGATTTGCACAACTCAGTAATAAATGTTTATAAGATTTATACATTCTTATCAGTTTTTGAAGAGAAACCAGCAAAAAAATTTTTTCATCATAATGAAAAAAACTGAATTAAAAATAAAAAATCATTCAAAGTTACCATGTAAAGAGGGTTCATACGAATGATATTACTTTATATCTTTTATTCTAAAAAAATTGTTGTAAATTCAATCAAAGTTTTAAAATATTTGCATAATTTGAGCAGATTTTTAATAGTTTTTATAGTCTTTTAATTAAAAAACTGCTTAAATTTTGAAAACCAACAAAATTTCAATCAAATTTGCATTTGTGGTAATCATCGCTTTGAATGGTAAAATGTTTTGTAGTCAATACTTTGAAAGATCATATGCTTTAAAAAGCTTTCATCAAAAAAAAAAATTGTAGTTTTTAGTAGATTCATTCTTTAGTAATCGTAAGATTTCAATAACCATCATCATTTGTAATACATTTTACTTTTTACATGCAATTAAACCTATTTTTGACTGCACATACAAAAATATTCAAGACCAATAGGAAATATATAGTTATTATTAATTTGATTGATGTAAAATCGTGAAAAAACATCAATTCAGTGATTATGCTGAAGTCATGGCAATTTTGAACGCAACAATTCAAAATGGCCATCACGTGACAAAATCCCTTCAGTGGGCGTAATAATAAAAACTGCATTCATTTTTGTTAAGGCTCGTTTATCCTTCAAGCATGGATATGAAAATAACAAAAACGTAGAAAAGGCCCCCACCGATTGATCCACGTGAATATTCAATCTGTCCTCATCGACCAAAAACCTTACGTAATCAATGGACCCTCCGGTAGACGATATGATTCATATTAACTCATTCCTGTTACTGCTATAAATACCTCTCATTGTTATTACTTAAAGTAGTAGTATTTCCAAAATTATTATTGTGTTTAATGTTGTTGATGTTTATGTAGAGATTACTGGGAAGTTATTTGTGTGGATCTCAAGGTTCGTGCGTTCGTGCGTAGGTACGCAAATACACAGACTTCTTTCCAAAAACACTTTAAATATACTCTAAACTTCTTAAAACGTAGAGATATGTTTAAAATTTCAATTTTCCGTTTCGGGCCGATTACAAGAACTTCCGACATACAGGGGAGTAAATAAGATTCATAAGGAAAAGAAAAAAATAGCCAAAGAAGAGTTTCATTTAGAATCTGTTCCTGTGCTCAATTTGCATATCTCGTGAAAAAAAATCGTAAAATTTAGGTTTGATTTTTAAGTATAAAGTAACATGATGTACAAAAACTCCCTTTTACTCATGGAATACCAAAACATCATTAACTTTCATATTCTCCTAATATTTCTAGAATAAATCTGAATACAGACATTCGGTCGAAATTAACGCTTAAAGCATTTGCTGCCAATCAACTCTGCATTCTAAAATTGTTTTTCATGCTGTACTCATACACTAGCATATTAATTGCTAGGAATAATATTTTAAAATGAATTTCATGAATAATGCATGCATCCTTTTTGAAAATCGATTCTTGATATGCAGACTATTTTATTATTATTTTTATGCTTATTAGGTCAGTTGAACATACCAGTTTACTGGACTCTGAACAATACTCATTGTGTGACGGGTATAGTTGCTATGATATTCATATCCGACATAATATATTTATTGAAATTTGATCACAGGAAAGAGTTCCGATGACAATATTAGTTGTTCGTCCTGTAGTCCGACAACATAAAATATAATGCATTGAATGGGAAACAACTCGAGTTAAGTGAGTTCGTTCGGACTGAACTATAATAAAGTTGCAGCCATCTATGCTTGGAATGTAATAGAGCTTGAAAAGTTATTAAATATTGAATTTATTGCTAGCACATGCATGTCACTGATATCCTGAGAGAGATGTTGTGTAGAACTTGTTTCATTAAATTTTGATTGTTTCGAATGTAATCAAAGTAGATAATTGTTATTGGTTTTGTAGATTCATATTCATCTCGGAAGTGTATTATAAACAGGGATATGGGATTGTTGAAATTTGAAATATGAATTTTCACTGCTGAATGCTTTAATTATTAAAATTGTGGCTAGTAAAACGAATAGTTAATTTATCCGTGCTATTTTTGAGATTCATTGTGGGTACCTTTGAATATAAAAAAACATCAACGACCGAAAATGGACTTTAGCTTTAAGAATGGTAAGGTGCTTACTGTTAGGAGTAAAAGGCTAATAGAATTCAAAAAATATCATTACTTTTTAACTTCCCAGTATATGGGAAGTTCTTGTTATCGCCTCGAAAATCGAAATTGAAATTTTCAACTTTTCTTTACGTTTTGAGGTCTATAGAGTATATATAAAGTGTTTTTAGAAAGGGAGATGTATGTGTGTGTGTACGTACGTACGTCTGTACGTTCGTGGACACTTTTTTCTACGAGCATAACTCACGTAAACGAAGTCCTATCGACTTCGTTAAGGTGTCAATCGAAGCGTCTTTGCAATTTTAAGAGCTGATTAGTTTTTGGGAAACTTCGGTCGGGGGGGTTTGCTGTTTTGCCCGTTTGAAAGTCATTTCTGTCATGCGTTATATCTCGTGAACCCAACTTACGATTTTCTTGAAAAAGGTGTCAATCGACGCGTATTGACGTTTGCGTTTTTTTGTCAACTTTTTAAAAAAATTCTTGGAGGCGTTTTTTAATTTAAAAAAAAAAGTGCAAAAAATTGAGGTTTTTTTCAAAAACAATAAATTTTTAACCTTATTTTCAAGTCCAAGTAATCAATGTTTATATAATTTATATACTTCAAACAATTTTTCTGAAAATTTTATCAAAAGTTTTTCTCATGATTACAAAAAAATTCAAATAAAAAATAAAAAAAAATTAACAGTCATCATGATCTTCAAGGTCGTTTCTGTCATGCGTAATATCTCGCGAACCAAACATACGATTTGCATAGTTTGGTTTTAAATGGACGCGTATTAACAATAAAATGAATCTGTCGAATTTTTAAAAAAATCGTTGCAGCCGTTTTTTAATTTAAGAAAAAAAAGTGCAAATAATTAGGTTTTTTTCATAAACAATAAATTTTTAACCTGATTTGCGAAATATAGTAATAAATGTTTATAAAATTTATATACTCCAAAGTATGTTTGAAAAACCACTGTCAAATTTTTTTCTCATGATTACGTAAAAAATTAAATAAAAAATAAAAAATTATTAAAAGTCATCATGATTTTCAAGGTCATTTTTATCATCCACTATATCTCACGAACCAGATATAATATTTGCATTATTGTGGTGTCAGTTGACGTGTAATAATCTTTTTGAAATTTTAATATTATAAAAATTCGTTTCAGCCGTTTTGTTTTCAATTTAATATAAGAAAATGCGAAAAATTATGTTTTTTTTTCATACAAAATATTTTTTTAACTTGATTTGCACAGCACAGTGATACCAGTTTATAAAATTTATACGTTCTTATCAGTTTTTGAAGAGAAACCAGCAAAATGTTCTTCCATGATTATGAAAAAAACTAAATAAAAAATAAAAAATCATTCAAAGTTACCATGTAAAGAGGGTTCATACGAATGATATTACTTTATATCTTTTATTCTAAAAAAATTGCTGTAAAGTTAATCAAAGTTTTAAAATATTTGCATAATTTGAGCAGATTTTTAATAGTTTTTACAGTCTTTTAATTAAAAAAACTGCTTAAATTTTGAAAACCAACAAAATTTCAATCAAATTTGCATTTGCGGTATCAACGCTTTGAATGGTGAAATGTTTTGTAGTCAATACTTTGCAAGGTCATATGCTTTGAAAAGCTTTCACCGAATAAAAAATTGTAGTTTTTAGTAGATTCATTCTTTAGTAATCGTAAGATTTCAATAATCATCATCATTTGTAATACATTTTACTTTTTACAAGCAATTGAACCTATTTTTGACTGCATATACAAAATTGTTCAAGACCAAAAAGGCCCCCACCGATTGATCCGCGTGAATATTCAATCTGTCCTCATCGACCAAAAACCTTACTTAATCAATGGACCCTCTCGTAGACGATATGATTCATATTAACTCATTCCGGTTACTGCTATGAATATTTCTCATTGTTATTACTTATAGTAGTAGTATTTTCAAAATTATTATTGTGTTTAATGTTGTTGTTTATGTAGATATTACTGGGAAGTTGACAGTGTAGACCTCAAGGGTCGCACGTCGCGGCTTGTTCAAGTATGTATGCTACTTCTTTTGAAATAAAAAAGGAAGCTTTTGATTTCTATGAACATGTCTGAATAGTTTACGTACATATGACACCCAATTATAAAAAAATTACCTCGAAAATAAATCGGCAAGCTTCTTCCATCCGAAATGTACAATATTACAAAGGATCTTCAATGGAGCACCATAAGACATCCCAATTCAATTGAGTCCTCGTATAATTCCTCTCTTGATAGTCTTAATCAATCAATTTTCGAATATATCAATTTTCCCTAATACGAAACTTTCTATTCAGGTTAATTAATCATCTTCACGCCATTCACCCACACCATCTCCTAATATGCTTCCATTGTGTCCAACTTTAGGAACGTAAGTTTGCATAGCGACAGGATAAAAAGCACATCCCATAAATTGTGGCTTCTCTTTCAAGCTTTGAAAAGGGTTCACACAGACCTTACTTCTTGGAAGCGCTTAATATTGGCATTGTGTTCACGTAGTGTGTATGAATGAACCAGAATCAAGGATAGGCCGTCCTTCGCTTTCAGGATATCAATCTTTTTGTTCAAGGTCGTCGAGCGTGGATTTTTCGATAATACATCGTTTTGAGGTGCTGAGTTATGTTTATTATACATGATCGAAAGCAGCCTTTTTCAAAAACCCATCTTTTAAGAAATAAATTTATTTAGGAAAATGAATTCTTTCAATTCGCTTGGGGAAACATCTTCCAGCTGTCTAGCGAATATGGGGCATATGTTAATCTTTACGACAAAGAATTCTTTTGAGAGCCGCAAACCGTAAATCAGCTTCCAAGAAAACGGAAGATAACACGTGTATCTGCAGAAAATACGAAGACATCGTGCGAAGCTCGTAGGTCGAAGCTAGCAACAAGAATTTAATAGGATAGTTTTTCATATTTTATAGTTGACTGAATTGCGGTGTCATGTCAACAGCTTAGATATTCATATGTATTTGTAGCTGCACATGCAAGCTCCACCTGAACGTTCAGAACAAGGGCGTCACTCTGGGATTAAATTCAGGCTGACATGCAAAGGACATAACATGTACAATAAAAGCTCTAAATCAATGTCACGTTGCATGCAAATATGCATCTGAAATTGCATTGGATTTAGATGATGGCAAATGAATATTTGTATCCTATTACACAAGGTGTGCTACTAGGATGTAATGGAATGCAACGTGGCCAATTGTTAACGACTTTATTGCAGGGGATCGCATAGATTGGTACAATTGTCAATGATTATGTGGGATGGGTTTGTTGTTTGCCGTGAGTTATTGCCCTTCTGGTGTTTACAGCAGTTGAATTTGCATGGTATTTCGAGTAAAATTATACTGGAATTGTCGAGAGGTTGTATATATGAATTGATTGCAGAACATAGTATGAAGTACAAAGGAAATTATACATCATTATTAAGAAATAAGGAGGTAAGGTTTGTTAGAAAGCGTCCGCACCAGCACCAGATGAAACAGCGACTAAGACAATAAGGAGCAAACAATTGGATAAGCAAGGGAGATGAAGTCAATTTTGCTCAAATGATCTGGACAACTTCGGTACTGCTCAGGCATGGTTGGCTATGCACTATATGGAGGGCTTTGCCCGCAATATATACAATTCAACATCCTTAACTTTAAATCCGCATTCAGCTCTTATCTTTCCTAACTAAATTCTTTACTAAAAACTTGTATGGAATGTGATACCTATAGCAAATCTTCATTCAACGATGTTAGCTCCGCGATCCTTTGGGTTCTCGCTTTTAGTGATAATTGAGAGTAGTAACTTTGAAATGGTGACAACGGACGAATAAATTGGGATCGTATATTCAGACGGTAGACTTTTACCCAGAATTGTAGAAAAAGGCAAAAAGGAGAGGTTAATTAACCGTAGAGCTTATTTTCCAAAAAAATCATATTCGCGATTACGTGAAGCTATGGTGCCAGAACCAGTGCTGGTTTTGGTTCATTGAGTGACCCATTACAGACGATTTTTTCGGGCAGGTAGGTTTATCCATCTCAGGAAAAAATGTACTGGTGCTAACACAGCACAAACATCTGCAAGAAGCGTTTTTGATCCTAAGTTATCCTCAATATTAGCAAGAATTGAGCCAGTCTCCAATGTACACCAAAAATACTTTTTTTTATATCTAACAAGGACCTCGAATTTTGAATTTTCTTTAAAGTAGGGGACTCTTTATTCTTTTCAATATATTTGGAAAAAAATACTTTTCAGCTGGACAATTTGATGGGGATGGGTGGATGGGGGAAGCGGGGTGGATTGGTTTGATTGAATGATTGAATATTCGAGAGGATCAACTGGTGGGGACAGGTTACAAAGCCTTTTCAACGTTATATGCTATTTTCATATCGATGCTTGAAGGAAAAAAGAGCGCTAGCAAAAACGAATGTAGTTTTTGTTACTACGCCCACTGAAGAGATTTTGTCGTGTGGCCATTTTGAATAGTTTTGTTCAAAATTGACATCACTTCGGCTTAATCACTGAATTTGTATATTTGCACGATTTTACATCAATCAGGTTCATACTTATTTTTTTTCAGTTGGTCTTGAGAAACATTGAATGTGCAGTCAATAATCGGTTGAATTGCATGTAAAAACTGAAATAGCCTTACAAATGATGATGGAGGAAGTAACTGAAACCTTACGATTACTAAAGAAAAAATCTACTAAGGACTACAATTGAAAGCATATGATCTTGCCTTGTTGAGGTGTTTGCGTCGTTATGATGTCAATCCCTGCGTATTAACATTGATGTGATTCAATCAATTCTTTAAAAAAATGTTAGAGTCGTTTTTTGATTTATTGAATAAAACTGCAAAAACTAAGGTTTTTTCATAAATAATAAATCTTAAGCCTGATTTGCAAAACGCAGTAATCAATGATTCTTATTTTTGGATTTGAACCTCCGTTTCTAGTCGAGACAAATCGCCCACTAGTGTGCTTTTGTTGGTTAGCCACTTGCTAACACTATTTTTGCACATTAATGGAGGTTCTTTTGTTCCAGATTAAGGGTTGGTGCCATAATTAGATAGGGAGCGTTGTTTCGGGATAACGAATGGCTTCCTCTTCAGGTGCTGTCATATGCCATTTGTTATCAGACAACACGACCACGGGTTAGGCTTGTTGATGGGTTAAGCTCGTTATATTTCAACTATTTTAATATTTGCATCTGCGAAGTATAACGACTGTCTATATTTTTTCGTTCGTATATTGTGCATACGTTGCAATTTGAAATGATTCTTATTTTTGGATTTGAACCTCCGTTTCTAGTCGAGACAAATCGCCCACTAGTGTACTTTTGTTGGTTAGCCACTTGCTAACACTATTTTTGCACATTAATGGAGGTTCTTTTGTTCCAGATTAATGGTTGGTGCCATAATTAGATAATCAATGTTTATAAAAAAATTATACTCCAAATAGTTCTTAAAAAACAGAAAAACTTTTCTAATGATTATGAAAATAATTAAATAAAAAATCATTAAGTCATCATGACCTTTAAGTTCAATCATGTCATTCACTGTCTCTCGCGAACCAAATATAGTATTAGCATCGTTAAGTGTCAATCGACGCGCCTTAACATTTTCGTGATGTTTTTAATTTTTTATAAAAAACGTTGGAGCCGTTATTTCAATTTAATAAAAATAAATGCAAAAAATTGTATTTTCACATAAAAAAATAAATTTTTAACCTGATTTGCACGACACTGTAATAAATAGTAATAAAATTCATAAATTCTTATCAGGTTTTGTAAAGAAACCACCAAAACCGTTTTCTGCGATTACAAAAAAATTCAATTAAAAATATTCAAAGTAACCATGTAAAAAGGGTTCATACGAATGATATTACCTGATAACTCTTATTCTAAAGACATTGTTGTTGAATAAATTTTTTATGAAAAAACCCAAATTTTTGCATATTTCTCATTAAATTAATTGATTTCTTGATGATGCAAATGCTATCGTTGGTTCGTGACACATAGCACATGACAGAAATGACATTCAAAGGGTCAAAACAACAAACTCCTCCGACCGAAATGTCCCAAAAACTAATCAGCTCTTAAGATTGCAGAGACGCTTTGATTGACCTTCATCGAGTTATGCTCGTATAAAAAACTGTCCCCGAACGTACGTACATAAACACACTTACATCTCTTTTTCTAAAAACTATTTAAATATACTGTAAAGACCTCAAAACGTAAAGAAAAGTCGAACATTTAAATTTCGATTTTCGAGGCGATTACAAGAACTTCCCATATACTGAAAAGTTAACTAGTTTTTTTGGTTAAAAGTATTTACATTGTTAATATTTTGAGATTAAAATATTTAAAACTCTAAGGGGGTACGATGAGTTTGTTACATTATAAAAAAGAGGGGGTGTAATTGGAAATGTAAAATGGGAGAGGGAGAGAATTAAAAGTCACTAAAATTTGCGTTACGGGTGGATGGCCTCTCAGCAGTTAGCTTTTCATTGCACCTCTGTTCCTACAATGGGTAAGCGAAAACAAGTGTGAATCTAGTTTTCATACCAAAGCTAATTCACCTCATTAATTTTTATAAAGTATCATTTGCGTTGCATTATTCTCGCCCACTCCAAGTCTTCCAGCAGCCTTCGTGATTGAATTGTTTCCCAAAGTGCTTGCAGACATTTTCCAAATTATAGAAAGCTCAGCTGAAAGCCATAAGTAAAACAACAAATGTGAAGTGCTTGAAGACGATAATCGAATCAGGGTGAACGAATAATGATATATGGTCGGAAACGATTCATACAATTGTCTGTGAACAATTCATATAGTTTATTCTGCAGCAGGATTTGTGCTGAGCTGTGATGCATCCTTGCGTTATGAATTTCAAAGATCTGGAATAGTTGAAAAAGAATATTCTGACTTCCCACCGTTGTTTTGATAGAGAGCATTGAGCAGCAAGATGCACATACGGCGCCGTATAGATTAATTAACAGCGAAATAGATTGAGCGGCGTTTCATTTGAAACGATACGAATTTCGTATACAGAACCCTTTAAGAGAATCCTTTCAATTATAATATGGAGCAACGGCTGTTTTTTTGAAATTGATATCAAAGCTACTCCATTGAATATCTTCTTCAGCCTACAGACAAGAGTAGACGGCGAATCAAATTTCAATTGGTTGGCAAAAGAGTCCCCTCAGCGAAGATGAAATAAGGTCATTGCCTTACAAAAGGTGAAATATTATTGATTTTTAGAACTGTTGTTTTAGTAGTGGTCCTGATGAAAGATATAAGTTTTTGACTTTGAGAGTTGTACACGCAAGATGCCATCTTAAAAAGAAGACAATCCTTTATCTCGAGAACAATGGCTGCTACGAAAATGCTAAACTTATGCAAAATTTAATATGCTGCATCTTCATCACGTGGTATCAATACAATAAGCCAAAAACAACGCGAACAAGCCGCGAAGTGCGACCCTTGAGGTCCACACGGTCAACTTCCCAGTGATATCTACATAGATATTAAAAATATTAAACACAATAATAATTGTGGAAATAATACTTTTTTTAATAATAAAAATGTACCTCTAATAAAAGTTATTGGAATGACTTAATATTAGTCGTAACATCTACGCGAGCGTCAATTGATTATGTAAAGATTTTCGTGGATTGGTTAGATTTAATATTCACGTGGATCAATCGGAGGGGGGATAGGTTACGAAGCCTTTTCTACGTTATTTGTTATTTTCATATCGATGCTTGAAGGACAAAACAGCGCTAGCAAAAATGAATGAAGAGATTTTGTTTTTGTTATTACTACAACTGAAGAGATTTTGTCGCGTCATAGCCATTTTGAATAGTTGCGGTCAAAACCGCTAGCACTTCGGCATAATCACTGAATTTGTATTTTTTCACGATTTTACATCAATGAAACTCATAATTATTTCTTATTTTCTGTTGATTTTGAGAAACATTGATTATGCAGTCAAAAATATGTTCAATTGCATGTAAAAAGTAAAATATATGTATTACAAATGATGAAGGAAGTAATTGAAATCTTACGAATACTAAAGAACAAAACTCCTAACCACTACAATTTTTTATTTGATGAAAGCTTTTTAAAGCTTATGATCTTAAAAAGTGTTGACTACAAAACATTTTACCATTCAAAACGTTGATTACCACAATTGCAAATTTGATTTGATTTGTATTGGTTTTCAAAATTTAAGCAGTTTTTTTATTAAAGTTAAAACACGGTTCTGTGAAGACTATTAAAAATCTCCGCAAATTATGCAAATAATAATAAACTTTGATTGACTTTACAACAATGTCTTTAGAATAAGAGATTTAAGGTATACAAATTCGTATGAACCCTTTTTACATGGTGACTTTGAATGATTTTTTTTATTTTTAATTCAATTTGTTTTGAAATCATGAGAAAATATTTTGCTAGCCTCTACAGAAATTGATAAAAGTTTATAAATTTTATAAACATTTATTATTACGATGTTAATTTTATTAATTATTAATTAATTTTTTTATAAAAAAAACCCTAATTTTCAATATTTTTTTTATTAAATTAAAAAAATGGCTTTAAAGATTTTTTTTTAAAATCTAAAAACATCATTAAAATGTTAAAACGCGTTGATTGACTTCTTAATGATGCAAAGATTATATTTGGTTCTCGAGATATAATGATTGACATAAATGACCATGAAGGTCATGATGACTTTTAATAGTTTTTTATTTTTATTTTAATTTTTTGTTTGTGATCATAAAAAAATATGAAGATTTTTTTACAACAACTGTTTGGAGTATATAAATTATATAAAAATTGATTACTGCGACTTGAAAATAAAGTTAAAAATTTGATGTTTTAAAAAAAACTCCAATTTTTGCACTTTTTTTCAAAAAATTAAAAAACCGCTCCAACAATATTTTAAAAAATTTGACAGAATCACGAAAATGTTAATACGCGTCGATTGCCAACTTGATGAAGCAAATTGTACGTTTGGTTCGCGAGATATAGCGCATGACAGGTTTGACCTTCACGGGGTGAAAACAGCAAACTCCCCCGACCGAAGTGTCCCAAAAACTAAACAGCTCTTAAAATTGTAAAGACGCTTCGATTGACACCTTAACCAAGTCGATACAACTTTGTTTACGTGAGTTATACTCGTAGAAAAACTGCCTGCGAACGCACATACGTACGTACGTACGTACATACACACACACATACATACTTCTTTCTAAAAACACTTTATATATACTCTATAGACCTCAAAACGTAAAGAAAAGTTGAAAATTTCAATTTCGATTTTCGAGGCGATTACAAGAATTTCCCATATACTGGGAAGTTAATAATACTATTTTAAATAAAAATAATGAGAGGTTTTCATTGCAGTAACAGGAATGAGTTAATATAAATCATATCATCTACGGGAGTATCCATTGATTACGTAAGGCTTTTGGTGGATGCGGGTAGATTGATTTGATCAATCAATCGGTGGGGACCTTTTCTACGGTATTTGTTATTTTCACATCGATGATTGAAGGACTAAAGAACGTTAGCAAAAATGAATGCAGTTTTTGTTATTGCGCCCAATGAAGAGATTTTTCACGTGATGACCATTTTGAATAAGTGCGATCAAAATTGCCATAACTTCAGCATAGTCACTAAATTTATATTTTTTCACGATTTTACATCAATCAAATTAATAACTATTATATCTTTCCTACTAGTCTTGATAAATTTTGAATATGCAGTCAAAAATAGGTTCAATTGCATGTAAAAAGTAAAATGTAATTACAAATGATGATGGTTGTTGAAAACTTACGATTACTAAAAAATGAATCTACTAAAAACTACAATTTTTTATTCGATGAAAGTTTTTTAAACCATATGATCTTGCAAAGTATTGACTTAAACATTTCACCATTCAAAACGTTGAATACCACAAATGACAATTTGATTGAAATTTTGATGGTTTTCAAAATTTAAGCCGTTTTTTTAATTAAATGACTGCAAAAACTATTAAAAATCTGCTCAAATTATCCAAACATTTTAAAACTTTGATTGACTTTACAACAAAGTCTTTAGAATAAAATATATTAAGTAATTTCATTCGTATGAACAATTTTTACATGGTAGCTTTGAATGATTTGGTATTTTTAATTTACTTTTTTAACTCCCCAGTATATGGGAAGTTCTTGTAATCGCCTCGAAAATCGAAATTGAAATTTTCAACTTTTCTTTACGTTTTGAGGTCTATAGAGTATATATAAATTGTTTTTAGAAAGAAGTATGTATGTGTGTGTGTGTACGTACGTACGTGCGTTCGTGGACAGTTTTTTCTACGAGCATAACTCACGTAAACAAAGTCGTATCGACTTCGTTGATGTGTCAATCGAAGCGTTTTTGCAATCTTAAGAGCTGATTAGTTTTTGGAAAACTTCGGTCGGGGGGTTTGCTGTTTTGTCCGTTTGAAGGTCATTTCTGTCATGCGCTATATCTCGCGAACCAAACATACGATTTTTTTGAACAAGGTGTCAATCGACGCATATTGACGTTTGTGTGATTTTATCAAATTTTTAAAAAAAGTGCAAAAAATTAGGTTTTTTTTCAAAAACAATAAATTTTTAACCTTATTGTCAAGTCTTAGCAATCAATGTTTACAAAATTTATGTACTCCAAACAATGGTTGCAAAAACGTCATGAAAAATTTTCCTCATGACTACGTAAAAAATTAAATTAAAAATAAAAAATCATTAAAAGTCATCATGATTTTCAAGGTCATTTTTATCATTTACTATATCTCACGAACTAGATATAATATTTGCATCATTATGGTGTTAGTTGACGTGTATTAACATCTTTGTGAAGTTTTTAATATTATAAAAATTCGTTTCAGCCGTTTTTTAATTTAATAGAAGAAAATGCGAAAAATTAATTTTTTTTTGTTTTTTTAACTTGATTTGCACAGCACAGTAATAAATATTTATAAAATTTATAGATTCTTATCATTTTTTGAAGAGAAACCAGCAAAATTTTCTTCCATGATTATGAAAAAAAAAATTAAAAATAAAAAATCATTCAAAGTTACCATGTAAAGAGGATTCATGTGAATGATGTTACTTTATATCTTTTATTCTAAAAAAATTGTTATAAATTCAATCAAAGTTTTAAAATATTTGCATGATTTGGGCAGATTTTTAATAGTTTTTAAAGTTTTTTAATTAAAAAAAACTGCTTAAATTTTGAAAACCAACAAAATTTTTCAACACCTAAAAGGCCCCCACCGATTGATCCGCGTGAATATTCAATCTGTCCTCATCGACCAAAAACCTTACATAATCAATGGACCCTCTCGTAGACGATATGATTCATATAAACTCATTCCTGTTACTATTACCTCTCATTGTTGTAATGTTGTTGATGTTTATGTAGATATTACTGGGAAGTTGACCGTGTGGACCTCAAGGGTCGCACCTCGCGGCTTGTTTTCATAATAATGGAAAAAGTTTTGCCGGTTTCCCTTCAAAAACTGATAAAAATGTATAAATTTTACAAACATTTATTACTGTGTTGTGCAAATCAGGTAAAAAAAATATTTTTTATAAAAAAACCGTAATTTTTGACATTTTCTTCTATTAAATTAAAAAAACGGCTGAAACGAATTTTTATAATGTTAAAAAAATCACAAATATGTTAATACCCGTCGATTAATACCTTAATGATGCAAATATTATATCTAGTTCGTGAGATATAGTGAATGACAGAAATGACCTTGAAGATCATGATGACTGTTAATGATTTTTTATTTTTTATTTAATGTTTGTTGCAATCATGAGAAAAGAGTTTGATGATGATTTTACAAGCATTGCTTGGAGTATATAAATTTTATAAAAATTTATTACTGTGTTACGTAAATCAGGTTAAAATTTTTTGTTTATCAAAAAAAGCCTATTTTTGCACTTTTTTTCTTAAATTAAAAAATGGCTCCAACGATTTTTTTCAAAATTTGACTGATTCACAAAGATGTTAATATGCATGGATTGACAGCTTAATGATGCAAATCGTATGTTTGATTCGCGAGATATAACGCATGACAAATATGACCTTGAAGATCATGATGACTGTTAATGATTTTTAATTTTTTATTTAATTTTTTTTTGTTATCATGTAAAAAATTGATGATATTTTTACAAGAACTGTTTGGGGTATATAAATTTTATAAACATTGAATATATCGACTTGAAAATAAGGTTAAACATTTATTGCGTTTGAAAAAACCCAAAACACCAAAACACCTAAAATTTGCTAGATTCACACAAATGTCAATACGCGTTGATTGGCACCTTAATGATGCAAATCGTATGTTTGGTTCGCGAGAAATAACGGATGACAAATATGACCTTGAAGATCATGATGACTGGTAATGGTTTTTAATTTTTTATTTAATTTTTTCGTAATCATGAGAAAAATTTTTGATGGTGTTTTTACAAAAACTGTTGGGAGTATATAAATTATATAAACATTGATTACTTGGGCTTGAAAATAAGGTTCAAAATTTATTGTTTTTGGAAAAAACCTTAATTTTTTGCACTTTATTTAACAAATTAAAAAACGGCTCGAAATTTTTTTCTAAAAACTTGATAGAATCACAATAATGTCAATACGCGTCGATTGACACTTTGTTTAAAGAAATCGTACGTTGAGTTCGCGAGATATAACGCATGTCAGAAATGACCTTCAAACGAGCATAACAGCAAATCCCCCCGACCGAAGTTTCTCAAAAACTAATCAGCTCTTAAAACTGCAAAGACGCTTCGATTGACATCTTAACGAAGTCAATACGTCTTTATTTACGTGAGTTATGCTCGTAGAAAAAACTGTCCACGAACATACACACACACACACACACATACAGACTGCTTTCTAAAAACACTTTATATATACTCTATAGACCTGAAAACGTAAAGAAATGTTGAAAATTTCAATTTCGATTTTCGAGGCGATTACAAGAACTTCCCATATACTGGAAAGTTAAAAAGGAGAAAAATTTTCCTGCGCTATAAGTTCATTTTTGGCTTTTATCGTGGAACTCATTAAGAACCTATTTGAAGATAATTTTGTCGCAGGCCGTTTGCGGTAAAGTTCTTTGGAATCTCAGTACTTTGGAGGGTGTTATTTTGTCTCGAAGTGGGAAACTTCAAGTGAATAATGCCTTTTTTGCAAAATAAATGGCTGGCCAGGGCGAAAACCGTTTTACGAAAATTCAGCACGGCGATTTTTTTCGCGATATGTAAGTTGTTGAATAGTCAGCTTCAGTTCCACTTTCTGACGCATCTCAAACCTCTCATTCGATCGCCACCTTGAGGAGAAATCGAAATGTGGACTCCCTCTTATATCGATAATCGTAACGTTTGAAATATGGTGACGGAGATTTGTCAACTTAATCAATGTTGCAGCGATTTTCGTTGACCTAAAAAAAAGCTTTCGACACAGAAGCACATGAAACTTTAATCGCCAGGATCGGTGAATATGGAATTGTCAGAAAAGCAAATAAATTAATATACAATTAGTTGACGGGTAGATTTCAAAATACACCAATTTGAGACGTCAAAAGCAAACTGCTTAAATTAGCAGTTTTAATTTTTTTTAATAATTAGTGTTCCGTAGCGCTCGATCCTAGGACCAACGCTATTTCTACTTCATATCAACTACATACAAAAAACAGACCTTGTTGCGAAAGTGGTTATGTACGCAGCTGACACTGTGCTTGTGTATTCAGGCAAAACTTATCTCGAAATTGAACAAAAAGGAAATACTAACTTGGACAAGTACTGGTATTGGCTTCTCCAAAATAGATTGGCAATAAATTCAGGGAAAACAAAATATATTATTTCCAAACAAAAGAACAAGACTGACATACAACCACAAATAAAAATGAATGACACAACCCTTCAGAGAGTGGAACAAATAAAATATTTAGGATTCCTAATAGACGAGAAAATGACGAGTCCAACACATAAATGATCTAAGGAAAAAACTGGCTGTCTTCATTGGTCTTCTGCGGCACTTCCTAAGAACAAAAAATCCAAATTATGTATGCGCACCTCCTTTCTAAAATTTCTATAGGTAAATCCCATGATCATCTCCCGACTAGTAACCAAGACATACAAAACCATTTACAATCTTCCTATGCTAACTCCAACGAGCAAATTTTACATAACAGCCCAAGAATTAAATTTGCAAGGCATGATTTCGATGAATGAGGTCAATTTAAACGTAAGAATTTACACCACTGTGAAATTAGATAGAATTGCCAAAAAAACACAAAAACATGAATAATATAGCTACCACACTTGCCAGAACTGTTCGACTAAAAGGAGACTCCTTCAACAAAGCAGCTAACTTTTTGAATATACCCCCTGACAAAATTAATAACATAGCGAACCCAACTTCCTTTGAAACGACACGTAAAAATACCTCTTGCTAGACCAACATTCGATGTAAGTTACAACTACAATCATCTTCACTAAAATCAAAGCCAAACATGTAATCAACACGAAATAATTCATAAACATATAGTCTGAAACAATCTACTACTATTAATCTAACTAAAAGTATACTAAAACTCACAAATTTAGTACTATCCCTTATACCGATTCTTATCGTCTGAAAAGTACTATGAATGGAAATATAAATAGGTAGAATTACTGAAAATTTAATGGAGAGAGTGATTGAAGAAGACGTAGACCGACAAGCAGGAGCGACTCGTTATCTTTTGAAGATTTCCACTTTTCAACGTTGAATAAAAATGTTAATTGCATTTTCGATTTCCTGTTTTACGAATACTGTGAAGAATACCGGAATTTGCGTGTCTTCAAATAATAAAGTATTTAATTTCAGGATAATGAATATGCTGAGTGATTGTGAGCTTCTTAGTTTTGGAGTCCCTGTTGTTCATTGAATTGGCGCGGGCGTTACTTCATATGTATTACAAAAAGTTAACTCATTTTTTGTCCACGTTGGAAGGTGGAAATCGTCATAAGATACCGAGTCGCTCCTGCTTCTCGGCATGCCGGATTTTTACCGACTAAAACCACCACCGCCTCCTCCAAGCCATTCTCTCCAATACTCTTTGCTTGCACCGTCAGTGTGCAAAATATTTATTCACTTTTTCTATATTTGCTGAGTACTTTCCACGTGATGAATATCGGTATAAGGCATAGTGCCGGATTCTTATTAATTTTTTGGAAGTTTAGTTTCCTTTACGGAGGTTGTAACGAAAAGTGAGCGAGAGGAGTGAGCCCAGAAAAAACGTACAAAATGAAAAAGCGAACGCAAAGAAGATAGAAAAGGAAGGTTGTGGTGACCATGCGGCGCGTTAAATATACGTTTACACGTATATAGTGAACTACATGTACGGAGGGCGGATCTAAGGGGGGGGGGTCAGGGGGGTAGACGCATCTTATTTCTTGTATAATATAAAATAGCAGTGGACATGTGAGCGTCTAAAAATTCATTTCATTTCATTATTTTATTTTATCCCTCTGTGAAAAAATTAACAATCGTGTCGTTATTTGGTTAATAATGAATGAAGGAATCAGTGTTGTGCATAGTTAAAATGAAATAAAAAGTAATGTGTGAAAAATTAACATTATGGCCAGCAGTAGTCAAGATGAAAAATTGATGAAAATTATTGAAACGGTAAACGGTTCAAAAGTAATTGAAACTACTGCAATTCTTCATGGAACAAAATCCAGGTAAATTTTAATGACTACTATATATGAGTAAATTCGCACACCTTTTTAAAAAGTGTTTAAAATATGAAAAATGTTTCCTATCAGAAAGTTTGTCTTAAAATTCAAAGATGTGCAAATATAAGAGAAGAGCAGCTAGTTCAGTGAGCAGAGTGCCCGACTCTTGCTCTCGAGGTAGAGGGTTCAAATCCTCGCTCCCTCTGTTATTTTTACTTTCAGAGATTTCGTTAGATAATGATACAATAATCAACGTTCCGAATTTTGATTGCAGCTCTCAATTTAAAAGAAATGAAAATCGTGCTGCAGCAGTGGCTACCTTCCAAAAAATGGAGATTCAGTTAATGTTTTAACACCATATTTTAACATGCAACTTAATTGTGATTTGACTGCAATAGTTGCTCGAGTTGAACATGTTGGAGATATACGCTCAGCTATTTGTAGACTGGACAACGGAATTGAATTGATGATGATGGTCGGTTACATTTCTCCAAATAAAACAGTTGAAGATATCATTTCGTTTCTTAAAACTCTCTTGCTGAATACAATAAAGATATTACTACATGGGTGGGCCATAAACGTCATGAACTTCGACATATTCTGGCTGGTGATTTCAATGGATAATTTGCGAGTGAAAACGCACAAACTTTGATACAGGAACTAATAGAAAAATTCGACTTTCGATTGAATAGCGCCTCACTTAAGCCCACAAAAAAGTATGGTACAACCATTG
This sequence comes from Oxycera nigricornis, assembly GCA_963942545.1. Taxonomy (NCBI): domain Eukaryota; kingdom Metazoa; phylum Arthropoda; class Insecta; order Diptera; family Stratiomyidae; genus Oxycera; species Oxycera nigricornis. The sequence continues at coordinate 86,826,340 of OZ012660.1, read as the reverse complement.
ATGCTGTCTTTTCAAGATATCCAGAAAACTTGGAATCGCAAACATTCGTTTCATATTTCAGTTACCATAAACCTTTTGTATCTTTTCTTGAATTTAATTCAGCTGAAAATGTAGACAATTCTCCAGAAAATAGAGTAGAATTACTTTGAGATATTTTTTTTACTTTAAGTTACTTTGTGTGAATAAAAGCAAAAAATAGTAATCATATTTTGTCATATTATATGTATTCTAGATTTTTGAATTTGTCACATTAATTCCTAAATTGTTCCTGCATTTATCTATATACAACTTTTTAACCTTTGTTAAATTATTTGCCAAATGAAGCTTAACTTCCCACCGGACACTCTCAGAGTGCCACACTACTGTTTTTTCATCATTAATTTTAGTTCACGAGTGAAGGTATGTTTTTACAAAAAAATTCATTCGGTTTGGTTGTCTAAGCCTCAAGCATTACTAAATTTTAGTATTCCGTGTTTTGGTTTTCAAGTAGATGTTTTCTCAGTGCTGTTTTGAAAGATGATACCTTGGCTATTTCCTTTAATTCATGCAGCAAGTTGTAGAAATTAGCCACACTGTTAGTTGGATCCTTTCTCAGGCGTTCTGTACTAGCATTGATATCCCCTCTATAGTGTTTACTATTATATGCTGCAATCAATTTAGGTGTGATATTATTTAATGAATTCATGTATTCGCTCTACTTGAATAGTCTCAGTGGAGTGGATCAAATATCGACAAAGTTAGCTTTGGCGACTGATAAGTGGATATGCACCTCGGTGTAATGTTCATTCACGCTGGGTAATTTTTTCATCGAGTGGAAATTATTAAAGACTTCTTTTTTCATCAGCGGTGGAAACAGGCCAGAGACCTGAGAGCTCATTGTTATAGGATGATTTATTATCAGCAACTAGTAACCATTTTCGAAAGCGGTTCGTTGAGAAAACAACATACACGCTCCTGCATTTCTTTTTTTAACTTCCCATATGGGAAAATCGAAATTGAAATTTTCAACTTTTCTTTACGTTTTGCGGTCTTTAGAGTATATTTAAATAGTTTTTAGAAAAAGAGATGTATGTGTGTGTGTACGTACGTACGTTCGTGGTCAGTTTTTTCTACGAGCATAATCCACGTAAATAAAGTCGTATCGACTTTATTGAGGTGTTAATCGAAGCGTCTTTGCAATTTTCGGAAACTTCGATCGGGGGGGTTTGTTGTTTTGACCCTTTGAAGGTCATTTCTGTCATGTGCTTTATCTCGCGAACAAAACATAGGATTTGCTTGATTAAGAAATCAATCAACGCGTATTGACATTTGTGTGATTCTACCAAATTTATAAAAAAAAAATGTTAGTGCCGTTTTTTAATTTTTTCATTTAAAGTGCAAAAAATTAGGGTTTTTTTCACCAACGATAAATTTTTAACCTCATTTGCGAAACACAGTGATCAAAGTTTATAAAATTTATATACTCCAAACAGTTTTTGTGAAAAAACCAGCAACACTTTCTCTCATGATTATAAAAAAAATTAATTAAAATTAAAAAATCATTAAAAACCATCAACACGTTCAAGGTCATTTATGTCATTCACTATACCTCACGAACCAAATATAATATTTGCATCAAAAAGGTGTCAATCGATGCGTATTAATATTTTAGTGATGTTTTCAAATTTATAAAAAAAAATCGTTTCAGTCGTTTTTCAATTTACTAAAAACATGTGGAAAATTGTTTTTTTTTCATAAAAAATAAATTTTCAACCAGAGTTACGTAACACAGTCTTAAATGTTTATAATATTTTTCAACTTTCATTGATTTTTGTAGAGAAACCAGGAAACCTTTTTCTAAAAATAAAATAGAAAATAAAAAAATTAAAAACCGTTCAAAGTCACCACGTACAAAAGGGGTTAATACGAATGATTATACCTTATATCTCTCATCCCAAAGACATTGTTGTAAAGTCAATCAACGTTTATTAATATTTGCATAATTTGAGCAGAGTTTTAAAAGTCTACACAGCACCGTGTTTTAACTGTAATGAAAAAACTGCTTAAATTTTGAAAATTAATGAAAATCAAATTAAGTTTGCAATTGTGGCAATCAACGTTTTGAATGGTAAAATGTTTTGTAGTCAACACTTTCCAAGATCAAATGCCTTAAAAAGCTTTCATCAAATAAAAAATTGTAATTTTAATGGATAGTGTGATTTCGGCGTGTCGGATGGCATCCTCATCAGGTGCTGTCATAAGCCATCCGTCACGAAACAGCACTACCACGGTTGGCTTATGACAGCACCTGATGAGGATGCCATCCGACACGCCGAAACCACACTTTCCATTAAATTAACGATGAACCAGCATAACCTGGAAGCTAAGAACTCCCATTAATGTGCATCAATAGTGTTAGTAAGTTGCTAGCCAAAAGCACAAAACTAGAAAATAATGTTGTTGACTAGACTAGGTGGTTCTAACCAATGATAAAAAAAAATTGTAGTTTTTATTAGTTTTGTTCTTTAGTGTTCGTAAGATTTCATTTACTTCCTTCATCATTTGTAATACATTTTACTGTTTACATACAATTGAATTTATTTTTGACTGCATATCCAATGTTTCGCAAGGTCAACAGAAAACAAGCCGCGAGGTGCGACCCTTGAGGTCCACACGGTCAACTTCCCAGTAATATCTACATGAATATTAAAAATATTAAACACAAAAATATTTATGAAAATAATACTACTCTAAATAATAATAATCATAATCATAATCGTAATTGAAATTAGCTAATATCAATCATATCATCTACTGTAGCGTTCATTGATTACGTAATGCTTTTGTTGGATGCGGGGTGGATTGGTTTGATTGACTATTCACGCGGATAAATCGGAGGGGGGGCGGGCTATAAAGCCTTTTTTGCGTTATTTGTCATTTTTACATCGATGCTTGAAGCACAAAAGAGCGCTAGCAAATGCATTTTTGTTATTACGCCCACTGAAGAGGTTTTCTCGCGAGGTGTCCATTTTAAATAATTTTGTTCAAAATTGCCATGACTTCGGCATAATCATTGAATTTGTGTTTTGTCACGAGCCGTTTTTTAGGTGTTTTTTGGATCATGCAAAATAATTTGGCCAGTTTCTCTTCGAAAACTATTAGGAATGTATTAATTATATAAACATTTATTACTGAGCTGTGCAAATCAGGTTAAAAATTTATTTTTTATGAAAAAAACTCTAATTTTCCCATTTTCTTTTATTAAATGGAAAAAAAACGGCGGAAAGGACTTTTTATAAAGTTAAAAACATAGAAAAAAATTAATACACGTCGAATGACACCTCAATGATGCAGAAATCATATATGGTTCGTGAGATATAGTGGATGATAAAAATGACCTTGAAAATCATGATAACTTTTAATGATTTTTTATTTTTGATTTCATTTTTTACGTAACCATGAAAAAAAGTTTTGCTTATTTTCTTACAAAAACTGTTAGGAGTATATAAATTTTGAATACATTTATTATTGCATGCTGCAAATCAGGTTAAAAATTTATTGTTTATGGAAAAAAAACCTAATTTTTAGCACTTTTTTTCAATAAATTAAAAAACCGTTTCAACGATTTTTTTAAAAACTTGATAGAATCATACAAATATTAATACGCGTCGATTGACACCTTAACTTTGCAAATCGTATGTGTCGTTCTGGAGATATAACGCATTACAGAAATGACCTTCAAACGGGCAAAACAGCAAACCCCCCCGACCGAAGTGTCCCAAAAACTAATCAGCTCTTAAGATTGCAAAGACGCTTCGATTGACACCTCAACAAAGTCAATACGACTTTGTTTACGTGAGTTATGCTCGTAGAAAAAACTGTCCACGAACGCACGTACGTACGTACGTACACACACACACACAGACACACACACATACATACTTCTTTCTAAAAACACTTTATATATATTCTATAGACCTTAAAACGTAAGGAAATGTTGAAAATTTCAATTTCGATTTTCGAGGCGATTACAAGAACTTCCCATATACTGGGAAGTTAATAAGAAATAATTATCAGTTTCATTGATGTAAAATCGTGAAAAAATAAAAATTCAGTGATTATGCCGAAGTGATGTCAATTTTGAACGCAACTATTCAAAATGGCCATCACGCGACAAAATCTCTTCAGTGGGCGTAATCACAAAAATTCCGTTCATTTTTGCTAGCGCCCTTTTGCTCTTCAAGCAAACCAAAAGCACTACGTATTTAATGGACGCTTCAGTAGATGATATGATTGACCGTGTGGATCTCAAGCGTCGCACCTCACGGCTTGTCTTAAGGGGGTATTCTCAATTGCAACCCTATTCAAGGTAGCTATGTTTGGGAATTTCTTCAAAGGACTTGGAAGTAGATATGGTTCTAATTCTTTTAGGGTTAAGTAACTTGAAATATACAAAACAAGTTTTTAACTTCCCAGTATATGGGAAGTTCTTGTAATCGCCTCGAAAATCGAAATTGAAATTTTCAACATTTCTTTACGATTTGTGGTCTATAGAGTATATATAAAGTGTTTTTAGAAAGGGAGATGTATGTGTGAGTGTGTGTGTGTGTGTACGTACGTTCGTGGACACTTTTTTCTACGAGCATAACTCATGTAAATAAAGTCGTATCGACTTCGTTGAGGTGTCAATCGAAGCGTCTTTGCAATCTTAAGAGCTGATTAGTTTTTGGGACACTTCGGTCGGGGGGGTTTGCTGTTTTGCCCGTTTGAAGGTCATTTCTGTCATGCGTTATATCTCCAGAACGACACATACGATTTGCAAAGTTAAGGTGTCAATCGTTGCGTATTGACATTCAAATATCAAATTTTTGGTTGTAGCCGTTTTTTAATTTAAGGGAAAAAAGTGCAAAAATTAGGTTTGTTTTTATAAACAATAAATTTTTAACCTGATTTACGGAAGACAGTATTCAATGTTTATAAAATTTACATACTTCAAGCAGTGCTTGTAAAAACATCATCAAAATTTTTCTCATGATAACAAGAAACATTAAATAAAAAATAAAATATCATTACCTGTCATCCTGACCTACAAGGTCATTTCTTCCATTCGCTATATCTCATGAACCAGATATAATATTTGCATCATTAAGGTGTCAATCGACGTGTTTTAAAATCTCTTTGATTATTTTAACATTATAAAGATCCATTTCAGCGGTTTTTAATTTAATAGAAAAAAATGAGAAAACTTGGGGTTTTTTTCCAAAAAAATATATTTTTTTAACCTGAATTGCACAACACAGTAATAAATGTTTATAAAATTTATACTTCCTATCAGTTTTTGAAGAGACACCAGCAAAACTTTTTTCATGATTCTGAAAAAAAATTCAATTAAAAATAAAAAAATCATTCAAAGTTACCATATGAAAGGGGTTCTTCCGTTTGATATTACCTTATATCTTTTATTCTAAAGATTTTGTTGTAAAGTCAATCAAAGGTTTAGAATGTTTGGATAATTTGAGCAGATTTTTAATAGTTCTTGCAGTCTTTTAATTGAAAAAAGCGGCTTACATTTTAAAAACCATCAAAATTTCAATCAAATTTGCATTTGTGGTAATCAATCATCATCACCCATCCACCAAAAGCCTTGCGTAATCAGTGGATGCTCCCGTAGATGTATGATTAATATAAACTCATTCCTGTTACTGCTATGAATACCTTTCATTATTATTATTTAAAGTAGTATTATTTTCAAAATTATTATTGTGTTTAATATTTTTAATGTTTATCTAGATATTACTGGAAAGTTGACCGTGTGCACCTCAAGGGTCGCACTTCGCGGATTGTTTCATTAAATTATTATGATTATAAAATTATATATGGAGGATTTCATGCAATCACTTGAAAATCGCCAAGGCACACACACACACAATCTTTCTGATGAGAGAAATGCTCTGAAACAAAAAGATCAGAAACGTCGTCGTTTATTATGACTGTTGCTATGGTTTCAACCTCAGAGAAGATGATATATGCAAAAATAAAAAAAATGGCCAATGTTTCAACATAAACGTCCAAAAAATGACTCTTTTATTTAAAATTGATATTTTATTAATTTGAAAGTTCAGACGACACCTATACGTGTGTTGAATAAGTGGTTAAAATTTGAAAACAATCCGCCAAGTAGATTTGGAGAAAACTTTGTGACCGTGTTGAAAAAAGTGATTTTGAGAAAAACGCGTTTAAATTTTTTTTTAGAAAAAAGTATGAAAATAAGGTACTTACAGCAATGCCCGCTCCGTACAAGTTAGGCAAGTTTATGCTCTTAAATTCAATATAACGGTATTATTATACTGATTGTATTGTATCCCAAAGCCATCTGCTCATATCTATATATAGAGAGAGCTAAAAGAAAGGGCGGAGCAGCTGCGCGACAGTGAATGAAGTACGTAAAATTTTACTATACGGAGCGCGCTCGCTTTAATCAAGCATGACTATAATAAGAATGCTCGGATCGATGTGAAATTTTAACACGACATTTTTGAAACTATATACTATCGAAATTCGTAATAAAAAAAATCGAATATTTTTTTTCTAATTGAGAATACCCCCTTAATTTCAAAAGACAACGTTACTGATAAAAATTGACGATAAAACTTTCACTTCCATGCATACATGCTATCATCAGCTAACATTTGTTTTCTTTGCTTCATCTACAAGTTCCAACTTTGTAGAGCTATTAGTTTCTACAACTTGGCTTAGAACCAACCATATTACTGGATAATAGTTTTCTAGTATCTGAACGAAGCACAAGCACAAAATTCACAGGAATAAGTTTTCGGGTAAAGACAACTTCAATCTAATATTTCATTTTAAAATAATACATGCATATGAGTGGTAAGAGATTTACCGCAGCTCCAAATGATTTCTACTTAGCAAAATCTGCTAATATTTATGTTCATTCGCAATCCGATTAAAGTATTTCCACCCTTATTGTGTTGCTTTGGAGATGATATTCACTTGAATCCTTCCATCGTCAACAACTTCACTTAAAATGAACATTTCAAATGGAGCACATTGTTCCGTTCTAACATAAATGGGTTTTTGAGCTCTCCGATTTCAGCACAAAATTTTCAATGAGTTGGCAATTTCAGTTGCCACCCTTGTTATTGTACGGGTCTGTCGCACCACCATTGCGTACTTAGGAATGTTTATTAATACGGTCGATGAAATTTATTCGTGGTTGCGGTCTGCCACAACGTGTGTAGTTGCTGTGATTGTCAAACAAGTTGATGAGATTTGCATGTTTGATTTGTTTGCATATGCCAGAAATTCACGGACGAGCGCGTGAATAAATAATGAAGACTAAATATTGGAAAACACCGGTTGAATTTCATTTCAAATAGGATAGATGTATCTGTTTTGGTTTTAACATTATCTCTTCACATAATGCAATACAAAATGCATGTAATTAATATGTGGAAATATTTGAAAAATGTGGTGCATTGGGCTCAGAATCCATTTGCATATGTATAAGAATGTACATATATTGAAAGTTATGTTTTAATAAGTTTTGATAAAATAAGTCAGGAAAAAGAAGTTTTTAGGGATACAAATAAATTATTTTTTTAATTTCAGTTTAAATGAATAGTAATCATATGAGTCGAAATTGCAATGCAATTTTTGTTATTAAGTTGTTTGTTTTTTTTATATTCATTTTTGTTGAATATGAATGATATGATATTTTTTACTTAGTTTCCAGTGACGAGTGCTGATCTCAATTGCACCCGAAATGCCTATATTTCTAATCAGGTACTGCCGAATATGGCGGGAGAGCAGTTGATATTAATACTCTTGCCGAATATGGCAGTCTGGTTTCAAGATAGACTCTGATTTTATTCCTAAATCTACAGCTATTTTATTCTAAAATCTATGTACACAAAACTTACTCAAGCAAAAGTTTTTTTCATGATTACAAAAAAAATTAAATAAAAAATAAAAAATCATTAAACGTTCAAGGTCATTTACGTCATTCATTATATGTATCTCGAGAACTGAATATAATATTTCCATCATTAAGGTGTCGCGTCTTATCATTTCTATGATGTTTTTGTATTTTAAAAAAATCGTTAAAGCGTTTTTTTATTTATTAAAAAAAAAATTGGAAAAGTAGTGTTTTTTCATAAAAAAATTCGTTTTTAACCTGATTTGCACATCGTAATAATAAATGTTTGTAGAATTTATAAAATTTTATCAATTTTCGTAGAGAAACCAGCAAAAACTTTTCTCATGATTACAAAAAATATTAAATAAAAAATAAAAAATCATTCGAAATCACCATGTAAAAAGGGTTCATTCGAATCATAATACCTTAAATCTCTTATTCTAAAGACATATTTGCAAAATTTGAGCAGATTTTCAATAGTCTTCACAGCACCATGTTTTAACTTTAATAAAAAACCTCTTTGTAGCCTCTCCCCCCTCCGATTGATCCGCGTGAATAATCAATCAAACCAATGCACCAAAATCTTTACGTAATCAATTGACGCTCGCGTAGATGTTATGATTAATATTAAGTCATTCCAATAACTTTTACGAGAAGTAAATTTTTATTATTTGAAGAAGTATTATTTCCATAATTATTATTGTGTTTAATATTTTTAATATCTTTTTAGATATTACTGGGAAGTTGACCGTGTGGACCTCATGGGTCGCACCTCACGGCTTGTTTCTCAATTTGCAGTTGGTCTTGAAAAACATTGAATACGCGGTTTAATTGCATGTAAAAAGTAAAATGTATTACAAATGATGATGGAGGAAGTAATTGAAATCGTACGAACACTACAGAACAAAACTAATAAAAACTACAATTTTTTATTTGATGAAAGCCTTTTAAAGCATATGATCTTGCGAAGTACTGATTTCAAAGTTTGATTACCACAAATGCAAATTTGATTTTTTTTAGTTGGCAAAATTTAAACAGTTTTTTTTTAAATTAAAACACGGTACTGTAAAAACTATTCAAAATCTGCTCAAATGTAGCAAATATTAGGAAATGTTGAATGAACCCTTTTTACATTGTGGCTTTGAATGATTTTTTTTTGAAATCATTGAAGAATGTTTTGCAGGTTTCTTTACAAAAACTGATAAGAGTTTATAAATTTTATCGTATGTTTGGTTTGTGAGATATGGCAGCAATGACCATCAAGGTGCCAAAACAGCAACAGCAGGTTTTCCAACAACTAACCAGCTCTTAATATTACAAACACGCTTCGATTGACACCTCAATAAAGCCGATATGACTTTGCTTACGTGAGTTATGCTCGCAGAAAACTGTCCGCGAACGCACGTACGTACGTACACACACACACACACACACACACATACTTCTTTCTAAAAACACTTAAAATATACTCTAAAGACCTCAAAACGTGAAGATATGTTGAAAATTTAAATTTAGATTTTCGACTGCGAAGTAAGTGGTGGCAAATTCGCGTTATGTCTAATGCCCGGGTCAGATACAAAAGAGTACATTATATAAAGGCTGAGCAAATTACGCTGCTGTCGTCGGCAGATTTCTGCAGATTTAATGTGTACATTGGGAAAATCCAAGATTAAAAGTATCAACTGCCATTTCAAAACCCATTCGTTCTCATTTTTGATAGTGAGATATTATTTTCGCATTTAGAAACCAATACATTGGAATGACTTAAGGGGGAGTATTCTGTTAAAAAAAATCCAAATACAAAATATTATATCGGTATCTAAACTGGTTTTGATTCTACAGGGCTCGTAGTTGCTTTCCGTCCTACTATACTTTTTGGAGCGCAAGCGGCCTTCAAGTGCCCGAACGAATGCCGCTATGTAACTATTCGACTATTATACTCTAATACAATACATACAAGTTATATTACATAGTCTAAGTAAGTGCATATTCGAATTTCCCGGTGTAAACATATAAAATTGTGATTGAAAATGTTTTCAAGTCGAAAACGACGAGATGATTGTCGTAAACCATAAAAACTTTAAGGTATTAGTCGACTTTATAAATTTCAAAAAATTGATTTTTTTTGCACATTTTTCGACTCCTTAGAACTTTAAAAATGACCTCCAGAAATATCTTTTCAAAAGTTTAATATATAATTAGCGACTTTGAGTGTGTGCGCGTTTTCAGCTTCTGATGTTAGCCGCGTAGCCTTTCTTTCATTCCCTTTCTCTAAAATACCGGATTCTCCTTTGTACATTCAATTTGCGGCTTTTTTACCTGTGCTTAGGGTTAATTTAGGCTTCTACATATTAGTTGTGATTTTTTGAAAAAATCTCTAATTTTTCATTTTGCAAACAATATTTATCAGCAAAACGGAACAATAACTTTAAACGCGTTTTCCGCAAAACAACGTTTTTTAACATGGCATTTAGATAATTTTCGAAAACTTTGATCCCATTTTTTGTTACCCAATTTGGCACTGGGGCAAGGACCCAACAATGACAGGCTTCTAGGAACAAATGAATACAGCAATCCGAAATAAATAGAATAATTACTTTATGCCACAATTACTCTACACCATAGCATTCATAGCTAGCCACGTTGGGCGTCACCCTGGTTTATTGCTTTTTGCCAAGTTGGCTATGAGACGCGAAGAGGACGAAGGATTGATTCTAGAAACAAGAGAAGATCCTACCATTAGCTATGATATTGCTCGATCACAACAGTTTTTCTTTATCCAACCGTTCAACAACGAGTTTCTAGTATAATTTACATATATAAATTATCGAATAATTTGCTGATTTCTACAAATAATTGTATACATATGTAGTTGAACATTACTGATTATTTTACTAAAAACTTTAGGGGCGTTTTTCTCAAAAAGGGGGAGTGTTGCGGTCAAGTATTTTAAGGATTGAATATCCTTGACGTCTTTTACTTGTGTGCCAAATTTCATCCAAATCTGAGACTACAAAGTCGAAGCCTCTCCTAGTAAGATTATAGCAATTTTTTTTTACGTTTCTTGAATTTTTTTTTAATCGAAAATATGTCAAAAATCGTTACACGTATATTCAAACGTGCACCACACTGCGAAAAATTACTTATTGTCCTAAATTTAGGCCCATGCAGTTGTTTATACTCAAGAATAATAAGATTGGTTTTTGATATACGGTCGAATATGGAAATTTTGCTCAGGGTTTTACGAGGCACAATCCGCTTTTTTTTGTTTATCACTGATCAAGCGCTTGGTCGGGACAGCCGTCATTTTTTAAATTTTATTTGAATAATGTAAATCTGAATTTTTAATCTCCATATATATACATTTCAAATTCCAGTCATTTCATTCATTCTATCAAGTAAAATTTGAGCTAAGACTACACTCATTAGTTAAGACAAAATACGTTACTAAGGAGAAATCTCCCCATGTTGATGATCTCATCTTCAACTGTGCAATATCGTTATTAAATAAAACATTCTCCATGGTAACAGCTATTGAAGCTTAGCTCTTTGTTATTATTCAAAAACATTTTTAATGACCTCCTCATAAGTGTGCAATGAATCCTTTCATTAAACCAGTGCCCCTAGTCACACCATTAAATGTGAATCCATTCCGAAAAAGACACCATTCGCAATGATTCTTTACTTTATGTATCATTTGCACAATAATCCTGATTGAGTAGATGCAGAGGGAACTAAGAAAAAGTAATGAGTTTAAAACCCAGTTTGAATGATACGACATAATTCAAACACATATGTATGTACATACAAATGTATTCATTAAAAACGACTTAAACAGCTCGTTGGATTCGAATTAATTTACACGTGAACTATGAATTCACATGTTGAGAAAAGGACCTGCGCAGCATAGTACGTGAGGTCAAATGATATTGCATGATGAGTTCTGGGGAATCGTACTGCAGGGATGCTAGAAAGATTTAAGCAGTTTTTTTCAAGGATGAAACAGTATATTTTAGATAATGTGAGCAATATCCTCATCGAAATGAGCTGTGTGCCGCAATAATTTCATTAGATAGAGTTTGTGTTACCCGGACTCAATTTAGGACGAATAGCCGAGTAGTTACCTAACGCTTTTTGGTTCGATAGTGCAAAATAGTTTTTGTAATGAACTACTTATTATTTTACATCTAAAATCCTGATTAGGAAGAATGTATCTTGGTGAAATAAAAATGAACCTCTAGAATTACTATTCACAATCTTGTCTTGAAGCCAATTTCGTGTCTCATTTACTGGTTATTGTCAGTTGATAAATATGGATTCTATTGTTATGTATTTTACGAGGCCTTTCCACAACTTCTGTTTCAGAAAATGCCAAAGCATACCAATCATATTCCTCAGAAATGCGTCATCTGAGAACATCACTGACTTCATTGCAGTTATTAACTTCCCAGTATATGGGAAGTTCTTGTAATCGCCTTGAAAATCGAAATTGAAATTTTCAACAATTCTTCACGTTTTGATTGTTTGTATATGTATGTGTGTACGTAAGTACGTAGGCAGTTTTTTCTACGAGCATAACTCACGTAAACAAAGTCGTATGGACTTTGTTGAGATGTCAATTGAAGCGTCTTTGCAATTTGAGAAGCCGATTAGTTTTTGGTTCACTTCGTTCGGGGATTTGTCGTTTTGACCCTTTGAAGGTCATTTATGTCATGCGCTATATCTCGTGAACCAACCATAGGATTTGCATAATTAAGGTGTCAATCGACGTGTATTGACATTTGTGTAGTTTTGTAAAAATTTTCAAAAAAACTTAAGCGGGCCGTTGTTTAAATTAATTAAAAAAATTGCAAAAAATTAGGTTTTTTCAAAAACAATAAATTATTAACCTGATTTGCAAAACACAGTAATCAATCAAACAGTTTTTGTAAAAAACAGCGAAATTCCCCCCCTGATTATAAAAAAAATTGAAAAAATAATATAAAATAAATAATATAATAATTATTCGTTATAAATAATATAACAATTATTTGTTTTTAAAAATGTTTGATCGTTACTGAATAATTATAACTAACTTTATATTAACAATATCAAATTTCAACTACCAATATTTGATTGTTATCAACAATATTAAATTATTTAAAACAATATTTAATTATTAACTGCATTAGCGTCACACATCCCAAACCTCATAATATAAGTTTGGAATTCTATAAAATAATCTTGATTTGTTTTTAAATAATATTTTTTACAACTTGGATGATTTTTTTTAAAACGCACAATAATAATAATAATAATAATAATATGAATTCGAATTTTATAAATTAATCTGGATTTTTTTTTCAAATTACATTTTTTGGCAACTTTGATTACAATTTTGCTAAAACACACAATAATAAGAATATTACTTTGAATGTATTTGGGATCTGCACGAATTAATAGTGTGTATCAAAAGTTTCAAAATTAAGCAATTCTTTGTCATTATTTTCAGTTTTTTCATCCTCAATAAAAAACGGCTTAACAGATTTTGCTGAAAAGTCATTCAGTTCTAAGTTATGTAATTACGCGTTGAATGAAGCCAGTCCCACGTCAATGCGATCTTTGAGATAATCGAGACGAAAAATAATTCCGAACGCACATACGCCCATGCGTACATACACACACACACACATCATTCTAAAAAAGATGGATTTGAATTCTAGAGAACTTGAAACGTGGAGATAGGTCAAAATTTTGGATTCGCAAAATCGACCCCATTACAATAACTTCCCATAGGGAACTGGAAAGTTAAAAAAATAAAAAAATCGTTAAAAGTCAACATGACTTCCAAAGTCATTTATGTCATCTACTATATCTAGAGAATCGAATACCGACTCTTATTTCTAATCCCGGGATTTCGGAATCTTTCATTGCCTATCCCGGGATCCCGGTATTACCCCGGGATTAAAGACTGCATTATGAAAAAAGCAAGAGGCAAATAAAAACAGTTTTAGTAGAAATCAAATCGACATTTTATTAAATTAGTAATTCCGTATTCAATTGGTAATCGTTTAACATTATTTGTCGCACATTGTTAATCAAATATAAAATAAATTTTAAAAAATCAACAAACATAATTTTTGATTAAATAAATCGTTGTGACTTGACATCTATAATAAATAATCTACAACAATTATTTTACAATTCAATCTACTTCAAATAAAATAAAACAAGCCGTGAGGTGCGACCCTTGAGGTCCACACGGTCAACTTCCCAGTGATATCTACATAGATATTAAAAATATTAAACACAATAATAATTGTGGAAATAATACTACCTCAAATAATAAAAATGTACCTCTCATAAAAGTTATTGGAATGACTTAATATTAGTCGTAACATCTACACGAGCGTCAATTGATTATGTAAAGATTTTCGTGGATTGGTTAGATTTAATATTCACGTAGATCAATCGGAGGGGGGATAGGTTACAAAGCCTTTTCTACGTTATTTGTTATTTTCATATCGATGTTTGAAGGACAAAACAGCGCTAGCAAAAATGAATGAAGGGATTTTGTTTTTGTTATTACTACAACTGAAGAGATTTTGTCGCGTCATAGCCATTTTGAATAGTTGCGGTCAAAACCGCTAGCACTTCGGCATAATCACTGAATTTGTATTTTTTCACGATTTTACATCAATGAAACTCATAATTATTTCTTATTTTCTGTTGATTTTGAGAAACATTGATTATGTAGTCAAAAATAGGTTCAATTGCATGTAAAAAGTAAAATATATGTATCATAAATGATGAAGAAAGTAATTGAAATCTTACGAATACTAAAGAACAAAACTCCTAACCACTACAATTTTTTATTTGATGAAAGCTTTTTAAAGCTTATGATCTTAAAAAGTGTTGACTACAAAACATTTTACCATTCAAAACGTTGATTACCACAATTGCAAATTTGATTTGATTTGTATTGGTTTTCAAAATTTAAGCAGTTTTTTTATTAAAGTTAAAACACGGTTCTGTGAAGACTATTAATAATCTCCACAAATTATGCAAATAATAATAAACTTTGATTGACTTTACAACAATTTCTTAGGAATAAGAGATTTAAGGTATAAAAATTCGAACCCTTTTTACATGGTGACTTTGAATGATTTTTTTACTTCCCAGTATATGGGAAGTTCTTGTAATCGACTCGAAAATCGAAATTGAAATTTTCAACATATCTTTACGTTTTGAGGTCTTACGAGTATATTTTAAGTGTTTTTAGAAAGAAGTATGTATGTGTGTGTGTATGTACGTACGTACGTCCGTACGTACGTATGTGCGTTCGTGGACAGTTTTTTCAAAGAGCGTAACTCACGTAAACAAAGTTGTATCGACTTCATTAGGGTGTCAATCGAAGCGTCTTTGGAATCTTAAGACCTGGTTAGTTTTTGGGAAACTTCGGACGGGGGGGTTTTCTGTTTTGCCCGTTTGAAGGTCATTTCTGTCATGCGTTATATCTCGCGAACAAAACATACGATTTCCTTGATCAAGGTGTCAATCGACGCGTATTAACGTTTCTGTGATTCTGTCAAGTTTTAAAAAAATTCGTTCGAGGTGTTTTTTAATTTTTTAAAAAAAAGTGCAAAAAATTGTGTTTTTTTCAAAAACAATAAATTTTTAACCTTATTGTCACGTCCAAGTAATCAAAGTTTATATAATTTACATACTCCAAACAGTTTTTATAAAAATTTCATCCAAATTTTTACTCATGATTTCAAAAAAGTTAAATAAAAAATAAAAAATCATTAACAGTCATCATGCTCTTCAAGGTCATTTCTGTCATGCGTTATATCTCGCGAACCAAACATAGGATTTGCATCTTTTAGGTGTCATTGTACGTGTATGAATATTTTTTTAAATCTGCCGCATTTTTAAAAAAATATTTGGAGCCGTTTTTTTTTAAATTTTAGAAAAAAAACTGCAAAAAATTAGGTTTTTTTCATAAACAATAAATTTTTAAGCTGATTTGCGAAAAATAGTAATCAATCTTTATAAAATTTATATATTGCAAACAATGTTTGTGAAAACGTCATCAAAACTTTTCCCCATGATTACGTGAAAAATTAAATTAAAAATAAAAAATCATTAAAACTCATCAAGATTTTCAAGGTCATTTTTATCATTCACTATATCTCATGAACCAGATATAATATTTGGATCATTAAGGTGTCAGTTGACGTGTATTAGCACCTTTGTGAAGTTTTCAACAATATAAAAATTCGTTTCAGCCGTTTTTTTAATTTAATAGAAGAAATTCGAAAAATTATGTTTTTTTTTATAAGAAATATTTTTTAACCTGATTTGCATCGCACAGTGATACCAGTTTATAAAATTTATACATTCTCATTAGTTTTTAAAGAGACACCGTCAAAATTTTCTTCCATGATTATGCAAAAAACTAAATAAAAAATAAAAAAATCATTCATAGTTACCATGTAAAGAGGGTTCATACGAATGCTATTACTTTATATCCTTTATTCTAGAAAAAATGTTGTAAATTCAATCAAAGTTTCAAAATATTTGCATAATTGAGCAGCTTTTTAATAGTTTTTATAGTCTTTTAATTAAAAAAAAATGCTTAAATTTTGAAAACCAACAAAAATTTTCAAGATCAAAAAGGTCCCCACCAATTGATCCGCGTGAATATTCATCGACCAAAAACATTACGTAATCAATGGACCCTCCCGTAGACGATATGATTCATATTAACTCATTCCTGTTACTGCTATGAATACCTCTCATTGGTGTAATGTTGTTGATGTTTATGTAGATATTACTGGGAAGTTGACCGTGTGGACCTCAAGGATCGCACCTCGTGGCTTGTTTTATTTTTAATTTAATTTGTTTTGAAATCATGAGAAAATATTTTGCTGGTCTCTCTACAGAAATTGATAAAAGTTTATAAATTTTATAAACATTTATTATTACGATGTTAATTTTATTAATTAATAATTAATTTTTTTATGAAAAACAACATCAATTTTCAATATTTTTTTATTAAATTAAAAAAATGGCTTTAAAGATTTTTTTAAAATTTAAAAACATCGTTAAAATGTTAATACGCGTCGATTGACACCTTAATGATGCAAAGATTATACTTGGTGCTCGAGATATAATGAATGACATAAATGACCATGAAGGTCATGATGACTTTTAATGATTTTTTATTTTTAATTTAATTTTTTTTGTAATCATGAAAAAAAAATTTGGTAGTTTTTGCACAAGAACTGTTTGGAGTATAAAAATTATATAAACATTTATTACTGCGTGTTGAAAATCAAGTTAAAAATTTGATGTTTTTGAAACAAACCCCAATTTTTTGCACTTTTTTCAAAAAATAAAAAACCGCTCCAACGATTTTTGCAAAAATTTGACAGAATCACGTAAATGTCAATACGCGGCGATTGCTACCTTAATGATAAAAATTTTATGTTTGGTTCGTGAGATATAGCGCATAACATGATTGACCTTCAAGGGGTGAAAACAGCAAACACCCCCGACCCGAATTTCGGGATCCCGGGATTGTAATCCCTAACTATATATCATGAACCAAATATAATATTTTTATCATTAAGGTGTTAATCGACGTGTATTAACATTTTTGTGATGTTTTTAACTTTATAAAAAAAGTTGTTTGAGCCGCTTTTTAATTAAATAAAAAAGTGCAAAATTAGGGGTTTTTCATAAAAAAATAAATTTTTAACCTGATTTGCACAACAGGGTCATAAATGTTTATGAAATTTATGAATTCTTATCAATTTTTGTAGAGAAACCAGCCAAATCTTTTTCCATGATCAAAAAACAAAAAACAAAATAAAAAATAGAAAATCATCCAAAGTCATCATGTAAAAAGACGTCATACGGATAATATTACCTTTTTTCGTCGCTGGGAGGTGGAAATCTTCAAAAGATACCGATTTGCTCCTGATTCTCGGCATGTCGGATTTGCCTCCACCGAAAACCTCTCACTCCGTCGCTCATTGCTTGCAATGTCCATGTGCAATGTATTTCCTGAATGCTTGTTCATTTAATTAGTGCTTTCCAGACGATGTACATCGGTATAAGGAATAGTATCAGTATCTCAACATTTTTATTCAGAGTTCAATATATCCGATTTTGTTTCAAATTTGTAGAATAAACTTTAGCGTTCTTAATTATTGAATTGAATTTTCAGTAAATGTTTACGTAGCATGATTTTAAACGATATTATGTTACGCGCTTCTCTTATTGTGTGAGGTAGCTCATTGTAAAAATTTGATGCCGCGTTATTAGGACCCATCCTCCGGCGCTCTGTCCTAGCAAATTTTATTAACGTATCAGTTACGTTCTCATATTGTAGTCGTTTCCACCCCATGTATATCTAGTTTCGTTGTTTTTATTTCTTCATGGTGTAAATTTTTAAAAATGAATTTTCCTTTTTCCATGTGAACATGGAAAATTCTAATGTCTAAGACATTGTTGTAAAATCAATCAAAGTTTATTAATATTTGCATAACTTGCAACAGTTTGAACAGTTTTGCCAGTGTTTTAATTTTAATACAAAAAACTGCTTGAACTTTGAAAACCCAAAAAAAATTATTCAAAAATTTGTTAACAAAAATTGCATTAGTTTTTGCCAGCGTTTTTTCACTTCAAGCATGGATAAAAAAATATCAAATTACGTAGAAAAGGCTTTGTTACTTGCCCCTCCTTACCGATTAATACGAGTGAATATTCAATCAAAGCAATCCACCCCCCCATCCACCAAAAGCCTTACGTAATCAATGGACGCTCCCGAAGATGATATGATTAATCTTAACTCATTTTTGTTACTGTTATGAGTACTTCTCAATATTATTATTATTTGAAGTAGTATTTTTTTCATAATTATTTTTTTGTTTAATATTTTTAATATTTATGTAGATATAACTGGGAAGTTGACTATGTGCACCTAAAGGGTGGCACCTTACGGCTTGTTTGTAAATATTTTCGTTGAATTCTTTCTTTAGATTTTTGCTTGCAGTCGAGAAGTCCAAGTTTTTCACACATAACTATTATAACATTAACAATTTTGATGCGAGATTCAGCAAAAGTAGTTTGACTGTCCGTTACATATAATCAATTAAGATTCTGGTTTGTGAGGCCCTCTCTCATGATATGGATTATAGTTAGTTTTAATTCATCTATAACCAGGCATTGCTGAGGACACATGGAATATTAGAGGATAATATATGAAAACCAATGTGCAAAAGCACACATCGATTTTCCGTTGATAAATTCATGGGTTGGAAGTACACTTCATTAGGTTTATTAGCAATGCATTCAGAAGCAATTAGATTCTAAAAACCTCTCAATTAGGGTTATATGATTAGAATGACGAATTGGTGTATATTTAGTAAGAACATTATTTGATAAAGTGAGTGTGAATTCTGTTTTTAATGATTCCTGTAAATATTTGTTTCGAAAACATATCAACTGATTCATTCACTCAATACGCCTCAATTCTTATGAGTGATTTTTTTCAGATGAATTAAATACAAATAGAATAACAGAAGAAATTGCCACGCTGCTAGATTTAATAATATTTTGACTCATTAAAACATTATTTCTTCCAGAAATAGTGAAAAGCGAACAAATCTTTCAAGCAGTCCTAGAAATGATTTATTTTCCCGACGTAACATTTCAATAAGACATCCTTTGTTAACTCAAGCACGCTTGCCGACGAAATTGATGTACAGCGCCTGATAAAGTTCTTGTCTACTTGAAATGTGTTCGTATTTCTTTCCCCAGCTACCACACAAAATCAACACGAGGATGTCTCAAGCGAGTGCACATGAAAGGATCTCATTTGTTTCAATCTTCTGTAAGTAAGCGAGTCCGGACAAATGACATATTCCGCTACTCTGCCTCTGTGAAGACGCAGCATTAATAAGTATAAACAACGCCGTGGTATTATCCTGGATTGCTGTTAGCATGCACAGCGCAAAAGTTACAGAACAGGCATTTGGATGGCAGTAAAGGATATTTGTATCTATCATCCCCGGCATCGAGACTCAGAAGTGTGTTAGCCAAGTTTTTCTGCTCCTCCGTGTTTCCACATCAGAAGTGATAAGTTCTTCCAAACAGCAAAGCACATGTACTCATACATATTCATGTTTGTGTCACTCTTGCCAAGGATTCATTTTGTTTGGTTCTAATGAATCTTCAATGTTGGTTAACAGTCTGGGGATTAAAGACTCAGCAAGTTTCATTTTACGTCGCGCCGTACTGCCGAAGAAGGGCTGCATGGAGGTTAGGAGATATGCTAATTAGGTCGAATTCCGGCACTTAAACCTATTATTAGCTGGATTCGAGAGCAGTGAGTTGCGTCTCAATATAATGGTGGTTTCATAGTTCAAGGTGAAGTAACGGAGTCCGGAGCAGCCATTGAGTATTCAATTAAGGATTAATCTGGGACGATGCCCGGAGCATGGCTCCCATCCAAAGGATTCGTCTTGTGTTTTGGGAAATTGAAATATTTTCGGAGGTCAAATGCTTCCAAGCAGCTCGTGTCATGGAAGTGTTTGCTAAGTGCTAGCTGGCAGACAAACTTACCAAAGTTTAATGGCCACCAGGTTTTGTTTTAGCACAACGATCAAAAAATTTGAAGCTTTGCTGGTGGATTTAATTGGTATGGTTGAAGTAACTTGACACAGTTTTTTGTTCGTTGAGACTTTTGGCTATCCTTGAGTGGATCTGCATCTTATTAAGAACAATTTATATTAAAGAAACAAGCTGGGAGATATTGAAATTGAAAAGCTTTCACTGAGAAAATGTCTTATGTATGTTTATGAATTTGCATAGTACTCAGTATCAGAGAGAAAACAAGAGAAATTATTTAGTGCATGCCATTACAACATTAGCAACAGTGACATACTTGACATATTGAAGCATATGCTTTGTCAGACCTGTAAGAAATATCTCTTATTTGGCTTAAACAACGTTGCAAAGTATTGACAAGTTGCTTCTGATGTGAGTTATGTGTTGCAAAAGCTTTGCCTAAGTTGTGAATAATTTTTGGTTGCTATAAAGTCCTGTCTGAATTCCAGTGTAATTTGATAAACATATACATATTTATTTAGCACATCATGTAGGTAAATTAAGCACTTTGAGGTTATTTTACAGTATAATGATACAGTGATTCGTATATATCGAAAGCTTTTGTATTTGGTTTATTACAAGTATGATGAAATTTTAAGATATTTACACTAAAAATTTATCATTTTCGAGTAAAATATAGCACCAATGACACCTGCTACACATACAGGTCCCAAAAGGACTTCAATATCAGTCGTAATTGATATGTGAACTTTAAATGGAGATTCGAAGGCGGCAGTATTAATAGCAGAAAATATTTTCGAAACGATTTGTTTTACATCTTTCAAGATAACAGGTGAAACTTGGAAGGAGTGGAAGATCATAATTCAATAGCGCTGCAGTTTGTGGTCTCAAATACGCACACATCGTCGAAAACTGACAAAGTCGAGAAGTTTTCCTTGTTTCTTGAAAATCTAGTTTGAAAGTTAGAAACTTAATGGCAAGGTGTCTTTTCATTTGATTCAAACAATTTAAAATAGCATTTGGGAATGTATTTACTCAAGGGGGAAAATCACATTAGGGTGCCTATTTCTATGCTTTTTTCATGATATTTTTAAATAGGAAAAAATAATTAGAACTAATTGAAATTAATAGGCTATTTTACACATATTTTGAACTACATTTCAAGTGCTTATCATCAAAGTTCGTTAAGTTAAAAGCTGTTCTTCATGGTGGTCTGTGGTTCGAGTGTCTCATTGCCGTGCATGCTGGAATCCACAATTTTAATATGGAAGCAATCCAAGTAAATTTTCATATTACCTTTATATATAATTCTTCAATGAACCAGATTTTAAGTTAAAGTTTGGAAAATTGAAAATTTGTGACGCGTTGAAAAAAAATTGAAATTTTTTCGTGCTTTTGTCATCAAAAAACTCTAAATCAAATTTTTTCATCCCCGTTTTAAATTCAGTTAGACGAAAATTTAATAAGAATTCAAAAATTCTTTGGTTTTTGAAGATCGGTCAAAATTTTGCTGAGACACAATGCACGCAAGCCAGATAAACGCATTTCGAGAAAATCTCATTTAAAAACAAATTACCAAAAACTAAATATTGAAGTCGTTTACTCTTAAGCACACAGGGATACTAGGAAAATAAATCTTCCTGTTTGTAATACCTTTCCAAATACAACCAAAGTAAACAAATAAAGATATATTCATAGAAAGACAGCTGCGCTGGTTTGCGATCGCTCCATTCATTCACGCTACATTTCTTGCCCCGAAAATATAAGAAGGGCTTCGAACATCGATCTCAAACTTTTTGAGTATACTCTTGAATAGCTAAAGTTTTGAATTTTACTGTAAAATAAACTTAATTTTTTTAACCGTCTAATGTGATGAGTTATTTTTTTTCTTTTTGGATGAGTTCTTTAGACCATTCTACCTTCTCAAACGATTATGGCCCGTGTCATCGGTAGTATGCTTCGATTGGCACCTTAACGAAGTCGATACAATTTTTCCTTTTAGAAATGACGCGCAACACACACACACACACACACAAAATCTCTCCCCATCTATCTCTCACACGCATACACACAATCACATTTATCTATATACTTATATATACATATACATACATACATACATACATATATATCCCTTAGCTACATTCGGTATTCATATCAACAAAACTTCATTCGTTAAAGCAGTTTTTATTCAAAACCACAGTATTATTACAAAGAAAATGGCGTTTCTTCAAGCCAGTCATAGTTTTTCAGTAAACAATGGAGTATTTTTCTTTATTTGAAAAAAATTCTTAAAACTAATTATTTGAAATTTTTATGTACAATTTTAAATTTAAAGAAAATTGGAATTAAAATAAAAAAAAAACAAAAAAAACAAAAAATATTGACATGAGGTCTTTTTATGATTTTATATTCATGAAAAATAGCAATGTAAAGAAGTTCCGATCCTGGTTTTGCATTTTATTTACATAAAAAAGCATGTAAAGACACGATGTTTCATTGATCACGAAAATCTGTACATATTTTCGTTTCTTTTCAATGCAATTTACAAATAAAATTGTCACATTAGGCCAACGTGGAGTTCTTTTACCAACAGAATATGTCGCACATTTCTGATCAAGAGAGTCCCCGCCACTCTTGGTTGAATTATAAGATATAATGATTTCAGGTTTCGAGGATGTTGCATCAATGTCCGACGAATGATGCATCGAGGATACTAAGACAACGGATTTGTTTCTCTTTGGCACATATGAAACCAATGTTGTATCGCCAACAAATCCAAATAAAGATGACTGAACCGGTCTTGATCTCTGTGGTAGATACTTTTTGGGGATTTCTCTTTTATGCTTACGCATTTAATAGTTTTTATAGTTTTTTAATTAAAAAAACTGCTTAAATTTTGAAAATCAACAAAATTTCAATCAAATTTGCATTTGCGGTATCAACGCTTTGAATGGTAAAATGTTTTGTAGTCAATACTTTGCAAGATTAAAAACCTTTCATCGAATAAAAAATTGTAGTTTTTAGTAGATTTATTCGTTAGTAATCGCAAGATTTCAATAACCATCATCATTTGTAATACATTTTACTTTTTACATCCAATTGAACCTATTTTTGACTGCATATACAAAATTTTTCAAGACCAAAAAGGCCCCCACCGATTGATCCGCGTGAATATTCAATCTGTCCTCATCGACCAAAAACCTTACGTAATCAATGGACCCTCCCGTAGACGATATGATTCATATTAACTCATTCCTGTTATTGCTATGAAAACCTCTCAATGTTATTACTTAAAGTAGTATTATTTTCAAAATTATTATTGTGTTTAATGTTGTTGATGTTTATGTAAGGGTCGTTCCTATCCCTCAATTCTTCATTTATTAAGAATAATTTTAATCGCCAACACATTTGATATATATGTTACGGATAAAGCACGAATGAGTGATTTTTAACTTCCCAGTATATGGGAAGTTCTTTTGATCGCCTCGAAAATCGAAATTGAAATTTTCAACATTTCTTTAGGTTTTGAGGTCTATAGAGTATATATGTCGTAGTCATTCGGAAGAATCCGTCTTTCGGCCGAATGACTAGGCATTCAGACTAATAGCCGCGATTTCGCTGTGAGACTGAATCAATCAGCCATTTGGACATATTTCTCCGAATGACTGGCGCGCTTCTGGCATTCGGCCGAATGACTGAAAAGTCCAGTCAAATAGACTGAATTAGTATGTATCTGACCATTGCTATGACATATTGTTATAATGGATCAAAACGTGATTGTTGGCCGTCAGATGTTTGAGCAAAAAATGAAAGAATTGCGCGAGAAGAAAAATAAATCAAACAACTGCATTATTTGCGATAATGAGCATATTGCTCAGGTGAAAAAAGTGTTCAAGGAAATCGAGACGGGTGAAAAGAAATAAGAAACGCATTATCATTACGAAAAATATTATGACTTGGTAAGGATCGGTCAAGAAGTGTTTGTCACTGTTAAGAAAGTTAAATTAACAGACCCTTTGGTGTATATGGTGCCGTGCGAGGAATATTACGCTAAATTAATGGAGGCGCATGTTCAGACTGGACATGGGGGAGGGATAAGCTGTATTACTATGTCCAGTCTCGATGGAGAATTTGCAGGGAGGCATGCCAACTTTTCGCCTCATTGTGCTGTACTTGCACCAGAAAACGATTTCTTCCACGAAAAGGGGTAGTGATAAAACCCATAGTGTCAGAAGGATTCAACACGCGAGGCCAAGTCGATTTGATTGACTTTCAATCATGCCCGGACGGTGAATTCAAGTGGTTGTTGAATTATCAAGATCATGTCACAAAGTTCCTACAGTTACGGCCGTTGACCTCAAAGAGCGCGCATAATATTGCTGAAGAGTTGTACCAAATTTTCGACGTTTTTGGCGCACCGTATATTCTAGAAAGTTAAGAGATCAGCGAAGACACAACAAAGACACAATTACATCAACTATTGATTTATTTACATTCCTGCTTCCAGTGACAACGGCAGAGAATTCGTCGCTGGTGTTATTAGCTCACTCGTATCTTTATAGCCATTCTGCAACACGGAAGACCACGACATCCAAAATCGCAAGGAAGTGTTGAACGATCAAATGCCGATGTTGAAAATATGCTCCGTGCCTGGATGATCGACAACCAATCAACCAACTGGAGCCGTAGTTGCTATGAAGTGCAGGTGAAATGGCATTTATTTTGTATATTATTATATTTCATTGATGAAATAATTTTTTCAGTGGCAAAAAAATACTTTCAAGCACAGAATAATCAACAGGACGCCTTTTGAGGCTGTATTAGGGCCAATTAAATGCGGAATTCGTAGTATCAATTTGTCAGAGGAGGCTGTTCTAAATATTCACACAGAAGATCAGTTAATGGAAACATTAAACACCAGTACTGACCTAACATATACCAGAATTCATGAAGAAAGGGATACACTCGATGATGCCTGTGGTATTTGCGAGCAAAGATTGGGAGAGACTGACAAAAAAACTTGCAGTTACAGTCATTTGGAAATTCATGCTCGGTGTGGTGTCTTATTCGATTCAAAAGATTTTGTATGATCTCTTTGTATTAGACACAGAGAGATTATGACGAGTCAAGAAGATTGTTTCAACAAACAAACAAAAAAAGCGGCAGTAAAAATGTCCGAAGCTTCCGCCAATATATTTGACTCACTAAATATAGGAGATCGTGTTACGGCATCCGTACCTGATGTTGACCGTGGTCCCCTTGATTTTGCAAACATCTATGGGAATATCTTGGAATTTAGAAATGATGTGTATCAAATTGGAACAATAGATGGAGTTATTAAAGGGTGCTTTCCTAGACCAAGTCTAGTTTTTACAAATAATTACCAAATCACAGTTGCAGACGTCCCAAAAGACGTCATAATATCTTTGCGGGAAGCTGCCTCAAAGCAATCGCTGGCAGCAGGGCGAGGTTTCAAAAAATGTAACTGTCAACCAGCGACAAACCAGTGCAAAACTTGACGGTGCTACTGTCTCAAGAACAATCTAAAGTGTAAATATCGATGCCATCATAGTGGTACATTTAAAAATAAATGAGAATGTCTAGCTGATTACAAATATATGACTGTTTCATGTAACTATGTGTATCTCCCATAATAAAAATAATCTATACGAACAATATTTTAAAGATTATTATTCATTCTGACTGAAAATTTCAGTCCTTGGGACGCCCCGCCGCAGTCACTCAGCTTAACGCTATTGGTCTAGTTGACTGGACATTTCAGTCATTCGGCCGAATGCCAGAAGCGCGCCAGTCATTCGGAGAAATATGTCCAAATGACTGATTGAATCAGTCTCACAGCGAAATTGCGGCTATTAGTCTGAATGCCTAGTCATTCGGCAGAAAGACGGATTCTTCCGAATGACTACGACATATATAAAGTGTTTTTAGAAAGGGAGATGTATATGTGTGTGTGTGTGTTCGTACGTTCGTATACGGTTTTTTCTACGAGTATAACTCACGTAAACAAAGTCGTATCGACTTTGTTAACGTGTCAATCGAAGCGTCCTTGCAAACTTAAGAGCTGATTAGTGTTTGAGAAACTTCGGTCGGGGTTTTGTTATTTTGCCCCTTTGAAGGTCATTTCTGTCATGCGTTATATCTCGTGAACCAAACATACGATTTGCAATGTTAAGGCGTCAATCGACGCGTATTAACATTTTTGTGAATCTGTCAAATTTTGAAAAAAAAATTAGAGCCGTTTTTTAGTTTAAGAAAAAAAGTGCAAAAAATTAGGTGTTTTTCATAAACAATAAATTTTTAACCTGATTTACGGAGCACAGTAATCAACTTTTATACAATTTATATATTCCAAGCAGTGTTTGTAAAAACATCATCAACCCTTTTTCTCATGATTACGAAAAAAATTAAATTAAAAATGAAAACTCATTAACAGTCATCGTGATCTTCAAGGTCATTTCTGTCATTCACTATATCTCACGAACCAAATATAATATTTTCATAATTAAGGTGTCAATCGACGTGTATTAACATATTTGTGATTATTTTATCATTATAAAATTTCGTTTCAGGCGTTTTTTCAATTTAATACAAGAAAATGGGAAAAATTAGGTTTTTTTTCATTAAATATATTTTTTTAACCTGATTTGCACAGCACAGTAATAAATGTTTATAAAATTTATACATTTTTATCAGGTTTTGAAAAGAAACCAGCAATAATATTTTCCATGATTATGAAGAAAACTAAATAAAAAATAAAAAAATATTCAAAGTTACCATATTACTTTATATCTTTTATTCTTAATAAACTGTTGTAAATTCAATCAAAGTTTTCGAATATTTGCATAGCTTGAGCAGATTTTTAATAGTTTTTACAGTCTTTTAATTAAAAAAAAAGTGCTTAAATTTTGAAAACCATCAAAATTTCAATCAAATTTGCATTTGTGGTAATCAGCACTTTGAATGGTAAAATGTTTTTCAGTCAATACATTGCAAGATCATATGATTTAAAAAGCTTCCATCAAATATAAAGCATGGTAGTTTTTAGTAGATTTAATTTCTAGTAATTGTAAGATTTCAATTACTTCCTCCATCATCATTTGTAATACATTTTACTTTTTACATGTAATTGAACTTATTTTTGACTGAATATTCAAAAAAGACCAATAGAAAATATAAAGTAATTATTAATCTCATTGATGTAAAATCGTGAAAGAATATAAATACAGTGATTATGCTGAAGTCATGGCAATTTTGAACGGAACTATTCAAAATGGTCATCACGCGACAAAATCTCTTCAGTGGGCGTAATAACAAAAATTGCATTCATTTTTGCTAGCGCTCTTTTGTCTTTAAAGCATCAATATGAAAATAACAAATAAAGTAGAAAAGGCTCCCACCAATTGATCCGCATCAAATCAATCTACTCCCATCCACCAAAAGCCTTACGTAACAATGGACCCTCCCGTAGATGATATGATTAATATTAACTCATTCCTGTGACTGCTACGAATACCTCTCATTATTATTATTTAAAGTAGTAGTATTTTCAAAATTATTATTGTGTTTAATATTTTTAATGCTTATCTAGATATTACTGGGAAGTAGACCGTGTGGACCTCAAGGGTCGCACTTCGCGGCGCGTTATTATTGACACCAGGTAAAAGCAATGTATAAACAACTTGCTAAAAACTCTATTCTAGGCAAGTTTGCATACACAACTTTCTTGTGGAAGCCACGGTTTTGAAGATATGTGGCTGTCCTACTTTCTTTTGTTTTCAAGATGGAGCCCAGAGGCCATGAGCTGTGCCTCCAGGAAATTGAACTTAAACGAACTATAAGATTGCCCACGTATGGCAATAAAAATTTCTCTACCTTTTGAAAATGAACGGTGTTGCGTGCCCCGCATTCATTCACCTCCCTCCCAGCCAATCATCCTCCATGTGCCCCGCCACTTCGGACGCAACATGGAAGATGACCGCCGAGAGGAGGCATCCGTGCGGAGCACCCACCAACAGTGGCCGCATAGTGGCGACCATAGATAAAACTGTTTTTTTTAAACCGGCTAGCTCACCAGGTCGTGGGCTAGTAAAATTCACATCGAAAAAAAAAGAAACATCTAGAACCGGGTAAGACCCAATCACGCACCTGCTGAGGAGGGGAGAACCATGAAAAACTCACTTCATATTATGTTCACTTTATATTTTTTTTTGTATGTAGAACAAATGAATCTCTTAAATGATGTTTTTCTAACTGATTTTAGTTACTTACGATAGATATTTTATACAAGTATTTATTACAAAGAGCTTTCACATGAAACACTCAATTTTTAATTTTGATCGAAGAGTGAAATTAAAATTGCAAACACTCAGGTAGTGAGGTCGAAACATCGAAATCAATGTGTTGGGCTTTCATACTGGTACGCCAAGTTAGGCCATATCTCCTTAAATGTTTTCTCAATGACATCACACAAGTTCGTTCCGTCAGCATGTTGAACGCTCGATCCGGTGTCCCGGGCTTCCTGTACACTTTATCGCTGAGCCCGACAATTGTGTTGCGGCGATCACCACCACGGGCGAGCTGTATTTTCACTTCACTTTCCTCGAATCGGACTTTCGAGGATTGCTCGACGATTTCCTAGGGATCACGTCGCCCAACGCGGCGTGGTCTTTCGTTTTCGTTCCGCTTCGCTCCGTTCAAGGACACTCGTCCGCCAAGATCACTGCCGATCTCACCTGGCTGCGGAATTTCAGTCAAGCCGGCACCGAACGGAAGCCAATTCTTTCCAATCCCGACTCCCACAGCAGAACGTAAAACGCAGGCGGACTCGTTGCGACCTTTTTGAAAAAATCCCGGAAATTGGCGTTCAATCAAAACTCAGCTACCGCGACGACTTTCCGATGTTCACTCTCCCATCCAACTCAACCATCTCTTTTACTCACCTCCCCACACTTCACCGCGATCACACGTCGAAGCATTTTTGCTTCCTTTATTACCATATATGGTAATATGCCAAAATGTTTTCGGCCAATCAGAAGGCGACAGCATGCAAAAAGAACCGATTCGCGCTCGATCACTTGAACTCACCTCTCAAGAGAGCTAGCGCGTGTGGTGGATTACTAAATTGGGATTTAGTACTGCCAATGCTGATTATTTGGACGTGTACTGAGGGAAATTTAAATATATATCCAAATTTGGAAGAATTGAAAAAGTGAACTACAGAAATGAGAATTGATCCGCAACAACGGTTTACGTCCAAATTCCGACACTTTGATTGGACTAAAAGATGAAAACATTAACGTAACTACAATCGTGAGATACTTGTCTACGCTTTCCATATCTACCGAATTTGCTATTTGATGTAAAACGACATACACTGATGCACTCCGCGAGAGCACAATGACAACTGAGATTACATGAAAATTCCAAGAACACAATACGAACTTACTTATAAGTAAAAAAGAAAATATGGGGTAGAAAACTACCCCAAAAATGTAGTTGAGGGATATATATATATATATAATCGGACCGATTGCATATTGGTTACGAACTCGTACCTTCTTTGGGGTCATTGAAAAATTTCTGGGTAAGCAAATGTAGCAGAATAACAGTTCTATAATAAATATGTACTTTCAAGTGTTTAGAAAGCTACCATCAACATTCAGTTATTTTAAGCTTTCTGTAATTAATTCACGATTTGCCATTGCGTTCATCATTTTATCATGCAAATTGCAACAGTCAAGTACATTACGTTTTCACAAAAGTGCCAAATTATGCTTCAATTAAAATTCCAAAAGGCACTTTATGATTTGCGAAATTCCTGGTGCTCATAAACAGCTACTTAAATGATTAATTGCTGAAAGTGGGAAGCAATTAATATGTTTTGCTCTAGGATGATTTCCGTATTTCTTGCCAAGAATTCACAGCCACGACGTTTCGAACACTTAACACTTCTTTCAGCTTGTACTTTCACTTGTCGGCAGTGTGCGGTTGAATAAGTGTAAAAGGAAGCCTGTTTATGCCACTAATTAATTCTCTTTCGTTCTTTCAACGTCGCCATGCTGAAATGGTGTGAGGAGGCAGGCCGAATTCAAATCGAATGAAACACCCCTAAGTTATCTCATATTTTGCATAAGCGAGAATCGATCGAAGTATATGGCTTGCGGAAGACTTCTGCTGTCTTCGTGGCATACTAGAAGGAATTCGCTACAAGGGTTTTTGTTTTCTTCTTATTTTCATCTTGAAACCGGAGGTCGTAGGAGGGGAAAGTTTATGTTATCTTTCCATCAATGATAGAGCAGTTACTTCGGTACGACCGCAAACGAGAAGCTGGTAGAGATGCTTAATCAATATTTGCTCGACACGAAAGGTAAATGGATTCAAAAAATTCATTCTCCAGTCACCCAAAAGTCCATGATTTAGTTCTGGTTTTTTGTTGTGCACCCAAACTTTTTACTCCTGTAACAGAGTTTAAAATTGTGTGACGTATTTTCAACCATAGTCTCTGTTGATTAACTCCTTGTTGTGGCTTGCAAGTGTTCATTTTGAACTCTATTGCCCAGGGATGTTTGTAAAGGATCATTTTCTATGGCTTTTTTCACTTCGTTCGGTTGAATACTAAGCAGATTTACTAAGCCCTACAGTCCTGTGCCATCTTAATATTTCATCATACCCTATTAGCTCTACAAGCTTCAAGGATACGGATGACACGAGGAAAGTAATAAAACCTACTTTGCTTTATTTTTTTTCAGAACAGGTCCGGTCTTTCGGAGTGAATTCAGAAGCCAATCGGATTTCGGAGATACTTTGTTTTAATATGAACTCATTACATATTCAATGGGCATTTAATCTTTTCGAAGAAAACTCATTTGAATCAGTATGGATTAGTGTTGCGTCAAAAGGTATCTGAAAATCATATATGTTTGCATGCATGTGGAAGTCCTTGAAATTCATCACGTATACTGATTATTTCTGGGTGTAGGGTATCATGGAACTAACCGCTTCATGTATGATGTATGGAAATTAAGGTAATGTTTCTACCGTTTCTAGGATTTTGAATTGGTAAAACTACTTAGAAGGATTAGAAGGAAACTTTTATTAAACTCATTTCTTCCATTGATTTGAAATGGAATGCATTTGAAATTATCAAAGCATGTCTAGATAGTTTATGCAAAATGTGTGTTGTAAGTTGTAACAGATTGAGTATCATTTTGTTCTGTTAGTCCATTTTTAATCCAGGAGATAAACCTTTTTGAAACCCTGAAAATAAAAAATTAGTTTGCTACAGAAATTGGTAACATTTCCGAAAACACGAATAAAATAGGAAGCGTATAATGCATACACTTCAAAGAAAATAAATCACTTAAATATATTAAAGGTTTCATTTTTATTAAGGGTGTTATGGGGGGGGGGGTGAAGTTATGGTTAATTTTACATATTTTAAGCACATTTTGAAGATTTAATTCTGTGAATATGAATTTATTTCTGAACAATGTACATAAGGATATAATTATTCAAGAATAATTTCTAAAATTTTAGTCCAAAAATATTGATTATTGAACCACTGACAGCAAATTTCCGTAGGCACCTAAAAAAGTAGTTTTGTGGTGCAAAGCATAACTCATTACTCGATCATCTGATGACAAAAAAACCAACAATTCGCGAGGTGCGACCCTTGAGGTCCACACGGTCAACTTCCCAGTAGTATCTACATAAACATGAACAACATTAAACACAATAATAATTTCGGAAATTATACTACTTTAAGTAATAACAATGAGAGGTATTCATAGCAGTAACAGGAATGAGTTAATATGAATCATATCGTCTACGAGAGGGTCCATTGATTACGTAAGGTTTTTGGTCGATGAGGACAGATTGAATATTCACGCGGATCAATCGGTGGGGGCCTTTTTGGTCTTAAAAAATTTTGTATATGCAGGAAAAATAGGTTCAATTGCATGTAAAAAGTAAAATGTGGGAAGTGTAGTTTCGGCGTAACGGATGGCATCCTCTTTAGATGCTGCCATTAGTCATCCGTTACGAGACAGCACGACCACCGCTGGCTTGTTGATGGATCAAGCTTGCTATATTTCAACAGTTTTTATAATTTACATCTGCGAATTATAACGACCGTCAATTTGTTTCGTATGTATGCCTACGTAGCTTTCTCATTATTCAAGTTTATCATGGGTTAGAACCTCCTGGTCTAGTCGACAACTTTTTGTCTCCTAGTGCGCTTTTGGTTAACGACTTGCTAACACTATTGTTGCACATTAACCCATAAAACATGGACTTTGACTCAAGCCTCAGAAAAAAGGATTGACGTTTTCGAACGCCGCATTTTGAGACGTATTCTGGGGCCCGTGAAGGACGGACCGGACTGGCGAATCCGGTACAACCATGAGTTGTACGCTCTTTATGACGAGCCACCGGTATCGATTCTGACGAAACTGCTACGACTTCAGTGGGCTGGCCATGTGGAGCGTATGGATGACAGGCGAATTCCCAAACACTCCATGAAAGGCCGAGCAACAGGAAGCCGCCCACCAGGAAAACCACGCAAACGATGGGAGGATGCAGTTGACAACGACAGCGAATCCTTGCTGGGATTCGCTAATTGGAGGACGCGCTCGCTGGACCGAGACAGTTGGAGGCAGTGTCTTCGGGAGGCCAAGGCTCGATTTGGGCTGGTGCGCCATTGATGATGATATAAATTATATAAACATTGATTACTTGGACTTGAAAATAAGGTTAAAAGTTTATTGTTTTTGAAAAAACCCAATTTTTAGCACTTTTTTAAAAAAATTAAAAAACGCCTCCAAGGAATTTTTTAAAACTTTATAGAATCACATAAATGTTAATACGCGTCGATTGACACCTTGATCAAGGAAATCGTATGTTTGGTTCACGAGATATAACGCATGACAGAAATGACCTTCAAACGGGCAAAACAGCGAACCCCCCCCGACCGAAGTCTTCCAAAAACTAATCAGCTCTTAAGATTGCAAAGACGCTTTGATTGACACCTTAAAAAAGTCGATGGGACTTTGTTTACGTGAGTTATGCTCGTAGAAAAAAGTGTCTACGAACGCACATACGTACGTACGTACAAAAACACACACAAACATCTCTCTTTCTAAAAACACTTTATATATACTCTATAGACCTCAAAACGTAAAGAAATGTTAAAAATTTCAATTTCGATTTTCGAGGCGATTACAAGAACTTCCCATATACTGGGAAGTTAAAAAGATTTCGTTAGTTTATGAGTTTTCCGAGGTAACCATGTTGATACATATTTTTTTAACGATTTTTCAATTTTTAGTATTAATTTTAAGTAAAAAAACCAATTTTTTAAATTTTTTTTATTTAAAAAAATCGATAAATTTGTTATTATAAAACAAATTATAATCATTGAAAATGAAGTATCTCTACGTAGTTACCTCGTGATTCATGTACAGAATAAGTGTGCAAAATTTAAAAAGGATCAGATAGACAGATTTTGAGAATGAGTGTTCACCAAGTTTTGGAAAAACGCGTTTAAAAATAGAGAAAAAGCCGATTTACAGCTAATACCACGTCGCAGAGCAGAATTTTAAAATCCTGTAGCTCCGTCAGTTTTGCCCCAATGGACCTAAAATTTAAACTAAATACTTTTGAAGAAAAAAAATATAGAATAGAATGATAAAAAAATGCAAAAATAAAATAAAATATATAAATTAAATTTTCTTCACAATGTTGGATTTTGGTTACATTTAAAACTACATACCTACTTTTGTATATTTTGACTTTTAGCTGTACAACGGAACCTCTATTATCTGGACCTTAATCCGTTATTACCCGGACGATTTCTGTCACTATAAATCTTCGCCTGAGCGGACATTTATTCGGGTATCACGAATTATGAGCGAGTCCATTCTATTTGACTCTCAATTGAAGTAAATTATCCGTCATATAGTTGGGAAAACTTTCCGTGACCTAAAATTTTTGACGTGTCAAATCAAAACCTGTTAGACCATCACGATAAATCCAAGGATATTTGTAGCAATCTTGGATTTGTTTTAGGTATATATTTTTTTCTAATAATTTACTACACATTTACCTATTCCCACTTTTACTAATAGTGTAAAACTGACCTGTTTTTCCATAAATAAATCTAGCTAAACTTTTTACCTAGATTTCATCTTACATTATTGCCTCTTCTTTATAGTCAATACGACTTAGTCCGCCTCAAAGCAATCCAATCGCATTTTACTGCAACTAGATGTCAACGAAAATGTTTTCCTGGCCATTTTATCCTTGGGGAATTGCTACGTTTTTCCAAAAGAGGAAAATTTAGACATAGAAATAATGTACGGACATCGATTATATCAACATGAATGAATTTTATGATATTTTTAAAGTGACTTTTCTGTGAAATTTGTTTGAAAATTTCAGAATATTCTTATGAAAAGTGACTCCACGTGGAATATTTTTAATGGACTTCAATCAGTGTATATGTGCGATGGAAATGTATGAAAAATATTTCAAAATGAACTGAACTTATAAATATACTTATCCACAAGCGATGATGTGTAATAAGTTGTTATGATGTTCAATTTACAATCAATGACGTTCAAAGGAATGTGAGATGACTTTCCAATGTTTTAATTGGATATAAAGGATCTCCTTGCTGTGGATTTATTAAGAGAATATAGAATGCGTGTTGTTTTCAAAGGAGTATGCTCGGAAAACACCCTACGGCAATGCTAGTTACTACCAGAACAAATCAATGGCATCACTAAACACTCATCTCTGCAGAAGTTCCTAAAAAATAGAGAATTAAAATTTTGTCTTTTACATTGGCCGTTTTATCAAGGTGAACTCTCTTTTGGGCAAAGCTATCTTCATTCTCGAAATTGTGGCCTTGTAAGCTCAAGTCTTGTTGGATTCGCGCATTCTTCCTTGACTGGGTCATGTACTTGATTTGAACTTGATTGACTGTTAGATCGATTTTCTTGACTTCAGACTCTAAACTCAAAAATGCTAGGATGGTTCGGGACATAATGTTGACGTCGTTGGGGTACGTTTTGAGCTGTGTGTACTTGCTCAGTAGCATGTACGTCGTGTCAGCTTGTATAATTGAATATGTTGGCGGACATAGTAGTTCAATCGTTTTTAATGATTAATTCGATTTTTTCACAGAAGATGCAAAATAAAATGTGGTCTAAGTGCGACCCTTGAGGCCCACACGACTAACTTCCCAGTGAGGTGAATAAAAAGCTATAATTTGCTTCTATTATTAATTACAATTATTAATAATTACTATTATTAAACATTATTATTCTAAATTAATATAATTATTTTTATCAATTTTTTATCTAACCATAAAAGCTTTGGTAGAGGAAGACGTCTCCACCACCTGGTCATCCTATACCAAAGCCTCGGCAACTTCCTCCTCCTCGTCCTTGTCATCCTTCTTGTCCTCCTCTTCGTCCTCAACCTTGTCCTCCATCTCGGCCTCGGAATCCACAACTATTATTGAGGGTATTTAATTATTGTTTAAAATAATCATTCGTTATTAAGAATGTTTGACCGTTACTGAATAATTATAATTGACTTTATATATACAATATCAAATTATAACTAATATTATTTGATTGTTATTAACAATATTCAATTATTTATAACAATATCCAAATATCCAAATATCACCCAAACCTGATAATATAAGTTTGCAATTTTTTAAATTAATCCGTATAAACAGTTTAAAAAGAAGCAATTTTTAGTCGGTTTTTCATCCTAAATAAAAAACGGCTCAACCGATTTTGCTGAAAAGTCATTCAGTTTTAAGTTACGCAATTACGCGTTGAATGAAAGCGGTCCCACGTCAATGCGATCTTTGGTTCTTGAGATAATCGAGACGAAAAATTATTCCGAACGCACAAACGTACATACACACATACGCACATCCGCACATACGTACATACACAGTCACAGACATCTCTCTAAAAACGATGAATTTTGATTCGAGAGACCTTAAAAC
Source organism: Oxycera nigricornis (assembly GCA_963942545.1). Taxonomy (NCBI): domain Eukaryota; kingdom Metazoa; phylum Arthropoda; class Insecta; order Diptera; family Stratiomyidae; genus Oxycera; species Oxycera nigricornis. The sequence continues at coordinate 86,789,756 of OZ012660.1, read as the reverse complement.
GTGGAGATATGTCAAAATTTGGGATTCGCAAAACCGACCCCATTACAATAACTTCCCATAGGGAACTGGGAAGTGAACTAGTCATGAAAAAGCTACCCAATAAAAACAAAAAAAATATTGAAATACTACCGTATTTGTGATAAACGTTTTAATGTGGAAAAATCTCATTCTTTTCAGTACAAATAATTCGACATTTGCTTGTCAGCTTCTAGGTTCGTTTTTCTTCCATTTGTAGTATTGTTGCCACCGTTGATACAAAATAGTAAAAATGTTTAATAAAACTCATGGAAAATAACCATTTCAACCGCACAAAAGATTCTTTCATCCGGAACTAATACAAAAATTCGTTTTCCTTCCTACTATTTCAACGGATTGTCTTGAAAACCACTGATATAGTCATAAATTGTTCTCAAAATCAATTTTGGAAAAGTGAATCCGTAAATATTTTGCTAGTCTATGGCGAGTCTTTGCAGACATTCAAGATAAATTACCAAATTACTGTAACGAAGGACCAAGGTATAGATGGCTTTTTCGTCCTGTATTTAGTGCGTTGTGGATGAGGTTGCCCGTAAATCAATCCTCCCAATCAAATATCGACGAGACTCGAGGTGAGGACGAGCTTATTGGATTGTAAGCAATATCGGCAATAAAAACGAGATTGGTTAGCATTTGGTAAATTGATTGGCGAAATTCGATTCTGTTTAAATCGAGGAGACTGTGGATTGAATGTATCTAATACATTTTCAGGAGAAAAGGTTTAACGAATTAGTCTTTCTTTGGAAAGATTCTTGTTTAAGGGAATTCCAAATGAAATTTAAATGGATTTTTTTCAAAAGCTGCTTTCATAGCGGTGTGTGATCCTCATTGAATAAATCATAGTGCTTATTACCGAATTCACTTGATACGCTTTGGGGTAATTTTGGGAAACTTTATTGGGTGAGTATGTCATTTTCAGGATTGTGTCTGACCACAACTTTAGGGGGTTTTTGTCAGTTTTGGCGAAGAAATGAGGGTTTTAAATATAGATTGTAGTCAAAATAACGCATCTGCAACTTTCTATTCATCATATGACGGCGTCAAAGCTTCCTTGCTGATGTTATGCGTCCATTATTTATGTAGGGGAACATATTCTGTAATTATAATTACCATTTCGAAGAGTCAATTAGCTGTACTTCCGTGATTGTCTTATTGTTGATGTTAAATTTCAAAAAAAAACGCGAGCTGTTACGGGTATACATATTTTTGAAAAAAATATACTTCACGCATTTAAACACTTAATATTTTTACCAAACAATAGTTATCAAGAAAGTTACAAAAAGTGTGCCAAGCGTGATGTGGGTGCGATGTTAGCTTGAGAACATGCACGTTATACACTTTTAATTGTGTATAAAATCTTTGATTTAAGATTGATACTTAATTTTGAACTGAAATAACAAGACGCTACAGCGGAAAGAATTTATATTAACCCTAGATTACTAACCTACCCGATAATCGATGATTTCTCAGTATTTACAAACTCTGTCGGACGGATGGGATATAATGCTGTTGAGCTTCCTAAGTCAGTGTTACCAGATTGGGTATTTCCCCCCAAAACAGGGGTTTTTAAGTTCTCGAAGGGGTTTTTTGGAGGTAAAAATATTCAGAACTTTTTCTTGGGGTAAAAACTCACAAAAAACCTATTACCAGACCGTCATTTGAATTTAGAAAAAAATCAAAATGTACCACTTTAAGCCCATTGCTTAATGGAAAATGGTGAAATGCATATGGTTTGAAAAGAATTTTATACGAATTTTATACGAATTTTATACGATATACGGCATCCGCAACAGAAAACGCTTGAAAATCAGACAGTATAATAAACATTGTTAACATTAACTAAATGATTTATTAACTTCCCAGTATATGGGAAGTTCTTGTCATCGCCTCGAAAATCGAAATTGAAATGTTCAACATTTCTTTACGTTTTGAGGTCTATAGAGTATATATAAAGTGTTTTTAGAAAGGGAGATGTATGTGTGTGTGTGTACGTACGTACGTACGTGCGTTCGCGGACAGTTTTTCTACGAGCATAACTCACGTAAACAAAGTCGTATCGACTTCGTTAAGGTTTCAATCGAAGCGTCTTTGCAATCTCAAGAGCTGATTAGATTTTGGGACACTTCGGTCAGGGGATTGGCTGTTTTCACCCCTTGAAGGTCAACCCTGTCATGCGCTATATCTCGTGAACCAAACGTACGATTTGCTTCATCAAGGTGTCAATCAACGCATATTAACATTTTGGTAATTCTATCAAATTTTTCAAAAAATGTTTGGAGCGGCTTTTTAATTTTTTGCAAAATATTGGAGTTTTATTCAAAAACATCAAATTTTTAACTTAATTTTCAAGTCGCAGTAATCAATATTTATAAAATTTATATACTCCAAACAGTTGTTGTAAAAAAATCACCAAAGGTTTTTATCATGATAACAAAAAAAATTAAATTAAAAATAAAAAATCATTAAAAGTCATCAAGTCTTTCATGGTCATTTATGTCAATCATTATATCTCGAGAGCCAAATATAATCTTTGCATCATTTAGAAGTCAATCAACGCGTATCAACGTTTAAATGATGTTTTTAAATTTTAAAAAAATCTTTAAAGCGATTTTTTTAATTTAATAAAAAAAATTGTGAAAATTAGTGTTTTTTTCATAAAAAAATTAATTAATAATTAATAAAATAACATCGTGGTAATAAATGTTTATAAAGTCTATAAACTTTTATCAATTTCTGTAGAGACTAGCAAAATATTTTCTCATGATTTCAAAACAAATTGAATTAAAAATAAAAAAAATCATTCAAAGTCACCATGTAAAAAGGGTTCACACGAATTTTTTTACCTTAAATCTCTTATTCTAAAGACACTGTTGTAAAGTCAATCAAAGTTTATTATTATTTGCATAATTTGCGGAGATTTTTAATAGTCTTCACAGAACCGTGTTTTAACTTTAATGAATAAACTGCTTAAATTTTGAAAACCAATACAAATCAAATCAAATTTGCAATTGTGATAATCAACGTTTTGAATGGTAAAACGTTTTGTAGTCAACACTTTTTGAGATCATATGCTTTGAAAAGCTTTCATCAAATAAAAAATTGTAGTTTTTAGCAGTTTTGTTCTTTAGTATTCGTAAGATTTCAATTACTTCCGTCATCATTTGTAATACATATATTTTACTTTTTACATGCAATTGAACCTATTTTTGACTACATAATCAATGTTTCTCAAAATCAACAGAAAATAAGAAATAATTGTTAGTTTCATTGATGTAAAATCGTGAAAAAATACAAATTCAGTGATTATGCCGAAGTGCTAGCAGTTTTGTCGCGCCACCACGCGACAAAATCTCTTCAGTTGTCGTAATAACAAAAACTGCATTCATTTTTGCTAGCGCTGTTTTGTCCTTCAAGCATCGATATGAAAATAATAAATACCGTAGAAAAGGCATTGTAACCTGTCCCCCCTCCGATTGATCCACGTGAATATTAAATCAAACCAATCCACGAAAATCTTTACGTAATCAATTGACGCTCGCTTAGATGTTACGACTAATATTAAGTCATTCCAATAACTTTTATGAGAGGTACATTTTTATTATTAAAAGTAGTATTGTTTCCATAATTATTATTGTGTTCAATATTTTTAATATTTATGTAAATATTACTGGGAAGTTGTACGTGTGGACCTCAAGGTCGCACCCCACGGCCTGTTGATTCTTGATTTTCAGTGAAAATTTCGTAAACCGGTCATAAAATGGCCGAATCTCGTGAAATGAGAGCCGGCATACAGCTAGGGAGCTTATCTACGATATTACACGACAAACTTAGCTGGCGTGCCAGCAGCCACCGCACATCTAGCTGTAGCGAGCGTTGATCTCAAATTAGCTTGCTTGATAGAAATGGTTCGTTGTATCGTTTCGGGGACTGAATGTTCATGAATTCACTCGAAATTTTCGTCTCGAATTTGTTCGCTTATCCTTTTGTTTCGTTGTATACTTCCAGAATGAAGTTCAAAACCATTACAATCAATTAATACGGTCGTCTTTGGGGTTAGAGCTTGCATCCTCTTCATTTAATGCCCCGCCAGCTAACGTATGCAAGTATGAAAGATACTGTTAACTGACTATTAATAAAATAATCTCATAAAAAACAAAAAGTATCTAAAAATATTAGAAAGATCTTTCAAACCAAGAACATCGTATCTTAAAAAATAAAAAATGCTACTGACCAGTCTAATATCTGTCCAAATATTTCAACTATGACTTCCCATTTTGCTTGAGCAGGAAACGTGAAAAGAATGAAGGCTTTTTGTGGATCCTACAAGCACATACCCCAAGCAGAGAAATAGTGGTTGGTATATTAGTTGTTGCGTTTACAAAGGCAATCACGAATAAAAGCAAAGTGTTTACGTGGGACTGACGTCTCATGTGGAGGGAAATCCTTTACAGTAATGGCTATTCCGTGCCATTATTCGCACTCCTTTATGTAGCTGTTGAAAGGCAGACAAGACTTAAAATGACACAAACTAGAATGAAAATGCTTTTGAGGCTTCGTTGCAAGCATTACAGACGGTAATTTATGGACACTTTGTGCGAGAGGAAGTGGAGAATGTGTAGCAACACTAGTCTGTTGAATTAGCTTGGGGGGTTGAGGTTCGACTAGTTTTTCCAATTTCAAAAGAATTTTTCGGCACATGCTCGAAAAAGTTGCTTTCTTTTGCTGTCTTCATGGAGCCATTTGGGGAATACAACCAACAATAGCTTATTTCCCGGCCGCTTGTACATGTAGTGCTTTATTTGTCCAAAGGGGTGAAATGGTAGTGAGTGGCAGCTTAACAACATTCTCTGGATATTTATGCTTCGCGTACACAAAAGAATTTGTGCGGTGAAATGATTCAATGCAATGTCAAATGGGTTATTTTTTAAATTATTATTTTGCTTGGTAAATTGTCATTCATATATGTACATATTGGTTGATAGCCAAGAGAGCCAATTGATGATTCAATACCACAAATTTTTGTTAATCTTCTTTGTTTTGATTTGTTGGCTAAGAATATTTTTGGAAAATGGAGTGACAATGGCTACTTTTATTATTTTCAAAAGCGTAAAGTCCCAGAGCTTGGGAGAAAGAGTGAGTTTGTTTAGTCACTAGAAGGTTTTAGACAGGTTGATAATCCAACTCTGTTAGGATCGCCAATCATTTCGGTCTGTAAAGTTTAAAATAATATTTGAACAATTTTCACCTATGGTAGTGTGAGAGTCTATAAAACAAAGCAAGCGTTTTAACTGATGAACTGTTTGCTATCATCTTGCCTTCTCAGCAATTTCCCAATCTTATAACAAATATTTATTTTTTTTCCACGTGAATCACAATTAGAGAATCCAATACCGACTCTTATTTCTAATCCCGGGATTTCGGGATTTTTCATTGCCTATCCCGGGATCCCGGTATTACCCCGGGATTGAAGACTGCATTATGAAAAAAGCAAGAGGCAAATAAAAACAGTTTTAGTAGAAATCAAATCGACATTTTATTAAATTAGTAATTCCGTATTCAATTGGTAATCGTTTAACATTATTTGTCGCACATTGTTAATCAAATATAAAATTAAATTTTAAAAAATCAACAAACATAATTTTTGATCAAATAAATCGTTGTGACTTGACATCTATAATAAATAATCTACAAAAATTATTTTACACTTCAATCTACTTCAAATAAAATAAAATAATGCAAATCAATAGCCTAGTAAAAAGATTATTTAGAGTTTCGAAAATGATAACGGAGAAATAATAATGCGTCCAATGTTTCACCACAGAGCCTGCTCCTCAAATTATTACAAATATATGCAGCCGCAGAAAAGGCACTTTCGGGCTAAATTGAAGTTGGAGGAATCGACAATAAATACTTGTAAGTTTGCTCCAAATTACATCCTCGAATGGAACTAGAGGATAACTGATATAGTTTCATCTCTTTTTTTAACTATTTTAGGTAAATCAGTGCTTTTATTTATTTCAGGTGTCGATATTTTCATACTGTTTTCTATTTCAAACTGAAGCTTTTCTTTGAGTGTTAGCTCAATTTTGCTTGTTCCTGTGGGTTCGATAGAAGCTTGGTGATTCGTGAAAGTGAAAAGGAAATTAATCGTTGGATAACAAATAACAATAATGCGTTCAATTTATCTATGCTACCTTTTAAAATGTGAAATATCATTACGGTTAGGGAGAAACTATAAATGAGCAATTCTATACCATGTTTACACCTTCCTACCTTATACCTTCACAAATGAGTGCTTTTTGTTTCATGCAACATTTCCAAACAAACAAATTTCCGTTAATTAATGCGCAGAGTTCATATTAACATATTATCTATCAACGACAATTTTAAATAATCCCGAAAATCCCGGGATTGAAGGGATTCGGTCCCAAAACTTTCGGGAGTAAAAAAGAGCCGGGATCCCGAGATCCCGAATTTCCGGATCCTGGGATTGTAGTCCCTAATCACAATGCTCCAAGTTCAAACAGCTCATAAAGAAACATGATTTATATGGATCAGAATTCTATTAGACCACGTTAGCCACTTAAATAAGTGATATTGTCCGTTTGAAAAAATGTTAACAATTGCCTCGGCACCTAAGCGTTTAGCCGGCAATAAGTGCGCGTGCAACGATAACACCTTATCAATGCATAACGTGTTTGACGAAAGAAAACATCACATATTTTTTAACCCATTTCATCCCAAGTTGTAACCTCTTCAAATAAAAATTGTGACTTTTTCACGCTTAAAAAATGGTTGCCTATCCCAAGTTTGAAACCCAGGAATGAAAAGCTTCCAATTGGAATACACTAAAAAATAAGCCGCGAGGTGCGACACTTGAGGTCCACACGGTCCCAGCAATATCTACATAAATATTAAAAATATTAAACACAAAAGTAATTATGCAAATAATCCTACTTTAAATAATAATAATAGGAGGTACTCATAACAGTAATTGAAATGAGTTAATATCAATAATATCATCTACTGGAGCGTCTATTGATTACGGAAGGCTTTTGGTGGATTGGTTTGATTGAATATTCACACACACCATTCGGAGGGGGTGGGGCAGGTTACAAAACATTTTTTACATTATTTGTTATTTTCATATCGATGCTTGACGGCCAAAAAAGTGCTAGCAAAAATTATTGCAGTGTTTGTTATTACGCCCACTGAAGAGATTTTGTTGCGTGGCGGCCATTTTGAATAGTTGTATTCAAAATCGCCATGACTTCGGCATAATAACTAGCTAATTAGGTTAAAAATTTATTGTTTATAGAAAGAAACCTAATTTTTAACTTCCCAGTATATGGGAAGTTCTTGTAATCGCCTCGAAAATCGACATTGGAATTTTCGACTTTTCTTTACGTTTTGTGGTCTTTAGAGTATATTTAAAGTGTTTTTCGAAAAAAAGATGTATGTATGTGTATACGAACGTTCGCGGACAGTTTTTTCTACGAGCATAACTCACGTAAACAAAGCCGTATCGACTTCGTTGAGGTGTCAATCGAAGCGTGTTTGCAATTTTAAGAGCTGATCAGTTTTTGGAATTCTTCGGTCGGAGGGGTTTGTTGTTTTCGCCCCTTTGAAAGTCATTTTTTCATCCGCTATATCTCATGAATTAAACATATGATTTGCATCGTTAAGGCGTGGATCGACGCGTATTGACATTTTTGTGATTCTAGCAAATTTTTAAAAAAAATGTTGGAGCTGTTTTTTAATTTTGTAAAAAAAGTGCAAATAATTAGGTTTTTTTTCACAAACAAGAAATTTTGAACCCGATTTGCCAAAGACTGTAATCAATGTTTATAAAATTTATATACTCCAAACAGTTTTTGTAGAAAAACCAGCAAAACTTTCTTCATGATGAAAAAAAAATTAAATAAAAATTAAAAATCATTAAAAGTCATCATGATTTTCAAGGTCATTTTTATCATTCACTATACCTCACGAGCCATATATGATATTTGCATCATTAAAGTGTCAATCGACGTGTATCAACATTTTGGCGATGTTTTTATATATTTAAAAAGATCGTTTAAGCTGTTTATTTAATTTAAAAAAAAATCTGGAAAATTAGGGTTTTGTCATAAAAAATAAATTTTTGACTGATTTGCACATCACAACAAGCCGCGAGGTGCGACCCTTGGGGTCCACACGGTCAACTTCCCAGTAATATCTACATAAACATCAACAACATTATAACAATGAGAGGTATTCGTAGCAGTAACAGGAATGAGTTAATATGAATCATATCGTCTACGGCAGGGTTCATTGATTACGTAAGGTTTTTGGTCGATGAGGACAGATTGAATATTCACGCGGATCAATCGGTGGGGGGCCTTTTTGGTCTTGAAAATTTTTGTTGGTTTTCAAAATTTAAGCAGTTTTTTTAATTAAAAGACTATAGAAACTATTAAAAATTGGCCAAATTATGCAAATATTTTAAAACTTTGATTGAATTTACAACAATTTTTTAGAATAAAAGATATAAAGTAAAAGCATTGGTATGAACCCTCTTTAAATGGTAACTTTGAATGATTTTTTATTTTTCATTTAGTTTTTTTTCTTCATAATCATGGAAAGAAAATTTTGCCGGTTTCTCTTCAAAACCTGATAAGAATGTATAAATTTTATAAACTGGTATTACTGTGCTGTGCAAATCAGGTTAAAAAATATTATATAAATAATTGTTTGCATTTTCTTCTATTAAATTAAAAAAAGGCTGAAACGAATTTTTATAATGTTAAAAACTTCACAAAGATGTTAAAACACGTCAACTGACACCTTAATGATGCAAATATTATATCTGGTTCGTGAGATATAGTGAATGATAAAAATGACCTTGAAAATCATGATGACTTTTAATGATTTTTAATTTTTAATTTAATTTTTCACGTAATCATGAGAAAAAGTTTTGATGGTGTTTCCACAAACATTGTATGGAGTATGTAAATTTTATAAACATTGTCTACTTCATTCCGCAAATCAGGTTAAAAATTTATTGTGCATGAAAAACCTAATTTTTTGCACTATTTTTTGTTAAATTAAAAAACGGCACAAACGATTTTTTTAAAAAAGCGACAGATTTACAAAAATATTAATACGCGTTCATTGACACCTAAATAATGCAAATTCTATGTTTGGTTCGCGAGATATAACGCACGACAGAAATGACCTTGAAAATCACGATGCCTGTTAATGATTTTTTATTTTTTATTTAATTTTTTACGTATTCATGAGAAAAAGTTTTGATTTTGTTTTTACAAGCATTGCTTGAAATGTATAAATTTTATTAAAATTGAATACTGTCTTTCGTAAATCAGGTTAAAAATTTATTGTTGATAAAAAAACCCTAATTTTTTGCACTGTTTTTTCTTAAATTAAAAAACGGCTCCAATGATTTTTTTAAATTTGATAGATTCACAAAAATGCTAATACGCGTCGATTGACTTTTTGATCAAGGAAATCGTATGTTTGCTTTGCGAGATATAACGCATGACAGAAATGACCTTCAAGACGTCAAAACAACAAACCCCCCCCTACCGAAGTTTCCCAAAAACTAATTAGCTCTTAAGATTGCAAAGACGCTTCGATTGACACATTTATAAAGGGTTATTGTTTTGGTGAGTTTAAAATTTTAAAAACACATGTTACGGCTGAAAACTTAGCCATCAATTAAAATTTATAGATGAGGAGGTGTAAATGTTATACTAGAACAAGTCGTTGGACTAACTTTCTTCTTTCTCTAAATCAAAACAAGATTAAGATAAGAAACAAAATTTCGACTCTAAGGGTCAACAAAAGCCCTTTTTGTGAAATACATACAAGAACATTCAAAAGATACAATTCTCTTACCATGCAATGAATAGTTCCTTTTTTGAATCAGACGAAAGTCAACAAAGCTTAGGAAAGTTGCAACTAAACGGACCAACAACTTCTTGTAGAACAGATGGTGAAAACTTACCCTGAAGCTATCTTGAAAGTGCGAGAAAATATGGAAAACTTTCAGCAGAATATTCCAAACTAATGAGAAGACCTGTTTGACTGAATTTACTTAGGATGTTGCCTGTTACAAGGAAGTTTTCAAAAGTTATTCGTTTTGATGAAAGGAAGCTCTATTTTGAACACGGAATCAAATTTACCATTTTTCAGTTGGAAAAGCTTGTTCTTTTTCTGAAGTATCATCATCAGAAAACTTTGAACAGGAGTGATTTCTAAGAGCGGAAGCGAAGAACCATATTGTGCGTTATTAATAAATTGCCTTCCTTCTCCGAGGGCAGGCATCGTTTCTAGGAAACATTGAAGCCTTGAATCGGTGGACTGTAATGATTCCTTAGCTGCGTCTTAAGCTCGCGTGAAAGTGATATGAAGCGTGAAGACTTCATGTTTTTGGCTGATGAATTTTATTGCAGATTATTCGTGGGAGGGATCCTTGTCACTCACCAGTGAACAAATTGACATTAACATGAAAGATATCTGGCTGAAGTTACATAATTATGGTGATGATAGCATTTCATATCACAGCTATAATCATCGGGGTGATATGATCCTGTGAACACGCCGCGTGGTTGTGATGTGTAACGTTAAAGGAAATATGGTATTGCTTTATTGGCAGAAAGAGGCTGTTGTTGGCGTCGTTACACTGAATGAGTTTTGAAGATACTACCAGTGATTTGTTGGAAAGAATGAGTATTCAATTTTTAACACCAGAAAATATGATTTCATGGTTTATGGAAATGATCACGCAAGTAATTTTCACTTTTCAGAAAAAAATTGTTGAAATTTTGGTAATATATATGATGAGAGATAAATGTGAAATCAATTCAAATGACTCACACACGTCTGTATTAATTTGATACCAATACATCGCAGCTTTTATTGTTTTGCTAGCATGCAGAAAGATATGATTTCCGAATTTCCGAAAAGTCCAATTTCGTAAGAGTTGAGACTCGGAGTCCAAAACAACCAGAAAAAACGGAGTAAACGTACCGACAATTTCCAGTTACAAATTGAATCTGGTGATAAGTGTTTGAACTCAATACCAAATGAGAACCATGGCGCATATAAATAAACAAATCGCCTTTTGACACTGAAGTGATCCTGCCTTAGACAGAGATAACTTTGCAACAAATACCTTAGCGAGAGCCGGTAATGAGCCGGTGTAGCCCCAGAGCTATAGACTACAATTACAGGTTCCTACTAGCTTCCATTAAGCGAGGTATACAATAGCATTATTTAAATGTTGCCAGCAGCTCCCATGTAATTGAAGAAACTTGTAGAATAATTAGCTAAGCTTGACTTTAAGCACGCAAAACAATTTCTCAATATGAGTCGTAAAATGTTCAGTTTTAGAATCTTAACGTTAGCAGGACAGTATGTAATGAGCAGACACACAAAATGCCTTTAACCACAGTTGTACGTTAGAAGGAAAGAAAGGACGGAGTTCAACATTTTCTGATTGAATGTCAACTTTATAAAAGAACAATGAAAATCTTGAGCTTATGCCTGGAAATCCCTACGGAAGTAACCAACATATGTTCTAGTAGTATAACCGTCTTTATAATACCTAGTACTAGCTTATGTTTTGGTACACGGTTTTTGGCTCATAAAATGAAAACGAATGGATATTTTTTAAAACTTTTTTCTTCTTTTTATTGGGTCACTCAATGACTACAAATTGTAGAACAACTTTTTTTTTTATTTTTGGCACCATTTTGAAGCCAAAATAACAATTTTTGACGAAAAAAATCGACCTATTTATTATTGTAAAACTCTTAGTAATTATTTTTTTTAAAACAAACTCAACGTCACTAGAGAGCTATATATATGCAAAATATGTGTACAAAATTTCAAAACGATCGGTTCAGGAGTTTTTTCTGTAGGCTGGTAACCGACTTTAAAAATTACGTGTTTGGGAAAATCGATTTAGAGTTTTGTACACTGAAAAAATGAAAAAATCTTTAAAAAACGATTTTCTTATAAAATACGTACATGTCATCATCGATGCCGGGTCCATACAGTACCTCACTATCATCCACGTTATCTAAGGCATCTTTTTGCTCCTGTCGATAAAAGTAATACAATAGAGACCGAAATAGTTGCCGCTTAGTGCAGGTAGCTAAAAGGCGCGCAAACCTAAGTGGTACGGTTATTCAACCTACTGTAATTTCGTAAGTTTTGCTCCGAATGACCTACAAATTTAATACAATATTCTTCAGATGAAAAAAAAATTAAAAAAAATTTAAAAAAAAATAGTTGCCAAACCTTACCCCCCCCCCCCTTCAGACGCGTGTGTTGATGACAGAGCATACACTATATCGTTCTGTTTGTTGAACGATTCTTTTACGGTGCAAATTTTCTCGTCCGTAAACAGAATTCGTCTGTGGCCATTCTTCGCGTACTGGCGACGCAACGCTTTCAATTTTTCTTCACGTTTTTGTTTCAATGCTTCTGTGAGCAAGTGCCCGGTGTGTCTTTTGTACGCTTGGAGTCCCAAGTCACATTTTATGATGCGTGCCATGCAGTCCATCTTGATATTCATCTCTCGGCCCAAGATTTTCTGCTTGCGATGCGGATTTCGACGAATTCGATTCTCCACGGCTTTGATAGATTGTGGCGTTCGTACAGTGCGCGGACGGCCGGATTTCGGACGGTCGACTATTCCACATGTATCCTCAAATAACTTGACAGTACGATACACAAAGTTTTGGGTGATTTTCAGTGACCGTAACATCCGAAAGATTTCACCTTTTTCGTAGCCGCATTTTTGCAGGCCAATTACGACAACACGATTTTCGAGTGAACCCCATTCCATAATTGCAAACAACTGACGCCAAAAACTTTTGATGCAGTAATATAGCTTAAATATCACTTGTCAAATAGCCGTCAAGTTGGAATGAATGCGTTCAATGGTTCTCGAGAACGAGTGTGTTCAATACGTGTACCAAAAAATAAGCTAGTACTAGGTATATGCATATAGTTTTCAACTTTCAAAAATTAGGATTTAAGGGGTTATTCTACCTATAGCCCGGAAAAAGTGACCTTTTTTAAAACTGCTATATAAATAAAACTACAACAGATATCGTTTTGAAATTTCGTAAGCTTATTTATTGAAGTCTGAACATTATATTTATATAAATAAAAAAAATTATGAAAAGAAAATAGCGGCTGCCAAGCCCCACGTTGAAGTGCAGGTAAATCAAAAAAAGTTATGCGCCTGTTAAAATTCCGGCAAAAAGATTCATCTACAATCATACAAAAGAAAACAAGTTATTAGTTTAGAGTATAAACTACTGCACCAACCTCACTTTATGTCAAAAAAAAATTTTTGTGCGATTTGGCACAAGTTTAAAAAAAAGTATCGATTTTCGACATTTTTTCAATTAAATAATGTTATGCCATATTGACAAAAAAAAAATATTTTTGCTTTAAACTGTGGTCAGTGCAGTAGATAAATAGTAGAACAGTATGTGCTCAAAGTTTGAAGTAAATCGGTCGAATAGTTTTTTCGCATCTTTACCACGCGCATAAAAAAGTACGTTTAGAGAAAATCGTGTTTAAAGTTTTTGCAACCGAATTTTTGCTGTATATCAAGAAAACTCTAACTTACGCTTAATCTTCGTATATGTAATGTGTTATATATTGAAATTTGTTTTGTGACATATTTGTACTTAGAAACTATCTAATACATATGGTACCGTTATTTTCGAGCAGATGTTCGAGCGCTTCAAGGCCGCTTAAGCTACACAAATTTTCGAAATACCGAGAGGAGCCAAAAGTGCTACAGAATCAAAACAAAAAAAGATATCGATGTGAAACTTTAAACAGTTATTCTTGAGATACTTTTCATTCAAAATAAAAAAAATTATAAGTAGAATAACCCCTTAAGTAACATTCTGATTTTATTCACGATGAACCAAGTGAGGCTATGTGAACCATTTGTAAAAAAGAGGGTCGCCACTGCAGCCTATTTACGAAGGAGTAGTAGTTGTAATTTGATGCACTTTCGTTTCGACCAATAAATTATTTTTGACGAATCGTCACAAGGCAGCTAAAGAGTAATTTAATTTGTATTTTTTGTATTCGAAATCATTTTTATTCTCGTTGTTTAGCGTTTCTACTTTTCAATTCTGAAAGTATGAATAATTTTCATATCTTTCGAGATTTGCTGATGTAAATAATTTTGGTTCAACTTCTCAAAATGTCCTCCCTAAACGTTCGTTACTAAATTACTGATAATAGTCTCTCGGAGCTGACGAGATAGAGAAAAGTTTATCTAGTTTTCGATATGCAGGAAAATGTTTGACTTGCCAAATCACAGCCAAGATGCTTGACTGACGGTTTTCAACTGGCAAAACGGTAGCTATATGCTCCCACGCATGAATTTAAATGGTTGACAAGGACTATGCTGGTATTGAAAAATATTCTAGATTTTATGCAAAGCGAAAGTTTGGCGCCAGTTGAATCATTTAAAGAAAAGGTCATTTCACTTTGTGTCCGTGTTTAACCAACAAGCTCTTGTAAATTTGCTAGCGAGACGAACGACAACTCTTTTGGTTATTTAAATTCAAACCCTGGAACGATACAAATGTGATTACAATGGATGAGCATTTTGTGACAAGATTGTCAGAAATTCGATATACCGCTTCGTTGAAAGTAAATACATTTCGAATGAAATTGTCGAGGAAGTTTCATGGAATGTTGAACATATAAAAACGGGAAACTATTTTATGTTAGGAAACCATTATTTTGCCAACAATATGGGCTTATGTTCCTCTGACTAGACTAGACAAGACTTATTCATATTCTGGGAACGTTTCAACTTATATCTCTTCAATTTGTAGAATTCGACACTTGGAAAATTCAGACAAAATCTATTTTCATCGTAATGACCTTCCTACGAATCAAATTACAGAACAAGACAAATTTCACCCTTCATTAAATATTTAGAATAAAAACTGGAATAAAATTTACATTTTGCAATATTTTCCAAATACAGTCGACTCCGTTTAATTGGGACACATCGGGGGAAACAATTTTGTCCCAATAAAGTGGATGTCTCAATAAACCGAACATATGTCAGAGCATCGACATATGAACATACATTCTACAATGTATTACATATACATATTTAGGTGCTTTCTTATCAACTAATTCCAGCTTTAAATACATATAATAATGTTCATACTAGGGTACACACCTACTGAATTGTAAACAAAACAAATGGTATTCATTTATTTGAATTATTTTTAAATGTACATAATTTTTACAAAACAAAAAAAAAAACGAAAAATGAAACTCGTATAAAAACAAAAAAAGTTAACTTGCATTGCAATTACCTAACCATTAGGTATGAATCTGATAAACGTTGCCTTCTGGTTTTAATGGACTTGGCACCGACGAAGTTTGCACAAGAAGTGAGAGCATTCAAAGGGCTTTCCTCGTTCCCTATTTGAAGAAAAAAGTGCCTCAACTTTTCAATGCAATTCCCAGCATCAGGCAGAGAAACAGGAGAAAATTCAGGTTCTTCTTCACTATCGTCCATATTTTCAGTATCAGTTCCTTGTAGGCATTTTTTAATTTTATCCACGATATCGTCATCAAGATTTTCCCTCTCATCGCAGCAACTTAAATTGTTGTCTAAATCCATGAACTCCTCTTGATTTTGTAATCCTGTCTCTTTCAGCGCATCTTGATTTTCCACCTCTTCATCAATTATTCCTGGGTTCTCATCCAAATTTTGTGTGTCTGTGTCCTCTTTTAAACCGCAATAAGCAAAACAATTTTTTATTGTTTTGCTGTCAATGTCCTTCCAACTGTCGGCCACGAAGTTAATTGCATGAAGAATGTTTACTTTACGGCTTACGTCTTTGGCTGGCGTGGTGGAGCCTAATAAATTCTCCTCGATTTTCTCCAATATGAAGTTCACTAGTTTGCCTCTGTACTTAGTTTTTAGGTTTTTTATGATGCCCATGTCCAAGGGGACCCAGGAGGTGGTGTTAGGGGGCAGGCATTCCAGAGCTATATTCTTCAATGACTTTGTGAAGGGATGGGCAGTACAATTGCCCAGAATTGAAATTATGTATCTTGATTGACGTTGCAGTTCTATGTCCCAATTTTCCAACCAATCCAAAAAAAATAACGACGTCATCCAGGCATTCGAGTTGGCGGCATATTCGACAGGGAGTGTATTGATTTCCAAATCTTTTAAACGACGAGGTTTTTTGCTCTTACCAATAACAAGCAGTTTTCTCTTGTCATTTCCCGTCATGTGTGAACAACATAGAACAGTAATTCTTTCCATTGCTTTTTTTAACTGGCTAATTTGTCTTTTTTAAAACACAGAGAACCGTCCGAAATTGCTCTGTAATACAGCCCCGTCTCATAAGCATTATAGACATTTTCTGGTGAAAATTCCTTCATAATTTCAGGAAGTCTTTCTTGTTTCCACTTTTCAGCAGCCAAAACATCCGCACTAGCCTTTTCACCATGAATCTTTTTTAATTTGATGCCCTTTCCTTTTTCCAACGAGAAAACCAGCCATCGGTTGCTCTAAAATGCTCATAATTGTGCCCCAGCTTCTCTCCAAACTCTTCAGCTTTGCATTTTAACATGGGCCCAGAAACACAGACACCTCTTTTAGTCACTATGGAAAACCATTTGCTGAAAGCTTCGTCAACTTCAGCGTCTTTCCCTGTTTTTGTTGATCTCTACTTCCACCAGCGATGTTCTGCTCCCGGAGTTCATTTTCATTAGCTCGAATTCGTGCGATTGTAGTTTTTGGAACTTTCAAAATGTTCGCCAAACTTGTGTTTGAAAAGTTCGGGTATTCTTTTATTTTATTTAAAAGATCCACTTTTTGGGAAACACTTTTCTTTTCTTTTCGGGACATAATAAGATTAATAAGTAATTCACGATAATTTTTTATGTAAACAAACACAAGAACTGGGTTGTGACTTGGGAGAGCGCGAATCATAAACTGAGAATAATATTTTCCCCACCCGCGGATAATAAACAAGCTCATTGTTTACATTCCGCTTCTTGGAAAATCAAGAGGTCCAAAACATTCTGTCCCAATTATCCGATATTTTTTCCCAATAAAACGTTGAAAATATACATATAAAAGTTCCGTTCTATTACATTTGTCCCAATTAAGTGGTTGTCCCAATTATCCAGTGGCCCTATTAAGCGGAGTCGACTGTACTCACGAGCTTTCAACGATCCACAATGCATGAAAACCGCTAAATGACATATGCTCGACGTCAAGTGAGAAGCTCTGAGCTCAAAGGAAATTAGACAAAGTAAAAACCGATCCATCGTCGGAAAAAATCCGAGAAAACTAGATGTAGTCATGCACCTACAAAGATATGACTGTCAGCGTTCCCAAGCCAAATATTTATCATAATCCGTATCAGCATCCAACCAAAAGTGTAACAAAATTGCAGAAAGTATTTAAAAACCTTGACATTTAAAAGTAATTTGATGAAATATACGAATATACAGTAAAAATCTTTCATAACGACGTATAATTTATAGCGACCTGTTTTCGAATCATAATAAGAAAAACTGATTGAAAAAAACGACATGGCCAGAATTATTTAAGTTGGTTCTTGGAATTGTTTGGCTATTTTTCTGGCAATATAATTTATTTATCAATAAATTGAGGCGCAGTTTTGCAAAAGGGTATAAGCGCCAAAATCGAAAAAATCGAGTTTGATATCGATTTTCATTTAAAATTTCACGAGGAATCGAATGGTCACGTTCCGGTTTGTCGAAACGGGACGAATCCCACCTTAAAAATATGAAGTTTTTTCAAAACTGTACTAGTTCTATAGTTTTTTTTGAAAATGTTACATATTTTATATCCTTTTCCTATAAATAAAATTGATACGAATGTGTCAACAACATCATATAACAGTGAGTTTTAAATTAAATTAAATCAAATAGCATCAATAGAAAACCCATCTCTTGGGCTAGGGTGGAAATGGTGTAGCAAAACGGTATAGAAATCGGATGTATACCGTTTTGCGAAACCTCCCCAATTTCATAGTTAACTTCCCATCTGATGGAACAGGTAATTGAATCATGTTGATAGATAAATACAATCTCGCTACATTCTAGATAATTTAGCAACAATTCAATTTTTCAAAAATGAAAATGCCAAGAGTATAATTGTTTTTTTTTATTCCCGAAAGTTCAGCTTTTTGGAACAGTACCCTTTTGTAAAACTGTGCCTCAATTACATTCATTACTTATTCTTTGAGATGACACACTGAGTGCCTTTACATGCATTATAGATTGTGAAAAGAAGTGCAAGTATACTTATGATGTGAGATTGCAAGATTGCTTAATAAAACAGGTCTTCGAATTAAAGTTTTTGAAAAATCTCAGCCGAATGCGGGTTTTTTTTTGCAAAAATATCATATTTTGTCGAGTTTCTTGATAATTTCGTGACCTCTTTGTTGTTGCTTCTGGAACTCAAAAGTCTTTGGTCGACTTTTGGCGCCAAAATCCACCGCGATGTTTCTCTTCTAAAGTACAATTCTGCTTCTTATACTGACGCAGGATGTTCGTAGCTGTGCCGATGCTATTTGCTGGCAATGCTGCCTTTGTGACACTCATACCGTCTTCGTACATTCTGATAAGATCTTTTTGCTACTTATTTTGTCTCATGTATTTTCCTCAGCTCAGATTCTTATAAAATTCCCATCTTTGAGTTTAGCATCAGAGAGGCATGTAAATTGTTTACACGAATATTCAGAGCGCTTACAAATTGTTTGATTTATTGTGCAAGTCCGGTCACCCATACCGTGGTCTGTCTCGGCTTCGTGGCTAAAAGTGAAAAACTTGAAGATGCACTATGAAAGTTCGGAAAGTAGAGCTATACATCGGATCTAATGTTTAAAAGACTTAGTAGTCACTGAGATCAATAGTGACTTAAATTTTAAAATCGATCCTCGAACCGATATTTTTGCCATCTATATAATATTTATTTAAAACAATTTGTTTATGAGAGAATATGTGTGTGTGGGCAAAAAAATAACAAGCAGAACATGCTACATTATCTTTCAAGTTTAGATAAGGACTGTCCATGATATATTAGACCAGGGCGGATCTGTTTTCAGCTGGCCGTTGAGGTGGCGCATTGATTTTGGCGGGGAAAGCTGTGGAATAACTCGTATAACAATAATTGATTTATCCTACCACTCAAAAAAGTCGGGAACATTAGAAAATGTTGAAAAATTTACAAAAGCAATCGTTTCGTTTCCTGCTTTTCTCACTCCTTACTGTAAAGCGGTTTATTTTTGAGAAAAAATGTGTGGAAATAAAAGTTGAGCGATTGAATTTTCTATAAGATAGGATTAGTTAAAAATTTTAAAACTTTTAAATCTTGCCACAAAATGGCAATGAATGTAAAAGAAGTGGAAAAAGTTTTTTTAAAAATATTTTTACCACTTAAAATGCAGTAAGGACCTTCATAGATTGCCGAAAAAATCTTTACAATATTATAAAATAGCCCACAAATGTTCATCAAAATCGATTCAGTGGATTGCACGTAACAATTGTACAATATAAATTTATTTTAAAAAAATATAGAAGTTTGATTTTTTTTAACATAATAGGGCACTTCACCTGTCAAATGCATTTTACAAAATTTGAATCGGGTTATTGAGATTGGAATTTTACTAGAAAAGTTGGTGGATATGTAAGTAAATTATATAAGAACAAAACGCGAGGTGCGACCCTTCAGGTCCACACGGTCAACTTCCCAGTAATATCTACATAAACATTAAAAACATTAAACACAATAATAATTTTGAAAATAATACTACTTCAAATAATAAAAATGAGAGGTATTCAAAGCAGTGTCAGGAATGAGTTAATATTAATCATATCAACTACGGGAGGGTCCATTATTTAAGTAAGGTTTCTGGTCGATGGGGACAGGTTAATTTGATTGAATATTAACGCGAATCAATCGGTGGGAGCCTTTTGTTATTTGTTATTTTCATATCGATGCTTCATGCCGAGAAGCAGGAGCAACTCGGTATCTTTTGAAGATTTCCACCTCCTAACGACAAAAAAAAGGACATACGAGCACTAGCAAAAATGAATGCAGTTTTTGTTATAACGCCCACTGAAGGGATTTTGTCGCGTGATGACCATTTTTAATAGTTGCGTTCAAAATTGCCAGGACTTCAGCATAATTACTGAATTTAAAAAATTTCACGATTTTACATCAATCAAATTAATAATCACTTCATATTTCCTATTGGTCTTGAAAAATTCTGAATATGCAGTCAAAAATAGATTCAATTGCATGTAAAATGTAAAATGTAAAATGTATTACAAATGATGATGGAGGAAGTAATTGAAATCTTACGATTACTAAAGATCAAGTCTTCTAAAAACTACAAATTTGATTGAAATTTTGTTGGTTTTCAAAATTTAAGCAGTTTTTTTCATTAAAAAACTGTAGAAACGTTGCAAATATTTTTAAACTTTGATTGAATTTACAACAATCTCTTTAGAATAAAAGATATAAAGTAATATCATTTATATGAACCCTCTTTACATGGTAACTTTGAATGGTTTTTTATTTTTAATTTAGTTTTTTTATAATAATGGAAATTTTTTTTGTCAGTTTCTCTTCAAAAACTAATAAGAATGTCTAAATTTTATAAACATTTATTACTATGTTGTGCAGATCAGGTTAAAAAAACATTTTTTTATGAAAAAAAACCTATTTTTTTGTATTTTCTTCTATTAAATTAAAAAATGCTGAAACGAATTTTTATAATATTGAAAACATCGCAAAAATGTTAACACACGTCTATTAACACCTTGATGATGCAAATATTATAGCTGGTTCGTGAGATATAGTGAATAATAAAAATGACCTTGAAAATCATGATGACTTTTAATGATTTTGTATTTTTAATTGATTTTTTTACGTAACCATGACAAAATGTTTTGATGATGTTTTTACAAACATTGTTTGCGGTATATAAATTTTATAAACATTGATTACTCTGTTTCGCAAAATAGGTTAAAAATTTTATGCTTATGAAAAAAAACCTATTTTTTGCACTTTTTTCTCTTAAATTAAAAATCGACTCAAACAATTTTTGTAAAAATTTGATACATTTGAGCAGATGTTAATACGCGTCGATTGACAACTTCATGATGCAAATCGTATGTCTAGTTCGCGAGCTATAAGGCATGAGAGAAATGACCTTCAAAGAGGCACAACAACAAACCCCCCGACCGAAGTGTCCCAAAAACGATCGGACTTTGTTTACGTGAGTTATGCTCGTAGAAAAAAGTGTCCTTGAACGTCCAGACATACGTACGTACGTACACACACACACACACACATACATCTCCCTTTCTAAAAACACTTTATATATACTCTATAGACCTCAAAACGTAAAGAAATGTTGAAAATTTCAATTTCGATTTTCGAGGCGATTACAAGAACTTCCCATATACTGGGAAGTTAAAAATAACGAAACTGATGCATGATGAATAAACAAATGCTGACTTTGATATACTTATATAATTAAGCATTTTCATAATAACGATGTGCGCATCCACGGTTACGTTAGGTTTATAGAAATGAATCCTATAAAAACGTGACAAACGAACTCAATACCAATAATTAAGAAAAGCGAAATTTAAATAACAGTGGTATTTTGTTTACGTTTTCCTAATTTAAAATTGTCTGATAGTTGTTTATTCAGAATCATTATAGTTACGTAATTCTCACTTGCGTACCATACGTATCCATTTTTCTCTATAGTTTTATGACATTGTCGGCATTCCGCAAAGCACCCTTCCAATTTTATTACCTTGTGGCAGTGTCGGCATTTCACAGGATCTGGGCAACATCTATGTAAATATAGATTAAGAATTTAGATACGAATTTGTGAAATGTTTATTACTTTAAGGCCAGATGCCGCCAATGTAAAATTAGTTAAGAAAGGTGGCTACCACATGTTTAGAAATAAGATAGTACTAATAAAAAAAAAAAAATTAGGTTGTAAGTCTCAGTTCGTGAAAAAGCTTCGAACCAAGTGGTTCATTGAAAATAAAATTAATTGTGTTCAAAAAACGTGTTTTAAAAATAAAGATATAGACAGTAAACTCTACACATTTGTAACTTTATTAACTTGAAGTTCTTGTAATCGCCTCGAAAATCGAAATTGAAATTTTCAACATTTGTTTACGTGTTGAGGTCTATAGAGTATAGTTAAAGTGTTTTTAGAAAATGAAATATGTATGTGTATGTGTGAACATACGTACGCTTGTGGACAGTTTTGTCTACGAGCATAACTCACGTAAACAAAATTGTTTCGATTTTGTTGAAGTGTTAATCGAAGCGGCTTTCCAATCTTAAGAGCTGATTAGTTTTTGGGGCACTTCGATTTGGGGATTTGTTATTTTGACCCTTTGAAGGTCATTTCTGTAATGCGACATATGTCGCGAACCAAAGATAGAATTAGGATTGATAGGGCATCATTCGACGCGTATTAATATTAGTGTGACTCTATTAAATTTTTCAAAAAAATGTTGGTGCCATTTTTTAATTTATTAAAAAAAGTAAATTTTAAGGTTTTTTTCATAAACAATAAACTCTCAACCTGATTTGCGAAACACAGTAATCAATGTTTGTACAATTTATATACTCTAAACAGTTTTTGGAAAAAGCCCAGCAAAATTTTAACTCATGATTGCCAAAAAAAATTAAAAATAAAAAATCATTAAAAGTCATCATGACTTTCAAGGTCATTTCTGTC
The DNA here is from genome assembly GCA_963942545.1 of Oxycera nigricornis. Classification (NCBI taxonomy): domain Eukaryota; kingdom Metazoa; phylum Arthropoda; class Insecta; order Diptera; family Stratiomyidae; genus Oxycera; species Oxycera nigricornis. The sequence continues at coordinate 86,766,879 of OZ012660.1, read as the reverse complement.
ATGCACTATATCTCACGAACCAAATATAATATGTTCATCATGAAGGTGTCAATCAACGTGTAATAAGATTTTTGTGATGTTTTAAACTTGAAAAAAAAGGGTTGGAGCCGTTTTTTAATTTAATAAAATAAAATCCAGAAAATTATGGTTTTTTCATGAAAAATTGATTTTTAACTTGATTTGCACAACACAGTAATAAATGTTTATAAAATGTATACATTCTTATCAATTTTTGAAGGGAAACCAGTAAAACTTTTCGTGATTAAAAAAACACTAAATAAAAAATAAAAAGTCTTAATGTAATAAGGTTCATACAAATGATATGACTTTATATTTTTTATTCTAAAGACATTGTTGTAAAGTCAATCAAAGTTTATTAATATTTGCATAATTTGGGCAGATTTTTAATAGTTTTTACAGTGTTTTAATTTTAATAAAAAATGCTTAAATTTTGAAAACCAAAAAAACATTCATTCAAATTTGCATTTGTGGTAATTAACGCTTTGAATGGTAAAATGTTTTGTAGTTAATAGTTTACAAGATCATATGCTTTCAAAAACTTCTATCAAATAAAAAATTGTAGTTTTACTAGGTTTGTTCTTTAGTGTTTGTAAGATTTCAATTAATTCCTCCATCATCATTTGTAATATAGTTTACTTTTTACATACAATTAAACCTATAACTAACTGCATATTCAATGTTTTTCAAGACCAACTGAAAATAAGAAATAATTATTAGTTTCATTGATGCCAAATCGTGAAAAAATAAAAATTCAGTGATTCTACCGAAGTGCTGGCAATTTTGAACGCAACTATTTAAAATGGCCACCACGCGACAAAATCTCTTCAGTGGGCGTAATAACAGAAACTGCATTCATTTTTGCTAGCGCTCTTTGTCCTTCAAGCATTAATATGAAAATAACAAGTAATTGATTCGCGTGAATATTCAATCAATCCACCAAAATCCTTACGTAATCAACGGACGCTCCCATAGATGATGGGATTAATATTAACTCATTTCAATTACTGTTATGAGAGGTACATTATTATGATTTAAAGTAGTATTATTTCCATAGTTATTATTGTGTTCAATATTTTTAATACTTATGTATATATTACTGGGAAGATGACCGTGTGGACCTCAAGGGTCGCACCTCGCGGCTTGTTTTAAAGTACATCTTACACCTAAAAATTAATTGTTTAACTGAAATTGTGTAACCAGTGCAGGTAGCAACATCTACCAGAGACTGAACAAAGTGTGACCCCAGTTGTAGCGCTCGTTGAGGTTTTTATTCCTTAGCAGTATTTATGTCTTTGTTGTTTTACACCACATCACGGCACAATTCACCATTTTCATTTTTTTCTCGTTTTATGTTCGTGATGAACCATTTCGCACTTTTCTTATTTCTTTATTTGCTATGTTTCTATTGAATGGTAACACCAACGCGTAAATTTGTTGTTATATTCGCATTGCTTTCATCAACTAACTCCGCAGCCGCCCAGCACTGTTTTAGAGTTTAGCAAAAATTGCTGAGGTCGCCTTAACAACCCGAATTTAGTTCCGTAAAATGCATTTGATAAGTGAAGTGCTCTTTTATATGTGGAAAAATTTCAAACTTCGATAAGTTTAAGTTTCTGACTTGCAACTTTTCATTTTTTTTTATTTGTTTTTTCAAATAAATTTAGATTGCACAATTATTATGGGTAATCTACTGAATCGATTTTGATAAAAATTGGTGTGCTATTTTATTATATTGTAAAGATTTTCTAGGCGAACTAAAAAGGTACTAAGTGCATTACCAAACTTTTATTGCTAGAAAACTTTGCTCTAAAATAAACCGTTTTGAAGTAAAGATCGAGAAAAGCACGATTTTTTTAAAATTTTAAAAATTTCGATTTTTTTAAATGTTCCCGACTTTTTTGAGATAAGTCAATTATAGTTATAGAGTGAAAGGCAGGGCCTGCCAGACATACGTTAAAGTCTAAAGGTTGAAATAAAAAGCTGGGATTAACATATTGTCATCAAATAACTATTTTAAGTTTATATTTAAGAAACCAGACCTATTCAATGGGTCTAACACATTTTCAGACGTAGACCATAGCGGAGCTGTAAAAAAACGAAAACATTTGGCCGTTGAGAGGCGGCGCACTGCTTTTTGCAGGAAAGGTTGCGAAATAACTCGTATAACAATGATTGACTTATGATCCTTCTCAAAAAAGTCGGGAACAATAAAAAACAAGCCGTGAGCCACGGTCAACTTCCCAGTAATATCTACATAAATTTATTATATATTAAAAATATTAAACACAATAATAATTATGAAAAGATTACTACTTTAAATAATAAAAATGTACCTCACATAAAAATTATTGTAATGACTTAATATTAATCGTATTGTCTACGAGAGGGTCCGTTGATGATGTAAGAATTTTGGTGGATGAGTTGTTTATTGCATATTCTCGCGGATCAATCGGAGGGGGACATGTTACAAAGCCCTTTCTACGTTATTTGTTATGTTCATATCGATGCTTGAAAGACAAAAGATCGCTAGCAAAAGTGAATGCAGTTTTTGTTATTACGCCCACTGAAGAGATTTTGTCGCGTGATGGACATTTTGAATCGTTACGGTCAAAATTGCCAGCACTTCGGCATAATCACTGAATTTGTATTTTTTCACGATTTTACATCAATGAGATTAATATCTATTTCTTATTTTCTGTTGATGTTGAGAAACATTGAATATGCAGTCAAAAATAGGTTCAATTGTTCGTAAAAAGTAAAAAGTATAAGGTATAATAATTCGTATGAACCCTTTTTACATGGTGACTTTGAATGATTTTTAACTTCCCAGTATATGGGAAGTTCTTGTAATCGCCTCGAAAATCGAAATTGAAATTTTCAACATTTCTTTACGTTTTGAGGTCTATAGAGTATATATAAAGTGTTTTTAGAAAGGGAGATGTATGTGTGTGTGTGTGTGTGTACGTACGTACGTACGTACGTCCGTGGACACTTTTTTCTACGAGCATAACTCACGTAAACAAAGTTGTATCGACTTCGTTAAAGTGTCAATCGAAGCGTCTTTGCAATTTTAAGCGCTGATTAGTTTTTGGGAAACTTCGGACGGGGGGAGGGTTGCTGTTTTGCCCGTTTGAAGGTCATTTCTGTCATGCGTTTTATCTCGCGAACCAAATATACGATTTACTTGATCAAGGTGTCAATCGACGCGTATTGACATTTATGTAATTCTGTCAGGTTTCTAAAAAATTTCTTCGAGCTATTTTTGTAATATGAAAAAAAAACTGCAAAAAATTAGAGTTTTTTTCAAAGGCAATAAATTTTTAACCTTCTTTTCAAGTCGAAAGAAGAATGTTTATATAATTTATATTTTCCAAACAGTTTTTGCAACAAGCCGCGAAGTGCGACCCTTGAGGTCCACACGGTCAACTTCCCAGTAATATCTAGATAAACATTAAAAATATTAAACACAATAAGAATTTTGAAAATAGTACTAATTTAAATAATAATAATGAGAAGTATTCATAGCAGTAACAGGAATGAGTTAATATTAATCATATCATCTATGGGAGCATCCATTGATTACGCAAGGCTTTTGGTGGATGGGTGATGATGATTGGTTACCACAAATACAAATTTGATTGAAATTTTGATGGTTTTCAAAATTTAAGCCGCTTATTTTAATTAAAAGACTGCAAAAACTATTCAAAATCTCCTCAAAATATCCAAACATTTTAAAACTTTGATTGACTTTACAAAAAAGTCTTTAGAATGGAAGATATAAGGTAATATCATTCGGAAGAACCCTTTTCATATGCTAACTTTGAATAATTTTTTATTTTTAATGGAATTTTTTCCAGAATCATGAAAAAAGTTTTGTTGGTTTCTCTTCAAAAACTGATAGGAATGTATAAAGTTTATAAACATTTATTATTGTGTTGTGCAAATCATGTTAAAAAAATATTTAAAGTTTTCGCATTTTCTTCTATTAAATTAAAAAACCGCTGAAACAGATTTTTATAATGTTCAAATAATCAATGATGATTTGATGATGTTTTTTCAAACATTGCTTGAAGTATATAAATTTTGTAAAAAATGATTACTGTGTTCCGTAAATCGGGTTAAAAATTTATTGTTTATTAAAAAAACCTAATATTTTGCACTATTTTTTTCAAATTGAAAAATTGCATTTTTTTGTTAAATTAAAAAACGGCTCCAAAGGTTTTTTGTAAATGCAAAAACATAACAAAAATGTTAATACACGTCGAGTGACACCTAAATGATGGAATTATTATATCTAGTTCGTGAGATATAGTGTATGACAGAAATGACCTTGAAATCATGATGGCTTTTAATGATTTTTTATTTTCAATTTTCTTTTGTAATCATCAGAAAAAGTTTTGTTGGTTTTTGCACAAAAATTGTTTGGAGTATATAAATTTTTTAAACATTGATCACTGTGTCTCGCAAATCAGGTTAAAAATTTATTGTTTATGAAAAAACCTAATTTTTTCACTTTTTTTCCTTAAATTAAAAAACGGCTCCTACGTTTTTTTGCAAAATTTGATAGATTAACGCAAATGTTAATACGCGTCGATTGACATCCAAACGATGCAAATCGTATGTTTGGTTCGACCGAAGTGTCTCAAAAACTAATCAGCTCTTAAAATTTGAAAAGACGCTTCGATTGACACCTTAAAGAAGTCGATAAGACTTTGTTTACGTCAGTTATGCTCGTAAAAAAACTGTCCACAAACGCAAATACGTACGTACGGACGTACGTACGTACATACATACACATACTTCTTTCTAAAAACACTTAAAATATACTCAAAAGACCTCAAAACGTAAAGATATGTTGAAAATTTCAATTTCGATTTTCGAGGCGATTACAAGAAATTTCCATATACTGGGTAGTTAAAAATCCGAAATCATACCCTAAAAGGTTCTTTTTTTGCTGAAGAATTTTCATTCATTATGATTTTTTGCATCTTTCAAAAATTTCTGGTAAACAACACACAAGAACACGAGTGCTTGGTATTTCGTACGAAATAATTGTTACACATTCGATTATGTCTCCTTTTTAATGTACATATACATGTTCGTGGGTAAGAAATCAAAAAGAGATAAATTAAAAATCTGTATCTGGTTTGCTGTCAACAATCGTGATTTATAACAGCAAATTGTCAATTGCCACATGTTTCACACCACCCCTGCACTTAAACATATCACAATCAAAAAGCAGTCACCTAATTCATTACACCAGTTCCACTATGCCTCCATGTTCATATATTATATTCAGCGTAACAATAAATCCTTCATTTCAAACGCGCAAATTTCGAGATCAATTATATAAGCCGAGAAAAGACTTCCGCCTACCATCATCCACCAATACTTTGTATTCATAGCACACTCGATGTTCACTAACGATTTCTTACAGCACAGAAATGGATTTTGCATAAATCTACATGAAAAGGATAACTTTGTTGCTAGCATCCTGTAATTTATTGATTTTTAAAGTGATTGGATCTCAGGTTCGGGAATGTCGCATACTGCTGGCAATCAATCAAATCGAAGCAAAATGTAAAAGGAGTTAACAAAAGAAGGTAATGTAGGTAAAAAAAGTGCTACGACGGCTTTTTGAAATATGTACGTGTAACCATTGTATGCTATATTGAAGATCACGAGGTATAGGAGTGAGATTCGTCCTTGTGCATAAAATGACGCTTCAAAACATTTTTTTCGGCGGAAAAACCCTATTGAGATTCATTATTTCGACCTGATTTTCATGTAATCGAGAATCAATCAGAATAATTAAAATAAAATGAAATCGCATGAAAAAAATTTGGTTTTCTGTAGAGGTTATTCCAGATTATCGGATCGTCTTTATTTTGTTTTTAAATGGGCGTTGAATCTGGTATTGTGTAAAATAAATAGGAGGAGGGTGGAAATAAAGTTCTTTCGAAGCCCAGTCTAACGATTGAAAGCTGAAATTCAAAAATCGACCACTGACACGAAAGATATATGGTTTACTTTGCTATATTCAATCTAAAAAAAGGCATGTTACGTTCTCATAAAATTTGCAAACGTTCCAATGAATTTACTTAAATTCTAAGAATTTGTTTGACACCCCAAAAACAGTGATGAAATGTTGATTTCCCAGTTATTTTCTACTTGGATGTATGAAAATAGATTGTCTTCAGAACAGTGTCACATCGCAGCAGAGTCTCCATGAAATTCCTTGAAGCCAATGTATAACTTTGCATTCAACTTTGATACTGCGTGAAAATTGGTTCATTTATTTACCTAGTGACATTGTAACTAGCTGGGATCCGTTTCACAGGAAACGTTCAAATCGATTCGATTGTGGGTGTTGTCGTTATTATTTAAAGGCTTTGGTGCTCATGACACACAACAACCCATGGGCAAAGTTGGAAATGGTGTTTGCAATGAACAATGAGTTTAGCGGGGGCGGAATCTTTGGTGGGAAACACGCATTGTGACGAAGGGATATTGAGTGAGATGAATTCCAGTTACGTAAAATTTGCCGAGAAACATTTGAAATTGCTGTTTTATGCTTTACCGAGTTGATGATATATTTAAAGCTCAAGTGTCGGGGTGTGAAATAAATTTTCACACCTAAAAGACGATAAAATTTTTCCAGTTCAAAAGAGTCAATTCTCACTGAAGCATTTTTAAATCATCAAAAACATCCACATTAGAGTATCAATTTTTTGGTCCTTATTTCACTAAGCAACTTTGCTTCTCTCTAATATGTACTGCCAAACAAAGTATTCTATCCTCTTGTTCAAATAGATTTTTAAAAAAATCCACATCTTACTTTCAGATGAGCGTGTATAAAGTGGGTCCTGACAGAAAAAAACAGTATATTTTAAAAGGAAGTTTCTGACTAGCGAACGAATAGCCATCGAAAGAAAACTGAAAAAAATTGCAGACAAGCATTAACATTATGCTCAAGTTGTCCTCGGTTGCTTGCATATTGCATATTTGTCATTTTTTTCAGTTGCGTTTTCTTCTCCACTATAACTACATGTAAATGTTATTTCTTCAACAATATAATAAATTTTCAGCTGACTGAAACATCATTCTTTGCCAGGGTGACAATTTGTATTTGATTTAAGGCACATTAAAAATTTCAAATTATCGATTTATTTGGTTTGGGGTTTTTAAACGACTCAAATCTTTAATAATGACCTCTTATAATATTTTGAAAAAAATCGAGCGTTAGGATAATATAAAACGATTTTAATTGCGTGCGTGTTTTTGGTTGCTCTCACCGTCGGCCGCATGGCATCCATTGTCTAAAACACCGACTTCTTTTATTCATTTACAAAAGAAGACTAATTTCTCGTCGATTTACACGTTTCAGTATTTATTCTGACGTATAAAAAACGAACTAAAAAATTATAGAAAAGGTACTAAAAACGAAGCCAAACTTCAAGCGCGTTTTCTTCGAAATGACGCTTTTTCAACTCGCCGCTAGTCAATCTACGGACCTACTCAGCCGATTTTGATAAATCTTAGTGCGTTTCATTTATAAATATATTTCGCAAGACAAATCACCTCCCCTAAACCAAACAAGCCGTGAGGTGCGACCCTTCAGGCCCACACGGTCAACTTCCCAGTAATATCTACATAAACATCAAAAACATTAAACACAATAATAATTTTGAAAATAATACTACTTTAAATAATAAAAATGAGAGGTATTCAAAGCAGTGACAGGAATGAGTTAATATTAATCATTTCAACTACGGGAGGGTCCATTGATTAAGTAAGGTTTTTGGTCGATGGGGACAGATTAATTTGATTGAATATTCACGCGGATCAATCGGTTGGAGCCTTTTCTACGTTATTTTTACGTTATTACGTTTACGTTATTGTTTTATTTTCATATCGATGCTTGAAGAACATACGAGCACTAGCAAAAATGAATGCAGTTTTTGTTATAACGCCCACTGAAGGGATTTTGTCGCGTGATGACCATTTTTAATAGTTGCGTTCAAAATTGCCAGGACTTCAGCATAATCACTGAATTTAAAAAATTTCACGATTTTACATCAATCAAATTAATAATTACTTCATATTTCCTATTGGTCTTGAAAAATTCTGAATATGCAGTCAAAAATAGATTCAATTGCATGTAAAATGTAAAATGTAAAATGTATTACAAATGATGATGGAGGAAGTAATTGAAATCTTACGATTACTAAAGATCAAGTCTTCTAAAAACTACAAATTTGATTGAAATTTTGTTGGTTTTCAAAATTTAAGCAGTTTTTTTCATTAAAAAACTGTAGAAACGTTGCAAATATTTTTAAACTTTGATTGAATTTACAACAATCTCTTTAGAATAAAAGATATAAAGTAATATCATTTATATGAACCCTCTTTACATGGTAACTTTGAATGGTTTTTTATTTTTAATTTAGTTTTTTTATAATAATGGAAAAATTTTTTGTCAGTTTCTCTTCAAAAACTGATAAGAATGTCTAAATTTTATAAACATTTATTACTATGTTGTGCAGATCAGGTTAAAAAAATATTTTTTTATGAAAAAAACCTATTTTTTTGTATTTTCTTCTATTAAATTAAAAAATGCTGAAACGAATTTTTATAATATTGAAAGCATCGCAAAAATGTTAACACACGTCTATTAACACCTTGATGATGCAAATATTATAGCTGGTTCGTGAGATATAGTGAATGACCCTGAAAATCATGATGACTTTTAATGATTTTTTATTTTTAATTGATTTTTTTACATAATCACGACGAAATGTTTTGATGATGTTTTTACAAACATTGTTTGCGGTATATAAATTTTATAAACATTGATTACTATGTTTGGCAAATCTGGTTAAAAATTTGATATATATGAGCAAATGTTAATACGTGTCGATTGACCCCTCAATGATGCAAATCGTATGTTTAGTTCGCGAGATATAAGGCATGACAGAAATGACCTTCAAAGAGCCACAACAACAAACTCACCCGACCGAAGTGTCCCAAAAACTAATCAGCGCTTAAAATTGCAAAGACGCTCCGATTGACACTTTAACGAAGTCGATACAACTTTGTTTACGTGAGTTATGCTCGTAGAAAGAAGTGTCCACGAACGTACGTACGTTATTACATATACACACACACGCATACACCTCCCTTTCTAAAAACACTTTATGTATACTCTATAGACCTCAAAACGTAAAGAAATGTTGAAAATTTCAATTTCGATTTTCGAGGCGATTACAAGAACTTAAAAAAAAATTGAAAACAAAATTTTGGCGTGCAGAAAACGAATAAAACGAGAGTTTATTTTTTAAAAAAAAATTCTATGCTCTGCACCTTTTTTAATCAATTTTTTAAAAACGGTGGTGAATTGTCACGTAAAAGATTTTAGTCCATAAAAGCCTTTTTGAGTTTTCTGTTTCAAAATTGCAAATTTTGAAATTAACTGTCGGCCATGCGATGGGGTGCTTTACGAGGTGTCAACTTTGGCGCCCTCTATAAAATAGGTTCATACAATTTTTTTAAACAAATGTTTTTTTGTACTCTGAAAAGGTAGATGTATTGTTGAAAAAAGGTTGCATGTTCATATTCAAAGAAAGAGCCGAGAAAAAATTCAAAAAAAATTCGCTATTTTTTGGCCTGCTAATGTGTACTAGTACGTTAAGGCGATAAATAGGTTTTGTATTTTCCAAAACTCGATCAATTTTTTTTATTTTATATGAAAGTACAGTGCTTCAAGAGTATTCACACTAAATTTGAAGTAAATTTGAGCAAAATCACCGGAGCGCTCTGCCTTACCTAGCGTATTATACGCATCCAGCGCGGTTTTACCGCGTAAAATCAACTCCTTTCTTTTTCATCAAACATCACAACACCAAAAGGATGCTCTGGACATCGCAAATGAAGCGAACGAATTATTGTATGGACCTGGATTCGACGACTCGATGTAAATCGCTAAAAATAACTTTAATTCATTAAATCGCGGTAAAAAAAACTTTAAACGTGTTTTTCTGGAAATTTTGTTTTTCCGTGCGGTAGGCACGATTTCTCGAGAGCGAATCGACCGATTTTGCTGATACTTCGCACAGTCATTCTTTATATTATTGACTCGTGTTTGAACGACGAGATTTCCATTCGGTACACTCGTTTTTGTTTTATACGAGAAAATATTTTAAAATTGATGAGAATCGAAAAAATAGTAAAAAATATGACACGAAAATTCATTCAAACCCATTTCAAAACTTTAAATTTCATTTTTTGTCAATTCCTTCGTTCAATCACGAGCCATAAACTGTAAGATTTCTTTTTTGAATTTTTGCTTTGAGGTAAGCCTGCACCGAAATATTCTGCCTTCCGCAAAAAAGGTTGGACGAGCAAAACTGCAGGAAAATTGACAATTTTCAATTTTTTTAGCGGAATTTTTTTTAACAACTTTTTAAAATGCGAAACTTTTATGTGTGTAAATTTGAAATAAAACTGATCGTGGGTTTTTAAAGAACAATTTTTTGAAAAATTTGTTTTTTTTCCTTCAAGAGCTAAAGTGCCGTCCTAAGCCAAAAAGGTGTTATTTTGTTGTTGAATTTGTAGTGCAATGTTTTATCATCAATTTTTTTATTTTGTTATTAGAAAATAGAAAAACCTTTTCAAAACACAAAACATTTTTAAAATCCGACGTCTAGAACTCATTTTATGAGGTTTTGAATATGCTACACATACTTGTACACTTTCTTTTGACGCTCACAGTACGATGTCTAAAAGTTTACATCAAAGTCAACATAAAATGTTAAATTTTCTTTTTTTCGGTGGTGAATTTTGTATTTACTCACCTTATAATATATGGCCTGCCACGGACTAGTAGGTACTCGCCGAGCAACTAGTAAAATCTCGACCATTTCCTATGAGTGCCGAAACCGAAACCTGAATTTGGTAATTCAGAAACTGGTTTTGTACTCAAAACAAAACAGCAGAGTATTTTCCTCGCCAAGAGCCCTTTTACAGCGCTGATATTGCGGCAAATTGAGGTATCAATCAGGGAAGCTACTAAGTGATGCAGACGTATCTCTGTGGAGGTCAACTTGTAATTTGCCAGAAATCCTAGGCGAAGTAGACGCATCTCTGAGAAGCGTACGTTTTGCTTAGAAATATGAGTTACGTCCAAACTGATTAGGTTTTTGTTTCATTTTTGAGATACGTCTTATATTTCTAGCACTTTAGCTGCGCAATACAGACGAGATACGTCTATTTCGCTAAGGAAATGGACTAAATACAACTCAAAGTGTCCTTATATAAAGGAATAAGAAATTCAGTGAAATTTGAGATACGTCTTTTTGGCTTAGGAGGGCAGTAAAGCTTGTGGAGATCATATGCAGTTGGATTTCACTGTTACAAAATGATAGTACAAAAGGACGAGAATATTCTTCGCATCTGTTTATTTATTCTTTGAAAACAAATGCTTTACATCTTTGTATCCTTCATGTGTGACTGTTGAAGTCCTGCCAAATAGCGGATTGTGCTGTAGATAAAAGATGAATTCGCAGGCATTAGAACTGTTTCGAATGGAATAGCTTGATAGTTTATTGCAGTTTAATATGCTGTAGTGTTCCCGCATTACGGAAACATGATGGATGTTATTCGTTTGATATCACAGTGCTGTGAAACAAATCAATATTGTTTTTATGTAAGCTTGTCTCAGAAAATGTCTCCCCTCAATTTGAAACACACATCCTTGATTAACTTTGTGGCTTTGTGACTCATGTGGCTCGAATTATTGATGACCAATTGATAACATAATGTTCACTGTACTAATCAAATTGTTGACAGTTATAAGTAGCTTCATGACACTTAGTAACCTAGCTCATTAGGCGGAGTTACCTCGACGCTTAGACTTTCAAAAAATTTTCAGTGAGCCTAACTCAGACTGTTGGTCTCAGGTCGAACGTACCGCTTAATGTATTGATCCCAGAGCACCAGGCGAAAATATACGAATGCTACGGCTACTAATCTAGTATTCCTTGAACGTATCCGAAATACGGCTTCCTTTATTTTTAACTGATTATCTTCTATTTTTTACAAAAAAACAACAACAACTGATTCAGTGCTGAGCCCAGGCAGAAACCGTGCATTTGCAAAACTATGTCTATGAAATTTCCGGTACACATTGTTCAATACATTCTGAATCTGAAATATGCACAGCTGCATGGCTTTATTTTTCCATTCTATTGTACATCATCTTCAAGAGGTTTTCGTGAAAATCTGAAGGTGCTCCGAGTAAAAGTGATGAAGTTAAGGGCTGTACAATATAGGTAGCTTTCATGAATAGGCACGCGAAGAGGATAACATTCATTCGTATTAGCAGAGCTGATCAAAAAACCGCAAACGAATGCAAAGAAGGTTGTGTCCTTCGAAAACAACAACAAAAATATGCTCTAGACATCCTTTGAGTAGAAAAAAATATCAGTTTTTTCAAAAAAAATTCAAACGCGTTTTCTGAGAATTTATATTTTTAAAGTCGGTGAGACACGGAACTCAAAAAATAACGGGCCGATGCTTTTGAAATTTTGATACCACTAGAGGTATTTTATTTTTAGGCTTTAATTTGTTTTAAATAGGAATTTTTCCGATTAAAAACCTCAATAGCGAAAATAAATTTTTCTTTTTTTTCTGTCGTTTTTTTGGCTTCAAAATAACACGAAAAATTAAATAAACAAGCCGCAAAGTGCGACCCTTACGGTCCACACGGTTAACTTCCCAGTAATGTCTAGATAAACATTAAAAACATTAAACACAATAATAATTTTGAAAATAATACTACTGTAAATAATAAAAATGAGAGGTATTCATAGCAGTAACAGGAATGAGTTAATATTAATCATATCATCTACGGGAGCATTCATTGATTACGCAAGGCTTTTGGTGGATGGGTGGTGATGATTGATTACCACAAATGCAAATTTGATTGAAATTTTGATGGTTTTCAAAATTTAAGCCGTTTTTTTAATTAAAAGACTGCATACTGTGTTAAAGATCTGCTCAAATTATCCAAACATTTTAAATCTTTGATTGACTTTACAACAAAGTCTTTAGAATAAAAGATATAAGGTAATATCATTCGGAAGAACCCTATTCATATGCTAACTTTGAATGATTTTTTATTTTTTATTTAATTTTTTTTCAGAATCATCATAAAAGTTTTGCTGGTTTATTTTCAAAAACTGATAAGAATGTATAAATTTTATAAACATTTATTACTGTGTTGTGCAAATCAGGTTTAAAAAATATTTTTTAAGAAAAAAACCCTAAGTTTTCGCATTTTCTTCTATTAAATTATAAAAACTGCTTAAACCGATTTTTTAAAATGTTAAAATAATCAAAAACCTTTTAAAACACGTCGATGTGTCAATCGATGATGATGCAAATATTATATCTGGTTCGTGAGATATTGTGAATGGAAGGAATGACCTTGAAGATCATGATGACTGTTAATGACTTTTTATTTTTAATTTAATGTTCCTTGTTATCATGAGAAAAAGTTTTGATAATGTTTTTTCAAGCACTGCTTGAAGTATATAAATTTTATAAAAATTGATTACTGTGTTCTCTACGGAACACATGATTTACATCAGGTTAAAAATTTATTGTTTATGAAGAAAAAAATCTAATTTTTTGCACTTTTTTTCTTAAATTAAAAAAACGGCTGCAACGATTTTTTTCAAAATTTGATGGATTCACAAAAATGTTAATACGCGTCGATTGACATCTTAAACATGCAAATCGTATGTTTGGTTCGCAAGATATAACGCATGACAGAAATGACCTTCAAACGGGCAAAACAGCAAACCCCCCGACCGAAGTTTCCCAAAAATCAATCAGCTCTTAAAATTGCAAAGAAGCGATTGCTATCTCAACGAAGTCGATACGATTTTGTTTACGTGAGTTATGCTCGTAGAAAAAAGTGTCCATGAACGTACGTACGTACATACACACACACACATACATCTTCCTTTCTAAAAACACTTTATATATACTCTATAGACCTCAAAACGTAAAGAAATTTTGAAAATTTCAATTTCGATTTTCGAGGCGATTACAAGAACTTCCCATATACTGGGAAGTTATGAAAATAAATGAAAAAATTCGACAGCGTTACCTCAAGAAACTCATTAACTAACAGAATTTTTTTTGGTTTTTTGGTTTCAGATGATCCAGCTATTAGGTATGTTTCTCACAGCAATTTACCTTTATTTTGAGCGTCTATTTGGATGCAAGGTCACTGGGTCATCTTTCAATATTTTTCAATAAAAAATTACTGGATACTGTTTAATATATGTGCTTTAGTATATTCTTCCAGTGAATGAACCAACCTTTACCATATTGCTAAAACAAAATCTTAAAACTATGCTTAAAATTAACCATATCCCTTCCCCCACACTTAAGGGTAGTATAACATTCATATTTTCTTTTTGTATTTGCTGGATCTTGACCCATAATAAAAATATTTCTTTCTGCAACCTTATGGGTTCGATTTTTCGTAGCCAATATAAGAGGTAATAACGTGGATTTTTACTTTTTTAATACATTAGGATATTCAAACCTATTGGTGGCACCACGGGCATACTGAAACCTTTCCCCAAAGCCTCTTGCTTTTGTTTTGCACTCGGCATCTTTCTTGATAATTCTGCATTTAAAATCTAAAATTAAATTGGCGCTTCGATAATTGATTGAATTTTCTTCTCAACATTATCAATAAGTAAATCATTGATACCATTTTTAAGCGCTGTAGCAAACCAGCTTCATCTCTTACGTTTTGGACTAAACGACATGTCTAATTATGGTTAAATTAAATGTGAATGAAAAAATTCTCTTTCACTTTATTCATTCCCATGGTTATGACCGTTGTAAGAAAGTTTTATTAGCATTGCTGTTCTTGAAAGTCCTTGTAAGTTCTTTCGAAGAAGCCTGAAATTTTTTTTTCCATCTTAAATTTTTCGTTTACGAATACTGTGAAGTGTCATGTTACCAAGAATCTCTCTTTACTTGTAAAATTCAATGAGTAATTTTTTCATGATTTTTTTCCTAGCATCAAAAAGACTTTTGATTTGCATTAATTAAATTTTCTGTTCAGTAGTGTAAAAACTGTGAATAAAAAATGCATGTGCTTGAACTTTATGCTTCCTTCACCTCCGTAGAAAAATGTGAGAGTGAACTACATTTAAGCTCTACTTTGCGATACCTTACCGCATTCATCTCGTCTGCGATGAGAAAATAAAGAGGGATAATTGATGATAATCAGACATGCATCCTTTTTTCGTTCTTTTTTTATGGTGACACCAAAGTCCTTTATTGTGTCGTCGCCAGTTGCAAAACGAGTGTCAAAGTCCTTGGAGGCAATTCAAAATGAATCCAACCACATTATCCGACAATAAAATCTGGGAAAGATCCTTTGGGTGTCAGACGAACATAGAAGCTGAGCTCTTGCTTCGCGTTAACCCCATTTGTGCTTTGCATGCCAGTTATTCCTACAGCTAGGATAGATAATTGTTTTCAACTTCTCTGAGCCGGGGCATGGAACTCCATTTTTAGTTCATTGAAAGAAATTTAATTTTGATGTCATTTATTCAAACACGACTGGATAGAATATACATTTAATTAGTTTGCAGTTATGGTTTTTATATTACGGTTTACATCGATCTCCATTGAAGGTGTATGTTGCATTTTTTAAATATAGAATAGGCCATCTGTTGATTATGTTGAAATAGTTTTTAAAGCTAAATCGTTGATTTTTTTAGCAATATTGCTGTTTCGCTCAAGAGGACTTTCGAATTCACTATTTTATAAATATTTTTTATCAAAATAAAACTTTTTTTATTTTCTGCCTATTTATTAGGAAAATATTATCGAATATTGTTCATTATGCCAGGATCAATACACGGACATAGCAGTTTTCAAATTAAAAAAGTCAACAGTTTGGAGACACGCATTTTTCTAATGTAAAATTTCTCTCGAACAATGTAATTCAAACATGCGTCGTTATATTTGCAGGAAAATAATTATATCTAACGAGAAGATGCATTTATCGTTTAGTAAGGCAAATAAAGTTCACTATATCAAAAAAGAAGCGTTTGATAAAAATGAACCAAGCTACTAATATATGAAAATCAGGGGCGTGGCGAGCTTCATGAATTTGGGGGGGTGATAAATGTTGAAAATGCCGACTTGGTTAGAAAAATTTGCCGACTGTCCGACTTTACAATCAAATTTCTTGAATATGCCAACTTCGGCACGAAAATGCCGACTCGCTACAAAATTTTAGGGGGGTGTCACACCCCCAACACCCCCGCCTCGCTACGCCCCTGATGAAAATCGTTTTTCCTAATCTTACTGGTGCAAATGTTGACGGAAAAATCTTTGAAAATCTTTGGCTGTTATCCATGAGTCAATTGTAGGGAAGAAGTTTTCAGAAAAAAGTGAAGATTATGCAGCATATTGAGGTAGTGGTACATTGTATTTGACCCACACACACACACACACACACACACACACACACACACACACATATATATATATATATGTTAATCTTTAAAGAGGGTTTTGCGTGGTGAATTTCAAAAAACATGCACGTTAAAGAGAAATCAACTAATAACCCACTCCATATACTTCTTTCGAACATATCCACAAGGTTTAACTTGAATAAAATTGAACATTTTTATTGATAAAACTCTTAAAAGAGCATTAAAGCAAATGTTTCGAATCTTTTCAAGGAATCAAACGATTTTCAGTCCAATAAAAATCAAAATAAACAACCCTTCAATGAATTCTCATGAAAACTATGCATTTAATATTTGCAAGTGCCGAAAATTGTAACAGAACATAAATCAAAAGATAACAAGCCGCGAGGTAAGACCCTTGAGGTCCACACGGTCAACTTCCCAGTAATATCTCCACAAATATTAAAAATACAAAACACAATAATAATTATGAAAATACTACTACTTTATAAAATAATAATTAGAGTAACTCATAAAAGGAATTGGAATGAATTTATATTAATCGTATCATCTACGGGAGCGTCCCTTGATAATGTGGATAAGGGGGATGATTGAATATTCACGCGGATTAATCAGGAGGGTAAGGTAACCTGACCCTTTAACAGCCTTTTTTGCGATATTTGTTATTTTCATATCGATGCTTGAAGGACAAAAGAGCGTTAGCAAAAATGAAAGAAGGTTTTGTTATTACGCCCACTGAAATGATTTTGTCACGTGGCTATTTTGAATAGTTTTGTTAAAAATTGCCATGACTTCGGCATAATCACTGAATTTGTATTTTTTCAAGATTTTACAACAATCAGACTAATAATAATTTCTTATTTTCAGTTGTTCTTGAACAACATTGAATGTGCAGTCGATAATCGGTTTGTTTGCATGTTAAAACTAAAAAGCATTACGAAGGAGGAAATAATTGAAATCTTACGAGCACTAACGAAGAAAACTACTAAAAACTTCAATAGTTTATTTGAAGAAAAGTTTTTTAAAGCATATGATCTGACAAAGTATTAACTACAAAACATTTTGCTATCCAAAGCATTGATTGCCACAAATGCAAATTTGATTAAATCTTTTTGTTTTTCAAAATTTAAGCAGTTTTTTTATTAAAATCAAAACACGGTAGTGTAAAAACTATTGAAAATATGCTTAAATTATGCAAATACAAATAAACTTTCATTGATCCAACAACAATGTCTTCAGAATAAGAGTAATCAGGTAATATCATTCGTATGAATACTTTTAACATGGTGTCATTAAATGATTTTTTTTATAATCATGGAAAAAAGTTTTGCTGGTTTCCATTTAAAAACTGATAAGAATTTATAAATTTTATAAACAATTATTACTGTGCTGTACAAATCAGGTTAAAAATGCATTTTTTATGAAAAAGACCCTAGTTTTTTGCATTTTTTCATTAAATTAAAAAAACGGCTTCGATTTTTTAAAAACGTAAAAACACCGCCAAAACGTTAAGACGCGTCGATTGACATCTCAGTGATGCAAATACTATATTTGGTTCGCGACATATAGTGAATGACATGAATGACCTTGATGGTCATGATGACTTAATGATTTTTTATTTTTAACTTTCCAGTTCCCTATGGGAAGTTATTGTATTGGGGTCGATTTTGCGAATCCCAAATTTTGACATATTTCCACGTTTTAAGGTCTCTAGAATCCAAATCCATCGTTTTTAGAGAGATTTCTGTGAGTGTGTATGTACGTATGTGCGGATGTGCGTATGTGCGTATGTACGTATGTGCGTTCGGAATAATTTTGCGTCTCGATTATCTCAAGAACCAAAGATCGGATTGACGTGGGACCGGTTTCATTTGACGCGTAATCACGTAACTTAAAACTGAACGACTATTCAGCAAAATCGGTTGAGCCATTTTTTATTTAGGATGAAAAACTGAAAAAACGACTAAAAATTGCTTAGTTTTAAACTGTTGATACGCACTAATAATTCGTGTAGATACCAAATACATTCATAGTAATGTTGTTATTATTGTGCGTTTTAGCAAAATTGTGATCAAATTTGTAAAAAATGTTATTTAAAAAAAAAATAAAGATTAATTTATAAAATTGCAAACTTATATTATCAGGTTTGGGTGAATGGGAGTAGAGACGCTAATGCAGATAATAATTGGATATTGCTATAAATAATTTAATATTGTTGATAACAATCAAATATTAATAGTTAAAATTTGAAATTGTATACATAAAGTCAGTTATAATTATTTAGCAACGATCAAACATTCTTAATAACGAATGATTATTGTAAATAATAATTAAATACCCTCAATAATAGTTGTGGATTCCGAAGCTAAAATGAAGAACGAGGTTGGAGACGAAGTGGAGGATAAGAAGGATGACGACGACGAGGTTGCCGAGGCTTTGGTAGAGGAAGACGTGGAGACGTCTTCCTCTACCAAAGCTTTTATGGTTAGATAAAAAATTGATAAAAATAATAAAAGTGATTATATTAATTTACAATGATAATGTTTAATAATAGTAATTATTAATAATAGTGATTAATAATAAAAGCAAATTAAAGCTTTTTATTCACCCCACTGGGAAGTTAGTCGTGTGGGCCTCAAGGGTCGCACTTAGACCACATTTATAGTTTAATGTTTTTCATAATCATTAGAAAAGCTTTTGTAGGTTTTTTTTCAAAAACTATTTGGAGTATGTAAATTTTAAACATTGTTTACTGTGTTTTGGAAATCAGGCTAAAAATTTATTGTTAATGAAAAACACTAATTTTCTGCACTTGTTTTTAATGAATTAAAAAACGGCTTTACCATTTTTTATAAAAATATGATAGCATCACACAAATGGTAATACGCGTCGATTGACACCCTAAAAATCCTATGTTTGGTTCGTGAGTATAGCACATGACAGAAATGACCTTCAAGGGGTCAAAACAACAAACCTCCCCGACCGAAGTTTTCCAAAAACTAATCAGCTCTTAAGACTGCAAAGACGCTTCGATTGACACGTTAACGAAGTCGATAGGACTTTGTTTACGTGAGTTATCCTCGTAGAAATAACTGTCCACGAACGTACATACGTACATACGTTAAAAAAGTCTAAACGAAAGAATGGAAATGAGCAACTGACATTATTGCTGATTAAATTGGGAGAGAGGACAACGAATCAGCTTACCACCAATCTGTTTTTGAGAGCTATATTGAATTTAGTAATGCCTAATTATTTGGAATGATATTCGCATTGATTGCAAATAATTGTAGATATTCTTATAATCTAACAGTCAGATTTCTTTTATGGCGTTATCTATGAACATTAATAGCGCTAGAACTAACTCCAGTCACTTTTTACTTCACATTTGGCCTGATCCGGTGAAATTCATTTATATATCGGTTTGGTGTGCTGTAAAGGATATGCAGAACAACTTTCCTTGAAGATTGTCAAGGTAATTTGAGTGTCAAGCTTCTAGCTGACAATCATGCGAATTTCCAAGAAACTTTTCCACGAGCAGGACCTAATGGATGGTAATAATATGTGCTCAAGCATTTCAAATGTGCCAATGAAATCGATAAAATCTAAAGAATTTGGTTTTATATTCTCCAGTCTTTGTAAACCCACTGCATTATTGCAAATTAGTGTAAGTGTTTTTCTTAGAATCAAGGATAGTTTCAATACAATCATCGAGAAAAGTGTTTTCTGCGGGAATATTTTTCGGACTGCTAGATTGATAACTTTTAAGAGAGAACCCAATGCATTTTACTTTGTTTACCTTCTTTGAAATCTCGTAGGATATATCTTGACCTCTGCTTACTTTTTAAGCTTTATAATAACTTCATTCAGGTGAACATCGATAATCCTGTCTTATTAAGATACCATTATCGACCCTCTCGATCAGCCGATATTTTTAGTTTACCGTTTGCTAGAACGGAAGTGTACTTTAATTCGACTTTATTACGTTTACCAAGAACACATAACAGTCTTCAGCTTGGACCTTTACCATCTTCCTTTGTTAGTTTTAAGCGTAGTTTAAGGTATCAATTATTCACTTAAGTTCTTTTATTTCAATTATACTTTTATTTTTATTTACTCATTTTGTAATTGGAGTTTACTCTGTAAGATGAACTGATAATAAATAAATAAATAAATAAATTAGCAAATTAGTTTCTCTTTCGCTTGCATCTGGATTGAAATTTGACTCTGTGGTGCATTTTCTACAAGAGTGTGCTGAATGGCAATTGCAGGAACGACAACAGTGCAATACAGCACAAAAGATAGAAAAGAAATTATAACAATGTAAAAGTTAAGAAAAGTCTAATAGAAGAATACAGAGTTCGGATTTATTTTCCGAATACTTTTAACAATTTGCTGGTAGTCTAGATCAGTTTCACTATTTTAAATGTCATAAAGTCTTGATGCTGCTTGACCCAATTTCAATCCTGTACAAAAGAAAGTAAGGTTCTAGCTTCGAGAGTCAATTTATGTATGTTACTTTGGTGAAAGGCGAGTGAGATTTCAATGTAAAGGACTGTTCTCTTTTTTTTGATTGTAGATACAACGTGAATCTTTCTATTGATTCCACATGCAAAGTTTGAGTTTAAATTTTTTGCAAAAGAAATTAGTTAATTTAACTGGACTGAGTTTTCAGATCTTCATGTTTAAGTACTTGAAACGAAATTCCACAGGAGAAACGATTACTAAGTAATTTTTTGGTGAAGTGCTGAAAAATTGATTTGGCATCTCTTTGATACAAAGCATATGAAATGTTCTTTAATTTGGTGCGAATTATTTGCTTACATCTCACTTCATCTCATTGGAAAACTGAAACATTTTTTCAAAGTGCTGGTTTTGTGCTTCATCTGAAAGTGCTTGGGAAGTTTCCTATTGACATATTTTCTGTTGGTGCCTTATTTTAATCCTCTTTGCCACGTTTATTTGCATGCGTTCTCATAAATTTGTGGAAAACAGACTTATCTTTCATAACAGAGAAAAGAAGTCTTTTATGTTCTAGAGTGCAGCAAAGTCAAAGTCATGCCTAAGTTGTTTATTCGAAATATTTTTGTTCAACACAGCTTCCAAAAAATTGTTGGAGTAAAATTGTAAGCTGTTTTTAAAAAAATGTCAATGCTAAATAATCGGATGGAAACATAAAAATATTATTGTAAGAAGTGACCTTGCCTCGAAACTTTTGGCATCCGTAAAATATAGTCACTGGTTCGATAAATCTCGACAAAGCTATCTTTTTGGAATTAAAAAAAAACCTTTCTCCTACACCATTCCACATAGTTTTTATTGTAAATATTCTTTCCAATTTCTATAGAAAATGTTTTGCTTTAATTTCAGGATACAAGTCCTTGATATCAAACCATTCCCAAGTACCAATTGTGCTATGCGTCCTGAATTGTAATGCCTCCACAGCAACAGCAACAGCAAATTTTCGAGTGTGCAAAATTGTTCTTTTTTCGGAAGCGTAAACAGTGCAACATGAACCTTGAAACGGGCGTTGAGAAGTGGGTGCAATAAAGGAGGAGATCCTTTGCCTGTAACAAAGCTTCAAAGTGTGTGCAAAAGCTCATGGTCGAAACGGAAAATCGCTCAAAGTGTTAAAATTTCTCTGTTTTTCAGTAAAGTGGAAGCCATCGGTTGTAACAGTTGTGCTTCGGATGCCTCGGGGGAACCTCTTAGAATTTACGGAAAAATCTCAGTGCGGTTGTATTCCGAAAGGATGTCGAAGCAACGTGACTAAATGTGTTTTAAAAGAGCATAACGCGAAACTATTTTCATTGAGCCCTAATATTTTTTGTTTGACGTAAATAACTATCTTTTAATGATTCAATAAAGGTGTTTTGGTTTACGAGTCAGGCTTTTATTTTGGCTGTAATCCCTAAAAAAGGAAGAAACTGAAATAATTGACAAAGAGTGTGATAGATGGTGGATGTTAAATGGGTGGGTGAAAGCCTTCTTTGCAGGAGTGTGCTGTTTTTAAGTGACCCAAGTGTAAATTCCGCCTGAGTGTGATACATTTGTGGAAAAATCGGAAGGACGCAACTTTGATCGGGTCAGTGTAGCTTGAAATTGAAGAACAGAGTCCTTGCGTGTTTCTGGTTGCCTTTCTCAAAGGTTTTGATTGTTTTTTAGTGAAGTGATTTCGGGCCATTTCGCGAGCAATAAAAAGAAAGTGAAAAACGTTTGATTGCCCTATTTGGTGGGGCAATCAAATAATTGAAACCATTTTCAAGCCAATTTTGTTTTAAAGTCCTTTAACTTTTTGTTCGATACGCCCAAAAAGGACGTCTTACTTGAGAACTATCAAATTGGTGTTGCAATGAAATGATTGAAGGCAAGTAACACCAGCGGTTAAGTATCCACACTGGTTTTTTTATTGTCCTGAAAATGAAAGTTGGTTTTTATGTAAACGGCGATTCATGACGAGTGATTTTTTAGTTAATTAGTCTCTTTTAAACTTTGGGATTGCTGGCATCGTTTTCATATGTGACCTTTAAAGCATAAGCAAACTTTGCACAAAAGGAATTGAAAAAGACGTGTGGAGCAATTATTAGTGGAGTAGTTTATGTGTAACTGATAGAACTCAGGTAAGTTGGATGAAGCTGTTTTGTTGCAACTTTTTAAATTAAGGATTGAAAGTTATTTAAAAATCATTTCGTAAATTGATCAGAATTGATCAAAGTTTAATCCTGACTACTAAGCTCTCAATTCGGTATCGATTCGTAGAATAAAACTAACAACGGATGGTTCCGGATTCTTTGAAATCATCGGAATCTGATTGAAGGAATATTGATATTATTATTGCCATTACATATATTCAGAGCAGGTTCTTTAAATCCAGCATAATGATTGCGAAAAAATTAATGTTCATTTTTCTTGAATTGAAACAAGTCCGTACCATCATCCATATTTCAATTATTGGCATTCCTGCGAAGGCCTTAAATTCTGGTGTATTTTAAATTTTCAAAAAACTTCCGACATTCGAATCTATTACATTTAATTGCTTGATATTAAATTCCGTGGAAAATATTAAATAATTTTTGGACCTTCCCTAAACTATATATGGTATCCTGGTTAAAAAATGCCACGTCTATATGGATCAGAAAAAATCATGGGAATAATGACTTTCAACGCAAGATAATGTTGTAGGAAAAACATTGAGAATTGTCCGTTTTCTTCTCTCTGTTTAACTGGTAATTTTCAAGACAGTGAAAATTTGTTACTTGGAAATTTACTTGAAATTGTAATACTTGCAAGATTTGAAAAAAATGTACTGTAATTTCGCACAGCGTGGCGAATGTTTTTCTCTTCCTTTTTTGATATATTTCTAATCGATTTTGAAAAGTCAATCTTTCCAAGCAGGAAGCCTGATTTTTATCAATAATCCCGGAATGCAGTCATGGCACCACCCAATACTGGGTGCAATGGTACCGACATTTTTGAAATTTACCCTGGATGCCCGAATTATCGCCACTTCAATGTAGCGACCAAAGTTGCGTGAACGAGTAAAACCTGATGGCCTTGGAAGAAATACCGCCATGTTGTCGCGAGCAGGACCCGAGAATACGAGCGATGGAAGAGTTAAATTGTGACCGGCAGCCGGGAGAGATATCCCAAAACATATGAGAGAGCTTAATTTAGGACGAAGCGTTTGGGTGGTAACGGAGGATGAGAAGGGATGTGCTCCACTTAAAAAAAGAGGATCGTTTGGATGTAATGCAGTATGTGATTCATCTCCTTATGAGTGTTGAACTTTGGTACGAAATTCCATCGCAAAAAGAAAGAAAAATTAAGTGAAACAAGCCGCGAAGTGCGACCCTTGAGCTCCACACGGTCCAATTCCCAGTAATATCTAGATAAACATTAAAAATATTAAATACGATAATAATTATGGAAATAATACTACTTTTTATAATAAAAATGTACCTCTCATAAAAGTTATTGGAATGACTTAATATTAATCGTAACATCTACGCGAGCGTCAATTGATTACGTAAAGATTTTCGTGGATTGGTTTGATTTAATATTCACGTGGATCAATCGGAGGGGGGTCAGGTTACAAAGCCTTTTCTACGTTATTTGTTATTTTCATATCGATACTTGAAGGACAAAACAGCGCTAACAAAAATGAATGCAGTTTTTGTTATTACGCTCACTTAAGAGATTTTGTCGCGTGATGGTACGTACGTACGTACGCACATACACACACACACACATACATACTTCTTTCTAAAAACACTTTAAATATACTCTACAGACCTCAAAACGTAAAGAAAAGTTGAAAATTTCAATTTCGATTTTCGGGGCGATTACAAGAACTTCTCATATACTGGGAAGTTAATAATAATAATGAAAGGTATTCATAGCAGTAACAGGAATGAGTTAATATTAATCATATCATCTACGGGAGCATCTACTGATTACGCAAGGCTTTTGGTGGATGGATGATGATGATTGATTACCACAAATACAAATTTGATTGAAATTTTGATGGTTTTCAAAATTTAAGCCACTTTTTTTAATTAAAAGACTGCAAAACTATTAAAAATCTGCTCAAATTATTCAAACATTTTAAAACTTTGATTCAAATTACAACAAAGTCTTTAGAATTAAAGATATAAGGTAATATCAATCGCACGTACCCCTTTCATATGGTAACTTTGAATGATTTTTTATTTTTAATTGAATTTTTTTCAGAATCATGAAAAAAGTTTTGCTGATTTCTTGTCAAAAACTGATAACAATGTATAAATTTTATAAACATTTATTACGGTGTTGTGCAAATCAGGTTAAAAAAATATTTTTTACGAAAAAAACCTAAGTTTTCTCATTTTTTTCTATTAAATTAAAAAAACCGCTGAAACGGATCTTGATAATGTTAAAATAATCAAAGATATTTTAAAAAACGTCGATTGACACCTTAATAATGCAAATGTTATATCTGGTTCATGAGATATAGTGAATGGAAGAAATGACCTTGAAGATCATGATGACTGTTAATAATTTTTTATTTTTTATTTAATGTTTCTTGTCATCATGAGGAAAAGTTTTGATGATGTTTTTTCAAACATTGCTTGAAATATATAAATTTTATAAAAATTGAATATTGTCTTTCGTAAATCAGGTTAAAAATTTATAGTTTATAAAAGAAACCCTAATTTTTTGCATTGTTTTTTCTTAAATTAAAAAACGGCTTCAAAGATTTTTTTTAAAATTAGATAGATTCACAAAAATGCTAATACGCGTCGATTGACACCTTAACCATGCAAATCGTATGTTTGGTTCGCGAGATATAACGCACGACAAAAATGACCTTGAAAATCATGATGCCTGTTACTAATTTTTTATTTTTTATTTAATTTTTTACGTAATCATGAGAAAAAGTTTTGATGTTGTTTTTACAAGCATTGCTTTAAATAAATAAATTTTATAAAAATTTAATACACTCTTTCGGAAATCAGGTTAAAAATTTATTGTTTATAAAAAAAACCCTAATTTTTTGCACTTATTTTTCTTAATTTTTTTTTAAAATTTGATAGATGCACACAAATATTAATACACGTCGATTGACACCTTAATCATGCAAATCGTATGTTTGGTTCGCGAGATATAACGCTTGACAGAAATGACCTTCAAAGGGTCAAAACAACAAACCCTCCCGACCGAAGTATCCCAAAAACTAATCAGCTTTTAAGATTGCAAAGACGCTTCGATTGACACCTCAACAAAGTCGATAGGACTTTGTTTACGTGAGTTATGCTCGTAGAAAAAAGTGTCCACGAACGTACATACGTACGTACATACGTACACACACACACATACATCTCCCTTTCTAAAAACACTTTATATATACTCTATAGACCTCAAAACGTAAAGAAATGTTGAAAATTTCAATTTCGATTTTCGAGGCGATTACAAGAACTTCCCATATACTGGGAAGTTAAAAAGTCCACGCCTCCCAGCTCAGGTGTACGAGGCGGTTCACTAAGAACATTTATAGTGAAAAATTTAAAAAGTTGTTAGAAAAGGGAATGCGAATGAAGACGAAAAATAGGTATTCATCGTCCAGAATGAAGTGAATTTTCATGAATCAACCGGACATGTCCCAATAAACATATAGCCAGTGTTTCTCTTCTTCTAACTAAAGCTCATGCTTGATTCGGCCTTAACGAGCTGACCCCTTGGTCGTCATTGTTTTGACGCTCAATGCAAGCCAATATTGTCTACATGTTGCCTGCCACCCTTTGATGCGACTTGACCTGTAGACGCTGAGTGGGTCGGTGGAGTCCCACCCCATCATTTATGCTTGCTGCAGGAGTTCTGCTAGTCGGTGGACACGCCTGAGACTTCTTCTCCATCTGCATTTGACTCTGGTTAACGTAAAAACAACAACAAAGAGTTCATTTTTAAATTTTATCAGACGTAACTGGAGGTAACACAAACGTTTTTGAGTGTTTGTAATTAACGTTCGTTTTAGATTTTTCCTTATTATAAACGTAAAGTTTGATCACAGCAATCGAGAGCGAAGGTAAAATAATTTTGCATGAAGTATATTCCTTTGAAACACTTCTGTGATACGCGTTGTCTCCTAATAAAGCTTTGCCCTGGCGGTTTTACATATATATATATATATATGTCTTCAGTATTCTTCAGTTACAAAGATGAACTTGCCTTGAGTAACAATATCGTACAAATGTTTGATGCTCGCAAAACAATAGTCAATGTAAATGTTTATGAAGTTGAGCAAACCGTTTATTAGAATAAATCGTTTTCGATGAAAGCAATCCTAGATTAGCGTGGGCTATGTATTTCAATTTGTTAGTCTCATAAATAGCACCTTAATTTAGATAATTATCGACATATACGCGAAGTCGTCAAAATACCTTCAAATTGTTTCATGTTTTCGAATAAACAGAATAGGTAAATAGAGACGTGCGTACAGTAGCGAGAAATGAAATGTTTCCAATCAAAAATTATCTATAAGTGCTAAATTCTGAGGAAAATGTTGATTCAAAGATTTTTTTTTAAATAAAGTTAAATAATAATATTAACTATATAAAATCTAAAGTTTTTTTTGTTTTAGGAAGTATTGATCGCTAAGATGGATGTTCACTTTCTACTCAAAATTAATCGAATTGGAGTAATATCAAAGATTTCATAACTTCTCAATATTTAGTTTACTAAAATATTTTTTTAATGTTTTTATAGAATATTAAATATAATAATTAAAAAAACAGTTTCAATATTTTGTGATGCTTCTTTTGCTTTTGATTACGGCAATTATTCGCAGATCCTGAACTGTTTTTATGGTAATATCTTCATACCAATCATTTTCGAGCAATTTTATAAGCTCCTGCTTTGAAGTGGGTTAAGCGTTTGAAATTTTGACCTTCATAATGGACCATAGATTCTCAATATGGTTGAGGTCGGGGCTATTACCGGGCCAGTCGAAGGTTAAAAGTCCAACTTTGGAAATGAAATCCTTAATCTGCAAAGGCAGGAGAAAACAATTTATATCGTTTCTAAACAATCAATTTAGAACATTATAAGTGTTTGTAAAATATGTAAACTTATCAATTTGGCGTGATGGCATGGTGCAGAATCATCTTGGAATATGCACTCGTCAGTGAACGATAAATGGTTTTCGATTGAAGGGAGTAAATTCTTAATTAAAAATTTTTGTACACTTTAGCATTCACAGTGCTTTCAAGAAAGTTCAGTTTTTCCACTCCGAAAAAGGAGAAGCATACCACACCATATTTTCGGCCGGATGTTTCACTATTGGTTTGATGCACTCATTGTTGTATCGCTCTCCAGTTCTTCGTTTAACGTATTGCGTTTCGTCTGATCCGAACAAATTTAATCTGCTCTCGTCGGAGAAAATACCACTTCTCCAGTCTCTCAGTTCAGTTTTCATATTATTTGCCGATTCCAGCCTATTTTTACGCATTTGGCGTCAAAAATGTTTTTTTGCGGATAAAGGCGCATTCAGGCCAGCCTCGCTCAAGCGATTTCGGACTGTACGCAGTGTAGAATGTCCACTGCAGTTTCGAAGCGATTTCGAAGGCTGGTGCGCTTTATGGCCCGATATTTTGCGGCAGTCGTTATTTGTTTCTTCCACTACCTTTCTTACGCTCCAAAGAACCGTTTTTCCAGAAACTTTCCAAAAATCCACTAACAGCGGTGTGACTAAACCCAACGTTAGCCACTACCCCACAAGAGGGCTCAAATTTTTCTCGGAGAATATTTCACCAATTCGTTCATTTTTCCTTTACCTACCATTTCACTTTATTTAATTATTTTCGACCGATAGCTTCAACGTACAAATTCCAACTGACCTAATTTTATGAATTAGGATCACTTTTAAACAAAAAATACATGCTCAGCAATTTTGGCAAAAATTTCTTTTGAAGGATCACTTAAAAACGATTCATTTCTCGTTACTTTATGTTATCGTTTGGGAATTTATTGAACTTGATCAGTTCTTATTGTGAAGTAAATTTTCTTCACAATGAAAGGGAGATGTACACTTATTTGTATGCTGAAACAAAGTTTCTTATTTTGCATTCTTTGTGATTTCAGAAATACCGGGTTTGCTTTCTCATAACGAAGGTGAGTAACTTTTAAACTAATACTATTCTCCATTGTCATTGTTTTGTACTCTTGAAAATTTAAATATTGATCAAAATGAACGAGAACAGTTAGCTGTTGCCATATAACTATAAAAAATATCCTGAGATTTCTATAAGAAGCAAGCTATGTTCCGGAAATCGAGTTAAAAATTTATTGTTTATGAAAAAACCTAATTTTTGCCTTTATTTTTCAAATTAAAAAATGGCTGGAACAATTTTTTTTAAAATTTATCAAATTCACAGAAATGTTAATACGTGTCGATTTACATCTTAACGATACAAATCGTATGATTGGTTCGAGATATAACGCATGACAGAAATGACCTTCAAGGGGCAAAACAACAAACACCGAAGCCGAAGTTTCCCAAAAACTAATCAGTTCTTAAAATTGCAAAGACGCTTCGATTGACACCTTATCGAAGTCAATACGACTTTGTTTACGTGAGTTTTGCTCGTAGATAAAACGTACGTACGTACACACACTCACATACATCACCCTTTCTAAAAACACTTTACATATACTCTATAGACGATCACAAGAACTTCCCATATACTGGGAAGTTAATAATACTACTTTAAATACTACTAATGAGAGGTTCTCATAACAGTCATTGAAAGGACTTAATACATATTATTCATATCATCTACGGGAGCGTCCATAGATTACATAAGGTTTTTGGTGAATGGTAGATTGATTTGATTGATTCACGCGGATCAATCGGTGGGGGCCTTTTCTACGTTATTTGTCATTTTCATATCGATGCTTGAAGGACAAAAGAGCGCTAGCAAAAATGGATGCAGTTTACATTTAGTTTATTACGCCCACTGAAGAGATTTTGTCGCGTGGTGGCCATTTTGAATAATTGTGTTCAAAATCGCCATGACTTCGGCACGATCGCTGAATTTGTAGTTTTTTAGCATTTTACATCCATGAGACTTTTTATTATTTCTTATTTTCTGTTCGTCTTGGAAAACAGTGGGAAATAGGAGGGCATTGTGATTTTTAATTAGAGGAAGGAGGGACTCACCTAAATATCGGCGTCTAGCGCTAAAGCTGTTGGCATGCGTGAGCTGCCTAAATTTCTAACACAGCGCAAGCGCCGCAATGAACAATTCAAAAGAAAAGGGTGCCGATGTAGGCAGTCCAAGGTCTCTAGTATGAATGTTAATTTATTCGTTGATTTTCATTTCTTTTATACTAAAATATTGCTTATGTATAACTTACTAACTAATCAAATATTATTTACATGTTACTGACCTAAATCTATTTCCAATATTTTCCCATGGTCAAAAATGCAAGTGCAAGCAATAAAGTGTAGTTTATTGGCTTCAAGTACCTTACTGCAGATGTAAGCAATAAAATGCCAACAAACTCACATTTGTTTTCATTGTTATGCCATACTGAACTCGTTCGGAGTGCACATTGTTAGTCTTCAGTTGTTTTGCTGAATCGCTCTAATTTCATTGTTTGTAATTGGACTCGGGATATACCCACAAAGCCTGACTCACAATGTTTTGACTCGTGCCGGGCTATCAGATGGCAATGTATGAATATTGTTTTGTTTGTTGTGGCTTGTATTACACTACAAGTGAATACGCAGTCAATAATCGGTTTAAATGCATGTAAAAAGTAAAATGTATTACAAATGGTGATGGAGGAAGTAATTGAAATCGTGTGAACACTAAAGAACAAAACTACTAAAAATTACAATTTTTTGATTGATGGAAGGATTTTAAATCATATGATCTTGCAAATTATTGACTTCAAAGCGTTGACTACCACAAATTCATATTTGATTGACTTTTTTTGGTTTTCAAAATTTAAACAGTTTTTTTTATGAAAATCAAAACTCGGTACTGTAAAAACTATTCAAAATCTGTTCAAATTATGCAAATATTAATAAAATTTGCTTAACTTAACAACAATGTCTTTAGAAAAGAGTTATCAGGTAATACTATTCGTATGAATCCTATTTACTTGGTCGCTTTGAATGCTTTTTTATTTTTTATTTAATTTTTTTTTTGTATTCATGGAAAAAAGTTTTGCTGGTTTCTCTACAAAAGCTAATAAGAGTCTATAAATTTTATAAACTTTTAAAAATGTGTTGTACAAATCTGGCGAAAAATTTATTTTTTGTGAAAAAACCCTAATTTCTCGCATTTTCCTCTATTAAATTAAAAAACGGCTCAAATGATCCTTTTTGTAAAGTTAGAAACATCACTTTAATGTTAATACACTGCAATTGACACTTTAATGATGCAAATATTATATTTGGTTCGTGATATATAGTGAATGACTTAAATGCCCTTAAAAGTCATGATGACTTTTAATGATTTTTAATTTTTAATTTAATTTTTTTCGTAATCATGAGAAAATATTTTGATAGTTTTATTACAAAAATTGTTTGGAGTATATAAATTTGTTAAAAATTGATTACTGTGTCTTGCAAATTAGGTTAAAAGAGTTTTGTTTATGAAAAAAAATTTGCACTATTTTTTAATAAATTAAAAAAACGATTCCAACAATTTTTTCAAAAATTTGTTAGAGTCACAAAACTGTTAATTCGCGTTGATTGATGTTGTAACGGCGCAAATCCTAAATTTGGTTCGCGAGATATAGCGCATGACAGAAATGATTTTCAACAACCCCCTGACGGAAGTGTCCGAAAAACTAATCAGCTTTTAAAATGCAAGGACGTTTCGATTGACACCTCAACGAAGTCGATAGGACTTTGTTACACATACACAAACATCTCTCTTTCTAGAAACACTTTAAATATACTCTAAAGACTTCAAAACGTGAAGATATGTTGAAAATTTCAATTTCTTTTTTCTAGGCGATTACAAGAACTTCCCATATACTGGGAAGTTAAAAATTATAATTGTTTTTTCGATTTGATTTGCACATGATTATTTTTACTATTATTTAAATGAGTATTTATCATTCGTATGTTATTGGAGTGAACGTGAATGATTACACATCGCGGTTTGATTTTAAGAAATTCTGCGTTATCAGAATTCGTATTGACTTATACATAATCCAGCGTAATTCAAACAAACTTATAAGTTCGTGTAATTTTATATAAACGGGCAAAAATAAAACCGAAATCAATCAAACAATTGCTAGAGTATCACGTGGATTTGGGCTTCTATTTTCCAGATTTCAATTTTCTTTATTATTCCTTTTTATTTGATTTAACTACTTTTTGATCTGATCGTTTAATAATGCTACTAAGTTCACCTTTTCTGGATCATATCGAATGCTGAGTTCTTGAAACGTAAACTCAAACTATGATTTCTAACATAATATCTCTTCTCTGACCTCTATGTTGATCTTTTTTTTATTTAGTCTTCTCGACTGCATTTTCAACTTTCCCTTAAACATTTTCTGTAGAAAGTTATTCAAATTGACAGTAATATTAACAAAAATATTCGCTCCTCATGCCCATTAGTTCCTATAATGATTTAATTGTATTTCGATTAATATTTACGATTGAATTCAATTTAATTTGGCACATAGTCCTTTCAAATACAACTTCAAAAGTAAAGCCAAACCATCTATTACGACGCATTTCTAACTTCCCAGTATATGGGAAGTTCTTGTAATCGCCTCGAAAATCGAAATTGAAATTTTCAACATTTCTTTACGTTTCGAGGTGTTACGAGTATATTTTAAGTGTTTTTAGAAAGAAGTATGTATGTGTGTGTGTGTGTGTGTATGTACGTACGTCCGTACGTACGTATGTGCGTTCGTGGACAGTTTTTTCTACGAGCATAACTCACGTAAACAAAGTCCGATCGACTTGGTTGAGGTGTCAATCGAAGCGTCTTTGCAATTTTAAGAGCTGATTAGTTTTTGGAAAACTTCAGTCGGGGGGGTTTGCTGTTTTGCCCGTTTGAAGGTCATTTCTGTCATGCGTTATATCTCCCGAACCAAACATGCGATTATTATCATTAAGCTGTCAATCGACGCGTATTAACATTTAAGTGATTCTATCAAATTTTTAAAAAAAAAATGCAGGCGTTTTTTAATTTTTTGGAAAAATGTGCAAAAAAATTAGGTTTTTTTTTCATAAAAAGTAAATTTTTAACCTGATTTTCGAAACACAGTAATCGATATTTATAAAATTTATATACTCCAAACAGTTTTTGTGCAAAAACCAACAAAATTTTTACTCGTGATTACAAAAAAAAAAAATAAAAAATCAAAAATCATTAAAAGTCATCATGATTTCAAGGTCATTTCTGCCATTCACTATATCTCACGAACCAAATATAATATTTGCATCACTTAGGTGTCAATCGACGTGTATTTACATTTTTGTAATGTTTTTATATTTAAAAAAATCGTTGGAGGCGTTTTTTAATTTAACAAAAAAAATGCAAAAATCTAGGATTTTTTCATAAAAAATAAATTTGTTAACCAGATTTGCACAACACGGTAATAAATGTTTATAAAATTTATAAATCCTTATCAATTTTTGGAGACAAACCAGCGAAACGCTTTTCCATGATGTTTAAAAAAATTAAATTAAAAATAAAAAATCATTCAAAGTCGCCATGTAAAAATTGTTCATATGAATGATTTTACCCGACTACTATTATTCTGAAGACATTGTTGTTAAGCCAATCACAGTTTATTAATATTTGCATAATTTAAGAAGATTTTTAATAGTCTTCATAGCACCGTGGTTTAATTTTTATATCAAAACTGCTTAAATTTTGAAAATCAAAAAAAATTAATCAAATTTGCATTTGTGGCAATGAACGCTTTGAATGGTAAAATGTTTCGTAGTCAATACTTTGCTAGATCATATGCTTTAAAAAGCTTTCATCAATATGAAAATAACAAATAACGTAGAACCCCCCCCCCATTGATCCGCGTGAATATTCAATCAAATCAATCTGTCCCCATCGACCAAAAACCTTACGTAATCAATTGGCGCTCCCGTAGATGATACGATTAATATTAAGTCATTCCAGTTACTGTTATGAGAGGTACATTATTATTATTTAAAGTAGTATTATTTTCATAATTATTATTTTGTTAAGTATTTTTAATATTTATGTAAATATTACTGGGAAGTTGACCGTGTGGTCCTCAAGGGTCGCACCTCGCGGCTTGTTTTTAAAGTCAATGGTCTTCACGCTCTTACACTTATTATTTTCACGAAAAGAAACATTACACATTAAATCCGGAAATTGGTTCCCTTCGCGTAAGGCAAACGTCAATATTAAATTATTTTTCTTTAATTTTTATCTCCACAAGCCCCCCTCCCCGTGGTTACATTTCGATTTAATTGAGTGAAGTTGATGTTTTTTTAACCGCAAGGCACATTACGTCATTTCTTCGAAGAAGAGGCCACGTACGTTTGAAAGCAAAAAGTAGAATGTCAACGAAATATAATACGAAAAGTGCTTTATTTCATGTCCTTTTATATTCATGGAATAAACACTGAGAGCCTTTGTTGCGTGGCAGCAGATGAGAAAATTTGATTATTTACATTTTGGAAAATTAGGTGATCTCTAGAGTAGTTGCTTGACGACGACATTTAGACTTCCTTCCTTCCTAGGCTGAGCCTATATGAAATAAAATGCTAGATTTACTGTGAGAAGCATTTCGTGATTCAAGGTGATTAAAAATGTGGCCTTTTTATGAAGTTTTTGCTTTTGCCATACTATTAAATGGTCTACACCAGTGAATCGAGCATAGAGGCTTTTCGTTTTTAAAATAAACCTGGAAGATGTTAATTGCATATTAATTGTGTCATAAGGAAAAAAAAGCTTGGGTAAGAAGAGATTATCCTTAAAAACCACTTGAAATCCTATATAAAGCTTCATTCATGTATCCCAAACCAGATTAGCGAGATACTTGTTACATTTTCCATAAGTTGAGCATACAGATTTGTTTTACTTTTTTAAGACATTCCAACATATTTTCATTTCTCATAAAAACTCACCATTGCAGCGACACATTTACACATTGAAAATCAGTCAGTTTCACAATGGTTTTGTTTTTAGAATAATATAATATAATATTCCTTTTTGACTAAAGGGACGAAAGGAAAATGAATGATGATTTTTACGAAAACGTGAAATGTGTTCTATACACAAAAGTGAGACGTAAAAATTTCATTTTTAGAAAAAGATGACATCAATTGCTTGGTTTCTCACTGACTACAGAATATCTCTCATCTTGAGCGAAGTGAAAGCAGTTTGAAGTAAGCAAAGGCCAAATTCTGCTTGGTTTTCACTACTGTTTACCAAAACGTTTTTAAATTATGGAATAATTTAAAGGCTACACTAGCTTTGACACAAAGTATTTGATCTGAGTACTGAATAGTTTTCTTCCAGTAGTATCTTGAAATTGAATCTGAAAACAAAAATTTGTCGCTTATTAGTCCAATGCTAATCTGAAAACCCAAGTGAGTTTCAACAAAATAAATACAGCCAGCAATCTTTAGATACATAATCCCCGCAACAGTTTGACACGCTACGTAAAACTTGCAGAATGATGAAATTGTTCTTGAAAAACAAATTGATTTTTCTTGGTTTTCGATTTCTTTGGAGATGTGTTTCATAGTTCACAATAAAACAGCGCATATAGCTCACATGAAAATTCTGATTTTTGAACTGTTATCCTATTTTTCGTTACTACCTTGATGTTAGATTTTTGAATGCTTCGCTGCTTTTCACTAGACTTCACTCTTTAAAGGTACTGTTTGTTCAGATGGAATGTTTAATCCACACTTACCATAAAATTTCACATGTGATAATTGATTTGAAATTAAGCGACAAACGAAACTCAAAAAGAAAAGGACCAAAACATCCGCCCTCCGACCAAACATTGTTTTGAACCCAACCAAGTTACAAAACACAGTTCCGGAACAGGTTGCGGACTTAAGAAATTTTTTTACTCAAAAACTACAGTCAACATAAATAACTGTTAGCGATTACTGATGACCATTTTGCTTTTAACTTAAAAATTTAAAGTTTTAAAGATCCTTAATAAGCGAAAACTTACAGAAAAACTTCCAAAATGCAAAGTTTGAAGGGGTAACACTACTCTAGGATTTTCAAAAAATCGATTTTTTTATTGAGTTAAATTGTACTTTAGGGTCATAAAAATAAGATGTTGGTAGTTTTATAGCGTGGAAAAATTTCTAAAGGACTTACTGAGCGACTTTGCTGCACCGCGTCCCAAAGACCCGCGCACGCTGTCGGTGAATCACGAGCCTATGGGCACAGCTGCTCCGATACACCTCTCGGGATAATAAGTAGTCTTGTTACCTACATCACGTGAGGTATTTATAGTTTCAAAGAAGGCCAATAGATGTCGCTCATAAGACGCTTATGTTTTTGACTACTTAACATCTACAAAAACTTTAAACGCGTTTTTCTCAAAATCACTTTTTTCAAGCTTACCGGTAAGTTTATTTTGGAACGGGTACATGGATCCATTTGAAATTTTGACAGTAACTTTGAAATACCAAAATCTAGTAAAGTACGTACAAGATTTTTTGATTAGTTGTTTATTTTTAATTTTATAAACAATTTACAAATTTTTTGTCAAAAATCGTGTTTTTCTTCAAAACAGCGCCATTTTGTTAAAAAATAGGTTTTAAAAATTATCCTACGACTTCACTAGCTATAGGTATGCACTTCAAGAAAAAGTTACATTTTTGTTCTAGGAGCGACCGTTCGAGAGAAAAGTTACCGGTAACTTTTTAAAGGTGGATCACACAACAACCGAATACGGGGTCCTGTGGCCGCCATTTTGGGAAAAACAATTTGGACCCTTTTTTGTACTTTTTGAGTTATACAATATACTACCATAAGCGGATTTGGTATTTTTTAATATATTTACCTACGAAAAATCATGAAAAGGGGGTCTCTAGAGTAGTGTTACTCCTTAAATGAGCATTTTCAAGTTGAAAAATGATTTAAAGTGATAGACATTTGGTATGTTCACATCCACACCGATTGAACACAAAATACAGTTGATAGTAAGTCTAATAGTAGACACATCTCTATAGCAGAAGCTCAATTAGCTGGACATGACGTAAGCAGGATTTTGTTTCACTGTCACCAACTGAAGCAGAATATATAATCAATATATCCAGAGTCACTAAGATCGTCACGGACCGGTGTACTACTATACCAGTCATACTTGAAAATTTATGTATTTGATTTGAATATTTATTTAATTGATCAGAAAATTTGGTTTTTTGTCGTGAATATTTATTTGTTTCTTAAATATGAGAATTTTAGACATAACCATACCGGTATTATTATTTTAACTCGTTTGCCAAGATATCAATCAATTGTTTTTTAAGTCAACAAGCAAGTCTAAAATATTGATTGATACATTATTGTATAATATATATATATATATATATATATTGTATATAGTAGAGTCCGCATATAACGAACATCAATGGACCGGTTGATTTGGTTCGTGATATCCGGAGTTTGCTATAAACGGAACCTATGAAGGAAATACATATAGCTTTCGTATTTGATATTTAAATGCTGTATTTCGTCGAAAGATACAAAATAGAAGAACTATTACGAAATTATTTTTATTTTAAACATAGTCATATCAATATTCATACGCATGTAAATGGAATTACATATGTACGAGGGTGGGTCACAACAATGTTTTTGGTTATTTTTTTTTATTTCTTAATATAATCTCGTTTTAGATCAATACACTTTCCTATGCGTCTCTCCAATTTTTGTAAGCTATCAGAAACATATGATTTTGAAAGTCCTTCAATATAGCGATTTTTTGTATAAATGAGACCATTTTTCCTTTAATTTTTCACTTAACTGGCTCAATAACGACACATAATAATCTCCGGTGATTGTTTTTCCTTTTTGCAAATAGTCCATAAAAATAATTCCACGTGCATTCCGAAAAACGGTGGCCATAACCTTGCCGGCCGATTTCAACGACTTCGCCTTTTTAAAGCAAATGCGGCACCCATCTTGCCGAATTTTTTTTCGCATCTAATTTTTCATGTAAAATTTAAATGATGGTGTTTTTTGACACTCTCATGGCCTTAACTATTTCGCGTAATTTATTTTTTTCTATCACTTAACACAATGTCATGGATTTTGTCGATCATTTCAGGTGCACTCACTTCTATAGGACGTGCAGAACGATATTCGTCTTTTGTTGATTTACGGCCACGTTTAAATTCATTTATTCAGTTGTAAGTATGCAGTTGCAAACACAGGGAAAGATTCGCTATAAACTGTATCCAACTCAGCTTTAATTTCTTTCGGTGTAAGACCGCTTAAATAGAAATGTGTCATCACCGCTCGGAGCTCACTTTTCTCCATTTTTATAAATAAATATGAGTTATTCGTATTGTTCAACGATAAAAACGAAACTACTTGATGGATCTGCCTTTAACTTTGATAACACTCTAGATAAAAGTAACGCTTACTGTGGAAGAAATATTTTGTGATACTATGCATGCCATCTGAGATTCTTTAAGGACTTATTGACCTTCCTTCGTATGTATTTTAAGAAGAAAAATTCAAAATTGTTGATTACTTATTTCTGGAAGTTAAATATGATTCATTTATGTGTGACTCAACTCGCGCAAAACAATCAAGTACGTCGATTGGTGCATTTCGAAGTTGCCAAAAATCGCGAATCTGACCCATCTGGTGAATTGCATCGATAATTGGTGAAGCTGATTGTATTAGCACTTCTTGTCCGAAAAGTTCATTCAAACAAAAAAATTAAAATAAACGCTTAATACGTTTTTCAGTTAAAGTCGAAACGACGAAGTTAAAAGTCTTAAAAAATTGGCCCGGGTGGTTTTATCTCGTATTTTTTTTAGCATTTCTACCACATGAAATTTTACATAATTTTACCATACACAATATTTTTTGTGAGCCTTTTGAGATACAAAGGTGTCTAATTTTTGTCTTCTTTTCCAAATTGCATGGATCCTACCAAGATAGGGAGTAGCAGAACAAACTTTCTCATACCCACTAACAGTAAACCACCACTAAAAAAATCCATTAGATTGATGGTGTGACACTTTGTGCTGCCGCCACCCAGTCTACTTAATATGGAATTTGAATAAAAGATCACGCCAATGTTTAGTGGACACCAACGTACAATTATTGTTAAGGTTTTTAGAACGGAAGTTGAACGGAAGTCTTTGATGATAATGATATTATTTTTCTTTCATTTTTTATTCATATCATTAACTATGAAACAACATTTTTGTCCTTTTTTTCGGTTCTAACTTCAATTTTTATTTTTTAAACAGCGATTACTTCATTTTCATTTATATTTCAATTTATTCTTAATAAACAACATTTCATTTCAAATTTTTGAAAGCCATAAACTGTAAAAACATAACATGGAAAAACCAATTCTTTAAACAGAAAATAAATTAATCCTTTCATTCTTTGACGATACTAGAAAAATATGCAAAATGCATGCTACTAACTTTGAAAATAAAATTTCTTAATTAATAACAAATTCAATGATGCTTACTTGACAGTAATTTCCACAATTTTACTTCTAATTAAAGCTAAGTATGTATCAACTGATTGCTTGTTGTTCTTATATACTTTTGGTAGAGTGAATAGCGCGACAAACGCCTAAAAAACATACAAAAATATCACTCATTCGTGCTTTATCCGTAACATATACCAGGCGGATCAAAAAGTCTGGAATAATCCTAACAGAAGGCGTTAGTATGTAGTGTTCTGAACCATTACACACCAACTTCATCCCTCATTAGATGTCTCTCAAAATTTCAGCCATTTTTGTTTACGCATTTACAAGTTACAGCAGTGAAAAGCAACCAATTTCTGTGTTTTTTTTTTAAATGGAAAAACATGAGTTTCGTGTTCTGATCAAACACTATTATTTACGCAAGAAAACAATAACCGAGACCAAAGCGAAGCTAGATAAGTATTATCCGGACTCTGCACCGTCGATGAAGATGGTTCAAAAGTGGTTTTCTGACTTTGGCCGTACCAGCACCGATGACGCAGAACGATCTGGACGCCCAAAAGACGTTAGTTCTCCAGAAAACGTCGAAAAAATTCATGATATCATGTTGAACGACCCAAAAATAAAATTGAGAGAGTTAACTGAGACCACAAAGATGTTGTATGGCAGTGTGTTCAATGTCATACATGATATTTTGGATATGAAGAAGCTCTGCGCGCAATGGGTGCCGCGTTTGCTCACAGTGGATCAAAAACGAATTCGTGTTACGATTTCCCAGCAGAATTTGGCAATGTTTACGCAAAATCCAACGGAGTTTTTGCGCCGATTCATAACCATGGATGAAACATGGATTCATTTCTACACACCCGAGCCCAAGCAACAGTCAAAACAGTGGGTTTCTCCGTGTGAAAGTGCTCTGAAGCGTCCAAAAACGCAACAATGGGTCGGAAAGGTTATGGCCTTCGTATTTTGGGATGCGGCAGGAATAATATTCATCGACTATCTCGAAAAAGGTAAAACCATTACTGGCGCGTATTATTCTTCATTATTGGATCGCTTGGAAATTGAAATCGCAGAAAAACAGCCGCATTTGAAGAAGAAACAAGCCGTGAGGTGCGACCCATGAGGTCCACACGGTCAACTTCCCAGTAATATCTACATAGATATTAAACATATTAAACACAATAAAAGTTATGGAAATAATACTACCGTGGCGAGCTTCATGAATTGGGGGGGGGGGGGTGATAAATGTTGAAAATGCCGACTTGATTAGAAAAATTTGCCGACTGTCCGACTTTACAATCAAATTTCTTGAATATGCCAACTTCGGCACGAAAATGCCGACTCGCTACAAAATTTTTAGGGGGGTGTCACACCCCCAACACCCCCGCCTCGCTACGCCCCTGAATACTACTTCAAATAATAAAAATTTACCTCTCATAAAAATTATTGGAATGATTTAATATTAATCGTAACATCTACGGGAGCGTCAATTGATTACGTAAGGATTTTGGTGCATTGGTTTGATTGATTATTCACGTGGATCAATCGGAGGGGGGACAGGCTACAAAGCAGTTTTTTCATGAAAGTTAAAACATGGTGCTGTGAAGACTATTGAAAATCTGCTCAAATTTTGCAAATATTAATAAACTTTGATTGACTATACAACAATGTTTTTAGAATAAGAGATTTAAGGTATAATGATTCGAATGAACCCTTTTTACATGGTGACTTTGAATGATTTTTTATTTTTAATTTAATTTGGTTGTAATCATGAGAAAAATTTTTGCTGGTTTCTCTACGAAAATTGATAAAAGTTTATAAATTCTATAAACATTTATTATTACGATGTGCAAATCAGGTTAAAAATGGAATTTTTTATGAAAAAAACACTACTTTTCTAAAAAAAAATTAACAAATCGTAAAAAACGCCTTAACAATTTTTTTAAAATATAAAAACATCATAAAGATGTTGATACGCGTCGATTGACACCTTAATGATGGAAAGATTATATTTGGTTCTTGAGATATAATGAATGACGTAAATGACCTTGACGTTTAACGATTTCTTATTTTTTATTTAATTTTTTTTTGTAAACATGAAAAAAAATTTGCTGATTTTTTCAGAAGAACTATTTGGAGTATATATATAATATAAACATTGATTACTTAGGTTTGAAAATCAGGTTAAAAATTTTGTGTTTTTGAAAAAAAACCCAATTTTTTGCACTTTTTTTAAAAAAATTAAAAAACAGATCCAACAATTTTTTTAAAAATTTGATAGATTCATAAAAATGTTAATACCCGTCCATTGACACCTTAATGATGAAAATCGCATGTTTGGTTCGTGAGATATAGCGCATAACATGGTTGACCTTCAAGGTGTGAAAACAGCAAACCCCTTCGACCGAAGTGTCCTAAAAACTAATCAGCTCTTAAGATTGCAAATACGCTTCGATTGTCACTTCAACGAAGTCGATAAGACTTTGTTTACGTGAGTTATGCTCGTAGAAAAACTGCCCGCGAACGCACGTACGTACATACACACACACACATACATACTTCTTTCTAAAAACACTTTATATATACTCTATAGACCTCAAAACGTAAAGAAAAGTTGAAAATTTCAATTTCGATTTTCGAGGCGATTACAAGAACTTCCCATATACTGGGAAGTTAAAAAATTCTCTATCACCACGATAATGCGCCTGCTCATTCATCGTTAGTTGCGCAAGCAAAATTGCACCAAATCGGGTTTCAACTGCTTCCTCAGCCACCGTATTCGCCAGACCTGGCTCCCAGTGACTTCTACCTCTTTCCAAACCTGAAAAGATGGCTCACCGGTAAGCGGTTTTTTCCAAATGAGGAGCTTCGGAAAGACTACTTTTCGGACGGGATAAAAAAATTAGAAAATCGTTGGACTCGCTGTATAGACTTAAAAGGAATGTACGTTGAAAAATAAAATCGAAATTGGCAAAAAAAAAATGTTTTCTTCTTTCACTTATTCCAAACTTCTTGATCCACCTAGTATATTAACTGTGTTGGCGATTAAAATTATTCTTAATAAATGAAGAATCGAGGGATAGGGACTGATAAAATAACATAGACAAAAGAATTACTTGATGAAGTTCATCGATATATTTCAGTTGAAAAAATTTATCCTGCGTCCTAAAAGTTTGTAGTTAATTAATATAGCTCACAAAACAAGCACCCTTGCCAACATTTAAGGCTCAAACATTTGCTATGAACTAATAATCGAATAAACGTCAATTGCCATGATGAAAGTGTTTTTGTTTAATTAAGAGCTCATTGAAAGGCGTTCACATCCTTCAAGCCCATTTACAGAATGACACATTATTTCTTATTGACGACGCTTCGAATAAGCGACAGAACAAAAAGCCAACGAGCTACAGCAAAAAGGAGTAAACAGCAGCATCATAAAAACAAATGGAAGCCAATTGAAAGCAAAAACGAGACTCATTTGC
Organism: Oxycera nigricornis; assembly: GCA_963942545.1. Taxonomy (NCBI): domain Eukaryota; kingdom Metazoa; phylum Arthropoda; class Insecta; order Diptera; family Stratiomyidae; genus Oxycera; species Oxycera nigricornis. The sequence goes on along the minus strand of OZ012660.1, from coordinate 86,723,687 downwards.
ATATAAATATGCTATGTGCAGACAGCGGAAGGACGAGGCCATACTAATATCTGAAATGAAATGGACGATTTCAAGATATGGATGGCGATTGATCCATTACGATTGTTCTTTATGTCACGACTGGTTAATCATGCATGTTAGAATTGGAAGTGTGATAGCAAAGAGAAAAATTAATAATTTTGGTTGCGAGACTGCTCTGCCAGAAAATGTCTGGTAAATTCGAAAAATAAATTTGATTTGATTCGAATGCTTATGTGAAACGAAGCTCCTCGTTAATTCTACATTAACCTTTGCTTTGAAACGCCTAGTCATTCCTTCGTCAGACTTCATCATTTGATCTATATTAATTGGATTCGGAAGGTAACGACTCAAAGAATTTTTTTGGTGTTCTTTGAGTGGGGAGTTTGAAGAACCATTGCGAATGAATTTTGTAATAATTTCTGAAAAATTACTCAAAACAGACAGCAATGAACATTTCGCAAATTGCTACTTGCTTTGAAGTACGTTATGACGAGCTTCTTTTTCGAGTATAAATGTAGCTAAAGGGCTTTTATATGAAAAACTTAAGGGCGTGTGACAGCTTCTTGATTAGCGAAATGATTTTCATTTCAATTTAAAAATTATTTTGTCTTCTGTTTTAAAAGCGTCAAAGTAGAGTCCTCGAACGTAGACACTGAATATTAAATAGCATTCGGCATTAAAAATAAATTCGAAGTGAGTTACGGGTGCTTCAGTTTCATATTAACTTAAAAGCAAATAAAAGCGAGCGAGTTCTTCAGTAGTCGTCAATGATGTATAACATCTAGTCTCGTTAATGAACGCAATTGTTGGTAAAATGATTAATGCCATGACTGATTACACATATTAAGTATAAATTTGTTATCAAAACTTGATTGAATTTGAACTTAATACCTTTTTTTATTATAGACTTTTCACAACTTTCAGTAATGAATTAGTATAACGAACTAAGGGGTGTATCGAAAAAAATTGACCTTTATATTTAAGTCTCTACAAGTGGTATTAATTGCTTCAACGAGCAAATTTTTTTTACTATTATATTATATTAATTACATTAACATTTACATAAAAATTCAATGAATTTCCATTTCAAGGAAAAATGTTTCAGACCTTTCCGTTAACTCCACGCATAAGGTTCCGTACAACGGTGGTATCGACCACCTTATATGCGTTTCTCCACTTATTTTGAAAATCCTTTGCGGTTTTAGTAATTTTGTTTGTTTTCTTTAATATTTTCTCCATTTCAGCCCAATATCTTTCAATTGGTCGAAGTTATGGACAGTTTGGAGGGTTAGCTGCTTTCGATACCACGGAGATATTGTTGTCATCATACCACTTCATTGCTGATCGAGCATAATGACTTGTCGCTAAATCTGGCCAAAATGTCGTGTTTCTCGATAAACGGTCTAAGTCGCTTCTCTAAACACTCTTCGATGTATACTGCTTCGCTACAAATTCCTCTGATCTAAGACCACATCGACATATTGCCTGCCAAATCATATACCGCTTTGGAAATTAGGTGCTTTTTTGGTTTTATGTTTTGGGCTAACACCACCCTTTGATCATGCTGCAAAGAAGTCCTGACCAGGCAGCTGTGCCAAATCGGCCTTCATGTATGTTTTATCGTCCAACACAACACAATTGAAATTGGTCAGGTAATCCTCGTATAGCTTTCGAGCCCGATTTTTTGCTTCTTTCTCCTTTTCCCCGGATAGATCGGATACTTTTTGGACTTTATGTGATCTAAGAATATAATGATTTTTAATGAATCACTGCGTTCAATTTTTGCACTTTTTGAACCATATCTCGAATGGATGTGTTAGGACACTGCAAAAATTTCCTCTTTACCTTTCGGGTCAAATTTGTATCTCGATGGACCTTTCTTCTATCTGATCCAGACTTTCTAGCAACATGTAGGGCCTTTTTCTACTTGATAATCCTTCGCTTCGCTGTTGTAATCGACGAATTAGTCTCCTTTGCTAGTAGCGAATATTTACGATGGTGATTTCCAGATATTTGCACACAATTAAACTACGCACTTTTTCTTGATTTGATGACATCTTTTCAAGAGTGATCTTACAATACGAATGGATTAGACGTTATTTTTTCCCATTTTTTAGCTAATTTTTCATACCTGATGAAGACTTAAACTTATCCCAAACAGGAGTTATGCAGGTGAAACGTAACGTCAATTTATGTGAAATTTCTGGCTAAACATGTTTTGTTTCGAAATAATATCTAAAATTTCTCCCCACTAATTTAATTACAAACCTTAATTTACTGTCCAATATTGTGACTTTCTTTTGCATTTCTAATCTTGGATCAAAAAGGCCGAATCGTACCAAAGTGTTCATTTTCGAACATCAATAAAATATAACAATATGTTCATCGTTGATTTTAGCTAAAAAAATTAACTCGGAAGTAATATTGAAATAGTAAAGAGCAAAAAACAGAATAATTATTTTGAAATTCATCCTAAGAATGTCATCATATTCCGAAAACGAATTATTCAGTTTGAACGGCTTCTATTTCATATAAAATTAGATGTGCGCCGCGAATAACGTTACATACGACATAATATAAAATGTTCAGTAAACGAAAAGAAACTGTTTCGAGTTGTTAAAATTACTCCAATTCATATTTTTTCGCATTAAAGTAACCTGAATCCCTGAATTTCCTTTTTTTTCAAAAAAAACTTTCAATAAGTTTATCTAAAAGACTGATCTGACGATTTCAGATTTTTTCTACTGGAATAACGTTGCAAATCCTACCTTTGGTTATAGATGAAACGTTTTCTCTCTTATTGTGTGCATGAAAATTGAAGTTTTCATGTTTGAATTAGAAAATAAAATTTCAAACAAACCGGATATCATTGCCTGTTTATAGGTTATACGACGTTCCTGTATCAAAAATCACAGTAAATTTCATATGCTTTTCAAAACTTTGATAAAACAATATCCTGTCTTAGGAATTTCACGACTACTAACTAAAGCATACAAAACCATATATAACTTGCAAAGGATGACCGCTACATCTGAAGTATATAAAACAGCACAAGAACTTAATGTAGACGGACTGATTCAGATGGAAAAAGGAAAATTCATTTTTAAAAATTTACACATTGAAAAAATGAAAACAACGAAACTAGACATAAATGGGAGAAAAAACGACTACAATATGAGAAACGCAAATGATATTTTAATAAAATTTGCTAGGACAGAGCGCCTGAGGATGGATCCGATTAACACCGCATCAAATTTTTACAATAAGCTACCTCAAACAATAAAAGAAGCGCGTAACATAATGACATTTAAAATCATGCTACGTAAACACTTACTGAAAATTCAATTTGAATAATTAAGAACGGTAATGTTTTTTTTATTATCAATTTTTTTTTAAATTTTATTTTATTTTTTTTTAATTTTAATTTTTAATTTAATTTAAATTTTTTCTTTTCTTTTTTTTCTTTTTCCTTTATATATATATATATGTATATGTATATATATATATATATGTATGTGTATGTATATATATATATATATATATATGTATATCTTTTTTTTAAGAACGCTAATATTTTTTTTCCTGCTACAAATGTAAAACAAAATTAGATATATTGAACACTGAATAAAACTTTTGAGATACTGGTACTATCCCTTATACCGATATACATCGTCTGGAAAGTACTATTTAAATGAACAAGCTTTCAGGAAATAATTGCACACGGACAGTGCAAGCAATGAATTATGGAGTAAAGATTTTTTGGAGGAAACGGAGGTGGTTTTAGCCGGTAGAAATCCGACATGCCGAGAAGCAGGAGCAACTCGGTATCTTTTGAAGATTTCCATCTCCCAACGACGAAAAAAAAAAAGCAATATGCCATTTTATTGATTAAATTAATAAGATAAATTCATTGAACATAATAAAAAAAAAGTAAATTTCTCAAATGCAGACAACCAAATTTAGGATGCATCATTCTCAGTAGTAGACAATAGAAATTTTTATATTCTTTTGGTAAAAAGGCACTCATTCCTAGAAGATGTTTTTTTCACCAAATTTGATTGGAAGTTGTTCATTATTGAATTGTGGAAGTTCTTCAATTTCACACAAGGCATTTGCCATTTGTGAATTGCGCCCCCGTTAATTTTTGAGTAAAGTAGATGAAGACCAGGCTTCTAAAGCGTTATGACATTTTTGAGCCCTGAGTTCTGTAATATTCGTTGACTATTTGAAATTAAAGACTATTGTATGTCCAGTATTTAATACATCTTTATTGTTTCTTCTTCACCTTCATCGTCTTTTCCTGTCAGTGTGTTATCACCACCATTGATGGGTGCGTTCAAAAACTACCTGAATATATCTTGATAGCAGTGACATCTGGTGGTGTTATAATATTATTACACGCTTTTTTCTTTTAACAGAGATTTCATTGACATTTTCAATTGACTTATGTTTGATTAAATATTCTAAAATAATTGGACTGCAAGGGTTGTTACATTAACTACGGCCAACCATATCTTTGAGGTGGTCTACTGACCCTACCACTACGAGTTCTCCTAACATCTGGTTCGTTTACAATCACCGGTACAGGTGTTTCTTGATCTCTTACCGACTCTGTTTCTGACTCCGAATTACCAGCGGTTTGATATTCATCTGCTGATGCATTACTATCATTCAATTCTGGTAGATCCGGTTCATCCACATTACAATCAATTCTTTCATTGCCACTGTTAACATTTTCTTGTACGTTGCGCCCACGTGGCGTTACAATTTCAATTGGTTTCAATTTATCAGGACTTGCCACATTAAATCTAACATTATCTTCAAATAATACCTCTCCCCCATTCACCTCGTTGTTTTTAGTCTTGGCAATGAACCGTCGGTTTCGTCTAAAATGATTCTCAAAATTATCCCTGATAATATATGATCGATTGTTAACATTACTCACAATGGTTCCGTAGTTCCACTCCCTTCCGTTTTTCTTAAAAATAATGAGATCACCTACATTTAACACTGGCAGTGCTTTTGCATTCCGGTCATAATAATACTTTTGCTTTTTACGCTTTTCTTTAATTTTATTTTTAACCGTTTCTTCACTTAAGTTGTTTCGATACAACAATGAATCCGAAATTGGCATTCCCGTCTTGACCACCCGACCAAAAAACAGCTGGACTGGTGTCAATCGCATACTTGCCACAGGGGTTGTGTTATATTCCAAAATTCGATATTGATACCTTTCCGTGTCTCTCTCTTCAACACAACGTTTCAAAATATTTTTAGCAATCGCAACACCCTTCTCGGCTAAACCATTGCTTTGTGGGTACCGGGGGCTTGAAAATTTCATGACAATATTATAATCGTTTGCGAATTTTCCAAATTCACGCGAGTTAAATGGAATGTTATCCGCTTTAATTACCGTTGGGTATCCCAGTTTGTCAAAATTAACCTCTAACTTCGCGATGATATGACGCGCTGTTTTGTCTTTTAAATGTTCCACAATTATAAAACCCGAATACGCATCAATCACAGACAAGAAATCCTGTCCCGTATACTCGAACACATCCATTGACACTATATGAAATGGATACTTCGGTAGCTCTTCTTGAACCAGCTCCTCTTTTTGATTGTTACGCGTGAACTTTTCACAAATGGCACAAGATGTAACCATTTCTTTTATCTGACCGTTCATGTTTGGCCAGTAATAATGCATTCTTGCACGTGCTAGTGTTTTCTCGATTCCCAAATGTGGTGCATGCAACCACTTACTAAGTTTTCCTTGTAATTCTTTTGGAATAACTAGTCGATGATCACGAAATAGCAAGCCATTCTCAAAATGAAGCTCATTTTTGAATTTGTGGAATACCCGGCTTAAATCATCCAGTAGATGGTAATTTGGCCAACCCTTCTCAACATATTGACAAATTCGTAACAAATTTTCATCACGTTCAATGATTGAACGATACAAATCATAATTTTCTTCCGATAAACACGCTGCTTTAGTTACTGTATGTATTATCCCCGTTAAATCCGTGTCTTCATGACATTCTGATAATTGGGCCCGTGACAGGCAGTCAGCTACGAGCATTTCTTTGCCCGGTTTGTAAACAACAGTCATCTTTGGATATTTCAAAAGTGCCATGAGCATTCGCTGAAGCCGCATTGTCACATCATCAATATCCCGCTTGACTAGTGTTTCCAACGGTTTGTGATCACTTTCCACCGTAAATTGACGCCCATACAAGAAATAATGAAATCGCTGACATGCGAAAACAATTGCCAATAACTCTTTTTCGATTTGAGCCCACTTTTGTTCACTCTTGCTTAACGTCCGAGACGCATATGCTACTGGGTGTCCATTCTGAATGATTACGCAACCCAATCCATCTTGGGACGCATCCGTTTGCACAATGACTGGCAATTTCGGATCATAAATCGCCAATACCGGCTCCGATGTTACGACATTACGCAATTCCCTGAATTCCCGATCATGATTTTCCTTCCATTCGAATTTCACATTGTTTCGCGTGAGATCCCGCAAATGCGCCGATTGCTTTGACAAATTCGGAATAAATTTCGCTAAATATTTCAAAATACCCAAGAATCTTGACACAGCCGCTTTATCCTCCGGCGTTTTCATCTTTAAAATCGCGTCCCGATACTTTAAATTTGCTTTAAATTTTCCATCAAATAAAATATGACCCATAAATTTAACTTCGTGTTTCCGATACTGAATTTTATCCGGGTTAAATTTAATATTGTATTTACGTGCTCTTTCCATTACTTTATCCATTATCCGATCGTGTTCGTCTTCCGTTTCCGCGCAAATAGCAACATCATCGAAATAAATTATTACTCCTTCAATATCTCCTAACATTTTAACCATTTCTCGTTGAAACAATTCCGGTACAAAATTAAGCCCAAATGGCACACGCCTGAATTTATATCGACCAAAGGGAGTCATAAATGTTGTTAGATCAGAGCTCACATCGTCCAATTCCATTTGCCAATAGCCACTTTTCAAATCTAAAACCGAAAAAACGCGCATATTTGCCAGCCCAGACGTTAAATCATCTATCGTTGGAATCAAAAAATGCTCTCGCTTGATGCATTCATTGAGTGGTTTTGGGTCTAAACAAATACGAAGTTCACTCGAGTTAGGCTTTTCAACTATTTGCAAATTATTAACCCAGTCCGTTGGGTAATCAACAGGTGAAATGATTCCATCCTGTACCATCTGTACTAATTGTAACTTTAATCGCTCCAACAACGAATTTGGTATCCGTTTTTTATAATGAAGGACTGGCTTTGAGTTTTCTTTCATATTTATTGTGAATGTTCCCGGAAATTTACCCAAACCTTCAAAGACGTCACGATTGCTTTTTAAAAATTCCTCCCGTGTTTGTGACAAACATGCAACATAATTTACATCCGTTCGTTTAACTAATCCAAATCGTTCGCTTGATTCAAGACCCAGTATCGGTTCACACACATCATCGACAACAATAAAGCGAGAGACATGTTCCTTTTTTAAGTTAGTATCAATGCATTTTAGTTTAACCGTACCATAAACATTAACATTGTTTCCATTATAATCAAAGACCGAATAATTTTCATTTTCATTTTCCAATTGAACCCCCAACTTCTTGAATATTTTGGCCGGAATGCAGTCCACATCAGATCCAGTATCTAACTTAAACCTAACTAACTGATTTCCCACTTGAAACTCCTTATACCACCGCTTCGTGTGGTTGGGCACGTTACTTGAATTTATTCTATAAATACGATCCAGTTTTATGTCCCTATTCGCACTACCATCAATGATTTTCACACAATTACCTGTTTTACCCCAGCTGATTGAGTGTTGTTGCTGTTTTACATTTTGATTGTTTTCCGCTTTTGATCCACTGTTGTCCGTTTGCTTGCTCTTCGATTTACAAAAACGCTGGAAATGACCCTTACGCCCACATGACCGGCAATTGATATCCTTGGCTTTACACGATTGTAAATGATTTGCATTGAAATCATTACCACAATTGTAACAACGACGAGTTACAACATCAATTGTTTGTTTTGGCTGTTCAGCCACGCTGTCGATACTTGATTGGTTATTTATGTTCAACCTAACCCTATTTTCCTTCGCAGCTTCGTATGTTTTACACATTTCAATTACTTTGTTTAATGGCTCCTCCTTGCCATCCAACAGCTTCAATTGCAATTTTCTATCTTCCACTCCAATGATAATTCGATCTTTTAACATGCGCTCTTCATATTTCAATTCTTTTCCGCACTCACATTTGCTCTTGAAATCGCAAAACTGAACTTGCTTGCGAAGTTCAGTTTCAAACGCAGCAAACGGTTGCTTTTCCTTTTGCAAAATGTTGTTGAATTTGAAGGATTCCATAGTTGTGTTTTTCTTTGGACTCCAATATTCCTCAAACGCCTTCAGAACATCATTTAATGTGCGCTGGTTGACTACTGCGACAGAAGCCTGTTCACCCTCGGCTGGTGCAACTACAATATTCTCTCCAAGAATACCATTTTCCGTTCCATCATTTGGAAACAATGTATTATAAATTTCTCGCGCTTGACGGCCAATTAACCACAGACATGTTGCAATTTTTGTTGACTCCGTTCCATTTGCTTTACCTGTTGCTCGCATATACATTAAAAACTCACTTTTCCATGCGTGCCATTCCTTTGCCACGTTTGTGCAATCCAATTCTTTTGGTAAACGATCGTTCGCCATTATTATTCCTCAGTATTTCACCACTTATACGCTGAACTCCTTTGTTCGGTACCGAACACGATTTGATTTCCAAAATTAACTTCTGACACCATGTAATATTCGTTGACTATTTGAAATTAAAGACTATTGTATGTCCAGTATTTAATACATCTTTATTGTTTCTTCTTCACCTTCATCGTCTTTTCCTGTCAGTGTGTTATCACCACCATTGATGGGTGCGTTCAAAAACTACCTGAATATATCTTGATAGCAGTGACATCTGGTGGTGTTATAATATTATTACAAGTTCTAAACATTTTAGCATCCGTAAGCTTATTTTTCCGAAGAGAGGAGCAAAATCATTAAAATCCACTTGTGTCTACTGATAAACCTCAAATGGATTTGATGGTCTTGCGAATCTTATAGCAGTTATAACGTCCTCAGGGACGTAGAACTGAGACGTTTTCTTCTTTCTCTCAATTAAAGCGAAATCTCGATCGCATGGCAAGAAACTATGTTCAGAAACCAGAAGTTTTTGGTTTGTTTCGATGAAATACTTAAGCCTCACTAGAAAATGACATAATGCAACCATAGCCCAGTTATTATTCTGTCTGACACACCGATCAGACCATATAACCAGCTACCTCATTTTACCCAAACTAAGGATGTTCAAATTAGTTTTTACATAGTGTAGGATGCATGATGCGGCTCCTCATTTCGCAATTGACTCATGCCAAAAGTACACGTATGCATCATTGTTCCCCATATTATGTAGCGCATAATTGTAATTGGAATATTGCCTTTGATAATACACATCGGAATGTGTATCATTTGGGGTAAAAATCAAATGTTGTAAGTCGACACATAAAGTTACAACACTTTCAGTATTTTGAGCTGATTGGCTGCCTTCGTTGAGACAAGAATAAACTTTTCGGCTTTTATGTCTGTAGTCCTGTTTCCCTTTGAAGAACTATAAGCTATTCTTCATCTGTGGCATCCACTTTTTTAACTTCTCAGTATATGGGAAGTTCTTGTAATCGCCTCGAAAATCGAAATTGAAATTTTCAACATATCTTTATGTTTTGAGGTCTTACGAGTATATTTTAAGTGTTTTTAGGAAGAAGTATGTATGTGTGTGTGTATGTACGTACGTGCGTGCGTTTGCGGACAGTTTTTCTACGAGCATAACTCACGTAAACAAAGTCGTATCGACTTCGTTAAGGTGTCAATCAAAGCGTCTTTCTAATCTTAAGAGCTGATTAGGTGTATACTAAAAAAAGCTAGATTAAAAATAAAAAATCATTAAAAGTCATCATGACCTTCATGGTCATTTATGTCATTCATTATATCTCGAGAACCAAATATAATCTTTGCATCATTAAGAAGTCAATCGACGCGTATTAACATTTAAATGATGTTTTTAAATTTTAAAAGAAATCTTTGAAGCCATTTTTTTAATTTAATAAAAAAATATTGAAAATTATCTTTTTTTCATAAAAAATTTAATTAATAATTAATAAAATTAACATCGTAATGATAAATGTTTATATAATTTATAAACTTTTATCAATTTGTGTAGAGAGACCAGCAAAATATTTTTCACGAAAATCTTTACGTAATCAATTGACGCTCGCGTAGATGTTACGATTAATATTAAGTCATTCCAATAACTTGTATGGGAGGTACATTTTTATTATTAAAAGTAGTATTATTTCCATAATTATTATTGTGTTTAATATTTTTAATATCTATGTAGATATTACTGGGAAGTTGACGGTGTGGACCTCAAGGGTCGCGCCTCACGGCTTGTTTATAAAAAGATTGTCACAAACTTTACATGTATCCGAGTTTGATGCAACAGATGCAACTCCGTATTAAATATATCACGGTAAGAATTATAGCTCAAAGTAGTATCAGGGTATTTCTTCTGGTACATTTGTCTAATCGATATGTCAGGATGTAGACAATTTTTTCTACTAAGATTCCTACCGCAATGATTTTCTTGGGCGAGAAACCAATTTATATGCTTCATGAACGTGTTTTCAGGCGCTTGAATTTTGCATGGCCAATTTAAATTATTTCCTTCAGCTAAATCATCTCCATTTTTTATTTTGGTGAGCAGCATTTGAACTCTACAAGGTGTCACTTTAAAACGTGGCATGCATTTCTTCTAGCTTGAAATTTCAGCTATAAAAACTGCACTTGCTATCTGCAATCTAAGAAGCGATTAGACCATATTTAATAAAAAACTACATACAACGTTCTTACATAATACTGTCCTTGGAATCACCTTCTCTTTTCTTGAAATATATTCCTTTCCATAATCTCGATGCCTTTAATTTTTGACATCCTTTCATTCATTTTGACTTGGCTTTTTCTATCTTTATTCGTCTTTTAATTAAACTGAACGAAATACCATGGTGCACTTGACGTCCAACGTTTTTCCATAAACTGGAAAATTCAAATGCATCTTTCGATGAAAATGTTATTTTACAGAAATCTCGATTTCGTAAAATATTTTTCACGGCGCCCATTCAATGAGTGAATATATTTCGTTGAAAGTTTCATTGGTATATAACATATGCATCAAGATTTTCAGTTTTTATAGCATTTATGGTTGGTTGCGAAATTTGAATTTCTTATTTTATCTAAATTGCATTGCTGGAAAATAACAACAATCTGATGTTTTAGAAATTCATCAAGGCAACATCAACTAAGTAGTCGTTCCTTTGCTTATGACCTTCAAGTCAGTACCAGTTGCACAGTAAAATTTAGTGGATCTTTGTGATTATAATCATCATAAATGTGAAACTAGTCAAACCTTTTTTACTATCTTCAGTCTTCCTAAGTGGAGTGGCCATTCCATTCCTTGATTTACTCTTTGTTAAGCCATGCTTAAGAATTATAGGGTATCACATTGTTAAAGCTCATGGGCTATCGCATAACTATCATAACAAATACAAATGCAGTTTGCATTTTTTTAAATATGGTAAAATTTGAATAAATCCACACAAGGAAAATTTACATGGAAGAGTTTTTGAAAGCCATCGTACACAGTTTCGTGGCAGACATTCCATATCAGGCCACAATGAAAATCCAATAAAAGTCATATGAAATCTCTGATAATTTTTGCGGGGCAAAACGATATTATTGTATTGTAATTTTGAAAATTCAAAAATTAGATTTATCAGCTAAGAACAAGCATCGAAACAAAATCAAAACAATTACTTCCTAAAGCCATCTTCGCACGGCTTGTAATTCCGCTCGCCGCGATGTGCCCTCTTTCACTTGCGACCACGCGTGAATTGCACACGCTGACACGCACCATTTTAAGTCTCAACCTTCTCACGGCGTGTTGGCATGAGTTGGCGCGCGAGTTCAAACGCCGCCGTGGGAAAATGCCTCAAGAAAATACGAGTATTAATTAAAAACATTATGAATGTTATTTCTTGTTACCAATTCAAGCAACTGAATATACGCAACAAGTTCATTAAGAACTAATAAACATATGTTCCAGTTTAGGCAATGATTATTTTCTTTTTCCGGATCCTTACAAAATTTCCAGAAAAACTTTTGTAGCCCCAAACAAACTTAAGTTAACCCATCAATGAATTTTGAGTTGTATTTGAATGAGATTGAACTTTTAGAAAAACAGTTAACTTAGTCGTATCTAGTTTACATTATTAATCAAATTTGTTTGGGTAAGTCTTCTGGAAGGCATATTTCAAACCCCTGCCTGGAATTATTTACCATGGCTTCTCCTAAGTTAATACTTTCCTTTATCTTTTCCCACAACTAAGTAAGTTTAAAGTTGAACCCCATTTCTGAGAACAGAAAATTTATGCAATGTAAGCCTATTTGTATGATAAATGTTATGTAGCTTAGAAATATTCAGAGTATTTGTAGGTGGAACTCAGCTATGCCATGCCTACGTTAGTCAAAAGCACAACCGACTATAAAATTAGTGTACGTATCAACTCAATTCATTCGAAACATGCATTGAATAATGGTGTTGTGTATAATCTAGTATTTTAAAACTACTAGGACACTGAACTCTTAAAGGTGTTGTGAATAATATCTTGGTTTAGACTATGATTGTCAAATGGTCGTAGTACTGATTGACTGCTATTTGACGTTGAATGTCATCATCTTATAAATGCACTTGGTTGATTTGAAAATTAGAAGTTCTGGAATAAACTATTGATGAGAATTATCAAATCTCGAAAAGATAACAAATAGAGTTTTTTAATGTTCGTATCAACTAAAAAAGATACTGCATGAGAAATAAAAAAGGGTCTGAATCTCAAAAAGTTAGGCAAACTCTCTTTTTCTTTCTCTCTTCGACATTGGTTTTTGTATTTGATTAACCTCTTCCATTTTTAGATATTGTAAAATACAAGTTAATAAAACAATTAGTTGTATCATAAAATTTTAGTAACAAAATTTTTCACTAGACATCGTTATAAAAAATTTCAGTCAACTTTAAAAAATTACGACAAAAAGTAAAATTTTTACAAGAAAAATCTAATCAATGCCGCAATTTGCATTTGAGGGTCAGATAAGTCTTTAATTCTTTCCTTCTAAAGCTTTTTCGAGTTACGAAACATTTATTAGTTAGAAAGTACTAAAAGTGGTTAAGATTTGTTGTTCTGTGTTTGGGGTGGTGTAAAAACAAAGAATTAGACCAAAAAAGACAAAGCATTTCCGGACTGAAAATCCATGCCAAATTGGAGTTTTTCCAATATGAAAAAAATCATTTTACCTTTTTAACAAATTCTTTCCTTCAATGGAAAGATCCTTTTCTCAAATCAGGTACAGGGTTAACAGGGTTACCTACGGCTGATTAAAATTGTTAAACCTAAAGTCTTGCACCAGCTTTGATAAGGAGTTATATTGATTTTAATGAACTTCCGGTGAAGATTGAACTATTTCTGAAAAAGGATTTATCATTTTGTAAAAAACAGTTTTCATTTGGGGAAAATATATTTTTATTCATTTGGCCAGTTGTGAGGCACCAGAAGCTCCAGTGCGCTGGTAATGTGAAACGCATGGATGAGGCCCAAAGATTTTAACGTACCCTGATGGAATGCTGAGAAAGTGATAAGGGGACAGGAGGGGAGGCCGGTGCTACAATTAACAAAAAATGCATTTTTAGGTGTACCTCCAAAATTATTTTGCATTTTGACCTGATTTTTACGTCACATGATGCTTTAACTTTTTAGGTATCATTTTATTAACCTAAATCAAACATAAAATAAATGATGTCTTAAATAAAAAAAATCTCAAAAAAATCGTTCGTTAATTTTTACCCCGTGTTTGGGGCTAAAATTAACAGCTGTGGAGTAAGTATTACCGTTACGTTCTATCAAATAATATAAAAGAAAATAAATATATGTTTGACATTATTGTTTATTATTGAAAGCGCAATCAATACTGACGTTTTCTTCACATTTTCTCTTAGGACAAATTACAAAATACTCAAACAAGAACAAAATCTAAAATTCGCTAAACAGTTATAGATAGTCTATGTTTTTTAGTCACTTCCTCTTAAGATTATTCAGCCTTATACAAGTAATCAGTTATTGCTTCTATGCTAAAAATTAAACATTTGGATAAACAAATTATAAGTCATCATAGATGAAGTTTTTTTATAAAATCAACAAATATAAGCAAGCCGCGAAGTGCAACCCTTGATTCATATTAATATTAAAAATACTAAAAACATCATAATTATGAAAATATTACTATCTTAAATAATCATAACTAGAGCTACTCATAACAGCTTTAGAAATGAAATTAATATCAAGAAATGAGTTAATATCAATCATATCATCTACTGGAGTGTCTGTTGAATACGAAGTGCTTTTGGTGGATAAGTGGTGGATTGGTTTGATTCAATGTTCACGCGGATCAATCGAGAAGTCTTCCCATATATTGGGTAGTTAAAAAATATCAACGATTGTGAACTATCGATATCATCACTGCTTTATCTCATTAGACCGCCAGAATTTTGGTATAGTTGCAAGATTGTAAAACTTAAGACTTTGATAAGCTAATCTTTTTACATCTTCGGGCATTAACTCCAAATAAATACTAGCACATTTTATCAATTCTCTCGCAGCCAACTCGTAGACTTGTAAGGCCATGTTTCTTCGAGTAGTTTTTCTTTTATACGTTCTCATTAATACAATGTAACCAAAACCAACATAAAAATATCATACATAGTTGGATACTAGTACTAGCGCCATATATGGGGTAGGTAATAATTAACTCCGCCGATTTGTTGATTTAAGCAACAAAGGCACATTTTTGTTTTTAAATAACATAAAAACATATTTGTTGAAAAGTTAGTCGATTACGTTACATAGCATTATTAAATATGATAAATCCTTTTAGGAAAACAAAAACATTATCATAACGCTGTGTATCTTGAATATAAATCAAAAAATTGTAAAGTTAAAAATGTTCGTTAGCTGCGTCAAAAAGATGCCGGTTCATACCTCAGTCGCACGACGCGCGGTGCATAATAGCGTTGACACATTGACCCTTCATCAGCACGAAAAACCCTATCATAATGACAGAGAGATAAGCACGAAAAAAGACCATACTTATCTCGATAAGTACGAAAAACTTCCATCTATGTTTGGGTAGAATAATGAGAAACCATCTGCCGTGAATAGAATTTGACATTATTTATATCAGCTGTTTAATATTTTCGAACCAAATCTTACGTGCCATCGCGGACAGTTGACGTTTGTCATAGAAACGACACCAACGAACGAATGATAATGACAGCACCATTACACATGTGTGTCACCCCGTCATTTGAAGTTCCGTGCTGATGATGCTTTTCGTACTGATGATGGGTCAATGTGTCAACGATATAAGTGGCCTATCTCAGGTCATGTGGTGTGATCTACGCGACGGCGTTTCAAAGCATGTTCTGTAGGTTTAGTACTCATATGTATAGTTCTAGAGAAATTCGCTTGTTAATACTTACCCGGCTGTTTATTGTAGCCCCGGCCACCACTATTGAAAGGCATAGCGGGGCGCCGTTAACAACTGACAACTGAAAGATGCGTTCGCTGAATTGAGATAGTTGGAGACATACACATATGTACTCAAAAAAGTCTGCGTACATTTGCTGGTCGTAGCAAACATATCAATATAAAAACCATTGTCATTTGTTTATAACTTAAATTTTTTTGATTATTACTTTCATTAAATTATATGGTAGATAAATATATAACTGAGTACTCGTTCGCTGTTTAGAATAACCAAAATAAAAAAGTTTCTTCCAAGACGTCATCAAAATGCTTCCAAAAAAGTCTGCGTACACCTGAAAAAATTTATCTATTTTATTTGAAATGCACTATGTTAGCTTATCAGATTAAGAACCTTAATATCTAGTAGCATAGCCTTTTCTATAAACGACTTCCCTTAGCCTATTTTGCATTGAATGAACAAGCTTTGATGTTTCGTCGGCCGTTATTTTGTTCCATTCGTTCAAAATAACATTTTTTAATGACTACTACTGATCTACTGCCAAATTTTTCTTTCAAATAAATCTCACTTGTTCAATTGGGTTTACATCTGGTGATTGACGAAGTGTATCTAATAGTTTTGGGACGTTGTAGGCCAACCAAAGCCTATTTATTTCAGCAATATGTTTGGGGTTATTATCGTGCTGCAAGTAAAATGCGTTCCCCAGTCGCAATTTCTCAGCACTTTGCTTAACATTATTTTTTAGAATATTAAGGTATTCATATTTGTCCAATATGGATTCTATGAAAACTAGTTGCCCCATTCCACTGCCTACCATACACCCCCAAACCTTCACACCGCCACCACCATGCTGTACAGTGGGAATCAAATTTTCTTTATTGAATTCTATCGAGCGTTGTCTCCATACTAACTTGCGTCCTTTTATCCCACATATACAAAGCTTACTTTCGTCCGAAAAAAGAACGCTTTCCCAAAGTTCTTTTGGCTTAGTTACATAAGTTTTGGCGAATTCCATTCTCTTTCGACGATTTTGTTCCGATATGAACGGTTTTTTACGTGCGATTCGACCTTTCCTGAGAATCATGCGCACGGTTTCATCGCATATTGTTTTATTAACCTCCCAGTTCACTATGGGAAGTTATTGTAATGGGGTCGATTTTGCGAATCCCAAATTTTAAAATATCTCAACGTTTTAAGGTCACTAGAATCCAAATCCATCGATTTTAAAGATAGAGGTGTCTGTGTGTATGTACGTATGTGCGGATGTGCGTATGTGCGTATGTGCGTTCGGAATTATTTTTCGTCTCGATTATCTCGAGAACCAAAGATCGCATTGACGTGAAACTGGTTTCATTCAACGCGTAATTACGTAAGTTAAAACTGAATGAGCAAAATCGGTCAAGCCGTTTTTTATTTAAGATGAAAAAACTGAAAAAACCACTAAAAATTGCTTATTTTGAAACTGTTGAAACGCAATATTAATTCGTGCAGATCCTAAATACCTTCATAGTAATGCTGTTATTATTGTGTGTTTTAGTAAAGTTTTGATCAATGTTGTAAGAAATGTTATATAAAAACAAATCAAGATTAATTTATAGAGCTCCAAACTTATATTATGAGGTTTGGTATGTGTGACGCTCACGCAGATAATAGTTGCATATTGTTATAAATAATTTAATATTGTTAATAACAATCAAAAATTATTAGCTGGAATTTGGCATTGTAAATATGGACACAATTATAACTATTCAGTAACGATCAAACATTCTTAATAACGAATGATTATTATTAACAATAATTCAATGCCCCCAATAATGGTTGTGGATTCCGGGGCCGAGATGGAGGACGAGGACGAGGTTGTCGAGGCTTTGGTAGAGGACGAACAGGTGGGGGAATCATCTTCCCCTATCAAAGCTTTTATGGTTATATGAAAAATAAATAAAAACAATTAAAGTAATTATAATAATCTAGAAAAATAATTGTTAATAATAGTGATTATTAATAATAGTAATTAATAATTAAAAACAAATTATAGCTTTTTTATTCACCCCACTGGGAAGTTAGTCGTGTGGGCCTCAAGGGTCGCACTTAGACCAAATTTTTATATTTCTGTTTTATGTCCTGAACAATTTGGAACGCCGTTAATCGGGGATTTTTTTTCACAGTATTAATAATACTCCGCCGTTCACGTACTGTAAGTTTAGGAGGACGTCCTGATCGATGCCGTGAAATAATCAAACCGGTTTCTTCGTTATTAGCAACAACCCTTTGTACCGAGGAATGGGTTCTTCTAACTAATTTTGCGATTTCACGAAAACTTTTCCCGTTTTCACGCAATTTTACTACCACTTTACGTTCACTAACACTGATTTCCTTATTTTTAACTTCCATATTAAAAAATAGTCTTTAATTCACGCAAAACTCTCAAATAATTTTCCAATGCAGTTTCGTCACGCGTATCAATGAAAAAATGTAGGCATAATCGCTACATATTTCGGGGATCCCCGAATTTTGTGATGTGTACGCAGACGTTTTTGAGGCCGCTCACAGACGTCCAAGTATTGAAATTTCCATATCTTCGTTAATTTTGGGAATTTTTTAATCAAACCTGCTTTAATACATTTCTTGCAGTTTAGAAATCCAACATCATTCAGAATTTACAAATGAGATGTACGAAGACCTTTTTGAGTATGTGTATACTGTAGGGTGTTAATATCTAATTTGGGCTGCCACGGCGTTGATGATGATATTTAACTGTCAGAAAAAAAAATTTTCTTGAAAAGATAATTTCATGAAGAAAAAAGTTAATTTCAATCGGGAAGTACCATTACATAAATTAAAAAAGAGTTTGGCGGTATTAAACACATACATATGTTCAAGATACAAGAATAATTCCTAGAAAGCAAGAGGTACATTTTTAACAACACGGTGACTTCTGAGTATGAAGTTGGGTGATACAATGTGCGCACCACTG
The DNA here is from genome assembly GCA_963942545.1 of Oxycera nigricornis. Classification (NCBI taxonomy): domain Eukaryota; kingdom Metazoa; phylum Arthropoda; class Insecta; order Diptera; family Stratiomyidae; genus Oxycera; species Oxycera nigricornis. The sequence goes on along the minus strand of OZ012660.1, from coordinate 86,704,965 downwards.
TGACGGAGAGAGAGAGTACCCATATACATAAAGGGTAAAGGTTAAGAATATGGCACCCACCTCTTAAAGGAGCGGGATTAGAGTGGATCTAAAGAGGGAAGTCCCCCTACTATTATGGCATAAAAAGTTCGCGGTGATCACGGTCCCATGAGAAGTTATGGGGGTTCCACCACCCAAAAAATGATTATTTCGCCTATTTCCAGTGTTCGCATGAAACCGTAAAATTGATGTGGAAAGTGATTTTTTAAATTTGTTTGGAAGTCGGAAAAAATAAAAAAAAAAAATTTTTTTGGTAAAAAATAAAATAAAAACAAATAAAAAATAAAAAATAATAAAAAATCTTCCGGCCGGCCGGGGTGGGTTGGAGGAGGTGTTAAAAGTATCTCCAAAGTGTTACCCTTATTTATATTACATTAACGGTAAAAACGACATTCATCAATTGTAATATATTTTGTTAATTTTGTTATAGTTTTTATTTGTTTTTTATTTTTTACCAAAAATTCTTTTGTTTTTTCAATTTCTAAACAAGTCTAAAAATTACTTCCCAGATCAATTCTTCGGTTTGTAATGATCTCTGAAATCAAACAAATTAATCATATTTTTAATGAGGAAACCCTCATAATTTCTCAAGGTGCAATAGTAGTAGGGAAACCCTCCACTTCCGAACCCCCTTCCCATTCACGCATCTTCAGGCCGGGGGCCATAATCTTAACCTTTACCAATTATAGTTTTTACTGACATACACACTTCAACGGTATCTTCTAAATAATTCTTCTTAAATTCCAGATCGTCAGAAAATCGTCAGTTTAGCATCTAAAGAGGTTTCTGAAAGGTAAGTAGGAAAAATAAGAAAATCTACTTTGTAGGATACGTTTTCTTACCGTTTTCATTCGAACGAATGAATATATTTTAAAAATCATCTAGTACATAAATGAGTTAAGTTTAAATGGATACAATTCGAAGCAGTTTTGCTTATCGCAGGAACTTAATGCAACTTATTCCCGATTTGATGACTTTAGCCAAGAAATCGTTGGATTCATTGAAAACGATAATGAGCTATTTCCTTATGTGAGTTTCGCTAAAAAGGATACTCGTCCGGACTGTTTCTCTTGTTTTCGTGCTGCTTCGTAGCTTGTTTCTGTTAATTAGTTATGGGTGTGGTGGTTGCTGCTGCCAATATTGTGTATTGCCCACTTTTATGATTCGAGCTGCAGCAGCGCTAAATTGGATAATATCATCGGTGGAATGAATTACAGAAAATATTGTACCAAGCCCTGTTTTCTAAGGAGCTTGTGCCACGCTGTTCTCGCAATAATTGTTTTAATTTTTTGTGGAATTTATTACCTTAATATGCCGATTGTTAGATTCAGAAACTACCGTGTCTAATGCCGAACAGGATTGGTTGTAATTTCCGGGTATGGTAAGTTGATGCTTTTGCAAATCATCCTGGTGCCAGATATACCAGATGGTCCATCTAAAGTTTAAATAGCTTTTCTTTTCAGTGGTAAAAAGGACCAAGTCTTTTGTGTGTTAAGTCTGTCTTTATCACACTATTTTCTCATGATTTTATTTGCAATGTGCTAATTGTCTTTAAAACCATTATATAACTCGAAAACCATTTATTTATCACATTTATTTTTTAACAATGTAGATACACTGAAATACGTGTGCTTAGCATAACTGCTAACGACTATATGTGACTTAAGTTGGTGTTGTAACTGCTTGGCGAAAGGACGGACAATACAACCCATTTACCACTATCTCTATTTTGCCACACCTTATTAAATATGACCCAAGTATTGTGTGTGTGGGTGTGTTTTGTTGCTTTTTGGCAAGTCGTTAAAAAGACCATCGTACCTAGTACCTATCCTTAATTCTGGATTGGTACTTTCGTTTCTGCAAAGGGATTTGTTCAGTAATCTAATGCGGAGTACATGGATATTTGGAAGGAGTGTTCAATATTATATCTATTTTCCTACACGGCAAAAGTGAATCAAATGAACAATGTTTAGGGGGAAGATGGTTTAAGGTCGAACTAAATTATGGAACATAAACACACATAATTTATTTTAATGTGAATATAGTAAAGCATAATAAAGTTGCTGGATTTGTTGCGTAATTTCATAGTTCAGATGGAAAATTGAATTTTCAAACAGTGCACAGAAAATTCCAAATTTTGAAACGACTATACTTGAAATTATAGCAAGAATCTGTTCAAGTTGAAATTAGTCTCCGGTCTTGATGGCAGTTGCTTCTATCTCAACGGTGAATATAAGTAGTTTGGAATTGGAGCAAGCAACTACTCTCAAATGAACGTCCACGTGACTTTAATTAGAAGCAAACAGTGTTTCTCATTATTTCGTAATTTGGACAATTTACAGAGCAGCGTGTAAGTTAAGTTTGAATGAGCTGTACGAGTTTGCTGTATTTTCCTAGTTGAATGCTCCCCTGCGCTGGTAGTTATTAATTAATTACATCTGGGATAGTGCTCTCCGAATTTTGCAATTGTGCCATTTTGTAGCACTCAAAGATTCTGCCAGTGCCACAATAGCTGGCATCAGCATTTGGATGCCACAAGCAGCATCAGATTGCAAATTAACGAGCATTGCAGCTGCTGATGGCTGCACTTCGATGCTCCAGTTTCGCGCTCCAATGAGTGAAAGTAGGCTGACTGTTGCCGGATGGTACCACCACCTTTGGCCTTCACTCCCTTCACTCGGCTTCGAAATGCTCTTCCTTTTTTTGCTTCATTGTCTAGTGGCGGGAGCCTAGGATAGAAGAAAAAATAAAGGTTCAGCTGCATTTTTGATGCAGCCTGTCTGTTTTCCCTCCTCGAACCCTTCGTGGAAGCCGCGCAAAAGATTTTTTTGTTTTCAGCAGGTTAAGCAATTTACCAAATAAATGGTTTGAGTTGGTATGGAAACATCCCCAGGCAGCTTTCATATTGCAAGCTTTATGAACACTGACCTCATCAAACATCTCAACTGAGCACGAGAATGGGGGTTACTTTTTGGGGTTTCTAGTTTTGGGCATGAGTTTAAGGAAAACTGGAACAAGTTAAGTGTGGGCGAAATGTAAATATGAATATATAATTATAATTTTGAGAATGGTTTGAACTTAATTGAGAGTTGTTTTGCGTTGTTAGAGAAGTTTTGCATGAATAAATCAGGCTTTAAAAGATTATTTCAGTATGATAAAATGTATTAAATTGGTTTGTTTAGGTATGATTGCATCCATGAAAGTTATTACTATAGAGTTTGTCTTTGAAATTCTTATCCAGTCGTCATTCTGTTTTCAAGGGATGCTAGTGAAGCAGGGATCTCTATAGTGTATGTTGCTATGTCCAGTGGCGTACCCAAGGGGGGGGGTTACGGGTTCAAGTCCCGCCCTCCCTTGAAGTGGTCAGGAACACGCTCACCCGTGATTATTAACCTGATTTGATTCAGGTTCTCATTCACAGCTGAGTGAAATGATAGTGTGGCATCAAATCTCATTCCCGAAAATATTTGTCGACAAGGAGCTTGAACTAGCGTTGGCCACTAAGTCACCCACTTTAACAATTATTCGCCGAGACAAATTTGCTTGAGAGTGCAGAGTTGCTTCCCTGCATGGGCTGCAAACAAGCTTAGCCAGCCCTGATTACGATAATACTCTGTCTGTGCTTAGTGACAGTTTCACTTTCCTACGGCATTTACTTCATTAGTTGCTTTCTTTTCTGGCCTGTAGGTATTGAAGGCGTTTCAATATATGTACTTGCAAACATGCATATACACTTTACGGTTCCAAGGAAGTCTACAAATACAGTGTAGATTCTTTCACACGTCAAGCGCATAATTTTATAATTTGATTTTAAATTGGTTTGTTTAGGTATGATTGCATCCATGAAAGTTATTACTATAGAGTTTGTCTTTGAAATTCTTATCCAGTCGTCATTCTGTTTTCAAGGGATGCTAGTGAAGCAGGGATCTCTATAGTGTATGTTGCTATGTCCAGTGGCGTACCCAAGGGGGGGGGTTACGGGTTCAAGTCCCGCCCTCCCTTGAAGTGGTCAGGAACACGCTCACCCGTGATTATTAACCTGATTTGATTCAGGTTCTCATTCACAGCTGAGTGAAATGATAGTGTGGCATCAAATCTCATTCCCGAAAATATTTGTCGACAAGGAGCTTGAACTAGCGTTGGCCACTAAGTCACCCACTTTAACAATTATTCGCCGAGACAAATTTGCTTGAGAGCGCAGAGTTGCTTCCCTGCATGGGCTGCAAACAAGCTTAGCCAGCCCTGATTACGATAATACTCTGTCTGTGCTTAGTGACAGTTTCACTTTCCTACGGCATTTACTTCATTAGTTGCTTTCTTTTCTGGCCTGTAGGTATTGAAGGCGTTTCAATATATGTACTTGCAAACATGCATATACACTTTACGGTTCCAAGGAAGTCTACAAATACAGTGTAGATTCTTTCACACGTCAAGCGCATAATTTTATAATTTGAATGAAAATATCATGAATGATTCAAGTAAATGAAAGCAGACATGCAATCGGGCTAAAGTCTGCCAGAATTGTTTTTGTAGGACTCCAACTTTGACCGGTGAAAAAGTATGATTAAGTATGATTACATAATTATATCTTCATATCTACACCGAAGCACTAGCAAACGTACCTAGTTAAGATTTCACAAATATGACCCCTCTCTTATCAAAATTCGGCGTACGCTACTGGCTATGTCTATCACGCCGCTATAATCAATGTCGAAAATGCACACATTAAAAAAACAAGTCGCCTTAGAGATACAATTGGCCGGTTAATTGAAAAGATTTGCTTTGTGAACAGTACTCTTTCGAAACAAGCCAATTAAGTAGGCAAATTGACGGGATCTAAACTTGTGACGTGTTTCGTACCATTCAATGAGGCTATGATGAGACGGATTGCGAGGAAAAGATTTAGTAATTTTTACAACCAAACAATAATCCTAGTTTAAAAAGAATAAGAAGACTTGATTCTGAGCTCAAATATTACGGATAATGTTGATGAGTATTGGAGAAAAGTGCATATGGAATGGGAGAAATGGAATTTCAAAATACGGTTCGATAGATCAATACTCTACAAATTCTAAAATAAGGTATATTTTATTAAATGCAGTGAATGGAGTCTATTCAAAAGAAATATTTGATAAAACAACGAAATACAGAAATAAAACAAAAACAAGCCGTGAGGTGCGATCCTTGAGTTCCACACTGTCAACTTCCCAGTAATATCTACATAAATATTAAAAATATTAAACACACCACTAATTAACAAAACAATATTTTTTTAAATAATAATAATGTACCTTTCATAGAAGTTATTGGAATGACTTAATATCAATCGTATCATCTACAGAAGCGTCCAATGTTTACGTAAAGATTTTGATTGATGAGGTGTTGATTGAATATTCACGGGGATGATTCGGAGGGGGGGACAGGTTACAAAACCTTTTCTACGTTATTTGTTATTTTTATATCGATGCTTGAAGGATAAAACAGCGCTAGCAAAAATGAATGCAGTTTTTGTTATAACAACCACTGAAGAGATTTTGTGGCGTGATAGCCATTTTGAATAGTTGCGGTCAAAATTGCCAGCACTTCGGCATAATCACTGAATTTGCATTTGTTTCACGATTTTACATCAATGAGACTAATAATTATTTTTCATTTTCTGTTGATCTTGAAAAACATTGAATATGCAGTCAAAAATAGGTTCAATTGCATGTTTAAAGTAAAATGTATTACAAATGATGAAGGAAGTAATTGAAATTTTACGAACACTAAAGAACACATCTACTAAAAACTAGATTTGTTTATTTGATGTCAGCTTTTTAAAGCATATGACCTCAAAAAGTATTGACTGCAAAACATTTTACCATTCAAAACGTTGACTACCAAATGTGCAAGTTTGATTTGATTTTTAGTGGGTTTCAAAATGTAAGCAGTTTTTTTTATTAAAGTTAAAGCACGGTGCTGTGAAAACTATTCAAAAAACGCTCAAATTATGCAAATATTGATAAACTTTGATCGACTTTACAACAATGTCTTTAGAATAAGAGATATAAAGTAATATCACTCGTATGAACCCTTTTTACATGGTGACGTTGAATAAATTTTTATGTTTAATTTAATTTTTTTGAAATCATGAGAAAAGTTTTTGCTGGTTTTTCTACAAAAATTGATAAAAATTTATAAATTCTATAAACATTTATTATTACGATATGCAAATCAGGTTAAAAATGAATTTTTTGATGAAAAAAACACAACTACTTTAAATATAAAAACATCATAAAAATGTTAATACGCGTAATTGAAACCTCAATGATGCAAAGATTATAATTGGTTCTTGAGATAAAATGAATGACGTAAATGACCTTAAACTTTTAATGATGTTTTATTATTAATTTAATTAACTTCCCAGTATATGGGAAGTTCTTGTAATCGACTCGAAAATCGAAATTGAAATTTTCGACATATCTTTACGTTTTGAGGTCTATAGAGTATATTTTAAGTGTTTTTAGAAAGAAGTATGTATGTGTGTGTGTGTGTGTGTGTGTACGTACGTCCGTACGTGCGTATGTGCGTTCGGGGACAGCTTTTTCTACGAGCATAACTCACGTAAACAAAGTCCGATCAACTTGTTTGAGGTGTCAATCGAAGCGTCTTTAGAATTTTAAGAGCTGATTAGTTTTTGGGAAACTTTGGTCGTTGGGGTTTGCTGTTTTGCCCGTTTGAAGGTCATTTTTGTCATGCGCTATATCTCACGAATCAATCATACGATTTCCTTGATCAAGACGTCAATCGACGCGTATTAACATTTATGTGATTCTATTAAGTTTTAAAAATTTTTTTTTAAAATAAGTGCAAAAAATTGTGTTTTTTTTTAAACAATAAATTTTTAACCTTATTGTCAAGTCTAAGTAATCAAAGTTTATATAATTTACATACTCCAAACAGTTTATATAAAAATGTCATCAAAATTTTTACTCATGATTACAAAAAAAGTCAAATAAAAAATAAAAAATCATTAACAGTCATCATGCCCTTCAAGGTCAATTCTGTCATGCGTTATATCTCGCGAATCAAACATAGGATTTGCATCGTTTAGGTGTCATTGTACGCGTATTAATATTTTTGTAAATCTGACGCATTTTTAAAAAAATCTTTGGAATCGTGTTTTTAATTTAAGAAAAAAACTGCAAAAAATTAGGTTTCTTTCATAATCAATAAATTTTTAAGCTGATTTGCGAAAAATAGTAATCAATCTTTATAAAATTCATATATTGCAAACAATGTTTGTAAAAACACCATCAAAACTTTTCCCCATCACTACGTGAAAAATTAAATTAAAAATAAAAAATCATTAAAACTCAACAAGATTTTCAAGGTCATTTTTATCATTCACTATATCTCACGAACCAGATATAATATTTGGATCATAAAGGTGTGTATAAACATCTTTGTGACGTTTTCAACAATATAAAAATTCGTTTCAGCCGTTTTTTTAATTTAATAGAAGAAAATGCGAAAAATTATGGCTTTTTTATAAAAAATATTTTTTAACCTGATTTACACCGCACAGTGATACCAGTTTATATATAATTTATACATTCTCATTAGTTTTTGAAGAGACACCGGCAAAATTTTCTTCCATGATTATGAAAAAAACTAAATTAAAAATAAAAAAAAATTCAAAGTTACAATGTAAAGAGGGTTCATACGAATGCTATTACTTTATATCCTTTATTCTAAAAAAAATGTTGTAAATTCAATCAAAGTTTTCAAATATTTGCATAATTGAGCATTTTTTTAATAGTTTTTATAGTATTTTAATTAAAAAAACTGCTTAAATTTTGAAAACCAACAAAAAATTTCAATTTCAAAAAGGCCCCCACCAATGGATCCGCGTGAATATTCATCGACCAAAAACCTTACGTAATCAATGGACCCTCCCGTAGACGATATGATTCATATTAGCTCATTCCTGTTACTGCTATGAATACCTCTCATTGTTGTAATGTTGATGTTTATGTAGATATTACTGGGAAGTTGACCGTGTGGACCTCAAGGGTCGCACCTTGCGGCTTGTTTTTTTTTCTTACCATGATAAAAAAATATGCTGGTTATTTTACCGGAACTGTTTGGAGTATATAAATTATATAAACATTGAATACTGCGGTTTGAAAACCAGGTTAAAAACTTATTGTTTTTGAAAAAAACCTAATGTTTTGCACTTTTTATTTAAAAGATAAAAAACGGCTACAAGAATTTTAAAAACTTCATAGAATTACATAAAGGTCAATACGCGTCGATTGACACCTTAATCAAGCAAATCGTACCTTTCGTTCACAAGATATAGCGGACGACAGAAATTACCTTCAAAGGGTCAAAACAAAAAAGTGAAGTGGACCAAAAACTAATCAGCTCTTATAATTGCAAAGACGCTTCGATTGACACCTTAACGAAGTCGATACGACTTTGTTTTCGTGAGTTATGCTCGTAGAAAAAACTGTCCACGAACGTACGTACGTACGTACACACACACTAAAACTAAAAATTATTTAAATATACACCAAAGATCTCAAAAGGTAAAGAAAAGTCGAAAATTTCAATTTCGATTCTCGAAGCGATTACAAGATTTTCCCATATACTGGGAAGTTAAAAACTTGTTCAATTTTTTAAAGCGGTCACTAATTTACAGACTGAAACATACCTCTCTAATCAAATACAAGTCATTATGAGTTCAACAATTTTGTCTTTTCGGAAAGTTAGTAGTATCAATAGAAGTAAAGTTTTCCTGGGCATTCCCAATTATAACCCTCATATCTGATACCACGTGTTCATAACCAATAGCACTCAACTTTGAATAATTTATCCTCACAGTTCATTTCAAAAAATTCCCTGTTTTTGATAAAATGTATGCAAATTATTATTTTGTTGATGCCTCCTTAAATTGTACATCCACAAACTGAAATGGTATTAATGAAAATGCTTTTAACGATACATGTGAAAACCGAATACCGAGAATTTATCACATTTTGTTTTGCAGCTAACTATTTTTTGACAAACGGTTCTTTTTCTAATGAAAACTGAAAATTTCGTTTCATCTGTGCCACAATTCAAAATTTATTGCAATCATTTGATATCAAGCTTCAAGGGATGACACCACTGCAGAGAGCGAAAATTCAATGTTTTGTTGCGAAAAGTAAAAGGTTAATTTTTTTAAGGATGTTATTAATCATGTTTTGAAGTTTTTATAAAAAAAATGTTCATTTAAAAATATTACAACAGAAACGAGTGTTTCTGCGGAATGGTTTTTTTTTGGAGGGGCTCTGCGGCACGCAGTAGAAGTGCACCAAAATATAATCTGGAACAAAATAATTTTATTCTTCTTAAACTACATTAGTATAGCTATAGAAATAGGTAGGGGATTTCGAAAATGCCCATTTTTGTTAAATTGGCGAGCTTCTGAAAAAAAGTTCATTATACTACCAAAAAACGGGCACTTATTTGTACCTAAAATCTCGAAATATTAACTTATCAAAACTCTGCTACGTGTTTCTATGCGGAATTTTGTTTTTAAGATGTGGTCTTAATTTAAAGTGATGAAATAGAAAATTGTTTGAATTTTATTGCGTGCCGTTTTGAAAAAACGTGTTTTGAGAAAAACGCGTTTAAAGTTTTGACTATACTTTACTTTACGTTTTCTCTCAACATCAAAGGAAGCTGTACTAACGTACTTGATGTTCAAAATCCTTGATAGTGTTTCTAACAACTTTTTTAGTGTATTAGAGAAGTTAGAAATCAAATGGTAAGACATATTGCTGTAGCCGACGAGCAAGTGTCTTGGCAAGGTACTCGTTTCGTAGCTGTCGGGAGGGATCGAGAAAGAGCTCGAAATTTGAATGAAAACGATTTCTGGCAGATATAAAACCATTTGTGTCTTATTTAAAAAGGTTTAAAGGATTTTTCAGGTCAATAAAAATAATATTGACTTTTTGCAATTTCTACTGTAGTGTAATGCCAATTTCCTAAAGCTTACTCTGTATTATTTCTTATCCCCATAAATTTCTATATTTCGATTCTGACTTTGACACACTTAGAAAGGAAACCAAACTGAAATCAACATGGAAACAAATTGCATTTTGTTAACTTTGAAGCTTTATATTGTCTTCGTATGGTCTGATTATTCTAGACTAGTAATCGGTCATCAGTGATGAAAATTATTCAAAAATAATGAACGATAAATATTTTCACTTAATATAGCTTCAGCGTTTTGCTTTCTATTTGATCGTTTCAAAGAATTTCCTTTTGTGATTTAATATTCCTCTAATTAGGAAAAAATAGCTGCACGGATTCCTTTTAGCTTTAACATCATGGACGCTTGGAACGGCACAAATAGTTTGATTAATATAATGAATGGTGATTTTAAATCTTTTATCCACCTTGAATGTTTTACCATATTTGCTCATACATAGGATAGAATTTCGATAGCAATTAAAATTATCTCTCTTTTGGGTTTAGGTTGTATGTAAAATGAAATTTTTTGAATTTATTTAAACGTGACATCAATTGATATCCTAGATACAATACAAAATAAATAATTAAAAAAGTAGAACCGACGATACAATATCGATAACCACATGCTAGAAGTAGTAGAGCTACAAAATCCAATTAATATTTTATTTATGGCATGCACAACTGTCCCAAGGGAGCAGTTCAAAAGAGCATATTTTAAAATTGACTTCGTTTGGAGGACAATAAAATGATTCCAAGTCATTTTATTGGATCTACGTTTGTTATGAGATAGTAATAAATATGATTTATCAAATAGTATTGAGTTTATATCCACCGTTTGTTAAAGTTTATTCAAAATATAAACTTTTTTATATTGTGTCAGTTGAATAATTTGCGTCATTATTTTTCAAGGAAGGATCCGATAGGATTATTTAAATATGATTATGACTTTGAAACAAATTCTTGTTTGCTCATTTATTTCTACAACAAAACGGTTTCATTATTAAATACTTATTTAATAAGTGAGACTTAAGAAAGAGATTAATTTTAAAATCATTTATTTATATAAAACACATCGTCAAATTCTTTGATCTCAACGTTGCAATTTGATTTATAAATACAGTGTGGAGCACAATGTAGCCTCACGTTTACAACCCGATACAGGTAAATTTTTTTAAGCTATCAAAACTTCAATCTTTTTGCAGAAGGTCACCAGGCATTCACTTTACGTAGACCTCTCTAGCTTTGAGTCATGTCTGTTGTATTTTGTCGACCGAGACCTTTCCACAACCTCTTCCTTGAAAAATTTTCAGGATGGAAAATAAATCCTTCTAATCCCTTATAGAGAACTTATTCCACCTGTCTTCCAAATAAGGGTCCAATAATAGTTTACGTGACAAGTGACAAAGAAGTCATGTATGAATAGCCAGGAAAATCTCAAGAGGCACGCAAGAAAATGGAAGATTTCATTTCGAGCAGAAGAAAATATGTAGATCTCTTACCGTATGGGCTTATACCAAGGGATCTATTCTTACGATAATGGTAGAGTTTTCCATATTTTACAGATAGCGCTTGAATTGCAATGTCATGGTCCATGGTCGGTACTTGCATGAGTGTCTTTGTGTGCTTATCCACATTTTTTGTCTTGAAGGATGACCACTGGGAGCAAATAAAAGTTCCTATGAAAGAACATAAAATGTCCAATGAGAGAAGCTTTTGTCCCTGGACATGTAAATATGTGGTAACGTAGCCACGGTGGCTAGTGAAAAATGAGTGTTTCTTTCCCGTAACAGGAGATTTACTGTCAATAAGGAATAATGTGAAATGAGGTCAATGAATTGCATAATATTTGGCTAGATTAAAAGGCCGTTCATGATTATGACCGATTACTTTATTTTATCGCTAAATGTAATGCCTTTTTTGAGTGGTAAGTTGAAAACATGCAATGAATGTTTGTTTGATATATATTTCAGATGGGAACTGCATAGGCTAAAATATATTTTATAATAATAATAATCTATGCTGTACGATTGATTGCAATGCCTTATTTGGAATGCCGTGCCGCGTTACAGCGCTCCTTTTATGTGCAACAGCTGCCTGAAGCTAATCATGGATCATATAAAATCGTATTCATTGGATTCATCCTTTTTATGATTACAGAATTTTTCAATTAAATTTTTCACTTTGCTAGTCCATTTGATGACAATTAAAAAAAAATCCTTTCATTAACTTCCCAGTATATGGGCAGTTCTTGTAATCGCCTCGAAAATCGAAATTGAAATTTTCAACATTTCTTTACGTTTTCAGACCTATAGAGTATATATGAAGTGTTTTTAGAAAGGGAGATGTATGTGTGTGTGTGTATGTACGTACGTACGTACGTATGTACGTTCGTGGACACTTTTTTCTACGAGCATAACTCACGTAACCAAAGTCGTATTGACTTCGTTGAGGTGTCAATCGAAGCGTCTTTGCAATCTTAAGAGCTGATTAGTTTTTGGGAAATTTTGGTCGGGGGGTTTGCTGTTTTTCCCGTTTGAAGGTCATTTCTGTCATGCGTTATACCACGCGAACCAAACGTATGGTTTCCTTGAAAAAGGTGTCAATTGACGCGTATTAAAATTTATGTGATTCTGTCAAATTTTTAAAAAAATTATTGGGGCCGTTTTTTAATTTTTTAAAAAAGTGCAAAAAATTAGGTTTTTTTCTTCAAAAACTCAAAATTTTTCATCTTATTTTTAAACCTAAGTAATCAATGTTTATATAATTAACATACTCCAAATAGTTTTTGTGAAAAAACCAGCAAAAGTTTTTTCATGATTACCAAAAAAATTAAATAAAAATTAAAAAATCATTAAACGTTCAAGGTCATTTACGTCATTCATTATGTCTCGAGAACTGAATATAATATTTCCATAATTAAGGTGTCAATCGACGCGTATTATCATTTTTATGATGTTTTCCTATTTTAAAAAATCGTTAAAGCTTTTTTTTAATTTATTAAAAAAAATTGGTAAAGTAGTGTTTTTTTCATAAAAAAATTCATTTTTAACCTGATTTGCACATCGTAATAATAAATGTTTGTAGAATTTATAAAATTTTATCAATTTTCGTAGAGAAACCAGCAAAAACTTTTCTCATGGTTACAAAAAAAAAAATAAAAAAAAATAAAAGAGAATATCATTCAAAGTCACCATGTAAAAAGTGTTCATTCGAATCATAATACCTTAAATCTCTTATTCTAAAGACATTGTTGTAAAGTCAATCAAAGTTTATTAATATCTGCAAAATTTGAGCATATTTTCAATAGTCTTCACAGCACCATGTTTTAAGTTTAATGAAAAAACGGCTTTGTAACCTCTCCCGCTCCGATTGATCCGCGTGAATAATCAATCAAACGAATGCACCAAAATCCTTACGTAATCAATTGAAGCTCGTGTAGATGTTATGATTAATATTAAGTCATTCCAATAACTTTTATGAGAGGTACATTTTTATTATTTGAGGTAGTATTATTTCCATAATTATTATTGTGTTTAATATTTTCAATATCTTTTTAGATATTACTGGGAAGTTGACCGTGTGGACCTCATGGGTCGCGCCCCACGGCTTGTTCTATGATGTTTTTTGCTAAAATAAGCCTTGCTGATTCTTAATAATTTGGCACTGCGTGAACATTTCACTGAGAAAATTAGATTGCGTACAACCCCAAGAAATATTCATGCCAAAGCCACCGTTAAGTGGAATCGCCCACCTTTTCTTACTAACCGCCCACCATGAAAACTCCTTTCAGTGAATTTCCGAAGCAAACATGAAACTGCTTGATTTAATTGACGAGAAGAGTGTCGTCTATTACACACCTAATTTACTTTGATGGCATATCATTTGCATAACATTATCCTTTCTTACTTTGGGATTATTTGCAACCGTCGGTGATTGAATCATTTCACAAAGTGTTTGTAGATACTTCGCAAATTATAGAGGCTTCATTGGAATCAACACAATATGCAAGGGATTTTTATGTTGTAATATGCATCTTTATGATTCTCAGGTACCCACGGTTATTTCAAAGAATAAAGAAACGATGTGTGATGGAACTTTCTGCGGATATTGTGTTCAATCGAATGTAGCTGCAACGGGGAATGGAAACGTCAGGCGTTTAGCGTGGGGTTAGGTTTTTTTGAAGGTTTCAAATATATGAAGTGGTTCCGCTACAGTTTTTGATTGCGTAAGCTGTGAAGTGAACGTAGTAGTAGTAGTAGTCAAACAGATGCGAGTTCGATAACTTAAAATGGTTGAAGCTAGCTTCGAACAATGACAACCATTTTGACCTGAAGCCGTACGTTCAGTACTCATCACCATTCATGTTCATATCAACATACATGCTAAGATGAATCCTATCCTAGAGAAGAATTAAGAGACATCTTTCATATCTCAACTGTTTTAAAAGATTCTTACCCAAGATTCTTAGGCTTTGGCATGCATTGAGGAGTATTATTACCGGTTAGGCTTTGTGACAGTTACACAAGTGATTTTTATCCAATATCACTTCAGGTTCCTCCCGTATAGACATTTGAAGTGACCGTCAACTTTAGGTATGTGACCACAATATCTTTAGCTATTTTCAGATATTTATTGTTTGCCAACCTTTAAGTAAGTTTTGCAAAGAATAAGCCCCTTGATTGGATTTATTGTTATCAGCTATAACGTTAAAACTCTATAGTATATGTATGATGAAAGCAGAATTATCTTGGATCACTTGGATCACGTATAACAATTGCACTAATAATACAAAAAGGCCTTATTATTCTGTTAATAAATTCTGAATCTCGCTAGTCGCTACTGAAGATTTAACCTTATATTTTGAGTCTATCTTGATAACCCTTCTTTCCGCAAATATCAAAATGTATTTTATTATTCGAGCGAACCTAGAGAAACCACAACAATTTTTTTGAACTCACCAAACCAACCGTTTTGAAGAAACCATCTGCATGTTCAGAGCAATTTCTAAAAAAACAAGCCGCGAGGTGCGACCCTTGAGGTTCACACGCTCAACTTCCCAGTAAGATAGATATATAGATATATAGGTAATATCATTCGTATGAACACTTTTTACATGGTGACTTTCAATAATTTTTTATTTTTATTAACTTCCCAGCATATGGGAAGTTCTTGTAATCGCCTCGAAAATCGAAATTGAAATTTTCAACATTTCTTTACGTTTCGAGGTCTATAGAGTATATATAAAGTGTTTTTAGAAAGGGAGATGTATGTGTGTGTGTGTGTGTATGTACGTACGTACGTACGTATGTTCGTGGACACCGTTTTCTACGACCATAACTCACGTAAACAAAGTCGTATCGACTTCGTTAAGATGTCATTCGAAGCGTCTTTGCAATTTGAAGAGCTGATTAGTTTTTGGAAAACTTCGGCCGGGGAGGTTTGCTGTTTTGCTCGTTTGAAGGTCATTTGTGTCATGCGCTATATCTCGCGAACCAAACATACGATTTCCTTGATCAAGGTATCAATCGACGCGCATTTGATTTATGTGATTCTGTTAAGTTTTTAAAAAATTCCTTCCAGCCGTTTTTTAATTTTTTTAAAAAAAAGTTCAAAAAATTAGAGTTTTTTTCAAAAACAAAACATTTTTAATCTTATTTTCAAGCCGAAATAATCAATGTTTACATAATTTACATACTCCAAGCAGTGCTTGTAAAAACATCATAAAACCTTTTTCTCATAATTACAAAAAACATCAAATAAGAAATAAAAATCATTAACAGTCACCATGATCTTCAAGGTCATTTCTATCATTCACTATATCGATATAATATTTGCATCATTAAGGTGTCAATCGACGTGCATTGACATCTTTGTAATTTTTTGAACATTATAAAAATTCGTTTCAGCCGTTTTTTTAAAATGCGAAAAATTAGAGTGTTTTCGTAAAAAATATGTTTTTAAACTTGATTTGCACAACTCAGTAATAAATTTTTATGAAATTTATACATTCTTATCAGCTTTTGTAGAGAAACCAACAAAACTTTTTTCCATGATAATGCAAAAAAAACTAAATAAAAAATAAAAAAATCAATCAAAGTTATCATGTACAAAGGGTTCATACGAATGATATTTTTAGTATCTTTGATACTAAAAATATTGTGGTAAATTCAATCAAAGTTTTAAAATATTTGCATAATTTGAGCAGAATTTTAATAGCTTTTACAGTCTTTCAATTAAACAAACTGCTTAAAATTTCAAAATCTACAAAATTTCAATTAAATTTGCATTTGTGGTAATCAACGCTTTGAAAGGTAAAATGTTTTATAGTCAATACTTTGCAATATCATATTCTTTAAAAAGCTTTCATCACATAAGAAATTAAAGTTTTTAGTAGATTCATTCTTTATTGCCATAATAGTTGGCATAAACATTGAATTTGTATTTTTTTACGATTTTACATCAATGAGACTAATAAATATTTCTTATTTTCAGTTGATCTTGAAAAACATTGAATGTGCAGTCAATAATTGGTTTAAATGCATGTAAAAACTGAAAAGCATTACGAATGATGATGGAGGAAGTAATTGAAATCTTACGAATACTAAAGAACAAAACTACGAAAAACTACAAATTTTTATTTGATGATAGCTTTTAAAGCATATGATCTTGGAAAGTATTGACTACAAAACATTTTACCATTCAAAGCGTTGAATACACCTAATGCAAATTTGATGTGATGTTTTCTTGGTTTTCAGAATCTAAGCAGTTTGTTCATTAAAATCAAAACACGGTGCCGTAAAAACTATTCAAAAACCTGTTTTAAAAATTTGATAGAATCACACCAATGTTAATACGCGTCGATTGGCGTCTTAAAGATGGAAATCCTATGTTTGGTTGGTAAGATATAGCACATGGCAGAAATGAATCCCCCTTCCTCCTAGCCCGAAGTTTCCCGAAAACTAATAAGCTCTTAAAATTACAAAGGCGCTTCGCTTGACACCTCAGAAAAGTCAATACGACTTTGTTTACGTGAGTTATGCTCGTGGAAAAACTCTCCGCGAATGCACGTACGTACGTACGTACACACACGCATCTACAGCTTTATACATACTTCTTTTTTAAAAACAATTAAGATACCAGTTCACTTTAGAAGGCGAAAAAAGGAACATTTTTTAAGCATTTGTTTCTCAGAAACATTATTATATATTGGCATAGTATAGTATTATTTCATATTTGAGTGATACAAAAAATATATAATTTTTCTTTTTTATTTCTTTTTCTCTTTTATAGAGGGTGCTGAAATTAAGCTCTGAAAAAATCGTTACTCCACGGCAGACAGATAATCTATGGATTGGTAGCTCTGAAACAAAAAAAAAGAGGCAACAGCAAGGTCTCTTACCTCGTAATTTACCACCGTTTTCAAAAAAATTAGTTAAAAAAATGGCGGACTTGTGAAGACAAAATGTGAAAAATCGACCGTTTTTTTCGAAGTTTTTATAACGCCAAAGTTTTTTCCCCAAGTTTTTGCTAATATTCTGGTGGATTATTCCCTAACAAGTTTGTGAAAATCGGTTCGGTAGATCCGGAGATTATCTGTCTGCCATGTTAAAAAACGTTGTTTTGCGTAAAACGTATTTCAAGTTTTGTTCCATTTTGCTGACAAACATTTTATGAAAAATAAAAATTTAGACAATTTATCAAAAACACGCAATTTATATGTAGAAGTCTAAATAAACACTAAACAATAAAGCTGTCTAAAGTCTAAATAAACACTGAGCAATAAAGTCGCAAATATAATATATATAGGAGAAACCGGTATTTTAGAGAAGGGGAATGACACGCTACGCGGCCGATAGCACATCGAACACCTAAAAAGAGCCTAAAACGCGCACCACTCAAAGTCACCATTTATATACTAAACTTTCCATTTTTAATTTTTTGAAATTAATAAAGTAGCCTAGTACCTTAAAATATACTCTAAAGACCTGTTACGTTCGCCAAGCAACGTGGTCAACCCACAATCCATAAAGGGAAAATGCGGGTAAACGCTCTTTTTAAAGAATTGATAATGTTCCGTTCGCCACTTCACACAATCAAGCCAATCAATGAACTATATTGTTACTAATGAACTAGATGGTTATTAATGAACTAGATTGTAGTGAGTAGGGAGTAGAAGTTTGAATTATATAAATATAGGGGAGATGCATGCAGGTTAAGGATGGTGGATTAGATAGCTAAGTAGGTAATAAGTTTTTATGGAGAGTGATCAACAGCTAAATGCATTACAGTCAACGTCACAGACCGTACAGATAAGTTGCCAGCAATCACGGCAACATGTTGTTATGCTCACCCAATCACCGCAACAGATCCAAATCCAGGCTCCACCTGGTCTACGATACGCCAATGGAGTCCCCTATGCGCCTGTGATACCCACAACCATTGGTATTTGCAATTCACTATGGTTAACGATCACCACGATTATTTCACCAGCACAAGCTTGAATCACCAGCTGATGTGCGTCACCAAAACCGGTCCCAAACTAGGAAGCTTTGATGAGGTCAGCAACCTCATGAGCATTGACCGTCGATGTGTCAACGGGACTGGGATTTCCCATAAATAGGATTGCGGGAGCAGCTGACGGGGCTTTTTACGTCGATCTCTTTGTTCGGTGCGAAGCTGCGTCTTGTGTGTCGATCTCTAAATCGGTGTGAAGCTGCGTCTTGGGTGTCGATCTCGTTGTTCGGTGCGAAGCTTGAACGGTGTGTATTTTTCCGAGTTGAGATCTTCGAGTAATAATAGTGAAAAATTTTCTACAGTAATTTCCCTGTTTTGGGTTATTAACATATTTCGGGAAAGTAAGGACGAGGGTTGAGGCCAAGAAACCGAATGGTATACGCATTTAGACGAAGTGAACTGTTCCAGAACTGAATGTATTTCCGAGAGTTTTGAGTGGATTCAAAAGATACTTTTGAAAATCAGCAGTTTGAGGAAAAATACCACCGGTGGAAATAGGCTTAAGCAGGGAAGAACAAATTGTGAGTAAGCTTAAAAATACATAGTTAAGAATAAGCTAGGGTTTTAGAAAAAAATAAATTAATTCAGTGAATATAGCTTGTTGTTATTGCGTGAAGTGGCGAAGCGGCCGTCGCGTTTCCGGCTTTTGCGTTCCCTTTGTTTCAAGCTCCTTATTCGGTCGGTGGTTTTGGGTCGCCGAGGATCCTATTCCCGTTTCCAGATTTTCGGACAGGGCAGTTCCGGCGCAGAAACGGGTGGCGCCCTTTTTATAAAAATATATTCCCACACCTCTCTTCGCGAGGTTAAGCCGGGTGGGATTGCCCAAACCGTGGCCAGGGTCGGCTGCAATGCAGTTGTGATCGTTGTGCAAAATAGAGCCGTAACAGACCTCAAAACGTAAAGTTATGTTGTAAATTACAATTTCGATTTTCGAAGCAATTACAAAACTTCCCATATACAAGGAAGTTAAAAATATTGCCCAGTAATATACATATGTATATGTATTATTATTTGATATCAAATTTTCACAGAAATTTTTTCTTAGTTGATGTAATTCAAAAATATTACATCTCATTAAACAGTTATTTTGCCGCAAATGAATAAAGTGGGTCCTCATGAAGTTCATGCAATCTAAACTCAATGAGACGGACAACCATAATTGAATTATTTTTCCTGTCAACACGTTTCAGAAAAACTTCCTGTGTTGACTAAAATACGCTTACGGACGACAGTGATGTACGATGCCTGATAAAGTTCTTGCTCCCATGAAATGACATCACATTTCGTTCCCCAGCCAAACACTCAAAATCACAACGAGGATGCCTGCAATGAGCGTAGATGGGAAGAAGGATCTTTAATCCTTTGTTAGTGAGCGTGGCAGTGGAATGTTTCCCTGACATTCTCCTGTAAAATTCAAGACACTGCATCTACAGACATAAGCAACACAGCAGTGTTATCCTGTATGGCATTTGGCCAGAAAATCATCCAGGTTTTAAAGAGGCATTTAGATCCCAGCGTATAGCACCGATCGGATGTCTAGATTAAGAAGTTTACTAAGCAAGTTTCTCCTCGTTCCAACATTGGGAGTGATAAGTTCTCCAAACGACATAATACATGTAATCATGCATAATTATGCTTACACCACATTTGCCATATTTACGAGTATATGCTACTCTAAAGTTCCCACGATATTTCTTGCTAGCTTTCGAAATGGGGTTTGAGAAGGTTCACGTCGCGTCGATGTGCTACAAAAGGGCAGCATTAAGCTTTGATGACATGCTAATTAGGTAGAATTTTGACACTTAGAACTATAATTAGTTAAACTCTTGAACGTTAAGTGCCATCACAATATAATGTTGGTTTCTGAGTCCTAGATGATGTCTGATGGACTTTTAGAAGCTCTGGAAAACTCAAATCAAGAGTAATTATTTCTCATGAAGATAGAACATCTTCAAAAGTGCTACGCTACCAAAAATTCACAGCCAGTATATATTTATTAGTGGTGGGCTGACTATTCGAAGTTTTAATGGGAACGAAGTATAATTTTATGAAAGCACACACACACACTTTGTGGCTGGTTCTTATTGGATTTTGTTGAATATTGTCTTTTTTGCGAAATGCTCATTTTTATTAACTTCCCAGTATATGGGAAGTTCTTGTAATCGCCT
The DNA here is from genome assembly GCA_963942545.1 of Oxycera nigricornis. Taxonomy (NCBI): domain Eukaryota; kingdom Metazoa; phylum Arthropoda; class Insecta; order Diptera; family Stratiomyidae; genus Oxycera; species Oxycera nigricornis. The sequence goes on along the minus strand of OZ012660.1, from coordinate 86,684,239 downwards.
CGAAAATCAAAATTGAAATTTTCAACATATCTTTACGTTTTGAGGTCTTACGAGTATGTTTTAAGTGTTTTTAGAAAGAAGTATGTATGTGTGTGTGTGTGTATGTACGTACGTACGTGCGTTCCCGGACAGTTTTTCTACGACCATAACTCACGTAAACAAAGTCGTATCGACTTCGTTAAGGTGTCAATCGAAGCGTCTTTGCAATCTTAAGAGCTGATTAGTTTTTGGGAAACTTTGGTCGGGGGGGTTTGCTGTTTGGCCCTTTGAAGGTCATTTCTGTCATGCGTTATATCTCGTGAACCCAACGTACGATGTTCTTGAAAAAGGTGTCAATCAACGCGTATTGACGTTTGCGTGATTCTGTCAAATTTTTAAAAAAAATCTTGGAGCCGTTTTTTAATTTTGTAAAAAAAAAGTGCAAAAAATTGAGGTTTTTTTCAAAAACAATAAATTTTTAACCTTGTTTTCAAGTCCAAGTAATCAATGTTTATATAATTAATATACTCCAAACAATTTTTCTGAAAATTCCATCAAAAGTTTTTCTCATGATTACAAAAAAATTCAAATAAAAAATAAAAAATCATTAACAGTCATCATGATCTTCAAGGTCGTTTCTGCCATGCGTAATATTTCGCGAACCAAACAAACGATTTGCATAGTTTGGTTTTAAATGGACGCGTATTAACAATAAAATGAATCTGTCGAATTTTTAAAAAAATCGTTGCAGCCGTTTTTTAATTTAAGAAAAAAAGTGCAAAAAATTAGGTTTTTTCATAAACAATAAATTTTTAACCTGATTTGCGAAATATAGTCATCAATGTTTATAAAATTTATATACTCCAAAGTATGTTTGTAAAATCACCATCAAATTTTTTTCTCATGATTACGTAAAAAATTAAATAAAAAGTGAAAAATTATTGAAAGTCATTATGATTTTCAAGGTCATTTTTATCATCCACTATATCTCACGAACCAGATATGATAGTTGCATCATTGTGGTGTCAGTTGACGTGTAATAACTTCTTTTTGAAATGTTAATATTATAAAAATTCGTTTCAGCCGTTTTGTTTTCATTTTAATATAAGAAAATGCGAAAAATTATGTTTTTTTTCATACAAAATATTTTTTTAACTTGATTTGCACAGCACAGTGATACCAGTTTATAAAATTTATACATTCTTATCAGTTTTTGAAGAGAAACCAGCAAAATTTTCTTTCATGATTATGAAAAAAACTAAATAAAAGATAAAAAATCATTCAAAGTTACCATGTAAAGAGGGTTCATACGAATGATATTACTTTATATCTTTTATTCTAAAAAAATTGTTGAAAAGTTAATCAAAGTTTTAAAATATTTGCATAATTTGAGCAGATTTTTAATAGTTTTTACAGTCTTTTAATTACAAAAACTGCTTAAATTTTGAAAACCAACAAAATTTCAATCAAATTTGCATTTGCGGTAATCAACGCTTTGAATGGTAAAATGTTTTGTAGTCACTACTTTTCAAGATCATATGCTTTAAAAAGCTGTCATCGAATGAAAAATTGTAGTTTTTAGTAGATTCATTCTTTAGTAATCGTAAGATTTCAATAATCATCATCATTTGTAATACATTTTACTTTTTACAAGTAATTGAACCTATTTTTGACTGCATATACAAAATTGTTCAAGACCAAAAAGGCTCCCACCGATTGATCCGCATGAATATTCAATCTGTCCTCATCGACCAAAAACCTTACTTAATCAATGGACCCTCCCGTAGACGATATGATTCATATTAACTCATTCCTGTTACTGCTATGAATACTTCTCATTGTTATTACTTATAGTGGTATTATTTTCAAAATTATTATTGTGTTTAATGTTGTTGATGTTTATGTAGATATTACTGGGAAGTTGACAGTGTGGACCTCAAGGGTCGCACCTCGCGGCTTGTTTTCAATGGGAACTGTGTTAATTGAACGATGTTTTAATGTAACTCTCAAGAGCGTTTGTTTCTTTTTGTTAACAACGTATAATCCTTCTATAAATTTACGTATTTGTTACGGAGCTGAATATATTTATGGAAATTTACATTCATTCATAAATATTTCACATTTTAATGTCGAAAATTTTAAAAATCTAGCATCTTTATGAGTAAAATTTAATGTATTTTGAATTTTAAAATTTATTTATTTCAATATTATTAAACGGATTGAGCTTTATTTGTCCACGATCCTATGAAGGAAATATACAGTGCTGGTCATTAAAATAGAGCCATTGGTGATAGCATAATAAAATGTTCGGTGGGAATTGACATAACTTGCATAAAAGAAAAAAATAATCAGCAATAAAATATATATTCGAAGTTTGTAAATATAACACAAAGAAAGTATCGAAAGCTACTTATTAAAAAACGAAAAATAGTATAATAAGAAATTGTAAGTAAGTTTCTATGGTCATTGAAATAGAGTCTTTACATATTTCACTATGATTTCTACAAAATCAAATATCAAATCACATATTTTGGTTTCAATTATTTGCATTTAATCAATATTTAGTAGCTTGACCCTTACTTTTGACTACGGCTCTGCAGCGTCGGGGCATTGAATCGACTAGCTGCTGACACCGGTTGATGGAGATGGACGCCCATTCCTTTTGAACAACCTCCCATAATTGTGCTTTATTGCTTACGTTGTAATTGCCAACAGCACTTTTTAATTGTTGCCATAGATTCTCAATCGGATTGAGAAGGCCACGGTAAAACCAACAGCTTATGATCCGCGAAAAACTATTTTGGCCTCCAAGATGTATGTTTCGGATCACTGTCTTGTTGTAATGTCCATTTTAATAGGATGTTATCTTCAGCAAACGGGAACATAGTATTTTCGAATATATTAACATATTCATGTTGATTCATATTTTCTTTTATTCAATAAATTGGTCGGATTCCGTACCAAGAAAACGATCCCCATAGGTTCATGTTTCCCCCTCCATGTATTACAGTTTTTTTGTGTATTGTGGGAGGAATTCTTTGTTCGGAGGTCTTCAAACCTAATTTCGACCATAGGAAGCAAATAAATTTATTTTCGTTTCATCCGTCCATAAGATATTCCTCTACCGTTTTAGGCCATCAGGGCCATCCCAGTTGATAAGATCAGAAGCAAACTTTAACCGGCTGTTTAATATTTTTCTTAGATATGAAAGAAACTTTTCTGGTGACTCTTCTATTTGAACTATGCTCTTGAAGTCTTTTGCAAACAGTACGTGCACTTACGTGAAGATTTAATTCAATCTTAATGATTTTAGAAGACTTAAACGGATTTCTTTTTGAGGTGTGAGCAATGATTCGATCAGTTTGGGACTCCACGATATTCCACAGTTGGCTTAGGTTTGGATGCATTTTCACCCATTTTTTTCGAACAGCCTACAATTTTAGCTACATATTTCACGTTGAGATTTGTCTTCGCCCCGTAATGTTAAAATTGTTGTTCTTTCCTCCAGAGAAAAATGGATTCCGCGCTCCATTTTCACTAAAATTCGACATATTTTTTATAATATTTACTATAACCATATAATACCATTGCAAAAAGGCTGACAAGAGTTTTGAAATAAACATAATGTCTCTATTAATCTGATCAGGCAAAATTGACACGTTTCCAGAAAGTGCGTTTCCGCGAAATTATGGAAATGCACTTTAAGGCAAATAGTTATAGCATATTGTACTAAACTTATTGCACAGTTCATATCGAAGATAGAAGAAGAAAAGTCTACAAATCCCGGAAAGCAATCAGCCATCCACCCACTGCAGACCATTGTATCGTAAAATCAACAGCTGAAATTTAATGTCAACAGCAAAAGTAAGAGCCATCAGTGACGTGACTGCATTTTCGATTAAAAGGAATCTGATATTTTGTGATTTTTACTCAGCAGTGAAATTTCCGTTGCGACACTCCAATCTTGTTGACTATCCACAACTTCTAATTTAAGTCTTTGCTTGCGCTTAATTCTTCGATCTTTGCTGTGGAATGGAAGCAATGACGCCGACTTAAAATTCTATCAGAGTTCTTAATGGTAAACATTTCCTGTGACTTTTCCAATTCTTTGATGTGTTTTTGCAGTTTGACAGAGATACTTTTTGTCTTGAGTTTGTGCTGGGGGTTTACAATCGTGGTGAACTCTTAAAAGTATATGTTAGAACCTTCTACTCTAGTCAACAACATTGTCTTCTAGTGTGCAAATTTTGGGTTCGCAACTCTGCTAACACTATTTAATGCACATTAATGGAGGTTCTTTTTTGTTCCAGATTATAGGCTGGTTCCTAATTAATTTTAGTAGGAAGTGTGGTTTCGGCGTGTCGGATGGCATCCTCTTCAGGTGCTGTCATTTGCCATCCATCACGAGACAGCACGACCACGGTTGGCGTGTTAATGGATTAAGCAGTTAAGTTGATGGATTGTACATAACTTGCTACTTCTCACGTTAAGCCGTTTTATGAACGAAAATATTTCCAAATACCATCATTTGAATGGTCTCAGTCAAAAATTGTTTAAAAAAATTGTCAACTCTTTGCAAAGATAGGCTACAAACGTATATAGAATTTGAGAAAAACACCTCCTGATTCCACCCTTTCAAATTTTTTTAATATTCTGTTTTGTTGGTTTTCAAGTCTGTGACAAACAGATGGACACAATTTTCGCAAATCAGGCTAAAAATTCATTGCTTATGAAAAAAACCTTAACTTTTTGCATTTTTTTTTCAATAAATTAAAAAAAACGGCTCCAATGTTTTTTTTAAAGTTTGACGGAATCACACAAATGTCAATGCGTCAATTGACACCTCAATGATGAAAATCACATGTTTGGTTAGTGGGATATAGCGCACGACAGCAATGACCTTCAAGGGGTCAAAACAGTAAACAACCCCCCCCCCCCCCGAAGTTGCCCACAAAATAATCAGCTCTTAAGATCGCAAAGACGCTTCGATTGACACTTAACAAAGTCGATATAACTTTGTTTACGTGAGTTGTGCTCGTAGAAAAAATGTCCGCGAACGCACGTACGTACACGTACGTACATACACACATACTTCTTTCTAAAAACGCTTAAAATATACTCGTAAGACCTCAAAACGTAAAGATATGTCGAAAATTTCAATTTCGATTTTCGAGGCGATTACAAGAACTTCCCATATACTGGGAAGTTAATAAAAGCACATTGTTAGTCTCAAACCCGACACTTGCATTCGCAGGTTTGATAGATTTATCCGGCGTTATTGAATATGATGGGCCGAGCCAAGGATAAAGAAATTTTTTTTTGGAAAAAAGAAAGATTGAAGAAGGAAAGACCGCGTCACGGCCTGATATGGATTTGCTTCGCAAGTCATCTTAGCCAGACGAGTATCGTTTGGTGTGTGCTGTGTGTAATGCCGTATGCCGTAGTTTTATGATACTTTAGTAATTAGCAATTCATTGGAGGTTTTTGTCTTTCATTATGATTATTATATCTATGCAGTATATCAAATCTTCCATAGGCGCCTAAATGAGCTATACTGGGAATATGCAAGGGAGCTTTTCCATCAGTGAATTTGATGGCACTCAAAAACAACGAGTTCAATGATTAATTACTCGAAATGGAATGCCATTAATTTATTTCTGTGCTGAAGTTTTTACATTTTCTGTACGAATCATATTCTAATATCATTCACTTGGCGGAAAGATGCGGCTGGGTGTAAAAACGAACCTGTCTTTGGCAGTAATTAATCCAGTAAAATGTTCACGACAGATATATTAATTGAAATTAATAAGGAAGCTGTCTCTTAAATATGCTTCTGTTGTGTTTAACAATAAATCAATCCAATTCAATTGTCCTAAAAATCTAAGTTATGTTTTTCGAAAAATTAACACCATTCTTCAAATAAGAAGTTTTTAGTGTTTGTTAACTCAAAAATTGCAAAATTCTCAAGTTTTTGTTATTTATTAAACAAAAAAATGCCTTGAAACTTAATAGTAAGAAAAACCGGCAGCATTTGTTTTCTGCAGTTTCCTACATAGATTAAAATCCTTATCGATAATACAAAATAGTGAATAATATTAAATTAAGTTTACGCTTAACGATCAATGATGCAGTATATGATTTTTTCGTGGATTTACTTATAAAGTTAAAGTTAGCTTAAATTAGAGTGTACACCTGATTAATATTTAACATAGAAGTTTTAATACACCTCCATACGCATTTTTTTTAATGTGTAACAAACATTTTAATTATTATTTCATTTGAGTGCGCATAATTTATATTCAAATGCTTACAATTCTTTTTGTTTATAACAAAAAAAATAAAAGATATTATAGGAAAATGGTTGAAATTTTTACCAATATAAATAATTAGAATGTAGGAAACAGGATGTACTTACAAAGGTCTTGCATTTTCAAAAAAACGATCGAATTGCAATATTACCGGAGTTATGGAGATTTGAATACCGCGTGGGCGGTACGTGCGCTCTGTCTTACCTAGCGTATTATACGCATGTAGCGCGGTTCTACCGCGTAACATCAGCTCCTTTCTTTTTCATCAAACATCACAACACCAAAAGGATCCTCTGAACATCGCGAATGAGGCAAACGAATAACTGTATGGATCTGGAATCGACGATTCGATGTAAGTCGCTAAAAAATAACTTTAATTCATTAAATCGCGGTAAAAAAAACTTTAATTACGTTTTTCTCGAAATTTTGTTTTTCCGTGCGGTAGGCACGATTTTTCGAGAACTAATCGACCGGTTTTGTTGCACAGTTCCTCTTTATAGTATTGACTCGTGCTTGAACAAAGGGATTCTCATTCGGTCGACTCGTTTTTGTTTCATACGAAAAAAATATTTTAAAAACGATGAAAATCGGAAAAATGGTAAAAAATATGAGACGAAAATTCATTCAAATCCATTTCAAAACTATAAATTTCATTTTTTTTTCAATTTCTTCGTTCATGCCATAGTCAAGGGCATAAGCTATAGGAAAAATTTTCAACTTTAAAAACTGCACCGAAATATTCTGCCTACCGCAGAACAAAGGTTGGATGAGGAAAACTGCAGGAAAATTGCCAATTTTCAATGTTTTTAGCTTAATTTTTCTTCTTCTTCTTGAAATGCTGAACTTTTGTGTGTGTAAATTTTAATTAAACAAGCCGCGAAGTGCGACCCTTGAGGTCCACACGGTCACCTTCCCAGTAGTATCTAGATAAACATTAAAAATATTAAACACAATAATAATTTTGAAAATAATACTTCTTCAAGTAATAATAATGAGAGGTATTCATAGCAGTAACGTAAGGCTTTTGGTGGATGCGGGTAGATTGATTTGATCAATCAATCGGTGAGGATCTTTTTCTTTTTGGGTGGGGTACGTTTCTACATTGATGCTTGAAGGACAAAAGAGCGCTAGCAAAAATGAATACAGTTTTTGTTATTACGACAACTGAAGAGATTTCGTTGCGTGATGGCCATTTTGAATAGTTGCGTTCAAAACTGCCACCATTCCGGCATAATCACTGAATTTATATTTTTTCACGGAAGATAATTATTCATTATTTTCTGTTGGTCTTGAAAAATATATAATATGCAGTCAAATATGGGTTCAATTGCATGTAAAGGGTAAAAAGGTAGTAATTGAAATCTTACTATTACTAAAGAATGAATCTATGCAAAACTACAATTTTTTATCTGATGAAAGCTTTTTAAAGCATATGATAAAAACATATTACCATTCAAAGCGTTGATTACCAGAAATGCAAATTTGATTGAAATTTTGATGATTTTGAAAATTTAAGCAGTTTTTTAATTAAAAGACTGTAAAAATTAATAAAAATCTGCTCAAATAATGCAAATATTTTAAAACTTTGATTGAATTTACAACAATTTATTAAGAATAAAAGATATAAAGTAATATCATTCGTATGAACCCTCTTTACATGGTAACTTTGAATGATTTTTTATCTTTAATTTAGTTTTTTTCATTATCATGGAACAAAAATTTTGCCGGTTTCTTTTCAAAAACTGATAAGTATCTATAAATTTTATAAGCATTTATTACTGAGTTGTGCAACTCAGGTTAAAAAAAATATTTTTTATGAAAAAAACCCTAATTTTTTGTATTTTCTTCTATTAAATTGAAAAAAAGGGCTGAAACGAATTTTTAGAATGTTAAAAAAATCACAAAGATGTTATTACACGTTGATTCACAACTTAATGATGCAAATATTATATCTAGTTCGTGAGATATAGTGAATGACAGAAATGACCTTGAAGATCATGATGACTGTTAATGATTTTTTATTTTTTATTTAATGTTTTTTGTAATCATGAGAGAAATGTTCGATGATGTCTCTACAATCACTGCCTAAGGTATATAAATTTTATAAAAATTGATTACTGTGCTTCGTAAATCAGGTTAAAAATTTATTGTTCATGAAAAAAACCTAATTTTTTTTGCACTTTTTTCCCTTAAATTAAAAAACGGCTCTAACGATTTTTTTTCAAAATTTGATAGATTCACATAAATGTTAATACGCGTCAATTGACACATTAAACATGCAAATCTTATGTTTGGTTCGCGAGATATGTATAACGCATGACAGAAATGTTCTTGAAGATCATGATGTCTGTTAATGATTTTTCATTTAATTTTTTACGTGATCATGAGAAAAATGACCTTCAAACGGGCAAAATAGCAAACCCTCCCGACCGAAGTTTCCCAAAATCTAATCAGCTCTTAAAATTGCAAAGACGCTTCGATTGACACCTTAACGAAGTCGGTACGACTTTGTTTACGTGAGTTATGCCCGTAGAGAAAAGAGTCCAAGTGTGTGTGTGTACGTACGTACACACACACATCTTGCTTACTAAAAACATTTTATATATACTCTATAGACCTCAAAACGTAAAGAAATGTTAAAAATTTCAATTTCGATTTTCGAGGCGATTTCAAGAACTTCCCATATACTGGGAAGTTAAAAAGGTTTTTGATTTTTAAAATACAATTTTTTGAAAAAGTTGTTTTTTTCTTTTCCTTCAAGACTTTTCTTAACCCTTCAAGGGGTTACTTAAACTAAGAAACTCCAAATAAGTCACAGTAGTTCAACAAAGAAGGAAAATAGTTCCGACATGGTAAATAGTTGGGGAAACGTTTTGTCCGTGTGCAGATGTAATTAGAGCTTTTTTATAGAATTAATAAAATGTAGGACAGTTTTACAGCTTATTGATAAAGTTTGTGGTTCTATTAATTTTCAACAATATGTGGGGTTGGAGTGCCGCTATTGTAATTTCTCTACAAACCGATAAAATGAAAGGAAACAATTGTTCCTGGTGATCGAATGCAAAACTTAACAAGCCGTGGGGTGCGATCCTTGAGGTCTACACGTACAACTTCCAAGTCATATTTACATAAATATTAAAAATATTATACACAATAATAATTATGGAAATAATACTACTTTTAATAAAATTTAAAGTTATTGCAATGACTTAATATTAAACGTAACATCTACGTGAGCCTCAATTGATTACGTAAAGATTTTCGTGGATTGGTTTGATTTAACATTCACGTGGTTCAATTGGAGGGGGGACAGGTTTCAAAGCTTTTTCTACGTTATTTGTTATTTTCATATCGATGCTTGAAGGACAAATCAGCGCTAGCAAAAATGAATGCAGATTTTGTTCTTACGACAACTGAAGAGATTTTGTCGCGTGATGGCCATTTTGAATAGTTGCGGTCAAAACTGCTAGCACTTCGGCATAATCACTGAATTTGTATTTTTTCACGATTTTACATCAATGAAACTCATAATTATTATTTATTTATTTTCTGTTGATTTTGAGAAACATTGATTATGCAGTCAAAAATAGGTTCAATTGCATGTAAAAAGTAAAATATATGTATTACAAATGATGACGGAAGTAACTGAAGTTTTACGAATGCTAAAGAACAAACCTCCTAAAAACTACAATTTTTTTATTTGATGAAAGCTTTTCAAAGCATATGATCTCAAAAAGTGTTGACTACAAAACATTTTACCATTCAAAACGTTGATTATCACAATTGCAAATTTGATTTGATTTGTATTGGTTTTCAAAATTTAAGCAGTTTTTTTATTAAAGTTAAAACACGGTTCTGTGAAGGCTATTAAAAATCTCCGCAAATTATGCAAACAATAATAAACTTTGATTGACTTTACAACAATGTCTTTAGAATAAGAGGTTTAAGGTAAACAAATTCGTATGAAGCCTGTTTACATGTTGACTTTGAATGTTTTTTTTATATTTTATTCAATTTGTTTTGAAATCATGACAAAATATTTTACTAGTCTCTACAGAAATTGATAAAAGTTTATAAATTTTATAAACATTTATTATCACCATGTTAATTTTATTAATTATTAATTAATTTTTTTATGAAAAAAACACTAATTTTCAATATTTTTTCTATTAAATTAAAAAAATTGCTTTAAAGTTTTTTTTTTAAATTTAAGAACATCATTAAAATGTTAATACGCGTTGGTTGACTTCTTAATGATGCAAAGATTATATTTGGTTCTCGAGATATAATGATTGACATAAATGACCATGAAGGACATGATGACTTTTAACAGTTTTTTATTTTTAATTTAATTTTTTTTGTAATCATGAAAAAAAAATTTGAAAGGTTTTTTACAACAACTGTTTGGAGTATATAAATTTTATAAGTATTGATTACTGCGACTTGAAAATAAAGTTAAAAATTTGATGGTTTTGAAAAAAACTCCAATTTTTTGCATTTTTTTTCAAAAAATCAAAAAACCGCTCCAACGACTTTTTTTAAAATTTTTAAAGGATCACGAAAAAGTTAAAACGAGTCGATTGACATCTTGATGAAGCAAATGGTACGTTTGGTTCGCAAGATATAGCGCATGACAGGGTTGACCTTCAAGGGGTGAAAACAGCAAACAGCAAACCGAAGTGTCCCAAAAACTAATCAGCTCTTAAGATTGCAAAGACGCTTCGATTGACACTTTAACGAAGTAGATATTACTTTGTTTACGTGAGTTATGCTCGTAGAAAAACTGTCCGCGATCGCACGCACGTACTTACGTACGTACACACACATACACACACACATACATACTTCTTTCTAAAAACACTTAAAATATACTCGTAAGACCTCAAAACGTAAAGATATGTCGAAAATTTCAATTTCGATTTTCGAGGCGATTACAAGAACTTCCCATATACTGGGAAGTTAACAAAACGATAATTGAAAATTGTGTGATAAAAAAGAACATTGATAAATGATTGAGTTTGTGAACTATTGAACTACGCTTGATTCACATCTGAATGCAATAATCTATAAAAGTTAATATAATGTTGATCTGTATGATTTCTATAAAAACCAACATGAAAAAAATTAAGCTGATTTGGCAGCGCTAAGTAATTAAGAAATTCGGGTTAGGGTTCAAAGAAAAATGCAAATTTATGACCCGAATAAGGAAAAATACGCAAATTAGACGGAATATGATGATAGAAAATTATTATTATTGACTCATCTCCTTGGTATTCACCTCACCAAAATCCGAAAGTCAACGGTGTATCAATATGACCAGGAAAGTGCAATCTTCTGTAATGCTGTAATTATAAAATAAATAGTATCCAACATAGCAACCTGGAAAAGCAAGCCGAATTAAATGAATTTCCAAAAAGAGAAATCGTTTCCTTTTTCGAGCTCAGTTCTCGTCCACTTTCATAATACCTCTGTGAATATGATTAAAGGTTTAAAAAAATATTTGTATGCTACCCTTCATTGATGTTAATACGAAAACATCCAATTATTTGACATTATTGAGATGATTACATAACCATATCCTCGGATTTGATGTCACCTAATTTCATTGGACACATTCTTCCAGTAAGTCACATTTCACCATTTGATTCTACAGCTTCTTCCTACGAGTTTGTTGTGCTCATATTTCAAATTGACGTCAATACGAAGCACAACAATTTATTTAATGAAATTCACGAAGAACAGCCCTTCTAACCGCATAAACCACACAGAAGATATTTCTATCTGCAATGAATACTATCGAAACTATTTGTCTTGGAAACCACTAATATAGTCGTAAATTTGCCACGAAATCAATTTTCTAAAAGTGAATCCGTAAATATTTTTCTTGGCTATGACGAGTTGGCAAGAAGTCCTGCAGACATTCGAAGATAAATTGGCGAATTATAGGAACGAAGGCCGCAGGAATCGTTGGCTTCTTGGTCTTTAGCAAGCTGTGGGTGGTCGTAAAAGACTCGTCTCTATCAAAGGTTATCGGTTCGGATGCGGAGGAGAGTATTGTATTGTAGCCAATATTGGTGATAAAAAGGAGATTGAGTAGGAATTGTAAAATTGATTAGTGAGGATAAAATCGCTGAGACTCGTTATAAAGCTGCTATGTAGAGGCTTAGGTGGAAAACTTAAATTAAAACACGTGGCGATGAAGGATTCATTTCACTTCAACTCGTTCCAAAAACTGAAAACTCTGAAGTACTATATTGCGTTAAAAGTGGGTTATTTGAGGACTGGTAGTGAATATTTGCTTCTTTGTTTAGTTGTAAGTTCTGAATTCTTTATTCTCCTTCTTTCTTATCTTTAATTAAATTTCGACGATTTTTAACTCTCCGATGGATAGTATGCTCCAAATCTTGGTGGTTACCACATCCCACAATTTTCCAACTATCTTCACCTGCCCAATTTCCTGGTCCAAGTCAATGGATTCTTCTTTTGTCAATGCGGAGGGTATATATAGATGACTTGTCTTGTGTAGTATGTAAGCTTTGATTTGAGTAGGAGCTGAATTTATTTCAAAGCAAAGGAAAATTTCATTCAGACAGAGCATCTCCTTTTTCACGTGTCGCTAGAAAGTTCGAGTGGATTCTACTTTCACTAATTTGTTGCATCTTCTAATGATAGTCTGCGGTAGTATTGAACTTTTTAATTAAGAATACAATACGTGAAGCATATATTCAAAGCAGGTGACTTGTACCCAATGTTAAATTCGGTAAGGGAAAAATGCGTGATTCAACTCTTGGAATGACCGAGCGTTGTATATCGAATTGCTTTTTAATACTCAGCTCGCAAATTGAATTGAATTTAAGTCCACCATGTTTTTTTCATTGCGAACAAAGTTTAGGTCTTCGCCATTGGACAGAATGATATTATTCTGCTAAAGTTTTGTCGGGCTTTTCGTGCAAGTGATCATGCAATTTTTTTACGTCGAATACACGAAAATCGTTTTGTTTGCACAGATGAAAATTAATTTCGGAATGGCTGTTGGGTTTTCAACCATAATTTTCCTTTTCGTATTATGCAATACATCGTACAGAGATACCATACTCCAATATGTTTTGTTTTTTGTGAAAAAAACATTGAAACTAGTTTTGCGAAACTGGATTTTTGACTTTTTAACTTCGCAGTATATGGGAAGTTCTTGTAATCGCCTCGAAAATCGAAATTGAAATTTTCAACATTTCTTTACGTTTTGAGGTCTATAGAGTATATATAAAGTGTTTTTAGAAAGGGAGATGTATGTGTGTGTGTGTGTGTACGTACGTACGTCTGTACGTTCGTGGACACTTTTTTCTACGAGCATAACTCATTTAAACAAAGTCGTATCGACTTTTTTGAGGTGTCAATCGAAGCGTCTTTACAATCTTAAGAGCTGATTAGTTTTTGGGATACTTCGGTCGGGTTTTTTTTTTGTTTTGACCCTTTGAAGGTCATTTGTGTCATGCGTTATATCTCGCGAACCAAACATACGATTTGCATGATTAAGGTGTCAGTCAACGCGTATTAACATTTGTGTGCACCTATAAAATTTTGAAAAAAATCGTTGGCGCCGTTTTTTAATTTAAGAAAAAAAAGTGCAAAAAATTAGGGTTTTTTTATAAACAATAAACTTTTAACCTGATTTACGAAAAAGAGTACTCAATTTTTATAAAATTTAGTTATTTAAAGCAATGTTTGTAAAAACAACATCAAAACTTTTTGTCATGATTACGTAAAAAATTAAATAAAAAATAAAAAATCATTAACAGTCATCATGATCTTCAAGGTCATTTCTTCCATTCACTATATCTCATGAACCAGATATAACATTTGCATCATTAAGGTGTTAATCGACGTGTTTTAAAATATCTTTGATTATTTTAACATTATAAAGACCCGTTTCAGCGGTTTTTTTAATTTAATAGGAAAAAAAAGAGAAAACTTAGGGTTTTTTCATAAAAAATATTTTTTTAACCTGATTTGCCCAACACAGTAATAAATGTTTATAAAATTTATACATTGTTATCAGTTTTTGAAGAGAAACTAGCAAAACTTTTTTTCATGATTCTGAAGAAATTTAATTTAAAAAAAATCATTCAAAGTTACCATATGAAAGGGGTTCTTCCGATTGATATTACCTTATATCTTTTATTCTAAAGACTTTGTTGTAAAATCAATCAAAGTTTTAAAATGTTTGGATAATTTGAGCAGATTTTTAATAGTTTTTGCAGTCTTTTAATTTAAAAAAGCGGCTTAAATTTTGAAAACCATCAAAATTTCAATCAAATTTGTATTTGTGGTAATCAATCATCATCATCCATCCACCAAAAGCCTTGCGTAATCAGTAGATGCTCCCGTAGATGATATGATTAATATTAACTCATTCCTATTACTGCTATGAATACCTTTCATTATTATTAATTAAAGTAGTATTATTTTCAAAATTATTATTGTGTTTAATGTTGTTGATGTTTATGTAGATATTACTGGGAAGTTGACCGTGTGAACCTCAAGGGTCGCACTTCGCGGCTTGTTAACTTCGCAGTATATGGGAAGTTCTTGTAATCGCCTCGAAAATCGAGATTGAAATTTGTGTGTGTGTACGTACGTACGTTCGTGGATAGTTTTTTCTACGAGCATAACTCACGTAAACAAAGTCGTATCGACTTCGTTGAGGTGTCAATCGAAGCGTCTTTGCAATCTTAAGAGCTGATCAGTTTTTGGGATAGTTTCGTTCGGGGGGTTTGTTGTTTGGCCCCTTTGAAGGTCATTTCTGTCATGCGTTATATCTCACGAACCAAACGTACAATTTGCATCGTTTAGGTATCAATCGGCGTGTATCAACATTTTTGTGAATCTATCGAATTTTGAACAAAATCGTTGGAGCCGTTTTTTAATTTAAGAAAAAAGTGCAAAAATTATGTTTTTTCATAAACAATAAATTTTTAACCTGATTTACGGAACACAGTAATCAATTTTTATAAAATTTATATACTACAAGCAATCGTTGAAAAAACATCATCAAAACTTTTTCTCATGATGACAAGAAACATTAAATGAAAAATAAAAAATCATTAATAGTCATGATGATCTTCAAGGTCATTTTTTTCATTTACTATATCTCACGAACCAGATATTATATTTGCATCATTACGGTGTCAGCTGCCGTGTTTTAACATCTTTTTGATTTTTTTAACATTATAAAAACTCGTTTCAGCCTTTTTTTAATTTAATAGAAGAAAATGCGAAAAATTATGTTTTTTTTTCATAAAAAATGTTTTTTAACCTGATTTCCACAGAACAGTGATACCAGTTTATAAAATTTATACATTCCTATCAGCTTTTGAAGAGAAACCAGCGAAACTTTCTCATGATTCTGTAAAAAATTCAATCAAGAATAAAAAATCGTTCAAAATTACCATATGAAAGGGGTTCTTCCGATTGATATTACCTTATATCTTTTATTCTAAAGACTTTGTTGTAAAGTCAATCAAACATTTAAAATGTTTGGATAATTTGAGCAGATTTGTAATAATTTTTGCAGTCTTTTAATTAAAAAAAAAGTGGCTTAAATTTTGAAAACCATCAAAATTTCAATCAAATTTGCATTTGTGGTAATCAATCATCATCACCCATCCACCAAAAGCCTTACGTAATCAATGGATGCTCCCGTAGATGATATGATTAATATTAACTCGTTCCTGTTGCTGCTACCTCTCATTATTATTATTTAAAGAAGTATAAATTTCAAAATTATTATTGTGTTTAATATTTTTAATGTTTATCTAGATATTACTGGGAAATTGACCGTGTGGACCTCAAGGGTCGCACTTCGCGACTTGTTAAATTTCAAATGCAGATCATGTAACATTTCTAATATATATAGATGTGGCATTATTTTCAGCACCAATTTCGTGCAGTTTTCAATTTTAGAAGAAACTTTCACGATGAAACTGTGCCCGGAAAGGGTTTGGGGAAGAACTTTGGAAGTTGATCTCGTTGAAAATTCAGCTTGTCAGCAATCGTGTATATGAGCATTGGTAATTATTTCAAAAGCTGATGGTCTCTACAAGCTTCGACAAAAAGTCACAAAATTATTCACAACTCGTGTCGTTTAGTTCTTTGGATATCGCGTCTGTATATTCCGAATATGCTGATTAAAAATCACCCTTGCAGAAAAACCTTTCATGCCCGTGACATCAAACAACTCGATATTAACACCTAACATCACCTCGATATTAACACATCACAGCCCAAATGATGTGGCCAGGTAACTCGTGAAAAATGATCAATATCTGCCAGTTTTTGAAATTAAATAAAATGAAACAGTTACGGGGAATTACAGATATAATGTGCATGCTTCATTTATTTATCAGTCAAGTGAAAAATAAGAAAAGAAAATAATCCGTTACGATAAAAATTGATAAGAGCTGTTTGTGACCTCACAGCCAAAATGATGTGAAGTGGATTTTCCTAGAAAAAATAGTATCAAGTTCTTAATATCTTACAAAATTATCAAATAATACTTAAAGAATCTCGTGGGATAGCTTTTCTGCTTGAGAACAGCGTCCAATCTCCGAGGCAACGATTCCACTAAAGACTTTGGTGCCACTCTTCCTGCAAAGCTCTTTTAACCCTTAACTGGTCAGCAGGCTAAAAATCCCGTAACTGGTCAGCGCGGTCTGTTGGACCGCTATACTTATTTCCATGCTTTGTCGACCAGGTAAGCGGGAATGCAAAATGCAGTAAATTTTTGGTTTATTTCATGAGTTTTCTTAAAATTAATCCTAAAAATAAAAATTTAAAAAAAAAATTTCATAATTTACAGCATATTGTTTAAAAGCTGTCAAAAATAGCTGTTTTGCTGGTTAATTAACAAAAATGAGAAAGTGAACGCCTTTTTGTTTAGATGTTTGATTGATTTGAGCTTTAAACGTAAAACATAAACAGAAACTACAAGAAATTTATAAATCCGTCTTTTGAGGACCTTATATTTTTTTGTTCAAAGTTGCTGTTGAAATAATGTAGACAAAACACTAAGAATATGGCAGAAATATATTTAATTTATCGGTGAATATATTTATACTGTTTCGTAACATTTTAAAATCTTTTGTAACATAATACATTGGAAAAACACTAGAATTACAATATTTACACACTATATTTTGATTGAAAAATGTTGACGGTACATCGAGAGGAAGTTGAAGTATTACACCTTCAAAAAAACTAACAAAAGTCGTCACAATAACCAGTAGACTGTTGCATCAGATTATCTCGGCTTTTGAGGAGGTGGGAAAATTTTTACCTGCATTTTCTCAAAGAAAATTGCTTTGCGTAAAACAATGTCGCACCAAAAAAAAGTTACGTACCTGGTCAGCACCGGTCTACTAGACCGCTGCATGAGATTATCTCGGAGTTGGAAGGAATTCGCTAATTTTTACCTACAGTATATCAAAGAGGATATAGAAACTAGATAATAGCCAGAGTCTCAGACCTGAAAATTAGATATTTCTAGGAAAAACACAATTAGCAATTTGAAGCGGTCTGTGAGACCCCCGCTGACCAGTTAAGGGTTAAGGTCCTCTTTGCTGTTTCTTAGTGCTTTTGTCCAACTCTGACCACAAACTCTCTATAAAATTTAAGTCCGGAAACTGTGGAGGCGTTTGAATAGCATGTGGGCAATTCCAAATGACCCACGTTTGAACGAGTAGGGAGGAATGCTTTCGATCAATGTTCTGATAAAATCGAAAATTATCCCTTATATTGAATTGTTCTGCACTTTGCAGTGAGTTTTCTTTCAAAATATTCATATATTGGTTTTTGTCCATGATACCATCGATGAAAGGCAGATTTCCGAACCCTGCTGACGACATACCATAACATGTCCCACTCCGTGTTTCACAGTGGCCCTCAAATGTTTTGGATTGAGCTCTGTATTTGGTTGCCTCCAGACGTACTTTTGCCCGTCAGATCCAAATAAATTGAAATTACTTTCATCAGAGAAAATTACGGTATCCTAAAAAGCAGTATCCTTTCTCAGATGTTCAACGTAATCAATCCCGCACAATATGTTTTTGCGATTGATGAAAGGTTTCTTCCGGGCAACCATCAAACCAACCATCTAAATTGACACTCCTGAGTATCCTCCTAATAGTTTCGGCGTTGCTCTTTTTACCTTTTTTCAGCAATCTCAGTCAATTTCGGGGCAGTAAATGTAGGATCCTGTTTTGACTGTCTCACGATCCAACGGCAATCCGTTTCAGAAAAAAAATGTTGTAAGCTTTTTTGACTCGATTTTCGCGCATAAAACGTTCAATAATATACTGCACCGTTGAAGCACTTCTTTCAACAATTGTAGCGATTTTTTTTAGATTTCTCGTCCTTGAAATGATTTATTATTAACTCTCGTTCTTCAATGGAAGTGTGACGACCCATTGTGAATTAAGTATCGTATTGTTCTTTACAGAATAATGATTTCCTTCAAAAACCAACGTCTGACTGATATTCATGATGCCTGTATTGTGATATTCAATCCTCACAAACGGATTATTGGAAGTAGTGGTACTTTTTCTAGGAAAAACCATTTCACATCATTTTGACTGTGAGGTCAAAATCAGCTCTTAGCTGGGTTTTTAATTAACTTTTATCGTAACGGATTATTAACTTCCCAGTATATGGGAAGTTCTTGTAATCGCCTCAAAAATCGAAATTGAAGTTTTCAACATTTCTTTACATTTTGAGGTCTATAGAGTATATATAAAGTGTTTTTAGAAAGGGAGATGTATGTGTGTGTGTGTACGTACGTACGTACGTATGTACGTTCGTGGACACTTTTTTCTCCCACGTAAAAAAAGGTGTCAATCGAAGCGTCTTTGCAATCTTAAGAGTTGATTAGTTTTTGGGAAACTTCGGTCGGGGGGGTTTGCTGTTTTGCCCGTTTGAAGGTCATTTCTGTCATGCCTTATATCTCGCGAACGCAACGTACGATTTCGTTGAAAAAAAATTCAATCGACGCGTATTAATATTTGTGTAATTCTATCAAGTTTCTAATAAATTTCTTCGAGCCATTTTTTAATTTTTTTAAAAAAAAAGTGCAAAAAATTTTTAACCTTATTTTAAAGTTCCAGTATTCAATGTTTATAAAATTTATATACTCCTAAGAAAGCTTATAAAAACAACATCAAAACTTTTTCTCATGACGCCGGAACAAATTAAATTAAAAATAAAAAATCATTAAAAGTCTTCATGATTTTCAAGGTCATTTTTATCATTCACTATATCTCACGAACCAGATATAATATTTGCATCATTATGGTGTCAGTTGACGTATATTAACATCTTGGTGAAGTTTTTAACATTATAAAAATGCGTTTCAGACGTTTTTTTAATTTAATAGAAGAAAATGCGAAAAATTTGGGTTTTTTCATAAAAAAATATTTTTTTAACCTCATTTGCACAACACAGTAACAAATGTTTATAAAATTTATACATCTTTATCAGGTTTTAAAAAGAAACCAGCAACAATTTTTTCCATGATTATGAAAAAAAAACTAAATAAAAAATAAAAAATTATTCAAAGTTACCATGTAAAGAGGGTTCATACGAATGATATTACTTTATATTTTTTATTCTAACAAAATTGTTGTAAATTCAATCAAAGTTTTAAAATATTTGCATAATTTGAGCAGATTTTTAATAGTTTTGATAGTTTTTTAATTAAAAAACTGCTTAAATTTTGAAAACCAACAAAATTTCAATCAAATTTGCATTTGCGGTATCAACGCTTTGAATGGTAAAATGTTTTGTAGTCAATACTTTGCAAGATCATATGCTTTGAAAAGCTTTCATCGAATAAAAAATTGTAGTTTTTAGTAGATTCATTCTTTAGTAATCGTAAGATTTCAATAACCATCATCATTTGTAATACATTTTACTTTTTACATGCAATTGAACCTATTTTCGACTGCATATACAAAATTTTTCAAGACCAAAAAGGCCCCCACCGATTGATCCGCGTGAATATTCAATCTGTCCTCATCAACCAAAAACGTTACGTAATCAATGGACCCTCCCGTAGACGATATGATTCATATTAACTCATTCCTGTTACTGCTATGGATACCTCTCATTGTTGTAATGTTGTTGATGTTTATGTAGATATTACTGGGAAGTAGACCGTGTGGACCTCAAGGGTCGCACCTCGCGGTTTGTTTTCTTTTGTTACTTTTCCCTTAAATGATAAATAATGCATACACATTATATCTGTAAGTCCTAATAACTGTTTTTTTTTATTTAATTCAGAAAATGGCAGATATTGATCATTTTTCATAAGTTACCTGGCCACATCATTTTGGTTGTGAGCCACTGTATCTCTATACCTGTTGCTGTTGCGTGTAAACAGAGCGTCAAAGCTGATGAAAATAATAAGTATTCCTTCTCCAGAATAAATTGAATTGTTTCCATTCTCGAAAAGAAATTGGCTCAGCATCTTTGGTGCCTTTAGATGAATCACTTTTGGAAGAAGCTTCTAAATGAATTTAGTACATGACAAAAAACTTGATGGTGACCGATGTAAACCTACTTCTTTTATATTGATGAAAACTTGACTCATTTCAACAATCGTCATCTTACTTGTCACGTGAAGGATGTCGTGTTTGTTCAGCACATTTATCATATTTTACTGGAAATTTCTAAAATATCCTTCCATGAAAATGATTTTGTTTGATAGTTTCTGCACATTTACTCATTGTTTAGGTGATTTACAGGCGAAAGCTTTGAGTGCTTATGGACTTAAATGAAGTCCTCATACAAAAGGTCGCATTTTCGTCGGAGAAGTGAAAAATTATATTATAACATGCTGAGAGCAATCAAACGAAAGATTAAACTGACCCTACTCCCAGCCATCAAAATATTTTAACTTTGAGTTTTTTTCTTTGTTGGAAATGAAAAGAGGACTTTTTGAAAGACTATTCCGAGCACTTACACAAAGGACCCTTTTTGTGTTTGGTATGTTAGTTGTTGCGTTTACAACGGCAATCACAAATAAAAAGAAATTGTTTACGTGGGACTGACTATCTTTTGTGGCTGGGAAATCCTTTACAATAATAGCACTTTCGTGCTATTATTCGCACTTGTTTATGTGGTTGTGGGAAAGCAGACAAGGATTAAAGTAACACAAACAAGAAGGAAAATGCTTTCAAGGATGTGTTGCAAGCATTTGGGACGGTAATATATGACCACTTTATGCGAGCGGAAGTGAAAATCGTTCAGTATAATCGTTTTGTGTACATATATCAACAGTGAGCATCATATGTTTGGTGGAAGAGGTTAGTTTGCTCAATTTCGAAAAAAATCATTATGTTTTTGAGGATGTTTATTTTCTTTGGTTCTCGTTAAGGAGCCAGAAGGCTCTCCAGTCAACAATAGTATGAATACTTTCCCATCTTTTCAAAGTTTATTTCTACACTGATTTAAAAAATAGTGCGTAGCTGGCCAAGTTGCAAGCCTGGAAAATGTTGAAATTTGCGACATAGACCACTCTCTGCTGTTAGGTTTACGTTGTTTTTCTAGCGTGTTTTTTATGCATGATTTAATGCGAAAACAATGTTCACCAGTTTTGGAATGAATCAACTTCGAGATTTGTTTTTCTTTTAACACAATGGACTATGTTTAGCAATGATGGGGCTTTTTGAACCCCGCTACTACCAGGAATTTCGTATCATTTGTGCGGATAGGTCCACCATATACATACTAGTGAAATTGGAAACTCCTTCAACATTTCCAATAGAGAATCATCAAGGTAACTCGCACACCATATAAATACATTGTTTTCTGGTATGTGAAAAGAGTAAGTTTAAGTTTTTAGAAAATGTTATGTGTTCATCCAAGAAAATTAATTGACGCCGGAGAAAAAGGGTGACATAGGATAACTTCATCAACACATCATTATGATTTGATAAATTGATATTGATATATAATTTTATGTCCGTGTAATAAAATTTACGGGCAATTTTTTTCGCTACCAAAAGCCAACAACGAATTGATGTGAAATTGTTTTGAGAATAAGTGAGAACAAACACATGTGGTCCTTAAGTATTTTTTATTTAAAAACGCAAACAGTGAACCTTTTCAATTTACACAAATTTCCAGAAAAAAACATGACATAATGTGAAAGTCTGTTTTGGTATTTTGTTCGCATTCTTAAGAAAATGTAATAATGAAAATGATCGTGAAATATTTCACAATAATTCAAAAGGAACGATTCCATCTCCGAATAAGTATTGTGGATACTTACAATTTTAGGTCCTGTAGAAATACCAACATAAACCTATCAACTATGTTCTTTAAATGTTATTTTTGATTTTAGGATTTTAGTTTTGATGTTTCTGGGAATCGATGATGTGGAAACAACATCACAGTTCAAAAGGAAAAAAACTATATTGATTGACTTCCGATTAACTGTTTGTAGTCGTATATGATTTCAATTCCAGGAAGTTTGTCTTTGTTACTGAAAGTTTTGGGCGAATGTATTTCTAATCTGGACATCGTATTGAAGTCCTCATTTTTAAGAACTTTAAAAAACTCAATACTTAGCAGTAAATGGCAAAAAGCGATTAAGTCCTTCGAGGAATTCTTCCCTCCAATTCTTGGGTAACGTGTAGAAATACCTACTACATTAACATCAGGAACCTGAAATCGTTTCGTTTCCTCGGCTACAGTGGCTGTGGTGTGTGTAAATGTGAAATAGAGCGTAACGAGTTCTTCCTGATTGAGTGACATAATTCATTTCTGTTTTCCCTTAAGGCCATATCAGCCACTAAAAAGCATAGTGTTGCTGGCGTGAAAGATAACTGTCAGAATTCGTGTGATTATGACGATGATGGCCTTTCACATTTCATAGTGTGAACTTTTGGTTCTATCCCTGTGAATACGCCAAAGGGAAATCATCAAGCACTTTGAAAACACGATATTGCTTTATTGGAAGGAAAAAGCAGTTGGCGGGGCTATTATATTAAACGGTTATTACGAATGGTATCGCTGCTGTAAAGTTTACAAATATATTGTGCAATGTGAGGGAAAGTCGATGCTATTTTAAGGGTGGGTTTAAAAGTTTTGAGCGAAATGGGAAGGGCTATTGTTTTGTGTTGAAATTCGCTCGTCCAAACAAAAAGTTATGAGGAAGAAAACGATTGGTTCCAACCATAAGTCTCTGGCTTTCCACACTCACCTGTGTTGAAATCCGTCCGCCAAACAAAGAGGGCAAATGGGTCCAATCACTTCCATTTGTAGATTTGAAAATAACGTTTTCTATGCCGGAAGCTGCTGAACAGTCACTTGAATCCACGCGATCCGTTCCGTTTAATTGTGATGATCTCTGACAGTCATCTGTTGGTGGTTTGACCTGAAAATATCTGCCACTTGTCGTTTGAACATTGGTTAAATTGACATTTTCCCGAAATACAAGTAATTGTTCATGTTTTGGATTAAAAACTTTAAGCCTCGTCTAGGGACAATAGCTTGTTGTCTTCAAAGTTTTTTAGGTACCAGCTTCTGATATCAGCGGAATTAGTTCTTTGCGCTAAATCAACACATTGACCATTACGGTTTATAAAACTGTGCCCCGAAATGACGGATGTTTTTTTCATTACTAATACCAAAAACTTGAAAGCCAAAAAATCTACTATCAACTCGCTTACTTACCATTTTCTCGTTTTGTAGGCATCAAATTACAATCTGATCAACTTCCACTGATATTAATTTTATTGTGGACAGCTTCCCATAAAATTGCCAATTTATTAGGTAAGCTCACCAGAAAGAATCTTTTACATACAAAAAAACAGCTATTATTTTTTGATACAATCCCTGTCCTGAAGAGCCAGCAAAAATTATGCTACCAACTTGTTTTATAACTTTATTTTAAATTTATTTACATTGCGAAAGCAGAAATTTATCATGCTAGTCAATTTGTTACTAGATGTTAATCCCTTGTAGCCACATTGGTATTGTTCTAAAGCTGAAATTTAAATAAACATAAGCATAAATGTTCATCTTGCCTGCAAATTCACGACAATACTATGTTCAAATAAGGAGTCGAGCAAACGGTCTGTTTTGTTGTTATTGCTGGCGCCAGCCAAAGTTTCTAATCTAGCATGTTTCCCTATGCCGACACAGTCCTTTGCAATCATTTCATTTTACCGTTGGGAACGTGTAAGAACCCTTTCGTTAGTCAACAGCAGTCATGGAATCACCCATTCTGGCACAGTGATTTAGTAAGTCAAATGTCTTTTTTGTAGCTTTACACCCGAGAAACTTTTCTTGAAACATCACCTTCACCAATGCTGCTTCGGTTTGGATTTAAATTCGTTGTGGACAAGGGATGAATATTAATAATTCTTCTGATCAACATTCAAAAAAAAAACAGTTTACGAAAGTTGCTTTAATAATATTCAGCAAAAAGCATATCAAAGCAACTTGCTATGGACGCGATGGAAATCGAGCGTAGAGAAATGCAAAACTCTTTATGAACACAAAAAGTTCATTAGTGGCCCCAACAACAATAACAACAAGAACAACAGCAACAACAACATCGTAGTAAATTATTCACAAATTAAAACTCTGGTACTGCATTTATTGTTAAATGTCTTGCAAAATAAACGGATATTTCCATATTATACAAAAATATTATTAACAGATGGCGAAAAGTTTCCATCAGTGAAATTAATTTACAGATAAAATCAAATATTGACTTTGAACTTTTCTCAAGAAAAAAAAACGGCAACGACGCGTAAGGTGATGAACCTTTCGTTTTAATTTCGAATAAGAAGATACCAGCATGGGACACATATGCATGAATTCTGAAAACTTCCTCATCCTTTCGTATGCACAATAACATCATTGCAATAACGTTGATTTATGTTCCATTTTGGTGTTTTTGTGATGTATGACTCAGCGTTTTTTTTCGTCTTTCTCTACTTATCTACTCCTGAGTCTAACCATCCCATAATCGAAAGTTTTTCATAAATTTTTGCTAAGGTGTCACTCACAAATCCCTGTGAATTCCCAGTCTGGAAGTTTAACGTACATACACAAGAACAAACACACATATATACTTCTTTTTACAAATATTTTTAAATTAGTCCTTATACCTTAAAAAAATAGAGATGTTGAAAATTTGGAGTTGTAGGCCGAACTTCACATACACTGCGATGTTAATTATAATGGCCATCGTTTTGCGAAGTTGCACTCATTAGTACACGAAATGTGGACGTGTTTGAACACTTGCATAAATTATATTGTCTTTAAAAGTCTTTCAAAAAAAACACACGCTAAATTGGTGCTCCCTCATATTCCACAGCTGAAATCTAGTGTGAAGGATACCCATTCCCGTGCATTAATATTCAAAATATTGGGTTGTCGAAGTCAATAGGTTCTTTCAAAAATCCAGCTGAAATCACGGAGAACTCATACGGTAGCATTAAAATAATCTCACCAATGTCTGTTACACATATGAAAAAGGATTCGTTACATACCGAATTATTCACTGAGAAATTAGAAAAGGGACTAGCTGATATTTCAATGGCTTTTCATTAGATGTATCATGCTTACAAGAAGAATTTTTGTCGAATTTTGATTCGTAGACGAAACCGCAGTCGATGTATTCAATTTTAATGTAGGTATTTAATTTCCATTTTGAAACGATCACGGATAATATGAAAAATTTAATCAAATTTTCTAATAAACAAGGTTTACTATTTTTTCTGTTAATTTGTTTGAAGGGAGGAGGTGCCAAGACCAAAACACATCGATTTTCATTCCTCGTCTCCCACTTTACGTTGGAGTCGCTAAGCATACTATTAAAAACATTTGCAGGTTATGAACCGAATTGTACTTCTAGTTGAATATGGAAATCGTCCTATTCTTCCATTCATTCCATCATTCCACTTAAAGTCTGAAGAACATTGAGCCATGGTCCTGTTTCGTAGCACAAAACACTTACACTGTCAGTGTTTTTCCATGGATCGTTTTATAAATTAACAAGCCGCGGAGGTGCGACCCTTCAGGTCCACACGGTCAATTTCCCAGCAATATTTACATAAATATTTAAAATACTAAACAAAATAATAATTATGAAAATAACACAACTTTAAATAATAATAATGAACCTCTCATAACAGTAATTCCAATTACTTGACTTAATATTAATCGTCTCATCTACGGGAGAGTCCTTTGATTACGTGGGTAAGGGGGATGATTGAATATTCACGCGGATTAATGGAGGGCGGAGGGCCAGGTTACAAAGCTTTTTCTACGTTAATGTTATTTTCATATCAATGAAAGCATCAGAAAAGATCGCTAGCAAAAATGAATGCAGTTTTTGTTATTACGCCCGCTGTAAAGATTTTGTCGCGTGGTGGCCATTTTGAAAAGTTTTTTTCAAAATTGCTATGACTACGGCGCGTAACCATTTAATTTGTAGTTTTTCACGATTTAACATCAATCAGACTTTTACTTATTTCGTATTTTCAGTTGGTCTTGACAAATATTGAATGTGCAATCAATAATCGGTTTAATTGCATGTAAAAACTTAATAGCCTTACGAATGATGATGGAGAAAGTAATTAAAATCTTACGAACACCAAAGACCAAAACTACTAAAAATTACAATATTTTATTTTATGAAAGCTTTTTAAAGCATATGATCGACTACAACACATTTTACCATTCAAAGCGTTCATTACCACAAATGCAAATTTGATTATTATTAACTTCCCAGTTCCCTATGCGAAGTTATTGTAATGGGGTCGATTTTGCGAATCCCAAATTTTTCACATATCTCCACGTTTTAAGATCTCTAGAATCCAAATCCATCGTTTTTAGAGAAATGTGTGTGTGTGTGAGTGTGTATATGTGCGGATTTACGTATATGCGTATGTGCGTTCAGAATTATTTTTCGTCTCGATTATCTCGTAATTGCGTAACTTAAAATTGAATGACTTTTCAGCAAAATCGGTTAAGCCATTTTTTATTTAGGATGAAAAAACTGAAAAAACGACTGAAAATTGCTTATTTTTAAACTGTTGATACGCACTATTAATTCGTGCAGATACCAAATACTTTCATAGTAATGTTGTTATTATTGTGCGTTTTAGCAAAATTGTGATCAAATTTGAAAAAAATGTTATTTCAAAAAAAAAATAAAGATTAGTTTATGAAATTCGAAACTCATATTATCAGGTTTGGATAAATGGGAGTAGAGACGCTGATGCAGTTAATAATTGGATATTGTTATAAATATTTTAATATTGTTAATAACAATCAAATAATATTAGTTATAATTTGATATAGTGTATATAAAGTCAATTATAACTATTCAGTAACGATCAAACATTCTTAACAACGAATGATTATTGTAAATAATAATTAAATACCCTCAATAATAGTTGTGGATTCCGAGGCCGAGATGGAGAACGAGGTTGAGGATGAAGTGGAGGACAAGAAGGATGACGAGGAAGAAGAGGACGAGGTTGCCGAGGCTTTGGTAGAGGATGACCAGGTGGTGGAGACGTCTTCCTTTACGAAAGCTTTTATGGTTAGATAAAAAATTGATAAAAATAATAAAAGTAATTATATTGATTTAGAATAATAATGTTTAATAATAGTAATTATTAATAATAGTAATTAATAATCAAAACAAATTATAGCTTTTTATTCACCCCACTGGGAAGTTCATCGTGTGGGCCTCAAGGGTCGCACTTAGACCACATTTTTTTTGAGCTTTCGAAATTTAAGCAGTTTGTATATTAAAATTAAAACACCGTACTGTAGAAACTATTCAAAATCTCTTTAAACTATGCAAATAAAAATAAACTTTGATTAGCTTAAGAGGTTACAACTCAGTAGAAGTTTTTGAAAATTGATTTTATTTTTATTGGCTTAAAAAATCCTTTAAAACCTCTAGAATAAGAAACAAACGGTATTATATCTGCCAGAAATCGTTTTTATTGAATTTTCGAGCTCTTTCTTGATCCCTCCCGACCGCTCCGAAACGACTACCTGTGGTAAATACGACACTTGCTCGTCGGCTACAGCATTATGTCTTACCATTTGATTTCCAACTTCTCTAATACACTAATAGATGTTGTTAGAAACATTTTCAAAGATTTTGAACATAAAGTACGTTAGTACAGCTTCCCTTGATGTTGACAGAAAACGTGAAGTAAAGTAAAGTCAAAACTTTAAACGCGTTTTTCTCGAAACACGTTTCTTCAAATCAGCACGCAGCATAACTCAAACAATTTTCTATTTTTTCAGTCCAAATTAATATCATTTCTTTAAAACAACATTCCGCATAGAAATACCGAAAAGTTAATATTTCGATTCTTTAGGTGCAAATAAATGCTCGGTTTTTAGTAGTAAAATGAACTTTTTTTTCAAATGCTCGCCAATTTAACAGAAATGAATATTTTCATCCTGTACGTATTTCTTTAGCTATACTAATGTTGTTTAAGAAAAAAAAAATATTATTTTGTTCCAGATTCATTTTTGGTACATTTCTACTGCGTGTCGCGGAGCCCTTCCAAAAAAACTGGACCGCAGAAACGGCTGTTGGGCAGCCATTTTGTAATATTTTTTAATAAACAATTTTTTTTTCAAACTTCAAAACATGCTTAACAAGGTCCTTAAAAAGAATTATTCTGTTACTTTTCTTTCCATTTGACAAAACGCAAAAAACGGTGGTGTAACCCCTTAACAACTATGTCTTTAGAATAAGAGTAGTCAGGTTATATCATTCGTATGAACACTTTTTACATGGTGACTTTGAATGATTTTCTATTTTTCATTAATTTTTTTTGTGATCATGGAAAAAGTTTTGCTGGTTTCTCTTCAAAATTTGGTAAGGATTCATAAATTTTGTAAACATTCATTACTGTGCTGTGCAAATCAGGTTAAAAATTTATTGTTTATGAAAAAACCTAATTTCTTGCACTTTGTTTTGTGAAATTAAAAGACGGCTCGAATATTTTTTTCAAAATTTTAAAAGAAAATTTTAACACACGTCGATTGACACCTTAACGGTGCAAATCATATGTTTGGTTCGCGAGTTATAGCACATGACAGAAATGACATTCAAAGTGGCAAAACAGCAAAAAACAGTCCGCGAACACACTTACATACACACATACATACATAATTCTTTCTAACAACACTTAATATATACTGTAAAGACGTAAACGTAAAGATATGTTGAAAATTTCAATTTCGATTTTCGAGGCGATTACAAGAACTTCCCATATACTGGGAAGTTAAAAAAAATCTTCCCGAAAGTGTATGCTAATAACATTAAGAACTTTTCCATTGGTAAAATAAAGTATTAGTCCGAAAACGTGACTTTGGGATGGGAAAAAGTCGTATGACCTCTAGCTTTCTTTCGAATGTTAAATCATCTGTTCTTTTTGCTTAAAAATTCACTGAGTAATTAGACCCAATTTTGTTAGGGGCTTTCTAAGTAACCCTGTTTCATTTTGAATTAAGATTGGATACTGAATTGATTTTTTAAACAATATATGTCGGCCAACTAGTTGGAAAAAAATATATTCCTTGATACTGTCTACAACGTATGCGCTCATGTTCGCACAGAAAAACTCCAATCGGATTAAACGGTCTCTGAGGAAAATATTCAGAAGGTTCGTAAAAAGGGTGGAAAAAAACTTTTTGATAAAGTATCTTGAAGGTGCTTAGCACGAATAAAGTGGATACAATAGCAAGGAAAAGTTATGTGAACAACCCAATTTGTTATCGATGGCAATCTACAACACATTTTCCTAATCTGGACAGTTTTTCTTCCGACAGAAAAGTTATCTTTTATGGATTTTGTTTTGCAGCTATACATTTTTTCCTCGCACAATTTACTTCATTTTGTCAAGCTGATGTTATTCATGCTTTTTAGTGCAAAGTTCAATCACTCAATTATTAGAAAGTAGTTGAAGTTTTGTTCATGCGCTCATGCTAATCTTGACTGAATTCACACACAATGCTGGTGAAAAGCATGATTCAATAATATACGAAATCTCTTCAACAAGTATCGCAAATTCTGTTTTTTTCAAAAATTATTTATTTATTCATCAATATTTATTTTGTCTCCTTCAAATTATACACTTGTGCCAACAATTTGGTCTATCCTGGAAGCACTTCCAAAAATCTGTTTTTGTGATCTTGTTCAGCTCCTTTTTCGATTTCGTCTTTATCTCCTGAATCGTGGCGTAGCGTCGTCTTTTCATGGGCCTCTTCAGTTTCGGGAACAAGAAAAAGTCACAGGAAGTCAGGTGTGGGGAATACGGTGGTTGCAGCATCATTAGTGTGTGCAACGATGTGTGAGCAAGGGCCTTATCATGGTGCAAAGCCAATTTATGTTCTTGCACAAATCCGGGCGTTTCTGGCAGATTGCTTCGCGGAAATTGCGCATTACTTGCAGGTTACATTCCTTAATGATCGTTCTACCTCGTGGCAAGAACTCATGATGCACCACACCCCTACAATTGACGAAAATTGTAAGCAAAACCATCACATTCGACCGAACTTGGCGCGCTTTTTTCGGTCTTGGCTAGTGCGGCAGCTTCCATTGGGATGTTTGAGCTTTGGTTTCCACATCATAACCATAAATCCATTATTCGTCATCAGTTATGATCCTCTGGAGCGAATTTGGGTCGTCACGGACAGAGCCCAACAGCTTCTTAGCAATGTTAATGCGATGCTGTTTTTGGTCGAAATTGAGCAATCTTGGTACGAATTTCTCAGCGACCCGTCTCAAGTCGAAATCATTGGTAAAAATCGAATGGCACAAGCCACTCGATATGTTAAGGTCCTCAACACCTTCTCTAACGGTGACTCGACGATTGGCCAATAGTATTGTTGTTGACATGTTCGGGCATCCTGCACGTTGTTTGTCGTTCACATGTTCTCGGCTCAGAGGAGAACATTTTGTATCATCGATAAACGTTGCTTTGGTCCAACGTAGCTTCACCATATGTCACAGTCAACATTCGGGGTGCGTCCGCGCAAGTTATTTTCCACGCAAAATTTGATACAGATTCTTTGATTAATTTTTTGGAACATACAAAAATTGAAGACAAGCCAAAATATGTCCACGCAAAATAGCTGTCAAAAATTAACTGAAGATTCAAAATGACCGAACGTGTCAGCATAAGGGAAAGACAGAAGTACCAACATAACGCTGCAAAAATATCAGAAATCAAATACAAGAAGCGCGCGGAAATTTGAAATTCGCGACTCTTTTTGGACACACCCCATATATTCAGTATGATAAAATCAAAAACATATAAGGATTCCGTGTTTATAACATAAACGATATTGTACAAGGATAATTTTTTAATGATGTTGGTATTTGTTTTTGCGTTGCTTCAGTCAAAGAAGCCTTAGTCATTTAAGCCTTTTATTTTAATGGAATAATATATGTTTTATTGGGATTCTAATAGTGAATCGAAGTGGAATATTTTTCAAACAAGCCGCGAGGTGCGACCCTTGAGGTTCACACGGTCAACTTCCCAGTAATATCTACATAAACATCAACAAAAATTTTTTATCTCTTTTTTTAATTAACGTATCTTTCTTAAGTACAAGAAAATAACATTAAGTTTTAAAATCTGATAGCTAAGGTGAGTCTTGTTCGTTGCTGACGCTTTGGAACAAGTTATTTTGATAAAAATTCAATATTTATTGTTACTGCTGCACGTTAAAATTAACAATTATCATAAGAAGGTGGATTTTTTGAGACGAAAATTTTTTTGTTCAAACAAAAATCAACAACATTAAACACACTAATAAT
Organism: Oxycera nigricornis; assembly: GCA_963942545.1. Taxonomy (NCBI): domain Eukaryota; kingdom Metazoa; phylum Arthropoda; class Insecta; order Diptera; family Stratiomyidae; genus Oxycera; species Oxycera nigricornis. The sequence continues at coordinate 86,652,082 of OZ012660.1, read as the reverse complement.
TTTGGAAATAATACTACTTTAAGTAATAACAATGAGAGGTATTTATAGCAGTAACAGGAATTAGTTAATATGAATCATATCGTCTACGGGAGGGTTCATTAATTACGTAAGGTTTTTGGTCGATGAGAACAGATTGAATATTCACGCGGATCAATGGGTCCTTTTTGCTCTTGAAAATTTTTGTATATGCAGTCAAAAAGCTGTTCAATTGCATGTAAAAAGTAATTTTTGATTGGATGAAAGCTTTTCAAAGCATATGATCTTGCAAAGTATTGACTAAAAAACATTTTACCATTCTAAGCGTTGATAAGTGAGCCGCCTTTTGACAAAGGGGGCTGCCACTACAAACAAGCGTTGATACCGCGAATGCAAATTTGATTGAAATTTTGTTGGTTTTCAAAGTTTAAGGAGTTTTTTTAATTAAAAGACTTTAAATACTATTAAAAACCTGCTCGAATTATGCAAATATTTTAAAACTTTGATTGAATTTACAACAATTTTTTTAGAATAAAAGATATTGAGTAATATCATTCGTATGAACCCTCTTTAAATGGTAACTTTGAATGATTTTTTATTTTTAATTTGGTTTTTTCCATAATAATGGAAACAATTTTGCTGGTTTCTCTTCAAAAACTGATAAGAACGTATAAATTTTATAAACTGATATCACTGTGCTGTGCAAATCAAGTTAAGAAAATATTTTTTATGAAAAAAACCATAATTTTTCGCATTTTCTTCTGTTAAATTAAAAAAAAAACGGTTGAAACGAATTTTTATAATGTTAAAAACTTCACAAAGAGGTTAATACACGTCAACTGACACCATAATGATGCAAATATTATATCTGGTTCGTGAGATATAGTGAATGATAAAAATGACCTTGAAAATCATGATGACTTTTAATGATTTGTTCTTTTTAATTTAATTTTTTACGTATTCATGAGAAAAGGTTTTGATGGTGTTTCTACAAACATTGTTTGGTGTATATAAATTTTATAAACATTGATCACTATATTTCGCAAATCAGGTTAAAAATTTATTGTTTATGAAAAAAACATAATTTTTGCACTTTTTTTCTTAAATTAAAAAAACGACTCGAACTATTTTATTTAAAAATTCAACAGATTCACACAAATGTTAATACGCGTCCATTGACACCTAAACGTTGCAAATCGTATGTTTGGTTCGCGACATATAACGCATGACAGAAATGACCTTGAGGATCATGATGACTGTTAATGATTTTTTATTTTTTATTTGATTTTTTTGTAGTCATGAGAAAATTTTTTGATGACATTGTTATCAAAATTGTTTTGCAGTATATAAATTATATGAACATTGATTACTTGAACTTGAAGATATGGTTAAACATTTATTGTTTTTGAAAAAAACACAATTTTTTACACTTTTTCTTAAAAAATTAAAAAACCGCTGCAAGATATTTGATAGAATTACATAAATGTTAATACGCGTCGATTGACATCTTGCTCAAGGAAATCGTACGTTGGGTTCGCGAGATATAACGCATGACAGAAATGACCTTCAAACGGGCAAAACAGCGGACCCCCCGACCGAAGTTTCCGAAAAACTAATCAGCTCTTGAGATTGCAAAGACGCTTCGATTGACTTTTTAACAAAGTCGATAGGACTTTATTTACGTGAGTTATGCTCGTAGAAAAAACTGTCCACGATCGTACAGACGTACACACACACACACACATACATCTCCCTTTCTAAAAACACTTTATATATACTCTATAGACCTCAAAACGTAAAAAAATGTTGAAAATTTCAATTTCGATTTTCGAGGCGATTACAAGAACTTCCCATATACTGGGAAGTTCAAAATGGTTGAAACGAATTTTTATAATGTTAAAAACTTCACAAAGAGGTTAATACACGTCAACTGACACCATAATGATGCAAATATTATATCTGGTTCGTGAGATATAGTGAATGATAAAAATGACCTTGAAAATCATGATGACTTTTAATGATTTGTTCTTTTTAATTTAATTTTTTACGTATTCATGAGAAAAGGTTTTGATGGTGTTTCTACAAACATTGTTTGGTGTATATAAATTTTATAAACATTGATCACTATATTTCGCAAATTAGGTTAAAAATTTATTGTTTATGAAAAAAACATAATTTTTGCACTTTTTTTCTTAAATTAAAAAAACAACTCGAACTATTTTATTTAAAAATTCAACAGATTCACACAAATGTTAATACGCGTCCATTGACACCTAAACGTTGCAAATCGTATGTTTGGTTCGCGACATATAACGCATGACAGAAATGACCTTGAGGATCATGATGACTGTTAATGATGTTTTATTTTTAATTTGATTTTTTTGTAGTCATGAGAAAATTTTTTGATGACATTGTTATCAAAATTGTTTTGCAGTATATAAATTATATGAACATTGATTACTTGAACTTGAAGATATGGTTAAACATTTATTGTTTTTGAAAAAAACACAATTTTTTACACTTTTTCTTAAAAAATTAAAAAACCGCTGCAAGATATTTGATAGAATTACATAAATGTTAATACGCGTCGATTGACATCTTGCTCAAGGAAATCGTACGTTGGGTTCGCGAGATATAACGCATGACAGAAATGACCTTCAAACGGGCAAAACAGCGGACCCCCCGACCGAAGTTTCCGAAAAACTAATCAGCTCTTGAGATTGCAAAGACGCTTCGATTGACTTTTTAACAAAGTCGATAGGACTTTATTTACGTGAGTCATGCTCGTAGAAAAAACTGTCCACGATCGTACAGACGTACACACACACACACACACATACATCTCCCTTTCTAAAAACACTTTATATATACTCTATAGACCTCAAAACGTAAAAAAATGTTGAAAATTTCAATTTCGATTTTCGAGGCGACTACAAGAACTTCCCATATACTGGGAAGTTAACAATGTAATTTTTAAAAGAGAGCAGCTAAAATGAGCACAATTCAATGGTTAATATTGAACATCTAAGAGGCTGATGATTAATTGATAGTATATCTTTAACGCCACCATATACAAGAGGATGGTTCGTGCGAAAAGATTAATTATTCAACATTAACTATAGATTTCACATCATTCAATCATCTACTAACTTCAGATATAGATATTTATTGTGAATCATAATTTTCAGTTTTGAGTAATGAAACTAAAGATATTTTTATTTATTATATACGCATATATTTTCTTACTCTTCGAATACAAACATATCATGCACGTGAGAGGTTGAACCCAATTAGTAAATCCTTTGAAATTTTCCCGGAATCACATATCCGAAGGGGTAGTTGGTCGAAGGATTAACCAATTTTTTTTCACTGGGCTAAGTAGGTTTACCATCGGTTGGTTGGTAACATTGTTAACTTCAACTCAACATAAACAGTTGATTTTTGAAACAATTAGTTGCACATCGTAGTAGAAAATATCGAAGTATTGTAATGCTGGAGCCCGGCGCCGCATGCAAGCGACTGTAACTACTTTCCACTGTAATCGTCAACAAAGCCGGTAAGCTTGAACGATCCTTGAGCTAGAGCTGGCAGTTATATGAGGCAGTCACGTAGAGACGGAATCTGATGACAAAGCCTTTACGTTTGGAGGATAATTGGTTTTTGTAATTACTTCGGATGTACTGCGACCATAATGGTTCAACGTTCTGTTGGAAAAAGAGCACAAGGGAACCGAATTACAAGCGAATCAACGCGTGATGTTATTCTCTGATGCATTAGTGTACAGCGCAAAATCGCAAATCATCCATGACTAAATCCTTCATGGCCCATTGGTCTTCAACGAGAGATATAGAGTTGGTGACGCAGGTTTCGAGCGGATACATCGCTATCTTGAAAGAAATCTATCTTCAGCTGCTGGAAAAATTGGTAAATGTTAGATCTACAGTAGTAGTAGAGAAGTGAATCTGAAATAAATAATCATCTTACTATAAAATATTTTGACATTATCTTGAAAAACGCTTATTCTTTGATAAAATTAAACTGAAAAGCCAATTTTCTTACTCAGCACTTTTTGAAAAATAAGATTTGCTTACCTATTTTTTTACGGACCATTAGGTGCATAATCCTTTCATGTACTGGCGAAATTAGCGTAGACTCTTTTTCAATATTGTCTTCTATATATCATCAAATGGTATCGCATCAGTTCTCTAACCTTTTTAGCAAGAAATTATTGCGTCATCCACACAGGGTTTAATTAAGCCGAACGTTAACGCTTTTATTCGATGGCCAGGAACGTTGTTCACATTTGAAAGACCATTTTAGACGATTTGTAACATACTAATGTCTGAACTAGCGCTTGTATTGGTCGTGCGTGTACTGTCTGTGTTCCAACAATGTTCAATGAGCACAAAATAAATGTTGTTGCAAATTTTGATTTCGCAAAGCTTAGTTGAAGATAATTTTGTCTATTCACACAACTAATTACCAATGATGTAACCCAAGCACAGTAATTTCATATAATTTTCCCGGAAAAGCAAAATCAACAACATCAATAAGCTGTTCATTCAAAATGCAAAGAATCACGCTTAAATTACACGTGTCCTTGCTGTGGAGCTGTTCGCGAACATAACCCCTTGGCGTTTTGTATTCATGACACACTCGATATTCGGGAACATATTCTCATAGCTCGGTAACAACTTTTTGCATACGGTGACACGGAAAGGATCATTTGGTCGGAACCATCTTCGAATTTATTGATTTTTAAAGTGATTGGATCCCAGCCTAGAGCATGTCGTATAGTGATGGTAATCAATCAAATCAAAGCGACAAAAAAGAGGTTACAAAGTGGAAGAGATGTCTGCCGAATGAAATACCATTGAAGCTTTTTGTAACCATGCATAGCCATTTTGTACGAATTGTTGACTATGGTAGGATGTGAGCCGGGAGCACTTCTTGTATACACAAACAAGTACTTTTAAATACCTTTTTGCCACGGATACATCCGTTACTGTCAGCCTTAAGTGTAGCCCTTTCGTCCTAATCTGCATGGAACTAAGTGCCAATTAGATTGATGAAGTTTTTCCTGAATTTGTGCTACGCAAGTTATAACAAAGGATTTTGGCAAATGGATCTCAATATTACGTGAAGAGAGTCATTTACAACTTTTGAATTGAGCTACAAAACTTTAGGTGCCAGCAAAATCATTGCGCCGTAGGGAGCCAATTTCAAGTGAACGGTAGAAGTGTGTATCAGTAACAAGGATACGATGCGGATAAAGGTACTTCTGCATATAGCTTAACAATGAATTCCTGAAAGGCTTTTCAGAGAAAATGATGCATGGAAAATTTTATTAAAGTCTTGAACTTGATAGCTCTTTAAATGAAAAACTGGAACATGTGAGCGCGAGCTGCTTCCTTTATTCTTGTGTTTAGTAAATATTGGCAATATATGAAATATACACCCACCAAATATATGATATGTTGAATTTCGCTCAGCAAACTTTTTCCATGCGATGCTTTTAATATCTGAAATGATTGATAACAGCAAACAGTTCTGACGCACCAACTCACCCGTTTTTCAGCTTAATTTTGTTGGATGTTGGCTCCATACATAATTAGTACGATCGGAAACATTTTGCGTATTATTGAACTCCAACCTTTTGAAAATACTTCCCCATAAATATTTGTATGAAGATTACTTTGATACTAGCTGATGGTCTTAACAGCTTATTGGTAATAAATAGAATCGTTATGATGTTTTATTATTATCTTATGTTAGTCCCAAACATGCAAACAACTTTTTGTACTATCAAAGAGTTCTATGTATCACAAAAAACTTGAACTCATCATTAAAATACCGCCCGTAGAAAGAGAACCAAAAACTGATTTGCAAAATATTGATGAAAATAGTTTTAAAATTATAAATGATCTTTCTTATAAAAATAACTCAAATTAAAGTTAAAGAAGTTAATTACAGATGTCATATCCTCAATATGATATAAATTTCTACTGTAATATTAGCGCAGAAAAATAATTTTCACCAAACATTTTTTTTAACTTTTCCAGGGTCGTATCTAAGCTTGAAAATGGGCCGAAGAAAAAAGAGTTTTTCCGATTGGTTCAATTTGATAACGGTTGTGTGGATCACCATATCTGATATTTGTTTAAGTGGTAAGTAACTATATTTCCAATTCCTTATTTCCTGTATAATAGCTTTAAGTGATTTAAAGTAGTCCTCCATGATTTGTTAACATAAGTTCTATATCAACCTGAAAGCTTATATTTTAAGCAGAAACTCTTTCATTTTTTGATTAAAGTCTGTATTAATTTTTTACGAAAAAATATATTTCAAATGATTGAATTTTGAATTTGAAATTTTATTTTTGAATAACAAAAATACAATATAAACCTTTTAGACGAAATCCGGGAAATAATAACAGGGTTTGTTGTCATGAGCGGAAGAAAACATCAAATTTTATGGACTACTTATGTCCCTTTTTCTATGCTTTGAGCTTATATGGGAACATACAAATTATTCGTAGAAATTGTACCTTTTTAGGTCAGCTTTAAATATTTCCATGCTTCTGAGGTATTGTAGCTGTTCCATTGTAATCCCACTGATTTACTTCCATAAACCAACCGATTGAACATCCAAATGTCATGTGTTCTTTTGGTATCAATTTCGTTGATCAGCTCTTGTTACAATGTTCAATATGTTACTATACTTAACATGAACAATATAACCCATTATTTTTATTATTGCTGCCGTAATCTCTCGAACTGATATTACATCCTCATCGAAATAATTCCCATAAAATGTTATACCTTCTCATTAATCGCCTGTTATCGAGGGAGCATAGATACTCTTTCACCTTCGATAACAAAATTATTACCTTTAGGAGGGCAACAAATAGCTTCCAATCCCGTTCAGTTTGCATCGCTTATTATTGCGATTGGAAATAATATATGCTCGATTTTATTATTTTTCTAATGGTTTGGGAGCTCTTCGAGAATAATGAATGGGTAATAAACGGAAAACAATGGAAATGTTTTTGCAGTCATTGCCGTTTAGGTTGGAAACAATTTTTTGTAGTGTTACTTTTGTTGTTTTTTTGCAATTGTATCATTTTGAAAATTTGTGTTTAATCTGATGGAACAGCTTAAAAAAATTTTGAACTTTAACAATAAATGGCTTAACTCTTTTCCGAGGGGTATGGGTCATAAAAGCTGAAGCTGAAGCTGAAGCACTTACAACTCATTTAAGACACACTGCAAAAAGTAAGAGTTTTCTCCACGAAACTTTGTTTTTTATTGCTACAAACTGATTTTTCATAATGTGAACTGAAAGTTTATCGCCTGGCATAGATAAACTATTTGAACTAAAAATAATATAAACATTATGCAGCAAGAGTACATATTTCATTTTTAGGTACCACTGGCTTTCCTGAAAAATAAATAGTGTAATCGCGAGTGACATGGTGCACTCAGAAACGGCAACCCCGCACCCCATTCACATCGACCTAAAAAACCAGTCACATCGCTCGAACACGGCAGACTGGTTTGGCAGCTGCACGATCGGTTCTTGCGAGAGAACCGTTATCGGATCGGGAGTAAAGTCGATGACGGTAGACAAAGGGGAGTCTTGTTAGTGTCGGCTACCCGGACGGGGGTTTTTGGGAAAAAACGTTTGTGAAGGAGTTTTTATTCCTGCCAGCTACCCGGACAGAAAAATTTGAAAAAGTGCGAAAAAATCAAGTCGGTTCGTACCGTCGACCCGTGTAGTAGCATTTTAAGCACAATTGTTTTTTTCGAAGAATTGGAAAAAGATTGAAGTTGCAATCCAAGCCGCCCGATTTAGTGAAACTCAATGGGAGCCGCGTGAAACGTTGAGAGAAGATGGTCACGAAAAAGGAATGGTGACGAAAATAGTGCTTTGTCTTAAGAATCAGTGGTGCGGTGTCCGGGAAATGGACCCGTGGAGTGGTTTGCCGAGTGTGGACTTTGAAAGGATCAGCACAGAGAGCAGTTCTTGAACTCATACAAGATCTCCTTTAATAGAAATAGTAGACACGTGTCTGAATCAGGAAAAAAATAACCTGATAGCGAACATCTTACAGATTATGGTTTTAAAAATACTGAAATAGTGTATTGTTCCTTATTGTCATGTGTCACGAAACGCATATGAATTACTTCAACAAAAAGCCAGTGGAAAATACAGCACATACTTCAGACAAGAAGAGATTTTGTAACTTTGTTGATTATTTAAGTGCAAAAATGAATTATCGAAGGTTCCATAGTAAATAGTAAAATACATATATTCAATAATGGTTTATGCGAAATGAAACCAGAAAATAATGTTATGCGATGCACTTCGATATTTATCATAAACTAGTGACAAATAGCAATGACCACTATTTAGATTATATGTGATTGAAAACAATCAATTTATTAAAAATAGTTTTATTTAACAATGACAATTCATTTAAGCGGCCTAGTTATCGAATATTTACGTGCATGAAATAAAACATACGCGAATTCTAATAATATGTTAAATATTTAAATATTATGCTTAGTAAATAGTACAATCAAGTACATAATTATATGATCGGAATATTCATTTCCATTAGATTATGCTAGAGTGTTAGTTTAAAAATAATGAAAGTTTAATTTGCACATAAAAATGAATAACCATTTATTGTCGCCCGTGAAAAAAAAATCTTTTTGGTATGCATTAAATTTGCTTTTTTCATGATTGCCTCATTATTATTATTATTATTATTATTAAATTAGGTAGTAATAATAATAATGGTACGGATACTACTTGGAATTCATCTCGTTTATATGATAAAAGAAATAAACATGGATTAAAACCATAATCAGCGAAAGTTTCCCTAGAGGTCTTCCCTCCTTCTTGCTTTAAACAACAGGGTTAACCGCGGCTGAGGTAAGTATTGGTGTGCCTAGCGCGCACAACACAAGCTGACACGCAAGCGCTAGGCCATGGTAGGGCGGGCCCAGACAGCAACATCTGCGCCTGGCGAGCTTCGCTGCCTAATTGAGAGTAGCACGGCCACCTGAGAGATTGTTCTCGTACGCGGTTGTCTTTCGTTTTTGTTTTGTTTTTTCTTTGAGTTGTTTCGAAATTTCATCCGTACATCGAAGTAACGTAAAGGATTTTTTTCTTCTCTCGGGTAGATCTTGAACGCGGTATTATCTCGGTACACGCGCGTGAATTCTTTGTTAAAGTAACATAGCAGGCATAGCCTCACAAGACGTATAGTATGTTTTGTGTTTTTTTGTAGAATTTATTGTCGGTATGTAATTGGGCAAATTGATAGCTGAATCTCTGGAAATGAGATTCGGAACTGACGCTAGAGAACGCGTCCACGACATTACGCGCCGAGCTGAGCTGGCCTACCAGCAGCCATTACTCCTCTAGTTTGGTAGAGGCCGAACCCGAAGCATCTGAACGACTCAAGGGTTCGTTGGCTCGTCCTCGGGACTTAACGTCCATTGAGACCAACGAGACGCAAGTCTTGTTGCCTTAAAATTTCGTAGCGATATCGTTCGCCAACATTTCGTTTCATTACAATAGTGAAACAAAACTTAAATAGCTGTTTCAATACCTAGCTTAAAAAATTCTTATACTGATTTTTTCTTTACCAATTTCTCCGGTTTGACTTTGGCATTTGTTTTTTTGCAATGAAAACTTGCTTAGGCCTAGAACGGAAATTTTAATAAAAACAAATATTACTATTTGTTACTTTTTTCACTTTGTTCTTACGTATGCGAGGTGTTAAATATCAATATAATTCTAAGTTTACTTGTTAAATTTATCGGGCTGCTAAAAACAAAACCATTCCCTACAGTTAATCTCAAAAATTAGTTCAAAGAGGACTGCGGCAAAGCTTCACAACTGGCTTTAGTATAAAATATTATATGAGCAACGCATTAGTCTATTAAGAGGTCTTTTAGGTTATGATTTTCCAAAAAAATAAACCCATTTTTTTAATAGAAAGAAAAGAGGTATTTTGAAATTGGTACTTTGGGTGTACAAAAATATTTTTTTTAGATTTTTAACTTCCTAGTTTTTGTAATCGCCTCGAAAATGGAAATTGAAATTTTCGACTTTTCTTTAAGTTTTGAGGTTTTTAGAGTATATTTAAATAGTTTCTAGAAAAAGAGATGTAAGTGTGTGTGTGTACGTACGTACGTTCGTGGACAATTTTTTCTACGAGCATAACTCTCGCAAACAAGGTCGTATCGCCTTCGTTGAGATGTCAACCGAAGTGTCTTTGCAATCTCAATAGTTTTTCGGACACTTCGGTCGGGAGAGGGTTGGTTGGTTTGTTGTTTTGGTCATTACTCTCATGCGGTATATCTCGCGAACTAAACATAGGATTTGGTTGATTAAGATATCAATCGACGCATATTGATATTTGTGTGATGTTATCAAATTTTTAAAAATAAATTTCCAGCCAGGTTTAATTTGTTTAAAAAAGCTTCAAAAAATTAAGGGTTTTTTCACAAACAATAATTTTTTAACCTGATTTGCAGAACACAGTAATCAATATTAATAAAATTTATGTACTTCTTTAATTTTTTGTAAAAAAACGAACAAATTTTTCTTCTTGAGTACAAAAAAAATTGAATTAAAAATAAATTATCATTAGAAGTCATCATGAACTTCAAGGCCATTTATGTCATTCACTATATTTCGCGAACAAAATAGAATATTTGCATTATTAAGGTGTTAATCAACGCGTGTTAATATTTTTGTGATGTTTTTATATTTTTAAAATATATCGTTCCAGCAGCTTTTTTAATTTAATAAAAAAAATGCGGAAAATTAGGGTTTGTTTCATAAAAAAATAATTTTTAACCCGAGTCGCACATCACTATAATAAACGTTCATACAATTTATAAACTTTTATCGATTTGTATCGAGAAACCAGTAAAACCTTTTTTCCATGATGACAAAAATAAAAACAAGAACTTCCCATATACTGGGAAGTTAAAAAAACAAAAATAAAAAATCATACAACGTCATCATGTAAAAAGGGTGCATGTGAATGATATTACTTTATATCTCTTATTCTGAAGGCATTATTGTAAAGTCAATCGAAGTTTATTAATATTTGCATAATTTGAGTAGATTTTGAATAGTTTTCACAGCGCCATGCTTTAACTTTAATGAAAAAAGTGCTTAAATTTTAAAAACCAATAAAAATCAAATCAAATTTGCATTTGTGGTAATCAACGTTTTGAATGTTAAAATGTTTCGTAATCAATACTTGCCAAGTTTAAATGCCCTCAAATGCAATAAAATAATAAAATTGCAGTTTTTAGTAGTTTTGCTTTTAAGTGTTCGCAATATTACAGTTACTGCCTTCATCATTTTTAATACATTTCACTTTTTACATGTAATTGAACCTATTTTTGACTGCATATTCAATGTTTCTCAAGACCAACGGATTTGTCTCACCTAAACTTGATGAGATAAGTCTCAACCCATGTCATCTGGTCAAATATTTAGCCAGTGGTGGTTCTACCTTTGGGGCTAGTGATGCTCAGCCCCACCACTTACTGAGGAGCCTATATTAGTGCAAATGTAATAAAATATCATCATAGATTTCATTATAGTTTTCATAATTTAATTTCATTTCAAAATACAATGTAGCATTTTTTCGCCCATGCTGCAGTCTTCTTGCCAGGCACTGTAGAACGCTTTGTTTTTCTCTTCGACTCGCTTCGTTGTGCCTGCACCGAGTAAAATCTGAGAGTAAAATTGAAACTTATTTTCTCTTTGACAATTTTCCACCTTAATTACGAGCAAGGAGCTACATGAATTTTCCCCTAAAGAGAGTATTTCAATTTGAATGGCTGCGTGAATTCTGTGCTGAAGCGGCGGGAGTGTGCGTGTTTGAAATACATGTGTATACATCGTGGACTGGCTAATCATAAGCAGCCCGTTCAGTGCTTCGACAACGTATAGTCTTGGCATGGTCTGGATAATAATTTTGAGCAGGCATGAGCAACATTTTTTTACGACGGGCCGAAATTGATGACTGTTAATGCAAAAATAGTCCCATCAGTGTAGTGAATTGTATTAGTACTTATGGTGCCTTTGTATTGTTTGATATTTTTTAAAGTTTTGTAGTGCTTAAAGTTTGCTCCAGAAAAGGGTTCTTCAGGTTGTGGTATTTATGATTTTGATTAAATAAATAACTAACAAAAATCCTCTACGCAATCCTACGCAAGCCTCCGCAGCTCTACGCAAGCCTCCGCATCCCAACGAATCCCTACGCAACCCTACGCAAGCCTCCGCAAGCCTACGCAACCCTACGCAAGCCTCCGCAACCCTAAGCAAGCCTCCACAACCATACGCAACCCTACGCAAGCCTACGCAACCCTACGCAAATCTCCGCATCCCTAGGAAACCCTACGCAAGCCTCCGCAAGCCTCCGCAACCCTACGCAAGCCTCTGCAGCCCTACGCAAACCTACGTAAGCCTCCGAAATTCTACGCAGCCCTACGCAAGCCCCCGCAAGCCTCCACAACCCTACGCAAGCTTCCACAAGCCTCTGCAAGCCTCCGCAACTCTACGAAAATCTACGCAACCCTACGCAAGCCTCCGAAACCGTACGCAAGCCTCCGCAACCCTACGCAAGCCTTCGCAGCCCCACGCAACCCTACGCAAGCCATCGCAACCCTACGCAAGCCATCTCAACCCTACGAAACCCTACGCCAGCCACCGCAAGCCTACACAACCTTACGCAAGCCACCGCAAGCCTACGCTACCCTACGCAAGCTTCTGCAACCCTACGCAACCCTACGCAACCCTACGCAACTTTCCGCAAGCCTCCGCAACCCTACGCAAGCCTCCGCAACCCTACGCAAGCCTGCGCAAGCCTCCGCAACCCTCTGCAACCCTCTGCAACCCTATGCAAGCCTCCGCAGCCCCACGCAACCCTACGCAAGCCACCGCAAGCCTCCACAACCCTACGCAAGCCTCCGCAACTCTACGAAAATCTACGCAACCCTACGCAAGCTTCCGAAACCGTACGCAAGGCTCCGCATTCCAACGCATCCCTACGCAAGCCTCCACAACCCCACGCAGCTCTCCGCAAGCCTCCGCAACCCTACGCACGCCTCCGCAGCCCCACGCAACCCTACGCAAGCCACCGCAAGCCTACGCAACCATACGCAAGCCACCGCAAGCCTACGCAACCCTTCGCTACCCTTTACAAGCTTCCGCAGCCCTACGCAACCCTACGCAACTCTCCGCAGGCCTCCGCAACCCTACGCAACCCTCCGCAACCCTACGCAACCCTACGCAACCCTCCGCAACCCTCTGCAACCCTATGCAAGCCTCCGCAGCCCCACGCAACCCTACGCAAGCCTCCGCAAGCCAACACAACCTTACGCAAGCCAGCGCAAGCCTACGCTACCCTATGCAAGCTTCCGCAACCCTACGCAACAATACGCAACTTTCCGCAATCCTACGCAGCCCTATGCAAGCCCCCGCAAGCCTCCACAACCCTACGCAAGCCTCCACAACTCTACGAAAATCTACGCAACCCTACGCAAGCCTCCAAAACCGTACGCAAGCCTCCGCATCCCAACGCATCCCTACGCAAGCCTCCACAACCCTACGCAGCTCTCCGCAAGCCTCCGCAACCCTATGCAAGCCTCCGCAGCCCCACGCAACCCTACGCAAGCCACCGCAAGCCTACGCAACGACACGCAAGCCACCGCAAGCCTACGCTACCCTACGCAACCCTATACAAGCTTCCGCAGCCCTACGCAACCCTACGCAACTCTCCGCAGGCCTCCGCAACCCTACGCAAGCCTTCGCAACCCTCCGCAACCCTACGCAATCCTACGCAAGCCTCCGCAACCATACGCAAGCCTCTGCAGCCTTACGCAACCCTACGCATCCCTACGCAACCCTATGCAAGCCTCCGCAATACCACGCAAGCCTCCGCAACCCTACGCAAGCCTGCGCAAGCCTCCGCAACCATCTGCAACCCTATGCAAGCCTCCGCAGCCCCACGCAACCCTACGCAAACCACCGCAAGCCTACACAACCCTACGCAAGCCACCGCAAGCCTACGCTACCCTATGCAAGCTTCCGCAACCCTACGCAACCCTACGCAACTCTCCGCAAGCCTCCGCAACCCTACGCAAGCCTCCGCAAGCCTCCGCAACCCTACGCGATCCTACGCAAGCCTCCACAACCCTATGCAAGCCTGCACAACTCTAAGTAAATCTACGCAACCCTACGCAAGCCTCCGCAACCCTACGCAAGCCTCCGCAGCCCCACGCAACCCTACGCAAGCCACCGCAAGCCTACGCAACCACACGCAAGCCACCGCAAGCCTACGCTACCCTACGCAACCCTATGCAAGCTTCCGCAGCCCTACGCAACCCTACGCAACTCTCCGCAGACCTCCGCAGCCCTACGCAAGCCTCCGCAACCCTCTACAACCCTATGCAAGCCTCCGCAGCCCCACGCAACCCTACGCAAGCCACCGCAAGCCTACACAACCCTACGCAAGCCAGCGCAAGCCTACGCTACCCTATGCAAGCTTCCGCAACCCTACGCAACATTACACAACTTTCCGCAATCCCACGCAGCCCTTCGCAAGCCCCCGCAAGCCTCCACAACCCTACGCAAGCCTCCACAACTCTACGAAAATCTACGCAACCCTACGCAAGCCTCCGAAACCGTACGCAAGCCTCCGCATCCCAACGCATCCCTACGCAAGCCTCCACAACCCTACGCAGCTCTCCGCAAGCCTCCGCAACCCTACGCAAGCCTCCGCAGCCCCACGCAACCCTACGCAAGCCACCGCAAGCCTACGCAACCACACGCAAGCCACCGCAAGCCTACGCTACCCTACGCAACCCTATACAAGTTTCCGCAGCCCTACGCAACCCTACGCAACTCTCCGCAGGCCTCCGCAACCCTACGCAAGCCTCCGCAACCCTCCGCAACCCTACGCAATCCTACGCAAGCCTCCGCAACCCTACGCAAGCCTCTGCAGGCCTACGCAACCCTACGCAACCCTATGCAAGCCTCCGCAATACCACGCAAGCCTCCGCAACCCTACGCAAGCCTGCGCAAGCCTCCGCAAGCCTCCGCAAGCCTCTGCAACCCTATGCAAGCCTCCGCAGCCCCGCGCAACCCTACGCAAGCCACCGCAAGCCTACACAACCTTACGCAAGCCAGCGCAAGCCTACGCTACCCTACGCAACCCTATACAAGCTTCCGCAGCCCTACGCAACCCTACGCAACTCTCCGCAGGCCTCCGCAACCCTACGCAAGCCTCCGCAACCCTCCGCAACCCTACGCAATCCTACGCAAGCCTCCGCAACCCTACGCAAGCCTCTGCAGCCTTACGCAACCCTACGCATCCCTACGCAACCCTGTGCAAGCCTCCGCAATACCACGCAAGCCTCCGCAACCCTACGCAAGCCTGCGCAAGCCTCCGCAACCATCTGCAACCCTATGCAAGCCTCCGCAGCCCCACGCAACCCTACGCAAACCACCGCAAGCCTACACAACCCTACGCAAGCCACCGCAAGCCTACGCTACCCTATGCAAGCTTCCGCAACCCTACGCAACCCTACGCAACTCTCCGCAAGCCTTCGCAACCCTACGCAAGCCTCCGCAAGCCTCCGCAACCCTACGCGATCCTACGCAAGCCTTTACAACCCTATGCAAGCCTGCACAACTCTAAGAAAATCTACGCAACCCTACGCAAGCCTCCGCAACCCTACGCAAGCCTCCGCAGCCCCACGCAACCCTACGCAAGCCACCGCAAGCCTACGCAACCACACGCAAGCCACCGCAAGCCTACGCTACCCTACGCAACCCTATGCAAGCTTCCGCAGCCCTACGCAACCCTACGCAACTCTCCGCAGACCTCCGCAGCCCTACGCAAGCCTCCGCAACCCTCTACAACCCTATGCAAGCCTCCGCAGCCCCACGCAACCCTACGCAAGCCACCGCAAGCCTACACAACCCTACGCAAGCCAGCGCAAGCCTACGCTACCCTATGCAAGCTTCCGCAACCCTACGCAACTTTCCGCAATCCCACACAGCCCTTCGCAAGCCCCCGCAAGCCTCCACAACCCTACGCAAGCCTCCACAACTCTACGAAAATCTACGCAACCCTACGCAAGCCTCCGAAACCGTACGCAAGCCTCCGCATCCCAACGCATCCCTACGCAAGCCTCCACAACCCTACGCAGCTCTCCGCAAGCCTCCGCAACCCTACGCAAGCCTCCGCAGCCCCACGCAACCCTACGCAAGCCACCGCAAGCCTACGCAACCACACGCAAGCCACCGCAAGCCTACGCTACCCTACGCAACCCTATACAAGTTTCCGCAGCCCTACGCAACCCTACGCAACTCTCCGCAGGCCTCCGCAACCCTACGCAAGCCTCCGCAACCCTCCGCAACCCTACGCTATCCTACGCAAGCCTCCGCAACCCTACGCAAGCCTCTGCAGGCCTACGCAACCCTATGCAAGCCTCCGCAATACCACGCAAGCCTCCGCAACCCTACGCAAGCCTGCGCAAGCCTCCGCAAGCCTCTGCAACCCTATGCAAGCCTCCGCAGCCCCACGCAACCCTACGCAAGCCACCGCAAGCCTACACAACCTTACGCAAGCCAGCGCAAGCCTACGCTACCCTATGCAAGCTTCCGCAACCCTACGCAACCCTACGCAACTTTCCGCAAGCCTTCGCAACCCTACGCAAGCCTCCGCAAGCCTCCGCAATCCTACGCAATCCTACGCAATCCTCCGCAACCCTACGCAAGCCTCCGCAAGCCTACGCAACCCTACGCAAGCCACCGCAAGCCTACGCAACCCTACGCAATCCAATGCAAGCCTCCAAAACCCTACGCAAGCCTCCGCAACTCTACGCAAGCCTCCGCAACTCTACGGAAGCCTCCGCAACCCTACGCAAGCCTCCGCAGCCCCACGCAACCATACGCAAGCCACCACAAGCCTTCGCAACCCTACGCAAGCCTCTGCAGCCCTACGCAACCCTACGCAAGCCTCCGCAATCCTACGCAGCCCTACGCAAGCCCCCGCAAGCCTCCACAACCCTACGCAAGCTTCCGCAAGCCTCTGCAACCCTACGCAAGCCTCCGCAACTCTACGAAAATCTACGCAACCCTACGCAAGCCTCCGAAACCGTACGCAAGCCTCCGCATCCCAACGCATCTCTACGCAAGCCTCCACAACCCTACGTAGCTCTCCGCAAGCCTCCGCAACCCTACGCAAGCCTCCGCAGCCCACGCAACCCTACGCAAGCCACCGAAAACCTACGCAACTCTACGCAAGCCTCCGCAGCCCCACGCAACCCTACGCAAGCCACCGCAAGCCTACGCAACCCTACGCAAGCCACCGCAAGCCTACGCTACCCTATGCAAGCTTCCGCAACCCTACGCAACCCTACGCAACTTTCCGCAAGCCTCCGCAACCCTACGCAAGCCTCCGAAAGCCTCCGCAATCCTACGCAATCCTATGCAATCCTCCGCAACCCCTCGCAAGCCTCCGCAAGCCTACGCAACCCTACGCAAGCCACCGCAAGCCTACGCAACCCTACGCAATCCTATGCAAGCCTACGCAACCCTACTCAAGCCTCCGCAACTCTACGCAAGCCTCCGCAACTCTATGGAAGTCTCCGCAACCCTACGCAAGCTTCTGCAAGCCTCCGCAACCCTCCGCAACCCTCCGCAAGGCTTCGCAACCCTACGCAAGCCTCCGCAACCCCACGCAACCCTACGCAAGCCACAGCAAGCCTATGCAAGCCTCCGCAACTCTACGAAAATCTACGCAACCCTACGCAAGCCTCCGAAACCGTACGCAAGCCTCCGCATCCCTACGCAAGCCTCCACAACCCTACGCAGCTCTCCGCAAGCCTCCGCAAGCCTCCGCAACCTTACGCAAGCCTCCGCAGCCCCACGCAACCCTACGCAAGCCACCGCAAGCCTACGAAACCCTACGCAAGCCACCGCAAGCCTACGCAACCCTACGCAACCCTACGCTACCCTATACAAGCTTCCGCAGCCCTACGCAACCCTACGCAACTCTCCGCAAGCCTCCGCAACCCTACGCAAGCCTCCGCAACCCTACGTAATCCTACGCAAGCCTCCGCAACCCTACGCAAGCCTCTGCAGCCCTACGCAAGTCACCGCAAGTCTACGCAACCCTATGCAAGCCTCCGCAACCCTACGCAAGCCTCCGCAACCCTACGCAAGCCTGCGGAAGCCTCCGCAACCCTCCGCAACCCTACGCAATCCTACGCAAGCCTCCGCAACCTTACGCAAGCCTCTGCAGCCCTACGCAACCCTACGCAAGCCTACGCAACCCTACGCAAGCCTCCGCAACCCTACGCAAGCCTCTGCAGCCCTACGCAACCCTACGCAAGCCTCTGCAGCCCTACGCAACCCTACGTAAGCCTCCGCAATCCTACGCAGCCCTACGCAAGCCCCCGCAAGCCTCCACAACCCTACGCAAGCTTCCGCAAGCCTCTGCAACCCTATGCAAGCCTCCGCAACTCTACGAAAATCTACGCAACCCTACGCAAGCCTCCGAAACCGTACGCAAGCCTCCGCATCCCTACGCAAGCCTCCACAACCCTACGCAGCTCTCCGCAAGCCTCCGCAAGCCTCCGCAACCTTACGCAAGCCTCCGCAGCCCCACGCAACCCTACGCAAGCCACCGCAAGCCTACGAAACCCTACGCAAGCCACCGCAAGCCTACGCAACCCTACGCAACCCTACGCTACCCTATACAAGCTTCCGCAGCCCTACGCAACCCTACGCAACTCTCCGCAAGCCTCCGCAACCCTACGCAAGCCTCCGCAACCCTACGTAATCCTACGCAAGCCTCCGCAACCCTACGCAAGCCTCTGCAGCCCTACGCAAGTCACCGCAAGTCTACGCAACCCTATGCAAGCCTCCGCAACCCTACGCAAGCCTCCGCAACCCTACGCAAGCCTGCGCAAGCCTCCGCAACCCTCCGCAACCCTACGCAATCCTACGCAAGCCTCCGCAACCTTACGCAAGCCTCTGCAGCCCTACGCAACCCTACGCAAGCCTACGCAACCCTACGCAAGCCACCGCAAGCCTACGCAACCCTACGCTACCCTATGCAAGCTTCCGCAACCCTACGCAACCCTACGCAAGCCTACGCAAGCCTACGCAACCCTACGCAAGCCACCGCAACTCTCCGCAAGCCTCCGCAACCCTACGCAAGCCTCCGCAAGCCTCCGCAACCCTACGCAATCCTACGCAAGCCTCTGCAGCCCTACGCAACCCTACGCAACCCTACCCAACCCTACGCAAGCCTACGCAACCCTACGCAAGTCACCGCAAGTCTACGCAACCCTATGCAAGTCTCCGCAACCCTACGCAAGCCTCCGCAACTCTACGCAAGCCTCCGCAGCCCTACGCAAGCTCCAGAGTGCACTGAAGCTTTAAATATTATTCAAGACACGATAATAGGAATATATCTTTGATTGCCAGTGAATCTACTTTTGGGGAAACCGATCACTCAAAATCGGTTAACGCTTCACATGTCGTACCTCTTGGATGGAGTGGAACCTCACATAAGAACTTATATTGGTGATAGAAAAATTCGTACCAGTAGCCCCACCAGCCGCCACTGTATTTAGGTCTAATTCTGGACTCTAAACTCGCATGGGAAGCGAACATAGCAGAAAGAGCACGCAACGCTGCATGCGCAATCTACTGCTGCAAAAGAGCTATTGGGAAAAGGTGAAACCCAAAATTGTATCATGGCTCTGTACGGCGATAGTGGAACCAACCCTTATGGTATGGTGCAGTTATTTGGTGGCCTGCCATGGCGAAATCATCAAATGTAAACCTGCTAAACAAGGTCAGAAGGATTGCAGCTATTGCAATCACCGGGGCTCTACGGACTACCCAGACGAAGGCATTATTTATGCTATTAAATTGGCTTCCGACTGAGCTACTCACGAGACAGCAGGCCAAGTGCTCTGCTCTAAATTTCTGGTATGAGAGAAATACTGGTCACTCCAACATATTACTGAGGGATGGACCAACGCCAGGGAAAGTGGACCTTAGTTCTCCGATTACCTGTTTTCACCATGGTCAGTCATCCCGAGTAGGGAAGACTGGATCACAGAATGAGGTGGGCTACAGGAATCGGTCGACATCTACACTGATGGATCAAAA
This sequence comes from Oxycera nigricornis, assembly GCA_963942545.1. Lineage (NCBI taxonomy): Eukaryota > Metazoa > Arthropoda > Insecta > Diptera > Stratiomyidae > Oxycera > Oxycera nigricornis. The sequence goes on along the minus strand of OZ012660.1, from coordinate 86,631,868 downwards.
ATGGATGAAAGAGTTGACTGTGGCGTGTTCTTAGAACAGCTAAGCCTGAAACTATTCTTCCGATTACCAGACCACTGCAGTGTCTTTCAGGCAGAGGTCATTGCGAATTATAAAGCACTTGACTGGCTGAGAAATCAGAAAATTTCCATAAGAAACTTAAACATCGCAAGCGCATGCAAACCTTGGGCACGCCCTTCCTGGACAACCTCACGGAAGTAGCTGATTTAGACATTAACTGCTTGGAATCTGGATGGTTCTCGTCACCCCGCAGGTTCTAGTGCCACCCTTATCTTCTGTGGTACCACAATGGGCCTATCGTGGCCTAAGTGAGCCACCTTTGGATAAAAGGGGCTGCCACTACAACTAACCAACCAGCCAAGACCAACAGAAAACAAGTCGTGAGGTGCGACCCATGAGGTCCACACGGTCAACTTCCCAGTAATATCTAAAAAGATATTGAAAATATTAAACACAATAATAATTATGGAAATAATACTAATTCAAATAATAAAAATGTACTTCTCGTAAAAGTTATTGGAATAACTTAATATTAATCGTTTCATCTACGGGAGCGTCCACTGATTGAGTATTCATCGGAGTGGGGACAGGTTACAAAGCAGTTTTTTCATTAACGTTAAAACATGGTGATGTGAAGACTATTGAAAATCTGCTTAAATTTTGCAAATATTAATAAACTTTGATTGACTTTACAACAATGTCTTTAGAATAAGAGATTTAAGGTATTATAATTCGAATGAACCCTATTTACATGGTGACTTTGAATGATTTTTTATGTTTAATTTAATTTTTTTTGTAATCATGAGAAAAGTTATTGCTGGTTTCTCTACAAAAATTGATAAAATTTTATAAATTCTACAAACATTTATTATTACGATGTGCAAATCAGGTGAAAAATGAATTTTTCTATGAAAAAAACACTACTTTTCCAATTTTTTTCAATAAATTTAAAAACCCACTTTAAAGATTTTTTTAACATATAAAAACATCATTAAAATGATAATACGCATCGATTGACACCTTAATGATGGAAATATTATATTTAGTTCTCGAGATATAATGAATGACGTAAATGACCTTGAACGTTTAATGATTTTTTATTTTTTATTTAATTTTTTTCATCATCATGAAAAAAGCTTTTGCTGTTTTTTTCACAAAAACTATTTGGAGTATATAAATTATATAAACATTGATTACTTAGGTTTGAAAATTAGGTTAAAAATTTGATGTTTTTGAAAAAAAAACCTAATTTTTTGCACTTTTTTTAAAAAAATTAAAAAACGGCTCCAAGTATTTTTTTAAAAATTTGATAGAATCATATCAATGTTAAAACGCGTCGATTGACACCTTAATCATGAAAATCGCATGTTTGGTTCGTCAGATATAGCGCATAATATGGTTGACCTTCAAGGGGCGAAAACAGCAAACCCCCCCAACCGAAGTATCCCAAAAACTAATCAGCTCTTAAGATTGCAAAGACGCTTCGATTGACACCTCAACGGAGTCGATACGACTTTGTTTACGTGAGTTATGCTCGTAGAAAAAAGTGTCCCGAACGTACATACGTACGTACGTACGTACATACACACACACACACATACATCTCCCTTTCTAAAAACACTTTATATATACTCTATAGACCTCAAAACGTAAAGAAATGTTGAAAATTTCAATTTCGATTTTCGAGGCGATTACAAGAACTTCCCATATACTGGGAAGTTAATAAAAAATAATTATAAGTCTCATTGATGTTAAATCGTGAAAAAATATAAATTCAGTGATTATGCCGAAGTCATGGCAATTTTGAGATACTGGTACTATCCCTTATACCGATATACATCGTCTGGGAAGTACTATTTAAATGAACAAGCTTTCAGGAAATAAATTGCACACGGACAGTGCAAGCAATGAGTAATGGAGTAAAGATTTTTTGGAGGAAACGGAGGTGGTTTTAGTCGGTAGAAATCTGGCATGCCGAGAAGCAGGAGCAACTCGGTATCTTTTGAAGATTTCCACCTTCCAACGACGAAAAAAAAAACTATTCACAATGGCCACCACGTGACAAAATCTCTTCAGTGGGCGTAATAACAAAAACTGCATATATTTGTGCTGTCGCTGTTTTGTCCTTCAAGCATCGATATGAAAATAACAAATAACGTAGAAAAGGTTTTGTAACCTGTTACCGCACCCCTCCGATTGATCCGCGTGAATATTCAATCAAAATCTAATCCACCAAAATCCTCACGGAATCAATAGAAACTCCCGTAGATGTTACGATTAATATTAAGCCATTCCAATTAATTTTATGAGAGGAACATTATTATTATTTAAAGGACTATTATTTTCATAATTATTATTGTGTTTAATATTTTTAATATTTATGTAGATATGACTGGGTTGACCGTGTGGACCTTAAAGGTCGCACGGCTTGTTTTATTGTTTTTTTACCCATAACAATTTTTTAATAAAACATCAAAAAATAGCGGTGGACTTGATTTCAGGTGATTGGGTCGTCTGGAAACAAAAAAAACGTCAAATTGTCCTTCTTTAAGTGCCTTTGTCTGGAACCGGAATAATTTTTTGCATTAAAAAATAACAAAATGACGGCCATTTGTTTAAAAAAACTCTACTTTTGAGGGTGCAAAAATGAATGAAAATCGGAAAAATTGATACTGATCGTAAAGATTCCGCTACCGGCTCCAGCCATATATGGGCACAACAACGTATAAAAAAATCAGAGTGATCGGTTGAGTAGTTTTCTTAAAATCGTATTCGCCAGTTTAAAACCAGGAATTCGTGAAAATCGCGTTTACTTTTTTTGCGAATTATGAAGTATCTTTTTAATAAATCATTCCAAGTTAAATCTGCGTATATTGGCTTCAAAATTTCCTGAGCTTCTTGATCAAGAGGTAAACCATGCTCATACTTTCGTAATTCAGGAGAGGGTAGTCGAGAATACCGAAACACAGCGGCCCGTACTGTCTCACAGCATCTCGCTATACACGCTAAAAAATCCTTTAAAAATTAAAATATCATTATGAGTCTGTAAATTTTTTTTTCTGCGAAAATTAGCCGAAACTCACTTTTAGTTATTGCTGCATACAACGTAGTATCTCGATGTAACTGATTGTAGATTTTCTGCCAATAAGCATAAGTAATAAGCCAATAAGATTGTCAATAGTTGGGAAGGAATTGCGAACCTAAGAAAACATTTGGTGAATGCCAAGGAGATTAAATTGAAAGGAAAGTGAAACCCAAATCTCATATCTTATTTTAAGCTAAGCTACATATGTTGGTCCTTAGTATCAGCGGTCAACCTACCGAAACAAAACTAGCTTCAGTTTAAGTTGCTCACTGGAGCTTGAACTCAACAAGTTTTTTGAGTCTATTGTAAACTTCGATATTTCTAACAAATGCATTCGTTACCGTCACATTTTTTTGTTAGTTTAAAAATTCCCGATTTTTGTTCATGAACTTTTTCTACAGTGTCTGCTTTATTTACAGCATTTTGTTTGCGCGATTTGCAAATATTTGTTCCAGAGGCTGTGATTTCTGGGACAGCGACCAAATTGGCGTGCCAATATGATTTGGAGCAAGTAAGAAACATAATCAAAAAACGCAACTCACTCGCAAATATTTGTAAAGATAATCTTTAATTTCAGGCTGCTTTATACTCCGTTCGATGGTATTTTGAAACCGAAGAATTTTACAGATTTGTTCCTAAGGAATCGCCACCAGGACGTTCTTTTCCTGCGTCTGGACTTAATGTAGACGTGAGTATGAAATTCCGTATATGTTTATAGAGTTCTAGATGGAATGAATACATTGGTTAGGAATGAAACTCTCCTTCAAATGAAAATGTTTTAAATAGTACGATTTTGATATGTTGAATCTATGCCTACTTTTTTCTTAGGTTTCACTTCACGTAAATTTGCTTGGAGTGAAATTTCTTTAGTCACATTAAGAGTAGTTTTTCAGGATGGTATCAAGTTCTTCGTCACTACTCAACAATAAAAACAAGGGATGTAATCATAGCGAAGCATAATAAGAGAGAACTTTCCTTGTACGTTCAATTGTGAGCTATGTTTTATTATATACAGTCTGTCAAGAATGAGTTTACACATAGGAAAAAAATTCAATTTTTGATCTTTCTAATTATAAAATACTACTTTTTATTTATCTAAATGATTATTTTTTCTTAATTACAGTTATGTATTTACATTATTTCCCACCGATATACGAGTATACAAAAAAATACATTTTCAATGCAAAAGAAGAACGAAAAGAACAACGAAAACAATTATTACAATCCTTAAAGTGTCAAGAAACTATTTACAAAAATTTATTGTATTTAATGTTTACATATTTTAAAGGATATTTTAGATTTATTATTTGGTATGGCCACCTTTGGCATCCACCACGCATTGCAACCGATTTTTCATTGAATGAATCAATTTTTGCAGGTCATACGCGGTTGGTATTTTTTGCGATTCTTCGAGAATCGCAGTTTTTAAGGCAATTAGGTTTTTGGGTTGCCTTTAGCGACTTGTTTCTATAAATAGGCCCATAAATTCTCAATGGGATTGAAGTCAGGACTCTGGGCTGGCGTATCCATCACTTTTCCGCAGTTGTATAAGAGCCACATTCGCACCATGTGCGTCTTATGTTTGCGATCGTTGTCCTGGTAAAACTTAAAATTTGATTTGTTGTTATGCATAAACCCGAATTTCTGTACACTGCTTGTCAAATATGTTTTAAGGATATGCAAATAATATTGGGCGTCCATGGTTTACTCGATGAGTGCCAAGTTGCCTACTCCTCTACTTGAGATGCACCCCGAAATCATCATGGATAACTTACCAAATTTTACAGTCGCAATGATATTTCGAATTTGCAACGATGTTAAAGGCTTGCGCCACACTCTAGTCGGTCTATCATTGTAGTACAACATCATTTTCGTCTCATCGCAGAATATGACTTCGTCTCAAAAGTCAACGGGTTAAGAAAGATGCATCATAGCGAAGGAAAAACACTTTTGGATGTTTAGTGCAGAAAGCAATGGTTTCTTTCGTGCAGCGCTTGATGAGAACTTATTTCGTAGGATGACCTGTCGCGCTGTTTCATGGGAAACAGCAACATTACATTCTTCCTTGAGTCTCCTAGCAAGTGTTCTGGTCGAAATCCATAGGTTTTATCAAGTTTCCTTATCATAAGGCGCTCTATACGTTTAGATATTTTTGGTCTTGGGCCACCTCCACACTTTAGTTCCAATCTATCCTCATTTTCCCTACGATTTATAACGTTATAGACTGTCTTTCATGCTACACAAAACATTTCCGACAGTTTCTGCGCACTTTTACCTAATTGGTGATTATAGTATATCTTCTGAACCAACACAAAGGATAATCATTTGCCTGGCATTTTAAAACACAATATCTAACATAATTATACATACAAGCCAAAAGTTAACCACCAACTAGTGATCAAATTCATAGAACTTTACAATACAGATCAAAGATTACGGTAAATTTATCGCATAGTTGCAGTAATAGCTTGTTCACATCGCACCCGATTTCGATAAATCGGGAGATTTCGCGAAATCTAACCCAAAATCTACCAGATTTTCCATATTTAATTCAAAATCTAGTCGATCTCAAATCTGCTAGAATTCAACAAAATCTACTCAAAATCTGATGGTTGCGTGTGGCAGAGCTGCAAAAAAAATTTTCACCACACTTCACCACACACATTCAGATGACGTATGACAAGCAGTGACAATTGTCAAACATATGTCAATTACATTCGCGCGAATCATGTCAAATAAACGAAAATATAAAAATAAGATTAAGTGGCAGGACAGTTTTTTCTACGAGCATAACTCACGTAAACAAAGTCGCTTCGACTTCGTTAAAGTGTCAAACGAAGCGCCTTTGTAATCTTAAGAGCAGATTAGTTTTTGGGATCTTTCGGTCGGGGGGGTTTGTTGTTTGGACCCTTAGAAGGTCATTTCTGTCATGCGTTATATCTCGCGAACTAAACAAACGATTTGCATTGTTAAGAAGTCAAGCGACGCGTATTGATATTTTCGTGAATCATTCAAATTTTTTAAAAAAATTGTTGTTTTTAAGAAAAAAAGTGCAAAAAATTAGGTTTTTTTTCATAAATAATAAATTTTTAACCTGATTTGTGGAAGATGTTAATCAATGTTTATAAAATTTATATACTCCAAACAGTGTTTGTAAAAACATCATCAAAACGTTTTCTCATGATTACAAAAAAAAATTAAATGGAAAATAAAAAATCATTAACAGTCATCATGATCTTCTGTTATTCACTATATCTCACAAACCAGATATAATATTTGCATCATTAAGATGTCAATGAACGTGTATTAGCATTTTTGTGATGTTTTTAACATTATCGAAAACTTGTTTTAGCCGGTTTTCAATTTAATAGAAGAAAATGCCAAAAATTTAGGGTTTTTTCACAAAAAAATATTGTTTAACCTGATTCACACGACACAGTAAAAAATGTTTATAAAATTTATATATGTTTATCAGTTTTTGAGGAGAAGCCAGCAAAACTTTTTTCCATGATTATGAAAAAACTAAATTAAAAATAAAAAATGATTCAAACTTATCATGAATAGAGGGTTCATACGAATTTTACTTTATATCTTTTATTATAAGGAAATTGTTGTAAATTCAATTCAAGTTTTATAATATTTGCATAATTTGAGCGGGTTTTTAAAAAAAATTACATTGTCTTAGTTTTAATAAAAAACTGCATAAATTTTGAAAACCAAATTTCAATCAAATTTGCATTTGTGGTAATCAACGCTTTGAATGGTTTTGTAGTCAATACTTTGCAAGATGATATGCTTTAAAAAGCTTTCATCAAATAAAAAGTTGTAGTTTTTAGCAGATTTATTCTTTAGTAATCGTAAGATTTCAATTACTTCCTCCATCGTCATATGTAATACATTTTACTTTTTACGTGCAATTGAACCTATTTTTGACTGCATATTTAATATTTTTTAAGACCAACAGAAATTCAAAATTAATTATTAATCTCATTGATGTAAAATCGTGGAAAAATATAAATTCAGTGATTATGCCGAAGTGATGGCAATTTTGACCGCAACTATACACAAAGGCCATCACGCAGCAAAATATCTTCAGTGGGCGTAATAACGAAAACTGCATACATTTTTCCTAGCGCTCTTTTGTCCTTCAATCATCGATATGAAAATAACAAATAACGTAGAAAAGGCACCCACCGATTGATCCGCCTGAATATTCAATCAAATCAGTCTGTCCCCATCGGCCAAAAACTTTACGTAATCAATGGACTCTCCCGTAGATGATATGATTAATATTAACTCATTCCTGTGACTGCTACGAATACAAATTTCGCAAATCAAGTTAAAAAACTATTGTTTATGAAAAAAACCTAATTTTTTGCACTTGTTTTTTCTTAACACGTTGAGTGCCACCATACAAAAACAAAGTCTTTCCGCAGAGGCCACCATACAAAATATTGTGATCCTGCCGGCGGTGCTCTTGCAAATTTTCTTTAATCTGGGTACCGTGAGCACCGCCGGCGGGATCAAAGTTTTCTGTAAATATCTGTTTTAAAAAAAGTCTACTGGGATTATTTATGTAAGTATTTGTTCATTTTATTCACAAGTAATTAACATGTTTTTATATATTTTAATGATATTTGGAGAAATATTCCCAGCAATAGTATTTATCGCAATGCAAGCATTTTCGGCTAGTTTTTTGGGTTTTCTGTGCTAGCTTCATCCCTGAATCTTGCAACTTCTGTTTTTAGCATTCGCAGTATCTGTTCCTCCTTTTCCTGTTTCTGGCATCTTTTTCTGTTGTATGCGTGCGAATATGTTTTTGAAGATGTTCTGTTCCTGGGACATCATTCTCGTGTCTTCCCAAAAGACTCATTTTAATGCTTTCTCGAAAAGCAGATATCTGCATTCTTTGGCTAGCATTCTTTCTGCGAAAATGGTTGTAGATAACATGAGCGTTGACCATTGAAGTGTTGAGCAGTAGTTCAAACGCTACTTTGTGGTACCACCGCACAGTTCTACGTAAAGGAGTGAGGTAGCTTTGATCAGAAATATCCACACCCTGCTTCGCTGCATTGTATTTCAGAATAGCTGATGGTTTCAATATTTGCTGGTTCTTTCTATCCGTTTTTCCAGAAGGTGTAAGTTGTATTCCATTTTTAGTAGTGAGAAAATAAACATCACGCTTATCTTTCCATTTACTGACCACAATCCCATTTCGGCTTTCTTTACCAACAACTTCGCCTTTATTAATTTTTGCGTCAATGATGGATTCTGGCAATCCTCGCCGGTTCTTCCTTAATTTCCTATAAGGTGTGTGTTCTTTTCGAGGAGACGTTCTGCCAGTTGTACAGATGTATAAAAATTATCCGTTACGATCGTTCTTCCCATATTAACGTAATTTTCTGACAGTTTTGTTACCACATTCTCCGCAAGTCCTTTTCCTGGATTTTCGGGTTGGCGAGCTGTATAAACTCGTACCCGCAATGTGTATCCTAGGTGATTGCAAATTTTAAAAATTTTGATACCATATTTATGGCTTTTGTTTGGTATATATTGCTTTATTCTTAGAATGCTCAGGCCACATTCGTGTCAACTCATGTTCTTTACATCAAAGTGGCCTAATATACCTGGTAGAGGTGGGTTGTGACAGATATTTTCTGTATCAGGTTCAAGTTGATACTGCTACTATTATGTCACTGATACTTTTACCTGATACCTGTCACTGATACATTAAATTTTGTTCACATCAGAAGCAGAACCGATATCTGCAAGTTGCTTGTATGCTGTTAAGTTTTCATCGTGATTGCTTTTCGTTTTTTCCAAGAACGCAACCTTGAAAATGTCTATCCACTAGAATGCATGATAAAAACGTGAAAGGCCATCAGTCTTATTGCTACCGCTCGCATAGCAAAACTTTATTTTTGATACGTGTTTGTGATAAGCGCTTTTGCAAGTTTCGTAAAATTTAGTGGAGATTTTTTGTGAATTAGAAATGGACAAAAGCAAAACTTCACAGGTTTGGATTTTTTTAGTGCAGATGAAACTAATCAATCTGCAACATGCATGATTTGTAAGGGAAAATTAAGTTACAAGTCGTCTTCAACCAACTTGAAGAAGCATTTGGAACGAACCTTGTGTTCAGTTAGGAAAAACTATTGCAACATCCACGGCTACCGAGATAAGCACACCTGTAGTCAGAACGAAGCATCTTGTTTCAAATTCAATTCACCAACCAAATCTCGATAGTTCCTATAAAAACACTCAGTCTACAGTATCTGCATATTTGAAGCCTAGAATTTCCGCAGCTCAAAAGAAAAAAATAGATGATTCGGTGTTGAAAATCTTTTATAAGGACTTTCAACCATTTAGTGTGGTTGAGGATGAGGGCTTACGAGAAGCATTTCTTGTTTTGAACCCATCTTATACATTACCTTCTCGTAATGTTCTCGACTTTTTGAGAGCGAGGATAAGTCAATTATTGTTATACAAGTTAATCCGCAACTTATTCTGCAAAAATCAGTGTGACCCCTCTCAACAGCCAACTGAAAACCGCTCCGCCCTGGTCTATTCATCCATCCACCTAAAGCACAATTGTTCATACATGCATTTCATATATGTATGTTAACTGAACCAAATTGAGAAAAAAAACGAGCATTGCAACATATAATTTAATATCATGTAGTTATGACATCACAGCCATCCAACCCATCAATTTGATACAAAAAATATTTGTCACAACCAACATCTATGTAGTCGAATCACACTTTCACGCATCACCGTCTGTTATAAGATGATGATCCATTCCATGATTCATACGAGCAAAATGTGACTGCGAAAAATGTCTTTTATCATATTTTCGGAGCCGTCGGCACTGCTACTAAAAGTACCTGATACAGTTTGCCTGTAGCATTTTTCTGTATCAGTGACAAACAAGTATCAGTGACAAAGTATCAGGTTGATACACTACGACCCACTTCTAATACCTGGTCCTGGCATCAGCTCACCTTTGCGGCATTGAGTTTTAGATGAATGTCTTTGTGGCGATTAAAAAAGATGTTGCAATGAGCCATTGTGTTTATATTTCGGAAAATACTAATTTGCTTAATAATCATAAGAATAAGATAATTATGAGAATTTATCAAAGACCTGCTATTCTGCCATCAGTTTTAAGCAATTAGAGCATTTAGTTACTAACGTATGTGTGCTTTGACACTTTTGTTTGTATGGATAAATATAAAATACTTCATTTCACTAGCTATTACACCGATAAAACTCATTAACGTTTGTAACTACCTAGTCATGTGACTGGTAAATTGAGTGTCAAATCTAACACTTTTATAGTATTCCGTCTTCAAAAAAAATTCACATACCGTTAGTACAGGCATTATTCGTATATTAAGCTTCAGAAAATTTCACATTTCTATGTATCTACTAGTTTTCAATTACGATGCAAAAGTATGCATTTTGATCCCGCTGGCGGGGCATGTGGCCTCTTAGGCAAATTTAATGATCCCGCCGGCGGGGTGCGTTGGCACTCAACGTGTTAAATTAAAAAACGGCTCCAACAATTTTTTTTACAATTACAGCAGATTTACAAAAATATTAATACGCGTTCATTGACACCTCAATCATGCAAATCGTATGTTTGGTTCGCGAGATATAACGCATGACAGAAATGACCTTCAAAGGGTCAAATCAAACAAAAATCGATTGACACCCTAAGGAAGTCGATACAATTTTGTTTACGGGAGTTATGCTCGTAGAAAAAACTGTCCACGAACGTACACACACACATACATCTCCCTTTCCAAAAACACTTTATATATACTCTATACACCTCAAAACGTAGATAAATGTTGAAAATTTCAATTTCGATTTTCGAGGCGATTACAAGAACTTCCCATATACTGGGAAGTTAAAAAGTAGAACTTTATAATCGGAAAGATCAAAAATTGATTTTTACACATAAACTCATTCTTGACAGACTGTATATACTTCACGCGGTTGCTTATAAATAATAATATACGGTGCTCTATTCATAACCAATTTTACATACAAACGAATCATTTTCGTTGAAAATGTGTAATACATCATACACATACGCACATGTTGGAGGAATATGACGATGAAAGCAGTTGTTAACTTTCTTGGCCAACGTGCCTTAGCACTTATGGGTGTGAGGTTTTTATTAAACTCTCGATTAAAAAAATTCAATTGAAATTTTACTTATTTTCATCAATGACGAAATGAACCGAAATTAATGGTGACCCGATGCACTTTCAGCTGAAAGTTTTAAGATAGAGAAAATCATAGTTACCACGTGCAAACGTTCACAAACAAATTACTTCATAAGACATGTGCATATCAGCAATCGTGTATTTGAAGTCATCTTCAGTAACACAATCTCTTTTTGATAAGAATATTCACAGTCTTCTATTAAATGCATCTTTGAAGTATTTCTCAATAGCGTTCGTATTATTCATAAGAAAAAATTGTTTCGTCTTCGCAGCTATCAGCCTCCGACTCTAACACGGTAACCCTTCGAAGTGTAACAAGGGACTTGACCGGAAATTTCCAATGCGAAGTGTCGGAAGATGCACCCATTTTCCACACTGATATCAGGTTAGCTCACATGCGAGTGGTAGAGCTTCCCAAAGGAGATCCTGTGATGCAAATTGATAAGAAGGTTATCGGACCAACGGACTATTTCAAAGCTATTTGTTCGGTAGGCGCCTCGGATCCACCAGCGAACATAACGTGGTTCACCAATGGACGGAGGGTAAGAACATTTCTATACGTAATCTTGATATTGTTAAGTAGTTCCCGTTTTGTAACACTTATTTTTGGTTGTTACGAATTCTTGTAAAATAGACATTCGAAAACAATTGTTGGCATACGAACATCATTATTTTTACTCAGATCTTTACACTATCAAAAGAGTTTTACGTTAAACTCAGTATTTTTATGGTGGAAGGTGTCTCATGGTTCAAATAAAATTATTATTTCTTATCAGAAAATAATACAAATATAACCAAAGTACAACCAAGTATCAACATGGCAACATGCTACCTATTAATCTTTTTTAAAAGTGTGAAGGTGTGAAAACCAGCACTAAGAATATTATCGTTTTTTACAAGAGTTTTAGAAATTTGCATCCCTCTCAATACATACTTACTGTGTATCGACTGATTTATAAGATACTCGTTAGATTACTGTTGCAGTACCTATTTTTTTCAAAAGCTACAACATTTACTTTTTTCCCTTTGTTTTGCAGGTTTACAAATCTCCCTTCCAGAGAATAACATATTTTGCTCAAGAAGGCTCAACAACTTATTCTACCTTAGAGGTGTATCCACATAGCCAAATCGTGCAATCATTGCTGCAACCCTCGACAAAGTTTCACATTAGTGTCACATTATTGTGCGAGGCTTCGATTTTACGCATGTACAACCGAAATGCCCAGCAAAGGATATATTTTACCAGAATCTCAGCAACCACTATGTCCCCAAATCTATTGGGTCTCGAAGGATCGAAGAGGAGCAGTGAACCGGACAACTCGCCATTGACAGGAAGTGTCAAGGGGTTGCATCAAAAAGGATCCTGGATGTGTTGGATAGCCCTATTCAGCTTGCTATCAGTCCATCATAAATGCATTCGTGGGATGCATTTTTTTCTTATGAAAGTATATAGTTTGTGACAAAGTAATTCGGCTGCTACTTTTATTTAATGAACACTTTACCCACCAATTCGTTAATCCGATGAAGCCATTTTAAAAAATAAATTATAAAAATATTTTTATGAATACAAGATATTGTTAAGCGGGATGCTGTTAAGAGTACTCAAATAATAGTGAATAATATAATTACTGTTAAATTCATTATGATGGTGACAAGTGGTAAAATTTGTTACCACAGAATGTAAATGTGAACAAGAAAAATAAATGAATTGAAATATTGTAATTATCTTACTTTTTAATTTCTTTCTACCTCGAATGCTTGAATCTTGGGGCATAAATTAAACTCAGTTCTCGTGACACAAACTTTTAAAATCTTCAACAAATCTTCTCATGTTTATTATAATTCATGTTTGGAAAGTACATTTCTTTATTTGACGAAAAAAATAAATTAGACGTTTTAATTTAAAGCACAATTTGCTTTTAAATTTGATATTTGTCTTTGTGAAATCTTTAGCTTTGGAAATATATGACTTTAACGTTCTTTAAATTTTTTATCTTCAACATTTTTAAATTGGACTATAGCTTTTACAATAAAACAGTCAAAGTTTTAGTAAAATGATTGGCGCACTCGAATAATTTTCCCTTACTTTCTTGTCATTTTAGCTCATAACTTTATTATCATAATTATAATTATTAATCCATAGTTTTTATGATTGCATATTTTCAAGTGCATGTTGCTGCATGCAACATAAGTGATGATAAGTCTGCAGTAATTTGCCGAACGTCCGAACTCCATGAAATTTGTACCATTGAAGCGCTGCATATCTCTATGGGACGGGTCTACAGTCACTCTTCTATGAGATAAATACTGCAGCTTTTAGATAGAATGCACTTTGCCCTTTGACGGTTTGCTGGATTCAGGGAAGAGGAACTGTTTTTCCCTAGGAGCGTGATAAGTCTTTATATGTATGTCATAGTTATCATCACCTGCGGGATTGATGGAGAATATGATGACTTGTTCTTCATCACTATGAAATTTTTAGCAAAAATATTTGTTAGATTGTCATGTATTCCCTGCAAATGTTTCTTTATGAATGTTAGTAATAGTATTCCAACGTGGTTCTGGTTTAGTTATATTGGGTGTATGCATTGAAAACTGAACTTTTACAGCAGATGGCCCCACTGACACATGCGCTGTAACACTCCAATGACATATATGTATGTCATTTTGAATTGCCGTCAGATAGCTGTCAAAGCCACAAAGCCAATTTGCTAACATTGTGTGCGCATAAGTATTTACTCTCATGGAAAACTTTGAAAATTGGCGGAAAACAGCATTTGCGGGAGGTATTATTGGGATACTTTTTTCCCAAGAAAACTTTTGCCGAAAGTCATCGTTTGCTGGTGTATGTTATGGCAACAATGCTTTATCTAGAACACATTGTTTTGAGTGGTTTAAATGCTTCGAAAGTGGCAATTTCGAGATCAAATACAAAGAATGCCCTGATCAAAAAAGAAAAATTGAAGACGAAGAATTAGAGACCCTCCTTCGTCAAGACTCGTGCCAAACGCAAGATAAGCTTGCAAAAGCACTAGGCGTGACACAAGTAACCATTTTCAAGCGTTTGAAAGTGTTAGTGTTCATCTTGAAGGTAGGAAGTTGGGTGTGATTGAAGTGATTTTGCATCGAATTATTACTGGCGACGAAAAATGAATACATTATGATAACCGAAAGCGCAAGAAATCGTATGTGAAGCTCGGCCAACCAGGAACATCGAAGTCAAAGTCCAATAAAAACGGCTCTAAGGTAATGTTCAGTATTTAGTGGGATCAAACGGGTCCAATCCACTTCAAGTTACTGAAATTCGGTCGAACCTTTACGGGGCAGCTTTCCCTTTTAGTACAGTCAAAGCGTCCGAATTTTGACGTAAACCGTGCATTTTGGGTAGGCAAAATTTTTTTTAACGCAATGCGTGGGCAATGTTACAGATAGCTTAAGTTCAAGTTTCTCCAATCCCCTTGGCGCCATCTTGAAAAAAAGTTGAATATGGCAAATTTGTGTAAAATTCAATTTGCAGTAAGTTGTAAATACATCATTTTTATGTGCTGTCAATATTAAAAGAGTTACACGCCAGGGGTGGGAGGGTGGCCCAACTTCTTTTGTTTTGAAAGTGGAGCCGAAAAGACAGGAGCTGCGACCCCAGAAACTTAAATTTAAGCTCACATAAAGACATACTACTCATTGCAATTGAAAACTTTCTACTCACTAAAATGCTCCGTGAGTTTTGCAATGGGGAGTTTGCCATCGGAACATGATTATTTGGCCTAAAAATGCGTTTTTCACGTGAGTTTTCCCCATTTGGGATGCAATAGCTCCCGCCAGTGTACAGCGATCAAAACAATCAATAACGCAAACGACTTACAGCAAAATTTGTTTAAAGTTATTCGCTATGTGTTTTGGGGTGAAAGTGAAACAATGGATTTGTGGCGCTGGAAAGATGTCCCCGTTTTAGGCCTATAAGTTTTTAATTATTGATGCCATGTGAAAGTCATGTATGGACGACTTGCTAAAAATTTAATTCTACGCAAGTTTGCCATATACATTTTTCTTGTGGAGGTCATGGTTCCGGAGATATAGGGGTGCCCCACTTTTTGTTTTTTTTTTTACAATATGGAGCCAGAGCATGGGGACTGCGACCCTAGAAACTTGGATTTAAGCTGCCAGTAAGGTATACCACACATTGTACCAAAAATTTGCCTGCCTACCAAAATGGTCCGCGAGTTTCGCAACGGGGATTTGCCATCATAGCCGATTATTTGGTCTAAAAACGGGTTTTTCACGGGACTTTCTCTCCTTTAGGATAGAATAACTCCCGTTAATATGCAGTGATTGCAACAATCAATACCGCAAACGATTTGTGACAAAATTATCTTAGAAAATTATTCACGTTTCGCGTTAAACGTGAAATTTTAAAATTTGTGGTGCCCGAAAGATGATCCCCTCTTTTTGTGTGTGGTTTTTGGCTTGTAACTTTTTTATTATTGATCCAACGTAAAAGTGATGTGTGAACGAGTTGCTAAACGTTTTATTCTACGTAAGTTTGCGATACACAACTTTATTGTGGGAGCCATGGTTTCGGAGATATGAGGGTGCCCCAACTTCTGTTGTTTTAAAGGTGGAGCCCAAAGGACAGGAGCTGCGACCCCAGAAACTTGAACTTAAGCTATATGGACCAATGCCCACGCATTGCATTAAAAAAAATTCTGCCTACCCAAAATGCACGGTGAAACTCCCATTTGACTGTACTATTTGTTTGATGCTAGCATTGACAGAAAAATTACTGCAATATGCGACCAGGCACGAGTCTATTATTTTCCATCATGACAATGCTCGACCGCCATATTCACCAGATATGGTGCCATCTGACTACCATTCATTTCGTTCGATGCAAAACGCCCTCACTGGAATACGCTATACTTCTGAGCATGGTATCGAAAATTGGCTTGATTCGTTCTTGGCCTCAAAGGACCAGTGGCGGCTCGTCAGGGTGGGCTGGGCCCACCTTGTAAATTCAACATGATTATTTCAATATTCTCCCTATTCTCAATTTTGAATTCTTAATCTAATCGATTTCCTTCAATATCCCCATACAAACTTAAGGCCATGAAAACGAAAAATTTTCGACAAATATTATTTCTATGTGTATACATATGTATGTATGGATATCTCCAAACACAAATATGTATAATCCATAATGATCAAGGTGGGCCAGCCCGATCGCTAGAGTACAATGCAGACTTTTCACCCACAGCCCAAATTCTATGCACGTATGTAGCTCGCTACGGCTCGCGTTGGTCCAGGTCCAGGGTGGGCTGCATAGCCGCTGGCCCAACTCGGGATAGCCGCGGCCAAATACATCATCCAGCATTTGAAGCTTATTTCCTGATGTGAAAATCGATTTCCACACATTTCGGTCGCTTAAGCTATGGGCTAGCCCAGCCCGGTGCGACGTACAAATTAAAATTTGGAAATGTTATGCTCGATCCACACGCTTTCCAAACCTCCAGTAAAAAAAGAATTTTTACTAATGATTGGTTTAGGAAATGTAATTTTCTCACTGGTAGTTAAACATTAAATAAATTATACTGTTGGCATTGTATTTTATTTAATGATAAATCTACAACTCCGTGGATTTCTACTGGATATTGTGACTTAAAACACATAAGTGAGTCCATACAAAAACACGCGAACTCAGGTAGCCATGTGTATGCTTCTTCAAAAGCTAAATTATTTGGAAAAGAAAAAATTTCAGTTTTATTCGATTCAGTTTACAGCGCAATTTCTATTAAACACAACAAGCTTTTTGATAAAAATCGGTCCATACTAACCCGTTTGATTGATATGGTGATTTATTTAGCGACTCAAGAGCAAGCATTTCGTGGTCATGATGAGTCGCAATCTTCGTCTAATCGGGAAAATTTTATAGAATTGGTAGATTTAATGACTAAATATGATAGCGATCTTAAAATATTTTTGGAAACATCTTCGGTATTTAGTGGGGTTTCTAAATCTATTCAAAATGATTTAATTTTTAGTATAATTTCGGTTTTGAACAGTTTCATAGCTTCCGAAATAAATGAAACACCTTGTTTTTTGTGGCAAATTGACGAAGCTATTAATAACTTTTCGCAGCTTTCCGTCATTTTTTGATACGCAACAAAAGACGGTTCTATTGTAAAAAGATTCATGGGATTTTATGACATATCTGGGGGTAGAACAGCTCAATTTTTTTTCTATATTTTAATAGAAAAATTTAGTTGTTATAGTATTGAAAATAAATTAATTTCTCAAACGTATGATGGAGCATCAGTAATGTCGGGTGAACTGAACGGTTTGCAAAAAAAAATAATAAGTATAGACTTAATTTGACTTATAGACTTAATTTGGTTCTACAAGACTCTGCATGTAAAATTAAAGAATGTCGTATTTTTTTGCTAATTTATCTGGTTTGACTGCTTTTTTTGGAAACTCTACTAAATGCACTGAGGTGTTGGATCGAATTTGTGAAAGGCGGTTGCCAAGCAGTGGTAACACTCGGTGGAACTTCAAATCACGAATTATTGAAGATTTAATAAGCAATCGGTGTAATATTATGGAGGTTTTCGAGGAAATATTGGAAAGTGACAATTTTTCTCGTGATCGGGAAAGTATTAGAAAATCCGTGGGATTCAAATGTATTTTGATCGATATTACATTTACGTTTTTGTTAAGTGTATTTAATATGATTTTCCGGCAAACGGATATTGCTTTCAATGTCCTACAGTTGAAGAGCGCGGGCCTTAATTATTGCAAAGGTAGAATAAATACAATAATAACTACATTAAAAGAATATAGAGAGCAAGGCGTTTATTTTGCAGATATTTTTAAATATGCTTGTACTACTGTAGGGCAACCATCGAAGAAAAGAAAACTTGTTCATGATGGTCTTTCAGATCCATCTTTATACTTCAGGCGCCTTTATGCCGAAATAATCGATTTAGTGATCAATGAGATTTTTTGATTTAGATAAATTAACGTTTTGAATTTGATAAATCGTGATAGCTCTTTCGAATTTAAAAATAAATTTCCACTTGACCTACTAGATAGCCTAATTTTAAATTATCCAAAAATGTTTGAGGTTCCAAAGTTACATAATGAACTATCAGTATGGTATTCGGATCCCAGTATTTTAGGTGTTTCCACAAATAATGTAGAGACTTTACAATTTATTGTTAAAAATAACTTGAAGAACGATGTTTCTGAAGTATACAAACTATTATGTTTGGTTCTTTCCTAAACAGCTACTTCAGCATCAGTTGAACGCAGTTTTTCCGCACTGAAGCGAATAAAAAGTTTTTCCAAAAACTCGATGAGTCAAACACGTTTAAGTGAACTAGAGACCATCGCAATAGAAAAAATGGATAGGGAGCGTGGTTTCGGGATAACGAATGGCTTCCTTTTCAGGTGTTGTCATATGCCATTCGTTATCAGACAACACGACCACGGGTTAGGCTTGTTGATGGGTTAAGCTCGTTATATTTCAACTATTTTTAATATTTGCATCTCCGAAGTATAACGACTGTCTATATTTTTTCGTTCGTATATTGTGCATACGTTGCAATTTGAAATGATTATTCTTGGATTTGAACCTTCGTTTCTAGTCGAGACAAATCGCCCACTAGTGTGCTTTTGTTGGTTAGCCACTTGCTAACACTATTTTTGCACATTAATGGAGGTTCTTTTGTTCCAGATTAATGGTTGGTGCCATAATTAGATAGGGAGCGTGGTTTCGGGATAACGTGGTCGTGTTGTCTGATAACGAATGGCATATGACAACACCTGAAGAGGAAGCCATTCGTTATCCCGAAACCACGCTCCCTATATAATTATGGCACCAACCATTAATCTGGAACAAAAGAACCTCCATTAATGTGCAAAAATAATGTTAGCAAGTGGCTAACCAACAAAAGCACACTAGTGGGCGATTTGTCTCGACTAGAAACGGAGGTTCAAATCCAAGAATAATCAGAAAAAAATGGTTAAAACTTTAAAAACAGATATAAAAATCAAATTCTACGACAAGGTGATTGATCATTTTGCTAAATCGAAAGATAGACGAATCGAATTAAAATATAAATCACTTTAAACAAATAATTATTTTTGCAGTTGTCAAATTCGTTATTTTTTACTTACTAGTGATTTTCATTCCCATCAATTCTTTTGAATTCCATCAACTCCTTGGCAAGAAAGCTCTAAACCTCCACGTTGGTTCTTGCTGGACAGAGTACCGATTTCGAGTACTCTGACTAACATAGAGCATAGATCCTCCAATGCTCCGTGCCCACCCTGAGTGAATGGGCACGAGCCGCCACTGCAAAGGACGAAGCCTTTTTCCAACGTGGAGTTCATTTGCTACCAAAGAAAAGTGGGAAAAAGTGATCGCAAGCAATAGACAATATTTTGAATAACATGTAAATTCATTAATTGATTAAAATAAAGCATTATTTTCATCCAAAAAAGTTCGGATTTCAATGTTTATACCCAATACAAAAACTTGACTTTATTTCATTTTTGATATTGGAAGTCCGATTTTCAAAATTGATTATTGGTATTCAATTCATGAAGATACTCTTCTATTAACTCTTATTTCGTACACCTAACCACGTTTGACAAACTTTAAATCGAAGTGGTTTGTAAGATCTAACATTGAAGAATTGGAAATATGGTTGAAGTCTTCAGATCTTACACCATTAATCTTTTCACGATCAACGAGTATTAGTTGGTGTTTTTTTGCAGTTTGAAAAACTCTTGTATTCAAGTCCTTACTGCGAAATGCGAGTTGAAGCCTGAAAGCAATTATCTCATATTAAAATATATCTGAAACTGAAAACCTAACAAAATCACTATTCCCCTCATAAATTTTTTGGTTGGACATTGTTTCAACTGAAATCAAAAGTGTGTTTCAAAGTAGCATGTTTTTGTATTTTTTTTCAATATTTTAAACAGTTTTTAATGACGCAACTAGTGTTTCTGCGACCCTAACAACTACACACGAAACTAAAATAACAGCCAGTTAAGAAGATGCAAGATGGAATAATCGCTGAACATGAAGACAGTTATTGCCGGCTCTTTAGTATTCTCTAATGGGGGATGGCGTTGACATCAGCCTCGGATTTGTGGAAGATGTAGGTGTCGTAGAAGAACATATTGTCGACGAAGAAGTTCTTTGCGTCGATCGGGCGATCAAGTGGGAAGAGGAAGGGCTGGTCATTCAAATAACGTGCGCCCGATCCAATTCCACAGGAAATGGCTGGGTCGTAGCCGGTGAAGCGCTTAGTTTCTCCCTCGTGGTAGGGTGTGATATGGAAGAAGAATTGGAATGGCATGCCTCCCTTCTTGCCCTTTGGCAGCATCAAACGGCTGGGGAAGCCGCAGTGCGCCTCTGTCATGTCCAATGGGAATTTGTAGTCAGTGGTGGTGGCGGTCCACAACTTCTTGTACAGCTCGTAGTATGTGGTCCTGTCGTTGACTGCCCATGAGAATTCGTTGGAGCTGCGACTGATGACGTTCTTTCCTGCCACCAAATCGACGACGAAGTGGTCGAGTTCAAAGAAGTTCTTGCGGTTGTCTTCGATATCAATCTTTTTGCCATAGAAGTCGAATTTAGGCCCAATGAACATCTTTACAATAGCCTTCTGTACTTTGTTGGAGTTGACAGTCACCTTGAAGTTAAAGGGCAAGTGATTAAGACGATGTTGGCGCGCCTTGATGACGAAGTCATGGTTCTCGTAGGTGGAACGTCTTCCAAACTGGTACAGCGGAGATTTAACTGTCTCGTCGAAAGGCTTCACATCAACAATGTTGGTAATATCAGCGTCAAATTTGTCGAAGTATGTAATAAGCTTGTCCATTTCGACCGATTCAATCTTGACACCGTCAAAGGTAAGATCATGCTTAGTGTATGGCTTCAAGCTATCCAAGAAGTGCCAGTAGAACCTCAACAGGAATTTGTACATGTAGTAGAAGGCAGGGTCTCGCATCGAGGTTTCGTAATGGTACATGACTCCAGGAACTTCGTGTCCGTATTTACCACTAGGGTAGCCTTCGTTGATGATGGTGCGTAGGAGCCAGTCCAAGCTTCCATAAACCTTGAAGTTCACACTGTCCTTGTTTCCTTGAATAATGTTGCCGAGCGTTTCCAGAGCAACTTTCACATCATCGATTGGGAAGTGCTTACCATCGGGAAGAACAGCGTATTTGAAATCGATGACATCCATGATACGGTGTGAGTAGAGGGCGACCATGTCAATGTAGTAGAAATTGCCGGAATGGTAGAAACTGTAGTCGTTTTCACGGTCTGGGAAGTACAAGCCTCCGTAGTAGCGAAGTCCGGGGAAGTATCCCGGGAACTTTTCAAGCTCTGGGTGGAATTCTTGAGTTTCGGGCAGATCGTTCGACAAACGTTCCATTTCGTACCGGGCAAGCAGCTGCGCATGCATGTTCAGGAAGAACTCACCACGGCGATCCTTAATGAAATCTCCATCAACCTTTCCTTTAGTCCAGAAGGCATAGTCCATGTTCCAGTAGTAGTAGAACGCGTTCATGCCAATATCTTCGGTGAAGTACGATACTTTGTTCTCGTAGTTGTCATGTCCATAGACTCCAGTGTAGTTTGTGGGGATAGCAACGGTGTAAACATTGTCAATGGGTTTGACTCCATAGAATCCCTGCATTTTGTAATGCTGTGCCTTCTGAATGGTTTCGGAACTGAAGAAGAGTTGTGGGTAGATTTCGTAGATCGCTGGAAGTACCATGCCTTGTGTATCTGGACGATGAAGGATGGCGAACGAGAAAGCGTAGACAAACACTGCCTTGTTCACGTGGAATCGAGCCCAAAGTGCTAGCTTGTGGAATGATTCCCAGTCCTTGCAGTGCATGAAGGTGACGGCAAGGCCTTTGGCGTAAGTGTACTGATGAGTCTGGAACAAGTGGAATATCTCGCCGACTGGAACTGGATCGTGCAAGTACATTTCCACGAAGTCGGAAACCTCTTCAACATCATGGACGTCCTTCACCAAGTCCTCAAGTTTGTATGTCTTGCCAACCATGTACTCAGGTTCAAGTATCTCGTCCTGGAAGACATGCTGTAGCATGTTGAAACAAAATTTCTGCTTTTGCAGGAAGTCTGCGTCCGCGTACTTGACAGTCCTGGTCATGTAAGACCCCGACGCCAAAAGGGCGAAACTCGCGAGAAGAACCACTGTGATCGACCTCATCGTGTTGATTGATACTGAACTCAGGCAATCCACCGGTTTTTATACTCTTTCGGCGCTCTGGTGTTGGTGCGATGCGTTCCAACATATCGCATCGCGCAACCACTTTTTGTCCAATTGATAATTGTTTTCGGTGGACATTATCAAACTAAGAGATAATTCACTAGAGAACATAGCACTAATTATATTCACCAACTCGAGCATGACTGTGGGTCAACAGTTATCAGGGAAAAGATTTTCTGCCCCCAGAATATTTGAACGGCCCAGGCATGAGTGCACTGATCTTATCGTTTCACCTTTCCTGAAGAGGATTGGTTTTAATCATTCGTCGAAAATAGAACTGACTTAATAAAAGACGTCCAAATATTCGGATCAAAGGTGCTAATTATGCACAAGCGAATTCGTTGCTAGTTAAACGTTTGCCAAACATTACTGATAAAGAAATTTATTTAAAAATAAATCGTGCAGGCTTGAACTTTTTACATAATACAGAAATGCAACAATTTAGAGAATAAGTTTAGATCCCTTTGACAACACAATTCAAATCGTCCAGATACCATTTACAAGAACACAAAATATTATTATATTGTTAAATAGTATCGATAGGTGCGATCCTGAACCTGAAAAGAATAAAAAATGGTATAAGATCATTTGCTAACGTAATAATTAAATAAAACCATAGAATATTAGTCGGGAAAAGTTTTTACAATCAAATCTATATGAAGAAAGATATTTTTAATACTGCAGAGTCTTACGTTGACGAAGTAACTTTACTAAATAGTACAATATTCACGACTCGCATATTACAATTTGGAACTGCAGCCTGAACATCGTTTTGTTGATATGTTACATATGTTATATTGGTTGAATTTCGTAAAATACGCCAGCTAGCTTACTTTTAACCATAATTTATGATCATTATTGCCACATTACCATGTGGTCAATAGGTTATTATACAATAACTCAAACTTATAATGATATTGAGTGTAGAGATCGATAGAAATAGTTGGTTCTAATTCATGTGGAATAGGGTAAATGTATTGTGGGGCGGTTGCAATTGTGTGTCATCAGCTCGAATAAGTATACCCGTCGCGTCCGAATTAGTGTGCGAATAACATGTGTACCGATGTAAATTAGAACATTTATACACGGGCAAAATTCCAAACAGCTTGTTTTTTAGTGCGGCAAATTGGCTCTAATCTAAGTGCTAGTTATTATCCAGCTTTAAACATGGAAAAAAACCAGCTGACGGCTTTTAAATAAAAAAAGAAGCATAACTTTTGAAAAGTGAAGGAGTGAAGTAACTAACTATCTAAAAAGCTATTTATGAGTTTATGAATACTGTATACAATACACCATCAACTTACCATTGCATGTCCAGCTATCACGTGATGCAATCGGATATTCAAATTTGCAAGCGCATTGCTGTTGTCCTTTGCAGTATGCGTTGAGAATACAATGACTGTCGTACAAACATTTAGAGCCAATCCCTAAGTAAAAAGGAAAGTGAATGATATTATCACATTGATACAGCTTCTGGAGTGAAATACCAATACAGTGAACAACAAGTCGTGAGGTGGACCCTTGAGGTCCACACGGTCAACTTCTCGGTAATATCTACATACATTTTAAAAAAATTAAACACAAATAAAAAATAATGCTACTTTAAATATCAATAACGATAGGTTATCATAACAGTAATTGGAATGAATTAATATTAATCGTATCAGCTACGAGAGCGTCTATTAATAACGTAAGGATTTTGAGGAGAGATGATAATTGAATATTCACGCGGGACATCCTTCGACATACTTTTCTACGCTATTTGTTATTTTCATATCGACTTTTGAAGGATTAAAGGGTGCTAGTGAAAATGAATGCAGTTTTTGTTGCACCGCCAACTGATGAGATTTTATCGAGTGATGGCCATTTTGAATAGTTGTGTTCAAATTGCCATGAATGCGGCATAATCACTAATTTTTTTGTCACGTTTTTACATCAATGAGACTAATAGCTATTTTTTATTTTACAGTTGGTTTCGAAAAACATTCAATATGCAGTCAATAATCGGTTTAGTCGCATGTAAAAGCTATAAGTATTACAAATGATGATGTAGGAAGTAATTGAAATCCTACGAACACTAATTAAAAGCTACAATTTTTCGTTTGATGAAAGCTTTTAAAGGCATTTGATCTTGCAAAGTATTGAATTTAAAACATTTTACCATTCAAAGCGTTGATTACAACAAATGCAAATTTGATTGATTTTTTTTGGTTCTTAAAATTTAAGCAGTTTTTTAAATAAAACTAAAACACGGTACTATGAAAACTATTCAAAGACTGCTCAAATTATGCAAATACCAATAAACTTAGATTGACTTTACAACAATGTCTTTAAAATAAGAAATATAAAGTAATATCATTCGTATGAATCCTTTTTACGTTGTGACTTTTAATGATATTTAATTTTTAACTTCCCAGTTCCCTATGGGAAGTTATTGTAATGGGGTCGATTTTGCGAATCCCAAATTTTCACATATCTCCACGTTTTAAGGTCTCTAGAATCCAAATCCATCACTTTTAGAGAGATGTCTGTGAGTGTGTATGTACGTATGTGCGGATGTGCGTATGTGCGTATGTACGTATGTGCGTTCGGAATAATTTTTCGTCTCGATTATCTCAAGAACCAAAGATCGGATTGACGTGGGACCGGTTTCATTTAACGCGTAATCACGTAACTTAAAACTGAATGCAGCAAAATCGGTTGGGCCGTTTTTTATTTAGGATGAAAAAACTGAAAAAACGACTAAAAATTGCTTATTTTTAAACTGTTGATACGCACTTTTAAGATACCAAATACCTTCATAGTAATGTTGTTATTATTGTGCGTTTTAGCAAAATTGTGATCAAATTTGTAAAAAATGTTATTAAAAAAAAATTAATTTATAAAATTCCAAACTTTGGGTGATATTTGGATATTGTAATAAATAATTTAATATTGTTAATAACAATCAAATAATATTAGTTATAATTTGATATTGTATATATAAAGTCAATTATAATTATTCAGTCCGGGTCAAACATTCTTAATAACGAATGATTATTTTAAACAATAATTAATTACCCTCAATAATAGTTGTGGATTCCGAGGCTGAGATGTAAGAACAAGAAGGATGATGAGGACGAAGAGGACAAGGTTGCCTAGGCTTTGGTAGAGGGCGACCAGGTGGTGGAGACGTCTTTCTCTACCAAAACTTATATGGTTAGATAAAAAAATGATAAAAATTATAAAAGTAATTATATTAATTTAGAATAATAATGTTTAATAATAGTAATTAATATTAATAGTAATTAATAATAAAAGTAAATGATAGCATTTTATTCACCCCACTGGGGTTAGTCGTGTGGGCCTCAAGGGTCGCACTTAGACC
Organism: Oxycera nigricornis; assembly: GCA_963942545.1. Lineage (NCBI taxonomy): Eukaryota > Metazoa > Arthropoda > Insecta > Diptera > Stratiomyidae > Oxycera > Oxycera nigricornis. The sequence continues at coordinate 86,605,846 of OZ012660.1, read as the reverse complement.
ACATTTTTCTATTTTTAATTCAATTTGTTTTCAAATCATGAGAAAATATGTTGCTAGTCTCTACAGAAATTGATAAAAGTTTATAAATTTTATAAACATTTATTATCTCGATGTTAATTTTATTAATTACTAATTAATTTTTTCATGAAAAAAACACTAATTTTAAATATTTTTTGTTTAAATTAAAAAAATGGCTTTAAAGTTTTTTTTTTTTTTAAATTTAAAAATATCATTAAAATGTTAATTCGCGTTGATTGACTTCTTAATGATGCAAAGATTATATTTAATTCTCGAGATATAATGATTGACAATAAGTCACCCAAGAGATCGTTGGTAGCTTTCGCTGACGACCTCATCAAGACAAGAAGGCCTCAGTGGTTCAGGAGAATCTTCAAAGGATTTTTAACGACATCCAGTTCTACACGAACAACTGGCGGATGAAGATCAACGCGCAGAAGTGCGAAACAATTCTCTTCCGACGTACCCTGCAGCATGCCAATCCAAACCTGAGGCATAGTTGGAGGGATTTCCACATCGTGGCGAACGAGGGCGAGGAAAGCTCTTAGCCCGTTCCTCATAAAATGTGCGTGCGATACCTGGATCAGTACCTTTATCTCAACCAGCATGTGGATATCATGGTAGAGCGAGCGCGAAGAACTTTCATGTCTTTGCGACGGCTCTTCTGCTCCAAACACATTGATGCTGTCGTCAAGTTGACGTGCTATAAGACTCTGGTCAGACCAATTCTGACATATGGATGTCCAATTTGGTTTAACCAGCGTCCAAGCACAATAGAGAAGCTAAGAGTCTTCGAGAGACGGATTTTTCGCGCTTGCATTGGAGTGTACAGAAAAGCTGAGACAGGTTACTTGCACCGCGTCTTCAACCAGGAGATTTATGACATCGCTGAGGTACGGAGAGTCGACACAGTGGTCGTGAGATTAATCCGGAATCACATTGCAAAGTCCGCGTCCTTGCGCGAGAACCCCTGCGTTTGGCAGCCGTACTTTCCAAACGACATGTATTTCGAGCATTGTCTCACCACGGTCTTCATTCCCCCCGAAGCGTTCGTGTATTTGGATGGGAATGGATACATTCTAGATTCACTTTGTTGCCCGATTGTATAACATGTATATAGGCGGGTAACCGACAAGAAGATTGGATACGTCGCGGGAATGGATACGAGCCGATCGAGCGAGCTGTGGCGCTATTCACTCGCGAGGTTTGACGTTGATCGAAATGACCGCGACCGTTATCGATATTGGTGGTTCGATGAGTGATATAAGAGTCCGACATGGTTCAGACCTTCAATGAGATGTACATGTTTCTTGTTTTAAATACACTCTGTTAGTTCTAAAGAAACATTATAAATAGAATTAAGTAGGTATATCTACATTGTGGGTCGATGTCTGCTGGCAGACACGGACTCACACTTAGTCTTAAGGTTGAATTAGGTACATGCGGGGGCGTATCTGCTGGTAGATACAACCTCGCATAGGCTAAGTAAGGTTAAGGTGTGACGATAAATTGTTTTTTTCTGTTGTTCCAATTTAAATTTAATAATAATGCTGATAAGTTAGAAAATAAGCGATATTTGTTAAATGCATATTAATAAAGATTAATAAACTTTGAGCGCCCTAGTGGCCATTTAGTTTTTAAGTTAGATGATAGTTCGTAGGCTTAAGAATTTGTTAATTGCGAAAATCAATATCAATAAAGCCATTTTTGAAACTGAAACTGAAACAACCAAAATATCCAACAATGAAACAATTCATACCTCCCACACACGTTTCCTGGAATTGATCTGGCATATATCCTGGGGCACATTCACAAATACCTTGCCGTGAGCACTGATATGCAGATTCTCGACACTCTTGCACAGCTGAACATTGGTCTCGAAACTCTAAAAGGACAACTTTCAAGTCAGAACAAACAAAATAGTACACTACGTATCTTACCTCCATGTAGTCGATAGTTCCCCATTCGAGTCGTGTTTTTGAAAAAACGATTCAAAGGATAAAAATTGTCGTTAGTTGAGTTTCTTGTGAAGAAATATGCATCTGCTCGCGGACCGTTTATGGTAACGATGCAACATCCAGCGATTAGGATGAAGAATATGCAGCTCGAAACTCTCGACAAGTCCATGGCACAATTGACTTCTCAGCAAAAAAACTCCACCAAACACTGCTTGTGAAGTAGATAGAAGGTAAAATTGTACTAACTTTAAGAGTTTCTCGCACAATGGGTTGGCATGGCTGGCCCTATAAAGTTTTCCACGATGTTGACTGTAAAACTTTCCCTTTTAAATGGCTATCGAACTCATAAACCCCACAACCAATAGTCAAATCGTCCACTTTCTCACCCGATCGACCATGCCATAACTAGAATTTTAATCTCTTTTGTTGGAGGGTTTCCCCACATCAAAACCCTAGCGTCTGCCGAGAGATTGTAGACAGTACAATAATTGTTAGGGTTTCGGGGTGAATGACAACACGAAACCACCCACATTCCCGTTCTTAATTTTTCTCGGCATTATAATTGATTTCCTTACAAGACCATGACATATGATTAATATGTTACCACGTAGTTGAGTTGGAGAACGTTTGTGAAGCGTCCAAATGTTAGGCAGTATTGAATTCGATATTTCGAAGGAGGCAATAAAGAAAGGACAGAAATCAATGTAATAGATTGAAGTGTCATCGATAGCGAGTGAAAAATAGCATATGGATAATAAGAAACTAGAACTCGCGAAGGTTGTTGACCAAACAAGGTCATGTTGAAATCGATTGGTTTCAAACAAGTGAATATCAGACAGTTGTATTTAATATTAAATCTAATTGGTCCTCTTGCTGAGTTATTTGACAAAACTGAATATTCATTCGACTAACTTTATCGATTTTAAGTTCTAATAATACTTCGCCAACAACTGAGCTAATACTCCTGAGATAGATTGAAAACTTGAAGGATTCACTTGGGAAATGATAAGCTTATTCATAGTCGGAGAGCCCGCAGCCGAATATCTTGTGAATAAAATACATAGCAATCTTTCGAGGGTGAGTAGTGACCAAAAAGACATACAGAGGTCACCATTCATTTTTGAATATTCCGTCAGGTTTATCAAGTATGACGTCTCTGAAGTGTCGGGGTTTCCACAAAAGCAAATGTACCGAATATATTCATGATTTTATTATGGCAAACTGATGCACCAGATACATGAATGATTATTGCTGAATTAAAATATAGAAATGAAATCATTGTCACCCACAAAAAATGGTTCATGTATTTTATTCATAGGATTTTCAACTGCTGGCTCTGGGACTATTATTTACTTCAGCCGTAGTTAGTTGGTCCTATCATCTACCATTTCAAATCGATCCGAAGATAGTAAGATGGAGTTTCTGACCTTTTCGAGGCTTAAGAGATTTAATTCAATATTATTTGCCAAATTTTGGTACAGTCAGCTTTTGATGGTCGTTAAAAGATGGCATGACAAGCTATATTACCAGTCTTCCCATGCTTTTAACTAATGCATGCTAAACAACTGTTAGTAGGCTGTCTTATTGAGTACGTGCCATTCGGTTGAAAAGTAAAAAGCACATTGTTTACTGCAATGAAAATGTTGAACTATGAGCTAAGAAAGCAGCATTTGCGGTAAATTTTATTTCGTTATGTCTTGGAATTTTTTTTCTATTAAGCTTAAGACGAATATGTTTCATCTGAAACAACATACAAAGTTTGGTTTTGAAAATTCAAAAGTGAAAATTTCAATTTGGAATCCTAAAATTGGATTCGATGACCAAAAAAAAACAAATGAAGATACAAAAAATCATTGAATGGTGCTGTCTAAACTATCAACAAATATTTAAAGATGAATGCGATTATCCAAACAAATAAACCAAGGAATTGGTTGCCACTCCAGTCTAAACTTAAAGACATTGAGAATAAATCATTTATCTGCAAACAGCTATCTGTATAGCAAAAAGGAAGAGCATAGCAACTGGTGATAAAAAAGGTACACTATGACCAGATTTAGCAATCTCTCAATCCAGGCCATCTGTAATGAATTAAGTATTTTAACTCATATGTCAAATATTGGCAAACACGACCTGAACCCACTCTTCCTAGGCATACCACGTGCGATACCACATAATATGCATGGTTATGCTCTGTTGCGGATCAGTTTTCATATTATTTTTGGTTCACATTTTTCAATTCTTCCAAATTTGGAACTTATTTAAATTTCCCTCAGTACACTGCCAAATAATCGGCATTGGCAGTACTGAATCCCAAATTGGTAATCCACCACACGCGCTGTCTCTCTCGAGAGGTGAGTTCAGGTGATCGAGCGCGAATCGGTTCTTTTTGCATGCTGTCACCCTCTGATTGGCCGAAAACATTTGCTGATTACCATATATGGTAATAAATGAAGCAAAAATGCTTCGACTCGTGACCGCGGTGAAGTGAGTGTGTGGGGAGATCAAGGAGTTGGATAGGAGTAATAAAACAAGACGGTCACGGAATCGGCTCCGCGCGACATAAAAGCTGTCGGGTTTTCTTTTTTAAAATTAAATTTCAAGCTAAAATTCTTGTAGTGTTTGCGTTAAATCATCCGCTAAACTTCCTCGAAAAATGGTTTATCTAGTACAAGGCAAAGCTGAAGTCCAAAGAACAATACCAGCGGCTACCGACAAATTCATCGGCGTGCAACCTGTTGCGAGCTATGAAAAATCATCAGTCCGAAACTCGAAGATTTGGCCAAGCAGGACGGTGATAAGGTTATTATATTGAAGGGTGATGTCGACGATTGCAAGGATTTGGACGGTGGATATGGTGTGTCGAGCAGGTCTACATTTGGATTCATCATAAACGGCGAGAAAATCGACTCTTTTGTTGGCGCGACTGCTGAAGAATTGGAAACGAGGTTTGCCAAGCACTTGGAGGCTAGCTCCTAATAATTGAAAGTGAAACGCATTGAAAGTTGTTAATCTTAATCGTATTGCGAGTACTGTTGTTCCAACAACCATAAGTTTTCTAACATACCGTCATAAATTTCGGTTACAATTGTTATTTCTTCACATTACGTAATTTTCATTTTGAAATCGATTAGAAATCAGCAGTATTGTTTTGTTATATTAAAGAACAATTAGAGTTTAAGTTCTAATAAAGTGTAAATATTATGAAGTGAGTTTACATGGTTTCTCCCCTCAGCGTGTGCGTGATTCGGTGTGGTCCGGTTCTTGATGTTTTTTCCTTGTGATTTTGATTAGCCCACGACCCGGTGAGCTAGCCGGTTTCGAAAATGTTAATCTACGGTCGCCACTATGCGGCCACAGTTGGTGGGTGCTCCGCACGGGCCCCCTCTCGGCAGCCACCTTCCATGTGACGTCCGAATTGGCGAGGCACATGATGGATGGTTGGCTAGGAGGGAGGTGTAGTAGTGGGAGCATGCAACAGCTCTCAATTGAATTATTTCGACAGGGTGTCTTCCATTTTCCAAGAAAGACAAAATTAATGATTTGCAAAAGAAATATTTAATTATTAAGCCTTGGCTATTATTTTATTCATGTCTCGTACCGATGGGTCCACACAACAATCAGAGGCAGATATGTCACTTTGATGCATATGTATCCAATTACACCCATTTCGTACAGTAAAATCCTTGCGAATACAATATTTTTGGAATGGATATTATTCGATTCGACTATTATCGATGATATCGCTATAAACTTCCTGGAATGGAATGAAAATGTATAAGAATGTAGGTTGCCTAGCTTTTCACACAGCTCTACAGCAATTGAGCTCACACTTTTGCAGTTAAATTTAATCGTGAATTAAAAGTCTAATTTCTTTTCATACCTAATGTTGAGACAAGAGTTTGAGCCAGGGAATAGAAACATAATAAAAATTATCTGTACTTACCGTTTTTTTTTAATCTTAACACTACACAATTTACTAAACTCAGTGGATAGACAGAGTTTGTACTCCAGAGTTTGTCAATTGGGTTTCCTTTTTGTCACAATGAGATTTGTTTTACTTAATTTTAAATGTAAAACCGAAACGAGAATCATTAAGACAATGTGTTATAGTTTTCCTGTGTAGTAAAATCTTAGTAGCTACTAAAGCATCTTGAAATTCGATACAGCAAATGCATTCCCATCAAATAAGGATACTCAAACATTTTTTGGAATAGACTGTATCAATTAATTGCAAAAATTTCATGGTATTTTTTAAATCTTCATGGAAAGCACCACTCGAAGGGGAATACAAAGAAAACATCAATATTCTTAAAAATCATTTAATCTTAGTTGCATTGTACCTACGAACTTAGTGTTGAACATTTAAACATGAACCGCATCAGCTTCAGACTTATGGAAAATCATTGCATCCAAGTAATACATGTTGTCGACGTACCAATTCTTGATGTCAATCACTCGGTCAAGTGGATATGAGAAGGTGGTGTCATCCATATATCTGGCTCCCGAGCCGATTCCACACGAAATTGTTGGATCGAAGCCTGTGAATTGCTTCACGGCTGGCTCGTGATAAGGAGCAACGAAGAAGAAGAATTGGAATGGCATGCCACCCTTCTTGCCCTTCGGCAGCATCAAACGATTCGGGAATCCGCAGTGAGCCTCTGTCATGCCTAGCGTGAACTTTTCGTTGGAGTTAACGGCTTGGAAGACCTTCTTGTACAGCTCGTAGTAGCTAGTACGATCGTTCACATACCACGAATAATCGCTGCAGCTGCGCGTGATGGTATTCTCGCCCTCGACGAGATCCACCAGGAAATAGTCTAGTTCAAAGAAGTTCTTGCGGTTCTCGTTAATGTCAATCTTTTTGCCGTGGTAATCGTATTTTGGACCAATCATCACCTTCACGGTGGCTTTTTGTGGCTTAGTCGAACTTAATGTCAGCTTGAACGTGAAAGGCAGGTGGTTGAGGCGATGCTGGCGAGCCTTGATGACAAAATCGTGTCCGTCATAGCTGGATACCCGACCGAAATTGTAAAGGTCTGTTCCAGTTTCCTTGCGTGTATAATCAACAGCTACAGCTTGAGTAATATCTGCGTCAAATTTATCAAAGAACGTGACTAGTTTATCAATTTCCGCTTTGATTACTTTGACTCCGTTGAAAGTCAGCTCATCCTTTTTGTATGATGGAAGCTGTTCCATATAGTGCCAGTAGAAACGCAGCAAATACTTGTACATTTGGAAGAAGGCTGGGTCGCGTATTGAGCTTTGGTAGTGATACATGACACCGGGAACTTCATAGCCACGAGCGCCTGCTGGGAAGCCTGTGTTTATTATGTCACGGATAATGCGGTCCAGACTGCCGTAGACTTGAACATTCACACTGTCCTTGTTACCTTGAATCATGTTTCCTAATACTTCGAGGACAGTTTTCACATCATTCAGGGCAAACTGTTTGCCATCAGGAAGAACGGCGTATTTGTAATCAATAGCGTTCATGATACGCCGAGTGTAAAGCTGAACCAGGTCAATGTTGTAGAAGTTTTCAGAATGATAGAATCCATAATCATTCTCGCGATCCGGGAAGTGAACACCAGAATAATACCGAAGTCCAGGGTGGTAGCCAGGGAAAGTTTCTGAATAAACATACATTTCTTCCACATCGGGCAAGTTGTTCGATAGGCGCTCCATCGTGAAACGCGCCAATAGCTGTTGATGAAGCGACAAGTAGAACTCACCACGGCGATCTTTCGTGAAGAGTCCTTTTAGTATTCCCGACGACCAATATGGGTAGTCCAAGTTGTAATTGTAGTAGAACTCGTTTAAGCCAATATCTTCAGTGAAATACGAAATGAGGTTTTCCATATTTACCTGGCCGTGAACACCACTATAGTTGGTCGAAATCACCACGTCATACACTCCCTCAACTTGTTTGACGCCATAGAATCCCTGCATCTTATATTGCTGTGCTTTCGCAAGCGTTTCAGCATTGAAGAAGTATTGAGGAAGAACTTCGTAGATTGCTGGGAGTGTAACGCCTTGCATATCATCTCGATGGAACACCGCCATATAAAGGGCATACACCCAAGCTTCCTTGTTAACGTTGATACGAGCCCAGACAACGGTGTTGAAGAACGTATCCAAGTCCTTTGCGTAGAAGAAAGTGCGTACTAGATGCTTTACATAGAGCATGTGATGTTTCTTGAACAGTGTGAAAATCTCTCCCTTCGGAACTGGGTTCTTTTGGTGCCAGTCCCAGAACTTTTCGACCTTCTTCACGTTCAAGTAGTCATCGAAGTGATCTTCAATCTTGTAGTCTTTCCTATCCAGGTATTTTTGCAGCAGTACCTCATCTTGATGAATGTACTGGAGCATGTCCAGGACAAATTTTTGTTTGTCAAGGAAAACCGAATCAGCGTACTTGACATCGTGGCTCATGTAAGCAGCACCAGCCGCGAGAGCTACAAGACAGGCGAACGTTCCCACTACGAGCGACTTCATGATGGCAACTAGTGCCCGATCTGAGGAAAGATTCAATTTTATATGCTTCTTATCAAATTTGCAGCATCAAAAGAATAAATAAAGTTGCTACAATTACCAATTTCGAACAAGATTATCACTTTTTTCTGTTTGTGGTTGATAGCTTTATCATTTCTAGGATGCTTAGTCATTGTCGTTTTAGGCAACGTGAACTTGGCATTGAAATCAAATTGGTAAAAATACAAAATTAAACATGTCCATTGAACAAAAAAATAATAATCGCATGTTATCTGCCTTCGAAGTGAAAGTTCATGAAGTTGAAACTAGAATTAAGTAAGCTTAAAAATAGTAACCATAGCAAATTTTGGGGAGTTTTTTGACAATTTTAGCCAGTTTCCAACCAGTGACCGGCAGCTTGGTTACAATATTGACGATTTATGATTCAAATTCTTCTGATGGAATAATATTTGCACAATTTCTCTTTCTGAGTCCCAGTATTCACTTTAAACAGTAGATTTTCGTTCGCATGTTCAATAGCCTTCAGTGCACTTGAGAATGCATTGATGATTCTCGCTACTTTCTTTTAGACCCAATCTCAGGGTTTAAAAAATGTGATGGTAATTTTTTATTAATGCAAAACAAACTAATTACTTGTTAAAAGTGCCAGAAAGACGTTATTTTGTAATGATTTCCATGAAAAAATATACTTTTTTATGTTGATCCCTGTTCGTATGAGATACCGACAGCTGCAAGTATATTATGATTTCTAAGATTTGGGTACCAGATTACTTCAAATCATGATAAAATCATGCAATTGTACGCGGCTCAGATTTTCTGAGGGGAAACATCAGGTTCGAGAGAGAAAAATAAATTCTTTCCGAGACAATTTCACTCCTATATTATGATAGGTGTTATATTTTGAAAGAATAACAACAATACCCAATCGAGCGCACAATAGCGCAAATGAGGCCTAGGTCTTGAGTTAATTTTAGAGTTAGCTTGACCATTGGAACAGAAAGCGTTCCTTGATTTCAACGTGGTGGCCTGACAGATAGTCCTAAAACCACGGGCCTTTTAAGCCACAGGTAACGATAAGCTTGCACCAAAGCCCCCATAAACGTACTAGTCAGTAACCATAACTTATATTATGAGTACTGCTTTCCCTAGTATGGGTACCAGAATCTTATCCAGAGCATGCTTGGACTCCTTTATGATCCTTGATAAAGATCGGACCAATCAGCATCCTTGCCGCTCTTTGGAAAGCGGCACACCTGTTGATAACGCAACAGCACGCCAATGTACCACGATACAGAAGGATTGCCAAACAGCTACCGGTCCCAAATTGTATTAGAAAATGAATGTACCCGCTTTAGGTGTCAATCACAGCTACCAAGTTTCAACCTCCACAGGTTCCTCAACCAAAACCAACAGGGACAAGTCCCTGGGGCCCCGGGACCCGCTCCTTTTTCACACTGGCTTGGGAAAGTTCTCCTAGCTGCTTTGGCCGAGTACTAAACATCTGCTGGTCGACACCCGCGGATTTTTTTTCTGCAAGGTACTCGTTCGCCTATACGACTTTTTCCAGGCATACTCAAGGTCAGTTGTGCCTCCTCCAGTTCCTTTACGACCACAACGTTGGAAAGCAAAGTTATGACCATTGGAACAGTAGGAGGTGAAGTGGTCAGCATTATTCTTTTGTCATTACTACCTTAATTGGACTCAGATGCACAAATTTCATTTCCAACAAGCCGCGCGGTGCATCCTTCGAGCTCCTTACGAATATCTTAACAGTAATATCTATATAAGTAATCATAATGAAAATAATAACAATCAAACTTCGATCGGGGGGGGGGGGGTTTTGTTGTTTTGCCTCTTTGAAGGTCATTTCTGGCATGCGGTATTAATATTTCTGTGTTTTTCATTTAAGGAAAAAAAGTGCAAAAAATTAGGTTTTTTTTCAATGTCGGATGGCATCCTCTTCAGGTGCTGTCATTCGCCATCCGTCACGAGACAGCACGACCACGGCTGGTTTCTGGCAATTGACGGTCGTTATAATTTGCAGATGTAAATTATAAAATAGTTGAAATATAACGAGCTTAATCCATCAACAAGCCAGCCGTGGTCGTGCTGTCTCGTGACGGATGGCAAATGACAGCACCTGAAGAGGATGCCATCCGACACGCCGAAACCACACTTCCTACTAAAATAGTAATCAATGTTTATAAAATTTATATACTCCAAGCAGTGTTTGTAAAAATACTATCAAAACTTTTTCTCACGATGACGAAAAAAATTAAATAAAAAATAAAAAACCATTAACAGTCATCATGATTTTAAAGGTCATTTCTTTTATTCACTATATATCCCGAACCAGATATAACATTTGCATCATTAAAGTGTTAATAGACTTGTGATGTTTTCAACATTATAGAAAAATTGTTTCAGCCGTCTTTATATTTAATAAAAGAAAATGCGAAAAATGAGGGTTTTTTCATAAAAAATATTTGTTTAACCTGATTTTCACAACACAGTAATAAATGTTTATGAAATTTATACATTTTTTCCATGATTATGATAAAAAACAAATTTAAAATAAAAAATCATTCAAAGTTATCATTTAAAGAGGGTTCATACGTATGATATTACTCAATATCTTTTATTCTAAAAACTTTGTTGTAAATTCAATCAAAGTGTTATAATATTCGCATAATTTGAGCAGATGTTTTAAGAGTGTTTTAATTTTAATAAAAAACTGCTTAAATTTTGAAAATCAGAAAAATTTCAATCAAATTTGCATATGTGGTAATCATCGCTTGGAATGGTGAAATGTTTTGTAGTTAATACTTTGCAAGATCATATGCTTTAAAAAGCTTTCATCAAATAAAAATTGTAGTTTTTAGTAGATTTATTCTTTAGTAATCGTAAGATTTCAATTAATTTATTTTTTATTTTTTACGTGAAATTGAACTGCATATTATATAATTTTCAAGATCAACAGAAATTCAAAACTAATTATTAATCTCATTTACGTAAAATCGTGAAAAATATATAAATTCAGTGATTATGCTGAAGTCATGGCAATTTTGAACGAAACTATTCAAATACCATAATAACAAAAACTGCATTCATTTTTGCCAGCGCTCTTTTGTCCTTCAAGCATCGATGTAAAAATAACAAATAACGTAGAGAAGGTCCCCACCGATTGATCGATCAAATCAATCTACCCCCATCCACCAAAAGCCTTACGTAAACAATGGATGCTGCCGTAGATGATATGATTAATATTAACTCATTCCTGTTACTGCTATGAATACCTCTCATTATTATTACTTCAAGTAGTATTATTTTCAAAATTATTATTGTGTTTAATATTTTAATGTTTATCTAGATATTACTGGGAAGTTGACCATGTGGACCACAAGGGTCGCATTTTGCGGCTTGTTATTTCTATACCAGTTCAACATGTACATGGTTCGGGATAGCTTTGTAATTAAATGTTTATTAGCCTATGAAATTCGAAAACGATGTGGTATATACTTGGATTACCTACCTAATGGAATCTTCATACGATAGTGGGTCATGGACTTTTGCTGCATGCACTTGGACTTTGGCTTTACCGTGATTATTGATGTTATAGCTTTGATTTTTATCCAGACTCTCATGGAATTCACTCGTTCATGATTAACATGTTTATGTTAATTTTTATCATTTCCATCGATTTCCATACTACCATCATTGATTTGTATTCTTCAAGTTCTTGAAGATATTCGAACTCCTTAACATTTTATTTCATCAGGACACTTTAAATTGAATTAGCCGGACCTCTATAAAAGCAGCAAATATTCAATTTAATGTCATGAGGTTCATAGCTATTGAACGACAAGTAATTATATATTTGAGTTCTTTTGGACTAGCGTGGATTACAATTTTTTTTTCTGAAACTGTCAATAATGTAAATGTTTTTCTTATCCTTGCAGAAAGCATCAACGCAAGCTCTACATTGTACTTTGTACCTATAACGTTTCACACATTTCTTTCTTTTATTTCAACGATAATTCGAAAATTACGATGAAAGTTGTCTCCTTATGCATTACTGATATATGTATGTATTTGAAAAAACCAAACTGATTCAAATTTCATCCAAAAAGTAGACATGCTTAATCGGTATATATATATGTAGTCCATTTGAATGTACTCAAATGACCAAAAAATAGAATTCGGGCTGTTTTGAACAAATAAAACGAGGTTCTTAGAATTATATTCTGTCATATTTCAATAGCGAATTAAAGAATAATCTTTCCAAAAAAAATCTTATCTCAAAAGATGAACGTAAGCAATTTGCTGCTAAGCCGACTAGTGCCGAATAGAATGTTACGAAATGTGCTTTATGTGTCGCGAGTTAATGGCAGAGTAACCACTTAGGAACCATCTGCTACACCACCCACTGTCTGTAATCCACTAATGATAGAGTTCATCAAACTGTAGCGATAAGCTTATTTTGCCCCTTACGCAAGCGGACAGATTGCGTTCAAGTGTCTTCATAAACTTGATTTAAAATCGAAAAAACCCTCCAATGATAAGTCTCCCTTTAAAATTTACTTTCGGGGTCAAATGGAGTCACAACATTAGGAAAAATAGTTAGAGATAGTTTTCCCCCCAATTATTTTGAAGTAATCAGTAGAAAATATTATGTTATTTTCAATTTTTTAATTGACCAGCAACATGAAATAATCACCACAATCTTAATATGCTTCAAGTGATTTAACTATTCAGCTTTTTAATAGCAACAACATTTGTTGCAGTGTTTTCAGATAAGAAACGAATAAGCAAGTCTAGGTAAACAATAAAAAAACTTTGGCTGAAAGACGTTTATGGATTAAAATATTTGAAAATCTAAATGTCGGCCGACAACATTCAATTTCTTGTAGTGAGTCAGTAGTCCCATTCACGGCCAAGGACGAGTACACTCGTTTGCAAAAATACAGGAAAGAATATTGCGTCCTGTTTCTTTCCCATTGCCAGAGACGAGTATACTCGTCTTTGATTTTCTACAGGTAAATGATTATACATATTTGATAAATTTATGAGCTTTCACTAAGAAATAGCATAACTTAGGTAACAAAAAGAACTTAAAATATAATTGGCAACGGGAATGACTTTATATGATTTGGGTTTGGCAGCGAATGGGTTAAAAAGGTCAAATATGTGTACAAACGAAAACTAAATCACTTTAATTTCAGCAAAGCGAAGACTGCAATCTTAATTGAATAACAATTTTAGTCAAAGTCAAAATTATGAAGTGTAGTCAGGGGTCTTCCTACATAATTTGTTTCGAAAAATTCAAAAAAAATCACGGATTTTACTAGTAAATATCATTAAAACATTATACAAAAAGTTTTACAGCGATATTTTAATTTTAACATAATTAACTTCCCAGTATATGGGAAGTTCTTGTAATCGCATCGAAAATCGAAATTGAAATTTTCAACATATCTTTACGTTTTGAGGTCTTACGAGTATATTTTAAGTGTTTCTAGAAAGAAGTATGTATGTGTGTGTGTGTATGTACGTACGTGCGTGCGTTCGCGGACAGTTTTTCTACGAGCATAACTCACGTAAACAAAGTCGTATCGACTTCGTTAAGGTGTCAATCGAAGCGTCTTTTCAATCTTAAGAGCTGATTAGTTTTTGGAAAACTTCGGTCGGGGGGGTTTGTTGTTTTCACCCCTTGAAGGTCAAACCTGTCATGCGGTATATCGGTTTTCGAGCAATTTTTTTCAATAAATCAAGTCGTATGTCATGAATAGCACGTTCAATATTGACTTGTAAAGCTTGAATAGAGTTTGGTTTATTGCTAAAGACCAATGACTTCAAATAACCCCACAAGAAGTAGTCGAATGATGTTAGATCACAACTTCGTGGAGGTCATTCAATATCACAATTTCTAGAAATAATCGAATATCCAAACTTTTCTCACAATAATTCAATTGTTGCACTTGCTGTGTGGCACGTAGCCCCGTCTTGTTGGAACCAACTGTTATCAAGATCAACTTCGTCCAATTTCGGCCACAAAAAGTTGGTTATCTTCGATCTATACCAATCTCCATTGACAGTAACGGTGTTACCAGCTTCATTTCAAAAAAAATACGGACCGATGATCCCACCATACCAAAAACCACACCAATTTGTTAATTTAGGTGAATATAATGGTTTTTCATGAATAATTTGTGGATTTTCTTTGCACCAGAATCAACAATTTTGTTTATTTACCGCACCACTCATCGGAGAAGATGATTTTCTTAAAAAAATCTTTATCGTTTTCAAGTTTTTCCGGGGCAAAATCACGACGTTTACGGTGATCCAATGGCTTCAGTTCTTGAGTGAGAACAATTTTATATGGATGCAAACCCAAATCCTTTCTCAAAATTTGCCAGGTTGTGGTTTGAGACAGTCCCAAGGCCGTAGCCAGGGGGGGATAGCTAGGGTTTGATACCCCCCCCCCCGAAATTTTCCCATGATTAAAAGTAGTCATACTGTTCAATCACATCGCAAGATTTAGGGTACTGAGATTTCAAAGTTTTATTAAATGTTAACATCGCCTTGTCTAGATTTTGTTTGGCGATTCAAAAAAATAGAGTTTCCGGAAATTGAACCGGGTGCTCCTGTATATAAACCGACGACATTTCCCACATGCCAGCGACACATCTAACTACTTAATAGCCACACACAAACAAGAGATTTTAAGTAGGTTTTTTTGAAATCTAATGGATTTGTGATCGACTATGTTTCGATTTTTGTATGGAAAATCGTGGATTTTAGGAGAAATTTCGCGAAATCTAATGATTTTCCAAAATTTGGTGCGATGTAATTAAGGTGTAAGTGGTAAAAATATGTCTCAAAACTGAGCCCGAGGGTGTTTAATCATTTATGCATTGAAAATCCAAAAGTGGTTCTAATTCAAACTTCATAAATTATTTCCACTGCACTGCTTTCAATTTTCCACCCAAAAATTTGAATTCAGTGATTCCAAACTGCTCAAAATCTGCTTAAAACTGTAGACGAAGAAATTAAAGTTCCACGAATCGTGCTACGACAACAACAAAGACCAAATGTAAATTTACTAGATCCAGAAACATATTTTAAAATTACTATTATGATTCCACTTTTAGATGATTTTATTGCACAGAAATCAATAGTCGAAGATCATAATTCTACAGTAAAACCGCTACTTATTTTGATACCCTCAGAATGCGGTAAGAAGGATTACAGTTTCGAAATTTTTTTGTTCCAAATTTATGATAAATTTTTGGAATGCGATGCTATCAAATCTGAATTTGAGCTCTGGCAAACAAAATGCCAACAGCAGCCTGAAGTAGATCGTGCGACTTGTGTAGTTGAAGCCCTTAGAGAGTGGAATAACGAACTGTTTCCAAATATTCACAAACTTTTAAAAAAATTGGTGACATTACCAGTTACGACTTGCACACCTGAGAAAACATTTTCGACAATGAAAAGTCTGAAAGCGTATATCCGAAACTCGACTGGTGAAGAAAGATTAACTGGGTTGGAATTAATATCAATTCATCGTCAAATCGACATCAATACGGAGGAAGTTATAGACTTATTCGCTGCTAAAAAGGCTCGAAGATTAAATTTTCTTTTGTAATACTTTTTATTTTACAAAATTAACTTAATTTTGGTCTAAAATATTATAAGACTACAGTTGCATTAATTTTATATTAATTTGGTTGAAAATGTAATTAAAATAACCCAGCTTCTTATATGACAATTCGCAGTATTGACCTTTCTCGGACTGTCTTAGGACTAACTAAACAAAAATAAAAAACGTCTCATCTAGATATCAGCATACATACGAAAAGATTGAAAAATTATTCAGGAACATTTTTCAGTAGCAGCCAATGCAAAAAATTAAAAAAAAGCTGCTACTGAAAAATGTTACAAAATACAGATACATACCAGTTTTCGTTTGCAAGCTTTCCAATATATTTTGGAAAGAAGAAAGTGTCTATGTTTGTATTTACATGCGGGGTCGTTCTGTTTCTCGACAAAATCTCATGGTCAAAACCTAATATTATTTTATTGTTAACGTCAATTTATTATCATTTTGATTTAACAGAGAAGAAAACACAAGTCTTGTTTTAAAATTGCTTGAAAACAAACATGCCATCTTTATTGGTTGCGAATGCGATTATTTCTTAAGGTATTTTCTTGACGTGAAAGACAACAATGAAAAATAAAATGTCTACTTATCTGTTATATGATTATCGTTTGTTATTGTTATTACTATTATTGTTATTACTCATATTTTTATTTATGCATTTATCAAGAGCTGGCTATATTAGTGAGTTGATCTAGGTGGCATTCAGTTTTTTTGGTTTTCGAGGAAAATTCTAGAAACGCAGCAATTTTCAACTCTTAATTTCATGAAATAAATTGTCGAAAACATATTATTTCTTAAATTGTTCAATTTGCACTTAAACTACTGTTTCATTTCCAGTATGTAAGTTAAAGTAGAATTTGAAATCTTGTTATATTTTTTTGAAGTGATAACAATATCCAAACGAAATTACACTATGCTTCTAAACTTTAAAGAGAATAAGAGCCTAACTGTTATTTAATATGTGAATGGATGCCAAATGTGTGAGTTAGTTGCCCCAGTGCAAATATGCATGAGAGAAAAGTAAAACGTTATGATTTCATATCATTGGAATGACTGATAATGACAAAGGTTTGGAGGAGACGGAGGTGGTTTTAGTCGGTAAAAACCCGGCATGCCGAGGTGCAGGAGCTAATCGGTATCTTTTGAAGATTTCAACCTCCCAACGTTGAAAAAAATGAACTCACACATCCCCCGCCCCCCCGAAATATTTTTCTGGCTACGGCCTTGGACAGTCCCAATTGTTGAGAACGTCTTGGAATCGACAAATCGCGGTCTTCAGCAACACTTGCCTGAACGGCAGATATATTTGCATTACTTCGAGCGTTTCTTTGTCTTATTGGCACTTGAACATGTAAAGAAAATGTACGCACACTCAGACGATTAAATCGACTATAAAATGGCAAAAGCGCACGAAAAGTTGCGATTGAAGAACGATTATTTTGATAATAAAACTGAATAATTTGTAAACGTTGTTCTTGCGTATATCTCACCATGATGAAATTGTAAACACTACTGAATACAATTAAACAAAAATGACAGATCATGACATATTACAAATGGTCGAAACGTCACATAAAAATCATATCATTCCTATTGGAAAACCCTTTATCTCGAGAACCATATATAATCTTTGCATCATTAAGAAGTCAGTCAATGCGTATTAACATTTTAATGATGTTTTTAAATTTAAAAAAAAATCTTTATAGCCATTTTTTTAATTTAATAATAAAATATTGAAAATTAGTGTTTTTTTCATAAAAAATTAATTAATAATTAATAAAATTAACATCGTAATAATAAATCTTTATTATATTAATAAACTTTTGTCAATTTCTGTAGAGACTAGCTAAATATTTTGTCATGATTTCAACACAAATTGAATTAAAAATAAAAATAAATCATTCAAAGGGGGTTTATACGAATTTTTATACCATTAATCTCTTATTCTAAAGACATTGTTGTAAAGTCAATCAAAGTTTATTATTATTTGCATAATTTTTAATAGTCGTCACAGAACCGTGTTTTAACTTTAATAAAAAAACTGCTTAAATTTTGGAAACCAATACAAATCAAATCAAATTTGCAATTGTAATAATCAACGTTTTGAATGGTAAAATGTTTTGTAGTCAACATTTTTTGAGATCATATGCTTTGAAAAGCTTTCATCAAATAAAAAATTGTAGTTTTTAGGAGTTTTGTTCTTTAATATTCGTACAATTTCAGTTACTTCCGTCACCATCTGTAATACATATATTTCACTTTTTACATTCAATTGAACCTATTTTTGACTGCGTAATGAATGTTTCTCAAAATCAACAGAAAATAAGAAATAATTATTAGTTTCATTGATGTAAAATCGTGAAAAAATACAAATTCAGTGATTATGCCGAAGTGCTAGCAGTTTTGACCGCACCTATTCAAAATGGCCACCACGCGACAAAATCTCTTCAGTTGTCGTAATAATAAAAACTGCATTCATTTTTGCTAGCGCTGTTTTGTCCTTCAAGCATCGATATGAAAATAAAAAATAACGTAGAAAAGGCTTTGTAACCTGTCCCCCCTCCGATTGATCCACGTGAATATTAAATCAAACCAATCCACGAAAATCTTTTCGTAATCAATTGACGCTCGCGTAGATGTTACGATTAACATTAAGTCATTCCAAT
The DNA here is from genome assembly GCA_963942545.1 of Oxycera nigricornis. Classification (NCBI taxonomy): domain Eukaryota; kingdom Metazoa; phylum Arthropoda; class Insecta; order Diptera; family Stratiomyidae; genus Oxycera; species Oxycera nigricornis. Next base: position 86,587,049 of record OZ012660.1, on the reverse strand, counting down.
AAATTTTATGAGTGGTACATTTTTATTATTAAAAGTAGTATTATTTCCATAATTATAATTGTGTTTAATATTTTCAGTATTTATGTAAATATGACTTGGAAGTTGTACGTGTGGACCTCAAGGGTCGCACCTCACGGCTTGTTTTTAAACGTATTTAGTGCGCCGCCGTAAGAGAGTATTTTTTGACGGTTCGCTTGTATTTCGTACGTTCGACTCCCCACTTGTTTTGAACATCTGCTCCGATTTGATTTACATTATTTTATATAATATACATCCATAATATCACATTTGTCTATAAAAAACAAATGGGGAGACTGAAAATACCGTTATGATCTTTTTCTATTCTGTACAATTAGCATAATATTCCACATTTTTTTAAACGCGATTTTCTCAAAACGACGTTTATGAGCGTGGTGTACACGATTGAAGAAATCTCGCGAAACACATCATTGAGAAGTACCACGAGATATCGAAGGAACATATAGCAGTGGTCAAGGATGTCTCCAACAAACCGAAATTGGACCACTACGAAAGCCTTTTTATCGAACCAGTGGCGAACAGATTAAACACCGATACAGGCAACTTCATTATTTAAACTTAGCCTTAAGTATATCCCTCAATTGTATCCACTTATGTTAGGTATACATAACCACGCAGACTTTGTAATTTATTAACGATTCAACACTGGGGAAGGTAGCAAGTAGCTGCTGAAACATATGTTTGTGTCCAAAATAAAATATCCACTTCGAAGGAAATTATCATTCTTGTGTTTTTTAAAAATATCTTCATTATTTGAGTAGTGACGCTCATTTTCGTGTGTGATTTTTTCGATTTTTACCATGTCCGCAAATATTCAACAAAGAAGTTCGATTAAATTTTGTGTTTGGAATGAAATTTCTACTGCTGAACCGCTCAGGATGTTGCAAAAGGCCTTCGGTGAACAGGTCATGTCGAAAACACAAGTGAATGAATGGCATAAAATGTTCAAAAAGGGTCGTGGAGGCGTTGAAAACGAACCTTATCAAATCCGACCAAGAACATCAACTGATGAACACTACGTCACGCAAATCAAAGAATTGGTGATGCAAAATCGTCGATTGACTACAAAAAAGTTGCTGATGCTGTTGGAATTCCAAATGGATCAGTCAACACTATTTTAAAAGATGTTTTGTGCCTCAGAAAAGTGAAATCGCGATTGGTGCCAAAAATGCTCAATTTCATGGAAAAACAGCGTCGTGTTGATGTGTGTGAAAAGATGCTTTCTGACTATCGAAAAGATCAAGCCAAAGCCGCTCAAATATCAAGGTCATGTTGATAGTTTTCTTCGATTATCGTGGTGTGGTGCATTATGTATTCCTTCCAACCGGTCAAACTGTCAACAAGAAATACTATTTGAGTGTCATGCGTCGTTTGCGTGAAGCTGTGCGTCTTAAAAGACCGGATTTATGGCGAGACAATTCTTGGTTTTTGCACCATGATAATTCTTCGGGACCATTTCGCCAAAAATACCACCCATGTCCGTCCGCGACCATCGTATTCACCTGATTTAGCATCGTGTGACTTCTGGCTATTCGCTAAGATCAAAAGTCCGCTCCGGGGACACCGTTTTGACACGATAGAAGATCAATTAAAGAAGGTATTGATGGCCATAATGAGAGAAGACTACTTCAAGTGTTTTGATGAATGGAAAAACCGTTGGCATAAGTGCCTTGGAGCCGAAGGAGATGAAATTGATTTTGAAGAATAAATAAAAGTTTTAAAAATTAAAACAAAATTCCGGGTCATATTTGTATGCAGTAGTACATGGCTATCGCAAGAACTAGAATCGTTTTGATTGGGAGGAAATTTTCCGAATTTCAAACGATTTTGCACCCTCAAAAATCAGGCTTTTCGAAAAATGGTCGCCATTGCAACAAATTAATCAGTCTAGTTTATGCAATACCAACTTTAACAAAAGAACAATTCGTTTGTTTCCTGTCAGATCATCCAGACACTCAAAATCATGCCCACCTAAATTTTTTGATGGTTATGGTTATGGATATTCATTTTTTTTTGTAATATTTCATGTTCCATAAACACACCAACAAAATTTCAAAATGATATCTCAAATATTTCTATGAAAACAAATGTTAAAAAATTATATTTTCTGTAGGACCGACTACCATTCTTTGAACGTTATTTCAAGTGTTCGTTTTTCTTTCGAGAAAATGCCGCTCGTAAAATAAATAAAGTGACATTTTATTTTAATTTGAGTGATCTAATTTTTGTGTCTTTAAAAGTTGGACAAACCACTTGGCCGTCAAATTTTCATAGTGATTGAAAGAGCATTAATGTTTGTAAAAACACTAGAGGAATCGGTCATGAATTTGATCCGTATTTTTTTTTCAATCGTGTATTAAGTAGGTTCGTCATCCATTGCGAGCGATAAAAGTTGAAGCCTTAAATAATTTTCAACCGACGCGAAAATTACTCATAACTGTCCTGAGGTAGAAAAAATACCCATCATAAGTGACTTGACTTGATATTCAAACCACTCCATTGCGAATCGTAGAGTAGGGATTGAAATTATTTTATTGGAATTTCGAAGTAATATTATAAATGTGAATTGATTATAGGAAGTAAAATGAAATATGAAGAAAAGTTGATCGACGTCTTGTTGGCCTTAAAGCTAAGAAACCACTATCCAAGACGGTCGAGATGTTCCTCTATCTTAAGTTAGATTTTATATATTTGAAATATAATCAGACATCGACTTTCCACCGCATAATATACAAATTTAAGACAGCATAGTAAATTAAATTTTTTTCTTTAATTCAAAAAGGCTTCCACAATAAATCAAGTTCAGAAAATTTGAATAAAAGGTATTATTTTTAACTTCCCAGTATATGGAAAGTTCTTGTAATCGCCTCGAAAATTGAAATTGAAATTTTCAACATTTCCTTACGTTTTAAGGTCTATAGATTATATATAAAGTATTTTTTAGAAAGATGTGTGTGTGTGTACGTACGTACGTGCGTACGTTCGTGGACAGTTTCTTTTCTACGAGCATAACTCACGTAAATAACGTTGTATCGAATTTGTTAAGGTGTCAATCGAAGCGTCTTTGCAATTTTAAGAGCTGATTAGTTTTTGGGACACTTCGGTCGGGGATGTTTGTTCTTTTGACCCTCTGAAGGTCATTTCTGTCATGCGTTGTATCTCCGGAACCAAACATACGATTTGCATGCTTAAGGTATCAATCAACGTGTATTAATTTTTATGTGATTTTATCAAATTGTTAAAAAAATCGTTGGACCCGTTTTTTAATTTATTAAAAAAAAAGTGCTAAAAACTAGGTTTTTTTTCATAAACAATAAGGTTTTAACCTGATTTGCAGCACGCAGTAATTAATGTATATAAAAAATTTATACTCCAAATAGCTTTTGTAAGAAAACCAGCAAAACTTTTTTTCATAATTACGTAAAACATGAAATAAAAAATAAAAAAGCATTAAAAGTCATCATGATTTTCAAGGACATTTTTATCATTCACTATATCTTACGAACCATATATGATATTTGCATCATTGAGGTATCACTCGACGTGTATTAACTTTTTTGGGATGTTTTTTACTTTATAAAAAATCCTTTCAGCCGTTTTTTTAATTTGATAAAAAATGGGAAAAATTAGAGTTTATTTTTATAAAAAATAAATTTTTAACCTGATTTGCACAGCTCAGTAATAAATGTTTATATAATTTATACATTCATAATAGTTTTCGAAGAGAAACTGGCCAAATTTTTCTGCATGATCCAAAAAACCTAAAAAACGGCTCATACGAATGATATTACCTTATATCTTTTACTCTAAAGACTTTATTGTAAAGTCCATCGAAGTTTTATCATATTTGCATAATTTGAGCAGATTTTGAAAAGTTTTAACAGTGTTTTAATTTTAATAAAAAAACTACTTGAATTTTGAAAACCAACAAAATTTCAATCAAATTTGCATTTGTGGTAAGCAACGCATTGAATGGTAAAATGTTTTGTAGTCCATACTTTGCAAGATATGCTTTAAAATCTTTCTTCAAATTAAAAATTTCAGTTTTAAGTAGTTTTGGTCTTTGTGTTTGTAAGATTTCAATTACTTTCTCCATCATGATATGTAAAACATTTTACTTTTACATGCAATTAAATATATTATTGACATTGCATATTCAATGTTTTTCAAGATCAACTGAAAGTAAGAAATAATTATTAATCTCATTGATGTAAAATCGTGAAAAAATACAAATTCAATGATTATGCCGAAGTCATGGCAATTTTGAACAAAATTATTTAAAATGGCCATCTCGCGAGAAATCTCATCAGTGGGCGTAATAACAAAAATGCATTCATTTCAGCTCGCGCTCTTTTGTCCTTCAAGAATCGATATAAAAATAACAAACAACGTAAAAAAGGCTTTATAGCCCGCCCCCCCCCCCGCCGATTTATCCGCGTGAATAGACAATCAAACCAATCCACCCGCCATCCACCAAACGCCACAAGTAATCAATAGACGCTACAGTAGATGATATGATTGACATTGGTAACTCATTTCAATTACGGTTATGAGTATCTCTCAATATTATTATTTAAAGTAGTAGTATTTTCAAAATTATTATTGTGTTTAATATTTTTAATATTTATGTAGATATTACTGGGAAGTTGACCGTGTGGACCTCAAGGGTCGCACCGTGCGGCTTGTTTAATATTATTCACAATAAACGACCTTACCTTCTAAATGCACTGATCAAGTTATTCATTCTACTTGTACAATGAGATATCTGGATGCTTGAAAACTAACCTAAAATACGCATAAAAAGGTAATCATTCGAAAAAAATCACAGATTTGATAACAGTTTTGTAGGCACAAACAAAATTGCTGCATTTGATTAAAAGTCTAATCGAATATTAGATATTCCTTTTTGGTAATCGCCTCTCGCAAATTCTAAAACCAAAAAATAGAAATATTTCAGCATAGCAAACTTTTCCATTATTTTTTCAATCATTTACTTCATCTGATGATTCGTTATAGGTTTGAACAATTAGCGTTTTGTTAATTTCACAACAGTTAATTTATCTGTCAGAAGCTAAGAAATAAACCCAGCTGATCTACCCGTAGACGCGTCCGAAAATTTCGTTGATCCTATTGCAATATTCTGTATTTTTGCTATCGGAAAATTCCAGATAGATGTGGAAATATTTCTTTACGGAGGTTCTAACGAAAAGTGAATGAGAAGAGTGAGCCCAGAAAAAGCGTACCGAACGAAAAAGCGAACGGAAGTTTGTCTTAAAATTCAAAATGAGCACAATACATAGCAATGATGTGCAAATATAAGAGTAGAGCGGCTGGTTCAGTGAGTGGAGCGCCCGACTCTTGCTCTCGATATAGAGGGTTCAAATTCGTTTTTTTACTTTAAATTACTGTGTGAATAAAAGCAATAAAAAATTCATATTTTGTCATATTATATGCATCCTAGATTTTTGAATTTGTCACATTAATTCCTGAATTTTTCCTGCATTTATCTACAAACAACTTTTTAACCTTTACATAATCATTTGCAAAACGTAGCAGAACTTCCCACTGGACACTCCCAGGGTGCCTCACTGCTTTTCTATGTCTGTGGTTTCAAAAATTTGGTTGATAAAATAAGACGTTTTGCTTTTTTCGGAAGCTATGATACTATTTAGTAATGAATTTATACTACAAATCAAGTTATTTTGAAGGTCAACTCAACTAATATCCAGGATATTTTTTAAAACATGTAAATCGTCATCATATCTATCCATACCATCTCGAAACTGATAACAGATCATTATTTTTATCCGGGAACATCAAATCAATCAATTTTTTAATCTGCCAAATAAAGCAAAAACGTATATAAATGAAATGCATTCAAGGTAGACCCACTGAAATAATGTTAAAATCTTTAATGGCTAATTTTGAGACAACCAAAATTCGTAATGGATTCTCTTGAGCACAGAATATACTTTAGTCGCTGTTCAATGTTAGGCAAACTCCTTGCAGAATCCAGTGACTAGAATGTTCTGGTGTTGCCAGATCAGCCTCAAACACCAGTCCAACGCCCATTGCATTTCTTCTTTGCGAAGTGGTGTACACTGGCGTGCGAAATGTGTTCTACACGAAAGGTTTTTTTTAAAATTGGGTTTAAAATAACAGATTGCCATTGTAAAGATTTACCTGTAGCTTCAGTCGATGCACTTCAATGGGAACCACAGCCAAAATTGGAAGTTGCGTTACGAGTATTTTGGGTAGTGAACGAGCCAAACAACACTTCTCCACGTCCCATCGTGCTCCTTCCAAATAAAGACCACTTATGTAGCATCCCTGAAAGAAAATCCCATTTAATTTCTCATTTCGACAGACCTACAAAATTTTATTCACTTACTGTAAGCGGTCGCTCTTCAACATCATCAGGATCTATAAAATCAGTGACGTATGTGTACAAAGTGGATTTGTCCAGCGGCCATCCATTTTTGCGACACGCAACCTAGAATTGGTACCGGGTAAGGATATAATGCGGACTTTCAGCGTTGCGTTTTATGTTTCTACATTAATAGCTGTTTTGGTTCGTTTGAGGACATCATAACCAGCGAAAAGGTAATCGTTGATGGTTTATATACCGAAAAAATTCAAAAATGTTGGCATGTTGTTGCAAATACTATTCAGCTAGGATATGCTCGAAATTAATAGCATATTAAACGATTCTGCATTTGTTCCTTTCAACAATCATCAACTCTCAGAGGCTGCTTATCTTTTGCATGTAAGTTAAAGAAACTTACTTTGGGAAATTCTTTTCTCGTTTCTACATAATAATTATTGTTTCGAATTTACTATAATTTGTACTGCCGCTTTTAAGGGTTGTCTGGTTGACATGTTTGGAACTGGCAACAAAGAAAAATAAGGAAATCTTTGAACATTACGTTCAGTGGTTTAGGTAGCTTGCTGCGTGATTTGTGAGTTTTTTTTTTCATAAATGCTATATCAAATACAATAAGCTGGGTGGAGCAGCATATGTTACTATTTATATCTATGGTGGAAAATTAGTTGTAAAGATTTGAAGCATTTTTATTAGTGGTGTCTGAAGCTATGATCATGAATTTGATTTTGGACAACCAAAAAGACATTATACCAATTTCAACATGTGGACTGTTGAGTGGGGTATAGTACAATATACCCCAAAAGAAGCGTCAGATCACTGATCGATCTTTTTTTATTGGAAAGAGCTTTGCGCGCTACCACATACTGCTTGTGTGGAAGTTGCATCCACATCGACTACGAAAATATAATCATCATCAAAGTATGTATCACGGAAGAATTTCGAGAACCTATGATAAACCACTCAGTTTGTCAGCGAGACCATTTGACCCTGAAGCTTTGAAAAGTAACATTTAGGGCACAAATCCTTAAACGGAAGGCAACTGAGAACTGGGATAAGATAATTAAGATAAAAATGTATGCCAATGGTACGAATACCATGTTGAGGCAAAGAGCTACTAGGATTTGCTTTACATTTCTAAAAAATAATGCATTGTGATATATTATTCCATACTTTTTTAACACTTTTCATGAAGTGTTAGCTCATATCCCAGCAAAAATCGATGCTTACCTGCACTAACGCCGTTAAATAGCTTTCAGGAATATGCAAACCAGAAAGCCACATCACCAATGGTTCTCCTGATAATGACCAATACTTGTATTGCTTAGCTCTTTCCTAAAAAAATACGCCATCCTTACATTATATATTACCGAATATACCGAACAGTTTTCTTTAAGGAAACCCCTATCGAATTATGTTTGAGATAAAGATTAATTTTACCAAAAGATGTTCTATCCAAGAACCCAACTGTTTGCAAGTAGCTGGAGCCAATTTTCGCCACTCGTTTGGCAGCTGACCGTTGAAGAGTGAATTTGAAATATTATCTAAAACAGCATCCATTCCAATTTCACCAGCTATTGCCTATCAAGAGAATATTTCGTTTACACCTGCGTATAAAAAAATATATAATTTTCGAGTATACTTTTCTCAGAAGTCCAAGCGTTTTTTTCATTCGCATCAGCAGAAGATTGAACCGATCCAATTCTTGCAAGAGAACAACTCCAGTTGGAGTGATGTTCATTTGAAATGCTTTTTTCACCCTCCACACTTCGAAAATTGGTGGTAGTCTTTCAACAATATCAGCAGCAATGCTATCAATATAATCGTCACGACTTACTCCCCCTGATACAGCACCTAAGGTTAGTAATTGAAATACATAGTAATAATTTGTCTTCCAATTTTTAAAAAAATTCTAAGAATATTTGTTACCCGGGTCCTTCCAAACAACAACTAGATCGCATAAAAAATACAAATTTACATATATATTCACTTCAAATATATATATATAGGTCTGAATAAAAAACGCAACGAATAAGCCCAAGCACTACATACCTGTTTGCGGTTGAAGCTCCAACAGTTGTGACCAAATATCCTTGACAGAATTGGTATAGTAACCAATTTCAGCGTTCGGATGCAAACCAAAGACATCAGGCTTATTTGCCAGAGGAAGATTTTCAATGTGTGCTACGTAAAAAAGCGACCAAATAGCTCACACTTGCTATCTTTGAAAAGAATATATTCACCGATAAACTCCTCTTTGGCTTTAGCTTCAATTGGAATACAATAACCAACGTGCTCATCCTTGTAGAAAAAGAACGGTTGAAAAGAGTCGAATAAGAAGTCACCCATATATTCATCCATGTATATTCGAGTGATTCGTCGATCAAAGTCGTCAATAACTCGACCACCATACATCACCTGATCAAATAAGGGTGAATCGAATTTAGAATGGTTATTAAATTTTATTGAATCGGATATGTCAAGTTGTTTCAAAATTGAATCTCTGCAAGTGAGTGCCTTGTTGAAAGAAACGTATCCGTAATATGAGTTTATTTTTGTTAACTTCCCAGTACATAGGAAGTTTTTATTGTGTTTGTATTTAATCGATTTTATATGAGGAAGGAATTTTTCATATTTTTAAGCTCAAAATGCAGGACGAATATGTACCGGGGATATTTAAAAAAGACGTTTCAAATATTACATAATTCTCAGGAAAACGAAAGTCGATACAATCAGAAAGTGTGATACAGTGGGTGTGTATAATGCAATGACCAGTGGCGGCTCGTCAGGGTGGGCAGGGTGGGCTGGGCCCACCTTGTAAATTCAACATGATTATTTTAATATTCTCCTTATTCTCAATTTAGAATTCTTAATCTAATTGATTACCTTCAATATCCCCATTCAAATTGAAGGCCATGAAAACGAAAAAATTTCGACAAATATTACTTCTATATGTACATATGTATGTATGGATATCTCCAAACACAAATATGTATAATCCATAATAATCAAGGTGGGCCCGCCCGATCGCTAGAGTACAATGCAGACTTTTCACCCACAGCCCAAATTCTATGCACGTAGCTCGCCACGGCTCGCGTTGGTCCAAACCAGGGTGGGCAGCATAGCCGCGGCCAAATACATCATCCAGCATTTGAAGCTTATTTCCTGATGTGAAAATCGATTTCCACACATTTCGGTGGCTTAAGCTATGGGCTAGCCCAGCCCGGCGTGACGAACAAAGTAAAATTTGGAAATGTTATGCGCGATCCACACGCTTGCCAAACCTCCACAAGCCATCGCAAATCCAAACGTGTGAAAAGGGCGTTTGGCTTAGCCGATCCGACGGTTGTCGGTTTGAGTTTGGAGGTTTGGAGTTTGCGGCAAACGCCAAGCGTGTGGATCAGGCATTAGAGTTTCAAGCGCATATTTTCGAAGCCGTCGCCCCACATCCCAGCATGAAACAGTGATCGATTTCAAATTGCTTGCTACTTAATTAATGATAAATTTTTACTCGTTTCCTATAAGTAAATCTACCCATACATTTTTATTTATGTACGCTGTACTATTGTTTAAAAGTCAATTAGTGCATACATTATTTCCTGTAGTTGTCTTCAAATTATAACAACTCGTTAACAGTGGTTAAAAAAGATTTTGAAAATATAAGTTCGTGGGCTTACTGACAGCTATTTTCAATAGGTCTCCAAATTTCTAAGAGTTTTTCTGTGAAAATTCGATTAATGTCTTTTTTTAAATTTTCCTTTTATTACGAGTAAGTTTTTCATTCAGTCAGTTTTCGAAGCAGCGAGTGTGAAGTGAAGTGAAAATGGAGCAGGGATATAGCAAAATTCAGGTAAAAGTACAAAATAACGATGACATTATTTGATTTTTATTAAAAACAAAATTCAGTTCGTTAAATTTAGATGAAAAATTCTTTATTCACAAATTAAGGGGGAAGTACCTTTAGAGGCCCAAAAAAAGGTCTTTGTTGCAACTGATTTGTGGGGAAATGAAGACAGTTCTTATTAAATCAGTATAATATTTATTTTAGGCGGTGTTTGAGGTTTAAAAAAACATATTCTACAAAAGTGACAGTTGAAAATTAACAAATTTTTCAAGGATCTTGAAAGACATGTCGTCGTTGACGTCGAAAATTGCGTAAGCGATGCTAGCTGCAGTTTTCATCTGAAATCAACAAGCCAAACATTTTCTTACTCGAGAGGTTTTTTTAGATAGACTAAAATATTTGCGAAATTCGAAAATTAACCATTCAAAACAGGCTCAAAAAAAATTACGATTTTGACGAAAAATTTCGTTGTACTTCCAGCCAAAAATAGTGCCAAAATAATTTGCTTTTTTATCTTTAGTCTATATAGAACAGTTTTTTATGCTCTTTAAAATGAATCCTAGATGATGAAAATGGATTCACTAGTTTTTTTATTATCACTTACGCAATTTTAGAAAACATGGTTTCGAGAGAAGGCCATTTAAAGTTTGTGGTCAAGAGAAAAAGGACTCGGCGGCAGGCACTTCCGGGATGCATCTTTTTCATAATTTTGAGAATTAGCTTTAGAAACTTTGACATGATATTCTTGGGCGCTATATCTATCGATTAAAACAATTTAAAAAAAATCGATTTTTGGAAGTGTCTAAAGGTACTTCCCCCCTTAAGACCATGTCCGGACATGAAAAATTCAATAAGTAGAGATAATCGTAGCAGTAAAAAAAGAAGTTTTACTAATGATTGGTTTAGGAAATGTGATTGGCTCACTGGTAGTGAAACATTAAATAAATTATATTGTTGGCATTGTATTTTATTTAATGATAAATCTACAGCTCCGTGGAATTCTACTGGATATTGTGTCTTAAAGCACATAAGTGAGTCAATACAAAAACACGCGAACTCACGTAGCCACGTGTATGCTTCTTTAAAAGCTAAATTATTTGGAAAAGAAAAAATTTCAGTTTTATTTGATTCAGTTTACCGCGAAATTTCTATTAAACACAACAAGCTTGTTGATAAAAATCGGTCTATAATAACCCGTTTGATTGATATGGTGATTTATTTAGCGACTCAAGAGGAAGCATTTCGTGGTCATGATGAGTCGCAATCTTCGTCTAATCGGGGAAATTTTATAGAATTGGTAGATTTAATGACTAAATATGATAGCGATCTTAAAATATTTTTGGAAACATCTTCGGTATTTAGTGGGGTTTCTAAATCTATTCAAAATGATTTAATTTTTAGTATAAATTCGGTTTTGAACAGTTTCATAGCTTCCGAAATAAATGAAACTCCTTGTTTTTCGTGGCAAATTGACGAAGCTACAGATATTAATAACTTTTCGCAGCTTTCCGTCATTTTTCGATACGCATTGCTCCGTGCCCACCCTGAGTGAATGGGCACGAGCCGCCACTGGCAATGACAATACAATTTATCAAAAAGCCGGATCAAATAAGGTCTCTTGTAAATGTGGATGGAAAACAGTTGATTCATACTACAAAAGTTTAAACAAGAGCATGCAGCGATCTATAAATAAACTTATTTCCATTGATATTGCATTTCACAATTTTCAAACGTTGGACGGCACACGGTACTCGGTTTTTGTCCTGTTTCATATTGTAAATGGATGCTAAGCTGTTGCACAATCACCATGTTAGTGAAAAAAATTACTAGATATGAGGTCTGTTCAAAAAATATCGCGAATTTTGTTTTTTGTTTTTTAAAAAAAAAATCCATTTATTAATCAATATCTATTTTGTTCCCTTCAAAGTAACCCCCTTTAGATACTAGACACTTTTGCCACCTTTTTTTCCAACCCTCGAAGCACTGCAAAAAATCATCTTTTTAACTTCCCAGTATATGGGAAGTTCTTGTAATCGACTCGAAAATCGAAATTGAAATTTTCAACATATCTTTACGTTTTGAGGTCTTACGAGTATATTTTAAGTGTTTTTAGAAAGAAGTATGTATGTGTGTGTGTGTGTGTATGTACGTACGTACATCCGTACGTACGTGTGTGCGTTCGTGGACAGTTTTTTCAAAGAGCGTAACTCACGTAAACAAAGTCGCATCGACTTCGTTAAGGTGTCAATCGAAGCGTCTTTGGAATCTTAAGAGCTGATTAGTTTTTGGGATACTTCGGTCGGGGGGGATTGTTGTTTTGCCCGTTTGAAGGTCATTTCTGTCATGCGGTATATCTCCCGAACTAAACATGCGATTTTCATCATTAAGGTGTCAATCGACGCGTATTAACATTTTTGTGATTCTATCAAGTTTTTAAAAAAATCCATGGAGGCGTTTTTTAATTTTTTTGAAAAAAGTGCAAAAAATTAGGTTTTTTTTCATAAACAGTGAATTTTTTACCTGATTTTCAAAACACAGTAATCAATGTTTATAAAATTTATATACTCCAAACAGTTTTTATGCAAAAACCAACAAAACTTTCTCTCATGATTACGAAAAAAATTAAATTAAAAATCAAAAATAACTAAAAGTCATCATGATTTCAAGGTCATTTTTGCCATTCACTATATCTCACGAACCAAATATAATATTTGCATCACTTAGGTGTCAATCGACGTGTATTAACAATTTTGTAATGTTTTTATATTTAAAAAAATCGTTGGAGGTGTTTTTTAATTTAACAAAAAAAATGCAAAAATTTAGGATTTTTTCATAAAAAATAAATTTGTTAACCAGATTTGCACAACACGGAAATAAATGTTCATAAAATTTATAAATCCTTATCAATTTTTGGAGACAAACCAGTAAAATCCTTTTCCATGATGTTTAAAAAAATTAAATTAAAAATAAAAAATCATTCAAAGTCGCCATGTAAAAAGTGTTCATATGAATGATTTCACCCGACTACTCTTATTCTGAAGACATTGTTGTTACGCCAATCACAGTTTATTATTATTTGCATAATTTAAGCAGATTTTTAATAGTCTTCAAAGCACCGTGTTTTAATTTTTATGTCAAAACTGCTTAAATTTTGAAAATCAAAAAAAAATTAATCAAATTTGCATTTGTGGCAATGAACGCTTTGAATGGTAAAATGTTTCGTAGTTAATACTTTGCTAGATCATATGCTATAAAAAAAGCTTTCATCAATATGAAAATAACAAATAACGTAGAAACCCCCCCCCCCCAATGATCCGCGTGAATATTCAATCAAATCAATCTGTCCCCATCGACCAAAAACCTTACGTAATCAATTGACGCTCCCGTAGATGATACGATTAATATTAAGTCATTCCAGTTACTGTTATGAGAGGTACATTATTATTATTTAAAGTAGTAGTATTTTCATAATTATTATTTTGTTTAGTATTTTTAATATTTATGTAAATAATACTGGGAAGTTGACCGTGTGGACCTCAAGGGTCGCACCTCGCGGCTTGTCTTCTTAATCGTGGCGTAGCGTCGTCCTTTTAAGGGCCTCTTCAGTTTCGGGATCAAGTAAAAGTTACAACGGGCCAGGTCTGGAGAATACGGTGGCTGCGTCGTTATTAACTTCCCAGTATATGAGAAGTTCTTGTAATCGCCTCGAAAATCGACATTGAAATTTTCAACATTTCTTTACGTTTTGACGTCTATAGAGTATATATTAAGTGTTTTTAGAGGGAGGGAGATGTATGTGTGTGTATGTACGTACGTAGGTATGTACGTTCGTGGACACTTTTTTTCTACGAGCATAGCTCACGTAAACAAAGTCGTATCGACTTCGTTGAGGTGTCAATCGAAGCGTCTTTTCAATCTTAAGAGCTGATTAGTTTTTGGAAAACTTCGGTCGGGGGGTTTGCTGTTTTGCCCGTTTGAAGGTCATTTCTGTCATGCGTTATATCTCGCGAATCAAACATACGATTTGAATCGTTTAGGTGTTAATGGACGCGTATTAACATTTTTGTAAATCTGTCAAATTTTTAAAAAAAATCGATGGAGCTGTTTTTTAATGTAAGAAAAAACAGTGCAAAAAATTGGGGTTTTTTCAGAAACAATAAATTTTTAACCTGATTTGCGAAATATAGTAATCAATGTTTATGAAATTTATATATTCTAAACAATGTTTGTAAAAACATCATCAAAAAATTTTCTCATGATTACGTAAAAAATTAAATAAAAAATAAAAAATCATTAAAAGTCATCATGATTTTCTAGGTCATTTTTATCATTCACTATATCTCACGAACCAGATATAATATTTGCATCATTATGGTGTCAGTTAACGTTTATTAATATTTTTGTGAAGTTTTCAACATTATAAAAATTCGTTTCAGCCGTTTTTTGAATTTAATAGAAGAAAATGCGACCAATTATGGTTTTTTCATAAAAAATATTTTTTAACCTGATTTGCACAGCACAGTGATACCAGTTTATAAAATTTATACATTCTTATGAGTTTTTGAAGAGAAAGCAGCAAAATTTTCTTCCACGATTATGAAAAAGTTAAATTAAATTAAAAATAAAAAATCATTCCAAGTTACCATTTAAAGAGGGTTCATACGAATGATATTATTTTATATCTTTTATTCTAAAAAAATGTTGTAAATTCAATCAAAGTTTTAAAATATTTTCATAAATTGAGCAGATTTTTAATCGTTTTTACAATCTTTTAATTAAAAAAACTGCTTAAATTTTGAAAACCTATAAAATTTCAATAAAATTGGATTTGCGGTAATCAAGGCTTTTAATGGTAAAATGTTTTGTAGTCAATACTTTTCAAGATCATATGCTTTAAAAAGCTTTCATCGAATAAAAAATTGTAGTTTTTAGTAGATTCATTCTTTAGTAATCGTAAGATTTCAATAACCATCATCATTTGAAATACATTTTACTTTTTACATGCAAATGAACCTATTTTTGACTGCATATACAAAATTTTTCAAGACCAAAAAGGCCCCCACCGATTGATCCGCGTGAATAATCAATCTGTCCACATCGACCAAAAACCTTACGTAATCAATGGACCCTCCCGTAGACGATATGATTCATATTAACTCATTCCTGTTATTGCTATGAATACCTCTCATTGTTATTACTTAAAGTAGTATTATTTTCAAACTTATTGGTGTGTTTAATGTTGTTGATGTTTATGTAGATATTACTGGGAAGTTGACCGTGTGGACCTCAAGTGTTGCACCTCGCGGCTTGTTATGTTTTGATCAAAAGTTCGCGCACAAGCAACGATGTGACGTTTGTGGCAGATTGCTTCGCGAAAATAACGCAGTACTTGCAGGTTATATTTCTTATTGATCGTTTTACCCTAAGGTAATAACTCATGATACACCACGCTCCTGCATTCGATGAAAACTGTAAGAAAAACCTTTACATTCGACCGAACTTGGCGAGCTTTTTTCGATCTTGGCTAGTGCGGCAGCTTTCATTGGGATAAATGAGCTTCGGTTTTCACATCATCCATTATTCGTCATCAGTTATGATCCTCTGGAGCAAATTTGGGTCGTTACGGACAGAGTCCAACAGCTCCTTAGCAATGTTAATGCGATGCTGTTTTTGGTCGAAATTGACCAATTTTGGTACGAACTTTGCAGCGACCCGTCTCAAGGCCAAATCATCGGTAAAAATCAAATGACACGAGCCAATCGATATGTTAAGGTCCTCAACACCTTTTCTAACGGTGACTCGACGATTGGCCAATACTATTTTCTTCATTTTATCAATGTTTTCGTCTGTTGTTGACGTGCTCGGGCGTCCGGCACGCTATTCGTGGTTCACATCTTCTCGGTCCTCTGAAAACATTTTGTATTAACGATAAACGTTGCTTTGGTCCAAGGTAGCGTCACCATATGCCACAGTCAACATTCGTGCGTCCGCGCACTTGAAGTTGTTTTTCACACAAAATTTGATGCATATTTTTCGATCCATTTTTTGGAATAGACAAAAATCGAAGAGTAGCCGAAACACGTCCAAGCAAAATAGCTGTCAAAATTTAGCTGAAGACTCAAAATGCCCTAACTTGTCACCATAGGTCATAGCATAAATAATACATAGCACGGACACTCCAGCCAATTTGCCACACATCTGTTATACAACCCAAGTGGCCAGCCGGTGCCTAAGTATAGGTAAATCATATCCGTGTACCCTGGCATGCGTAACAGAGTAGGCAAATTGCATGTGAATGGTTCGTGCACGAAAGACAGAGATGCACATAGAAGCTAATTTCGTTATTTCGTTGAATCGCGACTGACAGCGAGAAATGTCAGTGTGTATTTGACAATTCGCGAGTGGAATATCGCGTGTAATTAGATTTTTAATGTTTTTAATCAAAATTGAAACAAATCACAGTGACAAGTGCGGAAAAAGAACGCGGCCAAAATTTGTGATCGTCGGTGGCCCGCGAAGCAACTCGAAGTAACTGGCGAAGTGTTTTATGGCCATAATTTAAATCATTGTGAAAAGTGGCTGATAGTTTCCAAAAAGGAAATAAAGTTCCTTCTTCGGTGGTCTATTTATTTAGGAATATAAAGCAACGAAGAAGGGATTGCATTTCCATGGAACTGCAACACGAAATCAGTGAAAACTTCTTGCTAGTGAATTTGTGCAAGTATCAATAGTTGGGTGAAATTGTAGTGAAAGACTCCGCGGTAACGTTATGTTTGTATGGTTTTCACGTTCGTTTCCGATTATCAGCTCTGAGTGATGGGCAAAGCGCGTCAGAAACCGAAAATTTGTGAAAGAAATTACAAAGAAATTTAAAAACCCAATAAAGTGTAAAATTAACGAGTTGTCAATTTAGTTAACCTGCTAAAACACCTTATCTATGTTTTTCAATACTCACATACAAAATTTTTCAATAAAATTTATTGCTGTTTCAAATTGCAATGCCGTTTTTGTTTGATCAGGCAACCCTAAATGCTTCGATGAGTCACGAGTTCGCATCGGGTACTCACCGCATTCGATGATTTAACGCTAGGTTAAGTCAGCTGATTTTGGCATACTCACGTATACGGTTAACTTTTATAAAATGGCGAGCTCGTCCCTCTACATATGCACAACCTGGCCTGGAGAATTTTGAATACAAATTTCACCTACTCTTTCGCACGCAAACTTGAAAACGAAAGCCAGAGCGCTCTCTCTGAAAAGAGGGGTAATTTAGGCATCTTTTGTCTCAAGTCGACTTTGACAGCTCGGAGTGTCCGTGCTATATATTCTTTATGCTATGCCATAGGTGAGGAGCATTAGTAACACCATATAAATATCAAAAATCTAATACACGAAGCCCGCGGAAATTCAAAATTCGCGGTACTTTTTGAACAGATGTCGTATATATTTTAATGGTTGAGTATGTATGCTTGTCAAGCATGCAGTTCAATATATAGCGCCTTTTAATTAATATTCTGTCAAATAAATGTGTAATGTGTAAATGTAACCACGTAACTTAAAACTGAATGACTTTTCAGCAAAATCGGTTGGGCCGTTTTTTTATTTAGGATGAAAAAACTGAAAAAACGACTAAAAATTGCTTATTTTGAAACTGTTGATACGCACTATTAATTCGTGCAGATACCAAATACCTTCATAGTAATGTTGTTATTATTGTGCGTTTTAGCAAAATTGTGATCAAATTTGTAAAAGAAATTATTTAAAAAAAATAAAGATTAATTTATAAAATTGCAAACTTATATTATCAGGTTTGGGGTGAATGGGAGTTTTAATAATTAGATATTGTTATAAATAATTTAATATTGTTAATAACAATCAAATAATATTAGTTATAATTTGATATGTATATAAAGTCAATTATAATTATTCAGTAACGGTCAAACATTCTTAATAACGAATGATTATTGTAAATAATAATTAAATACCCTCAATAATAGTTGTGGATTCCGAGGCCGAGATGGAGAACGAGGTTGAGGACGAAAAGGAGGACAAGAAGGAAGACGAGGACGAGACTGCCTAAGCTTTGATAGAGGATGACCAGGTGGTGGAGACGTCTTCCTCTACCGAAGCTTTTATGGTTAGATAAAAAATTGATAAAAATAATAAAACTACTTATAATAATTTAGAACAATAATGTTTAATAATAGAAATTATTAATAATAGTAATTACTAATAAAAGAAAATTATAGCATTTTATTCACCCCACTGGGAAGTTAGTCGTGTGGGCCTCAAGGGTCGCACTTAGACCACATTTTTTGTCTTGTTGTCTGCCGCAGTCTTGTAATTTCAACACAAATTGATACATACTTGAAATTTCCATTTAATATTTAAAATTTTGACTTAAGAACGATCGAACTGTAATTACTTTTTAAAAAAACTTCGCAAACTGGAGAAGCGAAATTTTATTTAAATACATATGTTTGTGAAGTCGACCATAAAACTGATTTATGAGAAGGACTTCAGGCTATGTATGATACTTATATACCTCTGAAAACAGAGAACATATGCACAAAATACATTATAATCAAATACAAAAAAAATTTCCCGTCCATATATTTAATTATTACTTAAGGGGATAAATAAATGGATGTTTTTAAATGTATATAAAAAATAAGCTATTAAAGAAATCGACTTGAAATTTGAAATTAATATATATTGAGACTAGAAGTCTCGATTCACATTTTTAAAAAAAATGACGACCGTCCCGACCAAGCGCATGAGCATTGCCAAACAAAAAAGGCGGATTGCGCCTCGTGAAACTCCGAGAAAAATATCCATACGTGACCATATTTAAAAA
The DNA here is from genome assembly GCA_963942545.1 of Oxycera nigricornis. Taxonomy (NCBI): domain Eukaryota; kingdom Metazoa; phylum Arthropoda; class Insecta; order Diptera; family Stratiomyidae; genus Oxycera; species Oxycera nigricornis. Next base: position 86,567,927 of record OZ012660.1, on the reverse strand, counting down.
AATCATATAAGCCTTGAGTATAAAGTACTGCACGGGCATAAATTTAGGGCAATAAGTAAGTATTTCGCGGTTTGGTGCACGTTTCAATATGTATATGTGTAACGATTTTTGACTTTTTTCGATTGAAAAAAAGTGTTCTAGAATCGTCAAAAATTATTTTTGTTCTAACCTTAGGCCCATGCAGTAGTTGATTAGTTAATAAGAACGTGTGAAAAATTTCAAGTAAATCGGATGATTAGTTTTTTCACAAATCTACGAAGCGAACACAAAAAGTATGTTTTGCGAAAAAAGCGTTTGAAGCTTTTTTTGGTTTACGAGAATTATCTCGTCTTCTTTGACTTGAAAGCATTTTCAATCAAAATTTTTGATGTTTACACTGTGAAATTCGAATATGCACTAACTCAGCCAATGTAATATAGCTTGTATGTATTGTATTAGAGAGTATAATAGTCGAATAGTTACATAGCGGGATTCGTTCGGGCACTTGAAGGCCGCTTGCGCTCCAAAAAGTATATTAGGATGGAGGGAGATTACGAGCGCTGTAGAATGAAAACCAGTTTAGATATCGTCATAAAGCTTTGCGCAGGTATTTTTAACTTCCCAGTTCCCTATGGGAAGTTATTGTAATGGGGTCGATTTTGCGAATCCCAAATTTTGACATATCTCCACGTTTTAAGGTCTCTAGAATCCAAATCCATCGTTTTTAGAGAGATGTCTGTGAGTGTGTATGTACGTATGTGCGTATGTGCGGATGTGCGTATGTACGTATGTGCGTTCGGAATGATTTTTCGTCTCGATTATCTCAAGAACCAAAGATCGGATTGACGTGGGACCGGTATCATTTGACGCGTAACCACGTAACTTAAAATTGAATGACTTTTCAGCAAAATCGGTTAAGCCATTTTTATTTAGGATTAAAAACTGAAAAAATGACTAAAAATTGCTTAGTTTTAAACTGTTGATACGCACTATTAATTCGTGCAGATACCAAATACCTTCATAGTTATGTTGTTACTATTGTGCGTTTTAGCAAAATTGTGATCAAATTTGTAAAAATGTTATTTAAAAAAAAAGATTAATTTATAAAATTCCAAACTTATATTATCAGGTTTGGGTGAATGGGAGTAGAGACGCTAATGCAGTTAATAATTGGATATTGTTATAAATAATTTAATATTGTTAATAACAATCAAATAATATTAGTTATAATCTGATATTGTATATATAAAGTCAATTATAATTATTCATTAACGGTCAAACATTCTTAATAACGAATGATTATTGTAAATAATAAATGAATACCCTCAATAATAGTTGTGGATTCCGAGGCCGAGATGGAGTGAAGTGGAGGACAAGAAGGATGACGAGGACGAAGAGGACGAGGTTGCGAGGCTTTGGTAGAGGATGACCAGGTGTTGGAGACGTCTTCCTCTACCAAAGCTTTTATGGTTAGATAAAAAATTGATAAAATAATAAAAGTAATTATATTAATTTAGAATAATAATGTTTAATAATAGTAATTATTAATAAAAGCAAATTATAGCTTTTTATTCACCCCACTGGGAAGTTAGTCGTGTGGGCCTCAAGGGTCGCACTTTGACCACATTTTTTTCTGTTAGCAGCTACGCTTTTTCGAAATTGCTAATGGTTCTGAATGGGTCAAGAGAAAAAGTTCAAATTAACGCCAGTTTGCATAGCTCATTGAAAACTTCGCAATACAAATTAAAAGTTCTTGTCATCAAGAAAAATGATGAAATGATGATGAAAAGCTGATGCAAAATTGTTGATGCGATTTTAAAGAAAACTTCATAACCGAATCCAAATATTGAATTTACAAACAACCAAAATTACTACATAATTATCGCAGGGAAATAACGACTTCTCGTTGAAATATGAGATGATGATTTTCCAGCTGGTGGCCTCAACATTTAAGCGCAGATAATACTTTTTAAATATTTGGTAGTTCATTAAGATGGAATGAAAAATGTGTTGTGTTGATAAAAACTTTGAATTACGTAAGATCACAACTAGTGCGAAAATATAATTATATTACGTATATTATTATTTATTAAAAAACTGACCTCTCCAATTAAATATTTAAGACTGTTCCAAGGAATCCTTTTCGCTTTTACTTCAATGGATTTATTTAAATACGTGTGAAGAATTTGCATGCAAACTTCGAAATCAGACTCGTTGAAGTCATAAGAGATATTCCATCCTAATTTGTCGTATTTTCGGCGCTCCTGTAAAGAAATTCTTTTTCTTACGAAACCACACCGAAATTATCGATGCTACTTAATACCTGCACGACAGCATGGAAAAATGCTAGCCCGAAAGTAAGTGGTTTGAACAATTTATGTGCGCAGGAGTCCAGATTATTTTGACGAAGCTTGAAGAATGTTGATCGCAGATTCAGTTTTAACCCGTTGGGTGGCTCTGTAACAACTGAAAAACCAACTTTTAGCACCGGAACGCACTGTATAAATAAATGGCAAACTTTTTAAGGACCTCTGCAATATTCCGATCGGAAACGACGGATTTGGATCGGTTGTAATCCATAGTCTGAAATCGGGATGTGGAGACTCCAATTTTTCGAGTTGTTTCTCCAGATTGCGTATGAATGAAATGAGCAAGTGTCCGTTTTGAAGCATAAGCCACTGTCCTCGGCTTGTCGATAAATCCAGCAGTTGCAGTGCTGCCTATGAGTTTTAAACATGTTTACCCTTTAAGAGGCTCAACTGCACCCAGACAAAAACTCCTTCATTACCTTTTCTTGTCCTTGGCCGAGCGAAATGTGACGAAAATCAGAATGCGATTTCGCACATCGCTCGGCAAGCTTCATTAAATCGTTGGTAGGATCTGATCCCGGACTGAGTATGAACACAACGGGGACCATGTTAGACGTCTGCTCGTATATGTTGTCGAAGCTGATAACCGGCGGCGTTATGTAAAACTCCCCCATTACAGCACTGATGTACTGGTTAATGGCGCGGAAGATTCTGTCCACTCGGAAGCATCTCAGCAGAAGTAGATGCTGTTGGGTGTTGAGATGAGCTAAAATGCTACTTAACATAAAATGGCCTTTATCGTGCTTACGTGAAACGGATGAAACATTTCACTGAACCCTCCCGGACACGGTGTTTCCTCGGGATCCTCCAGGTCGTACCACTGCAAGAGTGAATTGAAATACTTATTGCAATGTGAAATAAAGAAAATTTACGCGAATAAATGGCTAAAGTTACGGTTTTGTGCGGAAATGTTAGCATGGAAAGCACTGAAACAGAATTGAAAAATATAAAATGTTTACGGGGAATTTATGTGTTTCCAGTTCCAGGTATTTTCACTCACGAATGCTGGTTGTGTGCCATTTCATGCAAGATTCTTGATTAAAGTTGAAGCATTTCTTAATTGTTTTTTGTCGGATGTTCATGTCGTGTTATTCAACTGAGAAATGGAGCATCAAATTTCTGCAAAGTATCTACACAGCCTGTAGCTTTCAGCAACATTGTACCATAGATAATAAGTGTTGAATTATAAAGAATTTCAAATTGAAATTCAGTTGAGTAAGTTTTGGCTAAAGGTATTTATGATTAGCTTTTGATAGGAGGTAATGAATATATTCCTTTCTTGGTAACGGGATAAGGTAATAAAAGAAAATAGATAGAGCAATGAAAATAAATTCACGTTAAATGCACTCAAAAATGTAAATGAGAGCATAATTCGAAATAGTTGGCCGAAAATGGCAAATGATTGTCATCGGAGATGAAACCCTGTTTAGAAACATTTTAGTAGATCTTTTAACAACCAATAATTGCACATAACTCATCCATTCCTCACGCAAGTTGAATTGGAAATTATAATAAATACAATTAAAATTCTGAAACCTAAGCAAAATTTATTGTGAGCTACGAAACAATAAATAACAATAATTTTTAACTATTTTTATATGTCTCACCTGCTTCCAATCATTCACGTTGTTTGTAATGTGCTCCGGTAACTTTTCAAATAGCACCGGAAAGTCGTTAGCCAGTTTCAAAATATCTTCCCAACCTTTGTCGGCTAGCCACTTCGCTGGATTGGGTCGTTCGCTCTTTTGCAAGGATATTGATCCTTTGATGAAAAAGTTCAATTCTGTCTGCGACAACCGGTTTTCACTTTGTTCAAGCTTAGTTGTTATTTGAAAAGAGTACAATAGTTTGTGCTTCTCAAAAATGCCACTGCATCCGTAATGGTAGACATTTTCGGTCAAAGTACGGATTATATTATTCAACCGCTTTGCCAAAACAGTGTCCGGGATGGATTTTCTCAATGCAAAGCCAAACACATCCAAATATGAGCTCAAAGCATATTGGTACATTGCATTTACTGAGGACATATCTGATAGAACGAAAAAGAGAACTGCTCCTCGTTTTGCTGCTGGCCTATAACCATCTCGTAACTTTTCGATATCTTTTGCAGTGTCTGCAGAAAGTTTAAGTTTCTCAAACACTTCCGTAGCTTTTACTTTAGTATTTTCCAGCGTTTCAATAAGCTCCACGTTGTCCAGCATGTTGCCAGTTGAGTTGGCTAGCTCTCTAAGAAGCGAGTCTTCCAGGTCCTTTAGAAGGATTTTGTTTTCACTTGTTTCTGTGATCAAACTCTCTCGTTGGATTTCCAAATCGGGTCTTTCATTTCGAACAACCACACTCAGCAACTGATCTTCTAAGCCCGATATAGTGACAGTGTAATTTATCACCGTCGCTTTTGCATACACAGCAGGATTAAATTTAGGATTTGCAAATTTCGTTGTTAAATACATGCGGAAGTTAGCATCCACATCTACTTCTTTGTCTCCAAGATAGACGAAGTGACGGCCACTTACAACTTGGATGCTTTTTTCTAGAACTCCATAAATAACTGGATCAACGTAATCGTCCACATCTTGAAACAAGACAGGCATTCCGTACATTATCGCCATTTCCAGGTGTTTTAAAAAGTCGCCATCGCTAAAGGAAAGTATTTTAAGATTGTTTTTCGCTTCACGCTTTTTAATCCAGGTGAGTGCTTGTAGTTGAGGATCGATACAGAGAGGAAAACGAGATGCATTTATCGCTAAAATACCATTTTGAATTGATAACTCATCAGGTGGTAGCCCCTCTGATGTCCACTGAGAGATTTCCACATCCGTTGTTAGAGCTTGGTCAATGCGAAATGGTAAAGTTATGGGAATCTCGCGACTTTTTAGGTCTTCAAGCCAATCGTCGAAAACCATTGTCTTACGAAACTCCCAGGAAAATGTTCCAGCATAAGCTAAAAACGCAGCCGATATCAAGCACTTGCCAATAAGCTGTGTTTTCTCTATATGTAGGCTCTCTAGGTCCTGTTTCCAGCGGACCCTCTCCGAGCTCAAACCCTTCATGAGTTGATCGGACGCACCCAGACGTCTTTGAGCTTGATTCATCATATCCGTCAGCACCGTTTTTTCCTTCGTGGCATCAGCAAATTGATGGTTGAGATCGTGCAGTTTTGCTTCCAGTGACTGAATTTCAGTGTTCAAGTTTGCCAACGTCTTGACTTGCGTTGAAAGTTCCGCCTCAAGGTATTGCACCCTGTCTTTCTTTGGTTTGACTTCTCTATACACATCATTGTATCCCAATACTGCTTGCACAAATCTCAGAAGTCCATATCCAGCTTTAGATATGAATTTCATCTCATCCAGTCGGTTAGAACGCTTCATATGCGTCCTAACTTGCGCGATTTGTTTCGGCGTCAACGCATCAACATTCATCTCCAGCAAGCTTCGTAGGAATCCACTGTCTGACATCATACCTTTAGCTGACTTCCAAGATATCTCTTTGATCCCCTTAAGAATAGCAACGGACTCGGACACAACTTGGACTGCCTCCGGAGGAGTGGCAAAACTTCTAATTTCGGTTATGTCTGATTTATCCAAATCAGCTAGGGCTAGCCGGGCCTGCTCTAAGGCTGGTAACGCAGCAGCGAGAGCTTCTTCTGCATCAGCTTTCTCAATTGTGATTTGTTTGCTTTTCGTTTCAACCTCAACTGACTTTTCGGAAGCTTCTTGCTTCTTTGTGTTGGCCTCTTCGGTGGAACTCTCGATGCCTGCCAACATAATCTCACATTTTTCAGATGCATCTTGAACGTTTTTCTGCTGTTCCGCTACCACCAAACGTAGCTGATCGATTTGTTGTGAGGATTCTTCAATCTTATTTACGCCCTCAATCAATCTATCACACTGAGCTTTGATGAAACTGTTTTTCGTATCTGAAAATGGTGGATTCATCATAAGTAGGTTAGTAAAAACTTGAACATGATTCGGGATGAAAGTTTTCCAAGCAAATATTCCAATTTTATTAACAGCACCAGAAACTTTAATTCGCTTGTTTTTTTAAAATTTGGACTGATGAAAATTCGAACAGAATATTCCAAATTCGATAGGCTTTGTCTTTACCATTGTTAGGATGTATCTCCAGCGTAAGTTCGATATGTGCTCCAATAAATCTGGTTCGCAATGCCCAGTTATGTCGCTACATCTCGGTACCTAGTACAGGTCACTTCAGAATAAAGGGGAATCGCATTAAGATGTGGTGTGGCCCCAGTAGGGACTGCAATACCAGCATACAGGATCTCAAAATACCGGGATCGATAAATAGAGCTCTATCTCACAGGATAACGCAGGAATCAGTTCCATGTGTTACTCAATGCTCCGATGAAGGCTGCAAATAGGGCCTGGTTGCTGGAGGAAACCTGCAGGACAACCAGGCAAACTTGGCGTGCACTGAGTCCCATACGCACCAAGCAGCTTGTAAACACGAGTCGTGAAACCTTCAGTTTTATCGTGTCCATACTGACGGAGCACTGTCTAATTGGCAGACACACAGAAAGGTTGAGCGTTCCTTTCAACGATTTCTGCCGGAGTTGCAGATCGGAAGAAGAGGAAGAGACAATCCAATATTTTCTGTGCGAATGCCCAGCACTGTACAGGAAACGCATGAAAACCTTAGGCTCACCCTTCCTGGACAGCCTCACAGAAGTAGCTGATTTAAATATAGCCGGCTTCATACGAGAATCGAAATGGTTCTCGTCATCTCACAGGTTCTAGTGCCACCCTCGTCTTTTTGTGGTATCACAATGGGCCTATCTTGGCCTAAGTGAGCCATCTTTTTGACAAAGAGGGCTGCCACTACAACCAACCAACCAACCAACCAATGTCTCGGCAAACGCGAACTTACCAAAGCGATGGACATATTGAGAGATTTATTTGTTTTTGTTTAAATAAACTGAATTTATTTATTATCCTCGATAGAAAATCATTGGATGTTGTCTTTTCTAGTCCTGTTATTTAGTCTGAAAATTTGCAGACAGACAACAAAAGGGCGTTGTATTAAAACATGCATGTGCATCTGAAGAAAATTGCTACCAAATCAAATGATTCTGAAGATTTGTCACGGTCAACAGATAATTCCGCCCCAACAAGACTTGATATTCTCAAGCTAATATTCATGAGCTCTGTAAAAACCAAAACCAAGTCCTAATGAATTTTCAAGAGAGAGGAGGCCTTGTGTGAATCGCCAATAATAGCATTTTGTTATCTTACTGTGTTCTCCACTATTTTCAATTTGCTCAAGGAAGAAACTCAAAAATTATGTAAAAGCATGGCCAAATTAACCTATCGATCTTGGTAAGCACTTCGAAGTCATTGCTCCATTTTTCAAAGACCCCATCTTCACTTGAAGTCATTGCTTCATTTTTCAAGGACCCCATCTTGACTTTGAAACTCTAATTAGTTTTCTGAGTGATCTGCAGGTATCAGAACTTGAATTTGCATCTCTCTCAAAAAAATGTAAGGTGGGATCAGAAATCGTTATCCGATTTTGAATTATTTGATTGATCCTTTCTGATTCATCTATTTCAACATAAAAAGGCTTTGGCAAGGGTGCAACCCTTACGTGTCTGAAGTTATGATATGATTTCGAACTCTGTAAAATATAGGATGTAAAAATGAAAGCTGAAAATTAATGACATATTAATTTCGTTTCCATTGTAGGTTGACTTTTGTTCCTCATTATTATTATATTTATTTTAAGTTTAATAACGATCGAAAATGACTGCTACCTATGATTCAATCAGAACAGAACAGAATTTTGGCAGGATTTAATAACTGTCACTTGTAATGCGCATATTAAATTACAAACCTTTTCAAAATACTTGAAGACAAACCTTTTCGAAAAAAATTCAACCTTACCCATAAGCTGCAAATAAGTATTGATAAAGTCCAGATAATGTTTTGGTGTCACATAATTTGTCCGGCGAAATTTTTGCAAATATTCTAATGAATAAGGATAAATCGTACTATGTACGTGGACTACATGTTCGATGATCGATTTTCTATGAATTTCGGATATCTATGAACAGAAACAAAGTATTTTACCCTATGAAAATATTTTAGCTTGTAGAATACCATCGGCTGGTCCATTAAGAAGCCTTCCGCTACCGCCAACAACGCTTGCTGCGGCCAAGGATAGACCCAGTCAATGTACGTGCTGCCAACAAGCCCTGGAAAATTTCTACAGCGATTCCGCAAAGCATCACCACTAGGGGACATGCACAGTACTACGTGGAGATTTTCAGCACAAACATTCAAAAAGTACGACCAAACTGCATCTCTAAAAATACGAATTATTTTAAAAATCACAAAAAAATCTTTCATAGAAATTACTTCGTTGGCGGCAGACCCGATTTTTCGGCGTTGCTTCGGCAGGCTCCAATAACTGCATCCTTCTCTTCGTCAGTGAACAAGGCTGGGATGAATCCAACTGTCAACATATTGTTTATTAACTCTAGGAACCCTTCTTCCACTATCTGTAGAAAATTTTCCTTAATGAGTTCGTATATGCAATAAGCTACAAGGATAAAACCTGCGCAACAGTGAAGATGAACACTGTTTTCTTTGCCTCAACCCCAACCATGTTATAAAGCTTTTTCAGGTCTTCACGAAAGTAATTTTCGTTGTATCCACGAGTGAGAGTTATACTGAAAATGTCGCACTCTGGAACAGAAAATTTGCAACTTGGATGTTAGAAAATAATGCTTTGAAGTAAGACCTGCTGCAAACGAGGCCAATTTCGTAATACTCTGCTTTCCACTTCCACCTACTCCAACTACCAGTGCATGACCTCTATGCATTCGAAGCGTTCGATGAACTCTCGTCAGGTGCTCCAAACAGTCTTCAAACAAGATCAGGCTTAATTTTCCTCTTCGCTCGGAATACTCTTGCAAGATCTTTAAAAAACAACAAGTAATGAAAATACATTCATATGTTTGTGACAAACAGTGCTTACTTCTTGGAACAAATTGTAGATGGCTTTGTAGTCTAGTAGATCCTCATAAAACCTTGGTTCAGACTCGTTCACTGCATTTCTGTAGTCTCCGAATAAAAGAGGATCACGTAGAGCATATTCTGCAACTGACAAATCCAACTCGCCAGGAACAACATCGCCTATCGGTGAAGAAAGCAATGCTTACACTATCAAAATTAATAATGTAAGCTTAATTCAGTCAAAATTATCTGAGAGAATTGAAACAATACCTAACTTGAATGAAATCAACGTCATATTAAAAAATACTCTGAACAAATTTCAAATGGAATAAGTGAAAAACAGAAACGTTAGATTTAAAATTCGTTTTGGATAATGTTAGGCTTCTTATCATCAAGAAATGCAAGAAACAAAAAGGACAAACACGACAATAATCAATCAAAATCAATTTCTTCGGCTTATAGTTATCTGACACAATCAAATCTAGTGTCTTAAGTGATTTTGTCTACAGGATCTTTTCATATTATCATTAATATATTCATCATCTCAAATTTGCAAGCATCGTTTCCACTGAATTTCGGAAAACCTTCCATCAGAAGTGCAGTGGCGGTAGTGGTACTTTCTGGACAATGGTGGCTCCCAGTCATGGCGTTAGTGGTACTTGCTGGCGTTGTATTCGATGTAAAAATTGTGGCTTTGATTTGGTTATGAACACTTCATAGATGGTATGATATTATTGAAGAAAGAAAGCTGTTCTTAGACAAAATGATGTATCGGAGACTTCCCTGAATAAGGGCTTCTTCAATTTTACACACATTTACAAGAGCACAGCATAAAATTAGTTTCAATATACTTTTCTAATTGATTCCATGATTTACCCGTGAGTCTTGTTGAATGTTCATCTTCAAACTTAGAACCTACCTTCGTTTTGCTGTACTTTAGGCTCTGAAGTAGTTTCCAATAAAATCGTTTCAAATCCCATTTTAGCCCTTGGCTGTGCATCTGCCGGAAAATTTTCATTTATTTGTATTGTTATGTGTTCTTTCATTAATGCAATATCCTGTAATATCAACGGAGTTTAACTAGCTTTCTACAGAGTGTAAGCATGAAAATATACCTTTATCGAAATCAAGCGATCGCATATGACCCTTGTAAATTCATTACGCCAAACACGAACCAATTCCTTGGTTTCCTTGATAAACTTGACATTGATGAGAAGCAGTCCGGCAAAAATTCTTGACAAATCTTTCAAGTTGAATATGTAGTGAAACTTGGATGGTGTTGGAGGCAGCTCAACAATAACAATCTAGAAAAATCCTACAATTATTCCGAGAAAAACCGTAGCTTATACTAATTTGTACATTGAACAAGCTCAATGTTATTTTAACTAAAATATCTGCAATAGATAGTAGTTCTTCGGGGAACGTCTGCAAGTGTCCTTTGAATATAGAGGTATAAATATGCTTAAGAGTGTCCTCCTCGGGAAACACAAGATTGAATGTCGAAAACATCGAAATGAATCGAGAATCGACTTCATTTCTGCCACCACCAGCAACACCCATTGCAGCGTAAAAACTCAAATCCTTCATGTTTTTCCAGGACAAATCCTTTCCACGATCGTACAACCCTCCACGTTCAAGCAGTAGTTTGAGCAGTGCTATCGGTTGTTGTGTGCCATATCTGGACAAATAGAAGAAAGGGTATGATTTTAAAATTTTAAAGTTGTGTATAAAGTGATGTAGTAAATTTTTAGTAAATATTAACAGCAATGAAACACGTTAAATTAGGAACACTGCAGATAAAAGCTATGAATTCATTCATCTATACATATATATTTATAAGGTGTAAGTGTTGAATTAAGGGTACTTTTAGGTTACAATTTTTTAAAAAAAAATTTTTATTGATTTTAGTTCTAAATACAATTAAAATCCGATGTAAAAGTTTTTGTAGCGATATAGAAATTTTAAACTAGTTTTTAAGGGCCTAATGCGAAACGCGGCGAAAGCGCATTTTTCAACTCTCCAGCGTATTTCATCGTTCTCGCCTCCCCACTTGTTTTGAAACATCTGCTTCGGTTTATACTTGGCTTTTTCAACTTCCCAGTATATGGGAAGTTCTTGTTTTATTTGCACGTTAAAAAAGATTATTTAGAAGGGTCAAGGAAGGAAAAAAGAATATAATGCAGCAAAAAAAGCAAGAAAAAGTGAATCGAAAACAATTCCAAAAAAAGCAAATACTGAAAAATCATCGAAATCAACTAACAAATCAATGAAAAATTTGTCGACTTATTATGGTTTGGTAATAAGACGCAATTCCGATTCCAAGGAAAAAATGCGAAAAGAAATGTGGGCAGCGTTTTACCACAATATTTCTACCGATGAAAATCCACAGCACACTTATTGTCCAGCTGGTACTGGCTCTTGGTGCAATTGTAGTAAAGCTGAGGCGGCTGGTGAATTAAAAAAACTATAAACATGCTCCACCTCTTGATCAAAAAGCTAAGTAAATCCTAAAACCCATTTACGAAGACATGACATCAGACGATTTTTTGAAAAGATGTTTGGGAAATAACACATAAAACAATAGCGAAGGTTTAAATAATTGTGTTGTGTGGAATTTCATCTCTAAGCACACTTTTTCTGGCATGATCATTATGGAAATTGCTGCTGACACTGCTTCCTGCATTTTCAATTAAAAATTTGCAAGTGTATTAAAAATAATGCAACTGATGGGCATTTCAAAAGAAATTTCAGCCTATACACACGCTGCGGAAATCGATCGCGCTCGCGTAAAACAGTCGAATCGTCGCAGCACCGAGACTCTCAAAGACGTTAAAGCAGCTAAGAGGGACGAAAAATTGAAGCTTCAGGAGAAGTACAAGCAAGAAGAAGGACTAATGTATTGCGCAGGTATGGCAGAATAAAAGTACGTAACATTCACTTTGAAAAATTACCTGAAAAAACTTTAAATGTTAATTTCTCGGAATCGCGTTTTTTGAGTTGGCGGACATGATTTAAAGGAAACTATTGGGCCGATCATACTGAATTTTTCAAAATGTTGTTAGTGACATGTCTGACTATAGCGTGTACTAGGATCATGTTGATCAAAAATAAGTTTTTCGATTTCCAGCCGATTTTCTAACCTTAAAAACCAATTTTTCTTTCAAATGGCCGCCATTTTGTTATTTTTCGGCGGAAAATAATTATCCTAATTCAGGCGATAGCCATTTAAACAAGGATTAATTTTTGATGTAATTTTTCTCTCTCAGATGTTGCAGACTAGAGTAATCATGTCCGCCATCAATTTCGGGCATTTTTTTGAAAAATTCGTAAAATCCAAAAAACAGTTTCAAAATTTTTGAAAATCTCTTTTTTTGTATATTTGAAATGTTAGTTAATATTTGTGAGAAATTTCAGAACGACATCTTTTTTCCTTCCATGAAAAAGAAATCATCGAGAAAACGTGTTTTGTGAAAATCGTAACCTAAAAGTCCCCTTAATTATGTTTAATTAATGACTGTTATATATCTAATGTAATTGTTTACGAATGAATGAACGATGAACTTCAATAATGTACACTAATATATGTAGCAGCCAGTACAACAAAAACTATACTACTTCAATATTATTCATACTCATCGACTTGAGGCATATTCATTTCGTCGATAAATGCCGCAATCTTTTTGCCTATGGGTGGCCCATACGTGTCTTTTGTACGTTTTTCAACAGCAGCTTCAAGAGTCCGCTGAACGTCCATAGATGAAGTTCGTGAAGAAAAGTTGAGGTTTAAAGTTATCTAAAATACATAACGCTCATTCGAATGATTCAATTAGCGTGTAACAGTGCTTGACGTACATATACATCTGGATTTAATGCTCTTAAATAATTCGCTACTATAGCTGTTTTTGATGTCCCAGTTTCACCTATCAGAAGCACAGGACGATGTATCTTAAATAGAGGAGCCAACTATGAAAATTGGAGAGCCACAATGATAGAAAGCAAATACCTTATTCATCAAAAACAGGATTCTGTCTGTTTTCATTGTGTCAACTGTTGGTACAAGGATTTCACTAAACTTAGCTTGATGATTGTGTACATATTCAGGAACAATCCACTCCCATGCAATCCACTGCTGCGTTTCAATATTGAAAAAGTAATCGTATAGGGTTGGTTTAGTAGTTGGACATTGTCCAACAACTGCAGGCTTTTCTTTTTTGTCCTCAACATTGACTCCCCCCATTAGTTTCTTCACGTATTCATCATACTTAATTCGATCACTTTCAATAAGACATGCTCCCAATGATCCATAGAGACACTGTGGAAGCAAAAGCAATGGCCCTGTAATGGTTGTCGCTTCATTGACTCCAGCCGAATTTCATATCTGTACGAACCTCAACAAAAATACACTCAATAATATCACGACTGTATTCTATTGAATCTTTGCCATCTGGAATCGGCAACAGGGAATCAAACATATTGCAAAACTGCACAACCATATTCAAGTCCGTTTGAAGAAGTGTGGTTTTAAGAGGTGTGCCTTGGTGGGTGCCTTCGATTCCTTCTAAGATAAATGCAACCCCGGTTGGAATGAACGTATTGTACATCTCCTGAAAAATCATGTCAAGTGAGAGATAATTTTAAATATAATGTATTACTTCAAGATGTTCGTGCTCATTTACAGGCCGTGATAGGACCCAACGACTCCAGTAAGGAGCATATCCCAGGTTTTTAGGGTCAACGTAAACCATTCCAGCTCTGGATACCGTCGCAGGAGAAGCATAGTACAGATTGCCGACCTATTCAAGGGGTTTAGTGCTTGTACCCACAAAGTTTATTTTTACCTCAAACAGCAAAGCACAGTAGCTTTCCAGTCGAATTCTTTCGCCATTAGCTAAAGTCAGCAACTTGTTGTCATCCATGACTGAGTTCATGTTTTCAATCCATAGCGCATCAACGTCACCATCAAAACAAACGTAGCGTCGTTCCTGTAGCGGAAAAAATGTAAAAGGGTACTAGTTTTCTGAAACTGAGAGACGTACCTCCTTATTGGTAGGTCGATTCATTTCACGAAAAATATTGGAAAACAGCCCATCCACCCAGTCTCTGGTGTCAAGGTCTAAAACGCCATACAGCTCGACTACTGAGCATGCCTGTTAAGGTAAAAGTCAAAATTTAAACATAAACATTCCGACTAAAATGAATTGGCTTCAATATTATTTAGAAATTTTCAGGGGACTAGACAATAAAAGCTTATAATAATTCATGCCGAGCTAATCTGTTTTTAAAAAGCTTATTCAGAATACATAGGTTTCTTATGTATTCTGAATGAGCTTTTTAACAAGACTGTGATGTTTTGATTTTGTGAAATGTCATGTGAACAAAAGGGTTGATTCGTAAACACTATTGTTTTTGAAGAATGCTTATATTTTCTTAACAAAATAGTCGTTCAGGATTTGATGGGAGCTCAGGTGTATGCCTCAGTATGATTCAAACAATCCTAAGGTCATGAAAATCAATGAAATATTAGGTGCGAAAATGTAACATTCGTCACACTGGTTAATATCGGGTTGAAATAATACATATATTACTTTTGGTTTCATTACTTGGAACAGAAAATTAAAATTTTGAACCAAATGAATATGAAGTGAATAGTTTTTTTTAATAATTGGAGATCTGTAATTAATATTAAATCAATAATCTTTCCAACGACGTATCATCTTTCTTTTGTATTCGCACTCATAATGTGCCTTACGTTTGTTTCCTATTGGTCATGATGATACTAGACGTCATTCTGGAAACAAAACGTCTAGTGTGTAATATGTGCTAGTTACTACTTAGCCAACAAAGCACAAGTGACGGTCACAAAATAACATCCAGTCAGGAGGTTCATCATAATGAAAACCTGTCTACGTATGAATTCGATACAAAATTTCTGATGTACTTTGATTTTTGATCTTATCAAATAGATACTGATTATTATAAAAACGAAATTCAGTTTCTTCTTCCTGGTAACTATATTTCTTCTCTTTGCAGGGTTCGAATTTTTTTTATTTAGCTCCCAAGCTGACCTATTAAGCATGAAATATGAGTATGTTGAATAACAAAACATACCTTGGGATTAAGAACAGTGCATTTTGTTGGCAGTCCCGTGTGGATCTGGGCTTTTATCAACGTTTTGATTACCACCGATTTCCCCCCACCTGTGGGGCCAACAATCATCGTTGAATGTCTGGTCATCATTGTTTCGTACATCTGAACAACTTTGTCTTCCTGGTCGGGCAGCACAATGTAGCCATCTTCCTGCAGCGTATGTCGCACAGCAGCATTAAAATCCGGATATCCTAGTCGAGGGCAATCGATCCCTGGGAACAGATCCTGCAACGGCAACATATTGTGTTTTCGAGTCATGGAATATTAAATGTTTCTAAACAACCTCGCAAACAATCTCGCAAACAACGCGCACATGTTTGCCCAACTTCTTACCTTAATAAGACCCAGAAAGAGTGGCACATCCTCGAACACGAACTTGGGGAAATTCATGTCACGTAATACGCGCATTAATACGACTGCTTCGGGCAAATCCTCAGATTTCCTCTTCATCACGCCGGCCATCCGGAGCACAGAGTTTAACGAGCGCAAACCCCAATCGTAATGGCATTGTTTTGATAATTGCTCTTCGGCAAGTTTGTACAACACAGTCATCTTCTTGGCAAGGACCTGTGGGCGAGTTGCGTTTGTATAAGCCCGTGTAGTTTGTAGACACTTAAAACTAATCCTTTACAAATGTAATCTCGTTACGAGTAGTGCTCTAGCTGCTCACCTTTGCGGTCAGGAATCCATCGGAGAACAAGGATATTAAGCAAATTAGCTCTAAATCCGGCTTGATGCAGGTTACTGGTCGGAAGAGCGCTTTAACCGACTCCGGCAATTCGGTTCGACCGGCGTATCCTGGATTCATGGTCACAAATATTCCCACCTTTTTGTCTAACTTAATCTCGTTACCTTCGAACTGGAACGTGAATGTTTAGCATTTGTTAATTATAACGAACTACATTTGCAATATTTTCGAAAAGGAGCTTAGAGGGCATGCACTTCTCGAAAGGAATCTAACAATTTGAGAGGATTTCTCTCACTTAGAGACTTTACATTTGTTCATAAGTGCTCGTTATCGAGGATTGTACTTGCCGCCGCAATGCTATTCAGCGAGATGAGTCATTCTACAAGTTCTAGCTTAGCAAGCATTTGCAAGGACACTTGAAATCCTTCTACATGATGATGGGAACAGTAAATGCAGTTATTGTTTGCGTGCATATTATCCATTAGCTTTCAGAATAGTCGACTCAAGGTGAACTACTGCATGCGAATGACGATACAATTGATGTGGTGCAGATGTACGCAATGCTCATAAAGAAGCTTGTTGAATGATTGCAATGAAAGAGTAAACAGCCGACTTTGATTGAGGAAACTAAGGATTTGCAAAGCATTCTTACAACAATAAGTGTCGCCGCTTCGTGGCGACCCGCGACAGCTCTTCTTGTCGCCCTTCGTGACGACTTGACTTGCTGATATAACGAAAGATTCACGTACTTACAAAGAGAGAGCTTATAACAAATTCGATACTGCTAAGCCGTCGCCTGTGAGAATCTGGAAGGGCGGCGTTCGTTCTTTTTCTCAATCTCCGACAATAAGGTTTAAGAAAAACTGATTACTGTCACTAATTATTGTTCACAATGATACAATCACGACCAAGAGGCAATGATCATCACGCAAACGGGATGTATCACAGGAGTTGACGTTGATGGTTCACAATCATTATCATTTAAAATTAGTTGACATTTTTAACCCGCGCTTCATTCCCTTGCTTTTCTTTAAGCACGTCGCGAGCTCATTGTGGTGCAAAATGTGAATTTTCGAATAAAATCTAAAAATAATAGGTTCGATCCTACCACTAGTCGCGTCAATGAAGCCTTAAAACAGGCAATCTTTGAAAGTCCTCAGAAACAGCTCCGATTTGGATCATTTTTTTTAAATTTTTGTTTTTTTTATATCATTTAAAATCAGAAATATTTCAGAGGGGGGAAATAATTATTTGTATATATAAGGAAACAATTTTTTGCATGGTTTTCGTTGAAAAAAATATTCGTGTATTAACTTTGGTGTTAAGAATAGCTGTTAAAAGTACATTTGTTAGTAATAATTGAATATTTACATCTTAAAAAATTGCTTTGTGGGTCAAAAAACATATATGCGTTACTTGTATACTTAATATATATTGATTTTTGCTATCCATACACGTATATATGTATTTATGTGTATCTGACATTGAATTTTACAGTTATGCTAGTATACGCACAATAGAAGTTGACCTTTTCTTGTTTGGGTATTCTTTACCTGGTAAAAGAATGCAAGGGCAGGTGTTCGGAACGTCCCTGTTTCTACCGCTCGCGTCGCTCAGTATTCATCAGATTTTTGGAGTAAACGCATGTTTCCTACAGTTTGCATTTATTTATTAAGTGAAAGTGTAATTATTAGCATTAATTATTTATAAAAACTTCAATTTGTAATTGAAGGAAACAGTGCACAAAAATATCATGGAGAAGGTATTTATATATCATTCATTAGTAAAGTATTTTAACAATACTTGAACATTGCAATGTTTAATGTCATGTCTGATACAGGACTTTTTAACTTCCCAGTATATGCGAAGTTCTTGTTTCTCTAATCGTTACTACTTTACAAATGGATAAGAGCAGTGGCGTACCCAAGGGGAGGTTTACGGGTTCAACCCCCCCTGTGGTAAACAAGTTTAGCCACGTAAATGACACCAGACATGCAATCGGGCTAAAGTCTGCCAGAATTATTTTTGGAGGACTCCAACTTTGACCGGTGAAAAAGTATGATTAAGTATGATTACATAATTATATCTTCATATCTACACCGAAGCACTAGCAAACGTACCTAGTCAAGACTTCAAAAATATGAACCCCCCCTTATCAAAATCCTGCATACGCTACTGGATAGGAGCAACGTTATTTACAACAGACGTAGTGGATGTAATGGAAGAATTTTGTGGACTTTCTTTTAAATCATCATATCAGCATATTGTCGCTAGTGATAGCAGAATATATGAAGATTCATCAGCAGTAAATAAAATTGTAGAATTATTTCAAATTCATAACCCCTTCCTAGACTTACAGGAAGTAATGGCGATTTCCACAGGAATTGTAGGTAACGAAAGTATTGATTGTTATAAGGCATTTGATATAGGAATTAATTTAAGAAGAAAAATGGAAATTTAAACTTTAAAGATATATAATTGACAACAAAAGATAAAGATTTAGATCTTTATTGAGCATGAGCAGTAACATTAAAGTTAATAATACTGAAGTTCCTGTGGATCCAAATCTAATTTTTCAACGCTTATGCTTTTTGAGGAAGAGTAATGATGAACTTCGTCAATATTTTAACTATGAGCTGGCTCCTTACCCTCTTTTGCTTTTTGATAACAGTGGAATGAGGAAAACTACGAAATCAACGCTATACGAGATTTTCCAGCAATGTGAAACGGATGTTAATGATGTTACAATTTTTTTTACATTATTGATGATGGCATGTTACTTCATAGATTAAAATGGGGAAAAAATTAAAAGTTTGTCGATATTTTTCAACAGTACATCAGATATTTACGTAATAACTATGGTACCAACGCTAAAGTTTCTTTTTGATGGATACAATAATATTGGAACCAAAGCGTCTGAGAGAAATCGTAGATATAAAAGTAATACTTCAATCGATTATTTTTTTGAAGAAGACATGCCTCTTACTACAACAAAAGAGCAATTTTTAGGAAACAGCAAAAATAAAAATAGGTTTTTCAATCTTCTCTTCAAAAAATTGGCCGAAAAAAATGTTGAGTGGAGTCGAGCAGAAAGTGAGGCAGATCGTTTAATTGTACAATCAGCTCTTGATAGTTCCTTCTATGATGTAGTTGTTGTAGCAGAGGACATTGATGTGTTAGTGATATTGATGGCTTTAGCACCTGATCATAAAGAAATATTTTTTTTGAAACCAGTCAAATATAATGTCTTACAACGAGGTTATTCGACAAAAATCATGTTAATGAAACATCCAAATATTACCAAAAATCATCTTTTCTTCATTCATGCATTCACTGGATGTGACACTACATCTGCTTTTTATAATAAACGAAAAAATAATTTCATTAAAAATTTTAATAGTGATTAGAAATTACGTGCAGTAGCTGAAACTTTCATATATTTTTTGACCCACACAGCAATTTTTTAAGATGTAAATATTCAATTATTACTAACAAATATACTTTTAACAACTATTCTTAACACCAAAGTTAATACACGAATTATTTTTTTCAACGGAAACCATGCAAAAAATTGTTTCCGTATATAAATAAATTACATATTGTTTAAACAATACAAATAATTATTTCCCCCCTCTGATTTTAAATGATATAAAAAAAAACAAAAATTCAAAAAAAATGATCCAAACCGGAGCTGTTTCTGAGGACTTTCGACCAAAAAGCTTTATTAACGCGACTACACGTCTATCGACTACATTTTTTTTATTTTTATTGATGTCCGAGGGTTATTAATTTGAATGTTCGAAACTCTTCAAATTCAACTGGCAACAATGGTAAAATGAAACTAAAAAATACCAACATGTTAAAAGTAGATTCAATTAACGCTGAAAAAATGGATCGGGATCAGTGAAAAATAATCAATTTTCGAGAATATCTAGTTTCTAATTGGACTGAAAAATTAATAAATTAAATATACCTAGTGAAATCGCTCGCAATAAAGTTTCAGTTATCGGAAAAGTTTGTTTTGTATTTAATTCATTCTAGTTTGTTTCAAGCGTCAAAATGTTACAAGATTTGTTTTTGCAAAAAAAAAAATTAAGCATATTTTCAATTTTTGTTTAAATTTTTCGACCGTCGATGCTTGATCTTTTGCCGTCTACGCCATGAGAAGTATAATAGATACTAGTTATTTTATTGGACATTTGTCCAATAAAAAAATATAAAACTATTTTTGAGATTATCTTAAAACCGTTTTTTTTTAATCTTAAACCCGACTTTATGAAAGGTTTTGAATCAAAATTTCTTTTTTTTCTTGTTGTCTGCCACAGTCTTGTAATTTCAACACAAATTGATACATACTTGAAATTTCCATATAATATTTAAAAAAATTTACTAAAGGACGATCGAACTGTAATTACTTATAAAAAAAATTCGATGGAGCCGCAAACTGGAGAAGCGAGATTTTATTTGAATACATATGTTTGTGAAGTCGACTATAAAACTGATTTATGAAAAGGACTTCAGGCTATGTATCGTACTTATATCACTATGTAAATAGAGAACACATGGACAAAATACTTTATAATCAAATACAAAAAAATGCCCATCCGTACATTTAATTATTATTTAAATAAATGGATGTTTTTTAAATGTATATAAAAAAGAAGCTTTTAAAGAAATTGATTTGAAATTTGAAATTTATATATATATTGAGATTAAAAGTTTCGATTCACATTATTAAAAAAATGGCGACCGTCCCGACCAAGCGCAAGAGCAGTGCCAAACAAAAAAGGCGGATTGCGCCTCGTAAAACTCCGAGAAAAATATCCATACGTGACCATATTAAAAAAAAATTATATTCTCCTTGAGTATAAAGTACTGCACGGGCATAAATTTAGGGCAATAAGTAAGTATTTCGCGATTTGGTGCACGTTTCAATATATGTGTAACAATTTTTGACTTTTTTCGATTGAAAAAAGTGTTCTAGAATCGTCAGAAATTATTTTTGTTCTAACCTTAGCCCCGTGCAGTAGTTAATTAGTTAATAAGTACGTGTGAAAAATTTCAAGTAAATCGGATGATTAGTTTTTTCACAAATTTACAAAGCGAACACAAAAAGCATGTTTTGCGAAAAAAGCGTTTGAAGTTTTTTTTTGGTTTACGAGAAATATCTCGTCTTTTTTGACTTGAAAACATTTTCAATCAAAATTTTTGATGTTTACACTGTGAAATTCGAATATGCACTAACTCAGACTATGTAATATAGCTTTTATGTATTGTATTAGAGAGTATAATAGTCGAATAGTTACATAGCGGCATTCGTTCGGGCACTTGAAGGCCGCTTGCGCTCCAAAAAGTATATTAGGATGGAGGGAGATTACGAGCGCTGTAGAATGAAAATCAGTTTAGATATCGTCAAAAAAAAATTTGTACAGGTATTTTTAAGATACTTTTCTAATGAAATATTCCCAAAAAAATTTGAGTAATCTTCCCAACATTGGACGGTATCATCTATGAGATAGAATCTAACCATGATTTATACTTTTACGGAGCCTTCAGTGCCCGAGTTCGGCACACACGCATCAAGTTATTCAGATTCTTCAGGTGAATGATCCAAGCTACTTTCATTATTATTATACTCGTCGCGTGTATTGCATTTGGAAATGCAACGAATCTACTCCGCTGCAGATGGAAGGAAATTATAGCACTCACATGAACGATATCACCAATTTGACATAACATCTCAATTATTTGCACCAAATTATGGAAAATTTGCTGATAAATTCACTCCCACAATTGTTTTTTTTTGATAAAATGTTAAGTATCTATGAACATCGAAAGTAAATAAAGTCATACAAAACACGCAGTCTTTTATTAAAAAGAAATCTGTTCAATATTCTTAATCGATACGCAAAAAATACTCACCATGAAACGTTCAGCTTTTGTTAGAAGAGCAGTACGAATTGTTTGCAACTGCGTAGAGATAACACTAAGCACTGAGATGTCGATTCTGTTGAACTCATCAAAACATCCCCAGGCTCCACATTGAGCCAAGCCACCCAAGATGGTACCAACCGCTCGGTAATCCATTCCTTCGCCACAATTTGTAACAATACAAAGTAGTGCCATAGCTTTTGCCAGATCCTTAGTTGTTTCCGTTTTTCCCGTCCCGGCTGGACCCGCTGGAGCTCCACCTAGATTCATCAGCAACGCTTGTGTTATGGTCAAATAGATCCTGTCTGTCAACGGCGTTATCACAAGACGCCCATTAAGACCCATATATTCATAGCCATAGTCAAATTGTCCGCTGCATTGTAGCACGAACAAGTTATCTAACGCCTTCAGCCAGTAAAACCGCAACTGGCTTTCCCATTCAAACTCCTGGCCATCCAAGATATTGTCTCGCACGAAAATTTCGATGATGTCCCGCGCATGGACGTCAATGGTTGTGATAGTTTTGAATTTGAGCCTGTCGTTCCGCGATAAATCAGTCCTCACTGTCAAAACTAAATCATCAATTTGCTTATTCTGCTGTTCTAAGTATTCTTTCATGGCTCTCTTGTTGCCCATTGCAGCCTTTGCAAAGACTTCTTCGACCTCAGCTGTCCACCACACCTGGTTGGCAGCTAGACACACCATTCCTTGGTAGAGCAAGATCCATTCGGAGCTAATTTTGAAAATCACCAGTGAAATTAATTTTAGGAAAAATGTAAGAGTTACCGTGGTCGTTCCTTTACTTGCCCATAGTCATAAATGGCTTTTTTGGTAATATATCGATTCGTGAATCTCATTTCGTTCAATACATCATTCATCCAATCTTCTACACGCCCTTCTGCAATAACTGAAATTGAAAAGCAAAAAATTTGAAAATATGCTGGACATGTTTACAAAATACTGCCGCAAGCTTGGCTGAAAAGACAAGAGATAACTGAACCGAATATTTGAACATATTCAAAATAATTTTAACGGTTTCTAGCTTAAAAGATATTTTCAAACTACATTTTTCTTTCAATTGGGGAGACCTATGTTGCTTGGATTATGTATAAAAGTTAAAAATGTAAATTTGGGAGAGTGAAAATGAAAAAATTGTAATATTATACTTAAATTATTGACTAGTAAATATTTTGGACACTGGATATTGTTGAATCCATTTCCTGCGATAGTAGGTGGACATTAACTTTAATTTGTTTTTAAATTGTGCCACTTTTCGTCTTCAGCTATTGAAATTTCTAAGACATGGCACATATAACCAAAATTAAGGAAATTTTAGAAGTTTGTGAGATAGCAATACGTCGTCTCATCATGAGTTAAAATCCAACAACGTGCATTTAAACTCCTAATTAACTCAAAAAAGCCAAACTTTGAGTTGTGTTAATTTCTATGTGACGTGCGAAATGTTTATTTGAAAATTAATTTCAGCTACTTTTACAGGGTGCATTCATTAACGCCTGAAATTCAATGAAGTGAGTGTAGCAAATTTTACTTTACATACAATGTAAAAAATTACCCGTTTCAGAAGCAATATGCTTGAGGAAATGAAAAAAACGTCTTTCCGTCTAGATTGACGATTAAGCTGAAAGCAATTGGCTTTGAAGTCAATCAATTGTCATGGAAAAAGCGAGAACAATTTTTCAATCAAATTCAGAATAAAAAACGAGATACAATTTAACCCGCGTCCGCTGTTAGTGTAAATTTTACACTATTTGCACGTTTAACTGTATTTTTAAATTATTTTCCATAGTTATATTGTACTGAGAATTTGGCTCAACGGTTAAATCTCATATTTATTTTCAAAAAAAAATGAAAAGTTTTCAGCACTGCCACTATGCAGTGGAAAATTCACACTATTCACAAATGGCGTACATCTGAAATGTCACTTTTAGACGCTTGTTATTAGTGTGACTTTGTGCTTTGATCAATCGTGTGGCTAGACAAGGGAAAAGTGAGTTTTTTTACAAATAAAGGTCATGGCTTTTTGGTTGGACGATGATTTTCAAGACGAGGAAAGAGATGATCTCTCGGATTATGACCCGAACGAAGAAATCGAACGAGAAGATAGTGATGCATATGACAGTGAAGACAGTGATGCTGAATTTTTGGATGATGAAGCGAGAACAGAAGTGCAAGTGAATGCCAATGCTGCGTTGATATCGAAAGACAAAAAAATTCAATATTATTTGGAGCCACCACCAATTGCACCACCATCAGCCAGTCGAATTGGCGCCATTGCCGATGAGGGTAATTTTTTCAATGTGTGTTGTTTCTCTCTCGATATTCATTGGTTTGGTTATTCCGAAGGTCCAACACCATATGCCAGTGCGCGAGTTACATCTGTAATCTCAAATATTACACCTGTAACCGATTCGATATAACAACATCATTTATTCCTATCCCTAAACCAAGTACATATCAATTATCATCTCCTTCACAAAGAACATGAGTCATATAATTATCTATGTTGAAACGACTAACCTATATTCCAATTCCCTTTAATATAAACAATCAAATCCATTAAGCATAGTGATGACAGAATCGTTGAACTAATTAAATTTCGCAAATCGAAGTGCCTCAATCATATTATTGTAAACAATGTCAAAGTTGAATGAGCTGTGGACAATAAATTGAAACGGACATGAATTCCCATTTAATGTACGAAACTTATCCTCAGACTAATTGCAAATGAGATCGCTTCCGTATAAACAATAGCGGGCTTCAAATAAGATATTGAATTGTAGTCCAAGTGCAATAAAGAAAATTGTGAAAATTAAAGTGGTTTAAAAGTGTTTTATTAATGGTTCCGAGTTTGGGAACTCTAAGATAACATTTTATATTTTTCTAGAAAATAGAAAAATAAATTAAAACTCGCGTGGCACCGATCCATTGGCATCCTTTCTGATGTTCATGGAGCTGATCGAAAAGATTGTGGTTGACATGACCAATTTGTATGGATCTCGTCGATATAATGATAAATGGAAGAATATTGACATTACTACGAAAAAAGCATCTTCTGTACCATGGCTTAGCACTCTGAGACACACAGAGCCTACTAAAAAAGGAGTTCGTTGCCACATTTGCCCATATACATCGGATGCAAACGCATACACCGCAGGATGTGATAAATGCAAGCAGGCCATTTGCACACAACATCGGTTCTTAATCTGCGACCCCAGCTGTAGAAATCATCAGTAAGGGGCCAATAGGTATGAAATTATTCATAAAAATGAATAAAAATATCTTATTTTTTAACATTTTCATATTTTCGTTAAAATTCACTTTTTTTCATTTTTTATACGCTTACTAGAAACCAATTATTGTATTTTTGACAAAGACAAGTCGTTTTCTATAAAAATATAAATTTATGTTTTTTTCAATAAATAATAAACTGTTAAATCGTTTTGAGCAAGAACATTTGGAATTTCATCATTATGTATAGTGTTTTAAGGATATTTTATATGCAGTGTAAAATTTACACTACCGACAGATACGTGAGTTTTTTAAAACAAAGGACGCGGGGTCTTTTGGGTTACAATTTTTCAAAAAATCAGATCAGCTTGTAGATTAGAGGTTTATATAAGTTTTTGAAAAAAATCGTATAAGCAAGTGAACGCGATTTTCTCGAATTCATGTTTTTCAAGCTGACGCGCATGATAAAAAAAATACTCAACCGATCACTCTAACTTTTTAATACGTTGTTGTAAACATATATGGCTATCGCCGGTAGCGGAATCATTATGATCGGTATCAAATTTTCAGATTTTCGCTCAATTTTTCACCCTTAAAAACAGGTTTTTTTTAAACTGGCCGCCATTTTGTTATTTTTTAATGGAAAAAATCATTCCGGATACTGACATAGGCACTTTAACAAGGATTAATTTGGCGTTTTGTTTTTCCCGAGATGATCCAGTCACGTGAAATCACGTCCGATATATATATATATATATATATATATATATATATATATATATATATATATATATATATTTCATATTTTGATGTTTTTTTTCTTTTAAAAACTGTTAGGGGTAAAAAACAATAAAAAATCGTAAAATTTTTTTTGTACATCCAAACTACCAATTAAAATATGTACGAAATTTCAAAATGATATCTCTTTTCTTTTCATTGGAAAAAATGGTTAATTTTCTTTTCTTTTTTTGAAAATCGCATGATCATTTTCTTACCTGATTTTCTAAAATTCATAACTTCACCCTCACTGGATATCATAGCCATTACTATGTGCAAGTTCATGTTATCCTTTGAAAATCTCAGCGATTTAATATTGTCAAACATCTGCAATAATATTTTTCGAAAAAGGGACATATTATCCAAAGTTCAACCTATATACCTTGATTATGTGATCCTGAACACAAGTAGGATCACTGTTGCCCAGAATAGATAGCAGCTCGTCGGTTGATATGAAAAAGAACCGCGGAAATATACGCCGCTTCGAATCGAGATATTCATTTAAAGACTTCTGACATTTTTCCAAACCGAGTCCGAGTCCTTGAAGCTCAGCCAAGCGACCAGTGACCATACACAAAGGTACGACTAGAGGACTTTTTGCGCAATCAGACATTAGCTGTCCAAAAGTAAATAACATCAAAACATATAAAATTCATCCAATATATGTGGAACAAACGGATATTAAATTGCAATTAAAGCTTTAAACCATATTTTCAAGAGATACATTTTACTCTGATATGTAAATAGAATAGTTCTTTGCAGCACCTTGATCAAATTACCTCAAACCCCAATCAACTAAGGAAAACATCACATGTTTACTTGTTGTTGATTACTTACTCTTCGATAAGCTTTGTCAATGTCATCAAATCTTCGAGCCTCTTCTGGCAGCTGTGTCCTTATGTCACCACCTATGAAAATACCTTCTAAATACAACCACTTCCTCTGAACACTGGTCCATTCATCGATAATTTCATAGACAAGTGCTAGGCAACGCTCCCATTTCTGGACGGTTTCGAGGAAAGGACCAATAAATCTGTCAATAAAACAAGTTCAATATCAATTGTGCTGCTGTTACTTCCATGTCTTACTGAGACGCTCCCATGGACTGTAAATTCATCGAATTATCTTCAAGGACTTGAATGATTTCATCGACAGATCCTAGAAAGAATCCACGCTCTTCATTTCCTTTGAAGTGCTTGTACACGGTGAATGCCATCGTTTCCCAGGTGTCTTCGATTTCCTTCACACCTTTTTCAATAGAAAGCTCCTTAATGGCATTATTTATAATTGACTCCGCAATATCCTGCAATGCATTACCCTCAGGAAAGAACAACAAGCTAAATGTATGGTGCAGGCACAAGGACGTTGCAATTCCTGTTTTCTACTTGCCTGGTACTTGTGCAACTCCATCGCAAACATGTTCTCTAGGGTGAATCGATCTGGAGCCATGTCGAAAGTTTCCCCCGTCTTTTCCATCAGAATATACCAATGGCGCTCCCGGAGGGCCTCATTTTTCAGACTTACCATTAACGGGACAGAGTTCTTGAACTGCTTCATCTGCAGCTCGAGCATTTGTCCAACTGCCAATTGGCGAACCTTTTTCAAAAGAAAATTTCAGATCAATTCCATTCCATTTTCCAGTTTGTGGCTTTGCATATGGAATGAGCACGTTAAAAGCTTCCCGAATAAAAGGGAAATAATTTTGAGCATGATAGCAAACAAATTGCTGGTTTTTTTACATTTAAAAAGTATTAATGAAAGGGACAAGTAGAATAATTTTCGTATGAATCAGCATTTAAAATTCATTTGATATTCATATCTTGTCAGAATCAATCAACACTAAATTTTAAATAATCGCTCTTTTCGATAATTGAACGATTCTTAAATAGACCAGGGCGGATCTGTAGCAAAACGACTAAATTTGGTCGTTGAGAGGGGGCACGCTGATTTTTGCAGGAAAAGTTGGGGAATAACTCGTATAACAATAATTGATTTATGCTCCTTCTCAAAAAAGTCGGGAACATTAAAAAAAATCGAAATGTTTAAAAATTTGAAAAAAAATCGTGTTTTTTCTGCTTGTCTCACTCCTAACTTTAAAACGGTTCATTTTGGGTCAAAGTTCTGTGATAATAAAAATTGTGTAATAAAATTTTCTATAAGATAGGATTAGTTAAAAATCCTCAAACACTTAACCCTTGTCGTAAATTGCAATAAATATAAAAAACAGGAGGAAAAACGCCTTTTTTTATTAATTTTTTTTCCCACTTAAAATGCAATTAAGAGCTTTATATTTTGCCTTAAAAAATTTTACATCATAAAACAACAAACAAATTTTCATCAAAATCGATTCAGTAGATCGCCCATAATAATTGTGCAATCTAAATTTATTTAAAAAAAATCAAAAATTTTGAAAGCTTGCAAGTCAGAAACTTAAACTTATAAAAGTTTGAAGTTTTTCACATGTGAAAGAGCACTTCACCTATCACATGCACTTTACAAAATTAAAATCGGATAATTATGGCGGCCTCAGCAATTTTTGCTAAAACTCTAAAATTGTGCTGGGCGGCTGCGGATTTTGTTGATGGGACCATGGCTCCTACGACTGAATGCGCATGCGCTCAGCACAATTTTAGAGTTTATTACCAAGTTTAGCAAAAATTGGGAACTTCCTTTATGGACTTTTAATGCACAGACCTATTAAAAACACTTCGAGAGACAATTAAAGGAACAAAGAGACACAAAATGTAAGCAGGAATGCTTTTATGCCAAGATAACAGAATCGCGCATGGTAGTCATTGAGAATGCATTTTGTGAGGATCAAAGCAAATATTTTTCCCTAAGAAAATGATGGATCTAGATAAATTTGGACTAAATGTGTGAACCAGAGAGGATACTATGTATAAAAGAAAATATAAGTTTGAACTATGATCGTTGTATTGCATATGCAATATCATTATTTCTCGATCACACACATGTATTTTGTAAGACTGTTCGCACCTTTTTTTGGAAAATTGATTGATTAATCAACCAAAAATCTTTATTTTGGAGTAAGCAGGAATGTGTGATCATAGGCACAAATTAATTTTACCCGACATTGCTCTGAAATTTATTACGAACAACAGCTAAATTTCAAGAATACTTACTGCTTTTGGAAATTTTCGGAATTCTTTTAAGTAGTTTTCGATACCATCAGTAAGAACTGCAGGATTCAAATCAGCCCAAAGTGTTTTTGACCAATTTTCACGCGCGACCTTCTGATGCCTAAACAATTTATAGATCTGAAATGAAAACCTGTAGCAATAGGAATTTAAACTATATTTCACATTCAACATTACCAGCTGCATGCCTTCAAAATCAACGCGAACTCGATAAAACTCAGAATAATCAGCCAGCGGCATATCAAAAAGTTTTTCGGCATTTGCTTTAGTGGATTTTTTTTTGATGACTTATCCTCGGAAAAGTTACTCACACAAATTACCTAATTCTATTCTTCTTTCTTCGTAGCTTTCGAACTCCACGGCATATGGATCCATCAATTTAACACCCCTATCCAGGTCGGGTCCCACTGAGCCCGGTCCTTCCGCCTCAAACCGTCTTACGAACTCTGCAACCTTTCGAGAAACTCTTAGTCAATTTATTATTCTGAAGCAAAACTATCACAAATTCACGAAAATTTTCGTGTAACTGAAAAAAAGTTGAACATAGTTTGGAGAAACTTTTCACTTTTATATTGCAATCACTTTTTTCTGCTCAAATTATTAAGAAGAAAGTGTTTCAAAAAGCAGACTATTTTGGAATGAGCCAAAAATTGGAATTTGTGTTATTGAGGTCGTTGAGCTAATGAAATACAGTGAAGGAAATAATTATAAAGCCATCCATGAAAAATAAGAAATTTCGTACGATAGCAATTGCTATGTTCTTAGAACTGGATACAGAGTATGCGTGTCCGATCATGTTCATGTTCCATGCAATTTTTCGCGATTTTCTTCGTTGCTTTCAGTGACAGTTCCACAGAAGCTGATATTGTTTGTAGGACGGGCGGAATAAATATAAATCCACGTGAAGTTTTTGTATTTCATAACGAAGTTTATTTCATAAATCGGTAATATCTGCATATAATATCTTTGAGGAGAGGGTTTTAAATAATTTCATTTTATTATAGTTCAATTTCTTTACTTCAGAAGAAATGCCGCGTGGTTACAGTTTAACTGAGGAAAAGAAGATAAAAATAAAAGCATTGAAGGGCTGTAGCATCTCTAACAGGGAAATAGCTAAAAAAAATAGGTAGATCTCACTGCGTCGTGAATAATTTTATAAATTTAAAGGAGAAATATCACACAAAACCTCGATCTGGACGTAAACCAACTTTATCTGAAAGGGACAAACGCCACATATTTTCAAAGGCAACGTAGCTACACCTTACAGCTGGTCAGATTAAGGCTGAATTGAAGTTGCCAGTGACCACCAGACACATAAGGCAAATCCAGAATAAAAATAAAAATGCGATCTGGACAAAATGTGTTAAAAAACCAAGACTGAATGAGGGACACAAAACGGCCAGAATGGGTTTTGCTAAAAAAATTTATAAAATATGACGAAGAATGGAAGAAAATTGTGTTTAGCGACGAGAAGAAATTTAATATGGATGGTCCAGATGGTTGCCAATTTTATTTGCAGGATTTACGAAAGGCTCCGGAAATAAGAATTAGCCGAAATTTCGGAGGTGGCTCTGTTACGGTATGGGGAGCGTTTTCCCATCATGGTAAGCTTCCATTGGCATGGGTTCCCACTCGTATGAATTCGGAAATGTATACAGAGTTATTAGAAGATATGTTAATCGACAGTGCTGAAGAAATTATAGGGCAGGATTTTATCTTCCAACAAGATAACGCTGCTATCCACATTTCGAAATATACCAAACGTTGGTTTAGAGAAAAGGATATACCTTTACTTGATTGGCCTGCTTGCAGCCCTGATCTAAACCCCATAAAGAATCTATGGGGCATTCTGGCTCGTCGAGTTTACAGGGACGGCAAGCAATACAATACTGCCCAGGAGCTGAAGACAGCAATTAAAACAGAATGGGATGCAATTGAAGAAAATATATAAAAAAAGTTAATTTCATCAATGCCAAATAGACTAATAGAGGTCCTCCAAAAGAAAGGAGGGCACACCATATATTAATTAATAATAAATAACTCTATTTGAGCAAATATATCAACATTAAGAATATGGATTTATATTTATTTCCTCCGAAATTGTTTTTTTTTTAAATTTTTTTCTCATACATGAGTAACGGTTTTGTATATTTTCTTATTTTCTATTTACTTTTATTATTGCGATTTAAATAATATAATTAGAGTTAAAATAAATATTTGCATAAATAAAATAATTTAAATAAATAGGGTGGCTTTATAATTATTTCCTCCACTGTATCTATAGGAATTTATCTTCATTCTCAGCTGAGCTTTGTAAATGATGATGAATGATAAACTATAGATTATCCAAAGCCAAGTCGCTGTTGAATATTTGAGAGCATAATACCCACCTCCAATAGGAATGCCTCGATTTCCGACGAAGTCAGAGTGGCAAACTTCATCTTAATTGGCTGCAGTTTTTCGCTTCGAAAAAGTGTGGACCTGTGCAAGCGCTCCCAGCGCTTTTCCAAATGGTACGCCATTATCATATCCGAGTAATTAAACTAGAAACGGAGCAGAGGTATCCAAGAATTTTAGTTGATGCTGTGTTGTAGCGAAATCTTCCGAAAACACCTACCTGAATTTCATGTTCACTTAACACGGTGTACGTCTGTTGCATCTGGCGAATTCTTAGCTCAACGGAAGTCAGACGCGATTGAATGGTGGCTATAGTTTGCATCACTGTTTTGAAATCCTCCAAGCCTTTGATGTTCTTATCTAAATCAAGTCGAAGTTGCTGAAAAGTTCGATTCAAAGTAAGATAGTTCTGCTTTTGGAAGCAAAGTTTGTGGATAACTAAATGTTTTGCCCAGGGTTGCATAATGTTATAGTTATAGTACATATTCCGTTTAATGGCTTACCTAATTTAATTAGAATTACATTAGAGCAAGGCCGTAGCCAGGGGGGATAGCCAGGGTTTGATCCCCCCCGCCCCCCGAAATTTTCTCATGGTTAAAAGTAGTCATACTGTTCAATCACATCGCAAGCTTTGGGGTACTGAGATTTAAAAATCTCGTCAAATGTTAACATCGCCTTGTCTAGATTTTGTTTGGCAATTCAAACAAATAGAGTTTCCGGGAATTGAACCGGCTGCTCCTGTAGATAAACCGACGACATTTCCCACATACCAGCGACACAACTAACAACTTAATAGCCACACACAAAACAAGAGATTTTAAGTAGATTTTTTTGAATTCTAATGGATTTGTGATCGACTATGTTTCGATTTTTGTATGGAAAATCGTGGATTTTAGGAGAAATTTCGCGAAATCTAACGATTTTCCAAAATTTAATGCGATGTAAATTAAGGTATAAGTGGTAAAAATATGTCTCAAAACTGAGCCCGAGGATGTTTAATCATTTATGCATTGAAAATCCAAAAGTGTCCACTGCACTGCTTCCAATTTTCCGCCCAAAAATTTAAATTCAACTTAAATTACACATTTTTGGCGGGATTCATATGTCAATTTTCTAACCACAAGTCACGAGACTGAAAAAGTAAGAAGTGTTTCGTTTGCTGTGTAAAGCGTAGAATGCAAGTGTAAAGTGTTGATTTGCAAGTTTAAAGTGTTGCAAGTTACGTTGAGTAATTCAAGTAAATACACTAGTGCAACTATCTTTCAGGTGAGTAGTAATGATACAGTAATGCCTTCTTTATCCGAACAACCAATTGTCCACTACAATGCAACATTTTCCCTCTTGTCGAAAATTTCCGAGGCTTTCACCAATATCATATCTTTTAAAACTTAGCGTGTGGAAACTTTTGCCCGGGCAAAACGTTGAGTTTATAGTATTTTTATGTTTACCAGAACAGGGTATTATGTTATTAATTTTATTTATATGATCTTTAATAGCTTAACAATGAATACTTGTCTTCCCAAAACAATCACATAAATATTTTCTTTTGGCTTTGTTTAAATACTTATTTTATTCAATAAACGACTATGTGTGAAATTTTTTGTCCACAACTGAAATTGGAAATTTGAAATATCAAAAGAAGGATTAACAAGACATTACTGTACATTAAAGATATATACCGGTAAAGTTAAGTTTTAGAATGCTTACTTGGGAGACGCTTGATGGTGAAATAGTAAATTGATAATAATTACGGCTACATTATCGATATACACTCATCAAATTTTTCTTTGTCATAGATTTTCATCTAAAATGCTTAAACGTCGGAAGGAAAACACTTAATTCGATTGCATGTTTAAGAGAGTTAAGAAAACTGACACTCCTGATAGTGATATCAAAAGTGACGATAATCAGCTATTAACTGTGCTTGATACTAACATTCACATTTCCATTCCCAATACCAGTTTCAGTGCCACGGAGACTTATCAAAATAATATGTTAGTTCAGCAAAATAGCTTAGATGTTGGTAATTATGGTGGATTAGGGAATAAGATAGACGATGATTTGAAATATAAGCTTCTAAATTCTCCTTGGGAGCCATAAAAATCTTTCCATCTTTCCAGTAACAGACGATATAAGAAAGCTTAAATTTCAAATACAGAAAGATTAACTGGGTTGGCATTAATATCACTTCATCGTCAAATCGACATCAATACAGAGGAAGTTATAGACTTATTCGCAGCAAAAAAAGCTCGAAAATTAAATTTTCTTTTGTAATATATTTTATTTTATTAAATTAACTTAATTTTGGTCTAAAATAGTGTAAGACTACAGTTGCATTAATTTTATATTAATTTGGTGGAAAATTTAATTAAAACAAGCCGTGAGGTGCGACCCATGAGGTCCACACGGTCAACTTCCCAGTAATATCTACATAGATATTAAAAATATTAAACACAATAATAATTATGGAAATAATACTACTTCAAATAATAAAAATGTACCTCTCATAAAAGTTATTGGAATGACTTATTATTAATCATAACATCTACGCGAGCGTCAATTGATTACGGAAGGATTTTGGTGCATTGGTTTGATTGATTATTCACGCGGATCAATCGGAGGGGGGACAGGTTACATAGCAGTTTTTTTCATTAAAGTTAAACATGGTGCTGTGAAGACTATTGAAAATCTGCTCAAATTTTGCAAATATTAATAAACTTTGATTGACTTTACAACAATGATTTTTTATTTTTTATTTAATTTAATTTTTTTTTGTAATCATGAGAAAAGTTTTTGCTGGTTTCTTTACAGAAATTGATAAAAGTTTATAAATTCTATAAACATTTATTATTACGATGTGCAAATCAGGTTAAAAATAATTTTTTTTATTAAAAAAATACATCTTCTCCACTTTTTTTTAAAAAATTAGAAAACAGCTTTAACGATTTTTTTAATATATAAAAATATCATTAAAATGATAATACGCGTCGATTGACACCTTAATGATGGAAAGATTATATTTAGTTCTCGAGATATAATGAATGACGTAAATGACCTTGAACGTTTAATGATTTTTTATTTTTTATTTAATTATTTTTGTAATAATGAAAAAAAACTTTTGCTGGTTTTTCCACAAGAATAATTTGGAGATTATGAATTATATAAACATTGATTACTTAAGTTTGAAAATTAGGTTAAAATTTTTGTGTTTTTGAAAAAAAGCCTAATTTTTGCATTTTTTTTTTAAATTAAAAAACGGCTCCAAGAATTTTTTGGAAAATTTGATAAATTCACAAAAATTTTAATACGCGTCGATTGACACCTTGTTCAAAAAAATCTTACGTTTGGTTCGCGAGATATAACGCATGACAGAAATGACCTTCAAACGGGCAAAACAACAACCCCCCCCCCCCCCCGACCGAAGTGTACCAAAAACTAATCAGCTCTTAAGATTGCAAAGACGCTTCGATTGACAATTCAACGAAGTCGATGCGACTTTGTTTACGTGAGTTATGCTCGTAGAAAAAAGTGTCCACGAACGTACGTACGTACGTACATACATACATACACACACACATACATCTCCCTTTCTAAAAACACTTTATATATACTCTATAGACCTCAAAACGTAAAGAAATGTTGAAAATTTCAATTTCGATTTTCGAAGCGATTACTAGAACTTCCCATATACTGGGAAGTTAATAACCCAGCTTCTTATATGACAATTCGCAGTATTAGCCTTTCTTGGACCGTCTTAGGACTAACTAAATAGAAATAAAAAATCGTCTCATCTAGACATCAGCATACATACGAAAAGATTAAAAAATAATTCAGGAACA
Source organism: Oxycera nigricornis (assembly GCA_963942545.1). Lineage (NCBI taxonomy): Eukaryota > Metazoa > Arthropoda > Insecta > Diptera > Stratiomyidae > Oxycera > Oxycera nigricornis. The sequence goes on along the minus strand of OZ012660.1, from coordinate 86,532,422 downwards.
TTTTTCAGTAGCAGCCAATGCAAAAAATTAAAAAAAAAGCTGCTACTGAAAAATGTTACAAAATACAGATACATACCAGTTTTCGTTTGCAATCCTTCCAATATACTTTGGAAAGAGGAAAGTGGCTATGTTTGTATTTACATGCGGGGTCGTTCTGTTTCTCGACAAAATCTCATGGTCAAAACCTAATATTATTTTATTGTTAACGTCAATTTATTATCACTTTGATTTAACAAACACAAGAAAACACAAGTCACAACACAAGTGTTTTAAAGTTGCTTGAAAACAATCATACCATCTTTATTGTACATGCAGCCGCTTTCTGCAAGGTCCAGATATTTTTAAAACTTCAAGATTGGTTGCGAATGCGATTATTTCTTACGGTTTATTTTTGACGTGAAAGACAACAATAAAGAATAAAATGTCTACTTTTCTGTAATATGATTATTGTTTGTTATTGTTATTACTATTATTGTTATTACTCATATTTTTATTTATGCATTTCTCAAGAGCTGGCTATGTTGGTGAGTTGATCTAGGTGGCATTCAAATTTTTTTTTTGGTTTTCGAGGAAAATTCTAGAAACGCAGCAATTTTCAACTTTTAATTTCATGAAACAAATTGTCGAAAACATTTTATTTCTTAAATTGTTCAATTCGCACTTAAACTACTGTTTCATTTCCAGTATGTGAGCTAAAGTAGAATTTGAAATCTTGTTATATTTTTTGAAGCGATAACAATATCTAAACGAAATTATTATTAATTATTATTTAATATGTGAATGGATGCCAAATGTGTGAGTTAGTTTCCCCAGTGCAAATATGCATGTGAGAAAAGTGAAACTATATGATTTTATATCATTGGAATATACATTTTTATTATGTGTAATTAACACAGACTGATAATTACAGAGGTTTGGAGGAGACGGAGGTGGTTTTAGTCGGTAAAAACCCGGCATGCCGAGGAGCAGGAGCTAATCGGTATCTTTTGAAGATTTCCACCTCCCAGCGTTGAAAAAAAGATGAACTCACACATCGCCCCCCCCCCCCCCCGAAATATTTTTCTGGCTACGGCCATGCATTAGAGTGTAGCATCAACTGCTGGCAAAGTAATATACTCCCCAAAAAGCCTAATTCGTCAGTTCATTGGTTACATTGCCGGCCAATTTTTCCAACATTTACCATTTCATAGTCAAAAAACTGTCCGCGAACGCACGTACGTACGTACAAACACACATACATACATACTTCTTTCTAAAAACACTTAATATATACTCGTAAGACCTCAAAACGTAAAAATATGTTGAAAATTTCAATTTTCGAGGCGATTACAAGAACTTCCCATATACTGGGAAGTTAATAAAGGTCTTTTATGAGTTTGCGCTTGACAAACGAATTGAAAAGTCCGATTTCCAATCGACTTACAATTTTCTTCAGATTGCTATTCTCAGTACGGATTGCTTTTACGCATTGAATATGATATCTGAATCCTTAGCAGTTTTCAGCATTCATAAGATAAGTTCATATTTGAAATCAATAGTCGCGCAGAAAATATTTGAACTTGTCTCTACTACAAGTGATGCAACAGTGGTGGGTTCTTGCGTACCGGAACGCTTATGTGTAGCAAATAATTTCTATTGATTCTATTATTCAGTTGATATGTATCACAAATTGTTTTTTAACTCCCTATATAAAACTGCTATTTTCATGGTAATCGTTCATGGTTCACAACTCAGCATTATCAGCAGAGTTGTTGTCCAGTTTGAATGAGTCACTCTTTGATAAAAAATCTTACTTTTTCTTTGGTAGATGAGATGTAGCTCAGGTTCGTGATGGTTTTTAGTTAATTAAAAAAAGATTGTTTTTTTTCGATTGATGTGTTCTTGTTAATGGCAGAATAAAAGAGAAATGTGAGTGGATATTCGTTGCATTTAGCGATGAAACAAATTCGACATATATAAACCGGACTTTTATTTGCTTTATGTCCAGAAAGAGCTTGATATCGTAATGATTCATAGCTTCAAGACGACTAAAAATTCACTGAGGGAATGTGACAGCGAAGTTTTAAAGAAACGTTTAGTCTTGATTTAAAACTCATTGAAAATTTATTAGAAATTATGGTGAGACGAGTTTACGAGGTGGTAGATAGTTCATAAATTTTATCGGTGCCAGAATACCCATCAATGTGGGTTGGCGATATGTGCACCGTTATTTTGGCGATATGTCCACTGTTATTTTGGATAGCTGCGTTCAAAATTGCCATCACTTCGGCATAATCATTGAATTTATATTTTTCACAATTTTACATCAATGAGATTAATAATTAATTTTGAATTTCTGTTGGTCTTGAAAAATATTAAATATGCAATCAAAAATAGGTTCAATTGCATGTAAAAAGTAAAATGTATTACGCATGATGATGGAGGAAGTAGTTGAAATCTTACGAATACTAAAGAACAAAACTCCTAAAAACTAAAAAATTTTATTTGATGAAAGCTTTTTAAAGCATATGATCTTGCAAAGTATTGACTACAAAATATTTTACTAATCAAAGCGTTGATTATCACAAATGCAAATTTGATTGAAATTTTGTTAGTTTTCAACATTTAAGCAGTTTTTAACTTCCCAGGAAGTTCTTGTAATCGCCTCGAAAATTTTCAACTTTTCTTTACGTTTCACTGTAAAAACTATTAAAAATCTACTCAAATTATGCAAATATAATAAAACTTTGTTTGAATTTACAACAATTTCCTTACAATAAAAGATATACAGTAATATCATTCGTATGAACCCTCTTTACATTGAAAACTTTGAATGATTTTTTATTTTTAATTTAGTTTTTTTCGTAATCATGGGAAAGGTTTAGTGAAAAAAAACGATTTTTTTATAATTTTTAAACATTTCGATTTTTAACCTCCCAGATTATTTGCAAGTTGACGTCACTTATTTAATTCACGGAATAATACATATTCATTATTTTTGTGTGTATATGGATATTTTTTAAGTAGAAATATTACGATTTTTTACTAAATGAAAACTCTCTGAAGCATTCAATTTCGAAAATCATTTCTTTGGAAAAGTGCATAGACAGAATTTTTTTAAAGAAATAATTTGTTTGCTGAATTTCTTCAAAATATCATCAAATCATATAAATAAGCATACGCATTAACCGATACCACAAGAACGTTATTAGAGTAAGTGAATTTAGGTAATATTATTCATATAAATTCTTTATTTATTAACTACCCAGTATATGGGAAGTTCTGGTAATCGCCTCGAAAATTGAAATTCAAATTTTTAACATTTCCCTACGTTTTGAGGTCTACAGAGTATATTTAAAGTGTTTTTTGGAAAGAGAGATGTATGTGTGTGTACATATACATCTCTCGGTCGTTCGTGAACCGTTTTTTCTACGAGCATAACTCACGTAAACAAAGTTGTATCAACTTCGTTGAGATGTCAATCGAAGCGTCTTTGTAATCTTAAGACCTGATTAGCTTTTGGGACACTTCGGTCGGGGTGGTTTGTTGTTTTCCCCATCTGAAGGTCATTTCGTCATCGCGAACCAAACATACGATTTGCATCATTAAGGTGTTAATCGACGCGTATTAATATTTATGTGAATCTATCAAGTTTTTACAAAAATTGTTGTAGCCGTTTTGTAATTTAAGAAAAAAAAGTGCCAAAACTAGGTTTTTTTTTCATAAACACTAAATTTTTAACCTGATTTGCAAAATATAGTAATCAATGTTTATAAAATGTATATACCGTAAACAATGTTAGTAAAAACACCATCAAAATTCTCACGTTATGAATGGATGATACGATAAATATTAACTCATTCCAATTACCGTTAAGAGTATATCTCAATATTATCATTTAAAGTGGCATTATTTTCATTATTAACTTCCCAATATATGAAAAGTTTTTGTAATCGCCTCGAAAATCTAAATTGAAATTTTCAACATATCTTTACGTTTTGAGGTCTTACGAGTATATTTTAAGCGTTTTTAGAAAGAAGTATGTATGTGTGTGTGTGTGTATGTACGTACGTACGTACGTATGTGCGTTCGCGGACAGTTTTTCTACGAGCATAACTCACGTAAACAAAGTCGCATCGAATTTGGTGTCAATCGAAGCGTCTTTGCAATCTTGCGAGCTCATTAGTTTTTGGACACTTCGGTCGGTGGGATTTGTTGTTTTGACCATTTGAGGGACATTTCTGCCATGCGCTATAACTCGCGAACAAAACATAGTATTTGAATCTTTAAAGTGTCAATCGACGAGTATTAACACCTTCTTATTATTTTTTTACATTTTTAAAAAAATGGTTTAAACCGTTTTTTAAATTATTAAAAAAAGTGCAAAGATTTTTTGTAAACAATAATTTTTTTACTTATTTTGCGAAACAAAGTAATCAATGTTTGTAAAATTTATATACTACAACCAGTTTTTGTGAAAAAAAAAACAGGAAAACTTTTTCTCATGATTTCAAAAAAAATTGAATTAAAAACAAAAACTCATTAAAAGTCATCATGATCTTCAAGATCATTAAAGCCATTCACTATATCTCGCAAACCATATTTAATATTTGCATAATTAAGGTGTCAATCGACGCGTATTTCTAGTTTTGTAATGTTTTTATATTTTTAAAAAAATCTTTTGAGTCGTTTTTTTAATTTAATAAAAAATAATTGCGAAAAAATAGGGTTTTCTTCATAAAAAAACAATTCGAACTGATTCGCACAACACAGTAATAAAAATTTATAAAACTTAAAGACTCTTATTAGTTTTTTAGGGAAACCAACAATTTTTTCCATGATAACAAAACAATTAAATTACATATAAAAAATTATTCAAAGTCACCATGGAAAAGGGGTTCATAAGATTGATACAACCTGATAACTTTTATTCTCAATACATTGTTGTTAAATCAATCTAAGTTTAATAATATTTGCATGATTTGAGCAGATTTTGAATAGTTTTCACAGTACTGTATTTTAATTTTAATAAAAAAAATGCTTAAATTTTGAAAACCAAAAAAACAATTCAATCATATGTGTATTTGTGGTAATAAACGCTTACAAGTCAGTACTTTGCAAAATCATATGCTTTGAAAAGCTTCCATAAAATAAAAAATTGTAGTTGGTAAGATTTCAATTACTTCTTCCATCGTCGTTTTTGAAAGTTTTTATTTTTACATGCAATTAAACCGATTGATTATTGACAGCATATTCAATGTTTTTCAAGAACAACTGAAGATAAGAAATAATAATTAGTCTCATTGATGTAAAATCGTGAAAAAATACAAATTCAGTAATTATGCCGAAGTGATGGCAATTTTGAACGTAACTATTCAGAATGGCCACCATTCGACAAAATTTCTTTAGTGCCAAAAACTGCATTCATTTTTGCTAAAGCTCTTCTGTCCTTCAAGTATCGATATGAAAATAACAAATAACATAGAAAACGCTTTTTGCCCGATTGATTCAATCAACCACCAAAATCCTCCCGTAGACGATATGATTCAAATTAACCCATTCCTGTTACTGCCATGAATACCTCTCATTGTTATTACTTAAAGTAGTATTATTTCCAAAATTATTATTGTGTTTAATGTTGTTGATGTCTATGTAGATATTACTGGGAAGTTGACCGTGTGGACCTCAACGGTCGCACCTCGCGGCTTGTTTTATTAATGTTCCGACTTTTTTGAGAGGGGGGATTATTGTTATTCCACAACTTTGCGAAAATCAGTGTGCCTTCTCTCAACGTCCAATAGAAAATAGATCCGCCCTGGTTTAATTTGGGCCATCAAATTTACTATGCGTTTTTCAGCGACTTATCAATTTAGTTGTCATCACACATCACACCAAGCGATGGCATACTTAGATGGTATCATCAGAAAAACAGAACTTACTCTGAATATAAAAAAGTGACCTCATGGGCTAAATTGAATACCTTGGATTTGTCACATCCCAGCAGAAGAGTGAATCCTGACAACGAAAAATCTAATCTATCTGGGATTTTCCACAACCTAACTCTACGCGAGATGTTCGTAACTACATCGGACTTTGCAGTTTTTAGTGACGCTTCATTCATTGCATATCAGAATATTGACCATTTTGACTTAAAATTTGAATGACAAGACAAACATAAAAGCGTTTTATAGACCAATTTAAAAATAACAATAGGATTATGCACTGCACTGGGCCCCAATAAATTGACTTTCCTTGGTCTTTCTCATTACTGCTGCATCAGGTAATCAAATGCAATTTTCAAACGCTTGCATAAATATGCAAGCGTTTGAAAATTGCATTTGATTGTCCTGAATTTTTTCAGTCAAGTTTTTAAATCATTCAAAGGACAAAAAATTTCATGAACACAATTATCATTTTTGATCAAACATATTTGAAAACGTTGCAGATATTATAAATTGACTTACGTTAATCTCATCCCTTTGTTCGATCATATTTTTCCGAGTTTTCTCACTAAGTATTTCACCTAACGTATTCTTCCATTCTAAAGAATGGTTGCATATGCTGTCCAAAAGTGGTTTTAAGTTCAATCGGACGGCACCCAAGTCGTGGTAGCTCGTAAGTTTCCGTAGATCCTCAATAATGTTTGCGTAATACAAGAACTTTTCGTCGATTTTCATCAGAGGATGTCCTTTGTTGACAAACTTTTCACAAATTGCAGTTTTGTCGTACATCCAAAGATTTTGGAAGCGTTTAAATCTGAAATTTAAGGCATTTTTTATTTTTGATACATTATTACACATTGTAAAAAATGTCTGTCAATTTGAAATTTAACAGATATTCATTTGCTGGAGTTTGAGAGCATCTTAAACTAAATACATTTTTGTCTTCATGAATATCAATCAAATCATTTGCTATAGTAACTAGCCATACTTATGGTGATGTGTGATAAATGCTCTGTATCCAATTTGGCACCAGCAAAACTTAACTCTGTTATATAGAATAATTGGCAAATTAATTAACTTCCCAGTATATGGGAAGTTCTTGTAATCGCCTCGAAAATCGAAATTGAAATTTTCAACATATCTTTACGTTTTAAGGTCTATAGAGTATATTTTAAGTGTTTTTAGAAAGAAGTATGTATGTGTGTGTGTGCGTGTGTGTGAGAGCGTGTGTGTACGTACGTACGTGCGTTCATGGACAGTTTTTTCTACGAGCATAACTCACGTAAACAAAGTCGTATCGACTTCGTTAAGGTGTCAATCGAAGCGTCTTTGCAATTTTAAGAGCTGATTAGTTTTTGGGACACTTCGGTCGGGGGGGTTTGCTGGTTTGCCCGTTTGAAGGTCATTTCTGTCATGCGTTATATCTCCGGAACGACAAATACGATTTGCAAAGTTAAGGTGTCAATCGACGCGTATTAATATTTGTGTGATTTTATCAAAAAAAATCGTTTGAACGGTTTTTTAATTTATCGAAAAAAAGTGCTAAAAAATAGGTTTTTTTCCATAAACAATAAGTTTTTAACTTGATTTGCAGCACGCAGTAATAAATGTATACAAAATTTATATACTCCTAAAAGTTTTTGTAAGAAAATCAGCAAAACTTTTTTTCATGATTACGTAAAAAATGAAATTAAAAATAAAAAAATCATTAAAAGTCATCATGATTTTCAAGGTCATTTTTATCATCCACTATATCTCACGAACCATATATGATGTTTGCATCATTGAGGTGTCATTCAACGTGCATTAATTTTTTTTATGTTTTCAACTTTAGAAAAAGTCCTTTCCGCCGTTTTTCCATTTAATAAAAGAAAATGGGAAAATAAGAGTTATTTCATAAAAAATAAATTTTTAACCTGATTTGCACAGCTCAGTAATAAATGTTTATATAATTTATACATTCCTTAAAGTTTTCGAAGAGAAACTAGCCAAATTATTTTGTATGATCCAAAAAAACTTAAAACACGGCTCGTGACAAAACACAAATTCAATGATTATGCCGAAGTCATGGCAATTTTGAACAAAATTATTTAAAATGGACACCTCGCGAGAAAACCTCTTCAGTGGGCGTAATAACAAAAAGCGCATTCATTTTTGCTAGCGCTCTTTTGTCCTTCAAGCATCGATGTAAAAATAACAAATAACGTAAAAAAGGCTTTATAGCCCGCCCCCCTCCGATTTATCCGCGTGAATAGTCAATCAAAACAATCCACCCCGCATCCAACAAAAGCATTACGTAATCAATGAACGCTAAGTAGATGATATGATTGATACTAGCTCATTTCAATTACGATTACGAGTACCTCTCATTATTATTATTTAAAGTAGTATTATTTTCATAAATATTTTTGTGTTTAATATTTTTAATATTCATGTAGATATTACTGGGAAGTTGACCGTGTGGACCTCAAGGGTCGCACCTCGCGGCTTGTTTTTTTTCAATCTATTCTGCACTTTCAAAAAAAAATTCAAGTTCTTACAATTGCGAAAATGTTTGTATAAAGACAATAAATAATAAATACCAGGCGGATCAAAAAGTTTGGAATAATCCTAACAGAAGGCGTTAGTATGTAGTGTTCTGAACCATTACACACCAACTTCATCCCTCATTAGACGTCTCTCAAAATTTCAGCCATTTTTGTTTACGCATTTACAAGTTACAGCAGTGAAAAGCAACCAATTTCTGTGTTTTTTTTAAATGGAAAAACATGAGTTTCGTGTTCTGATCAAACACTATTATTTACGCAAGAAAACAATAACCGAGACCAAAGCGAAGCTAGATAAGTATTATCCGGACTCTGCACCGTCGATGAAGATGGTTCAAAAGTGGTTTTCTGACTTTCGTTGTGGCCGTACCAGCACCGATGACGCAGAACGATCTGGACGCCCAAAAGACGTTAGTTCTCCAGAAAACGTCGAAAAAATTCATGATATCATGTTGAACGACCCAAAAATAAAATTGAGGGAGTTAGCTGAGACCACAAAGATGTCGTATGGCAGTGTGTTCAATGTCATACATGATATTTTGGGTATGAAGAAGCTCTGCGCGCGATGGGTGCCGCGTTTGCTCACAGTGGATCAAAAACGAATTCGTGTTACGATTTCCCAGCAGAATTTGGCAATGTTTACGCAAAATCCAACGGAGTTTTTGCGCCGATTCATAACCATGGATGAAACATGGATTCATTTCTACACACCCGAGTCCAAGCAACAGTCAAAACAGTGGGTTTCTCCGTGTGAAAGTGCTCCGAAGCGTCCAAAAACGCAACAATGGGTCGGAAAGATTATGGCCTCCGTATTTTGGGATGCGGCAGGAATAATATTCATCGACTATCTCGAAAAAGGTAAAACCATTACTGGCGCGTATTATTCTTCATTATTGGATCGCAGAAATACGGCCGCATTTGAAGAAGAAAAAAATTCTCTATCACCACGATAATGCGCCTGCTCATTCATCGTTAGTTGCACAAGCAAAATTGCACCAAATCGGGTTTCAACTGCTTCCTCAGCCACCGTATTCGCCAGACCTGGCTCCCAGTGACTTCTACCTCTTTCCAAACCTGAAAAGATGGCTCACCGGTAAGCGATTTTATTCAAATGAGGAACTCATTGCTGAAACTGAGGCCTATTTTGGAGAGCTTCGGAAAGACTACTTTTCGGACGGGATAAAAAAATTAGAAAATCGTTGGACTCGCTGTATAGACTTAAAAGGAATGTACGTTGAAAAATAAAATCGAAATTGGCAAAAAAAATGTTTTCTTCTTTCACTTATTCCAAACTTCTTGATCCACCTAGTATTTATAATGAATAAGAGAATGGTATGATTAATATTGACTCATTTCGATTACTTTATTGTCGCTTAACAATTATTATTGTTTAAACTGTTATTATTGTTATTGTTTTTATTAGTTACGTACATATTACTGGAAAGTTGTCCGCATTGCTCTAAAGGGTCGCACAACGCGAGGATATAATATGCAAATTGAGTAAATTGCAAAAGGAAGAGTTAAATTCATAAAATGAGGTCTTAACTTGTTGAGAAAAAAGGAAATTCATTAAGTTCGAAATTCAAATTTAGCACAAAGCAAAACAATAGCCACAATAATTCAATCAATCTACACACATAGCAAAAATATGAAAACAAAACTTTCGGACTTACTTTTGAAGATATCTTTTGCAGACATTTATTTGCTTCATTGCGATTTCATGTACTTTTTGAACAATCTCTGAAATCTCAGGAATCTGTAATTGGGTTTTTAATGATTTCAAACAGATTGAGTCAATACTCACCGACATGACATCTTCGAAGAATGTGAAAACGTGCTGATCATTTGCCGGGCCTTGCGGTGGACATGGGAGACAGGTGCCATCGATCCATCGGGTAAATGATTTTAACCTTAAACAAATATTTATTAGTGTTTTTAGTGCCTTAAAGATATTAAGGAGAGTAGCGACCTCTCAAGAAAATCCTTCACCGAATGAACAACTATGTTTAAAATTTCTGACTGTGATGGCTTTAAAACAATTTCCGGTACTGAAAGGACAGCATCTATTTCGTAAATTGATTTGGATCCCAACAGTGTTGTCACATAGTAATCCAAGTTCTTGTAAACAAGCCTATAGTGGAATTTAAAATTTACAATATGTTTTGCATGGAAGCATTAAATGGTTCAATTACATAATAATGCAATCGTAGGTGTTTTTCTCCCAGTGCACATAATATTCTTTCATCTTTTGTGATTGCCCAGTAAATGTTCCAAGGATCAAGCTTTCCAGTTTTGTCAAAATCGGCCCCAAGGAATCGTATAGCTTCTTGAGTCGCATTGTCTTTTCATCGCGGCTTTTCTCAAGTTTTACGAAAAATTCTCTGCACGGATAAATCGTAGAATCACATGCCACTTCAGCTTCCTCCGTTTCCGTTTCTTCGTTCATTAGTTGATTGTAAAACATCCCCGTGTTTTTTTGATTGCTAATTTGAAACAAATTGAATGATTCGATTTGTTGAACGCGCATTTTAATATCCGTGCCGATGTATTTTATTTGGTAGACCATCGAAGCAATCTTCCGAATCAATACATGACATGCATCACAATATGTTAATATATTGAATGATTGCCAAGTGTATCTGCCCAGTCCAGCCTGGATTATCGTCTCGCAATCATATAAATGCTCACGAAGAAAATCCACCTTAGAAATAAAATGTTCTTTTAAAGATAAATATAATTTCTGAGCATTCAGTTATAAATAAATCGTTAAAGCTCTCCATGTACTGCACAGTTCAGGCAGAATTAGTGGCACTGCACTGGATGTCAGCAAAAAATTGGAAGTCAACAAGTCATCACTATCAATAGTCACTATCAAGGAGCGCTTGAATCAGTCGTAATATCCTCCAAATATTGAATGCTTATCGGTAGAAACTTAAGAAGATTTCTCGAATGAACACTGTGCTAGTGTCCTGGGAACACCGAAAGCAAAGTCCAAGTAGTTCAAGGAAGACGAAGATGACGATTTATTTATGTTTCGGCCAAACAGCTTGTCACATTTTAGTGGTGACTGAAACTAAGTTTAGTGTACAACTGAAAAACATCATTACTTTTTTGATTTGAAAAATATTTTTAATTTGGAAAATTTTGGAACCGAAAAATACCATTTGAAATTTAAAATTTGTAAAGAATTCATGGAATGCTCATCAATCGCATGATTCCTAAACTAATAGAATGACCAGAGCCATGAATGGATAACTACAGCAAAGAATTATTGTTTAGTAACAATTAATGGACTCAACTAAAGTTCTGTGACAAATAGTGGAAAATTTACTCGGGAATGATAACTAAAAGCGGCTTCATAATACGAGTCATTTATGACAAGGTGATTTACAAATCACGCAAAAAGTCCATTAAAAATTCACCTCAGACAAGGAAAGTTGTCGAATCAATCCGGTGTACTTTTCTATCATTTCGCTAACAGCCTCATAGTCGGTATGCAGACTAGATTTTCGCATGATTGCCATTCGAACAGCGGGGGCCAACTTGAATCCCAGATGCTCTAGCTCTTGTCCTTCTTTGATGATATCGAAAATCTCTACGAAAAAACATCTCTAAATGGTTAACTTTTTTCTCGGTAAACAATAAATAACATCATACCATATGAAAAGTTTACAAAAAATTCCATTTCATATTCTGCTAGAACAGACTTGCCAATCAACTCGTTCCAAGCTGGTACAGCGTCCTGAGTGTTAGCCTTTACAAGCACTGTTTCAGAGCAGAAAAAATGAAAGAATTTTTGATATGCGCTTCAAAAATGCTAATTTAAATTTCAAAAGGGCTCTTCGAGATAAGTATTTTAAAGGACGCCCGTGTTTGATGTTATGCGAGATAATTTATTATTTCATTTGAAATCATCCTTTGATTGCATCTTCATTGCCATATTTTCCGAGAAAACAATTTTATTTTTAACTTAAACCGAAAAATTATGGATTACGAAATATCAAAAAAGTCCTTAGTAATCAACAACCAGAATTTCAGCAAAGACTGTTACATCTCAAAACACAAAACAAAAGAACTCTACCTCATAATGAGTTTCCTTCGTGAAGCGAATTATTTTGCTTTGATATTTTGATTATGAATAAAGTTAGAGAAGAAATTTCGAAAAAAATGAGTTTTAATTCAACCTGAACTGCCGAGGAGAAAAAAAAGTGTAAACTTCAATTCCATTCCCTACTGAGATGATTTCATTTGTGGAACATTTTCACAAGAAGATGCAGAGATTATTAGTAGAAAAGTTTAAAAATATTTGTAATAAATAGTTTTTGTTTGAGTTTTTCAAATTACTTACGATTTGCCTGTTTTACCCGAAACTTGTCAGACTCCTTCATTAACGAACTATTCGCATGCTTCATATTACTCAAATACCTCCGACATATGTCCACTTGTTGGTCACCTTTGCATCCTTTAGACACTAGCCACTGGACAGCAGTCGCCACAACGGCTAGCTTTTTTTCTCTTTTAAAAGATTGGACGGATGACCCTGGATCAACCATGCTTTTTTTCTAGGGAGCAATATTAACAGTAACAAACGATTGCTACACCTATGAATCATTCTTACCGCTGCTGATGAACCTGTTTCAGCTGCTTGAACTATTGCTCCGACTAAAAAATAAATTATAACGTGACTTCTTGGAGTACTTATTTGTAGCTTACGTGTTTCCGATTTCACTATTTCCACTCTCAAAATATGTCGCCGCAACATATCATTTACTACATACGTCGCCTTTTGATCATAATTTTCATAATGATCCTTTTCATATTGAAACATATCATTCACCAGCGAAAAGTACTGTCCAAAAGCAGTTCGCTTCAGGTAGCTGGCTTGTAAGTTTATATCATTTTCAACCTGATATGAATGTCACATTTTCAATTGCCTTTGTTTTTTCAGAATATTTAACTAATTTGTTTCAAGAAAAACTTGCATTCAACTGATTTTTTTATATCATATTTGACGCTTACCAAAAATTAATACGTGATCTCTTAGAACCTAGTTAATCTCTCAATATATGGTAAGCAACATTAATACTACCTTTTTGAATGCGATCACAGATTTCTTCAAGTGATGTCTTAGTAAGCGAACCCATTTAATAGCACCAACCGTCGGTGGTTGATATTTGGTTAATGGCGGCTTTTTCTTATTTTTCTGAAATCAACCGAACATTAGGTATTTTTTCTTCTTCACAATACTACCTACTAAAAACTCATGCTCTACAATTCCAATCTCAGTCACAAAGTGTCGCAACACGCTCTCGTGCTTATTTGCCATGTAATCAATTAAGGACTGGCGTGTCTTTAGTGACTTCACCTCTTGTATCAAGTTCAATCCCAAATCGGCAGACCTCAACGACGAAATACACTGATCCAAAATACCCTTTGATTCGTCCTCAACGGTCTCCAGTCGCTTCTTGAAATAACCCAAAGTATCCTCCCAGTTCTCCCAATTGCCAGGATAAAAGATATCGTAGTCCACATTCAGCACGTCGTCTAATAATCGATAAACTTTCTTCATTATCTCGTCGACTATCGAAGGGTCCGTTATTATCGCCTTCAATTGGAAGCCAAACATATTCTCGAATTCAATAAACACATTCGTGATAAAGGCGAGATCCTTGCTAATACGATAGATATGATCCACTTCATCAAACAGGACATTTTTGTCGAACTCCCACCGCGACCCCACCCTCGACTTCTCGATGTGAGCTCTGCTTTCCATGTACGATTGCTTCCACATCTGCAACAGGTTGGCACTGTTCATGGCCTGGTCGAAGGCTTCCGCCGAGGAGCGTCTGCACAAGCCATGAAACAATAAACGAACAACTCATAAGCACTTGTGTATATGAGCGCTAGGAATAAAAGGATGAAGTGTATATTTTGCTCTTACTTGAAAAGGATATTGAGGGCTAAAATTTTCTTGGCTTTACTAGTGAACACATTCGATATTTGGCTCAGCAGCACAAGCATGTTTTCATCGCGGCAATAATAGGACGACATGGTCCATATGTGCCGCAGTCCCACCATCAAGTTGGGAATAAGTGAGACCATAAAACGAAATTCCTCGTACTTTTGGATACCCTTAGTAAATAAAGAAAATTTAAAATTAAAATGACCAGCACTTGACCATCTTTTAGCTGTTTACAATGTGGAATAACGAAGGATATTTATAGCACGACAATGAGAAGTGAGTTATGTCTTGAAAATTTTAGATTTCCAAAAAGTTAACATGATATTGGGATGGCTCAGATGGAAGTAAAAGCCTAATCAGTTCAACAGATACGGAAATTAATATGGGATGGCTATTTGAAATTTCATGTGATAGTTCATATTTATTACCAGCCTAGCCAATAGCTTAGAACTTTTTTCTAATCCTGAATGAAGATGACATTGTTGAAACCAAACGAGTATCTGAAAGATATTTCCATGGATTAAACAATAAAAAAGTTAGTGACAATGGACGAATTATCTATTTTTCCTTTATGAAGCTGGCTTTTCATCTACCGGGAAAATACTACCAATTGATTTGGTCATATCTCTCCCATTTTAAAATTTTCCGCATATTTGACGACTCAATCACCAAATAATCAGAGCATCTGCGGTGTTTATTCAATAAGTGAATTCAAGAGCATTATTAACTTGATTAACTTTTAAGTTTAAGATTATTTCACATATTTCAATGTGAATGTGTAAAATGAATGGATATTGTAGAATCAATCAAGATGAAAATAGTATGGAACCAAATGTTTGAAGAGAGAATCACAGATTTTTAAATTATTTATTGATGGAGTCACATGTGCTAATAAAACACTTGGCTTTCCTCTTGTTTAAGTTTGGAACTCACCTCTAAATATTCGGTGATTGTCGATAAAAAGTCAGAGTTTTCCTTTGCTCTGATGTGAGACTCTTCTATCAACTGGAGGAAATCGTCCCAGCCATTTAAAACTGGCGAATCAACATTACGAAGCTGATCTGAAATTGAAACATCAAATTTATAATAGTTTATGGTTACGAAAACCATTCTACCGAAAAGCTGAGTCACGAATGAGGTTTTCAATTGTTCGAGCACACTATGTAACTCCAGTTCCTGATCCCGCCACAACTTGAACTCTGCCATTGGGGTAAACTCTTCGGGTTGCTGAAAGCACAGACGTAGAAATCAACTGGCATTGTTTTTTCTTATAATTTCTAAGATTAGTACTGACCTTGTCTTTGAACTCTTTTAACATACGTTTAATGTGAGTACGCCATCCATTTACCACATCTTCAAGTTGAGAAGTTGAGTAATCTGCCAGTTGGGCCCTCCTGGTGTCTATAGGAATACGAATTTTGGCATCTTCATACTGTATATCCTCCTGACCAGGAGCCACAAACGAGGTAGGAAGGTTGAACGCCCACACAACGTGCTGTACAGTCCAATCAATGCCATCCACGAACTTTTCCATGTGGTGATATAACTTTTCTTGCAATGGTGGCTTCTCCATTACAATGGTTTCCTGTTCTCTATAAAAATCTTCAGCTTTCCGGGTCGTCTCATCCAGCAGCTTGTTCCATCGCTCCGAAATTGTTAATTTAATTGAAGCATCATCGTCTAAAAAGTTCGTCAAATAAATGTTGAATGTTATTAATTTTCAGAAAACACCACCTTCAGATTCTGAGGGTGCCTCTGTTGCCTGACTTTTATCCGCCTCACTCGGTGGATAGTCAGCAGTAGAAACAGTGTCCAGTTCTTCCACTTCTTTTCTGCAATATATTCAGTATAAAAATTAAATGGGATTTGTATTAGTGTTAAACTTAAGACCTCACTTTTCGGCTTTTACTGCTTTCAGTCTGAATTGCGATGGTTTGGCAAAATCGTACAGACCAGGCTGCTCCGCTGATCCAGTTTTTTCCACAACTGTAAAATCGATCTTCTGCACTTCTTTGAGGGTAGGCTCGCGAAAGTGAAACTCTATGGCTTGTTTGTAAACCTGACGAAGAAAAAAATTGTTTCTCTCTCACAATTTAAGCAACTTTATTCCAATCTTTGTGAAAAGTTGAGTTTCCAATATTTATTAATGATCGATTGAAACTATTAGAAATGTGTATTTTCTATGAATATCATATGTTACGCACATATTGTGCATTTCACGTTTTCAATGCATACACTATTTCCATATGTATGTTTTATAGAAATAGTCAGGCAACATTCTAGTAACTCAGCACTGCAATGGTTAGTTCAAGCAATTTCTGTGTATTTTTTTAAATATAATGTAAAAGTAATTTTCGTATCAATTTATATCTGAACTTTAAATCGTTCACTTGAAAATATCAAACTACCGTTGGACATTTAACCACTGGTCTTTTCAATATGAAGCCATATGCATTCTTACCTCAACAAGTGATTTCATTGTGGAAATCAGATTTCCTTTCATGGACCCGACTATAAAATATTGGGGTGTCTCGGCAAAACATTCATTAATATTTTTAAACGTGGCTACAATCAGAATCGATATTGTATTGAATAACAGTTGTAAGTTTCTTTTTTGAAATAACATACGAATAGCATTTGGGTTCTTCCGGGCAATATAAACGTACTTGAATTTCGGATCGATTTTGGATGACTCCATTGGTCCGAAGTGACAATGTAATATGGGTGTCTTCACATAGGATTGCACAATTTTCTGGAAAGGATTTTTTTCCGTGAATTTCTCTAGAGTGATAATACCAAATGTGTGTGTACCTTGACTTCCACATAGACGGGTTCCATTTCTACTGGTTGTTCAACAGCAACTGCCTTCGATTTACCCTTTTTAATTTTTTTACCTTTCCCTTTTGTCCTGTCTGAGTGGTTAAACAATTTTAAATGGTAAAACTGTATTCATTTTTGGTTTCAACAGTAAGAACGAATTTTGATTTATTAACTGAACAAGTGAAAGATATATTTTTTTTAATTTTTATTTGAATTTATACTTACTTACTAAATGCAATACTTCTTTTTTTATAGAACATACAAACAAATTTTTAAATTGAACTTAATTTTTTTCAATGAATCATGCAGAACACGTGTAGAAGTAGGACTGCAAGTCTATAGAAGGCTTTATAACAGTCAGACTTTTCTCTTAAAGATTTTTCCCAAAAATGTGTGAAATGCATTAACAAAATGTTGTTTTGTTAATGCATTTCAAACATTGAAAAGAAGAAAAAGGTACAAATGTTGCCCGAACTGCAAGAAAGGACTCTATTTGACGGAAGGTTGACCCGCATACAGTATGTTAAGCTGTTATTCTAAGACTTTCTCAGTTCGATAAATTTATCCTACGATTTTCAAAAAACTGAAGTGATTTGAAAGTTTCCGTTTATTGCTCAACTTTCTGTGTGAATTGCAGTGATCCGTAAATACACATTTGGTTCAACCCAAGTGATTTTTACTCATCATTTCGTATACATGGCTTTAGATTGGATAATGATAAAAAACACATTCGCTTATTCATTAATTTTGGATGCACCATTACGAATTACTGATTGTCACCACTAATGTAAAGAAGCGGTCAAAAAATCGAGCTTATAGCTTAATTCAGAATCAATATTTTTAACTGTAATTTTCATAAAAGCTACTATAAACAAAGTGTATAAACCTGATGAAATCAATAAAATGAAGAAAAAAATATACAATAGTTTAAAAAATGTGCTGTTTAAAATCTTTACTACTTCACTCTTCTAAGTATCCGTAATAACTTTAGACCTCACACGCTAGAATCCCATCTGGAAAATATTCAGTCCATAAACACTTGGCAGTAGAAAACTCGTGTTATTTGGAAGGGCTATAATTAAACTCACGCTATTAATTTTTATTGAAATGTGTTTCGGAATCATTTGTCAAATAGGAAAATTTAATAACTGTAGAAAAAAGAATGAAAAGTTCAACAGGATGATTGAATTTTGAATTGTTTCCCGTTTAATAAATGTGGACCATTTTAGTTGATTCAAAGTCTCTGTAGACTGAAAGAGTTTCTGACTACCTTCTTTTGATTGATATGAAAAAATTTGCACTAAAATATAACGATTAGTTGCAATACTGAGAGAATATAATATATTGCACTTATACTACGTTTTTAAAGTATTCGAAAGTAGCAAATTAAGTATTTACCAATGTCGTCATCATCTTCAGATATTGCTTCAAAAGCAGCGTGAAAATAGAACATTTTTAACACAAACTAAACAGAATCATAAAGTTTGACAAAATTTTCTAGGAACTATGAAACTTTATCCTTACCCGGACTATCTTTGCCACTTTCACCCACGACTTGTGGATCCGCTTCCTTTATTTTTGCCTTGCCTAGAGTAAACTTTCATTAGTTTAAGTATTAAGAAAAAGATAGATAGCTAGAACCTTTTCCCTTGGCATCTTTCTTCTTGCCCTTCTTTTCTTTTTTCTCGGGCTCTGACGGTGGTGTTGGTGGCGGCACTGAAAAAAACTTTACCGTTTCATGAATGTATAATTGATGGATTCTTACATTTTTCCAAGACTGTTACTTCTCGCTCCACCAATTTGTCGTAGAACGTTCGCCAGACATACATCACAATTCGCGGAATGTCGCTCACTTGCATATACTCTTCGTCAAAAAACGCCGCAATTTGATCAGCATATTCCTCAGCCAGAGTATTTGCATATTCTGGCTCGAACACGCCCAGCAAATTGGCAATTGTTTGTTTCAACCAAATCACTCTGAAGTCTTCCATGATGAGTTCGGGATAAGAAGCTATTTTTCTCGAAGATTTTATATATATTTTGAGTTGGCTTTTTAGAATATCCTTTATCAGCTAACTGACTAACTCTTGTAACAAAGAAACCTATTTCCCTTGAAACCGCTTAGTTGTCATAATAATAAAACTCGCCGGCAGTTTTCTTTTGTTGTCATAGCTTCCTTGGTTTCCATTGTTCGGTTGGTGTAAAGCACAAAACAAAACTCGGCATTACCTACTGTGGTAAGAGAATCATATAATTTTAGCTAAATTGCTACAAAAAGTCAATATTGGCAGTTGAGTTCATTATGCGAGACATGATTGTTTAATTACTTCTGATAGTTGTTATTCGTCAGCATTGCATCCTTGTTTGAACCATAAATTATAATCAAAATGAGATCTGCTTGTACAGGTATACCTCATTTAACACGGTAGTTACGTTCTGCGAAAGTTCCGTTTGAATAGTAATCATGTTAATGGGGACACTTGACTCATATAAAAGCCGGGGTTATGTATGTATGTATGTATGTATGGAAGAGCTCAACGGCCAAAAAAAATTCCATTATTAACAGGTTCCGTTATTGACAGGTTTTACTGTATATACAGTAGAATCTCGAAAAAGTTAACCGAAATGTCCCGAGGGTAATTAACTTTTTCGAACTATTAACTTTTCTAAGTGGTTTTCAAAATTGAAAAAAAAACAATAAAAAGTATAGATTTTTCGTAAATAACACGCTAAATTTATTTCAATGACTTAGTTTCCATCATTACAAAAAAAATTTGTTCCGGCTGGTTTATGGTTCTCAGTCACTTTTGATCATTTTCGTGCGATATATTAATTAATTTTTGTGGAGTCGTTTGAAGAAGCAGTCGAGACTTGTTTGTTTCTTTTCTTTTGTGTAATAGCTCTTGATAATTTTCGTACGCATATGGACAAGGTCTGCCACCTGATTTGCATCGTTATTGTTTGCAAACAATTTTATCAAGATATTGATGCTTTCAACTGCTTTCGAGAAGCTCACTTTTGGTTGTTGAATATCTTCCTCGATATTTGACCCGTCGTCATCATTATCGGAAACTTCGAAATCATCGTTATCATCTGCAATTTGATCCTTGTTTCAATTTTCAATGACATCAATGCTGATGTCAACATTATCACCCAACTTCGACATCAACAATTGAACTTCTCGAAGTGTATCGTCGTAAGCACTATTTGATTTAATCAATTTAGACAACGGAATGTCGTCTTCACTATCGTATTGATAGGAGCCAAATTGCCTCTTTAGTGACCGAAAAAAAGCGGTTGGTTTGAAAAATTCATACGCTCAGAAAAGTTAACTGAAAAGTTAACTTTTCAGAGCGGCACGTGGAAGCTGAAATTCGGTTAACTTAACCGAGCGATTAACTTTTACGCGAGTTAACTTTTTCGAGATTCTACTGTATATGTATATATATATATACATATATGTACAGTCATGAACATAAGTCTACGTACCCCCTATATTTGAGCAATTCTCCCAATTCCTATAATTCTTATTCCTAGCATTCCCAGCAAAAACATGTATTCACTTAATTTAAGCTTAAATATACGTAAAAATTGGAACTCTTTCTATCAAAGCAACTATAAAAGGGAAATAAAAGAAATCTTGGCACCAAAAATGAATCAAAAGTCTACATACAGCTTAATGTCTGTTCAAGTAATTTTCTTTGTACATGTTTTCATTGAATTGTGAAATTCGTAATAGTGTTAACAGCTGACGGCGCGTTGACAAGTAATTTTCAAATTGTTTAAAGTGATCATGGCTCCGATTAGGAAAGAAATTTCTGAAGATGTTAGCAAAATAATTGTGAGCCTTAGAAAAGAAGGGCGAACTTATCGTGAAATCAGCAAAATAGTGAACAAACCGCGGTCAGGTGTTCAAACTGTTATTTCAAATTACAAGTTGTCGAAATCATTTGAAAATAAGCCTGGAAGTGGAAGATCGGGAAAGCTGACCGATCGTGAAGAGGGAAGTGTACTCGCAGAAATACAAAATAATCCTCGTACGTCATCAAAGTCGTTGACTGATGGCATCAAGGAGGTAAAGAACAAACACATACATCCTATAACTGTGCGTAGAGTTCTCCACCGCAATGGCTATTTTAGCAGGACAATGCGGAAAAAACCATACATTAGTAAGGCAAATGAAAAAAACGACTCGCATTCGCAAAACTACATGAAGGCAAGCAAAAATTTTTTTGGAATAGCGTCTTGTTTAGCGACGAGAGTAAGTTCAATATTTTCGGACATAACGGAAGGTAACGAGTGTGGACGAAATCAAACGTAGGCCTCAAAAAACAAAATTTAATTGGTACAGTAAAACATGGTGGTGGAAGTGTTCTTGTATGGGGGTGTATGTCGGCGGCGGGGTGGGAAATCAAGTTATTATCGACTGTATTATGAACCGTTTGGTATATTTGGATATAATTAAAGCTAATTTAAAGCAATCTGCGCGAAAATTAGCACTAGGACCATCTTGAGTCTTCCAACAAGACAATGACTCCAAACATACCGCGCAGATTGTGAAAGAGTGGTTGATGTTCAATATTCCAAAACAACTCCATTCTCCACCCCAACCTCCGGACTTAAACCCAATCGAACATTTATTGGAAAATGTGAAGCGCCAAGTTCAAAACCACAAAGTTTCGAATAGATCCGAACTTATTTTCGTTCTTCATGAAGAATGAGGTAAAATTATACGAGAAATCACTAAAAATCTAGTCGATTCCATGCCAAGCCGACTGAAAGATGTAATTTCTTCCAAAGGAGGCTCTAACAAATACTAGTTTTTAAGATAACTGATGTTAAAAATGACTGTACGTAGACTTTTGTTTTGTTTTATTGTATGGAATTTAGTTATTTTTGTTTTGTATTAAGTTGCACTGAATGGATACATATTTTTTGGACTTTAGATAAAAAACGTTCATTGTTTTCATCATTTTTTATACTTTTTGTTGAAATCAGACCTTTAGATCGATATTTTTCATGAAAATTGCAGGGGTACGTAGACTTATGTTCATGACTGTATATACAACCATGAACAAAGTTCATGTTTCTGCATCTGCCCCTTTATACATATTCTCTACTTATGTTCCATGTAACTCTCCGATCGAGCTATATGAGTCTTTCTTTTCCTCTCTCTTCTCATTTTGTTTATTTATCAATCCTTCCTCTCGTGTAGTATCGTATCGTGTTCCATCTCTTGTTTGGCAATTTTTCCCTAACATTCAGGTTATTTCTTGTAATCGACAATCCAACCTTATTTCCAACTTTTTATCACTTACCTCCTTTTCTCAATTCAATTATGTCCTGAACTCCAACGGCCGGCTTCTTGAACTTGTCTTGTCAAACATAGATCATGATAGCCTGTCTCTAATGCCTGCACCTCATGTTCCTCCTGATCCTCATCATCCACCTGTTTTGTTGGATCTCCCTAAACCTCAAAAAGCTCGCAAGCAATTTAGATTCAATTTTTGGAAAGCGAATTATGTTGCTATGTCGGATGAACTCTGTTCGGTAAACTGGTCTTCTAAATTCTACTCATTTATCTATGACATTATCTCGCGCTTCACTCCTTACCTTAGTCGTTCTACGGCCAGCGATCCTCCCTGGATGACCCGGGATGTTTTAGCTATCCTCAGATTGAAAGATCGAGCTTATCGTCTCTTTAAATCTAGTAGAACTCCTGAAAACTATACTGCTTTTTCTAGACTCCGTGCTTCAGCGAAATCGGCAATGAAAAGTGCTATGCGTAATTATTTCGTTAACGTCGAAAATTCGCTACACTCAAACCAAACCAAGCCGTTTTGGTCCTATATCAATTCCCTCAAGTCTTCCTCCAGAATTCCCAGTACTGTTTCATGGAACAGTGAACAGGGTTCGTCTCCCAAACAAATCTACGAAATTTTTGCTGCTTTCTTTTCTTCAATTTATCCTCCCTCCTCTCTCCAACATACTGCTACTAATATTCCTTTTCACTTTCCACCTATTCTCAATTTTATTTCCACAAACCCTACTGAAATTCAAACGTTGATTGATTCGTTGGACTCCAGCGTAGGACCTGGGCCTGACGGGCTTCCTAATATTTTCTTCAAATCTTTATCCTCTTCATTATGCCTTCCACTTTCTTACATTTTTAACGCTAGTTTATCCTCGGGTGTCTTCCCTAATTTTATAAGCTTGCTAACATTTTCCCTGTACATAAGTCTGGTTCCCCATCCAATGCTTGCAATTACCGTCCTATTTCGTTACTCTCATGTTTTCCCAAACTTCTTGAACGCATTGTCTATGATAAAATCTACCAAGCTCTTTCTTGTAGATTATCCCCGTTTCAACATTGTTTTCTTCCAGGCCGATCAACTAGCACAAACCTTCTTGAACTTACCCATACTGTCGCAAAGACTCTCGACAATCGTCTCCAAGGGACGTAGTCTACACTGACTTCAGTAAGGCATTTGATACTGTCAACCACAATGTTTTACTTCAAAAATTAGAACACTTTGGCCTGTTTGGTTCAGTACTCTCTTGGCTTGAGTCATACATTAGTTTTCGTTTATGCCGTGTTAGTCTATCTGGTGCACTTTCCTCACTTTTCTTTCCAACCACCGGCGTCCCTCAGGGATCTATCCTCGGTCCTCTTCTTTTCCTCCTATACATTAATGATCTCCCCTCTGTCCTTGGATCTCAGTGTCTTCTGTATGCTGATGACTTAAAAAATTTCAGAGTTGTCCGCTCAGAAGAAGATTGTATTGCTCTCCAGATAGATCTGGACGCAGTCGATTCTTGGAGTCGTACTAATTTTCTCTTTCTTAATGTCCAAAAATGTCACAAAATGTCCTTCACCTTAAAACCCTGTCCAATTGATCATATTTATATGTTACATGATCTTCTACTCGTAGCTGTTTGTCAAATTAAAGACCTGAGAGTGATTTTCGACCCGAGACTTAAATTTGAGCTTCATATTGCGGCAATCTCTGCTCGCGCTTCTCGTGTCTCTGGGTTCGTATTAAGAAACTTCCATTTGTTTACTAACATTTCTTCCTCGGTCAACCTATACACTAGCCTGGTTAGACCCATCCTCGAATATTGTTCGCAAGTATGGTCTCCACATTTCCATTATTTAGACTCTCTCCTTGAATCCGTACAGCACAAATTCACTCGTTTTCTTATGTTTAAATTTAATTTTGCTTATATGCCTTATACTGAGCGACTTTCCATGCTTCAACTTCCCACTTTGAATTCCCGTAGACTCCTCTTAGATGAATGTTTTCTGTTTCGGCTTCATCACCGTCATTCATATTCTAACCTGCGAGACTGCTTAAGTTATCGTATTTCAGAACGACCCGCCAGATCTGCTAACACATTTGCAGTTTCATATGCGAGGACAGAAACTTTCTACCATTCACCTATGTTGCGGCTCCCCCGTAATCATAATAATTTGCAATTTGGTCCGTTTCCTCACTCACTTTATATTTTTAAGCTATATTTAAAGCGCATTTTATTTAACTAACTTTCTTCTGTTTTATTTTCTTTTTTAACTTTCCAGTATATGGGAAGAAATCGAAATTGATTTTTCAACTTTTCTTTACGTTTTGAGGTATATAGAGTATATATAAAGTGTTTTTAGAAAGAAGTATGTATGTGTGTGTGTGTGTATGTACGTACGTACGTACGTGCGTTCGCAGGCAGTTTTTCTACGAGCATAACCCACGTAAACAAAGTCGTATCGACTTTGTTAAGGTGCCAATTGAAGCGTCTTTGCAATCTTAAGAGCTGATTAGTTTTTGGAAAACTTCGGCCGGGAGGGGGGGGGTGCTGTTTTCACCCCTTGAAAGTCAACCATGATATGCGCTATATCTCACGAACCAAACGTACGATTTTTCTGAAAAAGGTGTCAATCGACGCGTATTAACATTTATGTAATTCTATCAAATTTTTAAAAAAATTCTTCTAGCCGTTTTTTAATTTTTTTAAAAAAAGTGCAAAAAATTAGGTTTTTTTTTCAAAAACACAAAATTTTTAACTTGATTTTCAAACCTAAGTAATCAATGTTTATATAATTTATATACTCCAAATAGTTTTTGTGAAAAAACCAGGAAAAGTTTTTTTCATGATTACGAAAAAAATTAAATAAAAAATAAAAAATCTTTAAACGTTCAAGGTCATTTACGTCATTCATTATATCTCGAGAACCAAATATAATCTTCCGATCATTAAGGTGTCAATCAACGCGTATTATCATTTTTATGATGTTCTTATATTTAAAAAAAATCATTAAAGCGTTTTTTTTATTTATTAAAAATTTTTTGGAAAAGTAGTGTTTTTTTCATAAAAAAAAATCATTTTTAACCTGATTTGCACATCGTAATAATAAATGTTCATAGAATTTGTAAACTTTTATCAATTTTTGTAGAGAAACCAGCAAAAACTTTTCTCATGATTACAAAAAAAAAATTAAATTAAAAATATAAAATCATTCAAAGTCACCATGTACAAAGGGTTCATTCGAATCATTATACTTTAAATCTCTTATTTTAAAGACATTGTTGTATAGTCAATCAAAGTTTATTAATATTTGCAAAATTTGAGCAGATTTTCAATAGTCTTCACAGCACCATGTTTTAACTTTAATGGAAAAACTGCTTTGTAACCTGTCCCCCCTCCGATTGATCCGCGTGAATAATCAATCAAACCAATGCACCAAAATCCTTACTTAATCAATTGACGCTCGCGTAGATGTTATGATTAATATTAAGTCATTCCAATAACTTTTATGAGAGGTACATTTTTATTATTTGAAGTAGTAGTATTTCCGTAACTTTTATTGTGTTTAATATTTTTAATATCTACATATGTAGATATTACTGTGAAGTTGACCGTGTGGACCTCATGGGTCGCACCTCACGCCTTGTTTTGTCTTGTAATTGGACTTCTAGTCTGTAAGATGAAATAAATAAATAAACAAGCCGCGAGGTGCGACCCTTGAGGTCCACACGGTCAACTTCACAGTAATATCTACATAAACATCAACAACATTACAACAATGAGAGGTATTCATAGCAGTAACAGAAATGAGTTAATATGAATCATATCGTCTGCGGGAGGGTCCATTGATTACGTAAGATTTTTGGTCGATGAGGACAGATTGAATATTCACGCTGATCAATCGGTGGGGTGCCTATTTTGTCTTGAAAATTTAAGCATTTTTTTAATTGAAAGACTATAAAAACTATTAAAAATCTGCTCCAATTATGCACATATTTTAAAACTTTGATTGAATTTACAACAGTTTTTTAGAATAATAGATATAAAGTAAAAGCGTTCGTATGAACCCTCTTTAAATGGTAATTTTGAATGATTTTTTTTTTTATTTTGCCGGTTTCTCTTCAAAACCTGATAAGAAAGTATAAATTTTATAAACAGGTATTACTGTGCTGTGCAAATCAGGTTAAAAAATATTTTTTGTGAAAAAAACCATAATTTTTTGCATTTTCTTCTATTAAATTAAAAAAAGGCTGGAACGAACTTTTATAATGTCAAAAACCTCACAAATATGTTAATACACGTTAACTGACACCTTAATGATGCAAATATTATATCTGGTTCGTGAGATATAGTGAATGATAAAAATGACCTTGAAAATCATGATGACTTTTAATGAATTTTTATATTTAATTTAATTTTCTACGTAATCATGAGAAAAACTTTTGATGGTGTTTCTACAAACACAGTATGGAGTATGTAAATTTTATAAACATTGTCTACTACATTTCGCAAATCAGGTAAAAAATTTATTGTTTATGAAAAAACCTAATATTTTGCACTTTTTTTCTTAAATTAAAAAACGGCACCAAAGATTTTTTTTAAAATGCGACAGATTTACAAAAATATTAATACGCGTTCATTGAAACCTAAATAATACAAATCCTATGTTTGATTCGCGAGATATAACGCATGACATAAATGACCTTGTAGATCATGATGACTGTTAATGATTTCTAATTTTTTATTTAATTAACTTCCCAGTATATGAGAAGTTCTTGTAATCGCCTCGAAAATCGAAATTTAAATTTTCAACATTTCTTTACGTTTTGAGGTCTATAAAGTATATATAAAGTGTTTTTAGAAAGGGAGATGTATGTGCGTGTGTGTGTATGTACGTACGTACGTACGTATGTACGTTCGTGGACACTTTTTTCTACGACGATAGCTCACGTAAACAAAGTCGTATTGACTTTGTTGAGGTGTCAATCGAAGCGTCTTTGCAATTTTAAGAGCTGATTAGTTTTTGGAAAACTTCGTTCGGGGGGGTTTGCTGTTTTGCCCGTTTGAAGGTCATTTCTGTCATGCGTTATATCTCGCGAACCAAACGTACTATTTTCTTGAATAAGGTGTCAATCGACGCGTATTTACATTTATGTGATTCTATCAAGTTTTTAAAAAATTTCTTGGAGCCGTTTTTTAATTTTTGTAAAAAAGTGCAAAAAATAACGGTTTTTTTCAAAAACAATAAAGTTTTAACCTTATTTCCAAGTCGCAGTAACCAATGTTTATAAAATTGATATATTCCAAACAGTTTTATTGAAAATGACATCAAAGTTTTTTACTCATGATCAAAAAAAAATCAAATAAAAAATAAAAAATCATTAACAGTCATCATGTTTTTCAAGGCCATTTCTGTCATGCTTTATATCTGACGAACCAAACATACGATTTGCATTGTTAAGGTGCCAATCGACGCGTATTAACATTTGCGTGAATCTGTCAAATTTTTATAAAAACTGTTGGAGCCGTTTTTTAATTTAAGAGAATAACGTGCAAAAAATTAGATTTTTTTTCATAAACAATAAATTTATAACCTGATTTGCGAAATATAGTAATCAGTGTTTATAAAATTTATATACTCCAAACAATATTTGTAGAAACAATTTCAAAACTTTTTCTCATGATTACGTAAAAAATTAAATTACAAAAAATAATAATTAAAAGTCATCATGATTTCCAAGGTCATTTTTATCATCCACTATATCTCACGAACCAGATATAATATTTGCATCATTAAGGTGTCAATAGACGTTTATTAACATTGCTGCAATTTTTTTAACGTTACATAAAAATTGTTGCAGCAGCTTTTTAATTTAATAAAAGAAATGCAAAAAATGCCAAAAATTAGGCTTCTAGGGTTTTAAGGCTTTTTCATAAAAAATAATTTTTCAACTTGATTTACACAGCACAGTAACAAATGTTTATAAAATTTATACATTCTTATCAGTTTTTGAAGAGAAACCAGCAAAACCATAATCCATGATTATAAAAAAAAACTAAATAAAAAATAAAAAATCATTCAAAGTTATTATGTATAGAGGGTTCATACGAATGACATTAATTTATATCTTTTATTCTAAGGAAATTGTTGTAAATTCAATCGAAGTTTTATAATATTTGCATAATTTGAGCAGATTTTTAATAGTTTTTACAGTGTTTTAGTGTTAATAAAAAAACTGCTTAAATGATAGAAGTCCAAAAAACCTTACGTAATCAATGGACTCTCCCGTAGATGATATGATTAATATCAACTCATTCCTGTTGCTGCTATGAATACCTCTCATTATTATTATTTAAAGTAGTAATATTTTTAAAATTATTATTTTGTTTAATATTTTTAATGTTTATCTAGATATTACTGGGAAGTTGACCGTGTGGACCCCAAGGGTCGCACTTCGCGGCTTGTTTTTTTTGTAGTCATAAGAAAAAATTTTGATTGCATTTTTTAAAAAACTATTTGGAGTATATAAATTATATAAATATTGATTACTTGGACTTGACAATAAGGTTAAAAATTTAATGTTTTTGAACAAAATCACAATTTTTTGCACATTTTTTTTAAAAATTAATAAACGGCTCCAACGATTTTTTTCAAAATGTGATAGATTCACACAAATGTTAATACGGGTTGATTGACAGGTTAACCATGCAAATCGTATGTTTGGTTCGCGAGATATGTATAACGCATGTCAGAAATGACCTTGAAAATCATGATGCCTGTTAATGATTTTTAACTTCCCAGTATATGGGAAGTTCTTGTAATCGCCTCGAAAATCGAAATTGAAATTTTCAACTTTTCTTTACGTTTTGAGGTCTATAGAGTATATATAAAGTGTTTTTAGAAAGAAGTATGTATGTGTGTGTGTGTGTATGTACGTACGTACGTACGTGCGTTCGCGGGCAGTTTTTCTACGAGCGTAACTCACGTAAATAAAGTCGTATCGACTTCGTTGAGGTGTCAATCGAAGCGTCTTTGTAATCTTAAGAGCTCATTAGTTTTTGGAAAATTCCGGTCGGGGGGGTTTGCTGTTTTCACCCCTTGAAGGTCAACCATGTTATGCGCTATATCTCACGAACCAAACATGCGATCTTCATTATTAAGTTGTCAATCGACGCGTATTACAAATTTTTGAATCTATCAAATTTTTTAAAAAATCGTTGAAGCCGTTTTTTAATTTTAAAAAAAAGTGCAAAAAATTAGGTTTTTTTTCAAAAACACAAAATTTTTAACTTGATTTTCAAACCTAAGTAATCAATGTTTATATTATTTATATACTCCAGATAGTTTTTGTGAAAAAACCAGCAAAAGTTTTTTTCATGATTACAAAAAAAATTAAATAAAAAATAAAAAATCATTGAACGTTCAAGGTCATTTACGTCATTCATTATATCTCGAGAACCAAATATAATCTTTCCATCATTAAGGTGTCAATCAACGCGTATCAACATTTTTATGATGTTTTTATATATTAAGTTATTATATTAATAAATTAAAAAAATCGTTAAAGCGATTTTTTTGATTTATTAATTTTTTTTGGAAAAGTAGTGTTTTTTTTCAAAAAAAAAATGATTTTTAACTTGATTTGCACATCGTAATAGTAAATGTTTATAGAATTTATAAACTTTTATCAACTTTTGTAGAGAAACCAGCAAAAACTTTTCTCATTACAAAAAAAAAGTAAAAAAAAACACCATTTAAAAATGGTTCATTCGAATCATTATACCTTAAATCTCTTATTCTTAAGACCTTGTTGTAAAGTCAATCAAAGTTTATTAATATTTTCAAAATTTGAGCAGATTTTCAATAGTCTTCACAGCACCATGTTTTGACTTTAGTGAAAAAACTGCTTTGAAACCTGTCCCCCCTCCGATTGATCCGCGTGAATAATCAATCAAACCAATGCACCGAAATCCTTACGTAATCAATTGACGCTCGCGTAGATGTTATGATTAATTTTAACTCATTCCAATAACTTTTATGAAGTACATTTTTATTATTTGAAGTTATATTATTTCCATAACTATTATTGTTTTTAATATTTTTAATATCTACATATGTAGATATTACTGGGAAGTTGACCGTGTGGACCTCATGGGTCGCACCTCACGGCTTGTTTTATTTTTTGTTTAATTTTTTACGTAATCATGACAAAAAGTTTTGATG
The DNA here is from genome assembly GCA_963942545.1 of Oxycera nigricornis. Classification (NCBI taxonomy): domain Eukaryota; kingdom Metazoa; phylum Arthropoda; class Insecta; order Diptera; family Stratiomyidae; genus Oxycera; species Oxycera nigricornis. The sequence continues at coordinate 86,501,651 of OZ012660.1, read as the reverse complement.
TTGTTTTTATAAGCATCACTTAAAATGTATAAATTTTATAAAAATTGAAACTGTTTTTCCTAAATCAGGTTAAAAATTTATTGTTTATAAAAAAACCCTAATTTTTTGCACTTTTTTTCTTAAATTAAAAAACGTCTCGAAGAATTTTTTTAAAAATTTGATAGATTCACAAAAATGTCAATATGCGTTGATTGACACCTCAACAATGCAAATCGTATGTTTGGTTCGCGAGATATAACGCATGACAGAAATGAGCTTCATAGGGTCAAAACAACAAACCCCCCCGATCGAAGTATTCCAAAAACTAATCCGCTCTTAAAATTGCAAAGACGCTTCGATTGACACCTCAACGAAGTCGATACGACTTTGGTTACGTTTGTTATGCTCGTAGCAAAAAGTGTCCACGAACGTACGTACGTACACACACACACATACATCTCCCTTCCTAAAAACACTTTATATATACTCTATATACCTCAAAAAGTAAAGAAATGTTGAAAATTTCAATTTCGATTTTCGAGGCGATTACAAGAACTTCCCATATACTGGGAAGTTAATAAATAAATAAACATACAAATAGCACAAATTCGTAAGAAGATTAATACACAATTTTTTTAAAAAATAATGACAAATATTCCAACTTTTGTTTTTATACAGGTTACTTTTGGTCAGTTTCGAGAGTATATTGCGTGGACATTGAAATAGCACAAATTGCAGTAGACGGTATATTTGTTCGCGAATTAGTTTAGCATTGCAACTGGTGTGTTCTATTATTCTGTTCTTTTTTTAAGTGAGTTTCGTTCAGTGTCAAAATGGGTAGAGGAATGCACTGTACAGTGGAAAAAAGAAAAATAATGTATGAAATGAACATGAGAACCAAAAGCACGGACAACCACAGGTTCTATAGATACAGCCATAGTTCGATAGTGCAAAAAAAATCCTTTAAAGTCGTCAAAGCAGATTATGCGTGAAATAAATGAACGTATTGGATAGATTAGTAAGAAGGCGATTAAATGGAGCTAAACTTTTTGGACGCATAAGTAGAAAAAAGCCTCTTCTGTCAAAAAACATTAAAAAACGTTTGAGCTTTGCTAAACATCGCAACTATAAGGATTCCCAATTTTGGAAAAACGTACTTTGTGGTGACGAAACCAAAGTAAACAGAAGTGGGCCAGATAGTAGAACAATTGTCCATCGTCCGAAAGGTCAATCATTTAATCCCAAATATACACAGAAGAACATAAAGCATGGCAGAGGTAATATTATGGTGTGGGGAGCTTTCTCATGGCATCGAGTTGGACCTATTGTCAAAATAAACGAAAACATGGATAAATTTCAGTATCTGGACATTTTAATAAATACGATGGAACCATATGCGTTTGATTTTATGCCAGTAAAATGGAAATTTATGTATGATAATGATCCAAAACATCCAGCTCGCACAATAAAAGATTGTTTTTCAAGAGAAAAAATTAGCGTTTTAGATTGGCCACCTCAAAGTCCTGACTTTAAGGGGTTATATACAGTTGTGATGGATGAAAAAAACATTTTTTAAGTATATACTCTCGAAAATAGTCTCACAAAATTTCATAACAATTGGAGCATTATAACCGAAGTTATAGCTATTTATACTTGTACAGCGGGTGTTAGGCCGTGCAGCTGCCGGCTCGGAAGAAGCGGTTCGTCGTTTTCGCCGCTCTACTGTATTGTTGAAAATGTTTGGAATACATACACTGCTCTTCCTGTAGATGTTTTAAAAGCTATTAAGCCAATTTACAAAAGTCTGACAAATAAAGAACTTCTTGAAAGATGCATCGGTGGATTTACCCAAAATAATAACGAACGTTATAATCAACTGATTTGGAAAATTTCGCCAAAATATCTACCAGGCGGCTCAGTACCCGTTGAAATAGCAGCAGATGCATCTGCTTGCATATTTAACGAAGGCAACATATCTTTTCTGAAGATCTTGGATTCACTCGGAGTTCTATGTGGTCGAAATTCTCACGGTTATGTCACCAAGCAGGACGAATCCTGTATTACAATTGCTGAGCAACGCGCACAAGCAGCCACTAAAGAAGGAAGGATGGCTCGTCGGCAGCAAAAAATCAATGATTTGGAGGCTGCAAATGATGCAGAAGGACAACTATATGATCCTGGAATAGATGACTCGATGTGGGTTGAAATATATTTATTAGAAATATGAAAGAAAGAAACTGGAAACTTTAAACGCGATTATCTCAGAATCTTGTTTGTTCGAAATTACCTTTGCGGTGGACACGATTACTAAAAAACTATTAATTCGATCAACACCAAATTTATACCACTTATTTATTATGATAATAGCTAGTCGCTGAAAGAAGGATTTTCAATTTTTTCGAAAACTTTTTTTAGAGCAAAACATCGGAAATGTTATACATTGAAAATGTAAATTTTTTGGTACAACCGTCGCCATTTTTTTAAATAAAATTTTTTGCAAATCCTTCGTTCAGCGACTAGATGATAGAAGATACTAACGGAAATTTTTTGAATTTTGGATTTCCGATGAACTGATATCAAGATATGATGTCCACCGCAAGTCACGTCGAAAAAAATCGTTCCTGGAATTCGCCTATAACTTTTTTTATTATTTGATACTTTTTGATGAAGAAATTTCAACAACTTCTTAGAAACACGTACTATTTGACGTTGACAAAAGATTTTGAATAAATATTTCAAATGATGTCAAAAAAATCGAGTAAATTTCACCTTTTTGCGCGGTACAACTGTACCCCTTAATCCAATAGAAAATACATGGAACGATGTTAAGGTCAGGATTGGTCAAAAAAACTTAATAGCACTGATGAACTCTGGAATGGTGTAAAGGAAGCTTGGTATTCTATTCCAAAGGATCAATGTCAGAAGCTTGTCGAGAGTATGATGCGTCGATGTCACGCTGTAATTCTGGCTACAGTACTAAATACTAAGAAAGGTAAAAATACTAAAAATTTATTTTTAATATTCTAACGAATGTTTAATTGAATTTCAGGAAATATTTTATTGTGCTATTTACGTGTGCAACACATTTTCGAAGCTGGTATCATTCCTCAGTTTTTATATTATTTCTATGAATTATTTTGCTCTGTTTCGAAATGAGTTTGTTTGTTAATATTCACGTAATTAAATGAAGGAAAGAATATTCTCGTTTTTCGAAAAAGTGTCTTATCCACTAGGTCAAATCCTTCACTCAAAGTACATAGCATTGTAAAAGATTTGCATTTAAATGATAGTTCGTCGCAGTAGATGCCTTCTCGGTGTTGGACGCCGAACGCCGGATCTTGTATTCCTCAAGCGTGATCCGGGATTTAGCGCTGTATAGGAATAGCGCACTTTTAGTGAGGGAACAGGGTTAAATCGAAGTACCTACCGGCAAGTTAATTGCCACATATCTGGCGCAGGATTCAAGATCCAAGCTAGCCGATATTTTTATTCTATTTTACTTTTAGCGACTGCTTACGCTTTAATTGTAGCGCTTCTAAAGCCAAGTTACGGCTCGAGCGTATTGCCAAACTACGGCAATAGTAGATAATTAAAAACGAGTCAAAAGTAAGACTATGACTATATTTTCTTTTGTACACTTTCCTTTTATACACTTTTTACAACTTAACATATAATCCCTACTCTAATATTTTATTCTACTTAATACATAATCCCTACTCTAAAACTGGAAGAATTGAATATGGTAAATTCATTCTACCAATCAAAATATCGATCAGCACTTTTCCATATGACCCAATTTAAAAATGCAACACTCATAATAGTCCATGAGTGAAATGTAACACTCATAATAGTCCATGAGTAATATGCAACACTCATAATAGTCCATGAGTAATGACTACTCAGGTTTCGTACTTTGTGTGTACATTACACATGCCAATGCTAGGCGCCGCTTCGTCTAGAGCGATCGCAATGGGTTAGTATAAACATTCGTTCATATGTCTATTTTTAGTGACAACATGAATTGACTTTCGTGTGAGTGTAATGCGAAACGAGTATGCAAAGTGAGCATTACAAAGTGATCGTAAGTTATGCATTTGTATATTCTACGATTGCTCATTGATTATTAATTTGTGGGTTTAGTTTATAGTAAAATGCTGATTGATTGTGTAGATATGTGTAGATCCACTACACCCTTAACCTTTTGAGGTGAGAGTTTGGGTACAAACTCGAGACTTATTTTAGGTATTTTTACATGTCTTATATTATATTTTCATTCATTGTTATTCCCCTTTTTTTTTTTTTTGAAAATCTTAAGTCTATTATTGTGTATCCATTTTTTCTTATTATCTATTTCCAATAGTGTATTTACATTATTTTTACTTAGTACTTTAAATGGACCTTTATACGGTTTCTCATGTTTTCTTCTGTTCTCTACTTTTAATAAAACAAGATCGTCTATTTCTATGTTTAATGGTTTTGAATAACATTCTTTATTTGTTCTAATCATTTTAGCTTTTTCAATTAAGTCCTTTGCTTTTGTTAGAGACATTTTTAATCTAATTTTTAATTCATTTCTGTAATTCTCTAAATTGTATATTTCTTCTGAATCGCTTAAAATGTCATTTGGTAAATAGGATAGTTTGCCGAATACTAGTTCGTAAGGTGTATAATTTGTGTCAATGTGTGGAGTTGTATTGTATGAAAATGTATAGAAAGGTATCCATTCGTCCCAGTTGTTGTTATCAACGAAGGACAGTAAGTATTCGTTTAATACGCGGTGGTTCCTTTCTATTACACCTAACGACTCATGATGGTAAGGGGTTGAAAATATTTGTTTTATATGTAGTAACTCGCATACTTCTTTCATTAGACTGTTTGTAAATTCTGTCCCTAAGTCCGTTTTTAGAATCTTGAAATGACCGTATAATAAGATAAATTTATTTACTATAGCTTTTGCTACTGTGGTAGCATCCTTAGTCTCTATGGGTATGGCAGTTATAAATTTCGTTAATTCGCACTGAATAGTGAGAATGTATCTGTAGTTGTTGGAAATTCTCAACGGGCCAACAATGTCTGCGCTTACGATCTCGAAGCTAGTAGATGGAGTCTCGGTTTTTATCATTTTCTCTTTGGTGTGCTTAGTTATTTTATTCATTTTGCACTTTTCACATTGGTTTATATGTTTTTTGACCATTTTCTTCATATCCTTCCAACAGTATCTCTGTTTCAATTTTAGCAATGTTTTATGTACTCCTATGTGTCCTCCATGTGGCGAATTGTGGTACTCAATAATTAATTCATTTTGCTTTTTGACGTCTTGAATTCTTATGGGCGGTCTGTATATTAATATTTTTAACTTATAAATTTCTTCTCGTTGCAACGCATTAAATAATTTCTTGAATTCATTTCTCGGTACGTACCTGAATATATCATCATTAGAGGATAAAGATAGTGCATTTATGCTATTGTTCTTTGAATATATTAACAACTTCTTCATGACAGAAACTAATTTCGTGTATGAATTATCGTTGTTGTTATCATGAACTTTCAGCTTATCGTTGAAGGAAACTGGTTTCTCAACAACTTTATCACTGTAGCGCACTACTATAAAATCTTTCTCTTTAGTTATAGATATATCATCTCTCTTGTATTTCTTGCTAGCTAGCATATAAAATTTCAGTTTCATCGCCCCTTTAATATCTGACAAAGAAGTGCAATCAAACGCATGGAGGTGATCAATCTCTTCGTTTTGGTTGCCACTTTGCTTGTCGATTTCTGTATTTTTATTTTCACTTTGTACCTTTTTCGTTTTACTTCTTGTTATCGCCAATAATTTTTTGCTAATATTTTCATCGTTTGTCGGAGGTATCATGGATTTTAGCATTTCAGTGTTCATTTGTATTCTTGACAGCGCATCCGCATTTGTATTTATATTACCCTTTTTGTATATGATCTCGAAATCGTAGTCCGATAAATCTAGACGTATTCTAGTAAGTTTTGAAGATGGATTTTTATGTGTAAACAATGATACCAAAGGTCTGTGGTCTGATACGACTATAAACTTCCGTCCATATAAATATGGCCTAAAAAAGTTTATGCCCCAATGTATCGCCAATAGTTCCTTTTCTATGATAGGTTTATTCAATTCGTGCTTATTTAAGGATTTGCTCGCGTACGAGATTGGTAGATCTGCACCAATTTCTCCTTGCGATAGTATAGCACCTAGTGCGAAATTTGACGCATCTGTAGTAAGTATGAAGGGTCTTTCAAAATCTGGGTATTGTAGTATAGGAGGTGAAATCAGTTTGCGTTTTAAAAGTTCGTATGCTTTTTGCTGTTCTTCTTCCCAAACAAACGGTGCTTTTTTCTTTAAAAGAGAGTTCAAACTCTTTGCCGTTTCTGCAAAGTTTGGTATGAAGCGTCGATAATAGTTGCAGAAAGCTACGAATCTTCGCACGTCATCCGCGGTCTTTGGGATGGGATAATTTTTAATTACTTCATGCTTAGCAGGGTCTGTTCTTATACCATCTGCTGTAATAAGGTGTCCTAAATACACTACTTCTGATTTTAAAAATTTGCATTTATTTGCATTTAACTTCAAATTGTACTTACGAAGTCTCTGTAAAACTGTTCTTAAATTTTCATTATGATGTTTCATGCTACATCCGAAAACCATGATGTCGTCTACGTATAAGAATGCTGAGTCACTTAGACCAGTTAAGGCAATAGTGAGCATCCTTTGGAAGCTGTTTGATGATATTTTCAATCCAAAAGGTAATCTTTTGAATTGATAGTGTCCATCATTGGTGGAAAAAGCGGTTAAATGTCTTGATTCTTTTTCCAGTTCAATCTGGTGGAACGAACTAGTCATATCTAAGGTTGAAAAGTACTTTGCCCTACCTAGTTTGTCTAGGACGTCTTCTAACCTTGTCAAAGGAAATTTATCGTTCACCAGTTTGTCGTTCAGTTTTCTGAAATCAACGACTAATCTCCACTTCTTGGTGTCATCCGAGCTTTTCTTAGGTACCACTAATAATGGAGAGTTGTACGGGCTTGTGGATTGTTCGATAATATCATTATCTTTTAGTTCCCGTACTTGCCTAAGAATTTCTTCATTCTGAGTTTGTGGTAATCTATAATTTTTTATGTAGACTGGGTTTTCGTCGCAAGTGTTCAGTTTTTGTTGGTAGAAATTATTTTTTGTGAGGTATTCACCTTCCAGATGGAAAACGTCTTGGTATTCCATTATAATTTCTTGCAAACTCTTGTTTGCTTGTTCATCGAGACTGTTGGTATTAATTACGTTTAATAGTTCGTCTAATCGTTTTTTGTCAAATTTCCGAGTTGTCTTTAATACGTCATAATTCCTCAGTGGTTCTACCTCTGTTTGAAAGTTTTTCAGAGTTATGTCATGTTCGTTAGTATTGAGTATTTTCACATGACATATACCTTTCGCTGGAATTATGCAATTGCCTAAGAATATCCCTTTTTCGATTTCTTTGTTTAGTATTATGCTGTCTTCCGATCTGTCTACGTCTATGGGTATTATCGCTTCTGTTCTTGCGGGAATAGTTATGTGTGCCATGTTAGCTTCTGTAGTGTACATTGGTAACACTATATCTCTGTCTTGTGTACTGAAGGATATGGTATACGTTTCGTAGTCAATTTTGCACATATACTTGATTAGCATGTCTCGTCCTATAATGCCATCAGTTTCGATAGGGAATTTCTCATCTACCGCATGAAATGTATTTGATATAATGATATCTTCAATGTTGAATTTTAGTTTGATAGTTCCGAGTGACATTGTAGTTTCGTTTGTTATGCCCGTGAGTTTGCACCTGTTTTGTGCTTGTATATCATATGAACTTAAATTATTACTCTTGTATATGGAGATGTCGGCTCCAGTATCTATTAATAGTTGTAGATATCTATGTTCATTTTTGTTAAATATTTTTATATAGTTTGTGCTCATACCCGTTATTCTGTATACCTTATTCTCTAGAGTGTATTTATTACTGTTTTTTGTTTCGGCTTCAAAAACTATGCTTCTTCCGGGAGGTTGCCTAATTCCTCTCGGGAACTTGTCACGTTTCCCTGGTTGTTTATCAATTTTACCCTTCTAGTGTTGTATCTGTTATTATTGTTATTATATCTTCCTGTATTATTATCAAATTTATTTCTATTAAAATTTCTGGTAGGATTAGAATTCCTATCATTGTATCTATTATATGTCCTATAGGAGTTATTATTAAAATTATTGCGTGGGTGATTGGAACTTCCACGATTGTCATTTCTATTATAATAACCATTGTGGTTATTATGTCTTCTGGCATTAAAATTATTGTACTTGTTATTTTTATTTACGTACATAATTGTTGAAGGTTGAGATTCATTGTTCTCAATTTCAGTGGCCAATGTGATAGCTTCACTGAAAGTCTGTGGTCGTGCTGCGAACACAGTGTCCCTAATTTGATCGTTTAGACCATTCTTGAATATAGTAAGAGCATATGTGTCGTTTATGCTCTGTATTGCTTGTTTAGCAGCTTGGTTTACATCTGCACCTAACGTGCCAATTTGTAATTGGTTTAAATCACTTATTAAAGATAATATTTTGTCTTTGTATGCCGTTATGGGCATGCGTTTCTGGGTTATGCCTGCGAGCTGTGTATGTATTTGGGGTATTGTTTTATTATTTTTGTACCTGAGTCGTAGCTCTGTTTCTAAATTATTGATACTAGTAATTGATGAAATGTTTATTGCTGTTCTCACATTTGTGTTGAGTTTAATGTGTAGAACTAGATTCAGCAACTCTATTTTACCTTCTGCCGATAATTTTTTTTCTATTAATTTGATTATAGTTAAAAATGTCTCTAGTTCAGCGAACTTCCCATCAAATGTGGGTATAATCTTGATTGCACTTTCTATGTTAAATTCTGCCATCTCTGTGTAGATGATATTGTCTTCAATTTTTACCAATATGTTTGCAGCGTTCAGCCGTTGTATCAGGTTTGTAATTAGGTTTCTACAAACTGATGAAAATGTCGATTTTAGTTCTATCTCATTGCCTTCCTTAATGTCGTTAAAAAGGTTTTTACCTACAGTTTCTGCATCGATTGCGTATTCTAATTTCTCTTTAAGAGTTTTGACCGTATAGGTCTTTGTTTTCTTTAAATTTATTAAATTATTTTGTAATTCAGACAATATCTGTTTTATCTTCTCCACCGACATCTGTGAGGACAATTAGAATTTCTTTCAGCTATACATTGTTTCGTCCTAATCCGATATTCCTATCTACTATCTTCCTTGCATACCTTTTTTGACTATTATTATAAAGATATAGGCACGCCATTATTATTAAGAAAACAATTGTTGTACTTATTGTTTGTTTGTATTCAATAAAAATATTAGCCTGAGTACTGCAATTATTTCCCATAGTTTAAAGAAGTTAATATATATCTGATACAATTTAATTATTTATACAATTTTTTTTTCTTTAAGTTTGTTTAGCCGCTCCGTAAATTGCCTCCTTTGTTCCTTGGCCGAAATATGTATTAGCCTGTGGAGTATAGCTTTTTCACGCCTTTCTTTGTATCTGCGTCCTCCACGTTGTCGACGTTTTATTTTATTTATACGTGGCTCATCTATTCCACTTCGTTTCACGAAGTCCTCTATTTTCCTTGGACGTGGACCAGGTAGCGATGATGGCTTATATGGTGGAGCTCGTAGATTTGGACTAAGCTCATACTCCTCGTGTAAAGTTGCCGCTGGTGTTTTTTGTGCTCGTATCAGACATCTTTCAAATGCCTTGTGGAACTCTTCATCTGTTGTTATATTGGCTATTTCACCGTCTTCAAGGTCTTCCGTATACTGTGGTATATCATCCTTCAGATGTTCGAAGTTTACTGGATCGTCGGTTGCAGGATCGTCGGTTGCAGGATCGCCATGTAAAAGATTTGCATTTAAATGATAGTTCGTCGCAGTAGATGCCTTCTCGGTGTTGGACGCCGAACGCCGGATCTTGTATTCCTCAAGCGTGATCCGGGATTTAGCGCTGTATAGGAATAGCGCACTTTTAGTGAGGGAACAGGGTTAAATCGAAGTACCTACCGGCAAGTTAATTGCCACATATCTGGCGCAGGATTCAAGATCCAAGCTAGCCGATATTTTTATTCTATTTTACTTTTAGCGACTGCTTACGCTTTAATTGTAGCGCTTCTAAAGCCAAGTTACGGCTCGAGCGTATTGCCAAACTACGGCAATAGTAGATAATTAAAAACGAGTCAAAAGTAAGACTATGACTATATTTTCTTTTGTACACTTTCCTTTTATACACTTTTTACAACTTAACATATAATCCCTACTCTAATATTTTATTCTACTTAATACATAATCCCTACTCTAAAACTGGAAGAATTGAATATGGTAAATTCATTCTACCAATCAAAATATCGATCAGCACTTTTCCATATGACCCAATTTAAAAATGCAACACTCATAATAGTCCATGAGTGAAATGTAACACTCATAATAGTCCATGAGTAATATGCAACACTCATAATAGTCCATGAGTAATGACTACTCAGGTTTCGTACTTTGTGTGTACATTACACATGCCAATGCTAGGCGCCGCTTCGTCTAGAGCGATCGCAATGGGTTAGTATAAACATTCGTTCATATGTCTATTTTTAGTGACAACATGAATTGACTTTCGTGTGAGTGTAATGCGAAACGAGTATGCAAAGTGAGCATTACAAAGTGATCGTAAGTTATGCATTTGTATATTCTACGATTGCTCATTGATTATTAATTTGTGGGTTTAGTTTATAGTAAAATGCTGATTGATTGTGTAGATATGTGTAGATCCACTACAGCATCATAGGAGGTTTGCCTGCGGAATCACTTTCCGAAGTTTCTGAGGTGACAATACCATAGTCAAGAGTAGCTACTAATTCTGCTTGGTTCATAACCTCATCTTGAAACAGTTCTTCAACTTCCGCAATGGTCATATGTTCTAAACGTTCATCTCCCATAGAATGATATCTGTGTAGAGTATAGTATCTGCTGTGAGATGCATATTGTCATTAGGAACTGCTTCTGGCCAAATATGATTCCAGCATTCGTTTAATGTTAATGTATGCAAATCTTTAACCGCCATTGATACTTTTTGTATGCAATCCAACACATTGAAGTTTTTCCAGGCCGTGCTCAAGGAGGGTCTACTTCCATTCTGTTTAAAATTTCTCCAAAAGCATATTTGATATAATAGCTTTTAAGTGTGGATATTATACATTGATCCAGTGGTTGAAATTAAGCCGTGGCATTAAGCGGAATAAATTCTTCTCGGATGTTTGGGTGATTTAAATTTTGAGGGTGCTCTGGAGCATTGTCGACAAGTATCAAATGACAATTTTTTTCTCCTTTAACTTCTTGAGCAAAACAGTTATTGAACCAGTCCTGAATAAATTTGAGGCCATCCATGTTTTTGGGTTTGCCCGCCAGTGAACAGGTAGGTTTGATTTATGAAGTCTTTTAAAAGCCCGTGAATTCAATGACCTATGAACCAACATTGGCTTCGTAACGAAATCATCTAAGGCATTGCTACAAAGCAATATAGTTATACGATCCTTTGCAACTTTAAATCCTGTTGCCGTTTTTCCATTTTTGGACGTAAATGTACGATGAGGCAATTTTTCCAATACAATACAGTTTCGGCAGCATTGAAAATTTGATCTGAGGTGTAACCGATCTTGTTGATGATTTGCTTTAGTTCATCATAGCATTGCATAGCCTTTTCTGTATCACGCGGTGTACTTTCTCCCTGAATCTTGACGTTGTGTAACGAGTTTCGTGTTTTAAAACGCTCGCCACAAATTGGAGAATTATTTGACTGGAAGTCGAAGGAGTTTTTTCCTTTATTTGTTAAAAAAATTCGTATGGCTTTTTTATGATAATGTTGGTATCCCTTGGTATCCGTTACTGAGAATTGTTTTCAATCCAAATAATTAATAATTTTTCCATGGATTCCATTAAAACATGACGAGCATTAGAAGTCTTAGTTGAACTATTAGAAGACCCAGCATAAACAATTGCTCTTTTAATGCTTTCATTTTCCTTATTGTCCAAATTATGGCTTCGTTTGATCCAAAAACCTTGGCAACTGAAGATGAACTTTTACCACTTGCAAGAATGTCCAAGATTTTTATTTTTTGCAAAAGCGAAATGGCCTTTCTTTTCCTTACACCTTTCGACATGTTGAAATGTACGCAATTTCTAAATTGAACAAGCCGCGAGGTGCGACCCTTGAGGTCCACATGGTCAACTTCCCCAGTAATGTCTACATTAATATTAAAAATAGTAAACAAAATAATAATTATGAAAATAATACTACTTTAAATAATAACACTGTACCTCTCATAACAGTAATTGGAATGACTTAATATTAGTCGTATCATCTACGGGAGCGTCCATTGATTACGTAGGTAAGGGGGATGATTGAATATTCACGCGGATTAATCAGGAGGGGGAGGGGGCAGGTTACAAAGCCTTTTTTTACGTTATTTGTTATTTTCATATCGATGCAGCATCACAAAAGATCGCTGGCAAAAATGAATGCAGTTTTTGTTATTACGCCCACTGAAGAGATTTTGTCGCGTGGTGGCCATTTTGAATAGTTGTATCCAAAATTGCCATGACTTCGGTATAATCATTTAATTTGTATTTTTTCACGATTACTAATACTTATTTCTTATTTTCAGTTGGTCTTGAAAAACATTGAATGCAGTCAATAATCGGTTTAATTGCATGTAGAAACTAAATAGCCTTACGAATGATGATGGAGTAAATAAAATTTTACGAACATTAAAGACCAAAACTATTAAAAATTACATTTTTTTTATTTTTAAAGCATATGGTCTTGCAAAGTATTGACTACAAAACATTTTACCATTCAAATCGTTCATTACCACAAATGCAAATTTGATTAATTTTTTTTTGATTTCAAAGCAATTTTTTATTACAATTAAAACACGGTACTGTAAAACTATTATAAATCTGTTTAAACTATGCAAATATTAATAAACTTTGATTGGCTTAACAACAATGTTTTTAGAATAAGAGTAGTCAGGTAAAATCATTCATATGAACACTTTTTACATCGCGACTTTTATTTTTTTATTTTTTATTTAATTTTTTTAGACATCATGAAAAAAGGTGTTACTGGTTTGGCTCCAAAAATTGATAAAGATTTATAAAATTTATAAACATTTATTTCCGCGTTGTGCAAATCAGGTTAAAAATTTATTTTTTATGGAATAATCCTAATTTTTTGCATATTTTTTTATTAAATTAAAAAACGGCTCCAACAGTTTTTTGTCAAGGCAAAAACATATGAAAAATGTCAATACACATCGTTTGACACCTTAATTATGCAAATTTTATATCTGATTCGTGAGATATAGTGAATGACAGAAATGAACTTAAAAATCTTAATGACTTTTAATGATTTTTTATTTTTTATTTTTTTTTTTTGTAATCATGAGTAAAAATTTTGCTGATTTTTGCACAAAAACTGTGTGGAGTGTATAAATTTTATAAACATTGATTACTGTGTTTCGTGTATCAGGTTAAAATTTATTGTTTGTGAAAAAAAATAAAAATTTTGCACGTTTTTCCCTTAAATTAAAAAACAGCTCCAACAATTTTTTCAAAAACTTGACAGAATCATGCAAATGTTAACACGCGTCGATTGACACTCAAGCAATTCCAATCGCATTTTTGGTTCGCGAGATATAGTGCATGACAGAAATGACCTTCAAAGGGGCAAAACAACAAACTTCTGAAGTGTTTCAAAAACTAATCAGCTCTTAAGATTGCAGAGACGCTTCGATTGACACTTCAACGAAGTCAATACGAGTTGGTTAACGTGAGTTATGCCCTTAGAAAAAACTGTCCACGAATGCACATACGTACGTACGGACGTACGTATGTACATACACACACACATACATACTTCTTTCTAAAAATACTTAAAATATACTCTAAAGACCTCAAAACGTAAAGATATGTTGAAAATTTCAATTTCAATTTTCGAGGCGATTACAAGAACTTCCCATATACTGGGAAGTTAAAAAAGAATCATGCGTTACAATACAAATAGATTTGACATGAGAAATATTATTCATCCTTTTCAATGCGGCTCGGCCAGAGTAAAAAACTTTTATCATTACACTTTTCCAGCATTTGTCATTCAATTTAAATCTAATCACGGGCCAAATGACTACTACACGCTACGGGGAATTCACTATTGATTCGGAGTTTAAAAATATAGCGGCCTAACTCCTTGTTTCGCCATCTTTAGCAACAACACTAATCTGATTCGATCATCTTTATTGATCCAGAAAGTAGCAGCCATCCTTTATCTTCTACCTCCATATCGCGAATTCACACATTACCATTTCTCTGCAATAAACACATGCAATCGGAGGTTAGTATCCCAATTTCCTACTGGAATTGGTATTTCTACTCAGCCTTTTTTTGTTAACACTAGTTTAAATTGTCTTTACGGCGCTGGTTCCGTTTTTATTGCAGTTTACTATGCTGATATCCATACAAGAAGATAACCTTGTCTTTCTTTCTATAAATGGAAATTATCTTACCAACAAGCAAGATTTTCGCTTGGTTTGTGGTAATGTTCTGTGTATTACATAATGCGCATTCGATGATTATGTACATACATATTTAAATTTTTATACCGTGTTAAAGTGAATCTAGTCGTGTTAATAGACACAAGTTTGAATTCGTGTTAAAACTAAACCGTGTTATTGGGATACCTGTACTTGTTATTTATATCACCCAATAAAGTCCACTGCAATCGCTGGCAATGTCGAAATAACCAACAGCTTTTATATTTTCTTTCCAAAATTAATTAATCGATTTTTAAAGAATGTTGAAATGATAAAATGTTGTTTTTTGCGATTCGGCGCTTCCACTGCGGAAACAATGATAGATACCGAAAACGTCACTGAACGTTGGTTAGAGAAAACTCAATGTTCTATAAAAAATCTACACGAGTATATATTTATCTAGCATACTTAAAAAGTTGTAAACATTTTCGCGCAAGTCTCCAATAGCGAAATTTATCTCAATTTTTGAAGAAAAAAACACTGCCATGCCAAACTATGCTGCTTATAGTTAAAAAAAATATTTGAAAAAAGTCAAAAAAAACTTGAGGGCTGTTTTACTATATTATTAAAATTTTCTAGGCGATCTATGAAGGTGCATTCTAAATTGTAAAAAAACAATTAAAAAAAGGCTTTTCTCCTTTTTTTCTTATTTACTCGTATTACTATTTTGCGGCAAGGGTAAACTGTTTTAAAAATTTTAAGCAATCATGTCTCATAGAAAATTTTAACTTCCCAGTTCCCTATGAGAAGTTATTGTAATGGGGTCGATTTTGCGAATCCCAAATTTTGACATATCTCCGCGTTTTAAGGTCTCTAGAATCCAAATCCATCGTTTTTAGAGAGATGTCTGTGAGTGTGTATGTGCGTATGTGCGGATGTGCGTATGTGCGGATGTGCGTATGTGCGTTCGGAATAATTTTTCGTCTCGATTATCTCAAGAACCAAAAATCGGATTGACATGAGACCGGTTTCATTTAACGCGTAATCACGTAACTTAAAACTGAATGACTTTTCAGCAAAATCGGTTGGGCCGTTTTTTATTTAGGATGAAAAAACTGAAAAAACGACTAAAAATTGCTTATTTTTAAACTGTTGATACGCACTATTATTTCGTGCAGATACCAAATACCTTCAAAGTAATGTTATTATTGTGCGTTTTAGCAAAATTGTGATCAAATTTTTAAAAAATGTTTTTTGAAAAGAAAATAAAGATTAATTTATGAAATTCCAAACTTATATTATCAGGTTTGGGTGAATGGCAGTAAAGACGCTAATGCAGTTAATAATTGGATATTATTATAAATAATTTAATATTGTTAATAACAATCAAATAATATTAGTTATAATTTGATATTGTATATATACAGTCAATTATAATTATTCAGTAACGATCAAACATTCTTAATAACGAATGATTATTGTAAATAATAATTAAATACCCTCAATAATAGTTGTGGATTCCGAGGCCGAGATGGAGAACGAGGTTGAAGACGAAGTGGAGGACAAGAAGGATGACGAGGACGAAGAGGACGAGGTTGCTGAGGCTTTGGTAGAGGATGAGCAGGTGGTGAAGACGTCTTCCTCTACCAAAGCTTTTATGGTTAGATAAAAAATCGATAAAAATAATAAAAGTAATTATATTAATTTAGAATAATAATGTTTAATAATAATAATTATTAATAATAGTAATTAATATTAAAAGCAAATTGTAGCTTTTTATTCACCCCACTGGGAAGTTAGTCGTGTGGGCCTCAAGGGTCGCTCTTAGACCACATTTTTTTATTAATGGTCCTCACTTTTTTGAGAAGCAGGAAAAGTCAATTATTGTTATACGAGTTATTCCACAACTTTTTCTGCAAAAATCAATGTGTCCTCCTTCAACAACCAACTGAAAACAGATCCGCCCTGGTCTAATAGATTTGGGAGATCTTTTAAAAAACCTAAGCGAGCCTAGTTGCATACTGCACTAAGAAAGTCATCGGTTTTTTTTTGAAAGTCATAATCTCCGTTTCTTTATATTTACGTCATAAATTTTTCATTTAATCCCCAAAATCAATAGGTAGTCTGGCTAATCCCTACGAAGTAAACAACACTTCAATTTTATGTGTAGTAAAAAAAACACGGTTACACTTTTAATATTCTATTAACTTATTAAAAGTTCTTTCACATAATAATTTTAAAGCGAAGAGAAATAAAAACATATAGATGTGGGCTAGTACTTGCGTACATTAGCGTTTTAATTATATAGGTCATTGTAACAAACCATAACTTTGCTAAATCTAATTTAACAAAATTTTAGGGCAGTTCAAATTGTATTGTAGAGCTAATATAATTGAATACAAACAAAGCATGTGAACTTCCATACTTGAGGATATTTCGAGAAACATTATTTCTTTTCAGTTTACAGTTTTTTTCTTTTCAAATAATCTTGAAATTATAACGGAAAAAACGTTAGGCTCATAACCGTCACGTTGATGGGAAAAATCGATAAATATCCGTCACTATGACGTTGATCTGTGAGTTGCCCTTAAAACGTATCCAAGAACATCTGGTCGTTCTATACGCGAACCAGTGCATAAATGGAAGATAGTGGCATCGATAGTGAAGACAAATTCTCGGCAGTAAATTTCATAGGCTACAACGGCTCAGTAAGTAGACTTACCTGCGACATCGAACCCTGCAATCCTTAAGAGCACATTACATTTCAGCAAAATAATGAGGAAGCATGCGAAATGGAGAAGCCTGATGGAATCATAACCAGAAGTAATCTCAAAGTAACATTCAAGGGGATCGATGACGATGGACCAAGCTCACGAGCGCCTGCCGCGCCGCACTATAACATGCAGTTCAGCACTTGCAAAATACTGCAAAGGAAGCTTCAGTTGAAAGTCGAACGTGCCAAAAGAAACTACAACCAACTACAGGAAGAAAATGCAAGTCCGTCCAAGAGCCATTGACTTTTTCCTAACATTCATTCATATTCAGGCTAAAAAATCGAAGCCTTCCCATCTTATCCCGATCGATAGACTGCAAATACCAGGGTATGCCGAGCACCAGCCTTTAGTGGACTATAAATCAGACAGGTACCATAATATTATTGTGTTGATTGGAGTATATGGTATGTCTGCACATATTGTTCATGCCCAAGTCTCTAACCCATAGATAATAGCATTAACATTTGGTTTGGTGCTCCGCATAGATATATGTATATCGAGCATCATTCGAAGGAGTTACTAGGAACCACTAAACTTTTAAGTATATATTTTATTCAGTTATTAAGAATAAAAAATGATAATTATTATTGAATTTGATTTAATTTAAATGCTAAATAGATATAAAATATCACTGAGCAAATTTGCGCGCCATGCTGAGTTGCAATCTTCACAAAAGTCGACAATATTGATTTCTGTTGTTCAGTTTTCCATTAAAAACTGCATCTTCTATTCACTGAATTTTTAAAAAAATCTATTTTTTAAAGAAAAAAACTTGCATGCATTTTGAATCACAATTATCGACTTGACGCCTTCTATAAAGATAAATTAAATGTTAAAAATGTGAATAAATATCCTCTATAACTACAGCATCTAGACGCTTGAATAATTAAGGACTTTAGGACAAATAAACTTCACTGAAATACTTCAAACGTTAATAACTCGAGCAGTTAAAATATATTTATACTTACCCTTACTTTTAAGCTTGAAAATAATCACCAAATTGATAAACATATGTTTTTTATCTTTCAACAAATTTAATTGAACATAATTCTCAAAAATCTTGAGGCTTTTAATTTATTAATATTTTTTGAGTAAGGATCTGATTAAATTTCAATGAATATGAAAAACAAAGCATACTGGATAACACATAATATCTTAAATGTGAAAGAAAAAGTGAAATTATCGATTTACGACATGATAGAGATTTATACCACTCTTGTCCCTTTGAACAACAATGGTTTAATATCGAAATAACAAAATGGATCAGCTGTTAAAGACATTCAAGAAAACAGAAATTAAAAAATGTGGTCTAAGTGCGACTCTTGAGGCCCACACGACTAACTTCCCAATGGGGTGAATAAAAAGCTTTAATTTGCTTTTATTATTAATTATTATTATTAATAATTACTATTATTAAACATTATTATTCTAAATTAATATAATCACTTTTCTTATTTTTATCAATTTTTTATCTAACCATAAAAACTTTGGCAGAGGAAGACGCCTCCACCACCTGGTCGTCCTCTACCAAAGCCTCGGCAACCCGTCCTCTTCGTCCTCGTCATCCTTTTTGTCCTCCACTTCGTCCTCAACCTGGTTCTCCATCTCGGCCTCGTAATCCAAAACTATTATTGAGGGTGTTTAATTATTATTTACAATAATCATTCGTTATTAAGAATGTTTGACCGTTACTGAATAATTATAATTGACTTTATGTATACAATATCAAATTATAACTTATATTATTTGATTGTTATTAACAATATTAAATTATTTATAACAATATCCAATTATTCACTGCATTAGCGTCTCTACTCCCATTCACCCAAACCTGACAGTATAAGTTTGGAATTTCATGAATTAATCTTTATTTTTTTTAACTTCCCAGTATATGGGAAGTTCTTGTAATCGCCTCGAAAATCGAAATTGAAAATTTCAACATATCTTTACGTTTTGAGGTCTTTAGAGTATATTTTAAGTGTTTTTAGAAAGAAGTATGTATGTGTGTGTGTATGTACGTATGTACGTATGTGCGTTCGTGGACAGTTTTTTCAAAGAGCGTAACTCACGTAAACAAAGTCAAACCGACTTCGTTGAGGTGTCAATCGAAGCGTCTTTGCAATCTTAAGAGCTGATTAGTTTTTGGTACACTTCGGTTCGGGGAGGGTTGTTGTTTTGACCCTTTGAAGGTCATTTCTGTCGTGCGCTATATCTCGCGAACCAAATGTACGATTTCCTTGAGCAAGGTGTCAATCGACGCGTATTATCATTTATGTAATTCTATCAAGTTTTTAAAAAAAATCTTGGAGCGGTTTTTTAATTTTTGAAAAAAAAGTGCAAAAAATTAGGTTTTTTTCAAAAACAATAAATTTTTAACTTGATTTTCGAATCGAAGTAATCAATATTTATATAATTTATATACTTCAAATAGTTCTTGTGAAAAGAACAGCAAGTCTTTTTCATGATTACGAAAAAAATTAAATTAAAAATAAAAATTCATTAAACGTTCAAGGTCATTTACGTCATTCATTATATCTCGAGAACCAAATATAATCTTTGCATCATTAAGGTGTCAATCGATGCGTATCAACATTTTTATGATGTTTTTATATTTAAAAAGAATCGTTAAAACGTTTTTTTTAATTTAATAAATTTTTTTTTGGGAAAAGTAGTGATAGTAATTCATTTTTAACCTGATTTGCACACCGTTATAATAAAGGTTTATAGCATTTATAAATTTTCATAAATCTTTGTAGAGGAAGCAGCAAAAACTTTTCTTCGGATTACAAAATAAATTAAATTAATTAAATAAAAAATAAAAAAATCATTCAAAGTCACCATATAAAAAGGGTTCATTCGAATCATTTTACCTTAAATCTCTGATTCTAAAGACATTGTTGTAGATTCAATCAAAGTTTATTAATATTTGCAACATTTGAGCAGATTTTCAATAGTCTGCACAGCACCATGTTTTAACTTTAATGAAAAAACTGCTTTGTAACCTGTCCCGCCTCCGATTGATCTGCGTGAATAATCAATCAAACCAATGCACAAAAATCCTTACGTAATCAATTGACGCTCGCGTAGATGTTACGATTATTATTAAGTCATTCCAATAACTTTTATGAGAAGTACATTTTTATTATTTGAAGTAATATTATTTCCATAATTATTATTGTGTTTAATATTTTTAATATCTATGTAGATATTACTGGGAAGTTGACCGTGTGGACCTCATGGGTCGCACCTCACGGCTTGTTAAATAACATTTGTTACAAATTTGATCACAATTTTGCTAAAACGCACAATAATAACAACATTGCTATGAAGGTATTTGGTATCTGCACGAATTAATAGTGCGTATCAACAGTTTAAAACCAAGCAATTTTTAGTCGTTTTTTCAGTTTTTCATCCTAAATAAGAAACGGTTCAACCGATTTTGCTGAAAAGTCATTCAGTTTTAAGTTACGTGATTACGCGTCAAATGAATGAATGAAATGACGGTCCCACGTCAATCCGATCTTTGGTTCTCGAGATAATCGAGACGAAAAATTATTCCGAACGCACATACGTACATACGCACATCCACACATACGTACATACACACTCACAGTCATCTCTCAAAAAACGATGCATTTGGATTCTAGAGACCTTAAAACGTGGAGATATGTTAAAATTTGGGATTCGCAAAATCGACCCCATTACAATAGGGAACTGGGAAGTTAAAAATAAACGCTTCAACTAGTTGCGTTGAAATTTTCAACTGAGTTCTCAGGCACATCGTAGGCGTAGTCAATATACAATGTCGTTTATATTAATTGTTTATAATATTTAATACATGAGGATGATTGTATGTTTATATATATGTGTGTATATATATATATATATTTACATATTATATATATATATATATTAGGGATGCATCCGATACCGATATATCGGCGATACTTCGGGTTTTCCGATGTATCGGTATCGGCGATATTTTTATGGCCGATTCAACGATACTTTTCAAATTTCATGATTTAAAAATGATGTTATGTAAACGGTCGTGTTGTCTCGTCTATTTCGTTGCAAACGAGTTTCGAACTAACTATGCTCGGAGAATCCCCGCGCTTTATTCAGTCTATTTTTTCGCTAAATCGATTGTTCTCGCGGGTAGTATTTTTCCATGCAAATAAAATTAAGAATTATCATAATTGATGTGTTCGTGTATATCATTTATAACTGGTCGTTTGAGCCAAATAAAGTAAATCTAAATAGTAGTCATGTCAACTTCAAAACACAAATTATCGAAAAACATAAGAAGTCCGTCGACAGAAATGGAGAATTCATCGCAATCGAAAAAAATAGCGGCTGACTTGGTATTGGCTCTTAATGAAAAATTTGATGGTTTGGAAAATGAAAAAAACATATTGCTTAGCCACAATCCTTGATCCTCGTTACAAAGCAAGAATATTTAAATTACAGTCTAATATTACTAAGGACAAAAAAGCGCCTTGTTCAGTTACTTGATCTTAATGTAGCACTGCATTAGGAAACTATGTCAGACACGGTCACACCTACATCTAGTACTGTAACTGTAAGTTCTGAGATGCCTGTGAGTGGTGCGCTTTGGAGCGTTTGTGAAAATATTATTAGAGAGTCCTAGGAAGATGAGATCCTGTCTACTCTGAGCTGTAATTCGCCCAAAGAAGAAATCGAGGGATTCCTAAGGTCTTCTTATATATCGAGAGATGCAGATCCGTTCGTTTTCTGGCGCAATGACGTCTTATACCCAAACTTGAAAAAATGGCGCAGAAGTACTTTAGTTTACAGCAGGTCTTATTCAAACATACTTGTGAAATCGCGTTTCTCCGCAAAACTAAAGAATACTTTTTTTTTTAAACAAAAATTCCATCAACGTTAATTTCAATTATTAAAACTATTAACTAATCTCAACCTGTCTATATTTTTTATATTAATTAAAAACATTAACCTGACTTGTGTTTTATTTATTGTACCTACATTTTTGCATTCAATAAGCGTATCGGTATCACCGATATTTTTATAAGAGTATCGGTATCGTATCGGCAAAAAAGCGTAGCGAGGCATCCCTAATATATACATATACATTTATATATATATATATATATATACGACACACACACACACACACACACACACACACACACACACATATATATATATATATATATATATATATATATATGGTTTTTGGAGGGATCAACTTTTAATGAAATCGTTGGATTACATTTTTTTTCTTAAAAACAACATAGTTCCTCCACTTTCTCACTTCGGTCGGTCAGACTCAAAATTTTTTCATTGGTAAATTTTAAGCTATCATCAATCGTGTGAAAATGGGTATAACTAAATAACCCTGCAAAGTATCGAAAAAGTAGTGTCACAGTAGATCATGTGTACGACTCCTGCTCGCTCAAAAAAGATCAAAATCATTGCAAAACCTATTACTTCCACCAGTGAAAAGATATCTTTCACGCTCGCCTGCCAACGATAGAACCTCATTTAATACAATCAATGAGTCCTAGAATGGAAGGATATATTTTTTCGTCCACGGATTTACTGACACACCAAAGTCTTTAAGTAGAGTTATTTTACAAAAGACTTTTTAATTTATATTGAATAACACGAATTTACTTTTGCTGTAATTTACTTTATTTTATGAATTTCCAAAAAATATTGGGGTTTCAAAAAAGGACACCAACATACTGTGTTATATTAATATGTTATTATTCTGTTTTTTATATGTATCATTTTGAAATATCTTATTACGGATTACCTGGTAGTACAGATTTCGGAAATAAACCAACTAGCGAATAACCAGCTGAAATAGTCCAGTACTTAATGAATGCCTTAGCTACAACGAGTACATAACAGCTTGCAGCTTGCTTCTTATCCCCACCTTTTAATAGAAAGTTGCTCCCCACACAATTAGTTTAGTGCAGGTATGAAATCACCAGTGCTATCGCTTGAAAGTTGGGCTGCTCGGAAAAATTGTTTTTTATAAATCTATAAAATATCAATTGCACACATCTATTCTTATTTTCGCAAAATTGCTTCGATAATTTTCAAAAAGTTTTATAATTTTGAAACACTTAAAGAAATTTGAATTCTGTTTACAAAAATATGAAGCTGCTGAATTGTAGTTGAGTTTTTTGGCCAAATTGTATTAGTTTTCAAAATATCGACCGTAAGCTTTTATTATGTTGCTTTTTCTTAAACCTGACTTGTAGCGATGTAAAATACACAACTTTCGGTATTTAAAAAGTAACCGGCGTGCAAGCAATGCCGTAATAAAAACTGTCAATTTTTTTTGTTCTTTCGTATTGAACGAATGTGGTGAGTTTATATTATTGCAGTTAAAGAACTACATAAATACATACATTTAATTTCAAAATATTGAATATGCTTGGATTGCAAAAGCGTTGTATTTGAAACGAGTATAAAAATAATTATGATTTAAAAACGATGATGTACAAAAAAGGAGTTGAAGAATGTATAATTCCATTTTCTAGGTTTTAAATAGGAATGTCTCGATACGCCTTTTTGCCGATACGATACAGATACCGATACTTTTATAAAAATATCGGCGATACCGATACGCTTATTGAATTCATATGAAGGTAAAATAGATAAAACACAAGTCAATTTATTTTTGTAATTAATATAAAAAACAAACAAGTTGAGTTAATAGTTTTAATAACTGAAGTTAAGATTGATAAAAAATTTATTTAAAAAACAAAGAATTCTTAAGTTTTGCGAAGAAAGGCGATTTGGCAAGTCTATTTGAATAAGACGGTGGAAAATAATCTCTCGGATGTGACAGAACTTATTTGGAAACTAAAGTACTTCTGCGCCATTTTCTCAAGTGTGGGTATAAGACGTCATTGCGCCAGAAAACGAACGGATCTGCATCTCTCAATATATTAGGAAACCTTAGGTATCCCTCGACTGCTTCTTTGAGCGAATTACAGCTCAGAGTAGACAGAGGCTCATCTTCCTCGGACTCTCTAATAATATTTTCACAAACCTTCCAAAGCCCACCACTCGTAGGCATCTCAGAACATACAGTTACAGTACTAGATGTATGTGGGTGTGACCGTGTCTGCCATAGCTTAAGATCAAGTAACTGAACAAGGCGCTTTTTTGCCATAGTAATAGTAGACTGCAATTGAAATATTCGTGTTTTGCAACGAAGATCAAGCATTGTAAAGCAATATTTTTCGTCATTTTCCAAACCATCAAATTTTTCATTAAGAGTCAATACCAAGTCAGCCGCTATTTTTCGATTGCAATAAATTCTCCCTTTCTGTCGACGGACTTCTGATGTCTTCCAATAATTTGTGTTGAGTTTGTGTTGACATGACTACTATTTAGATTTACTTTATTTGACTCAAACGACTAGTTATAAATGATATACACACACAAAAACCAATTACGATATGTAATTCTAAATTTTGTTTGCATGCAAAAATACTACCCGTGACAACAGTCAACCAAGCGAAACAAGTGACTGAATAAAGCGCGGAGATTCTCCGAACACAGTTATTTCGAGACTCGTTTGCAACGAAATACACGAGGCAACACGACCGACATTACATTATTTTTAAAGCGCGAAATTTGAAAAGTATCGTTGAATCGGTCATAAAAATATCGCCGATACCGATATATCGGCAAACCCGAAGTATCGCCGATATATAGGTATCGGATGCATCCCTAGCTTTTACACATTATGTCTCAAACTTTATAAATACCAAAAGTTGTGTTTTTCTATTGCTATAGGTTAAGTAATATTTGATTTTAAGGTTTGAAGAAAACAATGCAACAAAATAATGTTAATGAAATTATTTTACTGTTGTTACTGAAAGCGATAAAAAATAAGAAACAACATTCTAAAAGTTCAACACTTCTTAGAAATTGTTTAAACAATTTTGCAATTAAATGGGAGGATCTATTCGTTATTGAGACACGTTTTATTGATGAAAATAAAAGTCAAATTTTTCCGAACATTACAAATTTAATGTGGTGGATTTTTTGGTTAACACTGGACTAAAGTTGTTAAGTAAATCTTACTTGAAAAATAAAACATTGAATTGGATTTAGCAATGTTAGCTAAGTTTAAAAAGAAATTAATTTTCTATTGTATTTTCAGCGATGATGCCGAAGAGGTTTCATTTTTTCCATCCAAATCAAAGACGCTCAAAAAACAAGACTTATCTGACACATTCAGCATTCAAGAAATGACAATAGAATCCGATAATTCAGACGACAGTGAATCTCAAAATCTGGAGTTGCTTCCACCGTCTTCGAGCAGTAAACTTTTAGATAGACTTTTAAGTTGTTTCTACTGCAGCGATGGAGGCAATACGTGAAACAATGAAAATTGGCAGCGTGCTGTGAATTATTTAACTGTGCAAACATTTGTATGGTCTCTGTAGGGAGACTTTTGTCCAAAAATATTAAATATAGTTGAAAATATTACAACTTGGTTGATACGACTATTAGTTTGAAACATTCAATTAAATCTTTTTTGTTGCATTTATTTTTGGGGACAGCGTTGCAAATGAAAAAGTCATTATATCCCTTTTAATTTTCACTTGGTGGAAACATAGGAAGCTGCACCCTCGAAGAATTGCCTCACATTTTTTTCAAGCCGTCTGTGCAATTTTTAAAACAAACAAAATCAATCATGAAATTTAGTAATCGCCAAAAAATTTGGTATGCAATTTTTATATAATCAAAATTTTTTAAGATATCAGCCAAAAACTTTAAAGGTGGTGGCTAACTCTGACTTTGCACAATATAAATTTTTTGATTTTTCACTCAACATGGTATCATTCCACGCACGTCGAGTGCACAACTTGAGTGTGGACATCTTGCATTATAAACACAAATTTTCCAATTGTTACATTAATTAGAATGGACTATAAAAATAATCTTAAAAACATATATCTTCAGTTTCAAACCGGCAGCGTCCTTTATACGTGCATTTTCATATATTTAAAACTCATCTTTCTTTGAGCACTTCATACGATAATTAAATAATAGAAACTTGCCAAATTCATGTTTAACAAACTCTCCAGCATCCAATTGGCAAACTTACGATTCCATCATCAGGAAATATAGAACTACTATACATAAATATTTCAGCTTTATTAATGTATCTCATCCAAATAACCCGTCAGCTTACCTTGAAAAAATAACAATGCAATAACAATTTAGCTATGAAATACATATCAGTACGGATGGGTACTTGTATATAATAATGTCAATTTTAAATTTTAACAAGCCGCGAGGTGCGACCCTTGAAGTCTACACGGTCAACTTCCCAGTAATATCTACATAGATATTAAAAATATTAAACATAATAATAATTATGGAAATACTACTACTTCAAATAATAATAATGTACCTCTTATAACAGTTATTGGAATGACTTAATATTAATCATAGCATCTATGCGAGCGTCAATTGATTACGTAAGGATTTTGGTACATTGGTTTGATTGATTATTCACGCGAATCAATCGGAGGGGGGACAGGTTACAAAGCAGTTTTTTCATTAAAGTGAAAACATGGTGATGTGAAGACTATTGAAAATCTGCTCAAATTTTGCAAATATTAATAAACTTTGATTGACTTTACAACAATGTCTTTAGAATTTTACATGGTGACTTTGAATGATTTTTTTATTTTTAATTTAATTTTTTTTTTTGTAATCAAGAGAAAAGTTTTTGCTGGTTTCTCTACAAAAATGGATAAAATTTTATAAATTCTACAAACATTTATTATTACGATGTGCAAACCAGGCTAAAAATGAATTTTTTTATGAAAAAACAGTACTTTTCCAATTTTTTTAATAATTTAAAAAAACGCTTTAACGATTTTTTTAAAATATAAAAACATCATAAAAATGATAATACGCGTCGATTGACACTTTAATGATGGAAATATAATATTTTGTTCTCGAGATATAATGAATGACGTAAATGACCTTGAACGTTTAATGATTTTTTATTTTTTATTGAATTTTTTTTGTAATCATGAAAAAAACTTTGGCTGGTTTTTTCACAACAACTATTTGGAGTATATAAATTATATAAATATCGATTACTTAAAATTGAAAATCAGGTTAAAAATTTTGTGTTTTTGAAAACAAAACCTAATATTTTGCACTTTTTTTAAAAAAATTAAAAAACGGCTCCAAGAATTTTTTTAAAAATTTGATAGAATCACATTAATGTCAATACGCGTCGATTGACACCTTAAAAAATTGTAGATTTGGTTCGCGAGATATAACGCTTGACAGAAATGACCTTTAAACGGGCAAAACAGCAACCCCCCCCCCCCCGGACCGAAGTTTCCCAAAAACTAATCAGCTCTTAAGATTGCAAAGACGCTTCGATTGACACCTCAACAAAGTTGATACAACTTTGTTTACGTGAGTTATGCTCGTAGAAAAAAGTGTCCACGAACGTACATACGTACGTACGTCCATACATACATACACGCACACACACACGCACACACATACATCTCCCTTTCTAAAAACACTTTATATATACTCTATAGACCTCAAAAAGTAAAGAAATGTTGAAAATTTTAATTTCGATTTTCGAGGCGATTACAAGAACTTCCCATATACTGGGAAGTTAACAAAAGACCGCTAGCAAAAATGAATGCAGTTTTTGTTATTACGACAACTGAAGAAATTTTGTCGCGTGGTGGCCATTTTGAATAGTTGTGTTCAAAATCGCCATGACTTCAGCATAATCATTGAGTTTGTATTTTATCACGATTTTCCAAAAATCAGGCTAATACTTATTTCTTATTTTCAGTTGGTCTTGAAATACATTGAATATGCAGTCAATAATCAGTTTAATTGCATGTAAAAAGTAAAATGTTTTACACATAATGATGGAGGAAGTAATTGAAATCTTACGAACACTAAACAACAAAACTACTCAAACTTCCAATTTTTATTTGATGAACGCTTTTGAAAGTATAGGTTCTTGCAAAGTATTGACTACAACACATTTTACCATTCAATTTGATTAATTTTTTTGGTTTTCAAAATTTAAGCAGTTTTTATATTAAAATTAAAACACGGTACTGTGAAAACTATTAAAAATCTGTTCAAATTATGCAAATATTAATACACTTTGATTGATTCAACTACAACGTCTTCAGAATAAGAGTAATCAGGTAATATCATTTGTATGAACACTTTTTACATTGTGGCTTTGAAGTTGTTTTTTTTTGTTATCATGGAAATAGGGTTTGCTCGTTTCTCTTCAAAAACCGATAAGATGTTATTAGTTTTATAAACATTTATTACTGTGTTGTGCAAATCCGGTTTAAAATTCATTTTTTACGAAAAAAAACTTAATTTTTTGCATTTTTTTTAAATTAAAAAACGGCTCCAACGATTTTCTAAAAACATGAAAACATCATGAAAATGTTGAAACGCGATTGACATCTAAGTGATGCAAATATTATATTTGGTTCGCGAGATATGACATGAATGACCTTGAATGTCATGATGACTTAATGATTTTTATTTTTAATTTGATTTTTTTCATTATCATTAGAATAAATTTTGCTGGTTTTGTTACAAGCACAATTGAGAGTATATAAATTTTATAAACATTGATCACTGCAAGTTGCAAATCAGGCTAAAAATTTATTGTTTATGAAAAAACCTTAATTTTTTCCTTTTTTTAATAAATTAAAAAACGGATCTAACGATTTTTTTAAAAGGTTGATGGAATCTCAAAAATGTCAATACGCGTCGATTGGCACCTCAATGATGAAAATCGTATGTTTGGTTCGTGAGATATAGCGCATGACAGCAATGACCTTCTGGGAGTCAAAACAGCAAACCCCTCCGACC
The DNA here is from genome assembly GCA_963942545.1 of Oxycera nigricornis. Classification (NCBI taxonomy): domain Eukaryota; kingdom Metazoa; phylum Arthropoda; class Insecta; order Diptera; family Stratiomyidae; genus Oxycera; species Oxycera nigricornis. The sequence goes on along the minus strand of OZ012660.1, from coordinate 86,472,364 downwards.
GAAGTTGCCCAAAAACTAATCAGCTCTTAAGATTACAAAGACGCTTCGATTGACACCTTAACGAAATCGATACAACTTTGTTTACGTGAGTTACGCTCGTAGTAAAACTGTCCACGAACGCACGTACCTACGTACATACATACACACACACGCACACATACATAATCCTTCCTATAAATACTTAAAATATACTCTAAAGACCTTAACGCGTGAAGATATGTTGAAAATTTCAATTTCGATTTTCGAGGCGATTACAAGAACTGCCCATATACTGGGAACTTAAAAACTTTGATATATATTTTCCAATTCAAGTTTTTTATGTAGTTTTTAGGAATTTTAATTTTTTTTCCGAAAACTTCAAGTTTGCAGCTTACTAATTCCTAAGTAAAGCGATGGTTTATTTTGCTTCAGCCCCTGGGAACCGAAACCTATACTTTGCCACTGGGACTGATAAAGTGTTGTTTTAAACATACTGCTCCGAAAGGATCACAAATCAAACCGCGAAAATATATTCAACCATTTATTTCATTGTTTTTTATGAATTATATTTACAAAAACAGTTATAGTACACTTGCTTCGTTGATCTTATATTCAAATAGGCTAAGTTACTAGTCAGTGTTGTCGTCTACCATATGCTTTTCAATATCTAGTACATAATTGGCCTATGCGCATAATAAATATACATACAATTGACAAACTATTGCTAATGCTAACATTTAACTAATTGCGATTTATCTCTCATCTGTTCTATTAATTACCACTGCAACGTACAACTGTCAACGTAAAACATTTAAAACACATCTAGCTTACCAGAAAGGGAATCATGCAAATAGGAACAAACAAATGGATTTCACTGCTTTCAGTTCAGCGTCACCATTTATATTATATCAAAAATAATGTTTATAAAATTAAAGAAACTATGCATTGTTTCGTGGTGCTTGCTAATCAAAAACAAAACTGAATCATTGCAAAAACTTGACGGAGACCAACAGAATTTTATATCTATTAGTTTCAAGCAATATTTCCCGGTTAAAAAATAATTCAAGAACAGATTTTCGAAAAAAATATCGCACATTTGTAACCTATCAGTAATGCACGAATCCGTTTGGCAGTATACTTGTCATTCTATCGTACGATGTATGCTCGGCGAACTTAGATGTAAAAGGTTAAGAAACAGTTGGGAAAACTGAATATTGATAACTCAAAACGTTTGGTCCTGAGACTTCAATTGCAATTAGAAGTTGTTTCCAAGTATCCAACGGACACCAGAAATGGTAATAGTTGCGTTTTGTTCTAACCATAAATTATCGTTAAACGGAATTCGGGTGGGGGCTCCGCAACTGTCCGGCCAAGGTGCAAGACCTACAGCAGAATTTGGCGTAGTAATGATTGGAACAATACAGTCCCTTCACAATTAGCTTGCAGTTCGCGAAGAATGGGTTGTCCTTACAATCAGGAGACACGTAGACACCTACAAATGAAAAAGATGTTTAGTTTTCCATAAAATTTCATTTTAAACCTAAACTACGCACCTTCAACAATGATCCTCTCCTGGTGGTATTGTGAGCTGAACTCGTTTTCAGCAGAGCACCTATAGTCACCGGAATCATCCACAGTTGCTCCGTAAATGACGAGACGATGAGGTTGTTCTGAATGAAATGTTACATGTAGTAGTAGGCAGTACATAGATAATTTTTTAAATACATATTTTATTGCATTAAAATTGATTGAAAACTTCACGCAGAATCGAATTCCAAATCAAAGTTCGGAGGCTTATAAAAAACAAAGCTATTTCTCCCAGAAACCCAAGAATAAGCTGATTGTTGTCATCAACGCCGGCAGGTATGTTTGCACCATACATTAGAAGCCTTGATAAATTAATTTACGATAAAAGTATACTTACTTTCTTACTTTACAATACTTTTACTTATGCACAGTGGCGGATAAAAGTCTACGGCAGCACCTTATATTGAGGTTCTGGTTAATTGGAAGCATAATTAAAAATCTATGGATGCACATCTTTTCAGTAACGTAAATATATTTACAAAATAACGAGAACAAAAACTTTTCATAACAAACTTAAAAAGAAATTCATAAAAACATAAAAAATTTAATGGACCAAAGTCTTCGGCAGTCAGTGCTGGCTGACTGTACCTAACTGTATTTCTTTGAAAATTGTTTATCTGCTCTCACTGTCATTCAGTATATGTGCAGCTGCAACTCTATTATAGATTTAACGCTAGTTTCGAACTGTAAGGACTGCAAAATGTCATCGCGAAAAGAAATTTCTAGTGATGTCCGAAATTTGGTCGTCCAGTATAAAAATTGCGAAATTACTGACTAGGAGAGGCTCAGGTTATGGAATCTCAGATTTGGACGAAATTAGATACATAAGTAGAAGACGTCAAGGATATTCGATCCTTAAAATATTAGCGAGCAACACTCCTCCGGTTTTGAGAAAAACGTCCTTAAAGTTTTTAGTGTCGCTAATCCATTATTAAGTTTTTACAGCCGGCCGAAGCGGTGCGGTGTAGGTAGCAGCACTACTAGGTCGCGATCAAGGGGTTGTGTGTTCAATTTCCGTCGGGTATTTTTTTTCTTTTTGAATAATTGTCGCCGTCGTGTGTTAGATAACCGGTGGGGTACTGTTCTTTTGAATATTCGTGGATGTAATTAGTTTAAGATAAATCAGCAATGTTCAACTGCAAAAAAATTTATTTTTAGAAATCAGCAAATTGTTCCTCTTCGTGTCTCAAAGCCAAGTCGGCAAAAAGCAATAAACCAGGGTGACGCCCATTGTATCGAGTCATAAATGTTATGGTGGTCATTTATTCAACACCATAGCATTCATGGTCACATTGGGCGCCACCCTGGTTTATTGCTTTTTGCCGACTTGGCTTTAAGACACGACGAGGAAGGAGGGTTGATTCGAGAATCAAAGGATGATCTTACCAATAGCTATGATTTAGCTTCGATTACAACAGTTTTTAAGACTCTATCCGTTCAACAATGAGTTTCTTGTGTAATTTGCATATATAAATAATCGAACAGTTTGCTGATTTCTAAAAATAAATGTTTTTGCAGTTTTCTGCGCCTAGAGTTCGTCAAGGTCCACATCTACAAGGACAATGATTTTTGGAATGGAGTCCTTTCCACCGATGAGTCGAAATAAAGTCGGGTGTGATGGTCGCTAGATCGTAAAATATGAACAAAAAAGAATACGGCTATAGAGACCAAAAATTTGATTCCTACTCTCAAGCACGGTGGAGGTAATGTTTTCGTTTGGAGAGGCAAATCTGCATCTGGGATTAGCAGATTGGCTTTTGTTGAAACTACTACAAGAACCTGTTGGAACAACATTTAAGACCATCAGATGAGAAGTTGTGTCTGGGAGGGAGCTGGATTTTTCAACAGGACAATGATCCGAAGCACACAGCACTTTTGCTCAAGAACTGGTTGTTGTACTACGCTCCCAAGCAGCCGAATACGCCTCCCCAAAGCCCGGATTTAAACCCAAAAGAATATGTATGGGAGCTTCTGAAGCGGAAAATTCGGAAATTTTGCATAAAAAATAAAAATTTGTTGAAGGAAGCGCTCATTACAGAATGGGAGAAAATCACATCAGCAGAAATTGGTAATTTAGTGGCTTCTTTGCCCCAAAGACTGCAAGCAGTAATCGATGCTAAAGAGGGCCAGCAAATAATTTTAAAAACTCCGATACGTTTAGTTGGAAATTTTTTTGCGTATAGGTTAGCCAGCACTGACTTTTTCTAAAAAAATTTTTTATTTTTGTATGAATTTCTCTTTAAATTTGTTATGAAAAGTTTTGTTTTCGTTTTTTTATAAATATATTTACGTTACTGAAAAATGTGCATCAATGGATTTTTGATTAAAGCTTCCATTTAATCAGAACCTTATTATAAGGTGCTGCCATTGACTTTTATCCGCCACTGTGTGTCATTAAAAACAAAATTATTGTGGCTATTATAACTATTTATTTATGAAACATGACTGCAGATTGGATTTTATAAACGGTCAAATGTGCATCAAAATCCTATGGCTTTAAGGCCAAAGTTAAATGAGAGGAAACTTATAGTCTGTTACAATCTAAGTAGGCTAGTTCGCCAAATTTAGGGGTGGCGGAAATATTGTTGTGAGATCTGTCCGTATTTCAATTTCAATTGCCTGCAAATTTGATTCGATGTGTAAACTATGGTTCAGATCACCATCTTATCAGGACAAGCTACAGCTGCCAGATAGTTGATCGAACAATCGAGAAAAGGAGCCCCCATTCTAGGTTGAAGATTAGAAACTAGAAAATAAAGTATTGGTTTTCTTTCACGCCCAGCGAACGTGCCAGTTTCATCCCGAATGGATCGCCAATGCTTACTAGTTAAAGTTACAATTTAATTCCTCTAAGTTTATACCTTTGAAAGGGAATTGCTGAAAATCAACCACCAACCAATCAGAAGCATATGTAGTTGATTAACATGGATGCGGGGAAAATGTTCATGATTATTCATTTCACATTTTAGATGTATACAGTCGTTAAACATGAACAATAATAGGTTTTCCACTAGATGACCCCTCAGAAAATCTATTTTTTATAAAAGCATCAAAAACCTCTAATGTTGTACAAGAACCTTATTATAGCTATGAGGAATATATGGCAAAGGATCTCTTTACGAGAATATTTTATGTCTGCCCTTACGTAGTTTATTTGACAAATATTGCAGATGGAATCTGCAGGAACAATAAATACGAGAAAGTGGGAATACGTGTTTTTGGAGACTTTCTTTTTTACCGACTCAACTTTCATTCTATCCATGTGCAGTATGTATGCGGCTGTACATTCTGATCATATAGCGAATATTTGAGAATAGAATTAAAGTTGTTGAATCTTTAATAATTGTGGCAACCTCATTCAACAAATGGCTAAGATAATCAAGGAAAGGAAAGAAAGAAAAAGGAAAGTTTAGAGATTTTGTATAATAAAAACTGAAAAATAACCGTCATGTAGATCGTGAAAACAATAGGAATTGTTGACACAAAAATTTACATAATTCTTACTTACCGGTAATTTGTATTCGGTTGGATGACTCCATCAGTTCATTGTTCTTGTGCCACGTCACGTTTGGTGTGGGACTACCATCCACGTCACAGTGGATCACAATATCGGCACCCAATGCGTAACTATGTCCGCTGTCGAGACGCAGCACTGCTTTCACAGGAACTAGCGGAAGTATAATTTGTTAGTATCGATTTGAAATCAGGATACTTTTTGAGTGAAGAGCGAACTAGATAGCTCTACAACACAACAAACCATGCTTGCTAGTACACTACACTTACCTGTGGGCTCTAGTGGAACTTCGGGTTTAGGAATAAATCGCTGAGGTGGCCGTGTTGGCCTGTAAGGATATTGAGGACTAGGCTTCTCCGAGACCACCGCCCGAGGTGGTTCGATTATATATTTCAGATACGGCTCATCATTTTTACTGGTAACGTGCACAGGACCTGTTGCCTTCAGAGTTATTTGAACTGAGTTAGGACGCCCATGACCAGAATATGCTTCGCAAGTGTACGTTCCAAGGTCCGATAGCTTCACACTGCTGAGAATAAGCGAGAAGTCTCGCTGGATCTCATATAATATCGATCTGAGTGGGAGGCGCTCGGATCCTTTCCACCAGCTCACTATGGGCTTCGGATAGCCACCAGCCGGACAACGTAATCGGGCCGGTTGTGTTAGTGTAACGATTTTTGTGCCATTACGAGGACTAAGGATGTAAGCATCCATCTTCCGAGGTTCTTTACACATAAAGTCAAACCAAACAAGCAAGTACATAGAATGGTGAGAAGACATAGAGTGAAATGTTTAGAGTACATGCAAGTAGTAAAAGAGGACAGAATTGAAAGTCAACACTAATTACCCAGACATAAAGTTCAACAATTTGCTTACCTGAAACCGTAAGCTGTATCTCTCGACGCACCGCTGCTCCGATTCCATTATCAGCAATGCAGACATAAGAACCGGTGTCGGATCGTACCACTTGAACGATTTGCAGATCTCCTGTTGACGTAATTATGTACCGGCCTTGATTGGTGTCAATCTAAAAAAAGAGTATCATCATTTACAGGACATCCAGATGTTTATAAGTTTTACAGTTATTTATTAAGCGGTAGCTACAAATATATGATCGGTTCATATTTATATCTGCAATGAGATTCTCCAATGCTACTTACGATTATTCCGTGCCTCTCCCACGTTATTGTCGGTGGTGGGTTTCCAGTTGCGTAGCACCGAAGTGTTGCATAACCGCCTACCGGCGTATCCACGTCAACTTCCCCTTGAGGCTTCGTTTCCAATGCAACCGCGCGATCTCCGGGATATAATACCTGCGCTTTTGGAGTAGTTGTGGTCACCAGCACTTGTTTCTCCAATGGACGAACGCACACGTGTCCACATCTATCGGCGCAACACTTATTGTTACCGCGACAGTCAGCGTCTGTATAGCATTCACGATCGCATCTTGAGGTGGAATTACTCAAATCAGGACATTCGCCTGCTTTGTTGGTTTCGCGGCACACTGGGACGAACGTTGATCCTTCTGGAGTCGATGCAATATCAATCGCACATTTGGTTCCGTCCTGACATTCATGACTAGCACAAGGATTCTCGCATTCACAACGTTCGCATCCTTCTTCTCCATATGATCGGCGAACACCATACGGACAGCGAAGGATACTGCATTCTTCCAAATACTTTGCGCAATTGGTGGGCATCTCTGTCCTTAGTTCACCAGGATCAACTTGACTAACATTCGTATCTGAAAGCATCACATGTATCAATAGTTTTTCGCGGCACTGGAGAATTATAAGCGAGATGAGTTCGAGGTTTCTTGTAAATACAAAGAGATCCCGAAACCCGAAGTCAAATGCTTCGTTACTTTGCAGCTTAGGAAAAAAATGTGGCCAAGATGTACTCAGTGACTCATCATATGTTCTGAGGACTCCAAGAAAAAGAATCAATCATATTTGAGTCAACCAATGAACATAATGCTATGAAATTTGCTACAGCCTTAACTTCTAAATAGCTTAAAAATGGAGTGATAAATACAAGTTGTGACAAGACTTTGTGCAGGGTGCAAAATAAAAGTGACGTGCAGCAAGCTGAAGTGCGTTTGCAATTGTAACGGTTGAGTGCAAATAACACAGAACGCATTCTTACTAATGCAGAAGTCAATGCAACTTTCAAAGGATCGGAAATTGTTTTGATTTCCTCCACAACCAGTATATATGAAGGATACACATGTGCCACGCGCGTCATCGTAGAACCAACGCCTGGCCGAATCTGATCCAGGACAATTACCGCTCTCCACAGGCAATGCGCAAATAGCTGTGAGATAGTTAAATTTTGAAAACTTCCATTCGAGGCGATTGGCTTTACATTAGCACGTAAAGCCACTGCACTTCGTTAATATTTACCCTTATTGTCCATGGGAATTGGCTCTTCACGTGCAATACAAACTGATTCACATTCCAGACGGGACGTGAACCTGTTGGCACTTCCCTCGCATCCACTGTAGGTGAACGCTTCACAAGTTCGTTGCGCTTGGTCGTAATAGTAACGAGTCTGCCATTGGTCGCAAGGACCAACACTTACCGGCATGTTGCACACATCTAGGATTAGAATATCCTTAGTACGGTTCCTATTAGATCTTACGATTAGGTGAATGTTCGGTTCATTAGATGGTACAGCTGTAAATTTTGGAGGCTAATATGTTGCCTCTAAGAGATTGAACCTTCAGTTCAGCTCCGTTTTCATATAATCAATTAGGGTCTTGTCGTTCATAAATCATAGGTGTCCGACTTGCAACGTCAATGTCTTTAACGCTATTTTTGGAATAATATAATACTATTCGCCGTGAACTTGAAAAATCTCCGAGCTATCGGATTGAAGGCAAGTTTATTGTTATTCAAGACAGATGAGAGAGTCACAATAATATTCAGCATATACACCGTGAGTTAGTTGTACGAGACTATTTCTGGCATTAGATTATGTATGTTTTCTCTGCGGCCCCTTATTAACCCATTTCATTCCTGAAATTGCTATTTGATAGCATTGCAATTTATCTTCTTCATTATACATTAACGATTACCGAACGTTACGGGCATTGTAAAAGTACTAATGAACCAAACGCCTCCCATCTACTCCATTATATCTCACTTCTTTCAAATTCCCTGTGGAAAATTCGAAATACGTACCAACTCCTTTGTATACACCACACTGTCTTTCACATTGCTCCTGAGACTCAAAGCGATTGCCGTTACCTCCGCAGCCCGTATAGAAGAACACTTCGCATCTACCGCGTTCAGCACTGTAGAACCAGGAGCCAAGACGATCATTACAATTGCCTGGATCGGCTGGTACCTCGCAAATCGAATAGTCAGATTCGCCTTCAAACTTCTGAGCCACAATTTAAAAAAATTAGGTAAATAGCTATAATTATTGTTTATATGGAAAGAGCAATTGGATTCAACGGGAAAATATCAGTAAAATTTGACTTCTCAATTATGATAAATGATCTAAATAGCTTGCAGACGCCAAAAAGGCAGAAGAACAAATATAATATTCAGTATCCAAAATATTTTCCAACAGAAATTCATTTTGAAATAAATATTACAGGGTATGTTACTTACATCAGGTCCATCGGTGCGAATTTCAGCTATTTCACCTCCGCAATAGGATGTGCATTCGCTTTCGGAGTAGAAATTGTTCCTATTTCCGCCACACCCACTAAATGTAAACTCTTGGCAACTCCTGGCCCGCTCGTCAAAGTACCATCTGGTGACATTGTCTTGGCATCGTCCCACGAGCGGTCGTAGAGTGCAAGTATGTTGCACATGGATGCAACCATTTTCGCACTCGTCTTCTGTTGCGAAATTATTGTTGTTGCCCCCGCAGCCGCTGTACATAAACTGGTCACATAAGCCGTCCCTGCTGTTATAGTACCAACGCGGTGAATACTCCTGGCAGCTTCCACCTTGCATTGGCAAGAAGCAGCTATCAGGAGAGAATACTGGCTCTGATTGTCGGGCCGTTTCTGGTTCCCTGGGTTCTTCTTCAGGTCGCTTTTCACACTGTGCCAGACAAGTCTCCTCGGTGTAGAAGTTATTCTGATTGCCTCCACACCCACCATAATAGAATTGCCTGCAACGTACTTCCCTCGTATCGTAATACCATCTGGCAGTATAGTTCTGGCACTCCCCAACCTCAGCAGGAATCTCGCACAAGTCCTTGACTGCAGCGGAACGAAATTGGGGTGTGAACAAAACTTTGCACAAGTAACTTCACTCAAAATCTCACCAACTTGACGAGGACATTGCTCCTCACATTGCTCCACACTGAGGAAACTATTCTTGTTTCCGTCACAGCCAGAGTAATAGAAAGGCATGCATTTTTGATCAGTCTCAGAATAATGCCAGCGTGCATATCGACCACCACAATCACCAATTTCTTTAGGCAAAGCGCAACTATCTATTTTCGTTCGTTTGCATTCATCGGTAACATTAGGCACCACAACCATTAAGAATAGTTTAATAAGGACGAGTCAAGCATAAAACGGAGTTAGTTTTAAACAGATCCAAGTTAACTTCATTCCCAATCATAATAAAACATGCATCTATGTGCTGCTTTTGAATCAATCGTTCAGGAGCAACTATAACCACACAGTTATGTTCAAAACTAAATTCAAATACTACAATAAATAGCAAGTATTATTCAAAGGTGACTTAGAGAGAAAGAAAAATTCCTAAAACTTCTTAAAATTTTACGCCGAAAAATCTTGTCACCCGCAAGAAAGGATTAGATTTGTGTTATTGAGTTTGGTGTTGCGAATTTCTAGATATCGAGATTTCAAACTGTGTGGTTATCATTGCTTTCAACTAGGTCAAAACAGCAAGTCAGCATCTTCACATAGATCAATGCATAATACAATCTGACTAGTACCTTTATGCACTCCAGGATTACGACAGTGATACTGACAAGCCTTTTCCGAAGGGTAGTTATTTTTGTTTCCTTTGCAGCCACCGTATGAGAACGGTCGGCATACGTCCGTCTCATTATCGTAATACCACCGCTCGAAATTGCCGTCACATGGTCCACGTTCCATGGGCTGTTCGCAAGGAGCTACAATGAAATTCATCTCGATAAAATACCTTCAAATCACGATTTGCTTATTTGGCATACGTAAAACTTGATCTGCAGCGCATGTAGACATGCACTGTTCCATTGTATCGAATTGGTTCTTGTTTCCCAGACAGCCTCCATACAAGAATTCCGAGCAAGTTTTTCGGTCTACATCGTAATAATACTTTTTGTAATATCCAGGACATGGACCACTAACTTTAGGTAGATCGCAAACTGATTTGCCTTCTGGTTCCTCGCAAGTGCTTTTACATTCTTCCGTTGAGTCGAACCTGTTTCCGTTACCTTCGCAGCCTCCATACCAGAATCGCGAACATGCCCCATATTCGACATCATAGAACAGTTTAACGGTGTAATTACCGCATGGGCCCGAATCCTTCTTAAGCGAGCAAGATTTTTGAGGATTTGGTTTGACATTGGTACAACCTCCGAAGTTATCGTCTTGAGCTGTTGAAAGACCATCGGGACAACAACCGTGTTTTGTATGAATACAAGTACATCCCTCCTGATTGGGTCCTTGTGCTGCTGTTTTCTCGTCTGGGCAGCACTTGAATTCCAGCTGTGAGCAATGGCATCCATATCCATGAGGGCCTTGTGCAATCGTAGCTCCATCCGAGCAGCATCCAAATTGGAAGGTGTGACAAGCGCATCCATCGAACTTTTCGCCTTTGGCGGGAGTAATTTTGTCTGGACAACACCCGAATTCCATGTCCTTGCAATCACATCCCTCCTTTTCATAGCCACGAGCGGCTGTTTTGTTGTCAGGACAACAACCATATGGTGAATATTCACAGCTGCATCCTTCGTGGCCAGGACCACGTGCTGGCTGGATATTATCGGGGCAACAGCCAAATTGTGCTTGCAGGCAGCATCCTTCCCTGTTAGGACCATGTGCTGGAGTTTGACCATCAGGACAACACCCAAAGGGTTCAGACAAGCATGGCGAGCAGCCCTGCTGATTGGGTCCAGAGGCAGGAGTCCTTCCATCTGGACAGCAGCCATGTGTAGTTTTTGTGCATTCAGTCTCAGCACCTGGACAACCAGCAAAACCTTCGCCTTTAGCCTCCGTTTCAGCATCTGGACAACATCCATACGTGGAATACGAACATGATTTCTGAACACCCTCTTCTGTTGTCGATTCCACCTCAGATGCTGAAACACTCGTTTCCACTGTTTCAGTTGTCTCTGATGTAGTAGTGGAACAATTGTCACCCACACATTCATCGCATCCGTCGCTCTCAGGTCCTGAAGCTTCAGTTTCTCCATCTGGACAACAACCGTACTTAGAGGCTGCACATCCACCAGCCGTCGTGGTTGTAATTTCAGCAGGACATCCTTCATAGTCTTCGTTTTGTGCTTCCGTCCATCCATCTGGACAACATCCAAATAATGATCCTTCACAAGGCGGTAATGGGCAGCCTTTGAAATCTTTTCCTTGGGCTGGTGATACACCGTCTTGACAGCACCCATGCTTTGTGTCGTTGCATGTTTTAATAACGGAACAACCTTCATCAAATGGTCCTTTGGCCGCTGTTCTATTATCTGAACAACATCCGAACGGAGCACTAACGCATGGAGCTTTTTTCTTTCTAGGCTTGCATTTTCGTGGAGTTTGTTCTTTTGTTATAATATCCTGCAATGTGTAAGGCGTTGAGCCCTGGGTTTCATCATCACTTGTATCAGTTTCTGATGTTGACCAAATATCAAATGTTGTACCATCTGTTTCATCAGAACTATCAGTTGTAGATTCCGAAATTCCTGAACTTGTTGACTCAGTACTTCCTGAGCTCCCACTTTCAGAACTTTCTGTACTATCTGTGCTTCCTGAGCTTTCAGTGCTTTCTGTACTACCCAAACTTTCAGTACTTCCCGAAGTATCGGTACTTTCACTGCTATCGGTAATATCTGTACTGGCGGTACTATCTGAACTTCCGATACTTTCAGTACTCTCTGAAAAGTCTGTACTTCCTGAACTTTCGCTACTTCCAGAAGTATCTGTACTTCCAGAAGTATCTGTACTTCCAGAAATCTCTGTACTTCCAGAACTATCTGTACTTCCAGAACTATCTGTACTTCCAGAGCTTTCAGTGCTTCCCGAACTATCTGTACTTCCTGAGCTATCTGTACTTCCTGAACTATCCGTACTTGCTGAGCTATCCGTACTTCCAGAGCTTTCAGTGCTTCCCGAACTATCCGTACTTCCTGAACTATCCGTACTTCCTGAACTATCCGTACTTCCTGAGCTATCCGTACTTCCTGAGCTATCCGTACTTCCTGAGCTATCTGTGCTGTCTGAACTATCTGTGCTGTCAGAAGTTGCACTAACATCGGTACTATCAGTACTACCAACGCTTTCTGTACTAGCTGGACTTTCCGTAGTCCCTAAACTATCTGTACTACCAGTGTTGTCTGTACTTCCTGAAATATCTGTACTTCCCGGGGAATCTGTACTTCCTGAAGTATCTGTGCTGTCTGAGCCCTCTGTACTTCCTGAACTCTCCGTACTTCCTGGACTTTCTGTACTGCCTGGGCTCTCTGTACTGCCTGGGCTCTCTGATGTCTCTTGTTCATTTGTACTTTGAGGCGTTTCTGTACTTCCCTCAGCCTCTGTACTTTTGGGACTCTCAGAGGTATCAGTACTTCCTACAGATTCTGTGCTTCCAGATGTTTCCGTGCTTCCTGGGGATTCTGTGCTGCCAGGGCTTTCAGTGCTGCCAGGACTTTCAGTGCTACCGGAACTTTCGGTACTGCCAGAACTTTCGGTACTTCCAGGACTTTCAGTACTTCCAGGACTTTCGGTGCTACCAGAACTTTCTGTGCTACCTGGACTTTCTGTACTACCTGAACTATCTGCACTACTAGAACTGTCTGTACTTCCTGAAACGTCTGTGCTTCCTACGCTCTCCGTGCTTCCAGGGCTCTCGGTGCTTCCAGCGCTCTCTGTGCTTCCAGGGTTTTCTGTGCTTCCTGAAGTGTGGGATTTCGATGTGTCCGTAGATCCAGAACTTTCAGTCGCATGCGAGGAGATGCTAGATTTCCCCAAGAGAGCGGTTATTTCAGTTGATATTGAGGTTTCTAACGTCTCGGTAGATGATGATAGTGACGATGAATCGTAGTCGCCACTTCCTTCAATGGTGGTAGATGATGGACTAGAGCTGCTAGTGAAATCACCAGACCCTTCGTTATCATTCAAAGCCTCCTCTGCTGACATATCACCTCGCAAAGGACCTGGGTCGTCGTTTTGCATTAGTTCATCATCATCCAAAGAAATGTCGAAACGTTTAGTCTCATCTAGATCAACCCCATCCGCCAGCTCGGCATTGTCTTTCATCTTCTCCGTGAACGGATTCAAGTCGTCTTCACCTTCGTCCTCGCATTCATCTTCAGATTCGTCATCTTCCTCGATGGGTTTGCTTGTGATATTAACTGGCAGCGTTTCGTCTTCAGTACAAGCATCAGTGTTGCATTTTTCGCTGGAAAACTCAATGGCACCTGGATCACAGTTGGAAACTATCTTTCCTTCTGCCATGCACAGCACTTCACGGTTTCTCTCTCCGCCTCCGCACGGTTTGTCACATGCTCCCCATGGGCCAGCGAACCATTGACCGTCACATTCTTTCTTCTCTCCTTCGCAATCCTGGCTCACTTCTGGTTTATTGGCTGCAACACACTTACTTTCGTCTTCCGCCAACTCTATAGTGTCTTGGTCATATTGGCCGCAGATTACTATTCTGGTTTGAACTCCTTTACCACACTCCGTGGAGCACTTGCTCCACTCTGACGTGAACCATTGGTACTCGCACACGGTTGTATTACAAGGACGGGTGAGTTCCGGCTTTTCGGATGGACAAAAAGAGTCATTGTACACTACTCCAGCCTTTGAAGCGCATACTGCTGTTCGGGTTTCTTGCGTCAATCCGCACGTTTTGCACTAAAATTGTAAAGTTTACTCCAATTTTTAAAAGGGGAGAAAATTATCATAAACGTACTCCACTCCACGATGATGTTATCCAGTCAACGCCTTCACAAGGTTGAAGCATACATTTTTTAGATGACTCGGGTTTCTCGTCTGGACACTCGGTGTCTTGAAGTACTTTCTTCTTACCATCGTCTTCGGTATAGCACACCACTTGTCGCTTTTCTTCGCCATCTCCACATAGTTTGTCGCACTAGATGGAACAAGTTGAACCAACTTTAGTTACATGTCCCTGTTAAATGTATGATACTCACTGGAAGCCATCGTCCAATATGCCACTTAGGGCATTTCAAGCCCATGTTGCATTCCTGAATTGTAGCAGGCTTATTGCCAACGCTCTGCAAGCACACAGAATCTTCCACTATTTCAGCGACTCTGAATACACTTTCTCAGATTAAGCCCACGCAAATAATAAATCCTTCTTACCCACTCGCATCCACCTTTTCGCAGTGCACAGTCCTCTCCTGTTTGCCCTCACTTCCACACGGCTTCGAACATTTACTCCAAGGTCCTTCAATCCAATGAGGAGCGCATTCCTCTTGACCGCACTGCGTTGTGTCGACCGGCTTAACCGACGCGTCACATAGGCCATCATCAACTTGTTCTAAGGTAGTCCTGCTGTTGCACGTTACTGTCCTTGTTTGAACGCCTGTCCCGCACGACACAGAACATGGCGCAAAGGCGGAATATGTCCAGGCATATGAATCTGGTTCGTTTGACTTGGCTACGTTTTCAGGCACGCTGTACTCATATTGAATGCCTACATTTCTGTCCTGATACAGGAGCACAATGTAAATGGCTTCTGTGGTGGGACCCATGCATGTTAAATGGTCAGGCGCTGCAAATCCTTGAGGCCTTCTATCGTAATGCCACCAGCATCCGGCAAACTGCATTGGTCGTGGGAAATCGATACGCCAGTTGCCATTAAGATAATAATGCCCACTGAGGTTCCTACAGCCCAAGTAATTGTTGGACGGCGCCACCTCTTCAATATCAATGTTAGTAGCTCCGGCGGGAATCAGCAGGACATCGTTGTAACCTACATTGGAGACGCAATAAAAATTACAGTTAATAACAGTTTTTTATCAACAGCTCTTGGGACTTACTAAGACTACTTTTAAATATTAAAAAAAGAGTAACAAACAAAAAATTATAATAATTATGGGCAGACATGCCCAAATTGATACAAAAAATAAAAAAATAAACAAACAATGCCCAGTCACCGTGGGCGTTGTGCAGGGCCTCGTGATCGATCCTTTCTTCTGGAATGGAATGTATGAGGATGTCTGTTATCTACTGGAAACATTAATTGATTTTGCGGATTGTATTGTCACAGTTGTTGTTACTAGGCAAATTATAACGTGAAAATATGCAACACACAAACATCGGGGAAATGAGGTGGTTCTCTAAGAGGATTCTCACTTCAGATTCTCATTTAAGATTCTCACTTAGGATTCTCAAAAACAAATTAAATGTTAAACCGCTTCGGCGGTCATTGAGAATTGATAGCATGGTCTATGTGTAACTAATCCGACATCGTAGAGCAAAAAAGAACTATCAAATTTAAACCACCGGTCCATGGTGCTGAAAACCAGTTTAATATGTTCCGCCATCTTTAACTCGCATATATTTGTATGTCAATCTAAAATTGATCTCGCAGAACTCTCCTTTGATTCTTCCATTTAAAATGTTATTTTCCCTCTGTATGTTTCTGTACAGATTATTTTATACTACTTTCTATTGTAAGGTTTTGGGCTAATGTCACCGACACACTAGAATTCATAATGAGCTGACGTTAATGAAGAAGACGCTACATCATTTGAAGTTTTATGTGGCATAAAATGTACTGTTAAAAGTGCCACCTATGGGCAAAGTGAATGAACTAGGTGCAGTTTGAGTCGTCAATTTGACATTTGGCAGTGAATATCGAACGATTTTGAGATAATTGATCGTCATTCTTAATGAGCCAAAGCACACCAATTTGAACTAGTTCGGAAGGAACATGATCGGGATGCGGCTGGTTAGCAAGAGATCGCTACCTATCGAAATTATAGTCCCGACTAGCTTGCCAGGTCGTAGGTGCTGAACAAACACACCAGCATACAAATATAGGGCTTGTTCCGAGACTCGCTCCTTTGGCTGACATCATACTGCGGAAGAAATCAAATAAAAAGAAGCAACTCCCTATTCCATTTCTTAATTGCGTATATTTCTTTATACTTTTCACTGTATAAAATTGATATATTTATATACAAAATGCATCGCGTTTACGAGCCTACATAGCGCAAAATAGCGAGATGGCAGAACATAGAAACTCATTCTTAATTTGCAGCGCCTTCTAGTGTAGTTTTGTTGCCCCAGGAGATGTATGCGGAGGAATGGTTTCGCTGTGGTTTAAATTCGACACTATTATTTCACGCAATGTTTTGTCAAGTATCCTTGTGAATCAGTGACTTTCGAAGGTTTCCGCGTACCAAAAAGTCTGAGTATGATTAATTTGTATCAATCAATTCTCTCGGATACTTTCCCAATAGTTTCATCGAAAGTTTTTTATTTTCTACCGCAAACAAATTAATTTTAATGAAACAATCCCTTCAGCAAGATCGGCTATAATACAACAAATATTAAAAAAAATTCGGAGAATTTACAAAATTCATCAGGCAATAATTATACTATGAGGCTATACACACCAACTTGAAGATCATTCATATCCAGTAATCCATTGACCGTTCTACAACTTGAACCATCACCATCACAACTTCTGCATTTGTCTTCACGTCTTGGAGATCCCAGCATCATATCACAGCCCACAGGTTGACATTGCCCGTCCACGCAAACGTCTAAGGACTCGTCATTGCAACGAGTTCCGTCTATCACTTTCGATTTGTGTCGATAGTAGAAGCGTTCTCCGCGAGGCATGCAATTAAGCTCGCAAGGATTCGGTGCTTTAGTATATGGTACCCATTCATATCGAATACCCTCAAATGGTATGTGATTGAATCGTGAACACTGTTGGCCACGAAAGTCTTCTTCATCTTCAGGACAATCCTTAAAAAAATTGAGATGGTGATTACATTTTGGCAAAAATATTAAATTTCAAATCAACAGCTTCACGAATTTCTTCAAAAATTTCACAAATTTCGTTCGTTTCTCTTTTTAATTAACAAGTTTGGCAAAAATGAGTACCGAAAAGTTTTGTTTTGGGAGAATAACAGCATTACTGTATACTACTGACAAACTGCACATTACGACATAGCTGAATCATCTCTAAATATCTCACAAAGTTTCAAATTTAAATTTACTATATCATGTGTATCTTTTTCAAATGGATGGCATAATATTTTAGATGTATGTATCTATTGTCTTGAAATTAATGGACCATTTTTTAAAGAGTGTTACACGCAACAAACATAAACGCGTCGACATATTAAAATTTCAACTATAAACAAGGCACAAGCAATATGAAATACAAGAATAATTTAGATAGCTCGCACAGAATGCCGTCAAAATAGCAATGTGTTATTTATTGTAAATATACTCTGAATTTAAGAAAATTAACATATTGAAGGAACATTCATAAAACAAATCGTCGTTCGTATTTTTGTGTTTTTTGTTCAAAAGAGCGTGCAAGATAACTAGGACAGGAACGACTTAAGAACTTCGAAGTCCTACCTATAAAACAGAATATGAACAGAAAATTAAATTATAGTATATTAAGAAAATGCAATCGCATAATTCTAGGACATTGATATCAAAAAATGTTTGAGCATCCACTCTATATTCAACGCATTTTTTGTAATTGTAATAAAAGTTGACAAGACTTTTCTGTAGAGATTAACGGATCCCCAAAATTGTGTTGGCATTGAAAGTTTGAAACCATTTTATTCTAACAGTTTTGAACCAACCTGCCAATACTATAGTATCTTGTGAGCTGCTGAAATCATAAGATATCAGTTTCAGTAAACTTATGACCAACTCTCAGAAGAAAAGATGAAATCACGTCATAGAATCAAAAGACAATTGAGCATAATAATTGAATCCTTGAAAGCTTCGATTTATTTCTCATAAATGTTATAACGATATATAGATAAGATACAACTATATAATTATTTTCACATGGGACAATTTTAAAGCCACAGCTTCATAGGCTTGTAAGGAAGGACAGGCTATCAATTCGAATGGGATATGGTTTTTTATAACTGCCAGAACTACAGCCTTGGCCAAAAGTATAAGCCCAACCTATTTGTCAGCTGCATATTAAATAAAAGTTGAATGCTAGTAATTCACCGGTTGATCTTCATCTGTGAGGCTACCTGTTAATTGCAATAAAATGACCTTCGACAGTTTCTTTAAAAACCCGGACACATGATTGGTAATAATGTGAAATTCCCGAATTTTCATATATAACCCTTTGCAGTGTCGTGGTCTGTTACAGTTCGCGTCCGCTACTTTAACGATCAACATTGATTCATTTATAGTTAGTGAGATAAAATTCCTCGTTCTCATAAATGGCAAAAACAAAAGAAATAGATTCAGAAACACGTGCACAAATTCAATTGCTACATGAAGAAGGGTTCAGCTCGAGAAAAATTGCCGGACGCCTTGGATGTTCTCGCGGGGCGGTTCGATTAGCTATTCAACGATTTAAAAAAACCGATTCACATATGAATTTACCGAGGAGCGGTCGAAAAGAAGTAACAACCATACAGGAGGACACATTGATTGTACGTGGTTCTTTGAAGGATCGGAAAAAAACATCTGCCATGTTATCTGCTGAGCTGTCAGGAGAGTTTAGAAAAAAATTATCCTCCAGAACAGAAAGAAGACGTCTATGTGAAAAAGGCGAGAAGGAAGCCGTGGTTGTCAGAAAAAAATCAGAAAGTTCGGCTAGAATGAGCTTGGAGGCACCAACGTTTAACCGAAGAAGATTGGTCGAATATTATATGGTCAGACGAATCTAGCTTTGAACCAAGTTTTCGAAATGTTATGTATTTTCATCTAAAAGCATTTTATCGATTCAGGAATAGATGCATTTTATGTTATGCGCTATTTTCAAAAATATGTTTTTTTAACAATTTTCAGATTTTTGGAACACCGGGTGCGACCTTTGTGCGGCGCAGAATTGGTGAAGCATACCAGCCACAGTGCGTGGTACCAACTGTCAAGCACGGAGGGGGCAGCATAATGGTTTGGGGTTGCATAGCTTTGAGCGGAGTAGGAAATTTGTACGTGTGTGAAGGTCGGATGGCCTCATCGAAATACATCTCAGTACTTGAAAACGCACTCTACGAATCGGCAGTAAAGATTTTTGGCGAAAACAACCTTCCAGCAAGACAATGCACCTTGTCACAAATCTGGAGTTGTTATGAGGTGGTTTCGTAATAACAGTATAGATTTGTTGGAATGGCCCCCTCAGTCTCCAGATCTTAACCTGATCGAACATTTATGGAGCATTCCGGAAAGAAGGATGCATGAACGTTCTATAATTTCCAAAACAAGTTTGATTTGTGCCTTGAAAGAAGAATGGGAAGCAATAACTTCCGAAGAATGCAAAAACCTTATTTCGACTATGCCAAGAAGAATTGCTGCGGTTATTAAAGCCAAAGGAGGTTCAACCAAATATTGACTTATTTTAATAAAATAATATGAAAAACAATTATATTTGCCATTTTCTTTCAACCAATATTAATACGCTTTGAAATATGTTACTTTTCTGGGATGGGCTTATACTTTTGACCAAGGCTGTATATCATCAGTAATAAGGATTAGTTGACAAACAGCACAAGATGGAAATTCAGAACTTAGAATAGAGAAATCTAATCTGTAATCTGTTTAAGAAATAAACTCATTCTGCATGATGTCCGCAGATATGAAATTATCTTTCCATTGGTTTCGCAAGTAGGTTTCCGTTATATATTCTTCCTATCAACGCGGTCTTCTTTTACATTTTAAGAAATTTAGACATTTACTAGGAAATTTTCGGGTAAAAATAAATTCTGCGGAACATTTTACAAGCTATTGAAAAAAGCAACTGCATGCTTTTTCACATAGGGAAATTATTTAGTCATATGATACAAGATGAATAAAAAGATGACGTTGTGCAAAAAATAGGCGCCAATAAACATATATCTATCAATTTCTTCAATATATCATAGTCTTATGCCTTACTTTGCCTTATCTTTGTATGGAGCTCCTCATTTGATCTTCAGTGAAGTAAAAGATTTGAGAAACAAATAAATAATCGATAAACATTGGAAAAGAAATATCAGTTTCAGTTCAGATGGGTGGCAATTGTACTGTTTTCATAATCCACTTTATATGTAAAAGGTCCATGGAAAAGTTCAATTCAATGATCATGATAAGCATCATCCATCCGTTGCAAAATGATAAAACTAAACAAATAACAATCCTAAAGCTCGGCAAAGAACCGGCAAAAAAGATTTATGTCCCGTGGATAACATCATCAACCATCATATCAACCATTAGGCCGATTGGGCTGCATCTATTTTCGGAAGATAGTCACAGCAAAGCAAGTCACTAGCGCAATATTCGACACATTAAAACAATTTTAGATAGCAGAACAGGAGTAAACATCTTGGCCTACATCATGGATCTTCCGAATCATGTGGGCGAAAATAGCCCCTGGAATAATTACGTGAGACATAGTTTCTTCCGATTGTTTATTTAGTCACCACCCTCTGCGTCTCGGAGCTAGTGTCAGTTTGGACTAACCGAAAGACATGTAACTCGACTTCTTCCCGGAGACAAGGAAGCGCATACTAGTTTCCGCGGACAGCGCGGGTCCATCCGCGAAAATCCACTGAAGTCTTCATTCAACAAACCATTTTATGTGCAACATCTGCAAACAGGCTGGTCGTTTGATCTTGTGATACACTTTCGATTTCAACCATCAGGAACACCCACAGTCGATGGATCACGAAACCATGTCTCCCGAAACATGGAAATATCAATGTGTCCATGAATAGTGGAAGGGAAGGCTCGTACCACCGCGGATATAAAGGATGGCAGATTATTGGCTAACAGGCGGTGGTCATGCACACGAGCTGAAGAATAAACAATAGCATAAAATTACAACATTGTCCATTGACAGCTCCATTCCACACGCGGAAGTCCCGTTTTAAGTCAGCTGAATCAAATTCGTAATGGCAACATTCGCATCTGGTCTAGTGCTTAGTTTATTTACATAGTGTGATGATGGTCAGCATGGATCCGCAGTGGTATTTTTGGCGGAGAATCACCACGAGCCGCATGACAGTCAGAAGCAATAATAGGGTTTTATGAGAAATGAACTCATGATATTAGATGTAATGTAAACACGCTTGTCCTTGTAATTCCGAAAAACCATAAAAGTTAAATTTAAATTTTCCTGACCTCATATAATGGAAACATTTTTAACACTTAATCATTATGTGCATGTTTATCATCGATCACGCAATATTGTCAATGATACAACTTACCTGAGTGTTACATGAAAAGTATTTCCTATTTCCTCCGGTACACAACGGTGCTCCTTGAGGACTGAAAATTGAAAATACAGATTGAATTTGCATTGCATTTCTGTTCAAATTGTCTACAAATTGGTTTATTTATGTACGTTACCTGAAATTTAAACAGTCTCTTGTTTGATATGCTACACCGCCCCCACACGATCGCGAGCATTCTGACGGAGAACTCCACTGACCCCATTCATTAGGATCCGATCCATTGCCGCCAGGTATAACAAAACTTTCAGGTAAATACATATGTGCCCCATTTTGTCGTTTTAATCGTTTACCGTGCTGAAATGGATGAAAGTAGTTTTGTAATGAACAGAATAAGCCATCATGATGAGTATTAAAAGGATAAATGAGGGGTGGACCAGCTAAGCAGAATGATGGGGCGAATTTCCGTTTTACTTCATTTCTCAATGATATAATTGAAGAGGATGGGGATTAAAGTTACATTGATGCCCAATTTCAAATAAACGTTTACGGACAAATATTTGCAGGTTATGCTATCTCTGTAGTCATTGCAGATATCAAAAATTTAGTTTTTATATTGTATTTGTGCAACTGATAAAATGAATTTATAAATAATTTAACTCAACTCGAAACTCAGTTATTAAATAAAGAAAACAAAAAACTAAGTAGCGATTATTGTTCATGTCCTTAATTCAATATGGCGATAGCTTCGTCTAGCAGCTTTGTTTTTATCGTTTCTTATCAGACTCTACAAAATAGTCTTATCATTCTTGTGGTGCTCTGGTGATGGTAAGGCGCCTTTGATTGAATAGATGTCTTTGGAATCATCAAGGATGAGAGCAAAAAGCATTGGAAATATCAGTCCAATTCTTCGCCACAAAAGAGTAATACATATATACTTCAATCAACTACTTTGAATGTAAAAGGGATGATAAATCGTGATTTAAGCTTGTTGAGTAGTTTATCGATAGATCTAGTTCGCGTTGGCATATTCAAAGTCCGGCAAGTCAGGTCCCATCTACAAACTGCATGAATTTCACTTTCTCAATCTCTATCATTCGAATCGCTGCCCCTTTATTGATTGATTATTCTCCTGATGTATTGGGTGTGTGAATATGACTCCGCCCTTTTTTGTTAAAATAAAACGCATTTTTTTGTCAAGAAAATTTAATGGAAGTTTATTAAAAGTATACTCCATCGGCAGCTACAACCTTTGCCCATCTTTTAACAAATTTACGTATTCCTTGCCTGAATAGATCCTGGCGTTTTGAGCTGATCCAATTATCAATCCAAATTTTGAAACTTTCGTATACAGTGAACCGTTCTCCCGTAAGATCGGACTGCATTGTTCGGAATAAGTGATAAGCTATATCTGGCGAATATAGCAGGTGGAATAGCACTACCCAGTCCCGTCCATCTAAATATGTTTTCACGACTTCTGCGGTATGCGGTGTGGCATTATCATGTTAAAGGATTAATTTGCTGTGCCTATTTCATTAATAGTTTGAGAGGGTTCGAGCAACTCATAATGTACAACACCTCTCTGATCCCACCAAATGCAGAGCCTAACCTTACCACAGTGAATATTTCTCTTTGGCTGTGATGGACCGGGTTCCCCTTAGCATTTCCCACCCTTTTAGACGTTTAGGATTCTCATAATACGAGGGGTGATCAAAAAGTAATGAGAAACGGTTACTTCCAGTCCGCATAAAAATCCAACAAAATTGTTTTTCGCTTGCTTATAGACTCACTAGGTCAGCATGAAAAAATCATATAAATAGACTACGATTCACGGGAGGGACATTCAGTTGAATACGAACCGGCGAATAGATAACATCAAAATGGAGAAAAACGAAATTAGAGCAGTCACTAAGTACCTCTGTTTGAAAAAAATATCTACCAAGACATACACAGCGACTAAGAGGAAACATTGGCGAACTCTGCTCCTCCGTGTTCCACAGTTGCACGCTGGGCCAAGGAGTTTAAGCTGGGAAGGACTTCCACTGAAGATGAACACCGCGAAGGACGCCCATCTACGTCCCACACTGAAGATAACGTGAAAAAGGTCGAAGATGTTGTGTTGGCAGATCGAAGAGTGACCGTCAGACATGTCGCTGAGGTCACGTTGATCTCATACGGTAGCGTTCGAACAATTCTTGTGAACGAATTGCAGATGAAAAAGGTCTCTGCGCGTTGGGTACCGCGAATGTTAACCGACGAGCACATGAAAAAACGAGTCGATATTTTAAGGGTGAATCTCCAAAAGTTCCAAGCAGATCGGAAAAAATTTCTGTCACGTTTCGTGACCATGGACGAGACCTGGATCCACCATTTTGATCCTGAAACCAAACAACAATCGATGACTTGGAAGCGAGCCTCCTCACCAACACCGAAGAAGTTCAAAGTGTCAAGTTCGGCGGGAAAGGTTATGGCGTCCGTTTTTTGGGATGCCGAAGGAATAATTATGGTGGAATATTTGGAAAAGGGAGCCACTATTTCGGGCTCTTACTACGCGGACCAAATACGAAGATTGCGGGAAGTCATTAAGGCAAAAAGACGCAGCAAACTGAGGCTGGAGTGCTGTTTCACCAAGCCAACGCTCCGGCTCACAAAGCCGCAGTTGCGATTGCTGCCAAGAAACGGGATTCGAACTGCTGGAACACCCAACCTTTTCGCCAGATCTAGCTCCCAGTGACTTCTACCTCTTCCCTTGTCTCAAGCAACACCTCCGAGGCAAGAAATTTGAAGACAATAGTGAAGTGATGGCCGCTGTTAAGACGTTTTGGGAGGGTCAAGACAAAAAAAAAATTTCTCGGGAAATCCTGGGTTTAGAAAAAAGATGGACTAAATGTATTGCCTTGTTAAGAGACTATGTAGAAAAATAAATTATTTTTGTAACTGTCATCACCGTCCTTTATTGCGATTCTCATTACTTTTTGATCACCCCTCGTATATCCATTTTTCATCTCCTGTGACTATTCGATGCAAAACTCTTTTTCTTTGCTGTCTTTTAAGTAGCATTTCACAATTTGTTTTTCTACGTTCGATGTCTCTTTCTTTCTATTTATATGGAACCCAGTTACTAACTTTTTGAACCATTCCCATTGCTTTTAAACGCTTTGCAACAGTTGATCGTTCAACATTTAATTTTGCAGCCAATTCGGATTGAGTTTGCCAATACTGCTTCAATTCGGCATCTTCAAACTTTTTGGGTAGTTTTCTATGTTATTTGTCCACAGCGTCAAATTCATTATTTTGAAATCATCAAAACCATTCTTTACATGTTGTATTAGATAGAGCATGGACACCGTAAATCTCCACAAGCAAACGATGAGTTTTCGCTGCACTTTTCTTTGCAATAAAATAGTATAATAGCAATTCCCGCAAATGATGTTTACTTGAAACGAAAATCGACATTTTCAACAAGGTAGAAACACTTGTTGCTTACACTTCAACTAAATGTCACGTCGTGCGTTTGACAGCTTACATAAAGTCCTACCGAATACAAGTGCTGCCATTTATTAGTTCACGCAAGCAATGCTCAAAACGATATCTTTTGGGAAAGGACGGAGTCATATTCACACACCCAATATGCTCCCGCGCATTAAACAGTATTTAATTTTCTTACCCAACAGCTTTTTGCAGAAAATATCTTCTAATTATTATGAATCCTTGTGAAATGAGAGTTATCTAAATGGGTTTAAATAAAATAAACCTCCCTTTTCTTTTCAGAAGCTATCACAATCATTTAAGAAATTGTAAAAATTCAAATGTTTCTTCGTATAGATCATTAAAAGTTTTTTTTCAAAATGAATTTCACATGCATTCATATACATTTGTGATATTTTTTTTTAAATTTCTACCTTTCTGGCGGCTTTCTTATTACAGATTCATAAAAATTATTTCGAATGGCGTATCTTCATGCCAATTTATCTAGTGTGTATAATAAAACTTATCTATAGCGTATACCAATGAGACAAAGAAGTTTTGTCCGTTATTGAGAATGTCCACTATCCAAAAATATCTCAAAGTAAGTCCGCTATTGAAAGATAACCGCTATTCAGAAGTGTCTGTTAAGAGTAGTTTCACTGTATTATTATAATCCAGAATATATAATGTATATATAACAAAAGGAGTCCACTCCAAAAACGCACACAATTAATCAAAGTGGTGCATAACGCAGGATTCTCCCATTGAATAGCATGTGCTTTCATCAGAAAAAAACATCAGTTCAACAAAAAAAAAAAATTCTTTTAAGAAATAGATATGAAATCTAATACGCATTTAGTTACTCAAATCATGAAATTAAAATACTTACATATCGACTGTGTGATGTGTGTATCTCTATTGTAACCAGGAAAATAACTAAGGCGGCTGATCTGAAATAAATAAAAAATAAAAGATTTTAGCTAATTTCTCATTGTATCGATCTCTCAGCTAAAAAAGAAAGAAATAGTATCGGTTTCATATCGAGTATTTAATTACACGTTAAATTAGCTCGCGAAGTAATCATTTTTTAGACAATTCTCTTGGGGACTTGAAATTTTTAGCTATAATCACAACGAGAGTGAGATAATATGTATATTGCTTATGAGCAGAATTCGATAGAAAAGATGTAACAAGTACACAAGCAAAATTGTTTGAAGATTACTATTCAATATGGGACATTAAACTTTGCTTGGCTATATAGTTTCAGAGATGGTACTTCCTGATTTTGATTCATTTTACGGACCAAGCAAAATTTCAATTAAAATAAAATTATAAAATTGTGAAGAACTTTACAATTTTATTATTTGAAAGATAAAGACGATGCAAAAATAATTTCATTTAAGTGATAGCCGCGACTATAAGTTGAAATTATGACATTCTTCCGATGGTATTGTAAAAAAAACTTGATCTATCAGAAGAACTGTCCACACATCACATGATCTTGGAGGATTGGCGTTGACCTGGGCTGCTGTATGAAATAAAAGAATCCGCCAAAGCTGATTTTCAATAATCCAATTTTTTGTTTGGTGGTGAGAAACGGTGCGCCCAGTTGCTTGGAAGCAATTTTCGCCCATAACAATATTTACTGTATTTGTTTATATGTATTATATTTTATGTATTTATTTATATCAATCCAACAAATCTCAAGAGTATTATTATGATATCAATGAAAGCGGATTATATTTATGATTTAAGCAGATTTTTATTTTTAAAAAATGGTAAAAACTTTGAGTATTCGTGTGATTCGATACTGTTTTCAATTCACCGCAGACATATTAAATTTATTAAAAACCTACAAAAAAAATAAAATTATAATTTTATTTACTTAAAGCAGCCTTTGAACTCAATTGTATGATCGCTACGAATCGATTTAGACCACAAATTTTACCATCCACCTGTCTGCCTTGGCCGCCAAAGTACCTTCAAGTTCACTCATTATGAACACCTGTTACTAGTTAGTGTGTTTTGATCTCTCCATAGGAATGCGTTATTGAGCAATAAAGTTACTGTTGGGTCGATTTGACCCTGCGTACCCGAGTTTGTTACATTTTTGTTTGAGTGCTTAGGAAAGGCCTCAAAGGGACCCAAAAAAAGGTCGTTGTGTTTTTTGCACGGACAACAAGACAGTGCCTTTTTGTCACGAATGTTTAAATTACATTTGCCTAAAGCACGCAAAATGAATTTGCGAAAATTGCGCAAATTAAGCAATTTTTAGATTTTATAAATTTTTTTTCTGTATTTTTAATGACATATTTTACTAAACAAAACCTTAAAAATAAATAATTGTTTTTAAAATCACTTTTTATTCCATAATATAGATGAATAGGTAAGTAAAAAAAGGATTACGAAAAAAAGTCAACCCGAAAATCACAGTTTTCGCACGAAAAATCATTGGGTCGATCTGACCCTACGTTTCAGGTAGTGTGATTTTTTTCCACGTATCCACTGCCGGGTTAAAACAATAACAACGTATAAGGCCTACTCGGGGTGCTTCCAATGTTCTCTAAATATTGTCAGCTTCTTTCAGCGGCGCTCCAAAATAACAAGCAAACCAACAATGTTGAAATGCATCCTAGTTTATCGGAAACGCGTACTAACGCTAGCTCCCTAAGACGGAATATGAATTTCAAACTAATGCATTCTTCAAGAGTGGCTTCCAACTCATTAACATTCAACTAGAGTCGTGCAGAACAATAAGCGTCCAACGACAATTTTATTGGAAGCAAGGAAATGCTTAACGACACCCATCGTGTGGAATCCAAAAATGCAAGCGAAACGCATTGTTAAATTCATGACGCCACTCGCATGTGGGGTGATCCAACAACACCAAAAAAGTTAGACGCATCAAACCATTGATGAATGAAAAGTGCAGAATGCGTTGAGAAGTCCCACGACTGTTCTTCATTAAATTGCACGCAGGTTGTGAAAACATGAGTAGAGAAGTTCATGCAAACATGTTGGGCGTATGATATGGAGTTTTGGGATAACACATCACGTTTATAAAAATTGGTTAGCTAGTTGAATGCTAATACGGCCATAGTCTCAAATTTGCGGTCAAAGGTGGGTTTAAGTAGAAAATTTCAACACCGAAGTTTCTCAGGAAAATTCAGGCAACTGCTGTTCTTAACTTTTCTCTACTGAGGGAATTTCGGATATTTCTCGACAGGACTATTGAAGCCAGAATTTGCAAGACTAGGACTTCCAATCGGAAAACTGTAGCTTCAAAGTAGACTAGCAAACGATAGCAGCTACATTATGTCTAAAAGTGATTTGTATACCGCAAATAGGAAGTACGTCAAAGTAAAGGTTGAAGTAGCTATGTGGTTTGAGCTCATGCTATAGACTTAAAAAAATTGAATTAGTATCATGAATTCAAGGAATATTTTTTGCTTGTATGAATGTTACAAACAAAATGATTAAAACAAAGTAATGAAAAATGCGAGGATATCTAAACTGTTATGCAGTATATTGTTGAAAATTTTTTTGACGCACTAGATACAAAAACTTAGTTCTTGAATCTAGCCCGGATGTCTATTTAACTTTTTAATCTTCGACACAGCTCACCTTTTAATATGTAAACGCTACCAACAATAAAGTAAAAAATGATTCATTCAATTCAATTTTTATTCAGCCAAAATATTTACACGGTTCTTATTAACTTCCCAGTATATGGGAAGTTCATGTAATCGCCTCGAAAATCGAAATTGAAATTTTCAACTTTTCTTTACGTTTTGAGGTCTATAGAGTATATATGAAGAGTTTTTAGAAAGGAAGATGTGTATGTGTACGTACGTATGTACGCTCGTGGACAATTTTTTCTACGAGCATAACTCACGTAAACAAAGTCATATCGACTTTGTTAAGGTGTCAATCGAAGCGTCTTTGCAATGTTAAGAGCTGATTAGTTTTTTTTTTCATTGACGTTTGTGACACCGCGTGTGTAGGTTGTTTCTCGAACGATCTAGAAGGAATTTGTAGTAGCTTTAAGCCTCACAAAAACTGAGAACTTATTAAATCCATTTTTGGTGGCGTATTGGAGTGATCTTCGCTAGCCGTTCCTGATTAAGGTATTCCTGTTAAATAACTTAAAACTAGGTAGCCAAACAGGCCAAGGCACGGAGGAAAGTCCCGCAAAATGGCGGCCAATAGGCCGCCCGATCAAATGGACCTCGTGGAAATCGAAGTACCAATAGCCGACAAGGATTCCTCAAAACGGAAAAAAGCTCAATAGCCCATGAACATCCGAAAAAGATGACCACTATGGAAACGCACGCAAGTACAATAAGAAATGTTGATTACAGTGTAGGTAACAAATACGAATCAGGAGGCCAACCTAAAGCTATCGCTAGCAGTGCAATAATTAAGACAGACAATGACCCCCCTAAACGTGATCCAAAAATAATGAACAGTTATAGTGAAGTAAAAAGAAACAGCTATGCAGTCATAGTTGAAAGGAAAATTGAAAATGAAAGGAAAAGGCTAGATGAACTATCTTTTCTAATGATAATAAGGAAAATTAAAAACATCAAACCCATAAAAGCGAACAGTGTAGGCTTTGGTAGGATAAAAGTGTTCTTTAAAACCCATTTAGAAGCCAATGATTTCATTACAAACCCTAACCTCAAAACTTATGACCTAAGTGCTTTCATTCCAAATAATCTATTATATAGATATGGAGTTATTAGAAACATTTCAGAGGATATAAACCTGGATGAACTCAGGAATTACGCAACTCCGTGCAATTGGGAAGGAGAAGAACTGAAAAACGTCAAAATAATAAATACTCAAAGAATGATGACCAGAAACAGAGAAAAACCGGAAGAGTTCATCAACACGAGAACAGTTAAAGTCACGTTCGAAGGAGAATGCATCCCCGACGCCATAAAATTTGACTTTATAAAAATTAAAGTAGACTACTTCCTGTTTAGAACCAGGCAGTGCACCAAATGTGGTAGACTAGGTCACACAGGTAACTTCTGCAGAAGCACCAAACCTAGATGCCTGAAATGTGGCAATGATATGTGCACAGGTAACTGCAATATAATTTACTGCATATTGTGCAAAAGCTCAGAACATGATGCTAAGTTCAAATCATGCCCAGTTAGGACCCATCATGAAACTATAAATGAGATTAGTGCGAAACTAAACATTTCTAACAGAGAGGCAAGAGATCTATGCACAAATAACAGATTTGCCCCCCTAGAGAATGTAAACGACTACGAAGCAGATTTTCCAAGAATAAAGAACAGACATATCACAAACTTCAGAAACCCCAGAGTTGACGCCAACAAAACAATCACCAAGTGGAAATACGCCAAGGTAGTGTTGAATAATACCAAGAACGCAGATAACAACAAAGACAAAAACACCGATGAAACCACACCTTCCTACAAACACTTCAGTCACACTCAGCCGACGGAAATAGAAAAACTAACAAAAATTTTACACAATTTTGAGAACAACATCAACAAAGGCACTACAAACATAAACATAGGCTCAATAGTCCAAGAAATCATTCAAACTCTTCAAATAAGTAAACAACAAAACAACAGTTTAACAACTAAACACTCTCCTCACCAGACAGCTGAAACAACACTAACCAGATAGCATGCTTAACATACTCCAATTTAACATTGAAGGCTTAGCTAAAAATAAAATAAATCTAGAAACCTCTCTAATCAATAACAATATTGACATTGCCCTTCTTCAAGAAACCTACGAAGTTAAGGTTGATGATAACTTTAAAATTAACGGGTACAACTTTGTCCACAAAAATCGACAAGATAAAAAAGGTGGCGGTGTCACTATACTGGTTAAAAACACGATAAAATTTAAACAAATTACTGCAAACTCTGAAAACATAGAAGCAATTGCGATAAAAACTCTAAACTTAGATACAAACACAGTCTTCATATCAATTTATGCCCCACCAAAAATCACTCCAGAAACTTTCAAAACAGAACTTGAACAACTTTTCGAAAACACGAACCAGGCGGTTAATACCCTAATTGGTGGAGACTTCAATGCGAGGAATACTAAATGGTTTGACAGCCTGTGCAACAAGAAAGGAAAAACCCTGTATAGTATCATCAAACAACACAAATTCAATATCTTAAATGGCAACACATCGACTTTTGCCCAGAATCGCGGTAAAGGCATCATAGGCAAATCAACACCTGATATAACACTTACAAACTTCAATGCAAATGAGTCATGCTGGAAACTCCTAAACGATGACATAAGCAAAAGCAGGCACGAACCAATCCTCATTAATATAAAAAATCACAAACTTAAAGAGAAAACAGCTCTAGCTAACAAAAATATTCTAAAAACCATAGAAACGACAAAGTTCAGTAATAAACTAAAAGAAATGTCAAAAGAGCTCGCATCAATTATTAACAACAATAAAAGGCTCAAAAACGAATACAACCACAACCCAAAATACTGGTGGAACGAAGAACTGAAAGCCCTCTGGATAAAAAAAGCTAATGCCTTGAAATGGTTTAAAACCGCGAGAAACTGGAAAAATTGGATTAGATTATGCAAAATCAGGGACAGCTGGAAAGAACTTGTGAGAAAAAGCAAACATGAAGCCTGGGAAAACAAACTCATGGACATTTCACAAAAAGGAAAGATCAGAGATTTCTGGAACCTAGTCAGTTGCCTTACAAACAAAAAGGCCAACACCAGCACAAGGCACTGGGAAAATGAGGATAATGACAAATGTTTAAAAACTATCGAAGCAAAACATCTTCCGCAAACTGTAACTATCAAATTCTGTAACAACCAAGAAGCAAAGCGGATGGAAGATTTCTCACGAGAAGACCTAGACAAAGTTCTAGATGCCAGCAGGAAAAAAACAGCGCCAGGCACTGACAATATCTCGTATGAGATGCTGAGCAGATTCAGTTCTGATAATAGAAACTCACTCCTTGAAGCAATAAATGTAGCAGTCAACAAGACCCAAGTGCTTGAAAATTTCAGAGAAATCAAAATTGTCCCGATCCCTAAAGCTGGTAAAAATAGAAATGAAACTCAAAATTACAGACCAATCTCCTTAATCAGCACGCTCCTAAAAACAATCAACAAACTCATCAAAAACAAAATTGAGCAGTCGCTTGTGAACACTCATAAAATACCAAAAAACAGCTTCGCATACCAAAAATCTAAATCAGCCAGCATATGCATAAACAAAGTAAATACCATTTAAGAAAAAGCCAAAAATAAAATAATGATGCTAAGTCTCGACGTGTCAAACGCATATGAGAGGGTTGACCTTAACATCTTAGGTAGTAAACTGAAAAAGCTAAAAATTGAGGACAAATTCATCGATTGGATTACCGAAATTTTTGCAAGGAGAATCCTGAAATTAGGAAACGCACAAACAACTGTTTATAATGGCCTCCCTCAAGGTGATGTGCTCAGCCCTACCCTATTTAACATATACACAACAGTTTTTCACAACCTAGCTGACACCAACACAGAGATAATCCAGTATGCAGACGACTTCCTCATTATATGCACTGGCTCAAATAATATAGAGACTTTCAACAGGATTCAAGAAAAACTGAAGAGTTTCATGAAAATATGTGACAATCTAAAACTCCCGTTAAATTTAGGCAAAAGCACAGCTTTCCAACCGTTCACCAAAAAAGACTGGCCTAACAAAATTTCTCACTCGGGCACGGAAATCAACTGGACAAACAGCTTTAAGTACCTCGGTAAATTCCTCAACAAAAACGGAACTATTAAATACGATCTGATAGAAAAGGAAGCAAAGCTTAAATCCAACCTGAACATACCCAAATTAGTGGCGGGTATCAAATGTGGTATTCACCCGAACAAAGCGATCAACCTCTATAAAGCCTTCCCCAGAGCAAAACTGGAAGCGAATATCACAACGATGACGTCAGCCCCCAAATACTTCTTCAATAAAATCGACAACTTAAAAGCCCAAACACTCAAAAGATGCCTTGGTCTCCCAAACAATACAGAAAACCTGGTTACCTTATCAATAGCAAAAGAATTACCAACTCAACAGAGAGCAGAACTGCTGACCATCAAAGAAATTTTTAAAATGGTTTTTAATAACAAAAGCAATTTTAAAGAGCTCTCGAAAACGAAATCCAACTATGGACAAACTCTCAAAAAATTCGACCATCTCCTCTCAGATCACAATATAGAATATTGCAAAACAAATGCGCCAAATCTCAAGGTAACAGATCAGGAAATCAGCCCGTTCAACCCTAAAAACATTACCAATAATAATGTCAACCTGGACGCTATACTGGAAAATTTCTGCTTAGACAACGCCAGCGGTGGAAAGAGCATCACCTTGACAGATGCCAGCAGAAACGACTTTGGCACGGGAGCAGCTTTTATCTCACTTACAAACAATAATAAGAAGTCCTTCTCCTTAAATCACCACACATCAGTCATAAATGCAGAACTGAACGGAATCTACCAAGCAATTAAACATAACATCACCGAAAACTACAAACACATCATAATACTCACAGACTCAAATACAAGCTGCAAAGAATTGAAGAACAACATCAGCAACAAAAGGATAGTTTTTAAAATCATGCACAAAAGCCACAAAAGAAACAAATTTTGAAATAATATGGTTCCCTGGGCACAAAGGCTGCTCTAAGTTCAAGGAAGTAGACAGGCTAGCTAAGGATGCAACTCTGAATGGAACAACAACCGCAACTCCCAAAGAAACGGATGCGATTCTTACTGAAATAGAAAACGATATAAAGTCCACATGGGATAATAAAATCAAAGAAAAAATGCACAATTACAACAATATCCCCTGGTATCATTCAAACCTTCACTTCCTCAAGAAAACATGGTTTAACAATAGTAAACTCCCACCCAGAATTATCAAATGTATAAATAGAATCCTCACCAATAAAGCCTACACTAACGATCGGCTAAACAAAATAAAAATAAAAAACTCGAACTTATGCGAAACCTGCAACACCAAAGATGACATTAACCATAAAATCTTCCACTGCAACGAACACTCAAGTGCCAGACAAAACTTTGAAATCTTTAGAAAGTGCTTCAACATAAACGACATCTGTGCCAAAAATAATAGTAAATACCTAGAAGAGCTAGGCAAATTCATAGAACTAACAAAAATTGACATTTAAACCAATAAAACAAGTTGACAGATCTCAACTCCAAGTGATTAAAACTATACATGGTAAAAACATCCTCTAAGCAGTGCTGATCAAGTGAAACTAATAAGTAACATAGCCATAGTGCAAAAGTGAACCCGATGGCTAGTACGTATAACGTCAATACAGCCAACCACAGATCTTTCATTTAGGATCTATCTCAACACAAGAGTTGAGACCAGTTTAAAAAAAAAAAGATTAGTTTTTGGGATACTTCGGTCGGGGGGAGTTTGTTGTTTTGACCCTTTGAAGGTCATTTCTGTCATGCGTTATATCTCGCGAACCAAACATACGATTTGCATGATTAAGGTGTCAATCGACGCGTATTAACATTTGTGTGAACCTATCAAATTTTGAAAAAAATCGTTGGAGCCGTTTTTTAATTTAAGAAAAAAGTGAAAAAATTAGGTTTTTTTAACAATAAATTTTTAACCTGATTTACGAAAGACAGTATTCAATTTTTATAAAATTTATATACTTCAAGCAATCCTTGAAAAAACGTCATCAAAACTTTTTCTCATGATAACAAGAAATATTAAATAAACAAGCCGCGAAGTGCGACCCTTGAGGTCCACACGGTCAACTTCCCAGTAATATATAGATAAACATTAAAAATATTAAACACAATAATAATTTTGAAAATAATACTACTTTAAATAGTAATAATGAGAGTTATTCATAGCAGTAACAGGAATGAGTTAATATTAATCATATCATTTACGGGAGGGTGCATTGATTAAGTAAGGTTTTTGGTGGAAGGGTGATGATGATTGATTACCAAAAATGCAAATTTGATTGAAATTTTGATGGTTTTCAAAATTTAAGCCGCTTTTTTTAATTAAAAGACTGCAAAAACTATTAAAAATCTGCTCAAATTATCCAAAAATTTTAAAACTTTGATTGACTTTAGAATAAAAGGTATAAGGTAATAGAATTGAAGATAATAAAAGAGAAGAGAATAAAAGATATAAGGTAATATTATTCGGAAGAACCCTTTTCATATGGTAACTTTGAATGATTTTTTATTTTTAATTGAATTTTTTTCAGAATCTTGGAAAACGTTTTGCTGGTTTCTTTTCAAAACTGATAGGAGTGTATTAATTTTATAAACATTTATTACTGTGTTGTGCAAATCAGGTTAAAAAAATATTTTTTATGAAAAAAACCCTGATTTTTTTGAAAATTTGATAGATTCACACAAATGTTAATACGCGTCGATTGACACCTTAAGAATGCAAATCGTATGTTTGACAGAAACGACCTTCAAAGGGGCAAAACAACAAACCCCCCGACCGAAGTATCCCAAAAACTAATCAGCTCTTAAGATTGCAAAGACGCTTCGATTGACACCTTAACAAAGTCGATACGACTTGGTTTACATGAGTTATGCTCGTAGAAAAAAGTGTCCACGAACGTACGTACGTACGTACGTACGTACATACATACGTACACACACTCACACATACATCTCCCTTTCTAAAAACACTATATATATACTCTATAGACCTCGAAACGTAAAGAAAAGTTGAAAATTTCAATTTCAATTTTCGAGGCGATTACAAGAACTTCCCATATACTGGGAAGTTAACAAGCCGCAAGGTGTGACCCTTGAGGTTTACACAGTCAACTTCCCAGTGATATCTACATAAATATTAAAAATATTATACACAATAATAATTATGAAAATACTTCTACTTTAAATAATAGATAAAAATGTACCGCTCATAAAAGTTATTGGGATCACTTAATATAATATAATATAATAATTAATAATAGCTGCGGTCAAAATTGCCAGCGCTTCGGCATAATCACTGAATTTGTATTTTTTCACAATTTTACATTTTCTGTTGGTCTTGAGACACATTGCATATACAGTCAAAAATAGGTTCAATGGTCTGTAAAAACTAAAAAAGACAAGCCGCGAGGTGCGACCCTTGAGGTCCACACGGTCAACTTCCCAGTAATATCTACATAAATATTACAAATAGTAAAGTAAATAATAATTATGAAAATAATACTTCTTTAAATAATAATAAAGTACCTCTCATAACAGTAATTGGAATGACTTAATATTAATCGTATCATCTACGGAAGCGTCCATTAATTACTTAGGTAAGGGGGATGATTGAATATTCACGCGGATTAATCGGGAGGGGGGCGGGTTACAAAGCCTTTTTCACGTTATTTGTTATTTTTATTTCGATGCTTTAGAACAAAAGAGGGCTAGCAAATATGAATGCGCTTTTTGTTATTACGCCCACTGAAGATATTTTCTCGCGAGGTGGCCTTTTGGATAGTTTTGTTTAAAATTGCCATGACATAATCATTAAATTTGTATTTTTTTACGATTTTACATCAATGAGACTAATAATTATTTCTTATTTTCAGTCAATAATCAGTTTAATTGCATGTAAAAAGTAAAATGTTTTATACATAATGATGGAGGAAGTAATTGAAATCTTACGAACACTAAAGCGTTGATTAGCTCAAAATCAAATTTGATTAAAATTTTGTTGGTTTTCAAAATTTAAGCAGTTTTTTTTATACAATTACAACTCTGTGAAAACTATTCAAAATCAGCTCAAATACAGCAAATATTATAAAACTTTGATTGACTTTATAACAAAATTTTTAAAACAAAAAATATAAACCCTTTTTACATGTTAACTTTGAATGATTTTTTTAATGTGTTTTTTTCCAGAATCATGCAAAATTATTTTGCTAGTTTCTCTTCAAAAGCTGATAGCAATGTATCAATTTTATAAACATTTATTATTAAGCTGTGTAAATCAGGCTAAAAATTTAGGTTTCATGAAAGAAATCCTATTTTTCGAATTTTCTTTTATTAACTTAAAAAAACAGCTGAAAAGAATTTTTTTATAAAGTTAAGAACAGCACAAAAATGTAGGTACACGTCGATTGACACCTTAATGATGCAAATATCATATTTGGTTCATGAGATATATGAATGATAAAAATGACCTTGAAAATCATGATGACTTTTAAAGATTTTTTATTTTTAATTTAATTTTTTACTTAGTTATGAATAAAAGTTTAGCTGGTTTTCTTACAAAAACTATTTGGAGTAAATACATTTTATATACAATAATTACTGCATTTTGCAAATCAGGTTGAAAACTTATTGTTTGTGGAAAAAACTTAATTTTTAGCACTTTTTTTAATAAATTTAAAAACGGTTGAAACGGTTTTTTTAAAAATTTGATAAAATCACACAATTGTCGAAACGCGTCGATTGACACCTTAACTTTGCAAATCGTATGTTTGGTTCCGGAGATATAACGCATGACAGAAATAACCTTCAAAGGGTCATAACAACAACCCCCCCCCCCCAACCGAAGTGTTCCAAAAACTAATCAGCTCTTAAAATTGCAAAGACGCTTCGATTGACACCTTATCCAAGTCGAGACGACGTTTTTTACGTGAGTTATGCTCGTAGAAAAACTGTCAAGAATGCACGTACGTACACACACACACACACACACACACACACATACATAGTTCTTTCTAAAAACACTTTACATAAACTCTATAGACCTTAAAACGTAAAGAAATGTTGAAAATTTCAATTTCGATTTTCAAGGCGATTGCAAGAACTTCCCATATACTGGGAAGTTAAAAATCATTAACAGTCATCATGATCTTCAAGGTCATTTCTTCCATTCACTATATCTCACGAACCAGATATAATATTTGCATCATTAAGGTGTCAATCGACGTGTTTTAAAATCTGTTTGATTATTTTAACATTATTAAAATCCGTTTCAGTGGTTTTATTAATTTAATAGAAGAAAATGCGAAAACTTTGGGTTGTTTTTCTAAAAAATATTTTTTAAACCTGATTTTCACAACACAGTAATAAATGTTTATAAAATTTATACACTCCTATCAGTTTTTGAAGAAAAACCAGCAAAACTTTTTTGATGATTCTGAAAAAAAATCAATTAAAAATAAAAAATCATTCAACGTTACCACATGAAAAGGGTTCTACCGAATGATACTACATACCTTATATCTTTTATTTTAAAGACTTTGTTGTGAAGTCAATCGAAGTTTTAAAATGTTTGGATAATTTGAGCAGATTTTTAATAGGTTTTGCAGTTTTTTAATTTAAAAAAACGGCTTAAATTTTGAACACCATCAAAATTTCAATGAAATTTGCATTTGTGGTAATCAATCATCATCACCCATCCACCAAAAGCCTTACGTAATCAATGGATGCTCCCGTAGATGATATCATGAATATTAACTCATTCCTGTTACTGCTATGAATACCTTTCATTAATATTATTTGAAGTAGTATTAGTTTCATAAATATTTTTTTGTGTTCAATATTTTTAATGTTTATCTAAATATTACTGGGAAGTTGACCGTGTGGACCTCAAGGGTCGCACTTCGCGGCTTGTTTAAATAGGCAATCAATTTAAATAGCAGTAATGAAATAACAGTTGATAAAACAAAGAATACCACTAATAAATAATAATCAGGGCAAAGGTGGAATTTCACTTAGGGGAGATTATTAAACATCCAGCACTAGTCGTATTTTCATTAAAAATTTGATCATCTCATCTTAATTTTTGAAATTTTTAATGTAAATGTGTCTGTAAAAGTTATTTATTTGTTACATACCTTCGGTTCTTTAAATATCATATGATTTAGATGCAATGCAAGTGTCCGGGAAAATGTTTTTCTAGTGGATTTCTCTTTTTTTTTGCTGCATGTAATTTCTATAAATTAGTCAATGGAATCATTTTGACTCCAAGAGATATATTAGTATATTTGGGTAAAGGACCAACAGTGGGTTAATGGTGCATCTAAAGCACTCAAGCTGCAAAAGAATTCTGGAAAATTATGTGACTATTCAATGAGAGTAAAATTTTAACATTGTTTGTTTGGTTGTATCAAAGGTTAATTTCTTTTAAGAAATAAACAGTTGTGTACTCTCACTGCTTGATTATATATATTCTTTTGTCAATTTTCCTGATATGTTGTTTCTAATAACAATGTTACAGTGATCCAAATAGCAACGTTGTTTGAAGAACAAAGGTACTATTAGAACTGTAACGTTCCATTTGACAAAATAAATGTAATGAATCAAGAAAGTTCCTTTATTGCTAGTTTTTTGCTTAAGATATGTATGAAGTTTGCATTTGTGTTAAGAATTTAGTTCTTGTTTTTCGTAAAAGTAAGCGTTTAACGCAATTTTGTTTTTTTTTTTTAATTTATATCAGGTGCTTTACGGGCTACGTGAAAACTTTATTGTAAAAATAATGGAGAAATATGAAAACTTTTCATTTGATATTAATTTTGAAGCAACGTTGCACTGTAGCAAGAGTTATAGTGCATTATTCTTTTTTGCTTTAGGATCTTTTTCATCGAGCTGATTATTCTGAAGATGAAATGAAGATGAATTTCTCAGTTTTAGTGAAAATTATTATACCTTCTTGAAGAGAAAAAGTGAAACAAAAACATTGAAAATATACAATTGTTCAATAATTTTTTTTGCAAAAAAGTCTCTGTTATAGTCTAACAAGGTGAAAGCACGACATCGTCCTCTCAGATCTGGATGAAATTTGGCACATAAGTAGAAGACGTCAAGGATATTCGATCCTTAAAATATTAGACCGCAACATCCCACTTCCCGTTTTTGAGAAAAACGCTTCTAAAGTTTTTAGCGTCGCTTATCCATTAGTAAGTTTTTGCATCTGACAGAAGCAGTGCAGTGTAGGAAGCAGTGCCGCTAACTTGCGATCATAAGGTCCAGTATTCAGTCCTTAGGCGGTATTGCTTTTTTTTGAAAAATTGTGGATGTTATTAATTTAAGGTAGGTAAGAGGTTTTCCTTGAAACAATCCTTCGTCTTCTTGTGTCTCATGGTCAATTCGGCAAAAAGCAATAAACCAATTACTCAACTCCATAGCATTCATGGCTAGCCACGTTGGGCGCCACCCTGGTTTTTTTCGCCGAGTTGGCTATGAGACACGAAGAGGACGCAGGATTGATTATAGAAACAGGAATGATGCTACCATCAAATATGATTTTGCTTCGATTACAACAGTTTTTAATCATTCATCCGTTCAACAATGAATCTGAATGAACGGACAGTTAGCTGTTTTTTAAAAATAAATGAATGGCGCTGCTTCCTACACCGCACTGCTTCTGTTAAATGTAAAAATTTACTAGTGGATAAGCGACGCTAAA
This sequence comes from Oxycera nigricornis, assembly GCA_963942545.1. Taxonomy (NCBI): domain Eukaryota; kingdom Metazoa; phylum Arthropoda; class Insecta; order Diptera; family Stratiomyidae; genus Oxycera; species Oxycera nigricornis. The sequence continues at coordinate 86,431,811 of OZ012660.1, read as the reverse complement.
AACTTTAGAAGCGTTTTTCTCAAATACGGCGAAGTTGGATGTTGCGGTCCAATATTTTAAGGATCGAATATCCTTGACGTCTTTTACTTATGTGCCAAATTTCATCCAGATCTGAGATGACGATGCCGTGCCTTCTCATTGTAAGGAACAAAGTAGATTCATTTTCATTAGGATATATATTATTAACTTCCCAGTATATGGGAAGTTCTTGTAATCGCCTCGAAAATCGAAATTGAAATTTTCAACATTTCTTTACGTTTTGAGGTCTTACGAGTATATTTTAAGTGTTTTTAGAAAGAAGTATGTATGTGTGTGTGTGTGTATGTACGTACGTCCGTACGTACGTATGTGCGTTCGTGGACAGCTTTTCTACGAGCATAACTCACGTAAACAAAGTCCGATCGACTTCGTTGAGGTGTCAATCGAAGCGTCTTTGCAATCTTAAGAGCTAATTAGTTTTTGGGACAATTCGGTCGGGGGGGTTTGTTGTTTTGCCCGTTTGAAGGTCATTTCTGTCATGCGTTATATCTCCCGAACCAGACATGCGATTTCAATTTCATCATTAAGGTGTCAATCGACGCGTATTAACATTTATGTGATTCTATCAAGTTTTTAAAAAAAATCATGGAGGCGTTTTTTAATTTTTTGGAAAAAAGTGCAAACAATTAGGTTTTTTTCATAAACAGTGAATTTTTAACCTGATTTTCGAAACACAGTAATCAATATTTACAAAATTTATATACTCCAAACAGTTTTTGTGCAAATACCAACAAAACTTTCTCTCATGATTACAAAAAAAATTAAATTAAAAATCAAAAATCATTAAAAGTCATCATGATTTCAAGGTCATTTCTGCCATTCACTATATCTCACGAACCAAATATAATATTTGCATCACTTAGGTGTCAATCGACGTGTATTAACATTTTTGGTATGTTTTTATATTTAAAAAAATCGTTGGAGGCATTTTTTTAATTTAAGAGAAAAAATGCAAAAATTTAGGATTTTTTCATAAAAAATAAATTTGTTAACCAGATATTCACAACACGGAAATAAATGTTTATAAAATTTATAAATCCTTATCAATTTTTGGGGTCAAACCAGTAAAATCCTTTTCCATGATTTTTAAAAAAATTAAATTAAAAATAAAAAATCGTTCAAAGTCGCCATGTAAAAAGTGTTCATATGAATGATTTTACCCGACTACTCTTATTCTGAAGACATTGTTGTTAAGCCAATCACAGTTTGTTAATATTTGCATAATTTAAGCAGATTTTTAATAGTCTTCATAGCACCGTGTTTTAATTTTTATATCAAAACTGGTTAAATTTTGAAAATCAAAAAAAATTAATCAAATTTGCATTTGTCGCAATGAACGCTTTGAATGGTAAAATGTGTCGTAGTCAATACTTTGCTAGATCATATGCTATAAAAAAAGCTTTCATCAATATGAAAATAACAATAACGTAGAGCACCGCCCCCCCCCCCCCCATTGATCCGCGTGAATATTCAATCAAATCAATCTGTCCCCATCAACCAAAAACCTTACGTAATCAATTGACGCTCCCGTAGATGATACGATTAACATTAAGTCATTCCAGTTACTATTATGAGAGGTACATTATTATTATTTAAAGTAGTATTATTTTCATAATTATTATTTTGTTTAGTATTTTTAATATTTATGTAAATATTACTGGGAAGTTGACCGTGTGGACCTCAAGGGTCGCACCTCGCGGCTTGTTTAATTTCGAGTAAATACAACAAATCAAAATCAATCAACAAAATATATGATGCTAGTCATATTCGTTTAATACTCAATTATCACTTCAAGTGCAATATTTGCACAATGTAGAAAATGCGATGGGTACACCCAAAAGCCGTTTATATCATTTCGATCGCATTTCAAAGATTGAATGGGGTGGAAAGTTGTGAGGTCTGGACAGCAAATAAACATTTGTATATTTTTAGAAATCGTCTTCGCATGCAGTTTTAATAAAATTTCTGCGAAATTTTCTACGTGTTAAATAATAAACGTTTTTCGATTTTGCAACCTTGTATTTATTTGGACAGTCCGCGCCACATCGTGGCAACTTTAATGAATAAATTAATTTGCTATATTGCACCGTGGCAATGCACTCTGGACAAGACAGTGCAATGCAGAATCTCAATTATTGTTTGTTTACGTTTCGAGTGCATTTTCCATCTGGATGGTCGTAAATCATATGAAGTAGCCTAATTAATAAACCGATGGGTAGACGGATGTATTGGGCGGAAAGTATTGTATCGTTTAATAGCATATATAGGATAGTATGACCACATTGTTTCGACAACAAGGCAGGGTCATGTGCTTGCAAGGATACCTGATTGATTGTCTGGATATTATAGCATCTTTATTATTCTAAATATGGCGACTCAATAAGTTCTTCATCGGGCTGCGTTGTGCAAAACAGCTAGGGATCTTCATCATTAGTGCCCAATCTTGTTCTGTTCGCCATTAGATTCATCATCGATATATTGAGTATCTAGCAAGCAAACAATAACAAGATTATTTATTCTCCGCTCGAAGTAATTTCACGACTATGGCAGTTCCCGATGTGATATCATTACCCATTGCCACTTCCCAGCTTTTTGGCTATGATTGGATCCCGCGAATATCATCTGCGGCCGATGATGACTAACAGCATCAAAAATCATACACATCGTTGGCTTCATAAATAGCGGGCATTTGAATTTCATTAACAATGCTAACGACCACCTTCCACATATTGGCGAATGCATTCGGCATAATGAGCAATGAATGAATGGCTTTTTGGCGTGTCGGGGCAAGTGTGGAGCTCTATGTTTGTCGGATGTGCTCTGCACACATGATTGGCGATTGAAGATTGACCAGTGCAAGGACTACAAACTGCCTTGCAGATGAGTGTGTTTGTGGTAAACATTACACACCATCGAAATTTTTCAAAATTGGTCGGGAAGTTGGTCAAAGCAGATTACCACATCATTTCTACCAAAGTAAATAATTGTTCGGTAGTCAGGCAACGCGTGCTGAGTAGATTGATTCTAGCACATTACGGACTGTATTACTCTTGAATGGATTACCTTCGAAAAGTGAACAGCAATGTGCTCAAATCGAAACGAAATAAACATATTTACATATCTTAAGTTCGACCAAGCAAGAAACAGCATATTGACTCACTTTTAATTTCAATTTCTGATTTTTGAATGGTTACGTACTAGTAAAAAGTAGTTCCTTTGCCGATCGCTCTGCAATTTTCAGATTCACGAGATTTCTAACGTTTATTTTTTGAAAACAAACAAACCAAAGCCTACTAGACCAGGGCTGATCTGTTTTCAGATGAACGTTGCGGGCAGCACGCTGATTTTTGCAGGAAAAGTTGGGGAATAACTCGTATAACAATAATTGATTTATGCTACCTCTCAAAAAAGTCGGGAACATTAAAAACAAGCCGCGAGGTGCGACCCTTGAGGTCCACACGGTCAACTTCCCAGTAATATCTACATAAACATCAACAACATTACAACAATGAGAGGTATTCATAGCAGTAACAGGAATGAGTTAATATGAATCATATCGTCTACGGGAGGGTCCATTGATTACGTAAGGTTTTTGGTCGATGAATATTCACGCGGATCAATTGGTGGGGGCCTTTTTGATCTTGAAATTTTTTGTTGGTTTTCAAAATTTAAGCATTTTTTTTTTAATTAAAAGACTATAAAAACTATTAAAAAGCTGCTCAATTATGCAAATATTTTAAAACTTTGATTGAATTTACATTTTTTTTAGAATAAAGGATATAAAGTAATAGCATTCGTATGAACCCTCTTTACATGGTAACTTTGAATGATTTTGTTATTTTTAATTTAGTTTTTTTCATAATCATGGAAGAAAACTTTGCCGGTGTCTCTTCAAAAACTAATGAGAATGTATAAATTTTATAAACTGGTATCACTGTGCGGTGCAAATCAGGTTAAAAAATATTTTTTATAAAAAAAAACATAATTTTTCGCATTTTCTTCTATTAAATTAAAAAAACGGCTGAAACGAATTTTTATATTGTTGAAAACTTCACAAAGGTGCTAATACACGTCAACTGACACCTTAATGATCCAAATATTATATCTGGTTCGTGAGATATAGTGAATGATAAAAATGACCTTGAAAATCTTGATGAGTTTTAATGATTTTTTATTTTTAATTTAATTTTTCACGTGATCATGAGAAAAAGTTTTCATGACGTTTTCACAAACAATATTCGGAGTATATAAATTTTATAAAGATTGATTACTATTTTTCGCAAATCAGCTTAAAAATTTATTGTTTATGAAAGAAACCTAATTTTTTGCAGTTTTTTTTCTTAAATTAAAAAAAAACGGCTAAAAAGATTTTTTTTAAAAATGCGAAAGATTTACAAAAAGATTTAAACGCGTACAATGACACCTAAACGATGCAAATCCTATGTTTGATTCGCGAGATATAACGCATGACAGAAATGACCTTGAAGAGCATGATGACTGTTAATGATTTTTTATTTTTTATTTGATTTTTTTTGTTTTCAAGAGTAAAAATTTTGATGAAATTTTTATAAAAACTGTTTGGAATATGTAAATTATATAAACTTTGATTACTTGGACTTGACAATAAGGTTAAAAATTTATTGTTTTTGAAAAAAACACAATTTTTTACACTTTTTTTTAAAAAATTAAAAAACACCTCCAACTTTTTTAAAACTTGATAAAATCACATAAATGTTAATACGCGTCGATTGACACATTGATCAAGGAAATCTTATGTTTGGTTCGCGAGATATAACGCACGACAGAAATGACCTTCAAACGGGCAAAACAGCAAACCCCCCCGACCGAAGTTTCCCAAAAACTAATCAGCTCTTAAGATTTCAAAGAAGCTTCAATTGACACCTTAACGAAGTCGATACGACTTTGTTTACGTGAGTTACGCTCTTTGAAAAACTGTCCACGAACGCACACACGTACGTACGGACGGACGTACGTACATACACACACACACATATATACTTCTTTCTAAAAACACTTAAAATATACTCGTAAGACCTCAAAACGTAAAGATATGTTGAAAATCTCAATTTCGATTTTGGAGTCGATTACAAGAACTTCCCATATACTGGGAAGTTAAAAATCGAAATGTTTAAAAATTTGAAACAAAATCGTGTTTTTTCTGCTTGTCTCACTCCTAACTTTAAAACGGTTCATTTTGGGTCAAAGTTGTGTGACAATAAAATTTGCGTAATAAAATTTTCTATAATATAGGATTAGTTACAATAAAAATCCTCAAACACTTAACCCTTGTCGTAAATTGCAATAAATATAAAAAAACAGGAGGAAAAAAGCCTTTTTTATTTAATTTTTTTTCGGCTGCGGATTTTGTTGATGGGACCATGGCTCTTACGACTGAATGCGGATGCGCTCAGCACAATTTTAGAGTTTCCTACCAAGTTCAGCAAAAATTGTTGAGGCCGCCATAATTATCCGATTTTAATTTTGTAAAGTGCATGTGATAGGCGAAGTGCTCTTTCATATGTGAGAAAAATTTCAAACTTTTATAAGTTGAGGTTTCTGACTTGCAGGCTTTCAAAATTGTTGATTTTTTTTTAAATAAATGTAGATTGCACAATTATTATGGGTGATCTACTGAATCGATTTTGATGAAAATTTGTTTGCTGTTTTATGATGTTGTAAAAAATTTTTAGACAAAATATAAAGGTCTTAATTGCATTTTAAGTGGGAAACTTTTTTTTTAAAAAATGGCTATTTTCCTCCTGTTTTTTTTATATTTATTGCAATTTACGACAAGGGTTAAATTTTTGAGGATTTTTATTTAATCCTATCTTATAGAAAATTTTACTACGCAACTTTTATTATTACACAACTTTGACTCAAAATGAACCGTTTAAAGTTAGGAGTGAGACAAGCAGAAAAAACACGATTTTGTTTCAAATTTTTAGACATTTCGATTTTTTTTTAATGTTTCCGACTTTTTTGAGAGGTAGCATGAATCAATTATTGTTATACGAGTAATTCCCCAACTTTTCCTGCAAAAATCAGCGTGCCCCCTCTCACCGACCAAATTTAGTCGTTTTTCTACAGATCCGCCCTGGTCTATACCGAATGGGATTGCTTCTTATTGACTGAACTTTTTTAGTTGAGAACTCACAAACGCGCTATCATCTAATCAAGAAGTCTGTATTGTAATTAATTGTGTTCTAATTTTTTCACGCAAAACTCTTTGACTCATTGGCCACGACATTAGAATCATTGGCTCGAATGTCATGAAGGAGTAAACGAGCGAAAGGGATAAAGGACGAAATCTAGTATGTAGTATTTACATAAAAAAATCGTCAAAAGTAAAAGGATGTCGCATTGGAAACTGAACGGGCTTTCTCGAGAACTTTGAACAAATTTGAATTTTAATAGATATTTTGACGCCATCCATGCATCAAACGCTTGATTTAGTTAGTTTTAAAAGAAAGATTTACGAAATCATTATCATTTCAAAAACTAACTAAACTATCCTTTCAAGAAAGAGATCGTTGCCTCTGGAACTAAATGAAATCGGAATTTTTTTGGCGGTACTATATAGTATAGAAAATATAATATCAAACAAGAATAGGTTACCATCATATGATCAACAGTTTTTGAGCACAGTGCACTTCTTAAAATGCATTTTTTTGGGTTTTTTCTCAAAATAATGATATTTTCGGCTTGCTATAATTTTGAAGTCTTCAAATATCAATAATATATTACCAAGAATATAATTAACAAATTACTCCGTCGTCATATATTGAACTGTTTGGGAAAAAATAGATACAGCGAATACCATTCCTTCGGCAAAGTTACTAACATGAATCATCCGTGAAACTCTTGCATTGGAGCTAGCAGTCGATACGCCAGAATAATGTTAAATATTCCAATTGTAATGCAAATCTTCGCGTAATAATTCACGTTTAACATTACAAGGAAGGCAAGAACATGGGAATCTCAGTGCCAACAGCTTGATCGTCTACAAAAACTTTTTGCAACATCAGCAACAATCATAGGCTTCACTATTTCACATTTCCCTGCATTCTTCAACCATCATATTTTAACAACTAGCACTAAATCTCCAACGATGACTCGGTGTGGTAAAATTCCAAACTGCAAGCGTGGGAAATTCTATGCTTGCCACCAAAAGTAAAGAAAATGGGAGCAGGCATGCTACCAAAGTGTTCCACATCACATGGTAAGTACTAGGCGTTAAATGCAAGGCAATGTTCTCCATGAATCCAGTTTCTATGTAGTTTCTTGCATATGCTCATTGACTTATTGACAAGTAAGACAAATAACGCTAAATATCACTCGAGCCGCCACCATTCCTCACAGCTTCGTGAAACGCACCCCATGCCAGGAGCTGCTTCCCGCCGAAACCACGCACGCAATTCCCACTTCATCTTCAGAAGGCTTGAAGACGTGGAAACCTACTCAGTGCTGGACGCAGATTCATCTAGCGCAGCAAGTGCTTCCGATCCGTCCTCGTCTTCGCTCCTCTAATTATAGAAAGTATGCGTGCGTATTTGGATTATGGAAAAGTGGCCCTTGGAGTACATTCCTAGTCCAAAACGCAAACAGCGCATTCTCAAACACCAGCCGATGCAGAGGATCCAGCCGTGTTTGAACTTTTCAGATGTCTCTTCAGGCCTTTACCACGATTTCCATTCAAGAAGTCTTCATAAGCCACTCAATGACGACGACTCGTTGCCTATTTTTGTTTGCACATTCAACGTGGCCGCATGTACGTACGCATGTGAGCCACCCGTAATCGATCCGAAATCTTTTTCCACATGTGTAATAGATGTCACATCATGTTTACGTTCGGAAAGTGCTTGTGGTCACCATATATTGCAAACAGGTAATTAATATGCTTGTTTGGCGATTAGAGGCGCTGGCTTTGTCGGAAGTGCTTGTTACTCTAAATCGGGCGCCCACCCATCTTCCCGGCCTTACGGAAAGTTCATTCTAGCATCGCGGATGGAATATCTTTGCATCTCGAATGTCCAGTACAAGATCAATTTCAATTAATTAAAATTCTTGGACTCTACGAGGTATCTTCATCTTCATCTTCAGCGCATGTAGGGCTGTCTGGATACAACGCGCGCCTCTAGCCTTGAATATACAAGGTTTCATCCGATCTCAAGAGGTTTGTTCACCTTCAGAAACAAATCCAACATACATACAAAGCCAAGATAAAATATCCTACAAATCATGTACTAATCACTATGTATCGTCTTGAAGAGCTCCATGTCAAAGGGCACAGTAAACCACACAGCTCAGGCATCCTCATTTCCGCACACTGCTTGGAAAAGCTAGTGACGAAGTGAAACATATTGTACTCGTATAGTACAACAAGATAGGCAGACAAACTTCAGGACGGAGCGTGAAGAAGAAATCAAATCCACTTGCGCAAGAGCGGCCCAAGTATGCATCTCAAGACCCTATTTCGCGAATGGAACCCTCGAGAGGATCTTGGAATTGTTGTATTGTTAGGAAATCATCCAGAATCTCTGGCGTGCGCTGATGATGACTCCGGAACATTTCCCCCGGCACCAGGAATGCAGAGGGCAAACGGCAGATTTCAATTTACACAGGCGACTTCAACGAATAGCATTTCGCATCTTTCAATTAATTTAGATTTAAATCAAACATTTGCCGCTGATGCGAGTAGTCGAGAATCAATATATAGTGAGCGGATCTGGTGGATCGGATTACGTATTCCTTCCGACAGCGGAACCTGGCCGTGAGCCATAAAAGTGCATCAATAAATTCGCAGAAAATGGTAATGACAATGTGTTTCAAGAGTGCCCTCGAATATGATGGTCCGCTAAATATATCTTCGATCGATTGATCGGTAATGGAACACTCGTTTAGCAGATGTGTTTGGTCTGGAATACAATGTGTGGCACGTCGTTTGAATTAATAATTAATATATGGTCGGATTTCAGCTTAGTTTCAAGTATCAAATTTTCACTAAATGGAGAAGAGTATCTAATCTCAAGAACTAATGAAATTGAAAATCTGCACACTCTTATGTTCATTTTTTTGGGAGCTAGAATCACTTAACGGTTAATAGAAACGATTCGAAATAAATAACAGTCAGTAAAAATATTTGCACTTTCAGTGATAGGAATATCTCTAGGTATTATTATACTTATAGGTACGTATACGCGCGCAATAGCGCACGTCTTTGAGTATTCAATTTCAAATTACCCAACACTAAATAAATTTGCACGCATAAATTTCGTTTTTTCAGATATACATATATAATTTAAGGGGGATAGCCACTGTGATGGGTCAAAAAAAAATTTGTTTTAAATCAAAGTTTATATGTTCAAAAATATGTGTACAAAATTGCAAGTCAAAATTTCACAAATTGACTAAGTTGTAATGATTGTAGTGAGAGCAGGTAGGCCGATCAGCTGCTCAGTATTGCATCGAAAAAGTTAATAAAAAAAATTAAGTAAGTCAACAAGACCCCCGGAAATGAAGAGGAAGAACCGTCATATAGTCCAGGTCTCGATAGTTTAATATAGGTATGAAAATTTTAAAAAAAATTTATACAGGATTTCATTACGAGAGAAATGGACTAAAATCTTTAAACGCATTTTTCTCGTAACGACTAGTCGCATCAATAACTCGATCAATTATTAACCGATGTCTAATTTTTTGTTTTGTTCCTCTTAGTAGTGGTTAAGGTTAAGCGTAGCCGACTTGAAAATTTTTGTTTTTTACTATTTTTTAAACTATTTCAAAACCATAAAAAAACAGTCGAAAAAATTAAGATATTGTCAATCGGTCACCATTTTGTGAAAAATCAAAATAAAAAATAACGGCTACGTGCAACGATAACTACATTCAGACAGATTACAAAACATTTTTTTTTTGTTTTTTTAGAGTACCGGCTTTTAAAAAATCGATGCGACCATGGAGGGAGATTTTTTTTCAGGCGCTACCGTATCGTTTATATTGTTAAAACTATATAATATTTTTTAATACAAATTTGTGGAAAATTTTTTAGATGTGTACTTAATAAAATAAAAAAACCCGATCCAAAAATTCCTCTACTTACTCGGTCAAAAAAAAATTTAAAATCACTAATTTTTCGGCCGTCACAGTGGCTATCCCCCTTAAAGGGCCTTTTACGATTTCCCAAAAAACTTAGAATCATTTTTTACAATAGAAGGCAAAAAGATATTATTTCGAAATGTTAATTGGTACTTTGGGTGAACAAAAATATTCTTTTTAGATTTCTTACCCTTAGCAATATTTTGAAACAATTTTTTAAAAAATGGCGGAGGACGTCTGGGAAAAAACAAAACGCGAAATTAATTCTGGTTTCTGATTTCTATCTAAGGTACTGTAATGATTTTTTTCATTGAAAACGAACAAAACGGCGGCCATTTTCAAAAAAAAAATTTTTTTTGCGGGAAGAAAAGTGAGTGAAAATTGGAAAATTTGATACCGGTCTTAATTATTCCACTACCGGCTATAGCCATATATGTATACAACAACGTATTAAAAAACCAGAGTGATCGGTTGAGTATTTTGTTCTAAATCATGTCCGGCAGCTTAAAACAGCATTTTTTTTAAAAACACTTTACGAGTATACTTCTAATCTGCATACAAATTTCCTTCGTCTTCTTCAAAGACCCCTTAAACGAACTGTCTTATATTCTCTCGGGGCAGTTTTCTAAAATATTGTTTATGAAAATTTCAGATATCTTACAATTTCTACAGAACAAGATTTAATCGTGGCAGGTAAAGGAAATAGTACCAGGACAAGGATTTGAGATATATTTGAATTATTTCACCAAAACATATACTGTCATTTTAATATGAGTGAAACTGGACTTATGTACAACAATCGGCACATTACATTTCCATCAAAAATTTAGAAATTTCACATGTTTTTGACCTCTGAAACTGCAGTCACCAAAATTATCAAAATGTAAGAAATGTTAAATGCTCAAAAATTAACAAAGCAATTTTCGATGTACGAAGACAATAAGATAAAAAGGAAAACAATACAAACATAGTTTCGACTGGTTGAATCCATATCCACCGAAAAAATAGTTTACTACGGCAAATAAAGTCCACCTTGGATATTAGGCCAAGAGCTAGAGGAATTTGTAAAATACTCGTTTTCAAACGACGCTAGCTACAACCTTTTGAACATTTTTTAATGTGCTTAAAGTTTAAATATTCACTACAGCTCACATCACCTTCTGTCTCTTGAAAAATGTATTTGTTGAAACACGTGATGCTTTAGAAAAGATTGATTCACATTTGAAATTTCGTGTTGCTTTACCTTGGCACTGAACTTTATGTATAGTAAAGATAGGTGCACCTGCGGTAAATACGTTAATTATTTCAGCTAAATTTTCACAGGAATTAATTTGAAAGATTATAAGTCTGACTCAACCTAACATATCCATTTTCTATAAAGGAACGACACTGCAATTTTTACACGATTCTTATGCAATCTTCAGAAAGCTCAAGGTGATTAACTTTGATTGAGAAATTATTTGAAAACCCTCTCAAGTTATTCCACAAAGCCATGAATTTTAATCTTACATCATAAACTTTCAATTTTCGTGTCCAGAGTAAGAAATACTCCTTTTTTATATTATATTGACCCTAAATAACCACCCTGCCCCAAGAAAATCAAATTATACGATTGCCATGACACAATTTCCTCACCAAAAATGAACACAGTTTCATAGTAAAAATACTTGATATTTGACCAAATTACCAAATTCAAATAATTGACCCTTCCTCTTTGAATCAAGGTTTCGCGAAAATAGGCACGCAAACTGTTGAATATATCTCAATCAGAAGATAGCTACATTGATGAGTAATTTGAATTCAACTGAATTATTCAGAAATCTTTGATGTGAATGTTTGATAGTTTTATTTCACTCTGTAGACGCTTGATCTGAATTTTTTATTGAAAAAAAACCTGTGTATTGCAAAACTCCAAAACAAATTTTTCGATGAGCTTCAATTTAGAGATGCCTCGATACGCCTTTTTGCCGATACGATACCGATACCGATACTCTTATAAAAGTATCGGCGATACCGATACGCTTATCGAATTCAAAAACTTTTTTTAAATTAGTATGAAAAATATAGAAAGGTTGAAATGAGTTAATTAACATTGAAAAGATTTTTGTTTAAAAAACAAAGTATGTATTCTTAAGTTTTGCGGAGAAAGGCGATTTCGCAAGTATGTTTGAATAAGACCGGCGGTGGAAAATAATCTCTCAGATGCAACAGAACTTATTTGAAGACTAAAGTACTTTTGCGCCATTTTTTTCAAGTTTGGGTATGAGACGTCATTACGCCACGGATATGCATCTCTCAATATATTAGCAAACCTTAGGTATCCCTCGACTGCTTGTTTGAGCGAATTACAGCTCAGAGTAGACAGGGGCTCATCTTCCTCGGACTCTCTAATAATATTTTCACAAACGCTACAAAGCCCACCACTCGCAGACATCTCATAACCTTAAGCCGCCTGTACACTCTCGTCAAGAACAAGCGAGACACGACGAGTGCAAGAGTGAACATGCTACTCTCGTGTTGTCTTGCTTTGTCTCGCCTCGCCTCGTCAGCTCTCCATTCCGTGTAGGTATTTTGCGAGAGCCCTCGGCGAGGGATGACGAGAGCACTCGCGCGAGAGTGTACAGCCGCCATTACAGTTACAGTACTAGATGTAGGTGTGTCCGTGTCTGACATAGTTTCCTAATGCAGTGCTACATTAAGATCAAGTAACTGAACAAGGCGCTTTTTTGTCCTTAGTAATATTAGACTGTAATTGAAATATTCGTGCTTTGTAACGAGGATCAAGCATTGTGGCTAAGCAATATGTTTCGTCATTTTCCAAACCATCAAATTTTTCATTAAGAGCCAATACCAAGCCAGCTGCTATTTTTTTCGCTTGCAATGAATTCTCCCTTTCTGTCGACGGACTTTTTATGTTTTTCAATAATTTGTGTTTTGAAGTTGACATGACTACTATTTAGATTTACTTTATTTGACTCAAACGACTAGTTATAAATGATACACACAAAAACAACTAATTACGATATATAACTCCTAATTTTATTTGCATAGAGAAATACTACGCGCGACAACAGTCAACCTAACGAAAAAAGAGACTGAATAAAGCGCGAGGATTCTCCGAGCATAGTTAGTTCGTGACCGTTTGCGACGAAATAAACGAGAAAACACGGCCGTTTACATATCATTTTTAAAGCGGGAAATTTGAAAAGTATCGTTGAATCGGCCATTAAAATATCGCTGATATCGATATATCGGCAAACCCGAAATATCGCCGATATAACGGTATCGGATGCATCCCTACTTAAATTGCAATTAAATATTAATGTCATATTCATCCAAATCAATCGTACAATATGAATTCAAAATATTATTTACGAAAGAAAATCAGTTTAAGAACTTATTTCAAAATGAACCATATTTTTGGCGTGATTCAAATTCTGTACTAAAAGTTTTTTGTGCAATTTTTTTATGAGGAGAAAGAAGTAAAATTGATGAACTTTGATGAAGAAAGCTGGATATATCAACTGGCAAAGAAACTGACCGCGATAATAAGAAGAACAAGCCGCAGTAATATCTACATAGAAATTAAAAATACTAAACACAATAATAATTATGAAAATAATGCTACTTTAAATAATAATATATAGAGGTACTCATGATGATGAGTTAATATTAATACTATCATCTACAGGAGCGTCCATTGATTACGTACGCATGGGAAATGATCGAATATTCACGAGGATTAATGGGGGGGGGGTTTACAAAGAATTTTCTAAGTTATTTGTTATTTTCATATTCATGATTGAAGGACAAAAGAGCGCTAGCAAAAATGAATGTAGTTTTCGTTATTATGTCCACTGAAGAGATTTTGTCGCGTGTTGGCCATTTTGAATAGTTGTGTTATTTGATGAAAGCTTGTAGCATATGATTTTGCAAAGTTTTGACTACAATACATTTTAACATTCAAAGCGTTTATTACAACAAATGCAAATTTGATTGAAATTTTCGTTTGGTTTTCAAAATTTAAGCAGTTTTTTCATTAAAATTAAAGCACGGTACTATGAAAACTATTCAAAATCTGATCAACATTTTGCCAATATTGATGAACTTTGATTGACTTTGCAACAATGTCTTTAGAATAAAAGATATAAAGTAATATTTATCATTCGTATGAACCCTTTTTACATGATGACTGAAGATTGAATGATATTTTATTTTTATTTTTTGTCAATAATCATCAAAAAACCTGGTTTCTCTACAAAACTGATAAGATTTTATAAATTTTATAAAAATTTATTACTGTGTTGTGCAATTCAGGTAGAAACATTATTTTTTATAAAAAAAAACATTTTCCGCATTTTTTTTATTAGATTGAAAAACAGCTTAACCGATTTTTTTAATAAAGTTAAAAACATTATAAAAATGTTAATACACGTCGATTGACATCTTAATGATGCAAATATTATATTTGGTTCGTGAAATATAGTGAATGACATAAATGACCTTGAAGGTCATAATGATTTTAAATGATTTTTTACTGTTATTTTTTTGTAATCACAAGAAAAAGTTTTGGTGTTTTATTTACAAAAACTGTTTGGAGTATATAAATTTTATAAATATTGAAACTATGTTTCGCAAATCAGGTTAAAAATTTATTGTTTACGAAAACACTTGTTTGGCTTTTTTTTCAATAAATTAAAAAATGACTACGACATATTTTTTAAAAAATTTGATGGAATCACAGAAATGTTAATACGCGTCAATTGGCGTGTTAACGATGCAAATTTTCTGTTTGGTTCGCGAGATATATCGCATGACAGAAATGACCTTCAAAAGGTCAAAACAACAAATCCTCCTAACCAGGGGCGTAGCGGGGCGGGGGTGTTGGGGGTGTGACACCCCCCTAAAATTTTGTAGCGAGTCGCCATTTTCGTGCCGAAGTTGGCATATTCAAGAAATTTGATTGTAAAGTCAGACAGTCGGCAAATTTTTCTAATCAAGTCGGCATTTTCAACATTTATCACCCCCCCAAATTCATGAAGTTCGCCACGCCCCTGCTCCTAACCGAAGCTCCCCAAAAACAAATCAGCTCTTAAGATTGCAAAGACGCTTCGATTGACTTCTCAAGAAAATCGATACGACTTTGTTTACGTGAGTTATGTTCGTAGAAAATACTGTCCACGAACATACATACATACGTACGTACGTACACACACACACACATACATCTCGCTTTCTAAAAACACTTTATATATAATCTATAGTCCGCAAAACGTAAAGAAATGTTGAAAATTTCGATTTTCGAGGCGATTAAAAAACTTCCCATATACTGGGAAGTTAAAAAGGACTAAAGATCTGAAACACTTTCGACTCGATTCGATATAAGATTTTGGAAAAAAATCAAAAATCAAAAATCAAAAATCAAAAAATTGAGATCATAAAATTTGTTTGAGATTCTGAATACTTTGGCGAAACGGCTATCTTCTGTGATTAAAATGCTACATAAAAAACTTACTTTCTAACGACAAGGCAAACTGCTTGACAAATTAATAGTGAGTATAGTTAGCAGTTCAGAAATCCAGATACCTTTCACAAAGAAGATCTCATTAAACTTAGATCGAAATCATAGAAGGCGCCCAAAATTTATTCAATTCCAAAGTAAAAGTTGAAACTCTATATTTTTTTACTTAACCCCCTTGAATTGCACAGGGAAGATAGCAGTGTCGTTTTTTTCCTATTTACAAATCTTTCTTGCGCCAAATTCAGCAGCTGTGATTTTAGAAAATACGGGGAAGTCACAATGCGCATATCCTAAATAAGGAGCTGTTGCAAGCAAATATGTGAACAACACCCCAACACTATTGGAAACACATACGTCTTTTTCAAAGAATGAACGTTAGGAATATAGGGACCGACATTATTCGATCCGAAGCCAAAGATCATCTTACATTGAATGAAATTCAATACGGATATTCATGGACCCTTTTGTGACTTAGATGTCTGCAAACACCTTAACACTGGCTAGATCCAGTTAGTCTGCCGACCATGACTCTTGCGAGTCAAGTTCAAGAAGAGATATTTTAACCCGGAGTGTTTGGCCTAATCGTTCTTCAGTTAATTTGTTTGTAAACAATTGATGTGTTCACATGAGTGCTTGAAGAATAATTGATGAAGGCTACAAGCGCCGTATAATGTTCAATCATATTGAGTCGATCCGATCAGGAAATTTTGTCGGATTGACTTGAAATTATTCCATTTAAACTCAGCTTGAAGGACCGAGTGTGTGTCGTGACACTTTCAAAACGACTTCTTTACTGTTTCTGTGTGGCGGCGGCAGGTAGCCAAGCAATATGGAAAAGAAATATATGGAGGTCATTTAAGCAAAGCTATTAATTTAAGTGTTTTAAGACAAGAAATGGCACATATATTGGCATACGAAAACACACACACAAAAATCGATCCAATTTCAAATTGGCTCGGAATTTCGAGCGCTAAATCTCTCAAGCCGTGCATGGATGAAGAGTAAATGTCTTGTTTTACCGAATCAGTTGACCATTTCAACAAAACTAATTAATTTATGAATGAATCTCGTGAAAATTATATACTTGCAGACGTGAAGCAGTTTGGTCTCTCCCACCATTCATCAACTGACTACTTAGTGGTATCGTTAAATGAAATTTTCTTGTCTGCTTGATTTGAAATGTATGCTTTATCCAAAAGTTTTTACTGCAAAGGGTTAGACAGAGAATAGAAAATAAGCTTCGGAGGCTTTACAGGCGCACTATGTATGTCCCACACCAAGAGTACATGCAATGCACGTTGCGGACACCTAGTATTCGCTGAAATTCCATCCACGCCATTGAAAACATTTCACAAATGTACTTTTCCAATGTGTGATCCGAAGAACCGCCTGGACAACACGAGGCTTGGTCAGACTGTGGTCAAATAGAAGCTGCCAAAATGTAAACTCCACCAATGTTTGTCCAACTATACACTCGGAAAAGTGGATTCCAATGGAACAGCCAGCGCTTGAATGTGCTCATTGTTGCTCATTTTGCTCATTACCTGATGTTTATTCAACAAATGATTTTGGAGACTGCGCCCACTGCCAACTCAAATGTTTGTTTATTGTTCAGACTAAACATTATGATTGCGTTAACGACACAAAAATATGAATACATTAATTCACTGACGTAAGTAGAAAGATACAAGACACAGTTACCATGCTTTATTCTATATTTGCACGAAGAAAATAAACCATTCATAAGTGTGAAAGCGTTTTGATTTGTTCTATTATGTAACATGTTTCCCATCAATCTAAACATCAAATTTACTTTCTTCTATTTTGAATATCTAGAATAACCCTCGCCTTTTGGCAACATTTGCACCGGGAAGGTGGGACAACTGTTATTTTTGTCCGCATCGAAAAATGGGCGAAGCCACTATTTTAACTTCTTTGCAGAAAGATCCTCAACAAATTCAATATTTCAAATTGCTATAACTAACTTCAAAATACTGTTGGAATTCCGAAGCCCAACACGGAGAGTCAATTATGTAGGTATGTATATCTATTTTAACTTCCCAGTATATGGGAAGTTCTTGTAATCGCCTCGAAAATCTTAATTGAAATTTTCAACATTTCTTTACGTTTTGAGGTCTACAGGGTATATATGAAGTGTTTTTAGAAAGGAAGATGTGTGTGTGTGTACGTACGTACGTACGTACGTACGTTCGTGGACAGTTTTTTCTACGAGCATAACTCACGTAAACAAAGTCATATCAACTTTGTTGAGGTGTCAATCGAAGCGTCTTTGCAATCTTAAGAGCTGATTAGTTTTTGGGAAACTTCGGTCGGGGGGGTTTGCTGTTTTGCCCGTTTGAAGGTCATTTCTGTCTTGCCTTATATCTCGCGAACCAAACATACGATTTTTTGAACAAGGTTTCAACCAACGCGTATTGACATTTATGTGATTCTATCAAATTTTTAAAAAATTCTTTGAGCGGTTTTTCAATTTTTTAAAAAAAACTGCAAAAATTAGGTTTTTTTCCAAAAACACGACATTTTTAACCTGATTTTCAAACCTAAGTAATCAATGTTTATATAATTTACATACTCCAAATAGTTCTTGTGAAAAAAACCAGCAAAAGTTTTTTTCTTGATAACAAAAACAATTAAATAAATAATAAAAAATCATTAAACGTTCAAGGTCATTTACGTCATTCATTATATCTCGAGAACTAAATATAATCTTTCCATCATTAAGGTGTCAATCGACGCGTATTATCATTTTTATGATGTTTTTATATTTTTAAAAAACCGTTAAAGCGTTTTTTTTTTAATTTATTAAAAAAAATGGAAAAGTAGTGTTTTTTTCACAAAAAAATTCATTTTTAACCTGATTTGCACATCGTAATAATAAATGTTGGTAGAATTTATAAAATTTTATCAATTTTTGTAGAGAAACCAGCAAAAACTTTTGTCATGATTACAAAAAAAAATTAAATTAAAAATAAAAAATCATTCAAAGTCACCATGTAAAAACGGTTCATTCGAATCATAATACCTTAAATCTCTTATTCTAAAAACATTGTGGAAAAGTCAATCAATGTTTATTAATATTTGCAAAATTTGAGCAGATTTTCAATAGTCTTCACAGCACCATGTTTTAACTTTAATGAAAAAACTGCTTTGTAACCTGTCCCCCCTCCGATTGATCCGCGTGAATAATCAATCAAACCAATGCACCAAAATCCTTACGTAATCAATTGACGCTCGCGTAGATCTTATGATTAATATTAAGTCATTCCAATAAATTTTACGAGAAGTACATTTTTATTATTTGATGTAGTATTATTTTCATAATTATTATTGTGTTTAATATTTTTAATATCTTTTTAGATATCACTGTGAAGTTGACAGTGTTGACCTCATGGGTCGCACCTCACGGCTTGTTTTAAATGTTCGTTGGTTTTTAATATGCCGCCATAATATTGAGATTTGAGCAGATTTTCAATAAAGTTAGTAAAACTGTTTTTTTATTTTAAGAAGACTGCCTAAATATTTAAAAGAAAATTGAATTTCTTTCTAACCAAATTTGCACGTGTGTCAATCAACGCTTCGAAAGGTCAAATGTTTCAAAGATTTTTCATTCAACAACAAATCATATTTTAATGGAAAGTGTGGTTTCGGCGTGTCAGATGGCATCCTCATCAGGTGCTGTCATAAGCCATCCGCCACGAAACAGCACTACCACGGTTAGCTTGTTGGTGGATTAAGCTTCGTTATATTTCAACCATTTTTATAATTTACATCTGCGAATTATAACGACCGTCAATGGGTTCGCATATAGCTACGTTGCTAAGTTTAAGTTTATCATTGGTTAGAACCTCCTAGTCTAGTCAACTAGTAAACAATGTTGTTGACTAGACTAGGAGGTTCTAACCAATGATAAACTTAAACAAATCATAGCTTTATTAAATTGCAAAACATATTCCTTCAAAAACAAACAACTAACTACATATTAATAACTACTAGCAGAATCCAGCACTCGAAATTCGAGTGCAATGATGATTTTATTATAACTGACTCTAGAAATTCGATCGAATAATCATCAATCTCAGTTAGAATCCTTATTTTCACGCTTTCATAAATTTAAGTTAATTCAAAAACCTTTTTCCAAAATTTCGTTAAAAACGTGTATTTAAACTATTAAAGCAGATGTACATTTCTTCTGCCACCTTCAGACTTCTTCAGTGTTTAACTAATTCCCTAAGTTCTGTGTTTCTATTTTAATCCCTAAGTTAATATTCATTCTAATCCCTACAGGTACTCTACTCTTTCTACTCTATACTCTATCTCTATAGTTTCCCACTTTTTGCTCCTCCTTCCAGTTTGTCTTTTTCCGTCGATATGCTATTTTTTAGTTGAATACCGCTCTTTGGTACCACTTCGATGTTGTATTTTTTAACATGCGTTTCAAGTCCATGTGCATATCCGAGAATGTTATGAAGAAGTCTGGGTGTGCCAGACGAAAAGGTTTTTGAATTTAACTTAAATCATCAATCAATATAATAAAACGCCAAGCTAAATTTGTTTTTCTATTGTGATTAAATAATGTTTATGAATTTTAATAATGTTTAAAAATCATTATTCAATTATTGGCGCTTCAGTGCGTCTCGAACGTATAACAATGCTAAGCGTTTTGCGCATGTCATCATTCGATTTCACATTCTTGAGATCTACCAAACCGGTTGTTGTAAATAATGTTAGGAAAATCAAACATCGTTTTTAAATCTTGAAAGTTTTCTTCAACTGAAAACGACGACCTTCAGCAAAACAAACTAAAAAAATATGACCAAATATTGATGAAATGTATGTATACATTTGCTTAATGAACGGCGACGCTATACACACGAATGATCCTCAGAGAGAAAGTTATCACACAACACCGAAACAGTGAACGCACAATCCACATGAACGGTGTAAAGTGTGAATGAAAATATTCCTAAATGTGGTGAAATTTGATGATTAGCTTCCAAAAAAGAAACTTAAACACTTGCAACAGTCCTAGATATGAACCTTTGACCCCCGCGTGCAAGGGCAAATTGCCACCGCATGCACTACACAGCGCATAGAAGATCAGGGTTTTTCTTGGTAGTCAAGGCTAGTATACCATTGGTATTTATCGCTGTGTGAACGTTCAACGACGTGTATGTATTGGTAAGAAAATCTATTTTCTATTTTTTCTCTCTATATTTTCCGAACAGATTTTCACAAAAAAATACAATTCAGCACATCTTTAGGATATTCTCTTTCCATTGATGTATTTTTTACGAAAATCGGTCCAGAAACAACGGCTAAAATGATACCACAAAATTCATGTTTACCACGGCGACGCTAAATGCAATACACACGAATGGTCCCCAGAGAGCAAGCTATAACACAACACCGGCTAAATGCAATACAACATGGACGGTGTAAAGTGAGAATGAAAAAAGATGTAAACTAATTTGAAAATGTTTCATTTAAACATTTGCTTATCTTCTATGAAAGCCTTTGATATCAATTTTTCGTTTGGCATAATATCGATTGCCTACTCGAAGTTATAGGAACATTGTAGCCATTATGGGTCACTATTCTGCTATCGTTGCATTCATATTTATAATGCATATAGATTTATCAGGCTTTGTGGATTTTCTCTTTACTTCGATCATTTCATTGGGAAAATGCGCTTGATTCATCATTTGCAGATTTCGTGGAGATCCACAGTTTCCACTATTTCTTGAGAATCCATCGTTAGATGCTGTTGTAAGAAAGAACTCAAAAATGCGAACTTGGAAATTTCTCTGCAATCAAATTCATTTCATTTTCTAGCCGCTAACGAGGTACATTTTCCCTCTCAATTTCATATGAACCTTGTCGATGCATCAGCAATGGCGTCATGGAATGGTTGAGCCCTCCCGCTTAAGTTATCATAGGCAAATGGCGAGTCACCTTTATCCCGATCCGCTAGTAGAAATGCAAGGTAATGAGATCTGCAGTTTCACTTGCATTCGCACATGATCGCTTAAGTTCACATATGCGGTATTTTAACCCAGCATGTTAATTAAGGAAATACGTGTTAATAACGGCGTCAACCGGACCAATGTGCACCACTGCCAATCATCTGCTTTACGAACGTGATCAGTGAAATGCTAGCCAGATACATTTGAATTGAAAAGATACTTTAGCATGTCTAGAACGTCGACACTCGTCTAGAGCCGCGACGGTCAATATAAGTTTACTAGTTTTTATGATGTTTCCGTACTGCTGTCTAAATGCGGAAGTACTAGAGTTACATTTCATTCGTTATGCAGAAGTCAAATGAAAGAATCTTTCATTTGATCAACAACAAAAAAAACGTGGTTGAATGAAATTATCAGTGAGTTTTTTTAGTGAATGGGTAATTGCCAAGAAAAGATTCTTTATAGTGTGAATGCGACAACGATTGTTTATTGACATTCCTGCATGCACATATTGAGACTGCGTATTAAGGATGCTATCCATGATGATAGAAGACAAGAATCACATAATTAATTTGTTTAAAATATTAAAAACCCAGACAACTTTCGAAAGAAATATAATTTTAGCATTGGGAAATTTTTTTTTGATTCGGCGTTGATATTTAGCTTAATCATATTTTTGGACATTTTCTCGTTATATGTTATATTAAATATTTGCTTAAATAAATCTTCTAAAAACGAGCCGGAGATTGTTTTTGGTGTAAAAAGGTTCTTTCGTGTTATAATAGACCAAATAGTTCAAGTTCCTTTCACATTAATACCTTTAGCACATCCTGTCAAGTGTTCCTAACTTTCTAGACCTCTCTTGATCGTTTTAATCTATACACAATATGTGGTCACCTAAAGACAACATTAAGCAAACCAGATTCAGATTGAAGCACAACAGCAGCAAGGGTTTATCAGCATTATAAACATAAACCAGTATTTGCTGCCAGCGGGTGGACGCAAAATTTTAAAAAAATTGTTATCCTATAAAAATAGCTAAAGATTTTCGCATCAACAGGAATCAAGCTCATTCATTCGAAAGATGAATCCTTCGCATAAGCCTTTCAGGTATCGGCGTACATCGTTCGATGTAGACAAGCTTCTGACATCGGCGCATATATCTCCCCTGGATCCTACAATAGTTCTTTTATCTACGAAACAATGCACCAAACACAACTGAAATAGGTTTATTGTAAAAACAAGCCGCGAGGTGCGACCCTTGAGGTCCACACGGTCAACTTTCCAGTAATTTCTACATAAATATTAAAAACATCAAACACATATATAATTAAGAAAATACTACTACTTTAAATAATAATAATGAGAAGTGCTCATAACAGTAATTGGAATGAGTTAATATTAATCTTATCATCTAAGGGAGCGTCCATTTGTTATGTAAGGGTTTCGGATTCTTCTTTCTTTCTTTATAGACATCGAAGGGGCTTTCAACAATATCAGCCATAAGGCTATTGGTAAAGCGCTCGGGGAAAGCAATGCCGATGACAACCTGATAGGGTTCATCGGTCAATTGCTAAGCAGCAGGAACATCAACTCCACGCTAGGAAACAGTACCTTACGGAGGGGTTGCAGAGGCACACCATAAGGTGGGGTGCTATCCCCCCTTCTATGGAACCTAGTGGTGGATGAACTCCTGTCAAAAATAGAAGCGACTGGCTGCAAATTCGTAGCTTATGCCGACGATGTTGCAGTAGCAATATGGGAAAATTTGTTAACACCCTATCGGAAAGACTAAACTTTGCCCTAGGTATTCTTACCAAATGGAGCAAAGAGTGGTCTAAAGATTAATCCGCAAAAGACGGAATTTATGCTCTTCACAAGAAGCTACAAAATTCCACGATTTGTCCCACCTAAACTTGAGGAGATAAGTCTCAACCCATCTCATCAGGTCAAATATTTAGGTCTAATTCTGGACTCTAAACTCACATGGAAAGCGAACACAGCAGAAAGAGCACGCAAGGCTGCATGCGCAATCTACTGCTGCAAACGCTGTATGACGCTGTTATTTGATGGCCTGCTATGGCGAAAGCATCAAACGTAAACCTGCTAAACAAGGTCAGAAGGAGTGCGGCTATTGCAATCACCGGGGCTCTACGTACTACCCCGACAAAGGCACTATTTATGCTATTAAACTGGCTTCCGGCAGAGCTACTTACGAGACAGCAGGCCAAGTACACAGCTGTTCGATTAAAAGCCCTGCGACTCTGGCGTGAGGAGAACTTTGGTGGCTCCACAATATTACGGAGAGATGGGCCAACGTCAGGGAAAGTGGACCTTGCATCTCCGATTTCCTGTTTTCACCATGGTTTCAGGTCAGTCAACCCGAATAGGGAGGACTGTACCACAGAAAGATATGGGATACAGGAATCGGTCGACATCTACACTGATGGATCAAAAATGGAGGGAAGAGTTGGCTGTGGCGTGTTCTCAGAACAGCTAGGCCTGAAACTATCCTTCCGATTACGAGACCACTACAGCGTCTTTCAAGCAGAGGTCATTGCGATTCATAAGGCAGTTGACTGGCTGAGAAGTCAGAAAATTTCCATAAGAAATTTAAACATCTTTTCTGACAGTCAAGTTGCTATCCAATCATTATCCAGCGTCCATACTTCATCTAAAATAGCTATGGAATGCCGCTCACAACTGAACGTGATGTCGCTTCACTGTGAAGTGATTCTTTGTTGGGTACCGAGGCATAGTGATATACCTGGAAACTGCGAAGCAGATGCCCTAGCGAGAGCTGGCACCGAGCTTCAGAAATATACACTTAACCCCGAAGTCGGCCAACCTCTAGCTTCCATAGAGCTAGGATTTAAGCAGCACTACGTGGAGGCTGCGAATAGGGCCTGGCTGCTCGAAGAAAGCTGTAGCACAACCAGGCAAACTTGGCACGCACTGTGCTCCAAACGCACCAAGTGGCTCCTCAATATAAGCCGCGAAACCCTGAGTTCCGTCGTTTCCGTACTGACGGGACACTGTCTGATCGGCAGATACGCAGAAAGATTGGGTGTCCCTTTCAAGGATTTCTGCCGAAGTTGCAGATCAGAGGAAGAGGAAGAAACTATTAAACACTTTCTGTGCGAATGTCCGGCGCTGTCCAGGAAGCGCATGCAAACATTGGGCACGCCTTTCCTAGACAATCTCACGGAAGTAGCTGATCTGGACATTGGCTGAATAGCCGGCTTTATTCGAGAATCTGGATGGTTCTCGTCATCCCGCAGGTTCTAGTGCCACCCTTAAATTCTGTGGTATCACAATGGGCCTCTCAAATAAGTATTTCTTATTTCCAGTTGGTCATGAAAAACATTGAATATGCAGTCAATAATCGATTTAATGGCATGTTAAAAATTAAAAGTATTACAAATGATGATGGAGAAAGTAACTGAAATCTTACGAACACTAAAGAACAAAACTACTGAAACTTACAATTTTTTATTTGATGGAAGCTTTTTAAAGCATATGATCTTGCGAAGTATTGACTAGAAAGCATTTTACCATTCAAAGCGTTGATTACCACAAATGCAAATGTGATTGATTTTTTTTTTGGTTTTCAAAATTTAAGCAGTTTTTTAATTAAAATTGAAACATCGTATTGTGAAAACTTTTCCAAATCTGCGTAAATTATGCAAATACCAATAAACTTTGATTGACTTAACAACAATATCTTTAAAATAATAGATTTAAAGTAATATCATTCGTATGAACCCTTTTACATGGTGACTTTGAATCTTTTTTTTATTTTTAATTTTTTTTTTTTGTAATTATGGAAAACGGTTTTGTTGGTTTCTCTACAAAACTACTGAAACCGCAATTTTTTATTAAATTAAAAAACGTAAACTGTGTTTACGTGAGTTATGCTCGTAGAAAAAGTTGTCCACGATCGTAGGTACGTACGTACTTACACACACATAAACAACGTATACATCTCTCATTCTAAAAAAAACTTTAAATATACTATAAAGACCTCAAAACGTAAAGATATGTTGAAAATTTCAATTTTGATTTTCGAAGAAGAAGAAGAAGAAGAACTTGTCAAGTTAAAGTTTTAGACAATGTATGAAAAACTACTCTTCGTCGGAAAAGTCACAATGGGCTCATACACGGTCTCTTTTTGAACGAAAGTTTGCAAGGCTCCATCTACCACAAATCAGTATGTGTCAGCCCAGTGAATTAAACATTATTAATTAAATGCCTTCAAGCCTATAAGAACATTGGATATCTTTCAGAAGTTTAAAGAACCGTATATGAATTTCACAATTCTAAAATAATGTAACAGTCATTTCATTTTTGAAGCGATTCGTTAATTTTAAGCCTATTTGAAAGCATCAGAAAAGCAGCAGTTTTTCAATGCAAACATACGTTATAAATAAGTATTTATCAACATCTTACATCCAAACATTCTGGTCAAATTTAGGCGGCTGATTTCTTGATTTAATGCCAAGCATGGTGCTTTTAATTAAATTCAATAGACTATTTAGATTGTTCCAAAAACGGGATTTTCTTCCTCGAATTTTCCGCTCGACTGTTATGAAATCATTCTTATGTGTTCTTTCGTCAAGTTTCAAATAATTTTTGAGAATAACAAGAAGAACTGATGAGCAAAATGCAACAAACAAAGCTTGAAGCCAATCAACAAGTTTTATTGTCAATGAAAACCGATTCAAAATTTTCAATTCATTGGTGCGTTCTAATGGAAAATTTTGATTACTAATTCCAAACAAATTAAATGCGTAATATATATGCTAATAACACATTAACCAATTCCTTGTCTTTGTGTTTTTTGCTAAACGGAACGAGCATCAGGTACATGACAAACCATTAGGGTGGAAGAATTATGGCTATGCTGTACGTAACTCATTAGTTGAACAAGTAAATACAGGTATTCTATTCAGAAGCATGGGAACTTATCGGGAAATATGTTATGAAGACACTATTGAAAATAATGCCAAGATAAAAAAAGAAGAAAATCACAAAGATTTTTGAAGGCAAACAACAACATAACAAGAGGATACTTGCGTAAAGGAGTGGTGAAATGAGTATATGGTAGTATTTTTTACTATTAACTTCAAAAAAGTTTGCATTGCTAAAATATTTTCTACTTAAATATTTCTGCAGAGTATAAGCGCTTAACTAATATTTTTAATAATTTTTTGTAACTTGCAAGCCTCATCTTTTTTATGAAACAATTACAAAACTGCAGAAACGTTTTTCTACTTACAACTAGTCCTTTTTACACAACCTTCAAAAACATATGACTTAGCACGAACACTTACTCGTCTGTCTGGCTGCCCATCTTACTCGCTGACCTTGCAAAACTAGGTTTGTGTAACATGCCGATTCCACAAGTTTTTCTTATGAATCCAGACTATCGTGACTTCAAAGTAAATAAAAAAAATTGTTCAGGTGAAAAAACACATTTGTGCGCTGGAAACTATCGACCCCAGAACATCACGCCCACATATTTTCCGAACACTAAATCACCTTGCCGTGGTAGTTCCCGAAATTCTGCTTTTCCAGCTCCCGGATAAGATTCCAGGTCAATTAGTAGATGTTTACTTTGACCGATTATTTCGAATACACATTATATAAATAAAATTGAAAAGTATCGATGAAAGCTCTGGAATAGTTCTGCACGTCATTGCGGCTACATTGAAAAATCTAAATGAGATCGAGAATTTCTCGCGAAATTTTAGCAGGACTGCTATTGATCTACTCCATTGATCGAAATAATATATGATTATTGTTTATTCTTCCTTAGTAATTGTTTGTGTTCGATGGTTTTCCAATTGATGCAGTTGCGAAACACTTTTAGGCCTAGTATTTGGAAGAATTTTCATATTTCAATTAAAATTTCATGCTGCGAGATCTTTGAAGTTGAAAGTTTTACGGGTGCTAATGCGATTTTTATTCGTTGATGAATTTTGATGGCTAATTTCCCTAAAAGCTATGGGAATGAATGAGTCTAGACGTTTAAGTTCCGTTTGCTAATGATTTGATGACGTGACTATGATAAGCAAAACTCCTGTGAAAGTTTTCATGATAAAAAATATGATAAGTGTTCGGATTACTTCAAACAAATAATATTATTAATGTGTAATGTGCAATATTCATGTAGTCGGGACTTTTATTAGAATTGTGTGATGGTAAGACTAAACTCAAGTAATTCTTGCGGTTAATTAGGTAGGCCGTAAGAAGTTCGAAACCATCCAAGAAGTATACAGTTTATTATAGAGCCCCTAAATAACAAACACAACAAAATGATTGACGATTGATCACTACGCGGAAGGTTTTATTATAGAGACACCTTGCACCACTAATGCTTAATAGCTCAGTAATCGCCAATGACCTAGTTGATAGACTGCAATTTAATCTCAACTCATGGCAAGAAGATGATCCCCAAAATAATTGTATATTGACAATTCTGTCTGGACAAAAAAAAATTGCTTTTCATTTAAGTCATTTGCTCTTCTAAACTGCATGCAATAATAAGTAATTTAATCTTATTAAGCGTAAAAAAATGAAACAGAAAGACCAGCATACATTTCCCACAAATTAAACATTCAAAGAATCCAAAACTCAAAGCACTTTGAAAGTCACAGTACTTTTAACCAAATCATTTTCCCAGACTCGACGTTTTTAATTTTATATTTTAGCCCTTCACAAATTACCTCAATCTGATTTATAATTGGGGGCACAACCCAACGATTTCACCGTGATAATTTTCTAACAAATGGCAGCACACTTGACAAAATAATTACACAACCTCAAGATTTAAATTGCATAAACGCCTGACGAGGAACCACATAGTTTATAGTCCTCCCATGAGCTGAAAGATCAGCGTACACTACGCCAAAAAGTTAATTGCAATCTTCCAGACGCGCAACTTTCGTCGTAAAAGATAGTGTTGTCTGTCCTGTTCCCAACATCCAGCTCAGATATACGTATGTATGTACTAACTCCTCAGTGGCCATAGATAGATGGATTTTTGGAATCTGCCCGATGGCCCATGCTGCGTCGGGGCCATGTGCGGCTATTGCGTGGAGTGCATCTGAGATTCCAGGAATCGAAACATCTTTCCGTTGGCTCCAATCGGCCCATTCAACCCAGAATCAGAAGAGCGGAGGCTGGATAAGAACTACTTTTTGATTCAGATAAAACGCATCTTCACAATGCAGGAAATCAGAAAAGGGCCGAGGCCCCAAGATATAAAACGAAATTAAGTGTTTGTGTAAGATAAAAGGGAACGAGACAAAACGTAAAACAAAACAAGCCATTGTGACCATTATTATAATCCGAACCGATGTCGGATTTCGGATGGAAATCTGGAGATGCGATGTTGAGTGGACTTGAAATCAGTCATCGCGGTTTCGTCAGATTTGTGCAAGACAAGCTTCCACCTATTGCATTGCTCCTTGCATACATTTACATACTAATGTATATAGGACATTAATTTGGAATTTGAGTTGAGAAACGATCCTCATTTTAATCCCTTGTTTATTTCAAGTTAGCTCTGCTGTATACGAAAAAACCTCAGTACTCATTTCCTGCAAAATTGACCAATTGTATATTACCCACTTGACAACTAGCCAGAAGAAGGCTCATTTCTTGATAATAAGTAGTTAGCATGGTCAAATTAGCTATTTTTCATCTCATTTCTAATATTCCTGGTTCGGGTGGACACACAATATTTCCAAATCCACTTTAATATCAAATAAAAGCACGTCTATGAAAGCTGATTGGTTATAAAGTACGGCTTCCAGTTAGTGCTGTGACATCGACATCGATGTTTTTTTTAAACATCGACTATTTTTTGCATCGATGTTTTTCTCCCAATGATTTTAGACATCGATGTTTTTGCTTCGATGTTTTTTAGCTCGTAATAGTAAATAATTGAAACGAAAAATAAAATCGTTGCACAAAAAACTAATAAAAATATTTCTACCACCTTCAACGAACCAAACCTTTTGCTCCTCATTCACTTACTAGGAGAGGCTCAGGTTATGGAATCTCAGATTTGGACGAAATTTGGCACATAAGTAGAAGAAGTCAAGGATATTCGATCCTTAAAATATTAGAGCGCAACACTCCTCCGTTTTTGAGAAAAACGTCCTTAAAGTTTTTAGCGTCGCTAATGGATTATTAAGTTTTTGCATCTGGCAGAAGCGGTGCAGTGTAGGTAGCAGAACGACTAGCTCGCGATCATGGGGTCGTGTGTTCGATTCCCGTCGGAATATTGTTTTTTTTTGAAAAATTGTCGTCGTCGTGTGTTCGATCACCGGTGGGTACTGTTCTTTTCAATATTCGTGGATGTAATTATTTAAAGGTAAATCAGCAATGTTCAACTGCAAAAACATTTATTTTGAGAAATCAGCAAATTGTTCGATCATTTATATATGCAAATTATACAAGAAACTCATTGTTGAACGGATAGAGTCTTAAAAACTGTTGTAATCGAAGCAAAATCATAGCTAATGGTAAGATCATCCTTTGATTCTCGAATCAATCATGCTTCCTCTTCGTGCCTCAAAGCCAAGTCGGCAAAAGGCAATAAACCAGGGTGACGCCCATTGTATCGAGTCATAAATGTTATGGTGGTCAATTATTCGACGACAAAAGATGTCAGTTGGGAAACATTTGTCACGTCTGGCATAATTATACCGGTTGCTAGGCTTATGAAGAGAAAGATAATCGAAACAGAGAGTACCACTCATTTGGGGAATAAAGTAAAAGAAAACCTTTTAATTCAATGGAACAAGCGATTTCAGAATCTAGAAAATGAAGCGAATCACGCTGTGGCCACACTGCTGGACCCCAGGTTCAAAAATATTCATTTTGAGGATAGTGATGCCTTGGCAGCGGCTCTTAGGAGACTGTCTAATGAAATTAAACGGGACACAGAAGATTCGTCTTCAGATACCGATACTGTGGAGGATATGATGCAAGAAAATAAAGGTAGCTACTAGTATATTCTGTTTTGAAAACATAAGTATAAAATTATAATTTTTGAAAAACATTTCACTGACAGCTCGCTTTTTTCTTTCCAGAAGCAAGTTCTAGCTTTTGCTTGTGGGAAGACCATCATAAAATTGTTCAGGATACGTGGAAGTCGAGAAAGCGGTCAAGGTTATTGGACGGCCTGGAGAATTCCCATACAATGCCGCCCGAGTTGTCTATCTATTTGAAAAGTCCGATAATTAGGCTAAGTGACTGTCCCTTGGACGAGTGCAGCAGAAGCCACCCAAAAAATTCTGTTCTGTTGAAACTAGCACTAAAATACTTGACATGTATGGCAACTTCTGTGCCATCGGAGCGAATTTTTTTCACAACTGGGGATATAGTAAACAACAAAAAAAGTTCTCTGACAGGAGATAAAATTGACAAAATACTATTGTATCAATGAAAAGTTTTGGTTTTTGGATTGATTTATTATAATGCTAATTTATTTCATTTGTAAAGACAATTTTTCATTTTGATAATAAAATGACATTCTAAATGAATTATCTTGTAGGTATATGAGTTTATAAAATGTGCAACCTATTCTTCTAAATACGAAGATAAACCAGATTATCAAACTACTAAAGAACGTAGGTAACGTAATGGGCCTTCTTTCTTTTCTTTACTACGAACACTACCTAGATTAATAAGCAAAGTGTTAGTAGGTTCGATAGTACACTCTCTATATTCAATAATAAATAGTGGTTAATAGCAAAAATAATCATCTGTTGTATTGTTCTAAAAAACATCGATGTTTTTGGTTCGATTTTTTCTTACATCGATGTTTTGATTTTTCTAACATCGATGCATCGAACATCGTTGTTTTTCTTTCGATGTCACAGCTCTACTTCCAGTTTATTGGCATACTTATTATGCTCGCTTCGAAAATCTAGACTCTAAATTGGTACCACTAAATTTTTTATAAACTGCCCAGTTTCAGATTTGCACAAATGTGCATTCAAAAATCTGTTAGTGAGTATACAGCATGGGGTACTTGATGGTTTAGTTTTAAAGTGTGTATTATTTCGACATGGCAACAGTGGCACGCTTGACAAACCTTGCTGCAAGAAATTAAACGTTTTGCGCTTGAAAAAGTCGATTTCGTATGCAAAGCCATCTTTTCGGACAAAGCTCATTTTTTACCTTGAAGACTATGTCAATAAACCACTCAAATCCACACGCAATCATAGAAAAGCCAATGCATCCCAAAATAGTGATCGTTTGGTGAAAATTTTTGAGTGCAAGAAAATGAAAGATAGTAACAGTATTATGGTAAATGCAGTGTGCTGCAGATAAGACCCAACTGATTTTTTGATTCTTAAATA
The DNA here is from genome assembly GCA_963942545.1 of Oxycera nigricornis. Classification (NCBI taxonomy): domain Eukaryota; kingdom Metazoa; phylum Arthropoda; class Insecta; order Diptera; family Stratiomyidae; genus Oxycera; species Oxycera nigricornis. The sequence continues at coordinate 86,399,772 of OZ012660.1, read as the reverse complement.
AATAATCAGAAATAAATAATAAAATATTCAAATAATCAGAAGATGCACTATCTTGAGTAAAGCTACAATCATTTTAAAATATCCAGCGGTATAGTTTCAATAGCAATTTAAGAAAACCATTAGAAAAACGCAGAAACGGTTCAACCTATGCATGTGTATAAATTGGAAAGATTCCACTCGTTCAATTTTTTAATTTGGATAGAGTGACCCGAAGCGAAATTTAAATACTCAGCAAGTCTTATTTTGCAGATTGTTTATCCTAATAGTTAAGATATTGCGTTTTCTACTCAATAAATTGCTGCTTAATCCGAAGTACAAAGTTCGGCTTTGTCTCAACTGAATTTCAATCGTTAAAACAAACTATAAGATTACAATCAAATAAAGTAATGCGTCAATCTTCTAATATTATGAGCCTTCAAATAGAACCTATTAACAACATCTATTAATAATCTCTCCAGATCTAAATTTTCACGTGCTCCAAAACGTAATGTAAACATTGAGCTCCAGATTCATATTAGTGTGCTTAATCGTTCACCTCAGTAGGATCACGTTAAGAACTCAAGCAAACTGTTGGACTTCGTGCATTGAAATGAGCTATCAGGTCGTCCAGGAAGCTAGTATGATTTGAAGTCTAAAGTACTTCGATAAGGATCCATGCTAGGATCATTTGAAATTCTAATTGTGTTGATATATTGCCCAGTGTGGTGCCTAGTATTATTTATAGTTTCAGATACTTGAATACATTTCGATATGCACCTACATCGAATACTTCATACAAGTGCTACTTAATGCCTCTGCATACTCCATGAAGAAACTAAGGCTCGTGGTGAAAGGAATGCAATTTAATATTGCTGAAGATAAACCTAATGCGAACACTCTTGAAAACTGTCCCTCGTCAGGTAAAGTGCAACTATAAGATTCAGATCGCGGCGGGTATACCATAGCATAGCAATAACATTTTCGCCAAATTTTAGTTTTCATTCAATAATAAAAACATTCAAACAAATATAATAAAATATAGCCCAAATGGTAGGTAAAATTTATATGCTGATTTCGAAGCCAGTATTTTTAATTTTGTTTCGTGGAGAGTCTTACCATCGGTACCTAAAAGTCGAGGCGTTCCGGTATTCACTATTAAATACTACACTCTTCTCCTTCATATTATAAGAAAAACACCCTCACATCAAATACCCAATACAACCGATCCCATGCTGGCATATTAATGATATTATATTCTATATTTTAATGAGGTAATTATTTTCAACTCCCTGAATTTTCTTTTTCGAATGATAAATGTGATTGGACCAAACCAGTTTCACTTCACGCGGAGAACATTTAATGTTTACCTAGAAGGTGAGTTCAAGAATCAGAAGAAGAAGCAAACAAGTTTCACTATCAGACATCTCGGCCCTTACAAGCCATGACTTCGGACACGTACCCTCAATGATTCATTCATGACGTTAAACAGATCCAGTTACAATGACACGTCACTGAATATTCCATTATCACTTAATCCGATAGAGTTATGTGTTCATCTAAATGTGGAAGGATGCGCCTTCGGAGAGACTGAAATTCTTTGAATATATGTACTACAATAATACTTAAGATTATGGAATTGATCCAGATCATGAAAAGTTTCAAAGATTTTAATCTTCGTCCTCTGCATTCTTGAAATTTATTTAAATTATTGCGATGTTTCCAGTAGAGGCCTATGATACTGTCTGTTCTTTTCGACATTTTCAAAAGACACGAAATTTTGAAAACTCGAGGAATTGATCGGATTTTTTTTGAAGACCACAAGCCTTTATTATTGAATAGTGATGGGAGAGCCAGCAGTACAGACATCCCATGAGGAAGATACATGAACAACCTTGCGTAGATGAATAGTACTGCTCCAGACCTAAAGGCGGCCACATTTTATATAAGCTGATTAGAAGTCAAGGAATTTGACTTAACTTTGGTGACGATATTTCTTGTCATCCTGATTCATCGAATAGGTGGGTATATTTTTCAAATTGAAGTTTAGACTCTTTAGTTACTTTAAAAATAAGTCACCTCTTTCCAGTTGTCCTCAACACCTCGACCATCTCGGTTTGAATGTACAAACATGATGATCCGACTAGGTAGAGTACTTACCTAATTTGTACCCAACTAAATCGATTAAGAAACATTAACAGTATACAAAAGCAGAGAATGTCACATGTATTTAGCCTGAAAGCAGCATATTAGTCCCGCATTTCCCTACTTTCTAAAAGAAGAAGCATACACAAAGAATATGAAAGTAAACATTATTATGCTTCTCGTTTTCAGGACGATTTATTCTTGTGTGAGTTTCAACTAGTATTCTGAATTTGAAAAAAACATTCAGGTCCGGTTTTTTAGTGCCAATTTAAACCGACGTTCGAAGCAAAATAATGCTTTTCAGTTTGAGTTTAAACCTAACCAAAAGTTTAAATTTTGTTTGATTTAAACGGCTGAGAGCACTAGTTTCAACTAAATTTAAAACGTTTTTTCACACTGAGTTTGCGAAAATATTCCTTTGCATGTTTAGGCATATTAGTGTAGGTTCATCCAAAAATAGCTCTTCTAAGAAATTGAGGTCGTTTTCTTACATTCCCAATGATAAAAAAAACTACCAAAAATCTGTATTAACAGAAACAGAAACCTACAAAAAGTGAAGAAAGCTTAAACATAGAGTGAGTATCTTAATTTTTAAATTGCTATAGAGAAGCGTTTAAAGATTTCTTTTTTTAAAAATATTACAGCATTGCTAGTGGTTGATATTGTAGAGGATTGTGGTCTACATAATTCAAATTTTTTAAAGAAATTAGATTCATAAGTTTGTGTTTATTTGGCGGTGTAGTTCTGTTTTTCACATTTTTAAGATACACAACTACTTATTTTAGGATATCAATTATCTTATAGATACTTTTATAGTGAACAGATTTGAGTGTTCCACTTCAACTGCAGCTTAGTTAAAATTATTCTCCTGAGATTAGGACACATTTTCACAGCTGACGCGAAATCTATCAATTTGATAACCTACAATAGATTTGCTCAAAAACGTGAGCTTTAGAGAGTTCCCGTTTAGTTCAAAGAAGAAGAAAACATTGTCACTATACATTTCCGTCATTTTTATGAATAAAACAACCGACCTTTCCGGCCTCGCACTCAAGAAAATGTCTAGACCAAAATCTAGAGTGGGTAAAGTTTGTTAAAAAAAATTTGGAGCACCGTTGGTAATGAATAAATATTTGAAACATTAAACTTGGCATGTGAAACACATACACATGGTTATATGAAATTGATTATAGTGTAAATACCTATTTATATACCCTTTTTCGAAGATGTAATAAAATGTTTGCGTCCCATGGTTAATTTTTTAGTAAATTGAGAAGTAATTTCTGATTTTTTTTATATTTCATAAAGAAACAATCAAGTTTCCGAGTAATTTTTGGAATCATTGTGAATCCGTTAAATTTCAATATCTACTCTTTCTATTTTTGCCTGAAAAAGATATCAATCCTTTTTTCACTTTCTTCGAAGATAGAACGACACATTGAGTATGAATTGTGACCTATCAGCCGCTGTGAAAACTGTCCAGACCTCCAAGCATTAAACGCTGATTTACGACAAATAGGTCAAAGCCTAATGCGGGCGGTCCTGCGTCAACCGCAGGCTTATAGCACCTTCAATGTGCTAACGAAAGGTGTAGGTGGTGAGGGCCCGGGAAAACGTGTTCTTTGCTAGGTATTTGTTGTGGGCGGGCCCGCATACATAATACTTATATGTCAAGTAATTCACTTGGGACAATCTCTCCGATTGGCAATGAACTATTGATAATTTATAGCCGATCACATAACTTTCTTAGCAGTCCTAGACGTTATCCAGAAAACAGCCTTCTCCCAATATAAATAAAATGCTCCACATAAAAGAATTGTTTACTTTTTGCACTAAATTTTCATGTAGTCCACAATTTTTCCATAGAAATTCCTAGCACAAATAATTTCCAGTTTCCTGGTTTAGATTAAGTCTATAAAACACACACTCATGAAGCAGCGTGTTGAAATTTGTTTTATGATCTTTCATTGCTTTTCAAACATCCCGAAGCATTGAAGTTGCGAAAAGTTATAAAGCATTGAATTGCAAGTGTTAAAACCCAGCCGAATGAAAATAAATCCACGGAGATGATCGCACGAACATTTTTAGATTGAAAAAAAAATAGTTATATTTTCTTGATTCTTGGTCAAAAGTAAAATTAAATGTAGCAGATGTTAGATATTAATGTAAAAAGTTTATTTATTTTGGGCATTTGCTTTTTGATCACTTTTAATTTAAGTAGGTGAACTGTTTGAAAGCATGCAAAAAGATAAATGAGTGAATCTATCTTGATTTCGTGCCCCTATATTTTCATTTAATTTTTTTTGCTGCATTTTCTTTTGTTTATTTTAATTAGCATTTCAAATAAAGATTTCATTTTCCGCAATTAAAATAACAAACAACTGCAAATAAATGTAAGCCGGTAAAGTGCTTGAGAATATATCGCGTCTACGAACGGAACGTGCACAGCCTACTTTAAAGCAAAGCTTCCGTTGCTATCGATCAGTTTCAAGCTGGATGTATTTATTGCTCAATAAATAGAAGATATTCTTATATTTTGATAAGAACCTAAAAACCAGCAAGTACTCTGTCATTAAATATGCATTTCATAGAAAAGCGTAGCATATGCGTAGGTTCCCGGAAAGGAAATAAGAATCTTGCTTCCAAACTACTTAAACATTTTTTTTTGCGAAAATAGTCCAATTATGCTGTAGGAATACTCGATTTGGATGTGAGAAACGATATACCTAACCAACATATAGTGCATCAAAAGTGTGAATATCCTGCACTATGTTTCTATTGAAACACTAATTTTACTATAAATTACATCCATAATCAACTTTCAGCCATATCAAATTAATTGTCGAAACCAAGGCATTTGAACAACGAAGATAGTTAAACATGTCTACCAGATATTCTATTTTTACTCTTCATCAAAGGTAGTTGCACATATAATAGATCTCAACGCTAGATCCGCCTTCTTAACACCTCTAAGCAATTTGATTGATTGCAATTTAAACAGTAGAAATTTAGAATCCATACAATGCACGAATGTTGCCCATAGAGAACCGAGGCAGCACTACCTATTGTTTGACTTCGATTTCGTTCATAACTAAACTATGTACTTTGAAACGAATTACTTCTGCACGCTTGCGAAAAACATGTTTTAATAGAGAACCAACGAAAAAATTTATTAAACGATAGTTGCAATGAGTAGGAAATAAATGAGAATCATTCAATTTTGTTGATCTTCATTTAAATGATTAGTGCAAAAAATTTTTGGGACGATTTTAGATATTCGTAAGATTTATTTAAACACTTATGAACCATAACATTTTTAAACACTTGCTCACAACAACGCACTGCATCGAACTAGTTTACAAAAAGTGACGCTAGAAAATCTAAAACATAGCTAAATAAGGTAACAGTACCTCAAACTACAATTAATCTCATTGAGTGTACGGATCAATAAACCATGTCTGTTTTCCAGAAAAATTTCGCAGTTAAAACATATTTTAATGGAAGTTGAAAATACACTTATACTTTTCTAAAAAAAGAAAATTAAAACACGAAAGAAATTTTTCCATCCGTACTTCATGGATTAATTAATTAATTTTACCTATGGTCTCCAAATAAAGCGAATCAATAAATATTCTTCAATTGCAATAGTTATTTTAATTTATTTATAAACTCATTTAGAGGGATAGAATGTTCCTCCTAAGATACAAAGAGTTACCGCAACCTTTCGTTGTGTAATTCAAATCATAGGTGTTATGTGCAGGTTTCGTATAAAACTGTTCTTTAATTGAAAGTTCTTTGAATTTACATAACTGATAATTAAATATTCTCAATAGTAATATAATTCAAAACATTCTGCATTTATGGCTACGTTTCCAAGTTTGAATTTGTCAATTTCATATTTAGATTTGAATTAATTTTCGTTTACTTTTATTGTTTTCATATAAGACTTTTTAAAAAATTATATTAATAACCCATTCAAAAAAATGTATCCACAGTTTTCCAAGTTGCATCTCAAATGTGTATTTCACAATTCAACCATCGGACACACAAATATTTACCACGGATACCCTTCACAAGCTATTCAAACTAAAGTCATTGAAGACAGGCCAAATGGACTCGTATTTCATTTCGCTACGACCACTCATTCCTAAATGCATAAAATTCCTCGGTACTGTGCTCAATATATCAAGTTTAAAAAAGAAATACTACTCTCAACAGTTGTTACATCTTTCATCTGAAAAGAAAGAAGCCAAACAAAAGGTCCTTGTCTCATTCTTTCCACCCAGTGTAAGTAAGATCAGCCACCGGCCCCCATAAGAATTTGCCCTTTTAGACGCTTTGCTTGTCGTCCACTAAATGTTCCTCCAAAACAGGCTCCAAACCACAATCACGACAAGAAGGTCGACTAACCCAGCCCATCCACGGTGAGAGGATTCACAGCAAATTTAGCAGCCAACCGAACGCGATTCAAGAACCAAGCATCGTTGCACAGGAGACTGGATAGAAAACCTTTAGTGGGTTATATCTATTTAGTTAGGTAATTGCTTGTATTGTGAGTGCTGATTAACTCTTGCACAGCACTTTTATTTTTGAGTGTTTCGTTGTGGCATACCAAAAACGAATTTATATCAAACGAAATGGATGATACTTTTATATCGCGTGAGTATAATACTCCAACGGAGTGGTTGAAACATAATGTTTTAATTATATAAATGTTAATTCATTGTCCCTTATAATAAAATGATAGAACTAGAAAGAAATCGGCTAAATGCAACTCACATCAACTGCCTCGTTAGATCCATTTTGTATTAACTCCCGTCCGGTGCACACAACTCGATCGTTAAATCTCCGAAAACACAACTTCTAATTCGACCCAAAGAACACAATCTTTACACACAATGGAAAAATATCAATCACAATCTGAATCCTTTCACTTTTACCATAAAGGTATGTTCACACGATCGTATCCCGCATGATCACTACAAGTCTGACTTGTCGAGAATTCAGGCTAAGATCCTCCACTGGTTGTGATATACATTACGAATCTCTAACAGCACACCGAAAACATCCTTTGCTGGTCTTTATTACACCACGTTCACAAAGAGTAAGCGGAACAAAAACTAGAATTAATTTCAGTTTTTGTCTATATCTTCAGAATCCCGAACCCACTTTGATCCTCTGTGGTATTCCTAATGATAACTGTTCCTCTTGTTGAGGAAGAACTAAAAGGAAGCCAAGATTTCAAGACTTTTTCGTCCAAAGTCTGCTGGAGGACTGATTTGATAGTGGAAAATCATTCCATAAGCCTAGCTCTGTCCGCACATTTTTCTCGTTATCGTTAGCACACTATCTAATGTTGTGGGATAGTGGATAAAGTCTCTTTCATTTAGTTTAACTTCGAAATTACGCACACAAGATACATGCGAGCCAACGCAACGCTACGATCAGCCATCAGAGTCCAGCTAGGCTATATCATGCAAAGTGATCGCGTATTTTTGCCGGCAGTGTACCTATCTCAATGAATCGCCGCAGGCCATCGTCCAGAATCCAAGAAATTCTCTTTCATCTAAACAACCTTAACACACATACACACCCAGCCATGTATCTCTGAGATGCGCTCAAGAAGATTTCACTTAGCCTTAAGCACTTGCGAGCGAATCAAAAATACTGTGATTTGAGCGGCGGGATCCGGCGAATTTGAGTTTGGCCCGAATTAAAATATAGTGAATTCCTATTGGCAAGTTGGCTGATAATTTCTAGCATAATCATTAGTATTTTAATTGTGAACTCCAGGAATCATTTCATTCAGTTCTGGTGCTCATTTTAGTAAAATATTCACTTGGGCTGCTTTTCCCTTCCTTTATCTACTCAAATTTGTCCAGACGTGCTAGTTCTTACATAAATAAATATTTAGGAGCAACTCAGTAAGGCGTTCATGTATTATCTATTTGTTTTGTATGAATATTTTTTGCTTCAAATTAAAATGAATGATTTAAACAGAACAAGCCACGAAGTGTGACCCTTGAGGTCCATACGGTCCCAGTAATATTTACATAAATATTAAAAATATTAAACACAATAATAATTATGAAAATAATGCTACTTTAAATAATAAAAATATACCTCTCATAAAATTTATTGGAAATATTATATGTAGTAATCGTAACATCTACGCGAGCGTCAATTGATTACGTAAGGATTTTGATGGATTGGTTTGATTGAATATTCACGGGAATCCATCGGAGGGGTGACAGGTTATTTGTTATTTTCATTTCAATATTTGAAGGACGAAGAGCGCTAGCGAAAATGAATGCAATTTTTGTCATTACGCCCACTGAAGAAATTTTGTCGCAAAGTGGTCATTTTTAATAGTTGCGTTCAAAATTGCCATGACTTCGGCATAATCACTGAATTTCTATTTTTTCACGATTTTACATCAATGAGACTAATATGTATTTCTTATTTTCAGTTGGTCTTCAAAAACATTGAATATGCAGTCAATAATCAATTTAATTGCATGTAAAAAGTAAAATGTTTTACACATAATGATGGAGGAAGTATTTGAAATCTTATGACCACTAAAGAATAAAGCTACTACCAACTAAATCTTTTTACTTGATGAAAGCTTTTTAAAGCATATGATCCTGGAAAGTATTGACTACAAAACATTTTACCATTCAAAGCGTTGAGTACGACAAATGCAAATTTGATTTGATTTTTTTTGGTTTTCAAAATTTAAGCAGTTTTTTTAATAAAATTAAAACACTGTAGTGTGCACACTATTCAAAATCTGCTCAAATTATGCAAATATTCATAAATTTTGATTGACTTTACAACAATGTCTTTAGTGTAAGAGATATAAAGTATGATCACTCGTATGAACCTTTTTACATGGTGACTTTGAAACAACAATGTTAATATGCTTCGATTGACACTTTAATGTCGCAATATTATGGTTCGTGAGATATAGCGAATGACATAAATGGACTTGAAGGTTATGATTTTTTATTTTTTATTCTTTATTTGTAATCATGAGAAAATTGTTAGGAAAAATGCTTCAGTCGTGATCGTCCCATGTAACCTGAGCATATAATCAATGAATCTTATTCTTATTAGAATATAGCGAATAATGAATCATGATGGCAGCATAATGATGTTTTTTTACTACATGGGAATAACTTGTATTGAACTTTTCTAGAAAGGTTACCTCTCTTTTTCGGGGCTAACTTTTCGACGATACTAATTGAAATAAGATGAGCATTTCATTTCCTTTTTTACATGTTCACTTATTGTGTTCATCAAGATTATTTAAATAAGGATATGAATTATGGACGTTTCGAAAATCACTTGGTTCTTTGTATATTACGTCAGAGTTCATGGTATGGCTAGAAAACTAAGTAAATCGCCAGTATCTATTTTACGAAACAGTACAACTACTGTCTGTAAACGATACACTACCATCAGTTTAAGTTTCAAAGTTGCTGAAACATAAGCTTCCAACAAAAGAGTTAATATACCTTTCGAAACTTTAAAACCTGGAGCGCAACGTTTTCCGCGGAAAATAAAAGTTCGCACTGGTAACTTTTTTGTTGCATTGTTCTACATTATCCTGCGATTCCTTTGGAAATCTGAACTTGTTGCTTCATCACCTAATTTTACATGGTGACAATTACTTAGGGATGTAAATCCTACAAAATTTTCTTCGCCTCCATCTGTCTCAATAACATCAAAAAATTGGTTTTGCTTTTCAGTTATAGCAGTTTGAGTCCAGGGAATGTATTTTTGATTTGTATCATCCCCTCAGAACGATAATAATTTTTCCATTAACGTTGAACCGTTTTCACAAAAAAGGTTAAGGAAAAAAACGTTATTTTGTAACCGATAAATGGAAGCGATTGAAGCCACTTGAGCTATTTTGTCCAGCGGACGACGACCACAGGTGAGTAGTTATCGGAAAATATTAAATGAACGTCAAGGTTATTTCTTGTTTATTTCTGTGGATTTTTTTGTGCAGGACGACAACCAAAGGCGATGGAAGCAACTGAGGTTCAAATACAGCCATGTCAATGGGGAAACGATGCGACAGATTTCGGCGCGTTAGGCAACAGCCACAGGTTGGGGCAGATCTGGTGATCATTGCGGAAATAGAAAAATCTCGAAACCATCAAAGCAATACTACGGGGTTTCAATGAATTAACGTGTCGTCCAGAACCTGAGGCAGTACCAGTTAATATTTGTAAAATTTAGGAATAGCGGTATTTGGAAAAAGAACAAGCTGAACTAAAAGAACTGTAATGTAAGCAACTTCGGTAACGATTTCAGCAGGAGGAAAGGTTTCCGTATTAACCAGAGTTATATTTAGCCAGGAAATTGTAAACAGTTTAAATTTATTTTCATTTATTTAGAATACTATCGTGTAATGTCTAAGTGGAGTGTGCCTCTCTTTTTTATTTTGTTCTCATTTTTCCGGGTAGTATTTGTTTTGAGTGGCTATGAAGTCCTTCGGGAAAATTAATTTTAGGTACGCAAATTCAAAACCCTGCACATTTTCTCGTTTAATTTTCGGCGCGATAAAACAAGTGATGCCTTTCGTGTTATAGGCGATGATTTGGCAAAACAAAACTAGCAATTGTAACGTATTATAAAATTCTTGGTGCAATAAAAAATATGAACATGATTTATTCAATAAATTTATGAAAAACACAGGAAAATTACAGACGAATTACATCTTATTATGTAGATACAGTGTAACCTCCATAATTGCAACCTCCGATAATTGCAATACTCGAAATTTGCAATAGTCAATATTTTTCTATTGTAGACTCTAAAGTTGCAACTCTTGTTGCAATTTTAGAGTCGAAATCAAATCAAGACCGTTACTTTAAAATTTCTAACCCTGTTGTATGCACTCACAAGATATTTATTGGAAGTCTAGTGGCAGAATAGTACCTATTTTTCGGTACATCCCCCAATACGCGTGCTTGTCAAGTGGTATGTTCATGTGATTTTCGTTTAAATTTCGTTTTCTTACGTCGCTCGTGTGGTTTATTTGAAAATGTCGGATACAAAAGCACATAAGTTTTTAACAATTTAAGATAAAGCGCAAGTTATAACTGATTTCGAAAGTGGTTCATCTATCAAATACGGCGTCAACAAATCGACAATTAGCCGTATTATGAAAAACCAAAACAAATTCAAAAAATTTGTGGCCAATGCAGAATTTGGATCCAATAAACGGAAAACGATGCGCCAGTCTGAATTTCGGACAATGGAGGCTGCGCTGTATAAGTGGTTTTTGGATCAACGATCAAAAAACATATGTGTCTGCGGAATTGCTGAAGGAAAAGGCAAAATTTGTTCACAACAAAATTCCAGAGAATTCGAATGGATTCAATGCAAGCAACGGTTGGTTCATAAAATTTAAAAAGCCACGCTTCTCAAAATTTGTGGAAAAAAGCGTTCAAACAATGCAGCTGCCATTGACCAATTTGTTGAAAAGTTCCATTCCAAAATCAAGGAATTGCAATTGAAGCCTGAACAGATATACAACACAGATGAGTTTGGCCTGTTCTTCAGCACCTTGACGAAAAACTAGTAAGGAGAGAATAACTTTTCTATCGTGTACAAATGCAACCGGAACGCATAAAGTTAAGATCCTAGTGATCGGAAAAGCCAAGAATCCCAGGTCATTCAAAAATGCTGGAGATCTTGCTGTGGTGTACAGAAACAGTGGCAACGCTTGGATGACGAGATGTTTATTCGACGACTGGTTTCATCACACATTTGTTCCAGAAGTAAGGTTTTCAATTTCCGAAATTAAATTTATTGATTTTAATGGACTTTATTTTGCTTTAGGTCCGCAGATTCCTAAATGCTCAGAGACTTCCACCAAAAGCACTTTTACTGCTTGATAATGCTCCATGCCAACCGAAAGATGGCCAGCTTGAAAGTGATGACGGTATGATATCCGCAATGTGCTTCCCACCGAACTGCACTGCAATCATACAACCTATAAACCAAAACGTGATTAGGTTGACAAAACTTTTTTACATAAAAAGCTTGTTGGCCCAAATTGTAGGTTCTGAAGAATCGGACACGGAGCAAATAATTAAGGGAATCAACTTAAAACATGCCGTATGTCATTTATCTGGAGCGTGGGCGACGGTCAGATCACACGTTATTGAAAATTTGCCGTCAAAAAATAATGACACCAGTCTCTGATTGGACGGAAGAGGTTGACGTTCCACTGAGTATCATAAGATCAGAAATGCAGTACATTAAAGATTTAATAGATCCAATAGGTGATCTTCTGAAACAAATTGGGCCTGATAATAATTTGACATCAGATGATATTGATAACTGGATTGTGGAAACTGAAGCTGAGATTTGTTTTGAAGAGATAGACGACGATGAAACAAAGTCAGTTGACGAAAGCACCTTGGAGATAAGAGTGAACAAGATAAAAAATGAAGACGCAGTAAGCTTCAACATTTGTATTGAATGGGCTGAAGTGCATAACGAAAATCTTCAGGATATAATAGTTTTGCAACAATTAAAGGAGAAAGCTATTGTGAAGCAAGGCAAGAGCCAGAAGCAGGCAACACTTTTTAACTTTTTTAAGAAAATCTGAATACATGTGTTTGAAAAATATAAAGGTGTAAGAAAATTGTTTATTACACTGATTCTTTTTGAATTACAATTTTTTTTTCCAATAAAAATAACTTCATTTGTGTTAATTGGTTGTTTTTCTTCAAAAAAAAAAAGTACTGACATTTCGAAAATTGCAACAAGTCTGTGTTTCTATTAGTTGCAATTACCGAGGTTACACTGTATCTATATTTTTTCAAAAAAAAAAGTTATGAATCTCTTGTATTTTAACAGACGTATTTTTGTCAAATCGCAGCCGTTTTCAACAAATCTGCGTGCTTTCAAAATATCGAACGTACGTTTTTATCCGCATTTTTTCTCTAATCTTCAACTTTGAATGTTACCTCACCTCTGACAATGTAAACTATACCACTTCAGGTACTCACAGAGTTAGAAAAGCACTATTTGATTCCGCAATAAGAAAGTTTTGGGACTTTATTTAAGTTTTGGAGATATACAAAATACTTCGAGCTGAGGCTATTAAGATCTCATTCTACTTACATATCGAAATGTTAAGGCAGTAACTGAACAAGATAAAAGATTTCAATACGAAACCGTATCTTTCCCCATCGAAGTTTTGTTGATGAAAATCATAATTAAATGTTTCCGATCGGCACTGGATTGAAAAATAATAATTTATCAGTCTTATCTCAGACTTCTCGATAAAGAAAACCACATTCGCAAACCATGATTTCGGATTTGATAGTAGCATTCAAGATCTTCTGTAATACAATTGAATCTCATAACTCTTTTACCCAACTCGATGAAGTCCTCAAAGTGCTGCAACGCATTCAACTGGCACTTCCCCTCACGTCCAAGAGTCATGTGTGCCCAATGTATTACCCTTGTCACTCTCAGCGTATCAAATGTTGACATGCTTGTAGATTCTCTTTCGTCGAAATTTTCAAAAAATTCAGATACAATTCGGTCGCATGTTCGATGCACTTCACCGTTCACACATGCATCTTCCACGACCTCCCGAGGATTGCTAATGAATGAAGTCGGGTCCATTCCTCGAATTCATTTCCCTGCACATGTGCGGCACCTTTTAATGTTTGGTGTGTTTTCAGTTTCCAAACGCGGCGGCCCAGCGCAATTAAATTGAAACCACACATGCAAAATATCTGAGGACGTCCCCGGCGAACAGATGGAGAAATTAAGCGCCACATATTTTGGCACATCGAAAAGAATGCACGCAGATTCGAGCGGAACAATTAATGACGCCCAGCGAAGATTAGTTTTGACGAAAGAACGTTTGAAATTTGAGCATTGTTGGCAACGCATGTCGCCGATTGTATCTTTTTGGGGGGTCAATCACCTAAAATTGCAGTTGGGCGAGATAATGAGATTTGCGGTTTGTCGACAATCAAGTGTGGGCAGATAGCGTGCAGCTACCAATTCTTGCGCTGTCTGCAAATATCAAATGCAGTACTTTTTAAGCCGGGTCTCCTGCGCGTGTTTCGTTCTACACACTACACAAAAACGTCTACACATTTTTGTGTGTGTATATACACAAAGTGTATCCTGCTCACATATTGTTTTCTAAAACAAATCATTGTGGAAATGTGTTCGGACGAAGACGACGTACTATCAGTGTTAGCTGTGATCGGCTTGATTCCTAAGAGAAGAAAGCCTAAAGTACGTGTAAGGCCCTACTTACTGTCTCGAAAGTTTAACATTTATATGGAGCTAAAGATATAGGATCGATTCGGTATAGGAAACTTTTTTCTGCTGAACTGATTTCTTAAAACAGTCCATTTTTGGTTATTTCTTTGGCTGTAACACCCATCAGCAGGGTTGCCAAGTTGGGGGGTTTTCACCCCCATTTTGGGGTATTTTACATACCTTTGGGGAGAAATTGGGGGTCAGTTAATTATATTTTTATTTTGGGGGTGAAATTGGGGGCTTGTTATTTCTTCAATTATATAAAGATTTCCAGGTCCAGCAGCTGAGATAAAACTCCACACTAGCAAGGAGCTTTCACCAAATTTGATTTATTTATATTTTTTATTACTTTCCGTGTCAGTTATGCTATTATAACGTTTTATTTTGTTCAATACTATTTGGGAGCTCGATCAACTATTTCAGCGATTTTATGCACAATCTTACCGATTTCAGATTGCCAAATTATAACTGTTTTTAATTCAATTGAAGTTTGAGTTCCTCTTGGTGTCATATTGCCGCCGTAATGTTTTAGTTTTTAGATTATGCTCAACAAATGATGAAGAAACACTTTCTGATGATTTCCCACGCCCTTCAAATTATAAAAGGGAAGTCAGCTCTAGTTCGTTAAGGCAACGTAAATCATGTTAGTGCGTGTTCCATTTTATCTTTAAATTTTAAATAAATTTTTATAAATAAATGATAAACATAAATTTCCTTTTTATTCGTTGTTTTTATTTTTAAATTAAATTTCACAGACATCGATGCTTCGAAACAGAACACTTGTTTCTTCATCAGTGTGATCAAAAACTATGCCTAACACTATACTAGATCTTCTAATATACCTGCTAATTTTTCAGTTATATTTAAGAAATTTTTATAGATTTCATTTCATTTAATTTTACATATTTCAATAAATTACACATGAAACTCCAAAAATATATTAAATTTTTTTCTTTAATTTCATTATGCTGCTACTTGTGCTTATTTTAAGTCTCGAAAGTATATTTGTTCTATTTTGACTTTAACTCACTATGAAATACAGATGAAAATTTACTTGGTACATATAGTTATTTGACAACATTTTTTGGTATCAATGTTTTTTGTATGAACTTTGTAAAAAAGACTGCTCTCAAATTATTTGGGGTTTTTTAAAAGAATTTCGTCCGATTTGGGGGTTTTTATTGAAGTTTTTGGGGGCGAAGAGTGAGAAAAAAATGGTAGCCCTGCCCATCAGCAGTGCAATTTCTTCCACGGCATCATTCCTTCTTTTTTTTATAGGCCGATGATTGAGAATCCTTTCTCTAATAAAAGCTATCAATTGCAAATTACTACTTGAGTCCATTTTTATCTGCAACTCAACACAAAAACGCATGCGTGGCCCACGGGAGTTGTCGAGAAATGATTATACCGTCCCCCTCTTAACCCGCGGGGGGACAAATGTGTAGATGTTTTCCATTGAACATGGAAAACAAAAACATTGTTGATGCCATCAAAAATGTGTAGCGAAACATGAGGGGAACAGTGTTTTGCGTAGATGTTTTGTGTATTGTGTACAGCAAAACACGCGCAGGAGACCCGGCTTTACTTAAACATATCTCGGTTGAGGGGTCTTCTAGGTGACAATTTTTCAAAAAATCAAAAAAAAAAAATATTTTTTACACATTTCGTTAGTTTCAAGCGTATATAGCGAGATGCCGTGAGACATCATTTTTGATGCTCCGCTGTGTTTCGGCATTCTCGACTGTCCTCGCCTGAACTACGAAAGTATAAGCATGGTCCACCTCTTGATCAAGAAGCTCGGGCAATTTTGAAGCCAATATACGAAATATGACTTCGATTGATTTATTAGGAAGGTGCTTCGTAATTCGTAAAAAAATTGAACGTTATTTCCTCGAATTCTGGTTTTTAAGCTGGCGGACACTATTTTAGAAAAACTACTCACTCTGATTTTTTAATATGTTGTTTTATAGATATATGGCTATAACCGGTAGCGGAATCATTTGTGATCGGTATCAAATTTTCCGATTTACCACCCTCAACAATTGGTTTTAAAAAAAATGGGCGCCATTTTATTTTTTAACGAAAAAAATCATTCCGGTACCTGACATAGGCACTTAAACAAGGATTAATTTAATGTTTTTTTTTTGTTTCCAGATGATCTAGCCACCTGAAATCACATCTGGCGTTATTTTTTGATGTTTTTTTAAAAATTGTTATTGGTAAAAAAACAATAAAAAAAATCTAAAAACAATTATTTTTGTACACCCAAAGTACCTATTAATATATGTATAAAATTTCAAAATGATATCTTTATTCTTTCTATTGAAAAAAATGGTTCAATTTTTTTTGGAAAACCGTAACCTAAAATACCCCTTAAAATGATACGTTTTTTTAATTAATCTCCGATTTCCAGTTAAAATAAACAAATAAAATTCCCAAAAACGATACACATTGAATCCTTACGATACATTGTCTTAGTTTCGCACAATAGGGAAATGCGTAAGTGTAAATGCAAACAGGCATTATAGGTAAAGTTATGGTTCGGCAATCCTAATTTCCAGCGATCCGTAATGTGAGAATTTTACTGCTATAGCCCGATTTGAGTTTGAATTTTTGACTTTCATATTGAGAAAATGAAAACCACTCCTTCAGTCAAGTTTGGCAATTTTTAAGGGTGCTGATAGTGCGTCAACAAGTCTACACCACCCCTAAATTTATTGTACTCGGATACGTCGAAAAATGTGGTTATTTTGGTAGCTATGCACAAGTGGGAGGCCACATGTTTTTGGATGTAATCAACGGATCATGATGCAACCGTTTATTTGTAGAATGTTCATTGGCATTGCGGATTGATCAATTTTTATTTGAGTCAATTATCAATGTCCTGAAACCAGAAATTCATTTAAAATTTTCAATTTTGCCATTTTTCCAGATTTTCTTTTCCATTTCCGGCTGAATCTTTTTCACGTACAATATAATAATTTCATTCTTAGGTAATCATATGCAAAAAAAGACGATAACTTGAAAAAACTTTGATTACATATTTTTATTATTAACTTCCCAGTTCTCTGTGGGGATGTAATGGGGTCGATTTTGCGAATCCCAAATTTTGACATATTTCCACGTTTTAAGGTCTTTAGAATACAAATCCATCGTTTTTAGAGAGATGTCTGTTTGTGTGTATGTACGTACGAGGGTGGGGTGAAAAGTTTCCGGCCTGACCAATAGATGGCGCCACTAGGTCTACTTTTGGAGCGGCGTCTTACAGCACCATTCCTACCGAGCTTGTATTTACAGTTTCAGCCCAATCGCTGCGTTACTTTGCGTTTGAGAGCACATTGCGCGAGACGCTTCCGTTGTTTTCGTGAAAATGGAAAAAGTGGAAAAACGTGCTGTCATCAAATATTTCTATTTGAAAGCTTTTACACCAAAACAAATAAAAGAAGAGATGGATTCAACACTAGGAGACTCTTCCCCATCATATGCAATTGTTAAGCAGTGGGTTTCTGAATTTAAAATGGGTCTTGTGAGCACCTCTGACGAGCCTCGCTCAGAACGGCCCGTTGAGGTCACAACTTCAGAAATGATTGAGAAAATCCATCAAATAGTGTTGGAAAACCACAGATTGAGAGTGCATGAGATAGCTGAGACCTGTAGGATGTCAGCTGAACGTATGCGAAATATTTTGCACAACCATTTGAGCATGGAAAAGCTGTGTTCAAGGTGGGTGCCGCGTTTGCTAACGCTCGACCAAAAACTGATTCGAAAAAACTTTTCTACCGACAATTT
Organism: Oxycera nigricornis; assembly: GCA_963942545.1. Classification (NCBI taxonomy): domain Eukaryota; kingdom Metazoa; phylum Arthropoda; class Insecta; order Diptera; family Stratiomyidae; genus Oxycera; species Oxycera nigricornis. The sequence continues at coordinate 86,381,550 of OZ012660.1, read as the reverse complement.
GGGGCTGTATAGGCGTAATCCAAATGAATTTTTGAGTCGATTCATAACTGTTGATGAGATTTGGGTCCACCACTACACTCCTGAAAATAAAGAACAATCAAAACAGTAGGTTGGAAAAGAGGAGCCAACTCCAAAGGCAAAAACAATTTTATCGGCAAACAAGGTTATGGCTACTGTTTTTTGGGATGCGAGAGGAATTATATACATTGATTACCTTGAAAGGGGTAAAACTATCACTGGTCAATACTACGCAGAGTTATTGCAGCGTTTGGAGCACGAGGTGCAAATTAAACGACCTCATTTGGCGAAGAAAAATTTTTTGTTTCATCACGATAACGCACCAGCGCATTCGTCGATTGTTGCCATGTCCAAAATCCACCAATTGAAGTTTGAATTGATGCCGCATCCTCCCTACTCTCCTGACTTAGCCCCAGCGACTATTACCTGTTTCCTAACCTCAAAAATGGCTTGGCGGTAAAAGATTTAACAGTAACGAAGAAGTTATCGAAGCTGTAAATCAGTATTTTGAGGAGCTTGACGAATCTACGTTTAAAACTGGTATAACTAAATCAGAACGCCGTTATGAGAAATGTATCAGTGTTGATGGAGATTATGTTGAAAAATAAAGCAAAAGAAAAATTTAAAAAAATTGTTTTTCTTGGTCAGGCCGGAAACTTTTCACCCCACCCTCGTATGTGCGTTCAGAATTATTTTTCGTCTCGTTTATCTCAAGAACCAAAGATCGTACAGACGCGTAATTATGTAACTTAAAACTGAATGAGTTTTCAGCAAAATCGATTTAGCCCTTTTAATAGAGGATGAAAAAACTGAAGAAAAAAGGAAAAAAAATGTTAATTTTGAAACTGTTGAAACGCGCTATTAATTCGTGCAGATCCCAAATGCCTTCATAGTAATATTATTATTATTATTATTATTGTGTGTTTTAGCAAAGTTTTGATCAAAGTTGTAAAAAATGTTACTTAACCCTTTATGGAGCAATGTTGCACATCTGCAACATACCATTTGAATTAATGTAAAAATATAGCGAAAGCGGAAAGACAAACTTTGCTCAGTGTTGTACAACGGTAACAGAACATTCTCACGAATTAGTAACATATCAGCGGACTATATGGCCACACTTGCATTTATGTGGCCTTGAAATCATAAACACAAACAAACCGGTTTAGCGCTGTTTGAGTTTAGTGTTGAAAAGTGATTTATTGGTGAAATAATGATTTTTGGCTTTTGAAATTGATGTGAGTATAAGGCAAGAGGATGGATTTCAGTAATCAGTAATAGTTTTTTTCAAAATCAAGTTTTTTTTACTATTTTTGGACTGATTTTGTTTTGTTGCATGAATGCAACATTGCGCGTACCAAAGTCATTTCGTTAACGGTTTATTCGAATTTGAATGTTTCTTTTTTGAACGTCTCATTCAAAATAAAAGGAAGAAAGGTCCAGCTCAGCATGTTCCTCCAAAAGATGTGAGGTTGGACCAATACGGACACTGGTCAGTTTGGCTGGATAAACGAATGAATTTCCATGCTGTAGTGGGTTTACGCAAACAGCTTGCGAAAAATTTGGGGTTAGCTTGTGCTACAATAAGCAAAATAATTGCTTTAAAAAATTTCATGCACCATAATTTTTTTTGGTATTATTGATGCATTTCTGCATCCAACAGTTTTTTAAAGAAAATAACTAATTTTTTTGTAATGAAATTTTTTAAATTATTTTTACTTTTAACTATGTCCCATTTGCCAACTTGTGTCCGTATAATTTACGAAAATAACGATCTTGCGCCGTAAAGGGTTAAGAACAAATCAAGATTAATTTATAGAATTCCAAACTTATATTATCAGGTTTGGGAGAATGGGAGTAGTGATGCTGCAGTTTATAATTGGATATTGTTATAAAAAATTGAGTATTGTTAATAACAATCAAATATTATTAGTTATAATTTGATATTGTAAATATAAAGTCAATTATAGTTATTCAGTAACAATCAAACATTCTTAATAACGAATGATTATTATTAATTTAATGCCCTTAATAATGGTTGTGGATTCCGAGGCCGAGATGCAGGATGGGGTGGATGACGAGGTGGAAGACGAGATGGAAACAAATTATAGCTTTTTTATTCACCCCACTGGAAAGTTAATCGTGTGGTCCTCAAGGGTCGCACTTGGATCATATTTTTTATTCGTTGAAATCTACGAACGGAAAGTATGGGATAGCTGCAAGCATTCTATTCAAAAGAAAAGCTACAATAAATTTCGCTTCAGCTGTGTTCAGGAGTAAGAAGGCTGTTAAGAGCGAACACTTTTTCGGGCAAAAATTCTTCACGATTGTTCTTCATCCATTCGCAATGAAAATAATTTTTTCTTTCAAAAAACGGTTGTAAACATCATGATCCGTTGATTTTGTACATCCAAACATAGCTCGAGCTCCTATTGATCATAATTACTGGAATTTTTATTTATTTATGGAGTTCCTATTTTTGTGGCAATTTTGTGCACCTGCTTGTCAGAAGCTCACTCCTAAACAAAAATGTGAAGACTTGAAGTTCACACTTGATATGTAAACTCAGTAATCAAACAAAGACGATAATCGAATTTAGATCGGTCACACTTCGTCAGGAATTTTGATTACGAAATTTTTGACCGACAGGACATCTTTGCACACTCCACGCTTTTGTAGAGCTATTTAATAACAAGCTTGCTCAAGCTTCAAGTATTTTATTAACTTCCCAGTATATGGGAAGTTCTTGTAATCGCCTCGAAAATCGAAATTGAAATTTTCAACTTTTCTTTACGTTTTGAGGTCTATAGAGTATATATAAAGTGTTTTTAGAAAGGGAGATGTATGTGTGTGTGTGTATGTACGTACGTACGTACGTATGTGCGTTCGCGGGCACTTTTTCTACGAGCATAACTCCCGTGAACAAAGTCGTATCGACTTCGTTCAGGTGTCAATCGAAGCGTCTTTGCAATCTTAAGAGCTGATTAGTTTTTGGGACACTTCGGTCGGGGGGTTTGTTGTTTTGCCCGTTTGAAGGTCATTTCTGTCATGCGTTATATCTCGCGAACCAAACATACGATTTGCATGATTAAGGTGTCAATCGACGCGGATTGACATTTTTGCAAATTTGTCAAATTTTAACGTTTTTTACTTTAAGAAAAAAAAAGTGCAAAAAATTAGGGTTTTTTATAAAAAAAATAAAGTTTTAACCTGATTTACGGAAGGCAGTATTCAATTTTTATAAAATTTATAAACTTCAAGCAATGCTTGTAAAAATAACATCAAAACTTTTTCCCATGATAATGTAAAAAATTATATAAAAAATAAAAAATCATTAACAGGCATCATGATCTTCAAGGTCATTTCTGTCATGCGTTATACATATCTCGCGAACCAAACATACGATTTGCATGGTTAAGGTGTCAATTGACGCGTATTAATAGTTTTGTGAATCCATCAAATTTTGAACAAAATCGTTCGAGCCGTTTTTTAATTTAAGAAAAAAATGCAAAAAATTAGGGTTTTTTCATAAACAATAAATTTTTAACCTTATTTACGGAAGACAGTGTTCGATTTTTATAAAATTTATATACTTCAAGCAGTGCTTGAAAAAATATCATCAAAACTTTTTCTCATGATAACAAGAAACATTATATAAAAAAATAAAAAATCACTAACAGTCATCATGATCTTCAAGGTCATTTATTCCATTCACTATATCTCACGAAGCACATATAATATTTGCATCATTAAGGTGTCAATCGACGTGTTTTAAAATCTTTTTGATTATTTTAACATTATAAAAATCCGTTTCAGCGGTTTTTTTAATTTAATAGAAGAAAATGCGAAACTCAGGGTTTTTTCATAAAAAATATTTTTTAACCTGATTTGAACAACACAGTAATAAATGTTTATACAATTTATACACTCCTATCAGTTTTTGAGAAGAAACCAGCAAAACGTTTTTCATGATTCTGAAAAAAATTCAATTAAAAATAAAAAATCATTCAAAGTTACCATATGAAAAGGGTTCTTCCGAATAATATTACCTTATATCTTTTATTCTTTTCTCTTTTATTATCTTCAATTCTATTACCTTATATCTTTTATTCTAAAGTCAGAGCAGATTTTTAATAGTTTATGCAGTCTTTTAATTTAAAAAAGCGGCTTAAATTTTGAAAACCATGAAAATTTCAATCAAATTTGCATTTCAGGTAATCAATCATCATCACCCTTCCACCAAAAACCTTACTTAATCAATGGACCCTCCCGTAAATGATATGATTAATATTAACTTATTCCTGTTACTGCTATGAATACCTCTCATTATTATTATTTAAAATATTATTATTTTCAAAATTATTATTGTGTTTAATATTTTTAATGTTTATCTAGATATTACTGGGAAGTTGACCGTGTGAACCTCAAGGGTCGCACTGCGCGGCTTGTTTTTCTTTAGAGCTCCCATCACGTGCACACCTTTTGTTCGCAAAATTTGCAAAAGTCTGTGACAAACATATATACATATGAATGTATGTATCTGATCATGTACTTAATTTTGTAAAAACAATCTACACATGGGCGTGGTATATTTTACGGCAGGCAATCCAAGAATCTCTATATCTCTACGAATCTCTTTAAGGGGAGAGTATTGTTAATTTTACATTTTTAAGTATTTTTTTGAAAATACTGTAAATATAAATTTATTTCTGAACAAATTACATAATAATATAATTATTCTAAAATTTTGGTCCAAAAATATTGATTACTGAGCCACTGATAGCAAATTTTCGTAAACACCTAAAAAAATAGTTTTGCGGTGCACAGCATAGCTCATCACTCGATCATCTGATGACAAAAAACCAAAAAGACTCTGTTAGTTTCAGAGTTTCCCGAGGTAACCACGACGATCTATAGTTTTTATCGATTTTTAAATTTTTAGTATCAAACGAAAAAACGAATTTTATAAACTATTTTATTAAAAAATCGATAAATTTGTTATTATAAAACTAATTAAATTCATTAAAAATAAAATATCTCGACGTGCTTTCCTCGTGATTTATATACAGAATAAGTGTGCAAAATTTGAAAAGGATCGGATAAATAGATTTTGAGTTAGAGCGTTCATCGACTTTGAAAAAACTGTGTTGGAAAAACGCGTTAAAAAAGAGAAACAGCCGATTTACAGTTTATAGCGCTTCGAGGAGCAGAGTTTTAAAATCCTTTAGCTCCGTCAATTTTGCTCCAATCGACCTAAAATTTTACCTAAATACAGGCGAGTATCGGTTTACGTCGTTTTCGGGACCGGGAAAATGCGACGTAAACCGAAACAACGTATGTCGAATCTAACTGAAATGTAGCCCATGGAAATGAACAACGTGTCTCGCACAACGATTTTTTTATTAACGAGAAGCAACGTTTATATTAAATCCAACATAAAAAATAGCAGTAAGTACAAAATAACATTATTTCAGAAAAACGTGACAAAAAATAGTTATTTAACCAACGTAAATTGAAATTTTGTCGACGTAAATCGAAACTGGGAATTAAAAAGTAAGACAACGTAAATCGAAACGACTTAAATCGAGGCGACGTAAATCGAGGCCTGTATGTACTTTTGAAGAGTTCTTCTATCGAATGAAAATAAGCAAAAAATTAGAAAATACCATACTCCCCCTTAACTTCAAGTCTTACCATTAAACTCTACGAAATTCGGTCTCACCGGAAGAGACAACGCACCCTAAATCATAGGTTATGTAAAACTAGTCGTTAAACTTTGAGTAAAAAGCGGACTATCAATTCTCAACGCCTGGGTAGCTAGTATCAGGTACCGCGAGTTTATGCTCTGCTTTCCTTAACATGTGCATTTTGTATGTCTGTTTTACATAGATCTCTCTTAGTTCTCGAAAACTGTTTGGCGCCTAAAGTTTCATTTTGCTCACTACTTGCAGGTGTACGTCGGATGTGAGTATCCGAGACTTCTGTGCGAAAAGAGCAATTAATAATTTCAACCGTTACATTACGGAGATTGTAAATAGTTTTATGAGATTTGTTTAAAAGTCTAGTGATATTTTAATTGAAGATGCAATAAAAAGTTTGGAAAAAATATGCGCTATCGTAACGCACTCGTGGATGCAACAAACGCCGTAAGGAACCTTCTGAAACTCTTTCGGGATTGTACCAAAAGTTCCACCAGAAAATAATTTTTGTCCAAAATGATGATCCAATCTACGTCTTCACAGAAATAGAGAAAGTAAAAACCCGAGCAAAAGGAGCAAGAATCGTGTATAAATTGTTTCACTTTTATAGCTGTGTCAAATACGGAAGCCCCATACTGAATGCCCACTAATTCAGTTCCATTTTCCCTTAGGGACTCCAAGCAATTCCATTTTCGGCAATTTCAGAATAACAGACATCCGAAAGTAACATCAGCTAACTAACCACCCCGAATCCATTAGGTGATCTTTGTTTAAAAAACAAAAGCACTACGTAAACTATTAAACTAATACTTTTCCCTGGTTTCATTGATTTTGGATAAACCACTAAGAAGTACTGAAGGTCACAGCGAATGTAAGGCCGGTCAACAATCGAGCTGATAACTCGGGATACAATTAATATTATATCTGAAATTTTCACGAAATCTATAAAACATAAATTCGATGTAATCAATAAAATAAAAAATATTGTACAATTTAAAAAAAATCGCTTTTGAAAATGTATGTTCTCCACGTCTCTGATTAATTCTAACCGTCTTTGGGAAATCATAGTCACTTTCACTATTTTCCACTAACAATCGTTTAATTTTCTAAAAATAAGACGAGTCGGTCGAAAAGTCGAAAAAAATAAGGTACACGTTTTAGGCGACAAATTGAACCATATATTTTTTTCTTACGTACTTTTCGAGTCACACATAAAAAAGTTCACCATTCTGAATTTAGTATCAGCATCTACAATCATCCTATCTCTATCAATTACAGCTTTTGTGAGAAAAGCGGAGTACAAAGATGCAGGAGCTACTTTAAGTTTGGAAGAATGTTTCTGAAGTCAAGTCGCCGTATATCAATCATCCCGCAAAATCAGCCTAATAGAAAGGTCACACTCAGAGAGAATTGTTTTCTATGTGGAAACAGTTAATAATTTATTTATCGGTAGATGCTAACGGATCTTAAATAAGGTAAATTTACATGGGCAATTTTCATTGTGTGGATACTGCAAACACCTTTGTTGTTTTATTTTTCTATTTGCTTTGAACCCTTTCTGATACGCTTACTTTTCCGGAAATGAGAATCCAGTTTTGCTACAACCATGGTAATTCATTGAAAAACATTTGCCACGCTCTCTGCATATCTTTTTAGATACACATTGGTTTTGTTCCACATAGAACAGAAATAGGCACATTATGATAAAGCAGCATCCGGATCGGATCTTTCTATGCTTGTGTTTACAATATAAGCCGATAAACATATTCCATGTTTGCTTGCTTCAGCTTTTTTCGTTGCTTCGTCTATTAAGATTTTAGGCATTTGTGGCAAAAAGTTGCCCTTGAAAACTGCAAAAACGAATATGCCACAAAGCTTGTGTCTAAACAATTATTACATCATATTGTTAAACGAAAGTCCACCTACCGCTGCGATATCTGCTCGTTTATAAATAAATAAGAAACGGAAACGTTTTATCATACTTTACTCCATTTCCGTGCCTCGCGAGCTTTCGCCTGGCCTAATTGTTGCTATCGAAGGCAAATTTTTTCTAAGCTACTTCCAAATGTATAGTGTGGCTTGGTCGTTAATGATAAAGTATGTAATTGTAAGAGTCCTTTCCGGAAGTAGGTTGAATATTACAAGAGAAATCAACATATTTCAGTCGTAAAAACGATTTTCCTGTAACAAATCAAATAACCGATGGTTCTTAGAATCTGAATTAAATATTTCAAGCTCTAACGGCAAAATCGTTCGTTCTCTTGGTTTAACAATTACTCACCATCGCGGCTTATCAGTACACATACTTTTAATATCCGCATGTGGGATGCGAATGTTGAGAGACTGGCTTGCACAGATCTTGTTGGCCGCGCAGGGAGATACAGAAGTCTTTAATGAAATTCTTATCACTGCTAGTTCCGTTCTGTTCAGACTGATTGTCTTTAGATTTGTGGTAGCAAACCAAGCACTTTTTGAAAAGAAATTACATTTTAAACATTGCAACTGTTATAATGCTAAATTTAATTTTAAAATTAATAACAAATTACATCCTAATCTACCCACAGCTATTCTACAATCAAAAGCCTGGATCCCAAGATGTTGTTTGTGGCTCTGTATGCGACGCAAAACATACTAGGGTATCTCCTGGTTCGGGAAGAACTTTGGTGTCTTTTAAGCGAATTCCACATTCGACATCTTTTTTGATAGATTCTACTTCGTTCTTTAAATGGCGTATGGAGTCGACTGGTCCTGTAATTATAGTTTTAAAATAAATACAATTTGACAGAAGAGGACATATCGAAACAATCTACGATAAATGACTAGTGTTCTTATTGATTGTGATGATTGTTGAAAAATTGATTTGGTATTTCAAAAGCGGAGCGGATACAATTTATCAACTTACACTTCAAAAAGATTTTCGGACAGCAATTAAGTAAAATAAAATATAATCCAGATTTCAATTGCCTTTCTATTTAAAATGAAGAAAAAAACAACCTGCAACGATATTAATCTTCGAAAATGGTAAAAATTGAAAACGCCAACGAATGAGTCTATATTTGGATTAAAAGCTGTGCCTTCTCAGTGTCTTATTTCATTGATAAGATGTAAATATTGATAAAATTCTTATTAGATGCGTTTTTAAGATACCCCCGTTAAGATCGTATAGTTTGCGAAAACTCAGATATTTAGTTGATGGCAATATCTGCCTTTATAATGCTTGCTCCGTTTGCATCATAGAATTAAAAGAAAAAGCTTAAAAATGAACCATAACCATAGTGAAGATGCTGCATATGAATAGAAGAAACATATTTTCAATAATTTAAAGTACAATGGCGTATTTACCTTCATAAATCACTTCTCCATTCCTTACTAGTCGAAAACTGGAGTTCTTTTTTAAAACCCCTTTTGTACATCGACACCCAGCAACTGGCACCTCTTTCTTGCCTTCAGTTATTAGAAATCGCTGCAGAACATTCGCTTCGCCTACCAAATCCTCAACTTCTACTTGAGGCAATTTTTTACTAATTTCTTCCTTCAAGTCGTCAATAAGGCGATATATTATATTGAATTCTCTTATGGTCACATGCTTGGGTGTCTTCGTGGGCGCGTTTACTGAGAATGCATAGATGACTGCTTTGAAAGTGCGCGAAAGTTCCATGTCACCTTCAGTAACATCACCAACGCCATAATGTATCACATTCAAACGGCATTTGTCATGCTCAGTGTAACTATCGAACACATCTAAGATCGCTTCAACAGATCCATGAACGTCGCCTTTTAGGATCACATTAACACGAGGAGTTGGGTCTTCTTCGTAGAGCTTAGTTCGGGGACCGTCGGGTCGCATTTTGAATCGCCCAGCCCGACGGCGAGCATCACGATCGGCAATATATTTTTCTAGATGCTCTTGTTCTTTTTTATTGATAGCATCTTTATCTCGGAGTGCTTTGTCGCGTTGTTCCAGCAGTTCACGACATTTCATTACAGAATGTGCCTTTCTCTAAAATAAATTGTGAAAAAAGTTAGCTATATTGTAGACAGGGTGTCCAGTCACAACAATAAGTTACAAGTGACGTATCGATACCATAAGTATTTTCTCAAATAAGTGGGAAGCATTAAGAAGAAGATGTCATTTCTGAATAGTTTACCTCTGATTCTACTTCTAGAATCAAGTTTCCTGCTAATGGCAAATCTCGCCATCCGATTATCTCAACTGGTGTGCCCGGTGTTGCATCATCCACCGGTGATCCGACATGATCGAACAGTCCTCTCACTTTAGCCCAGGCAAGACCACTCACAACAACACTTCCTTTGCGTAGGGTTCCTCTAGTTACAATTGCAGTCGATAGCTTTCTACAGTGAGACGACTTATTAACAAAATATAATATAGATGCATTTGTGATGTACCCTCGATGCTTGTCGTTCTTTGATTCAACAACAACTCCCTCCACCAGTCCTGTGTACTCCGCTTTTAATCCCATAAGAGTGGCTTGCGTCACAACAGCCTCTGTTAGTTCCTTTAAATTAGTACCCTTTAGTGCCGAAATAGCAACAACTTGAGTATCGCCACCGAGACCTTCTAACGCCAGCCCCATTTGCGCCAGTTCGCTTTTCGCTCGTTCCTAAAATGTATAGAAATACAAAGATACAACCTCCGTTTGGGTTGGAAGAAACTAATCTAGAATATACAATAATAGTTTGTCTTTACGAGTCACGAGTTTCTAAGTGAAATACAAAGAGAGAAAGCTTAGGGAAATTTTTGTAAGAGGGAAAAATGAACGATTTTAAACAACTGCGTTTTTAAATTTCCGAGAAGGAAAAATACGTATTGAATATCGTACTAAATCTAAAATGATACGCTTCATAAATCTCTTACAGTACGATGCCGTAGAAGAATTTGCATTAAATTTTCAACGAAACAGTTGTCAACTTCACACAGATCCTGGAAGAGGTAACTCAAAAAACTCTCAATTTCGGGGTTATTTTGTTACTATTGAAACTAACGTGCTATTCTTGCCTTCAACAACTTTGCTGGTTTCACAAAGTGCAGCCGATATTCAGCAATCGTCGTTTCCGGGAAGACGCTGTTTTCTGCCAAATAAATAGTTCAAGTTTGACTTCTATCCTTTTAGGCAGATCACAGCGTCTTCGCGGAAACCAGAATCATCGAACAAATTTGATGAAGGCAAAAATAGCACGTCGTAGAATCTAGATGATAATTTCATGTAGAGAGCGGAAAACATGGAAAAAGAGAATGGTATCCGACATAAACAGGAGCAGACATAATTCAGCAGATGTCAAGTTAAAAGTCCAGAACCGTTGGCAATAGAAATGCTTTGTAGAAGCCCCGCACTCTAACTACGAGGGTCATTCAATAAATAACGCGACAAATTGTTGTAGTTTAAAAACCGTTTATTCAATCAGTACAAAGTTTTGGCTACTTTTCAACATAATCCCCCCCCCCTCCCTCCCAACACTAATACAGCTTACCCATTGTTCCTCTAACTTTCTTACGCCACTGGCATAAAATTGTTTTGGTAGCTGTTGGAGCCAAGTTTGCACGTGAATCTTGACTTCTTCGTTAGAGCCAAATTTTTTGCCACTTTTGCCTTTTGCCTCTTCAAGAGGACCAAACATATGAAAATCTGATGGAGCAAGATCTGGGCTATAAGGAGAGTGTGGAAGAATCTCCCAGCCCGGTTTTTGGATGCATTCTTCAGTTATCTGTGCCGTATGCGGCCGTGCATCGTGGTGGAGCAATATCACATCTTTTGTCGAAAGTCCACGACGTTTAGTGCGAATGGCAGGCTTTACTTTGTTTTCCAGCATGTAATATTGACTGTTGATTGTTCGTTGGTCTTCCAGAAAATCGCAAAAAATAGAACCTTTTGAGTTCCAAAAAAGTGTAAGCATCGCTTTACATGCTGATGGCTGTGTCTTGAATTTTTCCCGCGTTGGAGAACTTGTGTGCTTCCACTCGAGGCTTTATTTCTTCGACTCAGGCTCGTAATTGTGGATCCACGTCTGATCGCACGTTACAATTCTTTAAAAAAAAGCTTCTTTTCAGTTAAACATCGGGCATTCAACAGTTGATTGATTTGAAGCCTTTTTTCTTTGTGGGTTTCCGTAAGTTGTTTTGGCACCTATCTCGCTCAAGTTGTCTTGTATTGTGAATGATATTATGGACAGTTTCAATACTTGCATTCACTTTTCTGCTAACAGTTCAACAGTGATACGTCTACCTACCTTGGATTATCACGTCAATGAGATCATTTCAAACATTTTCAAATTTTTCGATGGACACTAATCATCGCATATCGAAAATACTAGTTCTACGCCGTCAGCATGGTCGTTAAATTGTATAAGAAATAATAAAACGCAAATTTGCAGTATGGAATCCAAATTAGAACCATTCTTAAATACTTAAATATAAATAAATGTTTGTTCTGATGAAATAAAAGGAGATAATGAAGCGTAAACTTACCACATCTGCTTCGGGTTTATCGACTTTATTTATCGCTACGATTATTGGAACTAAACAGAGAATAAAAGCACAAAATTAAAAAAAAGATGCAAAGATGTATGCTAATGTGCCTTTACCATTTGCTTCCTGTGCGAGTTTTATCACTTCACGCGTTTGAGCCATCACACCGTCATCGGCTGCAACTACCAAAATTATTATGTCTGTTATATCAGCTCCACGGGATCGCATTGCACTAAACGCGGCATGCCCTGGCGTATCTAAGAAAGTAACTGCTTCGCCTGTACTTAAAGTAACAGTGAATGCACCGATGTGTTGAGTGATTCCACCAGCTTCGCCAGCAGCCACAGATGCACCGCGTAACGAGTCTAAGAGCGTCGTTTTACCATGATCAACGTGTCCCATCACGGTCACAACTGGCGGCCTGTACTGAAGCTTTTCTGGTGGAGCCGGGGGCCGAGGCGTAACATCTTTATCTTTTTCTTCTTGAACGTCCTTTTCTGGAGCCGCAACTATTCGGCTTTTCATTCCGCACTTGGCAACGATTTCTCGAATCACTTTTATGTCTTCGAGGCGTGCCGATGGGTCAATGTCATCGGCGTCTTTGACGTAGAGCATCGCTTCTTGGATGTCCTCTGGAAAGATATGTACAAGATATGTGCATTTTCCCTAGTTTTATTCAACAACTATATGTTAAATTGGTCGATTGAGTCGATTAAACTGCCTTTAACCTTCAAGCGGGCGCGCGTAGTCGAATCGACCGCGCTTAGTACATTTTCGTTCATATTATTATTATTACCCATCACATTTATTTCTCATTTCTAGTAGCCTGTCGCTAGGTCATTGGGAGTAAAATAGAGAATAAAACGTCACTCGGGGCGCTCCCCCACCTCCACAGATCGCAATTGTTTTAGTCCCGGCGCAGTCGTCGAAAAGACTACACGCGCCTTCGTCGCAAAGGTTACGCGCGACGCTCAACGTGACATACCCTCGTTCACGCTCGTAGTAGTTTTTCGGCATTCATTCAATATTATCGAATTGAGCTTGGATTTTTTTTATATAAAATGAGTCGTGGACGGTTACCACAAATTGCAATACTCGAAGAATTACTAAAAGAAGACGAAGAAGAGAGTGAATCAGGTTTCAGCGACCAAGGCTCTGAAACTTCCGACCACATCGTTGCAGAGGAACCTCGATCTGCTGAGGAATCAAACTGCTCGGGCTCAGAAGAGGATGATGTGCCACTTTCAGAAATAAGTAGCTGTTTTACAGGGCGCGATAAAGTAACGAAGAGGCAAAAATCTAACAATAACAGAGTGAGGCGTCAAGTTCAAAATATTCTCACGGAAGATGCGGGCACTCGTAGGAATGGTGTGGGGATGACAACATTTACGCAAGCCTGGAGTTTATGCATTTCAGAGAATATTATTGAAAAAGTTGTTAGATATACCAACGAATTTATTCAAAAAAAAGCGCCATCGTATAATAGAATACGCGAATGCAAACCGACAGATACGGTGGCAATTCGAGCACTTTTCGGATTTTTTCACATAGCGGGATCCTTGAAGACGTCACACGCCAATTTAGAAGATTCATATGCAAGTGATGGGACATGTATATGACTACCTACTATTTTCCAGTGAAAAGAATAAATTTTCTACTGAATTCATTGCGGTTTGATGGTGCTACTACGCGACAAGCTCGTCGTACTCTAGACAAAGCTACGCCAATAAGAAAAGTTTTAGATATATTTATACAAAACTGTCTTTTGCCATATTCAGTGGAAGAGAACATTGTAATCGATGAGATGATGGTTGGCTTTCGAGGAAAATGTCCTTTCCGTCAGTACATGAAATCAAAGCCCGACGAATACGGAATCAAACTTTATCCACTAGTAGATGCTGCTACGTTTTATGTCCTAAATATTGAACTTTATGCTGGCAAGCAGCCTGAAGGCCCATATCAGTTGAGTGATTCTCTGGCAGACGTCGTGAAGAGTCTAATTGCACCAATTCCTGGCACTGGAAGAAACCTTACCATCGACAATTGATATACCATTGTGCCCCTGATGAACGATTTGGCCAAGGATTATAAGATTTCTGTTGTGGGTACCAGGCGTAAAAACAAGAAAGAAATACCTCCTTGCTTTATAGATAAAAACCGACCTGAATATTCAAGTCAATTTGGATTTTCAGATACAGCTGCACTCGTATCTTACGTGCCTAAAAAGAAAAGATCTGTAGTTCTTATATCATCACTTCATTGTGCTGCAGAAATTGATGAAAGTACAAATGTAAAGCGCAAACCCAGCATCATCTCTTTTTACAATAAAACAAAGGGGGGTGTCGATGAAGTCGATAAAAAAGCAAAAATGTATTTGGTTTCAAGGAAGAATAATAGATGGCCATTGACACTTTTCTTTCGTCTTCTGGATACTGCAGGAATAAATAGTATGGTGATATTGAGGGCAAATAATGTGACTCTACGGGCATTAGGCACTCAATTGACAAAAGAGTACATCCAAAGAAGATCAACGATGTTAGGCCTTCCAAGAAAACTAAAAAGTAACATAAGGGTGCATTTGAATATGAAGGATAGTGCTGATACAGAAGCAGGTAGTTCTGGCACATGCAGAGGAACCTGTAAAATATGTCCAGCCAAAAAAGAAGGAATCAAAAACGCAATATAAGTTATGTATGAAAAATATTTGCAGAAGTCATACAACAGTTATTTGCAATCAATGTTATATGGGCGAAGAAACTGATTCTGATGAAAACTAACCCAAAGTTAATCAATTTTTATTCTTATTTTGTAATTTTTATTATTAGACTAGGTATATAAACTAGTCTGAGATATGTAAAAGGGTTTTGTGTTCCTAATTTTTGTTTTGATTCAAATAATATTTCAGTTATGTTAATTAATTTAATAATTGTTTCTTTTTCATAATTTTAATTCCTTTTTTTGACAAATCAGACTTTAAAGACAATGATAATATATTTGAGTACAAATAAATAAATAAATATTGAATAACTAGTGCTTTATTTCTCTTATTCATCTCATAGGTCTTTTCGGTTACGCGCGCCCGCTCCCGTTACAAATGACCGCGCGCCCGCTTGAAGGTTAAACAGTATTTAACGAAGTTGAGCTATTCTAATGATGAAATCATAAAATAGGATAGTTTGTAGTGTTCATTAGAAATTCTAATTTTCTTCAAAAATCCTTGGCAAAATTGCAGACAATACTATTGCGGTTTTAAAATAATTCTGCAGTTCGGCATCCTTCAAGCAAAAAAACCGTAAAGTATCGTTCTTAACCTATTTATTATTAAAATTCCTAATATGTGAAGACAATTTTTACTAGAAAAAAAAACAATTTTATGCGTTATGGCGTTTCTTTAATGAGAACCTAGTAGAGACAGTTAATAGGAAATATACGAAAGTGTTTTTATGGCCAACTTTTAAGTTAAGGGTGGAAATACATGTAAAATATAAAAAAATGCTTATTTCAGATTGATATAAAAAAATATATGTTGTTTATTTAGAAGATTTTAAACATGAAATCCTTAAAGTACATGTCTCAAAGTACTTGAAAATATGTTTTTTAATAATTTTTCAACACAAAATGACGGCGATGCGAACGAATGAAAACAACACCTCAAAAAATGTCTCGTACAACTTAACGCCATTTCCGGAGATCCTGCAACATTCATAAGAAGAAAAATATGTAACTAAGATGTATAGTTCACAGGTTGACCAAAATATTTTTTAAAAAAAAGTAATTTTTACATTAATTTTAGATTAAACAAGAAATTCGAATATTTTTCAAAAAAGTCGCGTTTTAAACATTAATAAACAAATTATTTCTTCGAAATTACAAAAACATGTAGGTTTAACTAGTACATAAGACTCTTTTGTAGATGTGGTATAAATTTGAGTCGGGTCGGTTCAATATTTTTTGAGATATTTTGTACGGAAGTTGAAAAAGTATCACTTTGAGAAAAACGCGTTTAAAGTTTGCAGTAGATAAAAACCATTGATTATTAGTTATTATAGCTTACTCATTAGTCAACGATTCAAGGTCCTATTTCCTTAGAATTTCAGTTTTATAAGAATATGGCAGGGATACACAATTAGAGAACCGCACATAGCGCCGGAGAGAAAGTAGGCAGGGACGCGCGGCAGGTGTGCTCAACTTGCTGAGGAACGCCGCGCTGCCTACAACGGACTATAACTCGAAAACTAATACGAATATCGCTTCAAAATCTTTTTTGGCGTATTCTTCGAGTATTTGGAACATTTTTTGAGCAGTTACATGTGTTCCTCCCCATTAAGGTTGATAAAAACAGAAATTCGACACTTCCTTTTTTGCTGTTAGCGACGAATAAGTTGAAAAAACAACAACACTACAACACTATTCTTGTACTGTAACTACTGAAAATTAATTTAATGTTAATTAATTACTGGAAATTATTGCTTACCAATCGGCCGCTTCAATACATTAGCTAGCTCTTGGACTGTGATGTACCTCCATATATCGGCCACACCGTGAAGCGTTGGTTTATTTGAAGACTTCTTGGGCGAGTACTCTATAAGATTTGGTGTCTTCTGCAATCGGTGTCGCAATCAAGAACGGAAATGATATTATAAATTTAGTTGCACTACAATTGCGACTTACTCTTTCCTCGGCGGTTTTTCTTCTTTTGAAAAGAAGCTCGGTGGTAGACAGACAACGTACCGTTGCGTTTCCATGCCAAACGTCTTGGGCGAATAATTTTTGAAATACATCTGCAGAACCGGGCCTGAGAGGTGAGGTTATGATTAGTATTTTGCTATCGTAAGCGCAAGTTCAAAATGATATTTGTGAGCTTATTGGACAAGTTTATTAATTGGATTAACGCCACATATGTAATCAAAGTTAATTTTCACTTTCAAGATATTACCAGCGGCAGAGAGACCGGCGAATTAGTAGTGACATATTTACAAAAGTGAGGCTGTCACAATCAGCTGAGCGATTTAAATGAATCTGTTTATGTGTTTGCCCCACAAATTCATTGAAACGTAGAATCCATAGATAACTTTCGGTTATTGTATTGGCTAAGATAATGGTGTGGAAGCTAGTACATCTTTAAACCGAATAAAATTCGCTCCACTTTCTTTGCCTGCACTATGGACAGCAACCGAAATTGCGTTTGGCGGTAACTCTACTTTTATTAGCAAAGACACACATTTAGGTACGAAATATGTGGCCGTTAATCGGATGCATGAACCAAGAAAATCAAAAAAATTATATGAAATACTCTCCTGAAATTAATAAATATACGTATTAACCCTAGATCACTAAACATATTTTGGTGTATAATATGTCAGTAAACATTCGACTGAAAGACTAACAAATAAAAATTCAAATTCTTAATGTATTTATTATATTTATTGAAAAAATCTAATTGACATATTTAAAGTTATTCTTACAGATTATATCTATGACATAAAACATCAAAACAACAAAATCCGCAATTTTTTCTTTTAATTGTTTGTTCTTGGGTCGAACTCGAAGGAACACTATCATTTTTTATGATACATATCTGTTATGTAATCTTTGATACTTTTCCTCAAAGTTGGCATATTGTAGCGCTCGTGCAAAAATGGCTCAATAAGACCATCTCCCATGTTTTCGATGAAATTTTTGCGCTTAAAATGTTTCTGACGTGACTTTACCATATTAGATATATAAATGACATACCTAGTCGTGCCATAAATATTGATACAAGATGTTTTAACTATAATAATGAAACTACTAGTTGGATTTTTTTAAACCATTTATTGTAAAACTAACACACTACATAATAAAAAAGAAGTTATTCAAAATAGCCGCCTTTTGCTTGAATACAGCGTCTGTCAGGCCACTGGTCTATTGATTCTCGCACGACTTCCATCGGGAAATTGTCCACAGTTTTTTTCAACGCCTGTTTAAACGACTCCAGGTTGTGGTGACGTTTTCTAATACTGACTACAATTTGTAATCGAGGGGACTAAGGTCTGGACTGGCCGAAGGCCACAAATTAGCGCTGATAAACTCTGGCACATGGTTCCCCAGCCACTCTTGCGTGGTTTTCGCCTTGTGGGCAGACGCAGAGTCTTGTTGGAAAACCCATTCTATATCTTCTATATCTTGGCTTAGGGGCTCCACTACCTTCATTAAAATATCCGACTGATAGTTTGTGGCAGCTGTTTTGACGCCTTTTTACAGAAATGGATAGAAGTGACACCTTCATAGGACACTCCTGTCTAAAAGTTATTTTCGATCGAATTTCGCGGTAATTGGGAAAACAAAGAAGTGGTGGCACGCGAAAAATGATCCCTCCTTGTCAACGTCGTTTTTGGCGTGTATCTCTTTTAATATTGACAGCACGTGAAAATGATGTATCCACAACTTACTGCAAATTAAATTTTACACAAGTTTGTCATATTAAACTTTTTTATGAGAGCGGTGCTTTCCAAAATATGGGGCCGTCCCACTTTTTTTGTTCTCAAGATGGCGCCAAGGGGATTAGAGCTGCGACCCCAGAAACTTACATTTAAGCTTACATAAAGGCATATTACTCATTGCAATTAAAAAATTTCTACCCACTAAACTTGCTAAAAATTTAATTCTACGCAAGTTTACCATACACAACTTTCTTGTGTGGGCCATGGTTTCGGAGATATAGGGCCGTCCCACTTTTTGTTTGCTTTCAAGATGGAGCCCAGAGCATGGGGGCTGCGACCCCATAAACTTGGATTTAAGCTGCCAGTAAGGCATACCACACATTGCACCAAAAATTTGCCTGCCTACCAAAATGCTCCGCGAGTTTCGAAACGGGGGTTTGCCATCAAAAGCCGATTATTTGGCCTAAAAACGGGTTTTTCGCTCGACCTCATCCCCTTTGAGATGGAAGGGCTCCCGTTAATGTGCAGTGATTGCAACAATCAATTCCGCAAACGATTTGCGACAAAGTTATCTTAGAATAGTATTTGAACGTGTTTTGCGTTAAACGTAAAATTAAAAAAGTTGTGGCGCCCGAAAGATGTTCCCCCCTTTTTGTGTGTGGTTTCTGGCTTGTAACTTTTTTATTATAGACCCAACGCATGAACGACTTGCTAAACATTTTATTTTACGTAAGTTTGCCATAAATAACTTGCTTGTGGAAGCAATGGTTTCGGAGATATGAGGGTGCCCCAACTTCTTTTGTTTTGAAGATGGAGCCTAAAGGACAGGAGCTGCGATCCCAGAAACTTGAACTTAAGCTATCTATACCATTGCCCACGCATTGCAATTCTGCCTACCCAAAATGCACGGTTTATTTCAAAATTCGGATGCTCTGACTGTACTACTGGGTTGAACTGGTGTAACATTGACATTGGAAAGCGGTTTGTGAATATCATTTCTGTGATTGCATACAGTGATTTAAATTTGGAAAAGCGGGAACAAAATATATTTTTTAGTACAAATAATAATATTTATTCTGATTGCCAAGGTTAACGGCCCTGTATTATTGATTTAGAGACAGCAACTAATTAGGCGATTGTCATGCATGGTTAGAAAACATAATGAACATTTTCAGAAAAAAACATTTTTCTGAAGATAAAATTCAAAAATACAGATCACTTCGAAAATAATAAAAAAGAAGTGCTAAAGAAAACGATTTTGAAAGAAAATCAACTTGGTTACTTTTTTGCTTGTTTTTAAAAAATGCAATCAAGTGCAGACAAAGCTAAAGTGTTATGTTTTAAGTAAATCTGGTTAATATCATATAAAACTTTATATTATTATATCAATTACAGCTTCCCACATTTAAAGATGTGCCAGAAATAATGTTCAAACGTATTCGAGTACCAACGTACAGATTGAAGAACCTGTATTATAAAAACTAAAGCGGTTACCGAAATTATAAAAAAATAACGAATAATACCGAAAATAGAACAGGTTGTGTGTTTGTATACACCAACTAACAATTTCATGGGCAAATATTTTAACACATTAGTTTTCAGTCTCTGCTTAAACATGATTGGTTTTGAAGCTATCACAGGATAGTATTATAAAAAACACATCTGAATAAAAGACAATATTGAAATAATAATACTTTTTCAAGCTTCATAAGTTTGTTCTGAATCCGTCTTTCGTAGCAAATCAAAAATCACTTTCTTTTGATGCACAAAATCTAAAATTTGTTGTGAATGTCAAAATATCATTTATTTATGATTATAATGTTGATGGATTCTCTTTGTTATTCCCAGTGATCGAATGTGTAAAAAATACTCCATAGAAACAGACTAATTTATAGAAGTTCAGAGTTCTTGAAATAGTTAACATTTAACCTGCCTGCTTTGAAAATGAATATATATTGCACGACAAAACTACTAAGGAAGGATATGTTTCTTTGAAACTTGTTTTGTAAATTCGAAACGGATCTTTCCAAGTTACACTTTGTATTCCTATGTACATATTTATGCAAATATCCAATGGGTTTTTCTGATAATAGTTTACACCCAATTGCATTTTTGTTATTTCTTAGGTGCGATTATTTCAGGTTAAAAACAATTAGACGTTAATTCTACCTGAAATAGAGAATCATGGGTGCAAAGTAGACAATTATCCTGAAATGTTGTTGATATCCTTTTCAGCGAGTCATACAAGAATCTGCAATTGTTGGACCTCATGAGTCACGAGAGTCCAGGTAACTAGGATGTTCAGAAGGGCTGTCTAGCTAACTAAAAGATGCATTTATGAACAGATGTTTCACTGTATGCATATGTATTACATAGGCTTTCAACAGGAATAATTATCTTCTGATTTACTTATTGGGTTGCGAAAAGTTCATTCTTTGTCGCAAGCTTGAACTGTTAATAGCTGTTAATGATCGGCGTATCTTGAAGATTTTATTCAAAGTGTTGTATTATTCTAAAATGGAGTCCACTTTTCAAGCAAAACTGGTGAGTCAAATGGATTTAAAATTTTCAATAAGTTTGATACGAATTGCCTCGAAATTAAATCAAACATTTGCATTGGCTGAGTTATCCTTTGATATATTAATAAGACCTTTTCCAGTTGCTCCATGACAAAGCAAAAAAAATATCGGCTGATTTTGATCTAAAAATTTTGGTAGTTATTATTTGCTCTATTTATTTATAATTGATTAAGTTTATAATACTTTCAAAAAAATGTGTAATTTTTTAAGCAGTAGCTTCATTTCTAAGGGTATCCCACCGAATTTTCATCCTCTCAAGTTGAGTTTTAAACATGTGTGCATGATAATGTTACTAACGGTTCCAAGGAAAGATACAATCCTTCTATTTCAAATAATTATTCATTTTCACAGGCCAAATTGAAAGTCTTCGACGATGATGTCTACTGTGGTTCGCAATCTAAACCAGGTACTCCAGACTCTTCCGAAGCATTTTTGGAGTCGCCCACATCCTTAGAATTGTCCACGATTTTTCCCAGTTCTCCAACATACAATTACATTCCAAATGCGGAATCTACACTCCCTTCAGTGGATTTGAAGTTAAAGGTTGCACAGATTCCCTGCCAAATTCAGCTGGTGGCAAATGATAAGGACCAGAAGACGATAAGTAATTTGGAGCTGGCTGTGGAGAATGTTAGGCGCCAGTATTTATCTCCCACAAACGAAGAAAACTGGGAAGGCAAGGATTCGTTGGATTTGGTTGTTATTGGACCTAATGGAACATTAGTCACGACAGATTTTCTGGTATCGCTCGATTGGAATTCAGGATCTCAGGTGACTCGGAAGCTGTTGACTCACTTGTTTGATCGAGAGACTTTGGCGTCACACACGCTGACTGGGAAGCCGTCACCTGCCTTTCGTGATCGGGAAACACCAGCAAAACGTCCTTTGGATTCGTTAAAGGTTGCGGATATAATCCACGTTGTGACCACGTATACCAATAGTTCTGCTCGTGAAGTTCGGATGGCCATCACGACAAAATGCGCCGATGAGAATAAAATGATGAGGAATCGAATTAAGAGGATGAAAGGTGAATGTTAATGTGAGTCATTAGAATTTCAAAATCAAATAATAGATATGGACGGTCGTCAGTCGTTTTTGTACGGGCCAATGAACGAAATATCTTTTCATGGCTACATGGTTATGTGGATTCTATGTTTGAAACAATCAGCTCGGTATTTTATGTTTTTAACTATACGATGCAATTATTTAGCTTATAGTTAACAGAATGAATAAACTTAAGATAAGGCAAGTGAACGTGTGTTTTATTGGAATCAAAAAAGTTCTCAGGTGAATTTTTCCCTCTTGAGTGGAATTTGCATCAATTTGAAGTCATACTAGTGTCGAATTTTTATATTTATTTTTATGCAAATTAAAGAAAAACTGAATTAAACGTGAGATTTCAAAACTCTGAACGCAAGTTTGGAAAGGATAATTTTAAAAACACAAATTCGTTCAATTGAATGCTGTCTGTTAGGCATCATAAGAAAAGCGCGTAAATTTTTTTAGACATAAATCGGGCCAATAAAAATCAGCAAACATGGATAACCTTCAGAAATATAGTACTTTTAACGTTGAGAGGTGAACAGCTTATAAAGATACCGAGTGACTCCTGCTTCTCGCCATCTGACTTTCAACCACTAAATCCACCTACGTCTCAATCTTTAATCCTCCATTATCCATTTTCAGGTTTAAGTACATAGTACTTTCCAGTTGATAGTAAGATCAGTGAGTGTTGTGGACCTAAAGTATTTGCCTTATAGTCACCGTTGCCCTAATCCCCATGGATGTTTAATATTTTCAATAAAATAATCATGTATGTATTGCCCACGCCAAATTTATGCATCAAACTCGCATTCCATGTCTATCTTTACAAATCCAAGAAGAGTTTCCACACAAATTTCTTCCAGCTAGATTCAGAGGAATAGGGACATTGCTAAATTCGAATCAGCAAAATTTTTGTATTAAAAAAAATTCTATTCATAATTCAAGCCGAATGAAAAACTGTTGCTAATTTTAAATGCCAGCCTCATCTATATTTCACTCGAATTTAACGGAGGATAATGACATTGCTGCATTAAGATTCATTTATCAACTTGCTTTTAAATTTTTCCACTTCGCTTTACGCGCATTTTTAAAACTGTGTCTAATTTTGAACGAATTTCAGATACTGGTGCCGAACTGTACTGCTTAATAGAGCTATTTTAAAAAACATGGCAATGTTTCCATACACAATATATTCGTTGCTTTGTAAACGTTTCTAGGTGATTTTAAAATAAAACAACCCGCGAGGTGCGACCCTTGAGGTCCACACGGTCAACTTCCCAGTAATATCTACATAAACATCAACAACATTAAACACAATAATAATTTTGGAAATAATACTACTTTAAGTAATAACAATGAGAGGTTTTCATTGCAGTAACAGGAATGAGTTAATATGAATCATATCGTCTACGGGAGGGTCCATTGATAACGTAAGGTTTTTGGTCGATGAGGACAGATTGAATATTCACGCGGATCAATCGGTGGGGGCCTTTTTGGTCTTGAAAAATTTTGTTGGTTTTCAAAATTTAAGCAATTTTTTTTAATTAAAAGACTACAAAAACTATTAAAAATCTGCTCAAATTATGCAAAAATTTTAAAACTTTGATTGAATTTACAACAATTTTTTTAGAATAATAGATATAAAGTAATAGCATTCGTATGAACCCTCTTTAAATGGTAACTTTGAATGATTTTTTTATTTTTAATTTAGTTTTTTTCATAATCATGGACGAAAATTTTGCCGGTTTCTCTTCAAAAACTGATAAGAATGTATAAATTTTATAAACTGGTATCACTATGCTGTGCAAATCAGGTTAAAAAATATTTTTTATGAAAAAACTATAATTTTTCGCATTTTCTTCTATTAAAGTTTTTATAATATTAAAAACTTCACAAAGATGTTAATTCACGTCAACTGACACCTTAATGATGCAAATATTATATCTGGTTCGTGAGATATAGTGAATGATAAAAATGACCTTGAAAATCATGATGATTTTTAATGATTTTTTATTTTTAATTTAATTTTTTACGTAATCATGAGGAGAAGATTTGATTGTGTTTCTACAAACATTGTTTGGAGTATATAAATTTTATAAACATTGATTACTATATTTCGCAAATCAGGTAAAAAATTTATTGTTTATGAAAAAAGCCTAATTTTTTGCACTTTTTTTTCTTAAATTAAAAAACGGCTCCAACGATTTTTTTAAAAATGCGAAAAATTTACAAAAATATTAATACGCGTTCATTGGCACCTAAATAATGCAAATTCTATGTTTGGTTCGCAAGATATAACGCATCACAGAAATGACCTTGAAGATAATGATGACTGTTAATGATTTTTTATTTTTTATTTTATTTTTTTCGTAGTCATGAAAAAAAATTTTGATGGCATTTTCTAAAAAACTGTTTGGAGTATATAAATTATATAAAGATTGATTACTTCGACTTGACAATAAGGTTAAAAATTTATTGTTTTTGAAAAAAAACACAATTTTTTGCACTTTTTTTTAAAAATTAAAAAAACGGCCCCAACGATTTTTTTCAAAATTTGATAGATTCATTCAAATGTTAATACGCGTCAATTTACACCTTAATCATGCAAATCGTATGTTTGGTTCGCGAGATATGGATAACGCACGACAGAAATGACCTTGAAAATCATGATGCCTGTTAATGATTTTTTATTTTTTATTTAATTCTTTACGTAATCATGAGAAAAGGTTGTGATGTTGTTTTTACAAACATTGCTTGAAATATATAAATTTTATAAAAATTGAATACTGTCTTTCGTGAATCAGGTTAAAAATTAATATTTTATTAAAAAAAACCTAATTTTTTGCACTTTTTTTTCTTAAATTAAAAAACAGCTCCAACGATTTTTTTCAAAATTTGATAGATTCACACAAATGCTTATACGCGTCGATTGACACCTTAATCATGCAAATCATATGTTTGGTTCGCGAGATATAACGCATGACAGAAATGACCTTCAAACGGGCAAAACAGCAAACCCCCCGACCGAAGTTTCCCAAAAACTAATCAGCTCTTAAAATTGCAAAGACGCTTCGATTGACACCTTAACGAAGTCGATACGACTTTGTTTACGTGAGTTATGCTCGTAGAAAAAAGTGTCCACGAACGTACAGACGTACGTACGTACACACACACATACGTCTCCCTTTCTAAAAACACTTTATATATACTCTATAGACCTCAAAACGTAAAGAAATGTTGAAAATTTCAATTTCGATTTTCGAGGCGATTACAAGAACTTCCCATATACTGGGAAGTTAAAAATTGAATATGAATATAACTTATCCTTTCCACGACGCGCAACTATTTGCGCGCTACACTAAATAGATCTCGCACGATAGTTTCCGGGATTCGTTGCAATGCCAGGCGCGTTTCATCAAACTTGTAGACAGTATGGGGAATATACTGAATAAAGTCCGGTGTATGCAATTGCAACATAGTTTCTATATCAACACGGGGAATTAGTCCATGAAATCAGAGATTGCGTAAATTGCGAAAGGAAACATCGAGAATGCAAGAATAATTCGATGAAAGTATGTTTTACAAGCAATTTTGCTTTGAACTGGATTTGGAGGGCGTACCTACGACCGCTTGGCAATTACAAAGTAAATGTTTTTTTAATTGCTGATCAATTGTATGAATTTCACATAGTGTTTCCTATACAGTCCCTGTAACTGTTTCGTCCCTAGACTAGTATATTCGCCGATATGACCCATATATACACAGACGGACAGAAGTATTCGTCACTCGACGTATATCTACTTTAATTGTTCATAGCATTCCCCAAACACCAATATATAGGAGAATTCTTTCGGAAACACGATCTCTGCATTTTTATTATAACATCTTATGCGGAGCAATGTGTGTTATTGTCACCATTTCGAGAAAACAACTAATAATTAGCTACGGTACGAGTTTCGCTTGGATAAAAGTATTTCGCCACTTGCATGCCTAGTAAAAATTCCAGGAATTTAGAAACCAAACAAATCAAATTTACCGCACTAATATCATACGATTGGAGATGTTTTGCAGTCCAGGACATTTTAGCATACCTTAGTGACGGCGATTGCGTTTGTGAGGTATTTTCCAGATTTTTAAAAGTAACAATGGATCGAAAAGGGAAAGAAACCACTGTTGAACAAAGGAAAATAATTTTAAAATTGTTTATCAAAATGAAACCTTTCAAAGACGTTTGTGAAATAGTGAAACGCAGTCGGACCACAGTTTGCGATATAATAAAGCGGTTTCAGGCCGTATGGATTTTCAAAATATTAAAAGAAGTGGGAGAGCAAGCCTAAGCCAAGCCAAACCATGAAATGAACACAGAAAAAACCATCCCAAATAAAACACGTTGTTTAAGTAATATTTAATTTAACATTTTCTATTTTATTCCTATTAAAAATACTAACACCTTTGTAGCGCGACGCGCAGGGCATATTCGGATGCCAGCGTCCAGTCGGGGGGACCATTCAAATTCGATAAACTAACTGAACACAACGCTTCAGACAATCTGTCAACCTTCGGAAGTTTTCCTGGCTTTTTCTCGACTTTGTTTTTCGCGAGGATGCACGACGTTTTCAACGATCGACACTAACAAAATTGAAGAACCAATATTTAGACGAACATTTTAAAAGCACAATTTATTTAATTTTCATTCGACTCGAGGCGAGAGAAAATCAAGGAAGAAATGGTGGGAATCTACTTCGACACTGTTTCCGCGAATCAACACAAATTCCAAGTTGCAAATTAGACGGAAGAAAATTAACGGTAAATCCTCCATTCCAAATTTCCCAGCGTCCAAAAAGCACCCCCATACTGTGCTGCAATTTTTGAAATTAATCATTTCGGGAAATTCGCCGACCATAGGTTTCTGTCACTGCTGATCAGCACTGCTACAAAGTGGAGGCTTGTGTCCCTCGAGAACACAAACATGTTCCTTGGAGCCGTGAAAGCAGGGAATCGTGCCTCCATCAGTGCTGATCCGAGACACGAAGCATTTTTATAATTTGGCTAGCTGTCAAATTTGTTGGGTTTTTCAATGGTTCCTGACGACCGTTAGTTCAAATCGACAATGTGGATTAGTTGCATTTTTGAAGCAGTAGACGCAATGCATATGATATCGCATGGTTTATGGAGTAGATAAGCTTAATGATCTATCATATCTTCTAACCTGATGGTGAAATTGTTTGTGGATGATAGCTAGCTTCTGAAACCAATGTGTATCTAAGATTCATTACTTCGTCGTAATCTTGAGGAACGACGCACATATACGTCCTCTTGCATATTTTCAACATGCGTTGAAGCATCTGAACACGGATCATTAGATTCTTGTACTAATAAGAATAAGTAGCAGGTAATTTTCTTCAAATTCAAATACGCATTTCGTAGAATTCGTCTACCTTAGAGCAAACAATTATGCATAGTTTGTTTTTAGTCGACAAATGTAAAACGTTTCGATTTCCCTCTCACCTTCCACACGTCGCCGCTCGTGTGCTCCGACCTTCCTCACCTTGCTGTGCTATGGATTTTTCAATAAAATCGGGATTTTTCACTCTTTCTTTTGTGAAGAAAAATTTAAAACCGCGAACGAAAAACGGGACCCGTAAATGCCGTAAAGGTAACTTGAATAAATAATATATTAGCTGACGGGAAGTTGCAAAATAAATAAATTGTTTTGTTGGCCGTGTCCTTCAAGGGAAGCTCCGAATATAGCGCTCTCGATAATTTTACCATCTGCAAGCATTGATTAAGCCTGGTACTTTTGTATCGCAGCGTATGGCATTTTTATTTAACAATCAAGTTGCATCTTCCGATGATATACATAACGATAAAGTCCAGCGAAATCGTAGCATATTCTCACGTTTGATTGATACGGTATTATTTTTGGCCAAACAGGAGCTTCCCTTGAAAGGCCACAATGAAGAATCTACATCAAATAATCGGTGAAATTTAATTGAAACGGAGAATTTGGGAAACAACGAGAAAGATTTTAAATTCAGATATCAAGTGGTAAATGATAAAAGAAACTCAGTCTTGCTGTCGTGAATTCAAACCCACGGATCTTGCAATATTTTTTTGTTGTTGCAGCAGCTGCACCTTCCAATAGCTGCATCATATTTTTGTTCATTCATTGTGTAAAACATTTTTTCTGGTTAATATTCTTTAATTTTTTGTGTCTAATAATAAGCGGCCAATCGGTAATTGTTATAGATGAAAAAACGATCCGATAATTGCAACAGCAGCTAACATACATTCATACATACATTATTCTTATTCATTTTTTCCTCTTTGATTAATTGTGAAGTGAAACTTAGTTTGGGACGCTGTGTAGGAAGGTGATATTGGGTCCAGTTTAATTGAATCCGGAAATTTAAGTATTTTCTGGCCATCTTTATAACAGAGCTACATTTTTCAATGCATCTACAAAAAGGTCTAATTTATTTGCAAATATAGTCAAACGCTGTTTGCCTTCAGTTTGCAAGGCGCGGTGGCATTACCATGGGCGAGTAATTTACGTTATTTATGATTATAAAGATAAAAAGCAACAGTTTTTGCAACAAGTTTAAACGACCCAGACCACTGGGCGTCTAAAGGCGCGGCCGAAAAGCCGGTCGAACTGAAGTTTCTCGCCGGTTAATCTCTCATGGGAAGTTCACATGATATTCTTTCATAATGTGTGGGTTTCTCGCGTCCAGGATGCTTAATTGTGACAGTTAATTGTACCATTTAAATCAAATTTAACCACACCAGTGGCGTACCCAAGGGAGGGGGTTTACGGGTTCAAACACCCCCCCCCCTTGGGTAAACAAGTTTAGCCACGTAAATGAAAACAGACATGCTAAAGTCTGCCAGAATTATTTTTGGAGGACTCCAACTTTGACCGGTGAAAAAGTATGATTAAGTATAATTACATAATTATATCTTCATATCTACACCGAAGCACTAGCAAACGTACCTAGTCAAGACTTCAAAAATATGCCCCCTTATCAAAATCCTGCATACGCTACTGAACCACACCATCCCAAATTAATCGCCTTTCTGACTTCTGGGCTTCTTTATAATTCAACAAAAAACCCCTCACCAAACTCAGCTCTCCTACATGGACCATCTTCATTGAAAGGGTTACTTACTAATAATGGTTTGTAATTTTCCACTCAAATCGCGTCAAAATATATTGGAAAATATCTTACTTCACTGATTGGTTTGTTCAATTAAAATAATAATATTGAAAGAGTTTCGCTTTCATTTAAAACTGATTTTCATTTGATTGGAAGTTATTGTAAACTAATCATGATGATATGATACCAAAGGTGTAAAGAATAACAAGGAAGTATGGTGAATTCTATGATCTGTTGTGAATCATATTTAATTTCTTTTACTGAACATCAAATTAACCAAGCCGCGAGGTGTGACCCTTGAGGTCCACATGGTCAACTTCCCAGTAATATTCACAAAATATTAAAAATACTACACACAATAATAATTATGAAAATACTACTACTTTAAGTAATAATAATAGGAGATACTCATAACAGTAATTGGAGGTCTTGAAATGTGCAGTCAAAAATCGGTTTAATTGCATTTGAAAACTAAAAAGCATTACGAATGATGATGGAGAAAGTAATTGAAATCCTACGAATACTAAAGAAGCAAACTACTAAAAACTACAATTTTTTATTTGATGAAAGCTTTTTAAATCATATGATCTTGCAAAGTATTAACAACAAAACATTTTACCATTCAAAGTGTTCATTACCACAAATGCAAATTTGAATAGTTTTCTTTTTTGGTTTTCAACATTTAAGCAGTTTTTTTATTAAAATTAGAACACGGTACTGTAAAAACTTTTAAAAATCTGCTCAAATTATGCAAATAATAATAAACTTTGATTGATTCTACAATAATGTCTTTAGAATAAGAGTAATCAGGTAATATCGTTCGTATGAACACTTTTTGCATAGTGACTTTGGATGATTTTTTTTTAATTTTTTTTTTGTAAGAATGGAATTTCTTTTGCTGGTTTCTCTTTAAAAAGTGGTAAGAATTTTTAAATTTTTTAAACGTTTATTACTCTGTCATGCAAATCACGTTAAAAATTTATTTCTTATGAAAAATTCCTAATTTTTTGCAGTTTTTTATTAAAATATAAAACGTCTCCAAAGATTTTTTAAAAACGTAAAAACATAATAAAAATGTTAAGACGCGTCGATTGACATCTCAGTGATGCAAATACTACTTATATTTAGTTCGCGAGATATAGTGAATGACATGAATGACCTTGAAGGTCATGATGACTTTTTTTATTTTCAATTTAATTTTTTTTCGTTATCACGAGAGAAAGTTTTGCTGGTTTTTTTCAAGAACTATTTGGAGTATTTAAATTTTATAAACATTGATCACTGCGTTTTGCAAATCAGGCTAAAAATTTATTGTTTATGAAAAAATACTTAATTTTTTGCACTTTTTTTCAAACAATTAAAAACGGTTTTAACAATTTTTCTGAAAATTTGACAGAATCACACCAATGTTAATACGCGTCGATTAACACCTGAACAATCAAAATCGTATGTTTGGTTCGTGAGATATAGCGCATGACAGCAATGACCTTCAAGGGGTCAAAACAGCACCATACACCCCCCCCCGACCGATGTTTCCCAAAAACTGATCAGCTCTTAAAATTGCAAAGGCGCTTCAATTGCTACCTTAACGAAGTCGATACAATTTTGTTTATGTGAGTTATGCTCGTAGAAAAAACTGTCCACGAACGCACGTACGTACGTACACACACGCACACACACACACATACATACTTCTTTCTAAAAACACTTAAAATATACTCTAAATTACAAGAACTTCCCTTATACTGGGAAGTTAATAAATTATAAGATACACTATATTAGTCGGTGACGTGATAGAGAATACTTAAACCGAGTTGCGGTGGTTCAGCCAGTTGAGGACACAGGTGTACTTCTATATGGTCCACACATTGCAGATTGATTGATTGTAAGCTATGAAAGTAGATATATAATAGAAATCAAAAAAAAACTTTAAATGGATTTTTCTCGAAAAACTGGCGGGCAGTTAAGCTCCGGATCTAATGGGTCGATTTTAATAAACCTTAAGTTGAATTACAATATCTGAAACAAGCCGCGAGGTGCGACCCTTGTGGTCCACATGGTCAACTTTCCATTGATATCTACATAAACATCAACAACATTAAACACAATAATAATTTGGAAAATAATACTACTTTAAATAATAACAATGAGAGGTATTCATAGCAGTAACAGGAACGAGTTAATATAAATCATATAGTCTACGGGAGGGTCCATTGATTACGTAATGTTTTTGGTTCGTTGAGGACTGATTGTATATTCATGCGGATCAATCGGTGGATCCCTTTTTGGTCTTGGAACATTTTGTATATGCAGTCAAAAATAGGTTCAATTGCATGTAAAAAGTAAAATGTATTACAAATGATGATGGTTATTGAAATCTTACGATTACTAAAGAATGAATCTACTAAAAACTTCAATTTTTTATTTGATGAAAGCTTTTTAAAACATATGATCTTGCAAAGTATTGAATACAAAACACTTTGCCATTCAAAGCGTTGATTCCTGCATATGCAAATTTGATTGAAATTTTGTTGGTTTTCAAAATTTAAGCAGTTTTCTTAATTAAAAGACTATAAAAACTATTAAACATCTGCTCAAATTATGCAAATATTTTAAAAATTTTTACACTTTTTTTTTAGAATAAAAGATATAAAGTAATATCATTCGTATAAACCCTCTTTACATGGTAACTTTGAATGATTTTTCATTTTTAATTTAGTTTTTTCTTCATAATCATCGAAGAAAATTTTGCTGGTTTCTCTTCAAAAACTAATAAGAATGTATAAATTTTATAAACTGGTATCACTGTGCTGTGGAAAACAGGTTAAAAGACATTTTTTATGAAAAAAAAAACATAATTTTTCGCATTTTCTTCTATTAAATTAAAAAAAAACGGCTGAAACAAATTTTTATAATGTTAAAAACTTCACAATGTATGTAAATACACGTCAAATGGCACCTTAATGATGCAAATATTATATCTGGTTCCTGAGATATACTGAATGATAAAAATGACTTTTAATGATTTTAAATTTTTAATTTAATTTTTTTACGTAATCATGAGAAAAATTTTTGATGATGTTTTTACAAAAATTGTTTTATTAACATTGATTACTATATTTCGCAAATCAGGTTAAAAATTTATTGTTTGTGAAATAAAACCTAATTTTTTGCACTTTTTTCTTAAATCAAAATATAGCTGCAACAATTTTTATGAAAATTTGATAGAATCACAAAAATGTTATTACGCGTCGATTGACACCTAAACGATGCAAATCGTATGTTTGGTTCGCGAGATATAACGCATGACAGAAATGACCTTCAAAGGGGCGAAACAGCAAACTTCCCCGACCGAAGTGTCCCAAAAACTAATCAGCTCTTAAAATTGCAAAGACGCTTCGATTGACACTTTAACGAAGTCGACACTAGTTTGTTTACGTGAGTTATGCTCGTAGAAAAAACTGTTCACGAACGCACATACGTACGTACGTACATACACACACACATACATACATACTTCTTTCTAAAAACACTTAAAATATACTCGTAAGACCTCAAAACGTAAAGAAATGTTGAAAATTTCAATTTCGATTTTCGAGGCGATTACAAGAACTTCCGATATACATACTGGGAAGTTAAAAAGGTCGATTTAAAAAAAGGAAGAATGTCCAACATTTTTTAAACGATTTTTCAATTTTTATGGTAAACTATCATATAAGAGCATCTCCTTTTTAAAACCCTTCTCGAATTTTATGATTTAGAATTGCCGTTCCAGAGATTAACTGACCGCCATGGAGCAGTAAATTTTGTTGCCCTCTATAAAATGCACAAACAATGGATAATCAAAAAAAAAAAATTTCTATTCTTCAAGAATTGAATAATACTATAGAAAAAAGAAATAGAAAAGAAAATAAAGGGAAAAAAAAGGAAAATATGTCATTTTTAGCCAGTAGTACCTTAAATAGTTTCGATTTCATTCTAAACTTATTTTCTTTTGATTGAAAGTTATTGTAATATAAAAATTATGATATGATGTCAAAGGTGTGAAGAATAACAACGAAGTATGGTGAATTCTATGATCTGTTGTGAATAATATTTGTTTTCTTTTACTGAACATCAAATTAAATAAAACATACGATACACTCTATCCCAGTTGGTGACATGATAGAGAATACTTACTTACCAAGTTGCGGTTTATCCATTCTGTTCAATACAACAATGCAGTGTCCTGCAATCATACTTACGCTAAATAACATGACGCACTCAGAATTTGACTGAAAGCCTCAACAGTTGACGCATATTGTGAATTTGAACTTTTACTTTGCCGGGCTGCGTCAATAACACAATCATTTTCAACTGTTCTCAAGTGTATCTTTGTTTTCGTGTGGAAGGGCTGTAATCAAAAACAACAATGTTTCGAAAACATTCAACAATAGGCACTTTAGTGTGTCGCACTGAGTGTTATACCAAGAAGGGAGTCTACGAGAACAAGTGGGTAGGTAGAAAAATTCAAGAGGACTCAATGGCAGAAACATTAATTGGTACAATTTACTACTAAAATATTGTGGTGCAAAGAGCCGGATGTCCATGTTTTCAGAATGTGAATGGGCTCAAGTGCGAAAACACTTTTATGGGGACGAAAAAGAAACAATGTTCCGAGTGGGTTGCACAGGAGAGTTTCCTTTTATAACTTAGAAATTTAAGGATCTGAAATAGAGCCTAAATTAAAACGAACGAAATGTTAGAATATCATTTTTTGAATAAAAAGTAAAATCAAGGTCCTAACTCTCCGATGTAATTATTTTCTATGGTCCTGGCTATGAAGAAAAAAATGGCGGTTTTGATGAGAGCAATGGAGCTTCATTTTTAATAGGATAGTACAGATCCGGATACATTTCGGTATTTAGGGTAAATCGGGGAGAGAACTTGCGTCGGGAGAGATGCCGCATTAGCTAGTATACTAACTTCCGCTATCGGAATGCTGATTGTGTTTCGTTTATTAGAGTGAACGTCCCCCATAACTAGTTCACAGGTTATTAAAGTTTGTCTTAGACAGTGATACGTGCGAAATTTAAAAGATTTTACACAGTAAAGTGATGCTGTTAAGCTTGGTGGAGCTTCGTAGACAAGCGGCATCTCACCCTTAGTTTTGGTAAAGACGCCGCTTGTTATATTTGGTAGAGATGCCGCATATGAATTATAGATGTATTACTATGAACATGTGATGAATTTTTCTAGTTATATTAAATAAAAACTATGCCAACTTACTACAAAAGGAAAGGAAATGTTAATAGAGCTCAATGGAGTGAGCAAAATTTGAAAGAAGCCCTAGATCGCAAGTATATATGAATAGGAAATCTACTTATATCAGCACTGAATTATTTATGAAGTGGCTGATGGAACACTTTCTGTCGCAAAAGCCACCTGGAAAAGTTTTATTAATCCTGGATGGACACTCAAGCCACTGCAGGTCTCCCCAGGTGCTTGAAACGGCCACTAATAACTATGCGATTCTCTGTTTGCTAAGCCGAAGCACCCATGCTTTTCAACCTCTGGACAGGTGTTTTTTTTGGACCCTTCAATAACTATTTTAAGAAAGAAGCAGCAGCTTGGATAAAAAACACCTCGCAAAGACGCATAACACGTTACCAAATGGGAAGCCTTACTGGAGCGGCATGGCGTAAAGCTGCTTCGGTGGATAATGCTGTTAGCGGATTTGAATCAACAGGCATCTACCCGCTAAATCCAAATAGAATTCCAGACCATTTTTTTTACAATTTCTGACATCGTTAGGGATCGCTTGGATGCAGTACCTTCTATCTCGAACACAGTCCAAAAGCGATCATCTGATAACCAAAAACCCACAGAAGCTTACTCTAC
Source organism: Oxycera nigricornis (assembly GCA_963942545.1). Taxonomy (NCBI): domain Eukaryota; kingdom Metazoa; phylum Arthropoda; class Insecta; order Diptera; family Stratiomyidae; genus Oxycera; species Oxycera nigricornis. Next base: position 86,346,267 of record OZ012660.1, on the reverse strand, counting down.
TGCCGACCTCAATTCATCAAATGAATCTGGAAGAGATGTAGATTTAGTGACGCCTGGGAAAGTTCTACTTCAAGTTTCTCCAGTACCCGTAATACCCGTGAAAAAGGCCCATGCCAGGAGACAGCTAGCTTGTGTTCTTACTGAGAGGGTTCATATTGAAAAAATGGAAAGAAGAGCAAATACGAAACAGGAAAAACACGAAAACCCGTCATAAATTCCAAAATACATGCGAAAAAGAAGATATCTGAAAGTCAAACCAAAATCGATACTGATCGTTGCTGCGAATGTTGGGAAAACTACATCGGAACAAGCAAGAATGACGATTGGAAAGAATGCCTAGTCTGCAAAAGATGGTTTCACGAGTCCTGTTCACCGTTCCATGAAAAATGTGTAGATTGTAATCGATTCATACTAAGGGAAAAATATCATCAGCAACAAATAGTATTTCATCAATAAATAAGTAGATATACCTACTATAAAACATAGTTGTTCACATTAATAGATCTTTCAGTTAAATTTTAAAATAAATTTAAGGTGTGGCATCTCTCCCTTGTGAAGAGAAGCGTCACTACCGGCATATCCGGTAGAGATGCCGCATTGTAGGGGTTTATAAAATTAATTGTTTTTCATATAAACTGTTTTTCAATACACGATTCTAATTTTTTTTACCGCAACTAAATGGTCCGCTTATCAAACAAACATATATTTTGGAAATTTCGTGGCTTCTGATCAGTAGCGTACCCAGGATTTTGATAAGGGGGGGGTTATATTTTTGAAGTCTTGACTAGGTACGTTTGCTAGTTCTTCGGTGTAGATATGAAGATATAATTATGTAATCATACTTTTTGACCGGTCAAAGATGGAGTCCTCCAAAAATAATTCTGGCAGACTTTAGCCCGATTGCATGTCTGGTTTCATTTACTTGAATCATTCATGATATTTTCATTCAAATTATAAAATTATGCGCTTGACGTGTGAAAGAATCTACGCTGTATTTGTAGACTTCCTTGGAACCGTAAAGTGTATATGCATGTTTGCAAGTACATATATTGAAAAGCCTTCAATACCTACAGGCTAGAAAAGAAAGCAACTAATGAAGTAAATGCCGTGGGAAAGTGAAACTGTCACTAAGGACAGACAGAGTATTATCGTAATCAGGGCTGGCTAAGCTTGTTTGCAGCCCATGCAGGGAAGCAACTCTGCGCTCTCAAGCAAATTTGTCGTTATTTCCACGTAACGCATGAGGTAGACTTTTTGTACGCGTTTTTTTTAATGAGGTGTCCCCAATAGGTCTAATCCTCAGATTACAAATCATATGACAAAATAAAAGCAATCCAATTTTTGAGGGTTCTGATCAAAGATAGAAAGAAACATTCAAAAATATAACTGTTGCTACTAAGATATGGGTGCGAATTAAATAAATTACACTTTTCTGGAATTTTACTTCGAAAACTTTCAATCAGGTGACCATATTCTAATGTTCCTACCAACTCTTTATCTATATATAAAATTGCTGGTCTTCATACAATAATTAAAAGATAACGGCACACACGGATCCAATTTGTGCAAACTATGCCCGTATCACCCCTAGGTGGGATCTCCAAAGCACCATAGGCCGTAAATTTTACTGTGAAATAGATGAAAGATCTAATTGCGAAGAGATACTGAATCTCACTCAACTCCCACGTTCCAGAGTGTCTCAGCGAATAATTGTTAAAGTGGGTGACTTAGTGGTTAACGCTAGTTGAAGGCTCCTTGTCGACAAATAGTTTTCGGGAATGAGATTTGATGCCGCACTATCATTTCACTCAGCTGTGAATGAGAACCTGAATCAAATCAGGGTTATAATCATGGGTGAGCGTGTTCCTGAGCACTTCACATCCTAATATTCTATTGGTCAAGTAAATGAAATAACTCTAATATTGCCTGAAGGCCCAATTTTGGCGGTTGCGCCATCGATTATTATTTTTAACCAACCTCTTCCCAGATAATGACGAGGCCTTATGTAAATATGCTTGAGATGTATAATTCATAACATTCGAATCTTCGAATTTTCTAAATTTACACGACGTGATCAAAGTTTTAAAATGCCGATAATGATAAAAACTTATTATTCAAAACTCATTTAAAGTAACGGTGAGAAACAGTGTAAAATGGGATTCAAATTTTATGTCCAAGCATAAAACAGATCCCTTCGCCGGATAAAATTATAGTGAAATATCTAAACGACGATTTTTTTTCATTATCTCATATAACACATCTTCTGTAGATGGAGTGATATCTCTATGAATATTTAGAAGTGCCAATCCATTTAGCCGTTCATTGCTGGTGGAATTTCGCAAGTATGTTTTTAGTCGTCGTAATGTTGAAAATGATCGTACGTTTGTACACGGAGATACTAGGAGAACAGCCAATATTTCTAGCAATTTCGATATATTCGGCATAATGTTTGAATTACACATGCTTAACCCATCTATGACCGCTTTTGGGCGGTTTACTATTTCAAGATGCCCTATCTCTCTGTACCACAGAGTCAACTCAGCATTCAATTCTTCTTCAAGGGGGGGGGGGTTGAACCCGTAAACCCCCCCCCCCCTTGGGTACGCCACTGCTTCTGATAAGAATTTAAAAATAATATTATAAAAAGTGCGGCGTCTCTACCCGATTTACTCATTGATGTTTACTTTGACTATTACTAGAATAGAGCGTGAAAACTCACGTCGCAAAGGCGCTCAAAGGAACGTTATATCACTTCCGCTTTGATTAGATATAAGTAAACAATTGATCATAACTTTCAAAAATAAGAAAAAAACTATGAAAGAAAACGTTGTTTAATTTATAAATTAGGAAACAATCTTTATTATTAAGGAGAAAACAATTGTTTAAAATAAAATAAGCCTCCACAAGGATGCATCGAGCATCGTGCGCCTCTAAGGCGTATGGTTATCTTCAATGCTAGTTCCAAGAGGAATCTTTTCTTTTCCAAAACTAGCATGAATTGCGTTATGGAGTCGAGATTATAAATACCATTTCTCTCTCGATAAATGCTGAATTTAAATAGGGAGGTGAGCGCTGGCTATACATACAATGTATAATCCTTAAATATCGAACTCTACTCTATAAGTACGTCATCGAAAAATCATTGAAAATGTTGCATACTGACGTAATAAAACTTTCTTTTGAAGGAAAGTGTATCATATAATACTAAATGGAATATGAAACTATGATAGGAAGAATACCAGAATATATGGTATGCTTTGATCAGTGGGGAAATTTTAACAAATGATTTGATAAAAACGGTTTTTTTGTGCACTCTCTACAGGCTTTCATACATAGATTGTTTCACTGTTTGTACTCCAAAAAAGATAGCAATTAGTTTCTTTTTTCTATTTCCCTCAATTAAGTTGCTTAACCTTCGGAGCTGAATATGGCTACTTTATACTGATCTCGTGTCGTTATCGCAACAAAAATTGAACGCTTGTTGTTTAGACAAATGCTTATTTCGAATTTTCGGAACAACAAACATATAATTGTCTTGTAACAGAACCAAGTGGCAGAACTAATATTTGATCAGTTGGTCCAAATTCATTTATTTCAGATATCGAATGCTTGTTTACTTAATATTGAAGTATCTTTCCTATTCACCTTCGTGTCTCTCGCGTTTTCAATGTAATTAGTGTTCTGTTGATGTCATACTCAAAAATGGTAATTTTGAATGCGAAATTTTGAATTCGTCTTGGGAATTGTTGCTGCGTTGTAATTTTCAGTGCCGGTTTATCCAATGAGCTAATTGCTCATCTAAGCTTAAGCGTAGGGCCATATTAACATACTCTCTCCCCACTTATCGTTATTCACAAGGAATCTTCTACAATAATATACGAGTCCTATATGCGATTTGTAATGCTGCTTGCAATGGGGTTGATTTGTTAGGGAGAGGTGGAACTGCAATGATCGCATCCCCTTTTATCTCTTAATTAAATCTAAACACAGTGTAATCCTTATTGAAAACAGTTAATAGCACAAAAGCGAACGATTATTTAGAAAATATAAAATAGAATAAACAGTGAGCATGCGATAATACCAAACAAGGACACGCGTCACTATTTTGATTTTCACAAAATGGAAAGAAACCAAGGTCCTTTACAGTTACGCGTACTTTCCATAAAAACATACACGTGCTCGCCACGAGTAGTGAGCGATACAAATTGCTCATGAGTGCTTTTAAATTGAAAGGTGTAAATTTAGTCATACAATTTGTTAGATTGTTTTTTCGCTTCTCAATTCAAATCTCTGAATTGATCCACCCTATTTTTAATTCACGAATTTTTAGACTTATTTTTGTAAAACGAAATAGCAATCTTCAACAGCTTAGAAACTGACTCATGGTTCAATTTATTAACTTAAGATACAGCAAAATCTTGATAATCTGATCAAAAAGAAGCAGCCCTTATTTAAATTATCAAAAAGTTCAGTTGAGTACGAGATCGCACTGCAAAATTTTGCATTTTTTTTTAAATGCTGAGTTGAAAGCTAATTATCAACATTTGGGATCTCTAAAAAATTTACCCGCAAGTATCTTTAGTTACTTTAAAGACTAAACTCGTGCGATAAAATAAAGGTCATTGAGAACAATCACATCTAGATAGACATGGAGGATTCTTCGAATTAGGCGAAATATTGGACTTTGCAGAAAACATTTTAGTAAGTAAATTGGCTATGTTCAGCGATCGTTGGTACATACACATTGTCACCATGTACAAAAGGAAGAACGGAAGAAGAAGTAAAATATTAACTTTTTCAAGAAGAAACTAATAGCTTTTGCTACACTTTTGGCTAGCAGCCATTCATTCCCATGCTGTCATATGTTTTGTGATTGTGTCTAATGAAAACAAAATGAGATTGCTCTTTCAATTAACTCACACTTCCACATGACATGACTCTACATATATTTATTCCAATGGTTATTCAAAATTCCCAGGATTTAGTTAGTATGCTGACCTGAATCAGCTTTAGTAATGATTTATTAACTTCCCAGTATATGGGAAGTTCTTGTATGTAGTCGCCCCGAAAATCCAAATTGAAATTTTCAACATTTCTTTACGTTTTACGGTCTATAGAGTATATATAAAGTGTTTTTAGAAAGAAGTATGTATGTGTGTGTATACGTACGTACGTACAATTACTGTGATGAGTACTATCATTATTATTATTCAAAGTAATATTATTTTCAAAATTATTATTGTGTTTAATTTTTTTAATGTTTATGTAGATATTACTGGAAATTTGACCGTGTGGACCTCAAGGGTCACACCTCGCGGCTTGTTTTTCAAGCATAGTACTTGAAATACTTCACTCCCACATTTCTCTTACAGGTTTCGTTTTCAACCTCTTTTTCACTTACAAAATTATCAAATCGGCTAAAAACCAGCAAAATATTTAAATATGTAGCATATCAGGGTTGCATTAACCATACTTGTTAAAAGAATATTATTGAAACAAACATTAGATCTTCACTAATTCATTTTGAACTATAAACGTGAAGGTTTGGTGAAATTTACTCCTGAAATAAAATTTCGTGATAATTGTATCTGTCTCTATATTGACTTTTGTTTAATTATATGGTTGCACACAACTTTGCCTAGAGAGAACAAATAAAAGCCTTAGGCACAATGATCTGCCACTCGATAAAATGATAGACATGAAACCAATGTTGTTAATTAAGAGAAATTCGTTCTTCACTTGCAATGCAGACTCCACCATTCCGTTGTAATGAAAACAATCCAGATTGGGTAGACTTTGTGCTTAGTTTCGCTTCTTTTCGCTATTTCCGACCCAAACTCCAGCGTCGAAATATGAGACTCTCAAACGTTCGACGGAGAAAAATTTCGAACGAGGTGACATTTCTCGGGGTGTATTAAATTTCATCCAATGATGAGTGCAAGAAAAAGTCGAATAAGGGTGGCTGTCACATTGGCTCCAGGAAACTAGATGGACGGGTCTGAAATGGTGTTATGGCAGAAAAGGCACTTCTTCCAGTATGAAAGCGATGGCGGCAAACTCAATCTACGCATCATGATGGCAATTTTCCAACGATAGGCTGCGTATTAAGCTGATGAAAGGCAATTTAAGAGGCAGCACAAAGTCAACATACTCGCGTTGGTATCAAGTTTCACAGAGGCCATCATAGCACATTACTAGGGTAGTTTAGTTTTTCATAACATGCCGACAACGATTGGTGGACGAAAAAACCATTGACATGTTCAAATATGATATACCTACTAAAACTGAAACATGTCCGCTTTAATGACCCAAAACGAACGAATCGTGTACAAGAATTTTTTTTTGATTGGTTTAGGCTTTAGCAATGCCATATCACCTAAGGCCAACCAGGTCGGAAAATGTAGTGCATGCTTTAAGAACTTCAGAACACATTGGCTGATTGAAAGTTTTGATGAAAAACTCACACAAGCAATATTACGTTTTTAAAAGGAAGATGAATCAAAACGATAGTGCAATTGAAATTGAGTTCATTCAAATTAATACCTCTTACAATTTTTCACGAATTAAAGCCCTGATAACCCAAAAAACTGTTTCGCAGGACTCACAACCGGAGTCATATTACTTTGTTCAACCATTTTATAAACATTTTATCAGTCGAAAGATTTCAAATTTACTGTGAAAACAATGTTGTCTAGGAGGTCCTGTATGGAGCTAGTCAAAATAAGTGGATAAATAATCGATTTGATCGGAAATATTCAATAATTCGTATGATTGAGTTCAATTTTAACTAAATTCACCGCAGATATTATTTAATTTATCCAAAATAGCAGCGACAAAATTAAACAAGCCGCGAGGTGCGACCCTTGAGGTCCACACGGTCAACTTCCCAGTAATATCTACATAAACATCAACAACATTAAACACAATAATAATTTTGAAAATAATACTACTTTAAGTAATAACAATGCGAGGTATTCATAGCAGTAACAGGAATGAGTTAATATGAATCAAATCGTCTAGGGGAGGGTCCATTGATTACGTAAGGTTTTTGGTCGTTGAGGACAGATTGAATATTCACGCGGATCAATCGGTGGGGGCCTTTTTGGTCTTGAAAATTTTGTATATGCAGTCAAAAATAGGTTCAATTGCATGTAAAAAGTGAAATGTATTACAAATGATGATGGTTATTGAAATCTTACGATTACTAAAGAATGAATCTACTAAAAACTACAATTTTTTATTCGATGAAAGCTTTTTAAAGCAAATGATCTTGCAAAGTATTGACTACAAAACATTTTACCATTCAATGCGTTGATACCGCAAATGCAAATTTGATTGAAATTTTGTTGGTTTTCAAAATTTAAGCAGTTTTTTTAATTAAAAGACTATAAAACTATTAAAAATCTGCTCAAATTATGTGAATATTATAACACTTTGATTGAATTTACAACAATTTTGTTAGAATAAAAGATATAAACTAATATCATTCGTATGAACCTTCTTTACATGAATGATTTTTTATTTTTTATTTAATTTTTTTCATAATCATGGAACAATTTTTTGCTGCTTTCTCTTCAAAAACTGATAAGAATGTATAAATTTTATAAACTGGTATCACTGTGCAGTGCAAATCAAGTAAAAAAATATTTTTTTATGAAAAAAACCAAATTTTTCGCATTTTCTTCTATTAAACTAAAAAAATGGCTGAAACTAATTTTTATAATGTTGAAAACTTCACAAAGATGTTAATATACGTCAGCTGATACCATATTGATGCAAATATTATATCTGGTTCGTGAGATCTAGTGAATGATAAAAATGACCTTGAAAATCATGATGACTTTTAATGATTTTTAATTTTTAATTTAATTTTTTACATAGTCATGAGAAAAAGTTTTGATGTTGTTTTTACAATCATTGTTTGGAGTATATAAATTTTACAAACATTGATTACTTGGACTTGAAAATAAGGTTAAAAATTTATTGTTTTTAAAAAAAACCCAATTTTTTGCACTTTTTTAAAAAAAAATAAAAAACGGCTCCAAGAAGTTTTTTAGAAACTTGATAGAATCACAATAATGTTAATACGCGTCGATTGACACCTCAATCATGCAAATTTTACATTGGGTTCGCGAGATATAACGCATGACAGAAATGACCTTCAAACGGGCAAAACAGCAAACCCCCCCGAACGAAGTATACCAAAAACTAATCAGCTCTTAAGATTGCAAAGACGCTTCGATTGACACCTTAACGAAGTCAATACGACTTTGTTTACGTGAGTTATGCTCGTAGAAAAAAGTGTCCACGAACGTACGTACGTACACACACACACACACACACATACATCTCCCTTTCTAAAAACACTTTATATATACTCTATAGACCTCAAAACGTAAAGAAATTATGAAAATTTCAATTTCGATTTTCGAGGCGATTACAAGAACTTCCCATATACTGGGAAGTTAATAACTTTTCTAAAAAAATCTATTTGATTAGCCCCAAGCTTATAAATGATGATTTAGCTGGAATCCACTTTATTTTCTTGCATTTTTTGATTTTTATTGTCCCGCAATAGTTTTAAACTTCATCGTCGTCTATTGCAAATCTCATATGTTAATTTTTCAAAGAGGAATCAAGTGGAATTATGGAAAAGATATGTTGATTCCTTTATACATTCTATTCAATATGGATTTAATTAATTTTGTTGTCCAGACTGGATATTGTGGATCACGAAGTTTATATATATTATAGACCATTAATTTATAATTTTTTTGCACTATAGTTTTGCATATGAAAAAACTGGAAAATGTACTGTTCCAAAATTCGTTCCACAAGGGGCAAACTACCCAATGCGGGCCAAAGCATAAATAATACATAGGCACGGGCACTCCAGCCAATTTGCCACATATCTGTAATACAACCCAAATGGCCAGCCTGTGCCTAAGTGTAAGTAAATGCATATCCGTGTACCCTAGCATGAGTAACAGAGTAAGCAAATTGCATGTGAATGGTTCGTGCACGAAAGACAGAGATGCGCATAGGAGCTAGTTTCGTTAATTCGTTGAATCACGACTGACAGCGAGAAATGTCTGTGTGTATTTGACAATTCGCGAGTGGAATATCGTATGTAATAGGATTTTTGATGTTTTTAATGAAAATTGAAACAAATCGTAGTAACAAGTGCGGAAAAATTACGCGGTTAAAATTTGTGATCGTCGGTGGCCCGCGAAGCAACGCGAAGTATCCGGCGAAGTATTTTATGATCATAATTTAAATCAATGTGAAAAGTGGCTGATATTTTCCAAAAAGGAGATAAAGTTCCTTCTTCGGTGCTCTATTTATTTAGGAATATAGAGCAACGAAGAAGGAATTGCATTTCCTTGGAACTGCAACACAGAATCAGTGAAAGCTTTTTGCTAGTGAACGTGTGCAGGTATCAATAGTTAGTGAAATTAGAATGAAAGACTCCGCGGTAATGCTATGTTTGTATGGTTTTTGCGTTCGTTTCCGATTATCAGCTCTGACTGATGGGTAAAGCGCGCCAGAAACCGAAAATTTGCAATCCAGGGAGTAAGAGAGATTACAAAGAACATTAAAAACCCAATAAAGTGTAAAATAAATGAATTTTCAATTTAGTTGATCTGCTAAAAAACCTTATCTATGCTTTTCGATACTGACATACAAAATTTTCCAATAAAATTTATTGCTATTTCAAATTGCAATGCCGCTTATTTTCGTTGTTTCTGTTGATCGGGCAGCCCTAAATGCTTCGATCGGCCGCGTATTTGCATCGGGTACTAGCCGCATTAGTTGATTTCACGCACACTAGTGTTAAGTCAGCTGATTTTGACATGCACACGTACACGGTTAACTTTTATAAAATGGCGAGCACGTCTCTCTACATATGCACAACCTGGCCTGGAGAAAATTGAATACGAATTTCAACCTACTCTTTCGCACGCGAGCTTGGAAACGAAAGCCAGAGCGCTCTCTCTGATAGGAGGGGTAATTTGGGCAGCTTTTGTCTCAAGTCGACTTTGACAGCTCGGAGTGTCCGTGCTATATATTCTTTATGCTATGGTGCGGGCCGCATGGGAACGTGATGAAACTTGTCGTAGTTGAGTCTGACTTTTCTTAATATGAGCCGCATGGGTTTTTGATTGGGTTTACCGCAGTTTAAGTTGTGATGGGGTTTCCTGCAGCTGTAAATCAGGAACTGTCAACCATAGAGAAACACCCGGAGTAAGTTTGTCAGGTAATTTAACGTTCTACAATTGTTCTGAAAGTTGGGTTTCTTAAAATAGGAGTAAGTGATGTATAACGAAAAAATCAGTTCAAGAACTTTGAGGCTCGGTAGTTGTAAGCTAAAAATTTCACAAAGAGTCATGATAGACAGAAAAAAAGTAGTGAGTTTTAAATTAAATATTTTTTTTGTAGAATCAATGACTTCTGTAATGAAGGCAAAAAGCTTTAATCCAAGATAACGCCTAACGCGGATCGTAAACAAGGTAAATTTTTTGGTTAAAACCGTGTACAATTGGAGCGAAATTTTGTTGAATGATGGGAATCTAATTTTAATTAATTTGACTCGACGGTAAGTTTCATTTCACCTTAAGAAAGTCAACTGATTCCGTGTTTAACTAGATAATACGGTAAGCTTTCAGCATGAGAGTAATGAGTTCGATCGTCGACCATGATACAATTTCACACTCAAAAGGTTATTCGGTCGATGCAGTGCCGGATTTAGCCTTCGTGGGGCCTGTGGCTAAAAGTAAAATGGGGCCCTATGATTACGCAACAGCATCCCAAGAACATTAAGTAAGTCACGTAACCTATCATAACCCAAGTAGTCCAGTGGGAAAGAGAGCTTGAAAGCAGATAAACATCTTAAGTAAATCAGTAGAACAGAGGAGCGAAAGTAAAAAAATAAAACAATTTTTACGTTGCATGAATAGAACAAATAATTTTTATTAAAACAAATTAACAATTAAAAATAGTTTTTACTTAATTTCGATTCAGTGAACTCACTTATAACATCATCAAAATTGAGTGATCGGAGAATTTCGCTTTCAATACTAAGTCTCGCTCAAGGACGGATACAGGGCCCCCCTGAGCTTAAGTAAACTAGTGATTTTGACGATTTTTTTTGCAATGTTGTCTTCTTTTATTGTGATTTTCGAGGCAGTGACCCCCCTAATTTAATTGCTGGATCCGCCCTTGGTCTCGCTAATGACGACAATCTATAATCAGTCATTGTAGATCTATACATATTCTTAACGCGTTTTAAGACAGAAAACGATCTCTCCGGTTAGCAGTTAGCAATCAGAATCGTTAATAATAATCTAAAGGCTACGAAAACATTTGGAAAATTTTGTTGCATATCAAAATTAACAATCCAATCTAATACCTTTAATGGATCGAGAATATTTCTATTAATTTTAGAGGACTTTGAGCTGGTGAATTTATTTTCCGGTTGATCTTTCAGTAAATGAATGAACTGCCTAAATTCATCCAATAAATTTCCATCTAAATCCTCATCGTAAATTTTAACTAGCTCATTCGTTTTAATCCGTAGTTCGTCTTCTTCTGTCGATAATAACCGTTGTAAAAACCCAAAAATACTAATTATATAAGCGTAGGCCTCGCTCCTTTTCTTCAACTCAACTACCAATTTATCTAGTATTAAATAAAAAGACTCTACTTTAAATTTATCAGACCCAGATAAAGTACTTTGTTGCGTACTTCCATCTGTTTTTTTTTTAATTTTTTCTTTTCGTTGAGTCTGAATAATCAAATTTCTCAATACTGCCAAGATTTGAAAACGCAATCCGATTTTTGATCAACTAGTTAGTGTGATAATTTCCTGAAATTTCTCATTTTATGTGCAATATTGCGTTCATACATTTCTCAAGCAGAAGGTGGCATAAGACAGTTTTGGGTTGTGGAATCGGTTCGATATTTTCCTGGGGATACTGAATCGAAAATATCCCTATATTTTTTAAAGTTATACTTATTATGATACCAGCAAAACAAGGGCCTAAAAAACAAGTGAATAGGCGTCGGCTGTACCCGGTGCTGTAACAGCCTGGACGAAGTCTACATTTTCTCACTGATTCAGTTTCTTACGATTGTGTATTCGAAGTCTCATTAGTTAATTGAGTTGGGTCGATTAGCTTACTTCCAAAGCATGCTCAATGACTCAAACAATTGAATCAACTTGGGTGGATTCGGTTACTTGGGTTTATAGATTAGAAGTTGTAAAAAATTGCACTAGCTGCGTCGCTTGAAGTTACTTGAGTTACTTGGGTTATTGCAAAGGCGTGCGGGGCCCCTGGAGTAAGTGGGGCCCGGGGCTGTAGCCCCCTTAGCCCCCCCCATTAATCCGGCACTGGGTCGATGTTTCAACCTTTTCGAATATGGATTCAAGTCAATATTTGTGACGAATTTGTAGATTTCGTCGGTTATAAAATAAGTATGGAGGTCATTTACTAAATCAAATCTATGTCCCATCATGGTGTAATTATTGTTGTAGGAATGATTTGTGAAGCCAACTCGTAGACAAATTTTGCAGAATTTTATAAAATTGGAAATGGATATTGAAAACTTTCGATTTTACTCATTCGGTACTGTTTCTAGTACCTATGTTTGCCAATCCATATTAAGGGGGGTAAGGTTTAATAACTGTTTTTTTTATTCATTTTTGTTTACTTTTTCCCTGAAAGTACAACATCTGAAAAATATTGTATTAAATTTGTAGGTCATTCGGAGCAAAACTAACGAAGTAACAGTAGGTTAAATAACCGTACCTCTTAGGTTTGCCCGCCTTTTAGCTACCTGCACTGAGTGGCGATCGGCAACTGTTTCGGTCTCTATTGTATTACTTTTATCGACAGGAGCAACAAGATGCCTTAGATAACGTGGATGATAGTGATGTACTGTATGGACCCGGCATCGATGATGGCATGTACGTATTTTATAAGAAAATCCATTTATTTTCATTTTTCAGTGTACAAAACTCTAAATCGATTTTCCCAAACATGTAATTTTTAAAGTCGGTGACCAGCCTACAGAAAAAACTACTGGACCGATCGTTTTGAAATTTTGTACACATATTTTACATATATATAGCTCTCTAGTTACGTTGAGTTTTTTTTTAAAAAAAATGATTACTAACAATTTTACAATAACAAATAAATTGATTTTTTCGTCAAAAATCGTTATTTTGACTTCAAAATAATGCCAAAAATTGAATATAAAAAACTCGCTGAGAGTGGAGAGATAAAGTAATAAACTGAAGAAAGCATTTTGATTTTTTGGTTTCAGATGGTCCGGTGATGCTGTAGGCTGGTTACAGAACAAAAACTTTTTTTCTAGGCGTCTGTGGAGATCTACAATGAATCCGTTATTTCCCTCTATTTTTGAACAAAATTTATCTAAATATTCTTCACATGTTGTAGTTTCATATAATAATATGTAAAATAAGCCTACAGTAATAATTTTTTCTAAAAAAATCATGAAAAAACGTACTTTTTAGACGAAACAAACCTTACCCTCCCCTTAAATAACGTGATGCAAATGCTGGTTTTATGTTGTCTACTAACGAAATGACCATCAAGATCAGGTGGTTCGTTAGCTAGCTTTATTTCATTTATGGTTAAAAGCATCTTTAAACTGAAATATGTTTTTAAGGGAGACGAAAAGCTACCAAGGTAGATACGACTTCACTTCTGTAGATATGGATATATAGAAGTCGATAAATTAAGTAGAATGGAAAGTCATGCGAAAATGGCGCTTTTAGTATTTTTGTTGTGTATTATTTTCTATTTTTTTAAATTAAGAAATGTATCAAATTTTCTAAGAACGTAGCTCGGTATAATTTCATTGGGATTGTGCTTGCTATTTTTTTGATAATAGTAGCCGGTGAATAAAATCAAATATTTACTTTCGCAGTAATCAATAATAACAAAATCGAAAGAGACTTCAATATTGTTACTCTGTCGTTAGAATTCGAAGAGTACGATTTACACAATTTCGTCGGAAACTTTTCTGTATGTGCCATCATTCTTAAAACCCCAAATTATGTGTGTCTTTTTTAAAGAAAATTGACCGCTATCAAATTGCAATAATACCTACTTGTCCTACAAACATAAATGTTCCAAAGTTTGTTGGATCCAGTTCCAAATTATGTACCTTTTTCATAAACGAAGACTTCGTCACCAGAATAGTTCATTGGATTTAGATTTTAGTTCAAGTAACATTGGTAAGTTTGCCTTATTGTAATATCTTGATTATGCATAATTTTTTTCCAAATTTTAAATGAACTTTCGCATGGATCTCACAAATAGTTTAAAAAAATCTCGACATTTCAACTACCATTCCAACCCAAAACTATGAATATCTCCTTAATAAGGTATCACCACACATTCCCAATGCTTGTGGATTATTTTTGGGCATGGCTGTTAAATTACTGCAATGAGTTATCATGGGAGGGTTGCTGCAAGCGATCAACGTCTTCCATTTAACGAACTAAGAAAATGGACTTTCGAAATATCTTAAGTGGTACGGGATGCACGAAACATTGAGGCGGAGCGTGATTTTCTCATTAAAAATGGCCGTGTTTTATGCCAATCTTTTTCGTCGCTTGTATTCAAACAAAAATCCCAGTTTCTGGAACATATGAATACGACCACGCCAAACGCGTCGGAGAAGTACAACAAACTTGAATCAATGATTGAGTTAAACAGACCGTGAGTCGCGTAATCTTGCATGAGCTTGGAAACATTATTGTGGAGGCCACATGCAAGTTGACATGTTTGCGAATGGAAGATTTCTTAGTTATGGCTTTATTGCCTCAAATTATGTTGACACAGATAAAAGGTTTTGTAAAACTATGGGAATTCTGCATGTTTATAATGTATCCCAAACTTTCGCTAATAAGCTGCTCGTTGTGGTATAAACCCCTCCAAAGTTGGTAACTTTGTTGAAATTATTAAAAGAAATATAAATATAAAAAAGCAATTGGGAACTGTACGACAAGCATTTAATCAATGCATTAAAAACGTTAAAATTTCGAACATAACTATGTAAAACAGTCAACATATGTATGTAATAAAATCTTTATAAAACTAAACACTTGGTTTTTTGGCTCACAAATTATTATTAGCACGACGCGTTTTGATCCTTAGATCATCTTCAGGTTCAATACAATATGTACAATATTTCTTGGATTTATTCTTAAGGGGACCTT
This sequence comes from Oxycera nigricornis, assembly GCA_963942545.1. Lineage (NCBI taxonomy): Eukaryota > Metazoa > Arthropoda > Insecta > Diptera > Stratiomyidae > Oxycera > Oxycera nigricornis. The sequence continues at coordinate 86,331,017 of OZ012660.1, read as the reverse complement.
TGAAATTGAAAAATATCAGTTTTTAAAAATTTTATTATGGAAAAACTATTATATTTATTGTCAAAACTTCTTTTGGACATTGTTAAACAGTCTCTAACGAAAATAAAAAAATATTCTCTTTTCATTTCAAGTTTCCCTTGGCTGCTGTAGAGGGCATCATTCAAAAGTTACCCTTCAAACGGTTGGACATATTGCGGACCTCCTGTCACAGATTTTTGATAAATTCAAAATGGATTCTATTCTTGAGACTCAAAACTATACAATTAATCTCTAAAATTCATATTTTTTTAATATTTTGAAGTTTTTGTATGTATATTTCTGAAAAATGTGAATTAACAGCATTTTTTGGCGGTAAGGAATGACTTACGTAAATTTTTTTTAAAAACTTTTAGAGGCTTATTGTTTACTATTTTTAATAAGTAATCGAATGCTCTTTGGTTTTTTAAAATCGGTCGAGTAAATTCGGAGAAAAATGTCCTACCAGTTTGAAAAGGGTAGTTTCGAGAAAAACGCGTTTAAAGTTTTTTTTTACCATAATTTTATTGAATAAAAGGTCGAAAACTTTTTTTGCCTTTAATCGGTCATTCCTGGTGAATACTGAGGACCCTCGTTATCTAGTTATTGCTGTAAATGGCTGGCCAAAGCTTTTTTCTTCTTAATTCGACCTGCTTTTGACTGCTCGGTCCTCCTCCTAATGGCATGAGAGATACGATCCTCGTCAACTTTTTGCGCAAAAGCCGTTGCAGTTTCGCCAATTTTGATGCCCATGAGATCCATGATAGCTAGGTAAGTTCTCGAGCCTTCGTTGAAAATGGATGCTGCGATCCACGTTGCAATTTCAGTCACATCTTTGCCAGAAAACTTGCTTTTCCAGAAATGTTCCAAATGAAATTGTTGTAACTTTCGTTACTATTTTGAGTATTTTGCCTGCAGCAACTCATCACTACTAAGTGACTCGTAAACTGGCAAAATGTAGCCAGAAATGCTTGGATCTAGTGGTGGCTTATGAGTAAAAGGCTTATTTTTTTTCTCGCTTTGCAAAAATTTAAACCAATCCTTATTGCAATACTCGTGACGAGGTTCTGCATCATATGAAATTTTGTGATAATAGCCGGCAAGAATTTCTTTGTTTTATGTTCTCGATGGAATCGGGATATCTCTGAACTGCAGAGGGACTTGGTAAATCTGCAGTAAACTGATTGCCAGTAAATTTTATCATTGCATTGTCCTTCAAGCATCGATATGAAAATAACAAATAACGTAGAAAAGGCTTTGTAACCTGTCCCCCCTCCGATTGATCCACGTGAATATTAAATCAAACCAATCCACGAAAATCTTTACGTAATCAATTGACGCTCGCGTAGATGTTACGATTAATATTAAGTCATTCCAATAACTTTTATTAGAAGTACATTTTTATTATTAAATATAGTATTATTAACTTCCCAGTATATGGGAAGTTCTTGTAATCGCCTCGAAAATCGAAATTGAAATTTTCAACATTTCTTTACGTTTTGAGGTCTATAGAGTATATATAAAGTGTTTTAGAAAGGGAGATGTATGATGTGTGTGTACGTACGTACGTACGTACGTTCGTGGACACTTTTTTCTACGAGCATAATTCACGTAAACAAAGTTGTATCGACTTTGTTGAGATGTCAATCGAAGCGTCTTTGCAATCTTAAGAGCTGATTAGTTTTTGGGATACTTCGGTTGGGGGGGTTTGTTGTTTTGACCCTTTGAAGGTCATTTCTGTCATGCGTTATATCTCGCGAACTAAACATACGATTTGCATGGTTAAGGTACCAATCGACGTGTATTAGCATTTTTGTGAATCATTCAAGTTTTAAAAAAAAATCGTTGGAGCCGTTTTTTAATTTAAGGAAAAAAAGTGCAAAAAATTAGGGTTTTTTTGTAAACAATAATTTTTTAACCTGATTTACGAAAGACATTATTCAATTTTTATAAAATTTATACATTTCAAGCAATTTTTGTGAAAACAACATCAAAATTTTTCCTCATGATTACGTAAAAAATTAAATAAAAAATAAAAAATCATTAACAGGCATTATGATTTTCAAGGTCATTTCTGTCGTGCGTTATACATATCTCGCGAACAAAACATACGATTTGTATGGTTAAGGTGTCAATCGACGCGTTTTAGCATTTGTGTGAAATTATAAAAATTTTAAAAAAATCGTGCGAGCCGTTTTTTAATTTAAGAAAAAAAGTGCAAAAATTAGGGTTTTTTTATAAACAATAAATTTTTAACCTGATTTACGAAAGACAGTATTCAATTTTTATAAAGTTTATATACTTCAAGCAGTGCTTGTAAAAGCATCATCAAAACTTTTTCTCATGATACCAAGAAACATTAAATAAAAAATAAAAAATTATTAACAGTCATCATGATCTTCAAGGTCATTTCTTCCATTCACTATATCTCACGAACCAGATATAACATTTGCATCATTAAGGTGTTAATCGACGTGTTTTAAACTCTCTTTGATTATTTTAACATTATGAAGATCCGTTTCAGCGTTTTTTTTAAATTAATAGAAGAAAATAAGAAAACTTAGGGTTTTTTTCATAAAAAATATTGTTTTAACCTGATTTGCACAACACAGTAATAAATGTTTATAAAAGTTAAACATTCCTATCAGTTTTTGAAGAGAAACCAGCAAAACTTTTTTCATGATTCTGAAAAAAATTCAATTTAAAACAAAAAATCCTTCAAAGTTACCATATGAAAGAGGTTCTTCCGATTGATATTACCTTATATCTTTTATTCTAAAGACTTTGTTGTAAAGTCAATCAAAGTTTTAAAATGTTTGGATAATTTGAGCAGATTTGTAATAGTTTTTGCAGTCTTTTAATTAAAAAAAGCGGCTTAAATTTTGAAAACCATCAAAATTTCAATCAAATTTGCATTTGTGGTAATCAATCATCATCACCCATCCACAAAAAGCCTTAAGTAATCAGTGGATGCTCCCGTAGCTGATATGATTAATATTAACTCATTCCTGTTACTGCTATGAATACCTTTCATTATTATTATTGTTGGAGTTTTTCTACAGATGTGTTTCCATTCAAAGACTTTCTCTAACGATGACTATGAGAAATATGGTACGCACATTTTCTAAAGGACAGTGATTAACTTTCTCTTTGCTATTAATAGAACAGTTCTTAGACAGTGTTTTCCCGGGCATATAGTTTTAGTTTATATCGAGCCATCGTACATTACGTTTCAAAATTCATTTATATTCTACATTTTTATACACGCATTTGTCTGCTGTGATTTATTTATACTTCAAATAAAAGTTCCTTTTTAATACACGCGAGTATTGAATATTTGAACATAAATAATAATTCCAACAGGTTATGGGCCCAGTGTTAATAGTGTAGAAATAAAGACGATCTAAAGACAGTGTAGTGAAGTTAAGTGCAATATTGACTTTTTTGGCATCGCATACATTTTTACAAAAATGGCAGATTTCTTTAAAGCTGCTGTGCAAAGGTTGAATGGTAAAAATTATGCTACTTGGAGCCAAAAAATGGAAATGCTCTTAATTCGCGAAGATTTGTGGGATGTAATAAGTGATGATCCTAAAACTGACAATGAATGGATAAAGCGTGATAATAAAGCTCGTGCAACGATCATTCTTTTTATCGAGGATAATCAACTTTTGCACGTAAAAGGTGCTTTGTCAGCTAAGGATGTTTGGAAAAGGCTCAAGGATCACTATAAAAAGTCTACTCTATCAGGCGTGATTCAATTATACAAGCGAATCTTTAAGTTGAGTATGGCCGAAAGTGGTGATATGGAAACTCACATCACCGATTTGCTGACGCTAATCGATGAACTCGCGGAACTCGGCGAGACCCTAAAGGAAAAGTTGCAGATAGCTTTACTTTTGAGTAGTGTGCCCGACACATACAGTCCGTTAATAAATAGTCTAGAATGCAGAAGCGAAAGCGAATTGACGATGCAATTCGTAAAAGATAGACTATTGCAGGAATACAGGAGACGGCAAGAGAACAAAGGAGCTTCTGCGCCAAGTGACGAATCTGCGTTACATACAATATATAAGAATACAATTAAAGGAAAAGGGCAAAAATCATGTTATTTTTGCAAGTCAGTTGGTCATTTTAAACAGGAATGTGAAAAGTACAAAAGATGGCTAGCAAAAAAGGCAAATAAAAGTTCGGAAAAAGCAAATCTAGTTTCAGAGTGTCCCAATTCAGATTTGGCTTTTATGGTTAAAGAAAGCTCATGTTTAAGTGTCGATATTAAAAGGCAAGATACCGATGTGTGGCTCATTGACTCAGGAGCTACAAGTCATATGTGCAATAAGTTTCAGTTATTCACTGAAGTAAACTGTAATGTAAAGTTACACGTGCAGCTTGCAGAGATCGGTAAAAGCAGTGAAGTGCATGGTATAGGTACGGTTCAAATAAAGTGTGTTGTCGACGAAAAGGAAATGAGCCTTAAAGTGGAAAATGTGTTGTTCGTGCCTACTCTCGATTCTAATCTGCTTTCGGTTAAGAAACTCACCAAAGATAACTTTTCTCTTTTGTTTGAAAAACATAGTTGTAAAATCTTTAAAAACAAAGAGATAGTGGCCGTTGGGCATATTGCAGAGAACACTCGAGGACTATTTGGGTTACAGATGTTTTCTGAAAAAGTGTGTAATGTAACGAGTTTCAAAGAACATAACGAGAACTGTCAACACATGTGGCACAGACGTTTCGGGCATCGTGACGAACATGCAATCGCTAAATTATTGAATAGTGACCTAGCAACCGGTATAAAGATTAAAGACTGCGGCATAAGTGAAACGTGTGAAAGCTGCATTAAGGGAAAAATGACAAGGTTTCCTTTTTCAAAGGAAGCAGAGCACAGAGCTCAAGCGGTGCTAGATTTACTGCATACAGATGTCTGCGGACCAATGCAGACAAAAAGTTTAAGTAATAAGCGTTACATTATTACGATCATCGACGACTACTCTCGCTTCACATACGTTCAATTTTTGGAACAAAAGTGTGAAGCAACTGGTTTCATCAAGCAGTTCGTCGAAACTTGCAAGACGCAATTTCAAAAGACGCCAAAATGCATAAGGTCAGATCGAGGAAGGGAATATGTAAACAACGAACTTCGTAAATTTCTACAAAGTAATGGTATATTATTTCAATATACAGTTGCATATACACCGCAGCAAAATGGAGTTGCAGAAAGGAAAAATCGATCACTGCTGGAAATGGCGAGATGTATGATTGCGGATGCAAATCTTTCTAAAGACTATTGGGCAGAAGCAGTCAATACGGCAAACTTTTTGCAAAATCGATTACCATCTAAGGCTGTAAAAAGTACACCGTATGAACTATGGCATAATGAAAAGCCCAATGTTGAAAATTTGCAGATCTTCGGTAGTGACGCCTATGTTAAAGTACCAGATCAACAGCGACGGAAGCTCGACGACAAAGCAGAAAAATATACGTTTGTGGGCTATTCCAGTGAATCGAAAGCTTATCGCTTAATTGATCAACAAACAGGCCGCATCAAGATTAGTCGTGATGTGATTTTTCTTGAAAAAAGGGTTAGATCTTCAGACGTCATCGAACAAGACGACAATACAGAAATTATCGTGCCCGATATTAATGAACAAGGTAATTTGACGAATATTATATCCAATGTTGAGTTTGACATAGATAATACGGAACCGAAGCCTCCGAGAGTACCACCTGTGCAAGAGCAAAGGCGATCAACTAGAGAAACTAAAGGCGTACCTCCAGACTTTTACGGTGCAAGTGCTCGGTTGATTGTGCAACAGCTCGAAGATCCACGTACTCTAGAAGCAACAACAATCTACGAAGACAACCAAAGTTGCTCAAAAATGCTAAGCAATAAAAAGTTCAGCAATCGGACTAAGCATATAGCGACCAGATTTCATCTGATTCGAGATTTAAAAGATAAGGGCCATTTTAATTTCGAATACTGTCAGACGGATGAAATGCTTGCAGATATGCTCACCAAACCTTTGGGCAAAGTAAAGTTGCAGAAATTTGTAGCAGAATGCGGCTTGTTAATTCAATGAAGTGCTCATCGTCATCGAGGAAGGGTGTTGGAGTTTTTCTACAGATGTGTTTCCATTCAAAGACTTTCTCTAACGATGACTATGAGAAATATGGTACGCACATTTTCTAAAGGACAGTGATTAACTTTCTCTTTGCTATTAATAGAACAGTTCTTAGACAGTGTTTTCCCGGGCATATAGTTTTAGTTTATATCGAGCCATCGTACATTACGTTTCAAAATTCATTTATATTCTACATTTTTATACACGCATTTGTCTGCTGTGATTTATTTATACTTCAAATAAAAGTTCCTTTTTAATACACGCGAGTATTGAATATTTGAACATAAATAATAATTCCAACAATTATTTAAAGTAGTAGTATTTTCAAAATTATTATTGTGTTTAATATTTTTAATGTTTATCTAGATATTACTGGGAAGTTGACCGTGTGGACCTCAAGGGTCGCACTTCGCGGCTTGTTTGTTTTGACGTCTAAAACGAGGAGTACTCCGATTATCTTTGAAATGATCACAGGGTTTAGACATTTTTTACAACTTTTTAGCCAGTTTTTAACGAATTTTTAAAAAAATAAAACACGTGCTTGCTCAAAGAATAACACAGAGAAACTGCCGAGCAGTATAATATCACATATATGTCTACCAAAGATGTTTACACCAGAAGAAGAAGAAGCTGACGCGCCGCGCTACACGCATGAGTACAAACCGGTTTTTACTCATGGGCATACGCTATTACAAATATAGCTGTAACTTTTTTGCTTTTACGATTTTTTTGATGAAATTTAGGGACGCAACTTTTGAACGTATATAGAATCGAAATATGTAAAAATCACAAAATCGATTTTTTGAAAATTTCAAAGGCAAATGTCCCCTTAAGTAATTAATGGTTGAAGAGTGGTGATTGGTTGGGAAGGGTCATATTATTTAGCAGGTTTTCCTTTCTCTTTGTGGCCCGCCTAATCTCAAGGCATTCCAGGTAGTCTAGCAGTTTCCCCTTGTTTATTTTATGTTGGATACTAAGATTGTTAGTGCTAAAATTATGACCTGTATCTAAAATATGTTGGGCTATCCCAGAATTTGGATTTACCTCTCTAGTTGCTTTGATGTACTCATTGTATCTAATTTTAAAACTCTTACATGTTTGTCCTATAAAAGCTGCATCGCAATTATCACAGGATGCACGATACACTCCTGAATGGGAAAGGGGATCATTTTTACTTTTGTTGTTAAAAAGTATTTTTTTTAAATGAATTCTAGTCTAATGAATGATGGATACTTCAGTGTTTTATTTTAAATATTTGGACAATTTACTATTGCTGTGGTCTAGGTAATTTAACTTTCTCCATGGTTGAGCATTACCATCTTTTTGAACTGGATATATTTCTTTAATAATTTTCAATTTACGTTTTTTGTTTATAAGGCCTAAAATGAGTTGCTTAGGGGATACCATTATTTTAGGCTATATTTTCAATGGTATAAAGTTCCTTCTCCAAATTTTCTTTGGAAAGTGGAATATTTAGAACACGATTTATCATGGAATGAAAAGAAGCTAGCTTAATATTTAATGGATGGAACGAGTTGTAAGGTATGAGCACATCTGAATAAGTATTTTTCCTGTAAATATTAAATTCTAATTGATTTTTTACGAGTAATGGTAAGATCTAAATGGTTGATAGTGCGGTATATTTCTTTTCCATAGTAGATTTGATGCTATTATTGAGGCTATTTAATAAGGTTAAAAGTTTATTTAATTTACGGTCTGTACTATCCCACAAGCAAATTATGTCATCGACATATCTATACCAGAAGAGTATATTTTTAGAATGGGGATTAACTGAACTCAAAATAATTTTTTCTAAAAAATCATGTAGAAATCTGCTAGAAGTGGAGAAAGTGGTGATCCCATTGGTAAACCGACTTCAAACGAGAAGTATTGATCCTCATATCTAAAATACTTCTGATCCTTACAAATTTTTTACAGATTGAGTAGTTCATCTGCTTTTGCCTTAGTTTTAATTTTTCCAAAGATAAGGTCTTTTACTACTAGGTCAAGTTCCTTAATGGGAATGGAGGAAAATAAATTTACTATGAGGATGTCGACATTCTCCTTGTCCTCTTCCTCGTATTCCTTCTCTTTCTCCTTCTGGTATTTAAGCTCGTCCTCCATGTCGGCCACGGAATCCACAACCATAATTGAGAGTATTTAATAAAAATCATTCGTTATAAAGAATGTTTGATCGTTTCTGAATAATTATAATTGACTTTATATTTACAATATCAATAAATGAATAATAATATTTGATTGTTATTAAGAATATTAAATTATTTATAACAATATCCAATCATTAAGTGCATAAGCGTCACTACTGCTATTTTCCCAAACCTGACAATACTATAAGTTTGGAATTCTATAAATTAATCTTAATTTCTTTTAAATAACATTTTTTACAACTTTGATCAAAATTTTACTAAATCCCACAATAATAATAATATCACTATGTAGGTATTTGGGATCCGCACGAATTAAAAGTGAGTTTCAACAGTTTCAAAATTAAGTATTTTATGTCTTTTTTCAATTTTTTCATTCGCAATAAAAAACTGCTTAGCCGATTTTGCTGAAAACTCATTCAGTTTTAAGTTACGTAATTATGCGTCGAATGAAACCAGTCCCACGTCAATGCGATCATTTATCACTATGTAGGTATTTGGGATCCGCACGAATTAAAAGTGAGTTTCAACAGTTTCAAAATTAAGTATTTTATGTCTTTTTTCAATTTTTTCATTCGCAATAAAAAACTGCTTAGCCGATTTTGCTGAAAACTCATTCAGTTTTAAGTTACGTAATTATGCGTCGAATGAAACCAGTCCCACGTCAGCTCCGTGAAGCTACCCGGCGTTGAAAATTGATAGTCCACTTTTTACTCTAAGTTTAACGACTATTGTATCCATAGACTATGCCGTGGGCATTCAACTCCCGTTTGTTCGAATGGCAGCTCGGTTTTTCTCAATAGGATATGGAAACAAATCAAAAAGCTGGTAGCGTTCCCGGCTTGCGAATCAGCTGGGAAAATTGATGCTAGAAAATCATCGAAAACTCCCAATTAGAAATACATACTGTTGCAATAGTCTATATTTCGATACCTTGATTGTTGTAGCAGGAATCTGATCTGATCGTAATTTAAAATGTATCCAATAGAAAGAATGATTACGGGAGTATTTCTCTATATGCTCATAATATACTGATTTGTCTGTTAAGGGTCCATGTCTCTCAAATAGTAAGCGGCTTACCCACATAATTTTTCACCCCTCGCCACTGGTGTTCATACGAACGATATGACCTAATTATTCTTATTCTAAATACATTGTTGTCGAATCAATCAAAGTTTATTGATATTTGCATAATTTGCGTAGATTTTTAATAGTTTTTACAGTACCATATTTTAATTTTAATAAAAACACTGCTTAAGTTTTGAGGACCAAAAAAAAATCAATCAAATTTGTATTTGTGGTAACCAACGCTTTGGATGGTAAAATGTTTTGTAGGCAATAATTTGCAAAATCATATGCTTTAAAAAGCTTTCATCAAATATATTTTTATTTATTTTAGTAGTTTTGTTCTTTAGTGTTCGTAAGACTTCAATTACTTCCTGCATCATCATTCTAAATGCTTTTTAGTTTTTACATGCAATTAAACCGATTTTTGACTGCACATTCAATGGTTTTCAAGACCAACTGAAAATAAGAAATAACATAAGTATTAGCCTGATTGTCGTAAAATCGTGAAAAAATACAAACTCAATGATTAACACAATTATTTAAAATGGCCACCACGCGACAAAATCTCTTTAGTGGACGGAATAACAAAAACTGCATTCAGTTTTGCTAGCGCTCTTTTGTCTTTCAAGTATCGATTTGAAAATAATAAAAAACGTACAAAAGGCTAAGTAAGCTCCCCCCTCCCGATTAATCTACGTGAATATTCAATCATTCCCCTTACCAACATAATCAATGGACACTCCCGTAGATGATACGATTAATATTAACTCATTCCAATTACTGTTATGAGTACCTGTAACTATTATTATTTAGTATTATCGCGGCTTGTTTTAATTTTGGATTTTCGTTCTGAGGAACTCTCCGGATTACAATTTTTGGATATCTTTTAGCATGTATTCATGTTATCGGAAAATTAGACGGTAGATCATTTTATTTTAAACTATCGGATTATCCATATGATGTTGGGAGTAAAGTAGATAAAATTTAAAAAGATAGGAAACATGACTTAACATCTAAATGGCAATTTCAAACAAAAATTAAGGAGAAACTGTTTGCGCGGACATTAAATTTGCATTTTAAATGCATAAGCAGTTAAGTTTAAAAGTCGTTATTGAAAAACCTGTTAATTCTTCAAATTACAGAGTTTTTTGCTTTGCTAGGAAAGATAGTGGATATATTTATGTAGCTTTCGAGGTCAAGTAATGAGGTTGAAGTCAGGGAGGTTTCAATGTATTTAGGCACAACTTTAAGTTGATAGTCAGCTGCTAGTATGTCACCAAAATTGAAACGCCTGCCAAAGTAATAAAAATAATTCTATGCGCATATGGAAAGATATAGTCTCCTTTATTCAAGCGTTTGCTCGGTGCCTATTAATATGGTAATAGATTTTTCTTGTCCGAAAAGTTATATAAATCATGCTTATAGCATGAAAAAAGAATTAAACAGTTTTTAAACCACTGCTACATACAAGGATGACTTCGTCATGAAAAACTTTTAAACTACTTTTTTCAGGGTAGTAACTACCTACATGGGCGGTATAGCCACTTTCGCACTTTCCCCAAATGGACATGTGCGCGTTATTGTTTTGATTACCTTTTGTAAAATACTGTATGTCCACACAAACATAGGACTATTACTTAAGTTGAAGTGCTCTGAACGGTAAAAACGTTCTTCAATCCGAGCGCTACGACTTCCCCGACCACTTGATGAGCCGCAAAGATACTTCGCTCGTTGAGTGCGACCCAGGTAATCATCGCGATCCCAAATAAAAACAATATTGACACAGCGGCACGATTTAAGAAACCAGCAAAATACTCCATTGCACCTCAAATTCTAATGTTGCTCGGACTAACCTGTCTTCAAAATTTGTTTTAGCAGACCACCCAGGACTTGGTGCGTGCATCATATAATTTACTTTTCTCTAGGATACGCGAGGATATGTGAGATCTAGAAGCAGCTTCACAGCGACGATTTTCTAGCAGGTAACGGCCATTGAAATGACCCTTTGGTGCTTAGGTGTTATATCCTCCATTGATAGTTCAATCTTTTGCAAAGTTTCAAATGTAGGTTCTTTACATATAAATTACAGATCAATCTAAATTGTACATGCACTGCTCAGAAAGCAAATCATTTTTGAATACATACTAATCACAGCAAATTACTTCACATCTAGGTTTAAAATTAAAATTTAATTCAGTTTAAATGTACTTATACTTCTGGTAATTTTAGCTACTGAGAGATTCATCAAAATATCGTATGATTTGGTTGTTTAATTTGCAGTGGGATCATGTTGCGACCTGACGGTGCATGGTGTTACGAGATAATAAGTTAGAACAAATGAAACAAATAGGAATTGTGTAATGTTTCATTTTCTAAATTTCAGTGAATATCCCTTCACGAGACAATAAATAGTTAATATGCACTATGATGATTTAAATCAGATCCTCATCTAACAGAAAGGTCTGAACCGAAATATTCTGCTCCTTACCAACTCATGGAATCTGCTCTTATTAACTTTCCAGTATATGGGAAGTTCTTATAATCACCTCGAAAATCGACATTGAAATTTTCAACATTTCTTCACGTTTTGGGGTCTTTAAAGTAGGTATATTTAAAGTGTTTTAACCCTTTCAGTCACGCAAAAGCAAAAATGAAAAACTTGCGGCTTTTCTGAGCTAATTTACCAATTCACACTCTAGAATGATTATTATTTATCATCAATCAGTTCTTTCTGTTCAAATTTGTCCTACAGGATGTGGTTACGTAAAGAAACCACTGTGAGGTAAGTGCTTGGATTTCAATGTAATGAAACTACAATTTTTCCCCAATTTTATATTTATTTGGCAATTTACTTATGATACCTTGAAAAACAATTTTTATGGCCGGATAAACATAAACCTACATTACATTCGGTACATGCCCATTTTGTACGATGTAGTTTTGCGACCGTACTGCAAAGTATGCATCGCCTGGATCCTCCATAGGATGGCATGTGTAGAGAACCACTTCGTCATAGCTCAGGTGGCATAAACGACTTGAAGCGATTCTCCTCTTGAATAGTTTTTATGCCGGGTGTAGCCTTTCTACTTGTTCCTATATGGTCACTTGCAACCCGCAACCGAAAATCTTTCAGATTCAGTGCTTCGTCCTTAGACTGTTTCCAATGCTATAGAAATGCGTTAACAAGAGCAACGTCAACCAAGTGGAAAAATAATCGATGCCACCATTTTTTCGATTACTGTTTGGCGTGTAAACATATCTGAAAACTCGGAATAGTCGAAATTAAAATTTCACTACACCTACATATTACTGTCACAGTGGTTTCTCAGTGAAACCACATGACACCTTCATCAAAAGCCAAATTAACTTTCGACAAATTGGAAGGTACTTGGTTTTATTGTCATGGCAGCACTGCAAACATGTTAGTACATTTGTACTTACTTGAGAATTTAGCTTTTTTTAATAAAAAAGTAACCACAACTTCGAAGAAACGACATTTTCTTGATAAATTGGAAACAACCACGAAAACGCGTTGCGATTACTGACCGTTTGTTTCAGTTAGACCGAAACTGTTATGGTGATTCATCTATGCAGACACATATGTCAGCCATACAATGGGTGGTGACTAAATTAAACCACCTTGAGAGACAAATAGACGCACTTTGAAATGGTGGTTTCACAGTGAAACCACTATGCCACTAGGGTTAATAGACCAGGGCGGATCTGTTTTCAGTTGGTCGTTGCGGGGGGCACGCTGATTTTTGCAGGAAAAGTTGGGGAATAACTCGTATAACAATAATTGATTTATGCTCCCTCTCAACAAAGTCGGGAACATTAAAAAAATCGAAATGTTTAAGAATTTGGAGAAAAATCGTGTTTTTTCTGCTTGTCTCACTCCTAACTTTAAAACGGTGCATTCCAGAGCAAAGGTGGTTGAATAAAAAAGTTGCGAAATAAAATTTTCTACAAGAAAGGATGTGTTTAAAATTCCAAATCATTTAACCCTTGTCGCAAAATAGCAATAATTAAATAAAAAAATTGGGAAAGCAGCAGTTCTTTACTCAATTTTTTTTTCCTTTATAAATAAACTTAGGATCTTCATAGTTTGCCTAAAAAATCTTCATAATAGAATAAAACAGCAAACTAATTTTCATCAAAATCAAATTGGTAGATTTCACAGAACAGCTTGGCAATCAAAATTTATTGAAAAAAATGTGGTCTAAGTGCGACCCTTGAGGCCCACACGACTAACTTCCCAGTGGGGTGAATAAAAAGCTTTAATTTGCTTTTATTAATAATTACTATTATTAACATTATTATTCTAAATAAATATAATTACTTTTATTATTTTTATCAATTTTTTATCTAACCATAAAAGCTTTGGTAGAGGAAGACGTCTCCACCACCTGGTCATCCTCTACCAAAGCCTCGGCAACCTCGTCCTCTTCGTCCTCGTCATCCTTCTTGTCCTCCACTTCGTCCTCAACCTCGCTCTATATCTCGGCCTCGGAATCCACAACTATTATTGAGGGTATTTATTTATTATTTACAATAATCATTCGTTATTAAGAATGTTTGACCGTTATCAGATTATAACTAATATTATTTGATTGTTATTAACAATATTAAATTATTTATAACAATATCCAATTATTAACTGCATTAGCGTCTCTACTTCCATTCACCCAAACCTGATAAAATAAGTTTGGAATTTTATAAATTAATCTTTATTCTTTTGAAATAACAATTTTTACAAATTTGATCACAATTTTGCTAAAACGCACAACAATAACAACATTACTATGAAGGTATTTGGTATCTGCACGAATTAATAGTGCGTATCAACAGTTTAAAAATAAGCAATTTTTAGTTGTCTTTTTCAGTTTTTTAATCCTAAATAAAAAACGGCCCAAACGATTTTGCTGAAAAGTCATTCAGTTCTAAGTTATGTAATTACGCGTCGTTAAAAACCGGTCCCACGCCAATCCGATCTTTGGTTCTTGAGATAATCGAGACGAAAAATTATTCCGAACGCACATACGTACATACGCACATCCGTACATACACACTCACAGACATCTTTCTAAAAACGATGGATTTGGATTCTAGAGACCTTAAAACGTGGAGATATGTCAAAATTTTGGATTCGCAAAATCGACCCCATTACAATAACTTCCCATAGGGAACTGGGAAGTTAAAAATTCAAATTTTTTTGAAATATTGCAAGTCAAAAACTGAAGGTCATAGAAGTTTGAATTTTTTTACATATAGAAAAACACTCCACGTATTGAATACATTTTACAAAACAAAAATCATATCATTAAGGCGGCCTCGGGTTTTTTTTTTAAATTTTAAACCGTTTTTTTCTAATGAACAAATTGAATATCTCGGAAACCATTAATTCAAATTAAATGAAAACTAATACGTGAAAAAAAACTTGAAAATACGCTTCTTTAAAAAAAATAATGAATTATGTTCAATAGTTCTTGAGATTCAACCGATCGAAACCAACGGGCATTTGCAACGAATCTTAAAAAAAAGAATTAAAAAAAGCATTTTTCCGGCTTGTAGTGGAGCGATTTTTACCTATTTTTATGAGCCGATATAACTCAAACAAAGAAACCTAAATATCACATTGCCAGATCCCGAAGACACTTTTATTATGTTACAAATAAATGAATTTATTTATAACAAAATAAAACCACATAGTAGTATTATTTTCGTAATTATCATTGTGTTTAGTATTTTTAATATTTATGTAAATATTACTGGGAAGTTGACTGTGTGGACCTCGAGGTTCGCACCTCGCGGCTTGTTTCTTGTTTATATTTCAATTTGTTCTTACTTAGCCAATTTTGTTCGTTTTCCCCAAAACTTATTGTTATTAATTTGTTCTTTTAAAACGCATTCATCAAAACACAAGTCAATATCATGCAAGGATCGATTCTTATGGCTTTCAGCGGAATGCCACAAAAAATATCACTGACATGGCTTCCAAAGCAAACGAAAAATCCCTCATGATCATGATAGCAGTAAAAGATTTGACACGGAGAAGATTAATTTTTAATGAATTCCTATCACCAGGTGACGTTCTACGGAATCTGTATTTTCGTCTGACTAATAAAAACAATACAAAATTATTTTTTCATCCACAGAAAATTTCAACTAAAACAAACTTGCCGTGTAAATGTGTAAAATGTTGTTAAACATAAAATTCACACTTGAATTTGCTAGCCATGGAGCTACTTCACAAACATGCAAGGCGCGTATTTAAAATCAGCAGATATTCCAATTATGCATATAGGACGATAATCATTATGAAAGTTCACTCAAAAC
Source organism: Oxycera nigricornis (assembly GCA_963942545.1). NCBI lineage: Eukaryota > Metazoa > Arthropoda > Insecta > Diptera > Stratiomyidae > Oxycera > Oxycera nigricornis. Next base: position 86,315,311 of record OZ012660.1, on the reverse strand, counting down.
TGTGATATATATTGTTCATCGTGATCTTCATACGTCTAGTTTGAGGACAATTCGTGGAATTTTTTAAGTTGAATGTTAATAATTCCCTCAATTTTTTGTCGAAAGGAGTAATTTCTTGTGATTTTCTTTTGCAGTGTTTATGATTGGTCCAAGACTTTAATTAAAAAGTTAAAACATTCTGGGAATAATTTCTCAGAAACACTTACAACAGCGCACAACAAAAACTCTGCAGTCGTTCGAAGCTGGGTTCTTTATCTTGGAAAGCTGTAGGTAGACTGTTTTTCGTTTAGAAAGAGATTTCGCTTGTTTATCAGCAAAGTGAAGAAGCATTCCCATTCTTCTGTTGCCATCAGTCCTTACACATTTTGTTTGATGAGTATGTAAGTAAAAAGGCTACAACAGAGCACTTTTGCAACATTACCAAACTTTTCATTATGCTTTGTCGGCAAAAACTTTGCAGCTTTAATTAAAAGCTAAGACCGTTTACTCGCTCTTTCGTTTTTGTCCTTTTGCAAGAGCCTAGATAATTAAAGTTAATAATTAATTAGTTTTCCAAGAGTTCCAAGCTTTGGAATAGTCCATTTTGTGTAGTCGCGAGAGTAGACGTAGTATAATAACTTTGTGAATGCTTGCTTTTCGAAAATTGAATTCTTAATTCACAGAATCAAAATTAAATAATAAGTTAAGGGGGTGTGAGTTTTGGAATGAGCTTATCAACTACCACATGCTTATCTATATGAACAAGTCAGCTCATAGAAAATGTGAATCATTTGGAAGGTTGAACCCGTAAATAGAGTATAGAGAAGGCAATCGCCTCATACCCAACAACTTCTAACGTAAATTTTGATGCAATCCGTACATTTATATCGTCCAGGCTAAGTCTGAGTTAAAAGTTTTTTTATGCTAGCATGGAAATCAAATTTCTAATGGTAAGTGATTTCAACATTAAATCCAATATGTTCACGAAAAATCATATACATGCATAGAGGTTAAAATTGTATGCACATAAATTAAAATTGTATGTACACAGGACCGGCTCAAGCTTTTTTGGCGCCCTGTGCAAAAGTGCAACTTTGCGCCCCCAAGCCAAATAATAGTCGTTTCCACGTAACCCATGAGGTAGAATTTTTTACGCGCTTTTTTTAATGAGGTAACCCCGTTAGGCCTATTCCTCAGATTAAATTTGCAAAATCACAGAAAGTTCATTTAAAAATCTTTAAATTAAAAATAGCTCAAAATGAAACTAAGAACTAAACAAATTGCACTTTTCTGGCCTTTTGTTCCGCAAACTCTGCAATCAAATGGTCATATTCTAATGTTTCTACCAACTCTATTGACAAAATAGCTAAACCTACCAATCGATCTTGAGTCATTGTAGTCCTAAAATATTTTTTAATTAATTTTAGTTTCGAAAAGATACGTTCGCCTGACGCGACTGTAATTGGTAACGTATTAAGCACTTTCAAGGCAATGACTGAATTTGAAAATGCTTGATCTAAACGTGCTTGATAAATGTAATTCAATATATCCAAGGGTGAACTACCAGGTTTAACGAACGTAGACAACATCAGTAATTCTTGGTACAACTCTTCGCCATTTAAATCTTTTGAGTCAATAAATGTTAAGGCATTTTCTAGGTTCTTACATAGGATATTCAAATTATCTAATAAAGCCGCTTCATGAATATCATACAAGAAACAAATAATACTATTATTATTTCGGAGCTACTAAAATCTTTCACTAGTGGAGCTTATAGCTTGGTCTAATATTTTAAAGTAGAAGTTAACTTTATATTGCATTTCAGGATCTAATAAAACTTCAACAGATTCGTTTGAATAAAAGGATTTATGGCGGCGAGAGCCCGGAGAAGAAGACTGGGGAATATTTGGTGATATATCTAATTCCAAAGCAATCAATTTAGCTTTAAGAAGAACAAATTGCTTTGAAAAAACAACCACTAAAAACTCACTCACTTTCCGCTAAATCAGAAAGAAAACTGTCGTTTTTGGGTTTGGGAAAATCAAAAGGAAAAATCGTTATATACTTTCTACATAGATAACCAAGTTGTACATAATATCCATTTTATGCTTAATAAAAACACTTGCTTCCAAAAATATTGGAATACAATTGTTTTTGATTAGCTTTATGTGAAAATTATCATCATCGTGCAGCTGATAAAGTAAACCATATGAAGTAAGTTAACATGCAATAGAACTTCAGATGCAAAATAAGTCTTGTTTATGAATAAATTATATAAATTTCCAATCAATCCATGAGGTAAATTATGTTAAAAATCCAAATATTTTACTCATTATGTAAATATTTTACGCTTTCAATGATGAAATGGTGCATCTTAATTTATTCTTATAAATCATTCAATTATTTTCACATACGTAACTTACAACTCATATCCCATAATTCCTATTTTTGCCCTACACGGTGCAAGTTTCATTTCTGCACGGTTTGCGCCCATCTACACCCATAGAAACGAAAATCTATCGTTCTTTCTTCCATGCAAACTATATAGGCAGCCCGTGCAAGATATGAGTTCTGCACACCAGCCGGTGACTACCCGTCACGGCTGCTGGATGGAGTGCCTGATCAATGCGTCGAATACGTGTGTATACATTAGTCCATACATACATCTGTGTATAGCTGGACCATTGATGTCCGAATGTATGAACTGTGTGCGAGATTTGGGATTGCTCGATCGTGGCAGAATGAAATTAACACCTTATGGTGAGTGATAGAATTTGGCGCAACACTATGAATAAAACTCCATAGTTGCGCAACCGCAACAAATGTGTTACTTGCACTAAATAATATTTTAACCCGCCAGCGGTGACACAAAATTATCTTACATAGTTGGTGACGTCGGTCTCAGAGACCGAAAATTTTGAGTGAAGATCAATCCAAAATAACAAAATTTTTGTAAATGTAGCAAATGGAACTTAAACAAGCCGCGAGGTGCGACCCTTGAGGTCCACACGGTCAACTTCCCAGTAATATCTACATAAACATCAACAACATTACAACAATGAGCAAATGTTACAATAGCAGTAACAGGAATGAGTTAATATGAATCATATCGTCTACGGGAGAGTCCATTGATTATGTAAGGTTTTTGGTCGATGAGGACAGATTGAATATTATCGCGGATCAATCGGTGGGGGCCTTTTTGGTGTTGAAAATTTTTGTTGGTTTTCAAAATTTAAGCAATTTTTTTTAATTAAAAGACTACGAAAACTATTAAAAATCTGCTCAAATTATGCAAATATCTTAAAACTTTGATTGAATTTACAGCAATTTTTTTAGAATAAAAGATATAAAGTAATAGCACTCGTATGAACCCTCTTTACATGGTAACTTTGAATGATTTTTTTATTTTTAATTTAGTTTTTTCATAATCATGGAATAAAATTTTGCCGGTTTCTCTCCAAAAACTGATAAGAATGTATAAATTTTATAAACTGGATCACTGTGCTGTGCAAATCAAGTTAAAAAATATTTTCTATGAAAAAAACCATAATTTTTCGCATTTTCTTCTATTAAATTAAAAAAACGGCTAAAACGAATTTTTCTAATGTTAAAAACTTCACAAAGATGTTAATGCACGTCAACTGACACCTTTATGATGCAAATATTATATCTGGTTCGTGAGATATAGTGAATGATAAAAATGACCTTGAAAATCATGATGACTTTTAATGATTTTTTATTTTTAATTTATTTTTTTACATAATCATGAGAAAAAGTTTTGGTGACGTTTTTGCGACCACTGTTTGGAGTACATAAATTTTATAAATATTGATTACTAAGACTTGACAATAAGGTTAAAAATTTATTGTTTTTGAAAAAAAACCTAATTTTTTGCACTTTTTTTTAAAAATTTGAAAACCACTCCAAGAATTTTTTTGAAAATTTGATAGAATCACACAAACGTAAATACGCGTCGATTGACACCTTGTTTAAAAAAACCGTATGTTTGGTTCGCGAGATATAGCGCATGACATAAATGACCTTCAAACGGGCAAAACAGCAAACCCCCCCGACCGAAGTTTTCCAAAAACTAATCAGCTCTTAAAATTGCAAAGACGCTTCGATTGACAACTCAACCAAGTCGATCGGACTTTGTTTACGTGAGTTATGCTCGTAGAAAAAAGTGTCCACGAACGTACGTACGTACACACACACACACACATACATCTCCCTTTCTAAAAACACTTTATATATACTCTATAGACCTCAAAACGATGATGTTTTTGTCTGAAAGTCCTTTGTACATTTGGCTAGCGTTTTGTTGCAGACCATATGTACTCGATACGTGTTTTCAAGTCCACCACAACAGCAGGTACGCAAAATTATGCACAAGTATTATTTTTAGACATTTGAGACACCATCCTTAATCAATGAATTTATAGGTAAAATTTGAGATACGACATTTGAATCATTTGCTGATCTGGTATAAACTTCCTCATATAAAAATGCCAGCCAATACATAGCATACTCAAGTGACCACACATGTAAAAAAAAATACTCAATTGAATCATTTCACTTACGTAAATGGTGACGTCGGTCTGACAGACCGGTTTAGGGTTTATCTCTGGAATTCGCATTCACGTTACCCTTACTTGATCGACTGTCAAGTGGAGATGTCCGATCAGGCAGCTATGCAAAATTACAGCCAGAATCGACAAAGGATTAAGAAATTATTCTATGTTTTCTATGAAACCGGTCTCACAGACATATGCGTCACCACTGGCGGGTTAATAGGATTTTTGTAAGCTACTTTCATCTTATTGATGCAATATGCAACTATAATTATCAGTAAGTGTAGATAATAGGTATTCCATTTTATCAGTTTAGGGTTTTAGCGCCCTTCTTAAATGGCGCCCTGTGCAATTACACATCTTGCACATATGAAAGGACCGGCCCTGTATGTACATAAGGTTGGTTGGTTGGTTGTAGTGGCAGCCCCTTTTATTCAAAGGTAGCTCACTTAGGCCGCGAGAGGCCCATTGTGATACCACAGAATATAAGGGTGGCACTAGAACCTGCGGGATGACGAGAACCATCCAGATTCTCGAATAAAGCCGGCTATGCAGCCAATGTCCAAATCAGCTACTTCCGTGAGGTTGCCTAGGAAGGGCGTGCCCAAGGTTTGCATGCGCTTTCTGGACAGCGCCGGACATTCGCACAGAAAGTTTTTGCTAGTTTCTTCCTCTTCCTCTGATCTGCAACTTCGGCAGAAATCATTGAAAGGGACACCCAATCTTTCTGCGTGTCTGCCGATCAAAAAGTGTCCCGTCAGTACGGAAACGACGGAACTCAAGGTTTCACGGCTTATATTGAGGAGCCGCTTTGTGCGTTTGGAGCAGTGGCGGCTCGTCAGGGTGGGCAGGGTGGGCTGGGCCCACCTTGTGAATTCAACATGATTATTTCAATATTCTCCTTATTCTCAGTTTAGAATTCTTAATCTGATCGATTTCCTTCAATATCCCCATTCAAATTGAAGGCCATGAAAACGAAATTTTTTCGACAAATATTACTTCTATATGTACATATGTATGTATGGATATCTCCAAACACAAATATGTATCATCCATAATGATCAAGGTGGGCCCGCCCGATCGCTAGAGTACAATGCAGACTTTTCACCCACAGCCCAAATTCTATGCACGTAGCTCGCTACGGCTCGCGTTGGTCCAGGTACAGGTCCAGGGTGGGCTGCATAGCCGCTGGCCCAACTCGGGATAGCCGCGGCCAAATACATCATCCAGCATTTGAAGCTTATTTCCTGATGTGAAAATCGATTTCCACACATTTCGGTCGCTTAAGTTATGGGCTAGCCCAGCCCAGCGCGACGAACAAATTAAAATTTGGAAATGTTATGCTCGATCCACACGCTTGCCAAACCTCCAGTAAAAAAAGAATTTTTACTATTGATTGGTTTAGGCAGGACCGGCTCAATATTTTGTGGCGCCCTGTGCAAAAGTGCAACTTTGCGCCCCAAGCCAAACAATAGTCGTTTCCACGTAACCCATGAGGTAGAATTTTTTACGCGCTTTTTTAATGAGGTATCCCGGTAGGCCTATTCCACAGATTAAATTTGCAAAATCACAGAAAGTTTAAAAATCTTTAAATTAAAAATAGCGTCGTAAAGTGCCGTAGGGTGCCGTAAAGTGCCGTAAGGTGCCGTCAGGTGCCGTAGGGTGCCGTAAAGTGCCGTAGGGTGCCGTAAAGTGTCGTAAGGTGCAGTAAGGTTCCGTAAAGTGCCGTAGGGTGCCGTAAGGTGCCGTAAAGTGCCGTAAGGTACCGTAAAGTGCCGTAAGGTGCCGTAAAGTGCCGTAGGGTGCCGTAAAGTGCCATAAGGTGCCGTAGGGTGCCGTAAGGTGCCGTAAGGTGCCGTAAAGTGCCGTAAGGTGCCGTAGGGTGCCGTAAGGTGCCGTAAAGTGCCGTAAGGTGCCGTAAAGTGCCGTAAGGTGCCGTACGGTGCCGTAAAGTGCCGTAGGGTGCCGTAAGGTGCCGTAAGGTGCCGTAAAGTGCCGTAAGGTGCCGTAAAGTGCCGTTGGGTGCCGTAAAGTGCCGTAAGGTGCCGTAAAGTGCCGTAAGGTGCCGTAAGGTGCCGTAAGGTGCCGTAAAGTGCCGTAGGGTGCCGTAAAGTGCCGTAAAGTGCCGTAGGGTTCCTTAGGGTGCCGTAAGGTGCCGTAGGGTGCCGTAAGGTGCCGTAAAGTGCCGTAAGGTGCCGTAAAGTGCCGTAAGGTGCCGTAGGGTGCCGTAAAGTGCCGTAAGGTGCCGTAAAGTGCCGTAGGGTGCCGTAAAGTGCCGTAAGGTGCCGTAAAGTGCCGTAAGATGCCGTTAGGTGCCGTAAAGTGCCGTAAGGTGCCGTAGGGTGCCGTAAAGTGCCGTAAAAGGCCGTAGGGTGCCGTAAAGTGCCGTAAGGTGCCGCAAAGTGCCGTAGGGTGCCGTAAAGTGCCGTAGGGTGCCGTAAAGTGCCGTAAGGTGCCGTAAGGTGCCGTAAAGTGCCGTAAGGTGCCGTAAAGTGCCGTAAAGTGCCGTAAGGTGCCGTAAGGTGCCGTAAAGTGCCGTAGGGTGCCGTAAAGTGCCGTAAGGTGCCGTAAAGTGCCGTAGGGTGCCGTAGGGTGCCGTACAGTGCCGTAAGGTGCCGTAAAGTGCCGTAAGGTGCCGTAGGGTGCCGTAAGTTGCCGTAAAGTGCCGTAAGGTGCCGTAAAGTGCCGTAGGGTGCCGTAGGGTGCCGTAAAGTGCCGTAAGGTGCCGTAAAGTGCCGTAAGGTGCCGTTAAGTGCCGTAAGGTGCCGCAGGGTGCCGTAAAGTGCCGTAGGGTGCAGTAAGGTGCCGTAAAGTGCCGTAAGGTGCCGCAAAGTGCCGTAAGGTGCCGTAAAGTGCCGTAAGGTGCCGTAAAGTGCCGTAAGGTGCCGTAGGGTGCCGTAAAATGCCGTAAGGTGCCGTAAAGTGCCGTAGGGTGCCGTAGGGTGCCGTAAAGTGCCGTAAGGTGCCGTAAAGTGCCGTAAGGTGCCGTAGGGTGCCGTAAGGTGCCGTAAAGTGCCGTGAGGTGCCGTAAAATGTCGTAGGGTGCCGTAAAGTGTCGTAAGGTGCCGTAGGGGTCCGTAAGGTGCCGTAAAGTGCCGTAAGGTGCCGTAAGGTGCCGTAAAGTGCCGTAGGGTGCCGTAAAGTGCCGTAAGGTGCCGTAAAGTGCCGTGAGGTGCCGTAAAATGTCGTAGGGTGCCGTAAAGTGTCGTAAGGTGCCGTAGGGGTCCGTAAGGTGCCGTAAAGTGCCGTAAGGTGCCGTAGGGTGCCGTAAGGTGCCGTAAAGTGCCGTAAGGTGCCGTAAAGTGCCGTAAGGTGCCGTAAAGTGCCGTAAGGTGCCGTAGAGTGCCGTAAGGTGCCGTAGGGTGCCGTAAGGTGCCGTAAAGTGCCGTAGGGTGCCGTAAGGTGCCGTAAAGTGCCGCAAAGAGCCGTAGGGTGCCGTAAAGTGCCGTAAGATGCCGTAAAGTGCCGTAAGGTGCCGTTAGGTGCCGTAAAGTGCCGTGAGGTGCCGTAAAGTGCCGTAAGGTGCCGTAGGGTGCCGTAAGGTGCCGTAAAGCGCCGTAAGGTGCCGTAAAGTGCCGTAAGGATCCGTAGGGTGCCGTAAAGTGCCGTAGGGTGCCGTAAAGTGCTGTAAGGTGCCGTAAAATGCCGTAAGGTGCCGTAAAGTGCCGTAAGGTGCCGTAAAGTGCCGTAAGGTGCCGTAAGGTGCCGTAGGGTGCCGTAAAGTGCCGTAAGGTGCCGTAAGGTGCCGTAAAGTGCCGTAAAGTGCCGTAAGGTGCCGTAAAGTGCCGTAAGGTGCCGTAGGGTGCCGTAAGGTGCCGTTAGGTGCCGTAAGGTGCCGTAGGGTGCCGTAAAGTGCCGTAGGGTGCCGTAGGGTGCCGTAGGGTGCCGTAGGGTGCCGTAAAGTGCCGTAGGGTGCCGTAAAGTGCCGTAGGGTGCCGTCGGGTGCCGTAAAGTGCTGTAAGGTGCCGTAAAGTGCCGTAAGGTGCCGTAAAGTGCCGTAAGGTGCCGTAAAGTGCAGTAAGGTGCCGTAGGGTGCCGTAAAGTGCCGTAGGGTGCCGTAAAGTGCCGTAAGGTGCCGTAAAGTGCCATAAGGTGCCGTAAAGTGCCGTAGGGTGCCGTAGGGTGCCGTAAAATGCCTTAGGTTGCTGTAAAGTGCCGTAAGGTGCCGTAAAGTGCCGTAAGGTGCCGTAGGGTGCCGTAAAGTGCCTTAGGTTGCCGTAAAGTGCCGTAAGGTGCCGTAAAAAGCCGTAAGGTGCCGTAAAGTGCCGTAGGGTGCCGTAAAGTGCCGTAAGGTGCCGTAAAGTGCCATAAGGTGCCGTAAAGTGCCGTAAGGTGCCGTTAGGTACCGTAAAGTGCCGTGAGGTGCCGTAAAGTGCCGTAAGGTGCCGTAGGGTGCCGTAAGGTGCAGTAAAGCGCCGTAAGGTGCCGTAAAGTGCCGTAGGGTGCCGTAAACTGCCGTAAGGTGCCGTAAAGTGACGTAAGGTGCCGTAAAGTGCCGTAAGGTGCCGTAGGGTGCCGTAAAGTGCCGTAGGGTGCCGTAGGGTGCCGTAAAGTGCCGTAGGGTGCCGTAAAGTGCCGTAGGAAGCCGTCGGGTGCCGTAAAGTGCTGTAAGGTGCCGTAAAGTGCCGTAAGGTGCCGTAAAGTGCCGTAAGGTGCCGTAAACTGCCGTAAGGTGCCGTAGGGTGCCGTAAGGTGCCGTTAGGTGCCGTAAGGTGCCGTAGGGTGCCGTAAAGTGCCGTAGGGTGCCGTAGGGTGCCGTAAAGTGCCGTAGGGTGCCGTAAAGTGCCGTAGGGTGCCGTCGGGTGCCGTAAAGTGCTGTAAGGTGCCGTAAAGTGCCGTAAGGTGCCGTAAAGTGCCGTAAGGTGCCGTAAAGTGCCGTAAGGTGCCGTAGGGTGCCGTAAAGTGCCGTAGGGTGCCGTAAAGTGCCGTGAGGTGCCGTAAAATGCCATAAGGTGCCGTAAAGTGCCGTAGGGTGCCGTAGGGTGCCGTAAAATGCCTTAGGTTGCTGTAAAGTGCCGTAAGGTGCCGTAAAGTGCCGTAAGGTGCCGTAGGGTGCCGTAAAGTGCCTTAGGTTGCCGTAAAGTGCCGTAAGGTGCCGTAAAAAGCCGTAAGGTGCCGTAAAGTGCCGTAGGGTGCCGTAAAGTGCCGTAAGGTGCCGTAAAGTGCCATAAGGTGCCGTAAAGTGCCGTAAGGTGCCGTAGGGTGCCGTAAGGTGCCGTAAAGTGCCGTAAGGTGCCGTAAAGTGCCGTAAGGTGCCGTAGGGTGCCGTAAGGTGCCGTAGGGTGCCGTAAAGTGCCGTAAGGTGCCGTGAGGTGCCGTAAAGTGCCGTAAAGTGCCGTAAGCTGCCGTAAAGTGCCGAAAGGTGCCGTAAAGTGCCGTAAGGTGCCGTAAAGTGCCGTAAGGTGCCATAGGGTGCCGTAAAGTGCCTTAGGTTGCCGTAAAGTGCCGTAAGGTGCCGTAAAGTGCCGTAAGGTGCCGTAAAGTGCCGTAAGGTGCCGTAGGGTGCCGTAAAGTGCCTTAGGTTGCCGTAAAGTGCCGTAAGGTGCCGTAAAGTGCCGTAAGGTGCCGTAAGGTGCCGTAAATTGCCGTAGGGTGCCGTAAAGTGCCGTAAGGTGCCGTAAAGTGCCGTAAGGTGCCGTAAAGTGCCGTAAGGTGCCGTAGGGTGCCGTAAGGTGCCGTAAAGTGCCGTAAATTGCCGTAGGGTGCCGTAAGGTGCCGTAAGGTGCCGTAAATTGCCGTAGGGTGCGGTAATGTGCCGTAAGGTGCCGTAAAGTGCCGTAGGGTGCCGTAAAGTGCCGTAAAGTGCCGTAGGGTGCCCTAGGGTGCCGTAAAGTGCCGTAAGTTGCCGTAAAAAGCCGTAAGGTGCCGTAAAGTGCCGTAAGTTGCCGTAAAGTGCCTCAAGGTGCCGTAAAATGCCGTAGGGTGCCGTAAAGTGCCGTAAGGTGCCGTAAAGTGCCGTAAGGTGCCATAGGGTGCCGTAAAGTGCCTTAGGTTGCCGTAAAGTGCTGTAAGGTGCCGTAGGGTGCCGTAAAGTGCCTTAGGTTGCCGTAAAGTGCCGTAAGGTGCCGTAAAGTGCCGTAAGGTGCCGTAAGGTGCCGTAAAGTGCCGTAGGGTGCCGCAAAGTGCCGTAAGGTGCCGTAAAGTGCCGTAAGGTGCCGTAAAGTGCCGTAAGGTGCCGTAGGGTGCCGTAAGGTGCCGTAAAGTGCCGTAAGGTGCTGTAAGGTGCCGTAAAAAGCCGAAGGGTGCCGTAAATTGACGTAGGGTGCCGTAAGGTGCCGTAAAGTGCCGTAGGGTGCCGTAAAGTGCCGTAAAGTGCCGTAGGGTGCCCTAGGGTGCCGTAAAGTGCCGTAAGATGCCGTAAAGTGCCGTAAGGTGCCGTAAAGTGCCGTAAGTTGCCGTAAAGTGCCTCAATATGCCGTAAGGTGCCGTAGGGTGCCGTAAAGTGCCGTAGGGTGCCGTAAAGTGCCGTAGGGTGCCGTAAGGTGCCGTAAAGTGCCGTAAGGTGCCGTAAAGTGCCGTAAGGTGCCGTAAAGTGCCGTGAGGTGCCGTAAGGTGCCGTAGAGTGCCGTAAAGTGCCGTAGGGTGCCGTAAAGTGCCGTAGGGTGCCCTAGGGTGCCGTAAAGTGCCGTAAGTTGCCGTAAAGTGCCGTAAGGTGCCGTAAAGTGCCGTAAGTTGCCGTAAAGTGCCTCAATATGCCGTAAGGTGCCGTAGGGTGCCGTAAAGTGCCGTAGGGTGCCGTAAAGTGCCGTAGGGTGCCGTAAGGTGCCGTAAAGTGCCGTAAGGTGCCGTAAAGTGCCGTAAGGTGCCGTAAAGTGCCGTGAGGTGCCGTAAGGTGCCGTAGAGTGCCGTAAAGTGCCATAGGGTGCCGTAAAGTGCCGTAAGCTGCCGTAAAGTGCCGAAAGGTGCCGTAAAGTGCCGTAAGGTGCCGTAAAGTGCCGTAAGGTGCCATAGGGTGCCGTAAAGTGCCGTAAAGTGCCGTAGGGTGCCCTAGGGTGCCGTAAAGTGCCGTAAGTTGCCGTAAAGTGCCGTAAGGTGCCGTAAAGTGCCGTAAGTTGCCGTAAAGTGCCTCAATATGCCGTAGGGTGCCGTAAGGTGCCGTAAAGTGCCGTAAGGTGCCGTAAAGTGCCGTAAGGTGCCGTAAAGTGCCGTGAGGTGCCGTAAGGTGCCGTAGAGTGCCGTAAAGTGCCGTAGGGTGCCGTAAAGTGCCGTAAGGTGCCGTAAAGTGCCGTAGGGTGCCGTAAAGTGCCGTAGGGTGCCCTAGGGTGCCGTAAAGTGCCGTAAGTTGCCGTAAAGTGCCGTAAGGTGCCGTAAAGTGCCGTAAGTTGCCGTAAAGTGCCTCAATATGCCGTAAGGTGCCGTAGGGTGCCGTAAAGTGCCGTAGGGTGCCGTAAAGTGCCGTAGGGTGCCGTAAGGTGCCGTAAAGTGCCGTAAGGTGCCGTAAAGTGCCGTAAGGTGCCGTAAAGTGCCGTTAGGTGCCGTAAGGTGCCGTAGAGTGCCGTAAAGTGCCGTAGGGTGCCGTAAAGTGCCGTAAGCTGCCGTAAAGTGCCGTAAGCTGCCGTAAAGTGCCGAAAGGTGCCGTAAAGTGCCGTAAGTTGCCGTAAAGTGCCGTAAGGTGCCATAGGGTGCCGTAAAGTGCCTTAGGTTGCCGTAAAGTGCCGTAAGGTGCCGTAAAGTGCCGTAAGGTGCCGTAGGGTGCCGTAAAGTGCCTTAGGTTGCCGTAAAGTGCCGTAAGGTGCCGTAAAGTGCCGTAAGGTGCCGTAAAGTGCCGTAAGGTGCCGTAAAGTGCCGTAAGGTGCCGTAGGGTGCCGTAAGGTGCCGTAAAGTGCCGTAAGCTGCTGTAAGGTGCCGTAAAAAGCCGTAGGGTGCCGTAAATTGCCGTAGGGTGCCGTAAGGTGCCGTAAAGTGCCATAGGGTGCCGTAAAGTGCCGTAAAGTGCCGTAGGGTGCCTTAGGGTGCCGTAAAGTGCCATAAGTTGCCGTAAAGTGCCGTAAGGTGCCGTAAAGTGCCGTAAGTTGCCGTAAAGTGCCTCAAGGTGCCGTAAGGTGCCGTAGGGTGCCGTAAAGTGCCGTAGGGTGCCGTAAAGTGCCGTAGGGTGCCGTAAGGTGCCGTAAAGTGCCGTAAGGTGCCGTAAAGTGCCGTAAGGTGCCGTAAAGTGCCGTGAGGTGCCGTAAGGTGCCGTAGAGTGCCGTAAGGTGCCGTAAAGTTCCGTAAAGTGCCGTAAGGTGCCGTAAAGTGCCGTAGGGGTGGCCGTAAGGTGCCGTAAAGTGCCGTAAGAGCCCGTAAGGTGCCGTAAAGGTCCGTAAGGTGCCGTAAAGTGGCGTAAGGTGCCGTAAAGTGCCGTAAGGTGCCGTAAAGTGCCGTAGGGTGCCGTAAAGTGCCGTAGGGTGCCGTAAAGTGCCGTAGGGTGCCGTAAGGTGCCGTAAAGTGCCGTAAGGTGCCGTAAAGTGCCGTAAGGTGCCGTAAAGTGCCGTGAGGTGCCGTAAGGTGCCGTAGAGTGCCGTAAGGTGCCGTAAAGTTCCGTAAAGTGCCGTAAGGTGCCGTAAAGTGCCGTAGGGTGCCGTAAGGTGCCGTAAAGTGCCGTAAGAGCCCGTAAGGTGCCGTAAAGGTCCGTAAGGTGCCGTAAAGTGGCGTAAGGTGCCGTAAGGTGCCGTAGGGTGCCGTAAAGTGCCGTAGGGTGCCGTAAAGTGCCGTAGGGTGCCGTAAGGTGCCGTAAAGTGCCGTAAGGTGCCGTAAAGTGCCGTAAGGTGCCGTAAAGTGCCGTGAGGTGCCGTAAGGTGCCGTAGAGTGCCGTAAGGTGCCGTAAAGTTCCGTAAAGTGCCGTAAGGTGCCGTAAAGTGCCGTAGGGTGCCGTAAGGTGCCGTAAAGTGCCGTAAGAGCCCGTAAGGTGCCGTAAAGGTCCGTAAGGTGCCGTAAAGTGGCGTAAGGTGCCGTAAAGTGCCGTAAGGTGCCGTAAAGTGCCGAAGGGTGACGTAAAGTGCCGTAAGGTGCCGTAAAAAGCCGTAAGGTCCCGTAGGGTGCCGTAAGGTGCCGTAGGGTGCCGTAAGGTGCCGTAAAGTGCCGTAAGCTGCTGTAAGGTGCCGTAAAAAGCCGTAGGGTGCCGTAAATTGCCGTAGGGTGCCGTAAGGTGCCGTAAAGTGCCATAGGGTGCCGTAAAGTGCCGTAAAGTGCCGTAGGGTGCCTTAGGGTGCCGTAAAGTGCCATAAGTTGCCGTAAAGTGCCGTAAGGTGCCGTAAAGTGCCGTAAGTTGCCGTAAAGTGCCTCAAGGTGCCGTAAGGTGCCGTAGGGTGCCGTAAAGTGCCGTAGGGTGCCGTAAAGTGCCGTAGGGTGCCGTAAGGTGCCGTAAAGTGCCGTAAGGTGCCGTAAAGTGCCGTAAGCTGCCGTAAGGTGCCGTAAAGTGCCGTAAGGTGCCGTAGGGTGCCGTAAAGTGCCGTAGGGTGCCGTAAGGTGCCGTAAGGTGCCGTAAAGTGCCGTAGGGTGCCGTAAAGTGCCGTAAAGTGCAGTAGGGTGCCGTAAAGTGCCGTAAGGTG